>CM039132.1:36368414-37639903 GCA_022036555.1 Microstegium vimineum
CTATAGAGAATTTGACCTTGACCTTTCAAGCAAAAAGATAGTTGAAAATATTTTGAACAACTTTGGTATTCACACCAAAGCTTGGTTTTGAATTTTTAAACCTGTTTGAAAAAGAAACAAATCAAAACAAGAAAAGAAAAAGAAAAAGGAATTTCCTTACCTTATTGGGCCAGCGCCGACGAAGCGTTCCAGCAGCGCAAGCCAGCCCGGCCTGCCCCGCGCGCGCCACGCCAGTTCTTGTCGCGCCTCACGTGTGCCGCGCGTGCGCCCGACCGCGCGTAGACGCCGTTCGCCGTGTGGCCGCCATGCCCGCCGACGACGCCCCGCGTGGCCGCCGAGCTCTGGCCGAGCCGCGCCTTTGTCCGAAGAGGACGCGCCCCGGTCCTCCCTCCCTCCATCTTGTCCCCTGCCGAACGCCCTCCTTCTCTCTCTCGCTCTCTCCTCGCCCTCGCTCTCGTGCGCGCCAGAACGCGCAGCCGCAGCGCCGCCGAGCGGCATCACCGCCGTTCCGGCCACCGCGGAGCACCGCCGTCCTCTCCATCTCCACCGCAGCTCCGCCTCGCCTCTCCGACCCTGCGATGACGACCGATGAGCCTCGGTAAGGCCCCTCCTCGCCCTACCGCGTGAGCCTGAGCTCTGCGCCGGCTCCGCCGTGCACTACGCTGTGGACCGCATCCATCCGGCCGCCGTTGTCCCGCGTTAGCGCGAGCCCCGTGCTCGCCATAGCACCACGAAACCCTAGCCCCGCTTAATCGAAGCCGTCGTGGCCTATCTCGGCCTGCCGCCGTGTGACCGCGCCGCCGCTCCGCCATGGACGCCGGCGAGCTTCACTCCGGCCACCATTTCACTCGAGTAGGGTTGCGCTGGGTCCGTCTCGCGTAGCCGCGTCCGTAGGGCCGAACCGCATCGCCGGAGACCTCGCCATCGGCGAGATATCGCCGACGAAAGTTTCGCCTCCGCCCTATGTCACCGACGCGTGGGGTCCCCTCGCGTGGGCCCCCGCTGTCAGGCGTCGGCTCCCGCCGGGAGTGGGCCGCCTCTGCTGTTTGGGCCTGCTCGACCTGTTGGGCCGAAAGGCCTAAACCTTTTGTTTTTCCGATTTTCAGAAAATGTGAAACAATTGGTAAAAATCATATCTCACTGAATAATGATTTAAAAATCATGAAAATAATTGTGAGTACTGGTTACAAGCATATCTACCCTGAAAATATATTGCATGTGTATTTGGTAGTACTTTTCTGTGTAGGATTAATTAAATCCTAAAACTGATTAAAACTGTATAAATCAATTAAGCTATTTTAGGCTTCTGCTAAAAATATAATTCCTATTCCAGTAGATCTTAAATGGTTGCTAAACGCTAGGAAAATTATATCCTGAGTAGTTTCTGTGGAAAAATAAATAACTAGCAATTAAAATATGTTTTGGCTATTAACTTATAATATTTTTAGTAAATAGGGTTCTGGTCAAATGAAGTTGTAACCTTTTGTGTAGCTTTCCAATAAGGAATAGTAACTAGAAAAAAATGCAAATCTTGTTAGTTCATCACTTTCACTGTACTAAGTATTTTTAACTATTATTTAGCTTTAAACTTGCTAATTTTGTACAGAATATAATATTGTCCCTTTTAACTTGGAAAAATTTGAGTATACTAGTTTGCCCCTGCTTAAGCTACTGTAATTTTTGTAGAATTTTATGAACTATTTTCGTAGGGTGTGTAGTTCTGTGTTAATTTTCTAGTTAACTAGCTTGCTCCTAAGAAAGGTTAGATAGTTAATTAAGCTTTGGTGTATCTTTGAAGCACTAATCAACCAGTTAGGTTAGTAACCTAAAACTGAACCCTGCTGGTAGTATTAGTCTCTTGTGTGAGAAGTTGAATTGCTTAATTACAATTATAATAAAGAATTACAAGCGAAGAAATTTGCACCTACTCGGAAAATATTAAAGCAAGGAACATCATGAGCATGTCACATCTTAGCATATGCACCATCTTGCATAAGTTATAATATACCTTGTCTCATATCATTTGCATATACACATCATACAGGATCACAGGAGGAAGCACAGTACGACCTTCCCCAGGAGCAGGAAGAAGCCAGTCGGCAAGGAGCCAACGAAGGGCATGTGAACGAGGAACCAAAAGAGGAACTCCAGGAGTGTCCCGATCACCAGCCTAGCTCGTTCGAGAAAGGCAAGCCCCGGTGCATCTTAACCGTATTTTATGATATCTAATTTACTATGTTCTATATACTTGTTGCATTAAGAATAGGAGTTGGGTGAACCTAATTGTTGTATATTACCTTCCTTGCTTTTGATATCCTTATATCCTTGTTAACCTGTTAGCATAGTAAAGATAGATGCTTAGCCCGGCTAATTAAATATGACTCCCTCGGTAACACAAGTCACGTATTGCTCTACGTGGCGAAGCCGGGGTATGAACGATATCATGGAATGGAAAGGCAACCGGGAAGGTTGATAAATTGTCCGTGCGTCTGATACCGACAACATCTAGCTGAGTTGCGAGCCCTAGGCCGGTACCTTGCGTATGTGTCTGCCTTTTTGGCGGGCCAATCGGGTGGTGTCCCTCTTGTCATGTTGAACGCATGCCTCAACTCTTAGCTGGCAAGATAACTCGTTCGAGCCGCAAAACCTACCTACTGGCCGAACCAAGGACGAAGCAAATCGCAAGCCGGTGCGGGTTGGCGAGGACGCGGAGTGTAAGGCCGAGGCCAGCTAGCTGATCCCTAGGCTGGATGTACGGGGTGCCGGGCGGTCCTCGGGCTTGTTGCGTATGATTCTGAATCGACCTTGGTTTGAAAGGTAGAATAGGCGACTGTCGTACCCCCGTTTAAGGGCTGCGAGGTTTGGGTGAGGAATAAACCCTCCCGCTGTATAGGAATTCGATTCGAATCGCGGTCTCTCCCTATTAGTGAGAACTTGACAATTGCTACGCTAGCGTGGGAACAATTAATTACTTGAATGGTTCCGATGGAATGATATGATGAGACCAAAAGGGCAATTTGGTCATTCTCTGTTTAATCAAGTGTATTGTTTAGTACAGGTGCTAATTTAGAAGACAGGTAATCTTTATAAAATGTGGCTTCATTATTAAGTACTCAATAGTAGATGTTTTTCTGCATAAGAGAGTTCGACTTTGTACCACCACAAAAGCCTGCATTATCCTTGGTGTCTTTGTTTTAGTTTAAGACGGGTAAGTCTAGCTGAGTAGACTCGAGTACTCAGGGCACTGTTCCCAATGTTGTTGTAGATGGACAGATGTACTACGGGTACTGCATCAACTGTCTCTACCCAGCTATGGGTGACAACTAGGACCATGGGCGATGGTCACTTCTGAAGTCTCATCAATGCTTTTGTGAGAAACGACTTATTACTGGCACTGTAATGAACTAAGTGTGTGTGAGTTGGTTTCCAAAACTGTTTCCACTGCAAGAGATTTGAGTTCTATAATAACTTTTAAAATTTGTACTCTGATGTATTTGTATTTGAACTTTATGTAATGTATGGATGGTCTATTAAACTAAACCGATTCTCGGCTAAGATTGAGCAAGGTATAAAATCCGTCGTGGTTTCACGGACTACTGGGGTTATGAAAGCCTAAGGACAAAAATTTATCGCATCGGCGGTGGGTTTTTGGACTTAAGTTTTTGTAATTTGGGCGGTTCTGTTACAATATGTTTTTGTTTACTTTGTTCATTATCTATGTTAATATATCTAGTATAGTTAGTTTTCTATTGAGTTCATGCACATGTTCGTATAGCGCTCGTCTATTTGATCATATGGCGGGTGGTAGGTAGTATGTAGGCGTGGTTCTTAGATACATTGCTTATCTACAGATGCCCCCAGCTGTGTCGGGTCGTGGGATAGATCGTGGAGTCCTTTGTAGGCCTCCCCCTGTGTAGTGGTTTGGTAGGGAGGAATTGTCAGGTTGAGGATATCTTGTTATATTTGAGGTTTCTGAACTCAACTCATCATGTTCATGGCCCCATTGCGTTTGGGAATATTGGTAGTATTACTTAATAATGATTACTAGATGTACTTGCACTTACTAGCGTAGCTTTGACGGTAGCTAGAATACTTAGGATTTATTTCTTTATTTCTTGTATTAGATGATGCTTGTGTAGTGACTAGAATGCTCTAGAAACTTTATCCTTATTATTATTATGATGATGACTGATCAATTTACCCTTATCATATATATATTTATCATGTGACTTACCCCTGTTTAAGAGTAGAGATCATTGATGGTTAAATCCCTTCATTCATTTCATATGCTTCGAGTTATATAATATTTAAGAGTAGAGATCATTGATGGTTACCCCTAGTCATATATAAAATATAATATTTCATAAACACCATAAAATATTCCTAGCTATATAATTAGGGATGACAACCTAGTTCCATGCTTAGGAGTATAAGGTAAAAGATAAGTGACTAGTTGCTAAAGGAAAGTTAATTACATACCATGTATTTTTGGTGTCATTGCTAAGAACTATGTTCTTCGTGATGTCGTTAAGAAATGTCAACAACTAAGATTTTGCTAGTATGTTGGTATCTCTACCGTAAAAGAGTTATGCAACCTAGGTTCGAAACCTATCAACTAGCCTATCAACTAAGCTAAGGAAGGTAAAGAATACTAAGTAAACAAAGTAAGTGCGGAAAATAAAGAGCAAGGTAGAGATGCAAACTCCCGTCGACGACTCCGATATTTTTATTGAGGTATCGAGAAGCACGCAAGCTTTTCCCTAGTCCTCATTGGAGCCCCTTGCGAGGAATCCCACACAAGGGCCAAACTCCTGGTTGGATAACTCTAAGAATAGCCTCGGGCCTTCTCCACATGCAAGTGGGTCTCCGATGTGCCTTCTGGCAAGCCTCTCCCAGATGCCCTCCGCCGTCTTCACTATCAAGATTTTGGCCAAAACGTCACGGGCCTTGTTCCCTCTAGTACACGGTGGTGGCCAAACCACAAACTCGGTTAGTGTGATCATGCAAGACTACAAGCCCCGCCGAGTACAAACACAGTGCACGCAAGCACCTTGGATCAAGAGGTATACAAACCTCAGTTAAACACTAGACCTAAATGTTGACACCAAAGGTGGTAAACAGATAAAAGACCACAAGCGTACGGTTGTCAAGTGTAGCTTTCACCGAGAGTATTCCAGGTATCGTATTTTCCACAGGGAACAAGAAGGGAATTAACTAGTGATTAAGGTTATGTCCTATGATGTGACAAGAGAGACTATGGTATTTGGGTTGAGAGGTTTTATGTACCAAAGATATCTAACTAAGTAAAGCTGGTTATAGTAGCTTTATTAGCCCTTCTCTTGCAGGAGGCGATGGGATAGATCAGTAGGAGGACAAAACTCCTACCGGACTGCACCATCATGTTGTATTGAGGCCCTACCTTTTAAGAACTTAAGTACACACGTGGTGGAATACAAAGACCAGACAGGGTTGTCACCACCTGCTAGCTACCACAAACAATCCGTGCCATAAGCAGTTTACAAAGGCAAAATCTAGTCTAGACACCACATCTACACTATTCTTAAAACTTTAACCCTATGTTAAGGCTAAAGCACTCTACTTAAAGTAAAGCAACGAACAAGCGCGAAAAGATGTATAACAACTATCCAGATTTAGAATATCAAATGCTATAAAGAAGTCAGATGTATCACTTACAAGTGCGGAACTTACAAGAGGATCGCATCCGCCGAGGTACAGCTTGGAGAAGACGCTAGACAGGCCCGGCTCTCCTCTATACTCTCCTCACTCTCTCCCAACTAGCATAGCACTACAACAGAGCTTCACTAAAGCTACTAGAGAGTGGTTTCCTCCAATGTGTCATGAATGAGAGGGGAGCTCTAGGGGGTATTTATAGGTAGAGGTGGAGTAGGGGCTACTCCATTTCCACATCAGCGATCTACGGAGCTTCAATCTTGAGCCTTTGGATCAAACCACCTTAGAACCACCTCAGAATGGATGGACTTGATTTCCATCACGTGTTAAATGTGAGGGGAGTCACCAGGTGCTTCAGGGGGTCTAGGGGGTGTCGGTCGAGCCCCCTATGACATGTGGGCCCTACCCAGGGATTCCAGAGGCTATCTCCACTGGTCAAGGACCTAGTGGGTGGTGGTGAGCCCCTATAGTGTATCGGCCGACCCCTCTAGGGGTCTCAGGCCCACCACCTTCTTCTAAAAGGTGGTCCCACTTGTCATGGAGCTTGGTTGATCTTCCTGAAGTGTTTTTCACGTTGGTTCTCTTGATGTGGGCCCATGGATCCTTGTGCACTTGATCTGGTGCATTGAATGAAAGCACATGCTGCATCCAAGGGTTGGAATGGCTTTGACATGGATCCTGCTGGCTTAGCTAGCCAGAAGGGTCCAATTGAGTATAGGTCAATCCTTATTTGACTCCTTTGGAGCTAGGATTTCTTGTGGGAGCTCCTGGAGATGTTAGGACTCTCATTGTATGTGCATTCTGGAGTTTGGCTCAAATCACACATCCGGAGATGTGCAAAAGGAACTTCCAGCGATGCTGATTGGCCTGAAATGTTATTTCCTGCAAGACAAAGCCTTCCAAGTATATGTGGAACTTATTAGTAATAAATATGTTCATGTAGTGTTATTCTACCTTTGAAACCGAGACTGTTGACGGTATTGCGAGTATGTAAAAGTATGTCATTCTTACCGTCAACACTAAAACTAGAGCAAGCACATGAGCGGTGGTCTAATGAACCTAAGTACTATGCAAGTGGAGATCAAAAGAATGGTGTACCAACACCCTAGGTAAGTTTCCTCAAGTCTCCACACCACATTTGGTCGATCATGAGGTGTATAAATAGGCTACAAACCACATAGAGTATTTGGTCTCTCGGAGCCGCTTTTCTGCATAGCACTAGACTGGACCAGCTCGGGGGTCTGGACCAATTCACAATGGTCCAGTGCCCTTCCAACGGTCACTGACACTTGACCGTTGTTTTTGTTCTGCACGACACCGAACTATCTCAAGCGTCTGGAGCTCCCATCCAGACTTGATCTGGATGCTCTGGGCACTTTGTGATCTCTCTGTGTAGCTTCAGACCGACGCCATTGGTCCGGACGCTAGGTCCAGACTTGGTCCGGAGGCTTCTGCGCTCTCTGGAACCTCTCTGTCTTCAACCGGACCATTCTCTATTCGTCCGGAGCACTTGTCGCCAGGGTCCAGAGCTTCCTTTGCATAGGGTATGCTTCCGAACCAGTATCCAATGGTCTGGAGCCTCGTCGCTAGGGTCCGAAGCTTCCTGTGATACTCCGTTGACTTTGTTTCTTCATGATCTTTGCATTCGGCTTAGTTCCTGTTGGGGATATTACCTTGGCATATCCCCAAGGACCTTATGGGCCTATCGACCGGAAGACGGCCCAGCCCGCGAGGCCTTGCGGCACGCGACCAGCCCGTCATGCTCGCCAAGGACTCCGAAGAAGTCTTGCTCATCAATGAAGATCCGAGTAGATAGACTCGGATCCCTTTCCTAAAGGGACCGATCGTAATCTGTTAGGATATGGAAACTGTAACCCTGCTCACTGGCTATATAAGGCGAGCAGGGACCCCTCCAAAATCTCTCTCTCGGATCATCTACGGATCTTCTAACCTAATACTCAGATCAATCCAGCCACCAAAACACATGACGTAGGGTATTACGGTGATTTGCGGGCCCGAACCTGTCTAAATCGCCGTGTCTGCGCTCTCTGTGTTACTCTTGATCACCGTCGCCACACCTCCGCCTACAATCTACTACCATAGGGTACCCCCTAGGTAGACTGCAACGCATATTTTGTCGACAGTTGGCGCGCCAGGTTGGGGGTGTGTGCATCGATTCCATGGCTCATCAAGCGGTTACTTTCCCCGGATCCATGCTCATCCCCGCAGGTGGCGCCACCCTCCAGATCGGATCTATGGTCTGGACTATCCATGGCACCATCTCTTTCTCCGAAACTACGGAACCTGCGCGACTCCTCGCGCCGAACTCTCCTTCGATCGAAGATCTGACCACCAAGACGGCTCAAGGCGCTCCCAGTCGCGTCGCCCATGACGATCCGGCGAGCGCTGTCGACCAAGTTGACGAAGACCTCGCCGAATGCCTCAGCCTCATCAACGCCGCTCGCCGCCGACTCCGTCCACACGCGTCGACCGCACGAAAGAAGATCACCCCGGAAGCACCACGACATCGCTCGACACCAGATCCCGTAAGCCATGGTATCGGGCGAAAGCGTCAACGCAGCAACAGCCATAAAGAAGTCCTCGACGGCCCCTATCCCCTTCACGAACAAGGAAAACACACCGTGCGGGAATGCATCGCCCTCAAGGAGGCCATCCAGAGCAAGGCGGAAGCAAAGCGACAAGGCAATGGCCCTTCAATAGAGGACATGGCGGAGGTCCCGACCACCAACTTCACGAAGGCCACGCGCATCTTCCCCATATTCCGTGGGCGCCCAGGTGGCAACGGTAAGTGCCGTCGGGCTTTTACTAATAGCAATAGCGTTCATGTCCCTACTCCAGATTGGACAAGGCACCGAACTGATTTTTCCGGAGATGATCATCGGGTACGACATGATTACCCTGGTCGCTTCCCCCTGGTCGTCAGCGCAGCCATCGCGACCAGCTTCTTCAAAAAGATACTCATCGACGGAGGAAGTTCTCTCAACATTATTTTCCCGAGCATGCTCCAACATCTTGAGTTCCGGGAGAGCAGCATCTGCCCGGTGAATTTCTCCTTACATGGTATAATCCCCGGTGCGAGCTCGAAGCTGTCCGGACAGGTCACCCTCCCAGTACGATTCGACATTCCACCCATATACCTTCTTTTTGATGTCATCTATATAGCAACCACAGTGTTCGACGACCTCTATAAAATGCTCATGGCGTACAATGACCTCTACAAAACGCCTACAGCGTTCGGCGACCTCTACAAAACGCATACGGCGTTCGACAACCTCTCCAAAACACTCCCACAGTGTTCGACGAGCTCTCCAAAACGCAATAGGGTGTTTCTCCAAACAGCCTGGCCATAACCAGAAAGCACCCAAAGCTGGCCTACCAATGAATCATAGTGAATAGAAGTAGCTACCCTAAGCGCTACGACTACATTGACAGGCCTCCCAATGACTTTTCCCCAGAAGCCGGGTGATATTATTTGGGTTGGGAGCCATGAGGTTATGTGCCCAGAATATGTAAACGACCACGGTACGGTCGACGACTCTACAAGCAGCATGGTATTTCGCCCAGCGTCTGCAGGAACGATCTCCACAGGCCCTGGTCACACCATGATCGAGCCTCTCGAAAAAAGGCCCTATCCACTGGCATCTCCCCTAAGCGTGCATGAGCTATTCTCCCTCTGCGTCGTGGGTTGCCAGCAGCGTGCCTCCTTGGTACTCCTTATGTATCCTACGCATGCAGTGGCGCTAGCCTTACGATCTGAACCATTTGAGACCCAAGGCCGAACGATTCATCGCTACGACTCACGACTCAGCTGGCACAAAAGGACATAAAAGTAAAATAAAAGCTCACCGCCCTGATAAACAAAGCTTTGATACATTTCACTTACATGTCCACACCAACCTTGTATTATATACAAACGACGGCTACCTCGTAGGAAAAAACTCTATGTCAGCAAGTAGATCCCCAGCAACCACGTCTGCCTCCGCCTCCAAGCGACCAATATCCAACTCCGAAGTACCTGTTGCGTAACCACTCCACACCCTCTGAAGATCAACTCGTGGATAGTGCGACCGCAGCATCGCAAGCCCATGGGAGAGCATCTCCTGAGCCGCCAATGTCGCAAATGACTTGAAGCGCCCATAAAATCCTCGTGCCCTCGACAAAGCATCAACAATAGCCTCATCCGATGGAGGAGCGGAGACAAAGGTAACGTTGTCCACGCAGGCCATAACCGACCCGACCTCTTCAATCAGGTTCCAAAATCAATTGTGCCTAGCAACAACTTTGCCATCTAGTTCTACAAACGCCCAAGAACGTAAGCACAAGAACAAGGCGACAACCCCGGGAACCGAACAGGACATCAGAGCTAACCTTTCTTCGCCTTTGATAGCTCGCAGACTCAAGTTGTCACGTTCCTTATCCAAAAGGGCCCTCTCCAGCTCACACGTTCGCGAACGGGATTCCTCCAAAGACACGATCCAGAGCTTGCGTTCCCGACTCGTCTTTAGCAATGCCTGCGAAATTATGGTTAAGCCTGCGATTAACCAAAGAAAAAGGAAGCCAACGACTCACCTTAACACTATCCAGGACATCCTGATCGCAGTCAGAACCCCCACCATCGACGAAGCCCTCCCATGAGTGAGGCAGCTCCACGAAGTCATCTTCAATAACAACAAAAGCTCACCTTCGCCTCTTCCTTGGATAAGAGCCAAACGTCAGTGGCACACCATCGTCTTCTGAAGGAATCCCTGGGTCTCCCAAATAATCCAAGTCACCACCAAGTCCCGGGTGATCCGTAGTCCAGGGCTCCGACCTCAGTGGCTTCGGATCGGCAATAACCGTCTCTGCCCTGGGCAGCCCCTCGCCAGCCGAACCCTCGTCAAAAGCCTCCAACGCACCGAGCGGGACGCCCCATCCCCAAAATAAGTATCACGCCTCTGGGTTGGTAGAGATGGAGATTCACCAGAATAACAGGAAACACTCGGCTCCGTAGTATCACCACCAGCCTGGGGTGTACAAAACTCTGGCAACAAGCCTGGGACCGGAAACACGGCGAAATGAGAGATGCGATCTTCACCACGGACCTACACAACCAAGAGCATATGTAAGCACGGCGAACGCCAAAACAAAACGACGCAAGACAAGTTCGTAGACAATAAAACCTGTGGGGGAGGACGACAAAGAGAAAAGGCCTTCCTCGGACAGCGCGGGAAGAACACTTTGAAAGATCAAAGATGTAATTCAAACGCTTTTCAGCAACAGCTGGCCCGATACTCTCAAGAGCCTCCCGAGTGCTATCACCCTTACCAGCATACTTAAAAGCTGGATGCTCCCTATGTTTACAAGGCTGACATCGCCTGGCGATGAAACTACACGCTACCCCCACGCCATCAAGAGTACGACGATCGAGCAACTTCAACAGTAACTTCACCTTATGCAAACCAGCCTCAGACGGTGGCTCCAACTAGGTTTCCAGTACCGTGGGCACCAGCGCGGGGTCACATGGTGCGAAGGGTTCTTCCTGATGAACATAAACCACCTCGATTTGTGCCAGCAAATTTGGAATGCAGCAGCATCGAAATATACTGACTAGACATGCCATCCCTGAGTTGAAGATACACTAAACTAATAACACCAGATGACCAGTCCCATTCATCTTCAAACGAAAGAAGTATCGGAACAAATCAAAATGGGGATAGATCCCAATAAAAGCCTCTCACATGTGGATAAACGTCGCAATGTGCACAATCGAATTTGGATTCAGGTTGCAGAGCGAGATATCATAATACCGTAAAAGACCTCGAAGCAAAGGATGGACCGGAACTCCGAAACCACACCGGAAGAAAGGCTCGAACACCACAAGCTCACCCGTATTTGGCGTCGGAAACAACTCGCCGAACGTCGGCCGCCATCCACCGGCCTCCTTATACGGTAGTAGACCACCAAAAACTAGAGCATTGATATCATCTTCCTTCAGGGTGCTCGGAGTCCAATGCTCCGCCCAAGGCGGCACCACCAGCTCTTCAACCCAAACATTTGGGGGCGACGATGCAGAAGCTTTCCTAGCCGCCGCCGATGACCTCGCGCCCGCATCCGCTGCCGCGGATAGCTTCGAAACACTACCCTTCTTTGGTGCCATCACCAGCAAGCAATCAAGCACCAAGACAGAGAACAAATCAAAGAAAGCGACGGAAGAAGTGCTGAGAAAGTTATGCTGGAAGACGAAAAGTTTTCGCCGCAACAGAAGAATGGAAACCGCCGCTGCTAGACCTGCCCTTTATACCAAGAGACACGTCGCTTCGCCTTCCAGGGTTTTTGGGAAGTCGCAATAATCAAATGAGGAGCCGCCACTCCCACCTTTTGCGCCGCGACTTGGGCCGCTAACTGCGCAGTTAATTCGGCCCATTTACTTCCTTTTTCGTTCTCCCTACATATTTACTTCTAAGTTAATCTTCCAATTTACGACTAATAACTTTCGCAGTGTCACCAACGCTACAGTCCCGGGGACTGGACGCGCAACCGTGTTATAGTCTATTCTTGTGCAGAAACAGCAACATGGCTACAGTAGCCTGGTCGGCAAGACCCTTAAAGCTTGCGGTGTAGCCACATTCGGGGACTCCGTCGACAGCAACCATGACTCGGCTGCCTGATTCCATTCCCGACCAGGCTCGGGGACTTCGTCCAAAGTCATACCGAGCAAGGCTCGGAGACTGCGGCCACGGCACTGAAGGATAGTGCGAAGATGAACAACACCTGGGGACTGATGCCTGGGGACTGCGAATAAAAATTAAATGACCCCGATGCAAGAACCTCCTAAGCTCCTTACATCAAGCTCGGGGACTACGGGTATTCGCAGTCATTTCTTATTAAACTCATATTTCAGTATTTCAATTTCCAAATATATGATCCTGATACAAGAAGCCTCCAGTTTCTTACATCAGGCTCGGGGACTACGGGTATTCGCAGTCGTTTTAACCAAGCTCATGCTTCAATTTATATACCTTATGCACCTTCTTATAAAGCATAGCACCACGTGCATACTTCACCTGCTGTCATGCTCGGGGACTAAGTGGGTACACTTCACCTTGCAGTCAATGTACTGATTATCTTCTCGACAAAGCTCTGCTGTTTTATGTGTTGTTTTTGCAGAGCCTAAGTGGGTACACTTCACCATGGAAGGACTTTTCAAAAGTTTTTTCTTCTTCAGCACGTCACATCCTCCCAACAAGCAGCCGCAGCAACCGACGAGGCGACCAGCTCGCCCATCACGCTACGACGCTCTCGACCAGCCCGACCTAGTCGGGAGGCTTCTCCGATCAGCACCTCGACCAGGGAGCCTAGTCGGGGCTTCACGACGACCACGACGCGTGATGGCGACTAGCTGAACACCTCCAAGGAAAATGTTGCGGGCTCACCGGAAGAATACAATGTGCTTGGGGACTTGTTGGGGATCTTACCTCGGCATATCCCCAGGGACCTTATGGGCCTACCGACCAGAAGACGGCCTAGCCCGCGAGGCCTTGCGGCACGCGACCAGCCCATCGTGCTCACCAAGGACTCCGAAGAAGTCTTGCTCGTCAAGGAAGATCCTAGTAGATAGACTCAGAACCCTTGTCTAAAGGGACTGATCGTAATTTGTTAGGATATGGAAACTGTAACCCTGCTCACCGGCTATATAAGGCGAGCAGGGACCTCCTCCAAAATCTCTCTCTCGGATCATCTACGGATCTTGTAACCTAATACTCAGATCAATCCAGCCACCAAAACATAGGACGTAGGGTATTATGGTGATTTGCCAGCCCGAACCTGTCTAAATCATCGTGTCTACTCTCTCTGTGTTACGCTTGATTGCCGTCGCCACACCTCCGCCTACAATCTACTACCATAGGGTACCCCCTAGGTAGACTGCGACGCATATTTCGTCGACAGTTTCATCCTTCATGCTTGGACTTTGCTTAATCTTGTAGGTCATTCTTCATGCTTCAAATGTCTTGCTTGAGGTGTTGATCATTCTGATCACCAGGTTGCCTATGTCCAAAGAATGTTTGCACCTTATTGAACTACAACATAAACACTTGTAAACTTGTTAGTCCAATTCGGTTAAGTTGATCATCAAACACCAAAACCTTAAGTACATGGACCAAGAGTCTATGTTTCTTACAATACCAGAATTTAGAGATACAAGACATGCCAAACCAGTCTACTGATGGTTCGGATATGACTGTTGGTGGTGCTTTCATGCTTACCGAGGTGATGCAGGTGTCAACTACACCTCTTAGGAGGAGCAAGAGAAGACAACAGTCCGTGGATGATCACTTTCTCAAATGTGCAGAATTTTTGAAGGCCAAGAAAAATTTAGACACATCTGGTATGTCTTACAGCAAGTCATTTCTCTCATTTTCAAATTCGCAGATAGCTTTGAATATAAATAGGTTAGGGGTATCGCTAGGGGGTAATTTCAGTAAAGGTGTTACAAATATAAAACAAATGAAATATGATAGATTGGTACTAGCCCCACAAAAGGAACAATCTGAAAATGATCCACACAATTTATTAGTTGACGATAATGCTAATGCTAATGCTAATGAAAGTGATATTGGATTGGATCATCAAACAATAATGCACCTAGTTGGTGGCATTGTTGATGATGCTTTGGAAGAAGATGGTGGTCACTCGAGTGACTTCAAAGCCGTTCCTAGAAAAAGCAAATCCAATTCAACAAAGAAAAATAGAAGCAACAAAAAATTAGGATGACACATTTTAAATAAGGCATGATGAAAGGAATATTTTGGAACACCAGACGCCTTCGAGACTTGGCTAAATCTGATTTCCTTCTAGACACTTCAAATGAACAAAGTTTAGATTTTATAGCTCTTTTAGAAACACAAAGAAATGATTTTACATCACTTCAGCTATCCCGTTTCCTTGGAGAAAGAAACTTTTTATGGAGTTGGACTTCTCCAAGGCGCAGATCCAGAGGTATCTTAGTTGGAGTCAACTTAGACATCTATGATGTTGGAAACATAGTTCATGGAGACTTCCATGTGAAGTTTAAGCTTCGAAACAAATCAGACAATTTTGAGTGGATACTAATATCAGTCTATGGAGCTGCTCAAGTAAGCACAAAGAAAACTTCTTACATGAATTGATGAATACATGCTAGAATCACTTCCATTAATGATGGGGGAAATTTTAATATCATTAGGAGCCTGAGTGAAAAAACATAATAGATATGAAGATCGTTGGCCTTTCTTATTCAATGTTGTCATAAACTATTAGAATTTAAGAGAACTAGAACTTTCTGGACAGAAATTTACATGGGCCAATAACTTTCAAACACCAATTTACGAAAAGTTTGATAGGATACTAGTAAGCACCGATTGGGAGTTACATTATCCTAAAGCTATAGTTCAGTCCCTGACAAGAGAGATATTTGATCATACTCCTCTATTACTTGATACTGGAAACCCATGAAGTAATTAAGAAGCATGTGTTCAAATTTGAACTTGGCTGGTTACTTAGGGATGGTTTCTATAATCTGGTGGCAGAGGTATGGCAAAAAGAGGGCCAGAGTTTGACACCACTACAATGATGGCAAGGTTACTTAGGGATGGTTTCTATAATCTGGTGGCAGAGGTATGGCAAAAAGAGGGCCAGAGTTTGACATCACTACAATGATGGCAAATTAAAATTCGACGCCTTAGGCAATATTTAAGAGGCTGGGCGAAGAATATTAGTGGTGTGTATGAAAAGATAAAACTAAGAGATTACAATTAAAATCCGCGCTTTGGACAAAAAGGCCGAGTTAACAATGTTACAACCACATGAGGTGGATTTGAAACATTTTTTAAAAGAAAGGCTAGTTCAATTGCTAAGATAACGGGAAATCAAATGGTAGCAAAGATAAAAAAAATAGATCAGCTACTAAAAGGGACAGTAATACAAAATACTTCCAGTTGGTAGCAAATGGAAAACATAGAAAAACATGCATCTTTAGCTAGAGGATAATGGTCAAATAATAAAGGGAGACCAACAATTGAAAACATATATCACACGATATTATGAAGGCCTTTTTGGACCTTTCGAGTGTGGAGATTTTAGGATGGAGGAAAGTAGGACAGATGGCATACCACAAGTATCATATAAGGATAATGAAAGACTGATTGCGGAATTTTTACTGAAAAAGAGGTAAAGGAGACAAATTTTCAAATGAAACACAATAAAGCACCAGGGGAATTTGATCAAGTGTTCTGGGAGGTTATCAAGTGTTCTGGGAGGTTATCAAAGATGGATTTCCAGCAGAATTTTATCAAGTGGTCTGGGAGGTTATCAAGGATGATCATATGGCTTTATTTAAGGAATTTCATAATGGATCACTGCCCCTTTTTAGCCTTAATTTTGGTGCTATAACCTTGCTACCAAAACAGAGAGAGAGGCTACACATATTAAACAATTTCATCCCATTTGCTGACTTAATGTAAGTTGTAAGATCTTTATAAAAGTAGCAGTTAATAGGATGATAGGAATTTTTGAATAGTTGATAAGCCCATCACAAACAACCTTTATACCTGGAAGGAATATAATGGAAGGGTAGTGATTCTACATGAGATATTACACGAGCTACATAGAAAAATATGAACGGTGTTGTTCTTAAACTAGATTTTGAGAAGGCCTATGATAAAGTAAATTGGCCATTTCTCCAACAAACTTTAAGGATGAAAGGGTTTTCTCAAACATGGTGTAATTAGGTAGACCATTTTGTAAGTAAAGGATGTGTTGGGATAAAAGTAAATAATGAGGTTGGATGTTATTTTCAGACTAAAAAGGGTTTCAACAAGGCGACCCTTTATCACCTGTGCTCTTTAATCTTGTAGAAGATATGCTAACAATTTTAATATCTAGAGCTAAGGAGGATGGCCAAATAAGTGGTTTAGGGCCTATTTGGGACTGCTCTGCTCCATGTTTTTCAGTTTTGCTCCAATTTTTTTTGCCAAACGGTTTTAGCTCCACGCACACAACTCCAGAAAAAAGGTGGAGTTGTGAGAGCACCTAAAGAGGTACTCCACAAACTCCAGTTTTTCATGGAGCTGCTCCATAGTGGAGTTTGCAGAGTAGAGTTTGTGGAGCAGTCCCAAACAGGCCCTTAGTACCATATCTTGTAGATGAGGGCCTTTCTATTTTATAGTATGTTGATGATACGATCATTTTCATGGAACATAATATTGATCAGGCGAAGAATATGAACTTTTTTGACAATTATCTGGGCTAAAAAACAACTTTCGTAAAAGTGAACTTTTTTTTTATGGAGAAACTTTGGAGTGGGAAGATCAATATACATAACTCTTTGGTTGTGGAATGGGCTAGTACCCATTTCGATATCTGGGCATTCCAATGTAGCACAAAAGAATTAGTAATGCTGAAAATAATAGAGGACAAATTTGAAAAATGATTGAGTTGTTGGAAAGTTAAATTGTTGTCATATGGAGGCCGCCTAGTTTTAATAAATTTTGTGCTAAGTAGTCTACCAATTTTTATGTTGTCCTTCTTTGAAATTTCGAAAGGGATACTTTGTAAACTAGACTACTATAGATCCAAAGTTTTCTGATAAGGGGATACTCATAAAAAGAATTATAGACTAGCTAAATGGAATATTAGATAGCTAGAATAAATGTTTACTTAGTAAATAGTTATACAAATTAATTAATGAGATGGGGCATGGCAACAAGTCCTAAGAAACAAATACCTCGTCAACAAATCGATTACTCAAGTGGATAAAAAGCCTGACAAATCTCAATTTTGGACATGTCTAATGAATGTCAAAAATCAATTTCTAAGTTTTGGAAAGTTCAGATTACAGGCTGGCAAACAAGTTAGATTTTGAGAAGACAAGTGGTTAGGCATGTCTACTTTAAAAGAGCAATACCCAAATTTATATAATATAGTGAGAAGAAAAAAATGCTACAATTGTATCATGAGTTCTATACCTTGTAATATTTCATGGCGAAGATCTTTAGTGCAACAAAACTTAAACTATTGGCATAATTTGGTTTTACGACTTATAAATATACATTTAAATGATCAACTAGATACCTTCAGGTGATCTCTTCATCAGAATGCACGATTATCGATAACATCAATGTACAGTGTTATGTTGAATTTAGATTTTTTTGCCACATAACAAATACTTATGGAAAATTAAGATACCTTCAAAGGTGAAAGTTTTCCTTTGGTCTCTGTACAAAAGGGTCACTCTTACCAATGATAATTTAATTACAAAAATTGGCATGGAAACGAGAAATGTTGTTTTGTAACAATCTTGAGACTATACAATATTTTTTTTAATTGTGTTCTTGCTAAGTTCATTTGGGGAGTAGTACAACTAACTTTTGGCATTGGCCCTCCTATAAGTGTGACACACATGTTTGGAGCATGGCTAGATAATATCATGAAAAAAAAAATTAGTGCTAGTAGGGGCAGCCGTCATGTGCTGGACTATATGGTTAAGCCGAGTCAAGATGGCGGTCGTGCAAGTAGAGCGCGGGGGACGTGTATAGAGTACGATACTCGGCTCAAGACTTGGCGACCGACCGGGCGAGGACACGGTGGCACTTGTCGAGCAGTTTCCGAGTTTGGACCTCAAAACTCGGGGTTCGGTAGTTGAACTGAAAGCTACCGGTGGACGGTTTCTGAGTTTGGGCCTCAAAACTCGAGGTTCGGTGATTGAGACCAAAGTCACCGGTGGACCGGTTTACGGGTTTGGGCCCCAAAACCCGGGTGGAGCTTCCGAGGAAGCAGGGACGGCATGTGGCGGAATCTTGGAGGTTGCATCAGGGCAACGGCAAGTCCGGGCAGGAAGCGGGGGCGTACGATCAAATCGAGGAAAATATCTACCGAGTTGGATTACAGTGTCTCAGGACTAGGTAATTCGCTCATGTATCTAGGGGGTGTTTTGGAAATGTCCAAGCGCCGTTAAGTATAGATGATAGGGCGCTTAGCACCTTCACCTCTTTCATTCCCTCATTTCCTTCCTTCCACTCTCTAGCTCTCCCCCCCAAGCTCTTGCTCATGAGGTCCCTAGATTGATTTTCCGGTCAATCTTTGTAAACACTCTAAACAAGTTTGTGCGGGAATCGGAGGCCCTATCCCTCCGTGTGCCATGGTTGATTCACTCGTGTGTTTTTATCTCAAAATTTGCTTGTGTTCTTTGGGTTCTTGCTTTTTCTCTTCTCCCCCTCTATGTTCATGACGTGAGATCTTTGGCTATGGGGTGTTTCGTTTGATTCTGCTTGAATCAAGTTGTGCTAGGACATGAGTAGATCATTTCCACGGAAGGAATTTGCTTGAATCCTCACAAGCACATAGATCGGGAGAAATCAATTTCGAGTTCATCTTTTGGTGCTTTTTCCCGAGTTCATCCTTCTCCCTTTTGATTCTCTCAAAATTGAGCGATGATCTCTTAGAGATAGCTCCCCATCTGCCTTGGGATCATTCCCACAAAATTTGGTTGTAGTTGGTGAAGATTTGGTAGAGATTTGGGGAAGATTTGGGGAGAGTCGATTCAAAATCGCCCCCAAATTGCCTCTGTCCTGATGTTCCCGTACTGTCTGCGCCCTAGTGGCGGACTGTCCGGCAATCGGGGCCGAGCGAGGTCTCTCGGTTGCTCAATCTCTCAGAGACCATGGACTGTCCAGGCCCACCGCGGACTGTCCGCCGTTGTTCTTCCCCGAGCAACACTTGTTCTGGTTTCTCTGCTGAGCTTTTTGGGAAGTGCCACAGATAGTCCGGGACACCACCGCGGACTATCAGGGATCTGTCCAGAACCACTTCCAGAGAAGTTGGTTTTTGCAAGCTTTACCTACGTACAGTCCGACAAATCTCGCGGACAGTCCGCCGTTCCTCTTTCTCTAGGGGCGGATAGTCCGAGACCCAGGGTCCGGACAGTCCGGGAATTTGTTGTGTGGCTGATTTGTGTTGATCTCTCCGAGGCTCGGTTGCCGACGTTTCTCGACCCTCCTCTATACCTTTAGGATCCCTCCTAAAGTATCCACCCACCCATGTGTTGGGTCGTGTGCGCGTTGTCCTTGTCGAGTGTGTGTATCGGGTGTGATTTTGGGACAAGGGCCAAGTATTTTGAAGAAGTTTTTTATTGGCTCCCATTTACCCTCCTCTCCTCTCTGGTCACCGTTCTCGATCCTTCAACAAATTTTGTAAGTCATTATTTTGAAAAAAGTTTAAACAATTTGATTGAAACATTATATTATATGAATATTGATAATTTAATTTTAAGCATTATTTATTTAATAAAAAACTATTAACATAATATAATAAATTCAACATCTTGAGTGCCATTGTGCATGCTGAAAGAACTATTTATGCCATTGTAACAACTAAGAAGGTAGCTTAAGACCTAGAATATTCTTTTAGGGGGTGCTTTGATCCAGGCACTAAAATTTAGTTTATATCACATCGAACATTTACATGGTAACTTGAAGGACTAAACATAAACTAAATATAAAACTAATTATATAGGAGTAGATTGATTAGCGAGACAAAAATATTAAACCTAATTAATCCATCATTATCAAGTGTTTAATGTAGCAACCATATTGTCAAATCATGGACTACTTAGAGTTAATAGATATATCTTGCAAATTAGCCTCAATTTGTGTAATGAGTTTTGTAATTAGTTTATGTCTAATACTTGAAATTAGTGTCAAACATCTGATGTAATAGGGCTAAACTTTAGCTAAGAGAAAACGAACAGGACCTTAATAAAGTAAAAAAATGATAAATTTTAATAAACCATACATTAAGCATTTGAATTTCAAATTAACACGTACAAAACATTATGACAGCTAGAACAAGCAATGAAAGTTAAAACATAGATTTTTATAATATCACATATAGTGATCTTATAAGATTTTATACACATGAAGTTTATGTTTCAACTAAATACATATCCTGTAAGAAAAAAAATATTAATCCTAGATATTATTACTCATGAAACAACTAGAAATAAAAATGATAGATCCCAAATTTTTTTACAAAACCTACAACATCCTGCAATCAAATTGGTAGACTATATTCACCATTATAAATTAATAATAATTGTTGTATCTAACAAATTATAACCTCAAAGTTTGTGGGAAAAAAAAGAAAACTTAGGTTCATATCATCAAAATATAGAATATAGCTGAAGCCGCCATAGTTTAAGCAAAATGTTCTAACCTGTGGGAGAGCACGGGTTGATGAACTAGTACTACTAGTTTATATAATATAATTGGAAGACTTTTGATCACCTCATGTTGAAATGGACTTGAACTTTAATAAAATCTTTGTTTATAAAAGTTACTTTATTCAAAGGATCACATTTGATTTATTATTATTTACAAGATTATGCTAATAAAAATGTATACGACAGGAGATTGTTGGAGTTTTCCTGCAAACTGCCATCACATGGCTAGTTACTCCCAAATCCCAATACAGGAATATCTTCCCCATATGGGCTATCGCACAGTACCGCCGTCGGGTGTGTTGCTTGAATAATAAATACCACTTTATATTTGCAGTTAATTTGAGAGAACCGTGTATTACAACAGAACTAATATATTGTCCGTGTTAACGCTACGACTTCATTTTAGGGATACATATAAAAACAACTAAACGACATTATTTTCTCATAGTTTAACTTTCGCTCTATTATCAGTTGTTTTCACCATTGCGTTAGCACAAGTATTATATTATATTAATTAAAAACCAAAAAGTTTTAAAAAATTTCTTGGAGCATGAAAGTTGCTACCACAAAATGTCATGTGCTAGCACTGATATTAGTGAGAACAGAAAATATCATGTAATTAATCTTGTGAGATCACTGTAGATGAGATGAATAGAAGACTCCTTTGATAACACGGGCTCTTTTAACTCATCTCGAGGCTAAAAATGACATATCAAGAAACAACAACTATAAATTTTCCCCCAAGTCTCAATAACATGTTTAGGTTCCCAGGAGTATAAGGGGGTGTTTAGTTGCCTCACTTATTTTTAGTCCCTTGTCACATCGGATGTTTGGTATCAATTAAATGAATTAAATATAATTTATATTATAAAACTAATTACTCCACGAGACGAATCTATTAAGTCTAATTAATTCATCATTAACATATGTTTACTGTAGCACCATATTGTCAAATCATAGACTATTTTATATCAATAGATTTGTTTCACAAAATAGTCTTCGGCTGACAAATTAGTTTTATAAATAGTTTATATTTAATACTCCTAATTAGTGTCTAGATATCCGATGTGACTGGGACTTTTTTTAAATCCCTCCAACCAAACACCCCCTAAGCAATAGTCTGCGCTTCTTATGCTAGTACAGTTCCCAGGATTTAATGGAAACAAATAAGACTGAATGGAAGTATCCAGAGCTGATCCTTTCAAGAAACAACTACGTCATCATCCATGAGGTGCATATCTTCCACTTGACCCTCTTCAAGATCCATGTTCCCAGGCCACAGCAGATGGCTTGGGATTACTACCTCTTCAGCTTTCGCATCTTTTTGCGGGGCAAGGTGTGTCAAGGCTGATGAACTCGTGTGATGCAATCTTTTGGCGGGGCACACTCCTAATAAAAGTAAGATCATCAGCAATATATTATTATTTCAGTTATATTCTCTGGCTAATTTTCATTCCTTTCAAAGATTGCAAGGACATCTTTTTTGCAGCCTTCAGTTGGGTAGCCAGCACTGCAATTTCAAAGGGCAAAAGGGCAACAAATCAAAGTTCAGCCTAGTGGAAATTTAAATAATCTTATCAAAATGCATATCTGAATATTGTTCAATCAAATTTACAAATCAATCATGACAAAGGATTACGAAAATAGAGAAATTTATCTTGTGCAGCTCTAGAAAACTATACTTAAAAATGTGCATAACTTCACAGGTCCATAACTTCATAGACTGAGTATATGAACATAACACAAAATGAAATGAAACAAATCGAAGAAATGAATCGACTGCATTCAAGCTCAGACACCATAAAGAAATTCTATGTTCCGAAAAAGATCTTCAAAAACATACATAGTAGGAGCAATCACAAAAAAAAACATTCACCTTGCTTATCAAGGTATAGCAATTTGTAGCTTGGTGATACAGTTATTACGAGTCGTAAGCATAGAAAAATGAAACCAGCATATATTGAAAGAGAAGATGACATGAAATATTTTTGGATCACAAGACATTTTTTAATTTATAAACAGACAAAAATGTGTTGCACCAAGAAGAACATCAATTGTTGTATGGCACAACAGAAAAGACATAGTTCTAGCAGAGATTGGTTATTTGTCACTCAAAAAAGATCCAGTTAGACAACCCGGATAAATAAACCATGTCCTAAAAAAGAAAATAGCATCTAGAAATGGTTAGATTATGAATTCATTGTTGTTTTCTAAATAATTAAAAGAACAAGTTGTGCATTATGCCTTTACTGGCACTTTCCATTCAAGTGTCTGCAGTGAGAAGCCTAACGTTTTGTTCCAGCCACGAATGACAATAAGCTCCCCAATTAGATTTCCATGCTCTTTGTTAAACAAGGATTTTCCTAGGGCTCTGGCTGTTTTCTTGACAGGACCCATGCCCTCTCCACCTCCCATGAGCAGCATTGTGGGAAGCTTGGGATCTAAATCAAGTTCCCTCAAATCATGCTGATATAAGTGATTTCATACCAAAAAAACGTTTCAAGTTAATCAATGCACAAACATATTTTTCTGTTTTCTTGAAACTTGAACGGCAACGCTTTTGGGGTATACAACATATCATTAAAATGAATATCCCAGCCATTCTTGTAAAATGAATATCCCAACCATTTTTGTAAAATGAATATAACTGCCATTTGAAAGACCATGTATGGTTCGAACTAAAATTAATAGGAATAGAAATATAAAAAGTTAGGGTAAACTAAATACCTTAACAAGAACTGTAAGGCATAATGATGGTCGAATTGGAAGACCGAATATGCAGATTTGAGAAGGTTGTAGATCATCCAGTGCTGCTCGCTTGGCAACTTCTTCTGAGGGGCAGACTTCTGTTCACATGAGCATGTAACTTGTGTTTTTTTCTTCTAACTGTCAGATCAAGTGAACAAATTTCTTTACAATATGTTTTTCTTATCATTAAGTGGATATACCAATATAGGGTGGCAAGTGTTGAGTTCTGTGATCACAGTTGCAAAGACTACTCTGTTTAGTAGGCCTTGGCATTTTAGAACCCACCGAGGATGTGTTGAATGAGAGGGTGGACACTAATTATGATGTCTTTCTTGTACTTCTTTAGTCCAGCCTCCACCTTTCTTCATCCATAAACAAGGCATTCAGAAAAAAAAAAGATATAAGCAATAGCTCATGCAACAGATAAGACGTGGATCATGATCATGGCATATAAAATACAATGGACTAATTATATAAAAGGAAATATTGGCAATTCTGAAAGGACATATGTTAAGATAAATGTTTCTCAAGGTTAGATATTGGACCATGAACCTGCGTGCCCTGCCAAGCAGCGAGGCGTTGCCGTCCTGCATGAATCTAGTTGCTTCTTAGAAACTTCTCACCGCAGATACACTAAATTTGCAAAGAATTAACAAGTTCACATAATATAATAGTATTCAAATATGATTTCTACTCTACAGCTATGATTTTCTTCCTTGTATGGTTAATAATAGTATTTAAATATAATCTATATGTAACCATATTAACAGTGGTCAGCGCTAGCAAAGCTGTACATTCTCATCTGAAGTACAGAATAATAATTTCAGTAGTATTTAGAACTTTGGATCGCCAAGAATGAAAAATCAATATGCTTAAAGAAATGGAAATGGAATAGTGAATATCCAAATCGGTCGATATTGGGGATAATCTAGAGTGACATTTTCTATACTCATTTTCACAAACAGGTGGTGAGCATGAGACATTGGCATTCATGGATTCAACAACATGAACCACATCAATCGTAGACCATGTAGGCTAGGATTAAAAAAATCGTGAATAAAACAAACATGCATGCGTCCACTAATCCACGGAAGCACGAGGGATGCTTATGATAAAGACACATACACCAATTCAATGATCAACTGTAACTTTGCATGAAAATACTTCATGGTATTAACTGACTGTACCAAGTTGCAGTAGATCCGTAGATGAATGTTCGCTTCAAGTGTCGACCTTCCTCTGCTCTCACACTGGAGCTGTTCTGTACACTTGTGTTGGATTGTTAAGTTAGGAAACGTCAACATGAAGGCACCGGACACCCACGTCGAGCGCAACAATCACCCCACCGCCTTCAAGGCCAAGAGCATCCGTACAGATGGGTTTCCAGCGCGGCAATCGATCCACCAACATGAAAGGCAAAGGCTGTAGAGAAGAGAGCGATTTAAGAGAGTAGGAAGAGGGCACGACCGGGCGAGGTGGCAGGTAGACAGGGGCAAGGACAATGTACCTGGGCGATGGAAACCGACGACGCCGAGCAGATGGCGAGAACCGCATGGCGACGACGTGGATCCATGGGAGAGGGCCGAGCAGTCGCCAACTCCGTAGAAGGCATTCTGCTGTATACCGGCGATGCCCTTGGCGTCGGCGAGCCACCGCTCCTCGTCGTCAGCGACGCCGTCGAAAAGCATCCGCACTACAGTCGATGCTGCGCCATCCGCGCCGACTGAGGCAAATCTTGTTGGGCTGCCATCGGGACTTGATACTGCTCCGTATCTCGCTCGCGTGGGCTGAGCCAGAGGTGTGTCTCAGCTTGTCCTCCACGGACTCTGACGCTGATGAGCTCAACTGTGCGGATCTAGAGGGAGTCCCACGACACGATAGGGTAGGGAGGGGATAGAAGGAGTCGGAGCCGCGTTGGGAAGAGGAAGAATCACACGCGTAGAGAGAGGAGGGGCGGGCGGGCCGGCGTCGCGGGAGCCGGCGGGGGTGTGCGGCGCGGGGTTGCAGCGAGGTCGCGGTGGAGCGCGGGCTCCCGGCGTCGGCGGGTGGGCGCGCGGGGTTGCAGGGCTCCCGGCGGCGGCGGGCGTATTTTTTTTTAGATGAGATTTGAGATTTGGGGACGGGCGTGCGACGGGGCGTGCGGGGGATGGGATTCGGGACGGGATGGGATGAATGATTGATGAGGGAAGATTCAAATCACTTCCACCGTTAGATCTGAGTGAGCATCTTTGAGGAGAGATTAGAATTAATCTGGATCGTTGATTTTGAAAGATTTCAATTTGGTGGGGGTAATTTTAGGGTACAGTTAGTATAGTAATTGACTGTTGGGTACGTTTTACTGTATAGCTGTAGAAAAGTTTTATGGGTATATTATATATTGGTAGAGATTCAAAGCTCCTCTCAAGAGTAAACCAATTTATGCCTAGAACATAGGACGGCGCTGGCCAGCTCCCGACTCGATGTTCTGTAACTTCGGGTCCGTTTGGTAGGGATCCAAATTCTTATAGAAACGTTTCAGATCCAGATTCTCCTAAGAAACGTTTCATAAAAAAATACAGAAACACTTTTATGAAATCGTTTGGCCGGTAGACTAGATTCAGATTTTAAAAAATACATAAAAAATTATATAAATAAAAATATGTTTCAAAAAAATCTATAACTTTTTGTGGATGAAGAATAATCTAAATGCAACCCATTCTAATTTGTTGCACTAAAAATGATAAGTAAAAAAACAGATTGCTAGTGCATGTGAGAGGAGAATCAAAAACCAGCGAAACCAGCTCCAATCCATTTCTCTTGCACATGCTAAAAAGTTAGAATCGATAGAAACGTTCCGATCTAGAAACGTTTCCATATTTCTCCGTTTGGCTTGGATTCTGCTGATCCTGGCCAGAAACTGAAACGTTTCGGTTGGCCAAACGGGCCCATTTGTGTGATGGTTCAGGGGTGTTTGATGTAGACACCGGACGACAGCCCTAAAATAATGGAAAGCAAAGCAGGTATTGTGACAAACGAACGAAGTAGCTGGATCGGCGTTGGCATTTTCCCGGCGTCCCACGCTTGTTAGCGCCATCGATCTGGCGCTGTCCGTCCGGCGTCCTAGAAATGATCGAAGTTCACGCGTCCCCTGCCGCGCCGATCTGAGCTCGTTTGTGGCTGCTAGTGAGTAGCAGCCGGTGATCCCTGTCCCGGCTAGACACCATTCTCGGCGTCGCAACACTGCACCAACATACTAGCCGACTAGCCATGCAATGCAACAGGGGACTGAATGTGTGGTGATGTGCTTTGGACTTTGGTGATTGAACAAGTCAACTGCGCTGGTCGAACAAGTCAACTGCGCTGGTCTCCATATGTGTGTGTATATATAGACCCACATCGATGGTACATACATGAATTGTGTCAGGAGCACCTCGAGCATTTGTTTCCCCTATTTGTTACGTGCTGTGTATAGCAGTACGTCCTGCAAACTATAGTCAGGTGCTACGGGAGGATTGCCTGCAACGAGCTCAATGCTCAAGGACATGGACCGGTGTCGTAGTCGCTGGCCCCTGTTGCTTGCTGCTGCCCTGGTCGTCTGCTGTGGCCATGGCGCAACCGTGGAGCACACCTTCGACGTACGTAACTGATTCATGCCCCTTTTTTTTCGGTGTTCACTCTCGTGTAATTTTTTCTCTCGATATTCTCTGCAGCAGTATCAAACTGAATGAATAACCAGGTTGCAAATTATTAATTAATTAATTAATTTTCAGGTGGGCAACCTCTCTATAAGCCAGCTTTGCCAGCCGGCGAGGGTGATCACCGCCGTGAACGGCCAGCTTCCCGGGCCGACGATCCACGTCCACGAGGGCGACACGGTGGTCGTTCACGTCATCAACAACTCACCCTACAACATGACCGTTCACTGGTACGTGCGTGGCTACGTGAAACCATATGATACACATCATGTTCATATTATATATATTTATATATCTACATATATGTAGGCACGGCATCTTCCAGCGTGGGACGCAGTGGGCGGATGGCCCAGAGATGGTGACGCAGTGCCCCATCCGCCCCGGCAGCCGCTACACCTACCGCTACAACGCCACCGGGCAGGAGGGTACGCTGTGGTGGCACGCGCACAGCTCCATGCTTCGTGCCACCGTCCATGGCGCCATTGTTATCAAGCCCAGGAACGGGCGATACCCTTTCCCGAAACCTGACAAGGAGCAAATCATTATGCTCGGTACGAGTACTTGATATAGTATTATAATATAGCTGTATACTAATACAAGTAGTTAGCCAGCAATGTTCTGTTGGTACAAATTGTAGCTGGCCTTTTGGCACAGAATTGAAAGAAATCATCTTGCAGGCGAGTGGTGGAATGGCAACGTGTTCGACCTGGAGCGCAAGGCTTTCCTCTCGGGCAACCTGGTGCCTCCGGCCAACGCCTACACCATCAATGGCAAACCGGGGACTTGCACAAGTGTTCTGGCAGTAGCCACCACAGGCCCAGTATGACACTACGTCTCTACTGGCATAGTTGGATCTCTTCGATCGATAATCTCCATTTAACCATACATGCACTAACAGTCCTCTGCTTTAACCATCCAAGGAACGTTCAAGCTCAAGGTGCAGAGCAACTCGACGTACCTGCTCCGGATCATCAACGCGGCACTGAACACGCCCATGTTCTTCAAGGTCGCCGGCCACAACTTCACCGTCGTGGGGGCCGACGCGAGCTACACGACGCCGTACAGGACCGACGTGGTCGTGGTCGCGCCGGGGCAGACCGTGGACGCGCTCATGGCCGCGGACGCCGCGCCGTCGCGGCGCTACTACATGCTGGCCTCCCCTTACAACAGCGCGCACCCGAACCTTCCGTTCAGAGACAGCACCGCCACCGCCGTAGTGGAGTACTACGTCGGAGGCGCGGCACGGCGGCGGGGGCGGCGGCTGCGGCGGCCGTTGCTTGCTCTGATGCCACGGGTCAATGACACGGCGACCGCGCACCGGTTCTTCACGAGCCTCGCCGCGCTCGTCCGCCCGGGCCGACCGACCGTGCCCCTCTCCGTGGACACCCGCATGTTCGTCACCTTCGGGCTCGGATTCGCGGACTGCAGGCCGGAGCAGACGCGGTGCAAGCAGCAGGCAGGTGCCTTCGCTGGCAGCATGAACAACGCCTCCTTCGTGCTCCCTACCACCATGTCCCTCCTCGAGGCACACTTCCGGAACGTCACGGGCGTCTACACGCGGGATTTCCCCGACAGGCCGCCCCTGGAGTTCAACTACACCAGGCCGCCGCGGGACATGGACGTCACAACGACCAAGTCGACCAAGGTGAGGACGCTGCCGTACAACGCCACCGTGGAGATGGTGCTGCAGAACACGGCGCTGGTGGCGCGGGAGAGCCACCCGATGCACCTCCACGGCCACAACTTCTTCGTGCTGGCGCAGGGCTTCGGCGACTTCCGCCAGGACGCCGCCGAGAAGCAGTACAACCTCGTCAACCCACTAGAGAGGAACACCCTCGCAGTGCCAACGGGCGGATGGGCCGTCATTCGCTTTGTTGCCAACAACCCAGGTATATATGGTCATGGTCATGGTTATGGTTATGGTTATGGATGACCGTGACACGATGATGATGCAAACTAGTGTGGCTAGGGTGTTGGTGCGCATGATTTTCATGTCTGTTTGTTCGTGGTCGCAGGAATGTGGATCATGCATTGCCACTTCGATGCTCATCTGCCAATAGGGTTGGCAATGGCATTCGAGGTGCAGGACGGGCCAACTCCAGAGACGGCACTTCCTCCACCGCCGGCTGACTTGCCTCACTGCTGAAGTTGGAACAATTAATGTATTTAGTGAACATGCCAGCAAAAGCTAAAGTCAATTCATTCCATGACGTTTTGTCTAGCTAGATGTCAAGGTTATATGATGATTTGTTTATTGTGTATGAATGTTTATGTTTTCACCCCATTTGTCTAGTTTAAGAATAGTCCTCCCGCTCTAAATAACTGTTATTTTTCTTTGTAATAAGTTTGACTATATTTATAAAAAAATATGTGTAATATTTATATCTCTAAATAATTTTTTTATTAAAAATAGATTCCACCGCCTTATGTCCAACTCTTCGAATTCCTACGGTTTACATGTATCCAACATTGTTTAACCACCATTACTTGTCTAGAGATGCCGTGGTGGGCCATCCAATACAAGTGATGCTTCACCCATGCCCTTAGATCAAACTGTCACCAAAACAACGCGTAGGGTCGATGGTTTGTACTTTTTCGCTGGTGGAGAGGATTGATGATGTGGAGATGCCCTGACCAGTTTAGGTGATCCCTGGTAGGGTCGTCGACCGCACTAGGTTGGTCCTGGCCTGCCTCTTCTAGCCCACATGATAGGAAGCAGGAGCCAACATGTTAACTAAGATTGCGCTCATTTACCTACCACAATCAACTTATGAAGATTATAATAAGCAAGTTGTGTGTAAGGTATTGAGCTAGAAGGAGCTCATTTAAGCAGTAGTGGACCTATCCCAAAAATGATGGAGCTAGGACGGACCTAGACTACAAAATTTTGACTGACAATTTGCATATCACAAACAATAGTTGTATAATGCACACTAGAATCAAATGGTGCCCGTTAAGATATCAATTCGCTATAATACATATTTGATTTGAGAATTGAGAATTATAGAACAAAAACCTATTCATTTTAAAAGATAAATCAATTAGAAAACAGCTTATAAAAGATTGTAGCACTTCTTCTTCTTTTGATTCGGCAACATTATGACTTTCACGAATCCTTGGGCCGAGTTACTACTACTTGTTGAATTTCTACGTGTACTAAATCACTTGCTAAATCTACCAGTAGTAAAGAAGCTTCTCAAATCTAGACATACCATCACAAGATTTATAGCTTCAACAAGGCCTCCGACCACACAACAGCGGAGCAGGGCACAACCCACAGGGGGTAGGTGGGAATTTAGTGCAATAGCAATCTTTAACCCGAGTGGCCCGATTATGAAATGCTTAGTTCAATGAGATGTCGTTAAATCTTCTTTTCCTGTAGCATTGCTTCTATGATCTTATATGATCTTAATTTAGTGCAATAGCAATCTCTAACCCGAGTGGCCCGATATGAAATGCTTAGTTCAATGAGATGTCATTAAATCTTCTTTTTCTGCAGCATTGCTTCTATGATCTTATATGATCTTAGAGCATCTCCAGCAGTAGACCCCAAATTAAAGTATTCATTTTTTATTTGGGTGTCCACCCCTATAATTGTTGACCCAAATTTATGTTATCACTCCAGAAGTAGCACCCAAATGAAAACCCCTATGTTTCTTCAACTAAGCCGGTGGATTTGTTAAATACACGTATGCCTTGGATTTAAACGAATAACCAACAAGGAAACCAATGTCACACCGCCGTTGGAATTTACCCAAGTGTTGATGCTTCTTGTAGATATACACTTTGCATCCAAACACTCAGAAGAATGATATATCCGGCTTCTTCCCATTCAAGAGCTCATAGGGTGTCTTCTTGAGTAGCCTTTGGATGAAGAGGCGGTTTGCCGCATAGCAAGCGGTGTTGATGGCATCCGCCCAAAACTTCTCTGGGGTGTTGTACTCATCTAGCATAGATCTTGCAAGAGTGATTAGTGTTCGGTTCTTCCTCTCTACAACACCATTTTGTTGTGTTGTATATGTGGCGAAAACTTCATGCTTGATCCCAACTTTATCACAATAATCTTCAATTCTTGTGTTCACAAACTTGGTGTCATTGTCACTTCTAATCTTCTTGATCTTTACATCAAATTCGTTCTGTGCTCTTGTAGCAAACTTCTTGAAATTGTCGGTTGTTTCTCCCTTGTCTTGAAGAAAGAACACCCAAGTGTACCGAGAGTAGTCATCCACTACCACTAAGCAAAAGAGATTTCCACCAAGGCTAGCATAGGTAGTGGGTCCAAATAGATCCATGTGAAGCAACTTTAGGACTCTTCAGGTTGACATGAAAGTTTTGGTTGGATGGGTGTTTGCAACTTGTTTGCGCGCTTGACATGCACTACATAACTTGTCCTTCTCAAATACCACATCCTTCAACCCTCTAACCATCTCCTTCTTGACAAGCTTCTTTAATGTTGACATGCCCACATGAGCTAATCTTTTATTCCATAGCCAACCCAAAGAAGTCTTGGAGAACAAGCAAGTTTGCAAGCTTGCCTCATTTGAAGTGAAGTCCACTAGATATAGGTTGTTGTGCCGGAATCCCTTGAATATCAATGATGAATCATCCGTCTTGGTCACAACTACCTCACTTGGTGTGAATAGACAATGTAAACCAATATCACAAAATTGACCAACCGAAAGCAAGTTGAAGCTCAATGTTTGTACTAGCAAGACATTGGAGATTGATTGATCATTGGAGATAGAAACTTTCCCAAGCCCTTGCACTTTGCCCTTTAAATTATCACCAAATGTAATCTTGTCTTGACTTGCACAATCCTCATCAAGTGTGGTGAACATCCGGAGGTCGCCGATCATATGTTTAGTGCAACCACTATCAATTACCCAATGGCTTCCACCGGTCTTGTAGTTCACCTACACACAAGCAACTTGAAGTTAAGCTTGTTATTTGGGAACCCACACTTGGCGGGGACCCATAGCCTTGTCAACCAACTCCTTAGCAACCCATAACACTCTAGGCTTGTTCTTCATCTTAGGGCCAAGAAACACAACTTGTGGTCTACCCTTGCTGTCTTTGTTGATGATATAGTGAGCATCGTGAGCAAAGGGCTTTGTATGCTTGGGCAAGGCCTTGAGTGGTGGAGTTGTGCAATCATGTGCAAAGTGTCCAACTTGTACACACTCAAAGCATCTTCTGGGCTTTGGCTTCTCTTGATTGTTGCCATTGTACTTGTTTTTGTAATAGTTCTTGGCTTCAATCTTGACCTTGGCCTTCATCACTTGGTTCTCCTTGTACCGAATACCGGTCTTGTCACTCTTCATGACGGTGCTCATTAGAAGCTCACTTTGGAGATTATGGCCTTTGGTGAACTTTTCAAGGCCACTTGTAAGCTTGGTCTTGTCATTCTTGAGCTTGGCAATTTCTTCTCGAAGGGAGTTGATCAAGGTGATAGCATCTTTGTCTTCTTCTTGAGCTGGCTTGATGGTGAAGGGCTTGTTTGCCTTGAGATTGATTAGCTCTTCCTTGAGCTTTGAGTTCTCTTCACTCATCTTCATATAATCATCATACTTGTCGGCTTCTACAACTCTCTTGCCCTTGCACTTTGCACTTTGCTCAAGAGCCACATCATCAAGCTCGATATCACAAGAGGTAGCACTTGCACACTTAGCACATGGGTTAGTAGCAACATGTGTAAGATCTTGAGTAAGTAATTCATTTGCTACCACTAGTGTTGAGGTTGCGGCGCAGAGACATCGATCGGGCGATGCTCCGCATTCGCTCTGACTTCCAGGAGCCGATCGACCGACCCCCCTAGGGGTTGTTGGCTCTGCCGGTGGCGGTGCCATGGCCAGGGGAGTCACGTCGAGGATCTCGACAGCCATGGTGTCGGCGTTGATGGTGTCATGGGCCTTGGAAGGGCTTCCGTCGAAAGGAATGAGTGGTGCTTTGCCATTGTTGCGTGGTGGAGCCATGGTGGTGATCAAGGAGGTGTGAAGGATTGCAAGGGGTGATGATGGTGCTACTGGTTGTGAAAGAAAGCAAGGTGGAAGGAGGAAGAAAGAGAGGGGGTTGAGAAGAAGAGAAACAACGTTCAGGGTCTTCGTTTTCGCTCGGATCGCGATGAAAACCAAGGGAGAACGTTGGCTCAACGTTCCTTTGCAACGGGATGTTTGAACGAGTTCGAACCACGATTGGCCGATCACTTTTTGAAAGCTATCGACCGACCGAGCCAGGTTCTGAACTTGTTCGGGTCAGGTGAGTCAAGGCGTGAAGTTTCGGGCTATTTGGCCCAAACCGACGATTGGTCGACCGCCTTTAGAGGCCAAATGGGCCGATCTTTCACGAGGGGGAAGTCAGGGCTAAGTCTAGGCCATTTCTAAGGTCATTCTTGTAATTTGAACAAAAAAGTTAAAACATGTTGATTTTAGTTCTAATTTAGAACAAAGTCTATTATATCAATTTCTTGTTCAGGAATTTGATGCTCATAGAAAATTTTGAGACGTTGGCTATTTACCTTGAAGATTTTGCCATCGTCGTCTTGGAGTGTGATTGCTCCATGAGTCGCGGCGTTGACGACGAAGTATGGCCCTTCCCATTTGCTTCTAAGCTTCCCATGACCGAAGAGCTTGAATCTTGAGTTGAATAACAGAACCTTGTCCCCTGGCTTGAATTCCTTGACCTTGATTCTCTTGTCATGCCATTTCTTGGTTCTCTCCTTGTATATCCTAGCATTGTGATATGCTTTCTCTCTCCATTCTTCTAGTTCAGAGATTTGCATCTTCCTGAACTTTCCAGCAACTGGCAGATCCATGTTCCATCTCTTGATTGCCCAATGTGCCTTGAACTCCAATTCTACAGGTAGATGGCATGTCTTCCCGTATACAAGTTGGTATGGTGTCATACCAATTGGAGTCTTGTATGCGGTCCTATATGCCCAAAGTGCCTTTGGTAGCTTGTGGTACCAAGCTGTACCCATCTCATCCATGGTCTTCTGCAAAATGTTCTTGATCTGTTTATTGGATGTTTCTGCTTGACCACTTGTTTGAGGATGGTATGCAGTTGCAACATTGTACTGGATTCCTTATTTAGTGAGGAACTAGCGGAAGCCTTTGTCAATGAAGCGAGATCCCCCGTCACTTATGACTAACTTTGGGGTTCCAAATCTGGGGAATATCACTTCATGGAACATTCTCTTCGAATTGGCTGCATCAGCTTTGCAGCAGGGTAATGCTTCTACCCACTTGGACACATAGTCCACCGCTACTAAGATATACTCATACCCTTTTGATGAAGGAAAGGGCCCCATGTAGTCGATACCCCACACATCAAAGAGCTCGACTTGTAGGTTGTTGGAGAGTGACATAGCATCTCGGGCATTGATGTTCCTGTGCTTCTGGCACCTTGCACATCTTCTGACATAGTCATGGGTGTCCTTGTACATGGTTGGCCAGAAAAACCCACTCTGCCAAATCTTAGCTCAAGTCCTGAATGCTCCATAGTGACCTCCGTACTCTGCTCTATGGCATCTTTCCATGATCTTGATCGCCTCCTGCATAGGTACGCATCTTCTCAACAATTCATCATTGCATACTCTATAGAGGTATGGCTCATCCCAGAGATGCACCCGACTCTCCTGCACTAGTTTCTTCACATCTGCCCTTGGCGGGACATGTCCTGCAACCATAAAGTTGACTATATTTGCATACCAGGGGTTGGAGTCTGTTACCTTGAGGAGAGTGTCATCTCTGAGGAAATCGTCGATGGGCAAATCCTGTGCTTCTTTGAATTGCATTCTAGACAAATGATCGGCAATAGAATTTTCTACTCCCTTTTTATCTTTTATTTCAATATCAAATTCTTAGAGTAGCAAGATCCATCTTATTAAGAGTGGTTTATCATCTTTCTTAGTGAGCAAGTATTTAAGAGCAACATGATCTATGTAAACAATAACTTTTGCTCCTACTAAGTAAGATCTAAACTTGTCTATAGCAAACACCACAACCAACAGCTCTTTTTCAGTTGTTGCATAGTTTAGCTGTGGCCTAGTTAAGGTTTTGCTAGCAGATGAAATAGCGTGGTGCTTCTTATCTTTGGTTTGGCCTAATACCGCACCGACAGCATAATCACTAGCATCACACATTATTTCAAAGGGAAGCGTCCAATCAGGGGGTTGAATGATTGGAGCTGAGATGAGTGCTTTCTTGAGAATATAGAAAGCATCTAGGCACTCATCAGTGAAGTCAAAGGGTGCATCCTTAGCTAGCAGGTTTGTTAAAGGACGGGCAATTTGAGAGAAATCTTTAATAAACCGCCTATAAAAGCCTGTGTGGCCAAGGAAGCTACGGATTCCCTTGACATTCGTGGGAGGTGGAAGTTGTTCTATGACTTCTATCTTAGCTCTATCCACTTCGATCCCACGTTCGGACACTCTATGTCCTAGCACTATGCCTTCGCGAACCATGAAGTGGCATTTCTCCCAGTTCAGGACTAAGTGCTTTTCTCCACATCTTTGTAAGACTCTATCCAAATTCTCAAGACAATCATCGAAAGTCTTTCCATAGACAGAGAAGTCATCCATGAAAACTTCCATGATTTCTTCGATCATATCGGAGAAAATGGACATTATGCACCTCTGGAAAGAAGCAGGAGCATTGCATAGGCCGAATGACATTCGCCTGTATGCATATGTTCCATAGGGGCATGTGAACGTAGTCTTACTTTGATCATCGGGGTGGATTGGTATTTGATGATATCCCGACTAACCATCAAGGAAACAAAAGAAAGAATGCTTTGCAAGCCGCTCCAACATCTCATCAATGAAGGGTAGCGGGAAGTGATCTTTCTTTGTAGCCTTATTAAGTTTTCGGTAATCTATACACATTCTCCAACCCGTGATGGTTCGTTGAGGAATCAACTCGTTCTTGTCATTTCAAACGACCGTCATACCTCCCTTCTTAGGCACAACTTGCACAGGGCTAACCCATTCACTGTGAGGAACGGGGTAGATGATCCCCGCATGTAAGAGTTTCAAGACCTCCTTCTTCACTACTTCTCTCATCGCATTGTTCAATCTACGCTAGGGCTCTCTGGAAGGAAGAGCCTCGGGTTCTATGGGAATGCGATGTGTGCAAAGAGTAGGACTAATGCCCTTGAGATCTTGAAGAGAATAGCCTAAGACTGACTGATGCTTTTCTAAGATGGTGAGGAGTTTGAAGGACTCTTCAGGAGAGAGTTTGTCACTGATGATTACAGGGGCCTCACGATTGTCATTTAGAAAGGCATACTTTAAACCAGCTAGAAGGGGTTTAAGTTCTATAGAGGGAATGGATGGGGCTCAGATTTCTCCAGATCTATGGGTTCGTCTAGATCGTCTTCTTCCTGGATGAAACCTTCGGCTTCTTCTTCTAGATCAGGATGAGATGATTCTAGAAGAGATGCAACCATCACTTCCTCTATGGGGTCAGATTCTGGGAGTGATTCCGTCATGGTGTTTATGAAGTTGGTTAGCGGAATTGAGAGCTTGATGCTACTCCCAAGGTGACCCTTAAGACTCCCATCAAGAGATTCATCAAGGAATCTCATGAGTGGGTGTCCAATTAACAAGTCAAATTCCTCTATATCAAATATGAAGAAATTCAAGAGGATATTGACTTTGTTAATTAGCGTAGGAATGGTCTGTGCAATACCACAACTCTCAATCAATTGTCCTGAAGAAAGCTTCAAGAACTTATTGGTTGGAGTTAGATTTACCTTGCCTAGGAGAGCATTAGCTAAAGACTTAGACATAATGCTAACTCCTACGGCAGGATCATAAAGAGAGTCTAACCTTGCTCTATTGATTTGACAAGGAATGGTTGTGGAGGAAGAAAGAATTCAAATTGGCTCGAATGAAGATTCGGCCTGATCGAAGCTAGCTCTTGAACTGTTTCCTGGTGATAGGCTTCCTCTATGAGAGTAGAGAAGTGAAGGTTTGGAGCTTTTCAAGCAGATGACTTCTTTTGCACAGATTGACTCAAGGCATTTCCAAAATCGGAAAACAAATCAGCCTCGATATCAAGGGGGAATTCCAAGGGATGAATTTCATCTTCCCTTGGTGGTTCAGGTTCGATAGCGGGATCTTGAGATGTAGAAGGAAGAATTTCGGCTATCGATGTTGTTTCTATTCTGGGGTTGGTTTTTGTTCTTCCGAGGGTTCTTCATAATATACGTTAGTATAGGGGGTGTTATCAAGAATCTTTGTGAGAAGACTCTTCCCTGCACTAACGAGTAAACTCAGGAAGGCTCCCCCGGAGGATATGTCAAGGAGTTGCGCAGAGTCTCTGCTAAGACCACCATAAAAATGTTGTAACATTGTAGGCTCGGTTATAGCAAGATCAGGGCCTGAAGATACTAGATCTAAAAGACGGGCCCATGCGTCACCTAGAGATTCTTTCTCTCTTTGCGAGAAATTGATGATCTCTTTTCGAAGACGAATGACACAAGGGATAGGGAAGAATGCTAAACAGAATTTAGGCATCAACTTCTCCCAGTCTCCTTTCACGTCATCTACGTGGCGAGTGTACCATCGTTTGGCTATTCCTGTCAAAGAGAATGGAAATAGCTTCCATTTAAGGGTACCTGGCCTCATCCCTTGAATATGGACACATGAACAGAGTTGTTCAAAGTCACGTATATGAGTATAGGGATTCTCGTCTTCATCCCCAGAAAACGGTTTTTCCTGAACCATCGCTATGAGACTTGGGCGAAGCTCATAACGAACAGCCAAAACGGCCTAAGATGATTTAGGTGGCTCCAAGCTAGCACCCGTTGGAGCACCATATTCGATAAGTGGTGTTTGATCCATATGTGGTATGAAGGGTAAAATAAAACAAAGATAAAATAGGACCAAAAGATACTAGTTAAAACAGCTACCATTCCCTGGCAACGACGCCAGAAAGCTTGTTGACACCAAAAGTGGCAAACGAAAAAGAACCGCAAGCGTACGGTTGTCAAGGTAGCTTTCACCGGGAGTATTCCAGGTATCGTATTTTCCACAGGGAACGAGAAGTGATCTAACTAGAGATACGGGTATGTCCTATGATGGATCAAGGGAGACTATGATAACTAGGTAGAGAGGTTCGCTATAGAAAAGTAATCTAACAAGGTATAACTGGTTATACTGGCTTTATCAGCCCTTCTCTTGCAGGAAGCGACGGGATAGATCAGAAAGAGGGCAAAACTCTAACCGGACCGCGTCGTCAAGTTGTATTGAAGCCCTACCTTTTAAGAACTTATCTAACACGCGTGGTGGAATACAAAAGCTAGATAGAGCTGTCACTTTCTACTAGCATCCACAAACAATCCACGCGATAAGCGGTTTACAAAGGTAAGATCTAGCCTAGACACCACGTCTACGCTTGTCTTACTACTTTAACCTTGGCCTAAGATTAAAGCATTTTACTCAGAGCAAAGCGATGAACAAGCAGGAAAAGGTGTATAACAGCTAAACCAGATTTAGAATACTGAATACTATAAAGAACTCATAAGAAGTCACTTACAAGTATTAAACTTACAACAGACTCACATCTGCTGAGGAAGAACTCCAGAGAAGATTCCCGACAGGCCCGGGGCTTTCTCTAGAAGACTTCCTTCACTCTCCTCCAACTAGCATAGCACTACTAGACAGCTCCGCTAAGAGACTAAGGAGTAGTGTTTCTCCAATGAGGCATGAATGAGAAGGGAGATCTAGGGTCTATTTATAGCTAGAGGTAGAGTAGGGGCTTCTCCGGTGCCACGTCAGCGATCCGCGTCACCTTCATCAACCACTGTTGGATCTAACCGACTTCAGAACCGCCTAAGGATGGAGGGTGATGATTTCCATCATGTGGGGAGTGAGTGAGGCGGTTGGGGAGGTGAAACCGTCATATGGGTGGTCGGCCGACCACCCATACTGGCCTGTGGGCCCCCCTGCTCCTTCTGGATGATGGCCCACTAGTCAGGGACTAAGTGGTGGCCTTGTGGGCCACACCATGAGGTCGTCCGACCACATACTGTGGTCTGTGGGCCAGCTTTTCCTCCTGGCCACTGGTCCCACCTGTCATATGCCTTGGATGTCGGTTCTGAGTTGAGTTGTCACGTTAATCTTCTTGATGTGGGCCCATGGATCCTTGTGATGTAAATCTGAGCCGTTGAGAAGAGATACACTTAGATCCAAGGGGTAGAGACTGATCTATAAGATGGTTCTTGGATCATGAGGGCTTGGGAGGTCTAGTGGCCCCACAAGGTGGTCGGCCGACCCCCTATGTGGGCCCACTAGCTCCCAAAAGTCGCCATTTATCATTATCTGCATCAAATAGTCATGGGACATGTGGAACTAGTTATTTGGCATAATATGTTCAGATTATGCTTGTTTTCCTTTGAAAATGAGGATGTTGACAGTATTTTGATGGTGAAAAAATAGCTCTTAATTACCGTCAACATACACTTGAACACACCTTCCGAACAAAGGATCGGGCGTGACCCAAGCACACCCTTAGCCTCTTCTTGAGGACCAAGGGCTTGCCAAAGCCCTAAGCTCCCGATCAAAGGTAGCCTAAGCCTGAGCCTGATCCTCGGGCGCACCTTCTATTCGGTTCCTCAGCCCTACCCAACGGGTGTGGCGCTATCGCCTACTTCTCTAACAATGTCACACATAGGGTGTGACAAAAGGAGACAGAACCCCTCTAATAGCTCTAGGGGCTTGAGGGTTTGTAGGCCTGCTCATCAGCCTCACAAGTTGCTCACCTTCGCCACCAAGAAACCTCTAGAAGATGCATATAGTGGAGGCCAGTCCAAGTCAACAAGACTTGATGGTCTAAACAACAAAAGATAGTAGTCGAACGATGCTCAGGGCTTCTCTGACTCCACGACAATGCCAAGGTCCATCCACATCGTGGGTAGCACCCTCTTGGGCCTTGACATGTAGACCATAGCCTAGAACACCCAAACTAGCATGTAATTGACATACCTCGCTATATAAGGGGACATCGGATCCTAGAGACATCGGATCCTAGAGAGGAGGAGGATGGTACAAAGATCACAGTCATGCCAAACAAGGGTGAGCCAACGCAAACAGAGTCCTTTGGACAACTCTAAAATCTGCACTGAGAGCAGAGCCACCCTGAGAGGAGTACCGAGAGCTCCTTCACATGGCCATCGTCTTCCCCTCCGACAGGATAGAGACCTCACTACTTGACAAGCCCTAGATTAGCACTAAGAGATCCCCTTCCAAATCTATTTAAACTCTTACTATAAACCGCGATTTGGGTGCTCTCAAATTCTAAGATCCTTTGCTTCTGGATGTAGGGCCCCGATATTCTGAACCAAAAATAAATCCTTGTTTGATCGGTGCTCTTGTGTTCGTGAGTCCACCCCAGCCACTGAAGACTCACACTCAGTAACACCCGGCGAACAACAATGCATGCTGGGGTTACAACCTCGCGAGCATCTTCAAGAGTATCTAATATTTTGTTTTTCTAAAACATATAGTTTTACAACTCCTAAAAAAATTAAAATGAATAAAGAAGGCCATGTCTAAGAATTTCTATTAATTCACTACTAAAATATAAAAGATAATTTTAGATAAAAAAAACCATATAGTATTTCTAAATTATCCAAACAACTTTTATATATTCTTTCTTTTTCGTATATTTACATTCGAAACTATTTTTTACTCTTTATTCTTTCAACGCTCTTTCACCTTTAGATTGCCCGATAAAAACACCTAAACCTTATTTAGATCTTAAAACTTTTGAATGTAAAGTACTGTAGCGTTTCGTTTGTAGCGTTTTGTTTATATTTGGTCACATAACCAGTAAAAGTCAAGAACCTGGACAAATTAAATAAAAAAAAGAAAAAGGAAAAAAACTCCGCAAAGCTGCTGACTGCGAGCACGAGGCCGCCGTGCTTTGTCATCCTCTCATCTCAGCTGGATCCTCCGCCGCCGCATCCTCAGCTCGCTGCTGCTGCCACCACAGCGTTGGCCCTCCGTCACGGGTGTGGATTTGTTCCCTTTTTGCTGGTACGAGTAATCCCACTAGCCCTCGACTCGTTCCATGGACGGACTCCCCTTGTTCCAAGATTTAGGTTTTGTTCTCAGAACCAAAACCAAATCTTTCATTCTCGCCATTTAGTCTGTCGCGGATTTTTGCCCTGCATCCGATCTGAATCTACCTTTGAATGGTCGTCTTTTTGTTCTGCGCCCAAGATCGACATAAATTGACACCTCCAAGATGCAGCTGCAGTTTATTTTTCGAAATGTTTTGGGATTCAACTGTAGGATCCGTAGTTCGTCCGTCCGTGTCTGCATGACTCTTCGATGTCAATTGCTTTCTGCAAACATACTCGCTTTGGGCAGAGAGCTTAAGCCTGGAGCTCTTGATTATTTGTTGACTTTCTGTTCAACCTTCCTGGTCGGCTAGAAATTTCAGTGGCAGTCACTCCGTATTGTTGAGAGTAGCTCCAATTGGGTGGCGACTTGCTTTGCTGGCTGGAAGGTTTGTATCTCCAAATGGCTGGCGACTTGATTTGCTGGCTGGAAGGGGCTTGTATTGTTAAACCTGGAAATCGGATGCATCTGGTATTGCTATCTGCCAATGGTCTATTGTTTGGATCTGTTTTCTTGATATGCACTGAACCAAAATTTTAATAAGGATTTTTTTTGTCGATGCCAATTGCTGAACAAATTTTTTAGGTTGATTACTGAAATTTTGGGCATAATAACAATAGAAGGTAGCACACATTTAAATATTTTGGAAATGAATATACTTTTAGAAATAGGTTTTTGCGATTTGGATGGTATTCCTTCTGTCCGTGAAAGAAACGATTCTTAGAGCAAAATTTTGTCCCCCAAAAAATCAATCTCTAGAGTGCATAATCTTTTCCCTTGTTTGCTAATCTGTCCTAAAGTTGCTAGAAATTGATTCTATTGACCCAATTCATTCAAGGATTCATTAATTACAGCATTAACTATACATTAGTCTTGTCTGTTTTGGTACGGCTGTGTATACTTTTTCCACCTCACAATTCCTCACACCCTCTCTGCCAAATGGTTACTGCCTCTTCGTGCAAGTGGTTGTGGAGCCCATCTTCATGCTTGGTGCAGCCAATACACTCACACCCAGCAGCGTGGAAACCCTTAGCATCTCATGGATCCTCACCATGGACATGCACTCCCTTGCCATCACTAAGCAGAGGAAACATCAACCGTTTCTGGAATGGGAGTCAGATTCAGATGCATGTCTGTATCACCCTCGTCATTGACAGAGGTGGCAGCGCTATCTCACTGCTGCTGTTCATCCAGGGACAAGTCAAGTTCCCTTCCTCTTCCAAGTTGGCATGTGTGATGTGGTGTTGGATTCTAAATCCATGTTGTTAGCAGGATATATTAATTGATTCTTGCTTTTGGTTTGAGAAAGCCTGTGCCTTGTGCAAAATCAATGCAAATTATCAAGTTTCATTTCCTTCTTCCTAAACTTCAGGTTGATTTACACTTCTGTGTGGTTTGCTCATGCTTGGTCAGTCCTTCAAACAAATTGATTAGTTAGCTCCAGCTGTTTATGTCAGTGCTGATTTCCCATCCCCTTTACATTTGTGTCCTGGTCTAACTATACAATCTTAGAATTAAGAAAGATATAATGTTACTTATATCCCTATTCTCTATGGTTCTTGGTTTCTGGTGCTGTGGTTTCTTTGTATTTTTAGCTTATCTGCAAATGCATTTGTATCTAGAATGACTCTGGGAACAACATTGTTCAAGCTTACTCATTCATTATTCTGTGTGATGCAGGCGACCCCTGAATGGATTTTTTCACTGAGTATGGTGAGGGAAGCAGGTATAAGATAGAAGAGGTCATAGGAAAAGGAAGTTACGGTGTGGTTTGCTCTGCTTTGGACACGCACACTGGCGAAAAGGTTGCAATAAAGAAGATAAATGAAATATTTGAACATGTGTCTGATGCAACACGTATACTTCGTGAGATCATGCTGCTTCGGCTCCTGCGACATCCGGATATTGTAGAAATAAAACATATTTTACTTCCTCCATCAAGGAGGGAATTCAAGGATATATATGTTGTCTTTGAACTCATGGAGTCTGATTTACACCAAGTTATTAAGGCTAATGATGACTTGACTCCAGAACACTATCAATTTTTCCTGTATCAATTACTTCGAGGATTGAAGTACATACATAACTAGTTATTCTCATTTGAAAAATCTTCCCTTTACATATTCTAACAAGCAAAATGCATGGACGGTCCTTGAAGTTGGCAAAATGTGTCATCTAGGTCCCTCTACTTTCAAAATGTCAATTTTGGGTCCATGAACTTGGCTTTGGGTGTTACCCAGGTCTAAATGGATCCAAACGAGCTTGGATGAAGACAAAATTTACACTAAATTGTAGCCTTCAACAGAACCTACAACTTTGTAGTTGAATTTTTTTTAAATTGAAACTGTTTGGGGTACCAAAATAATATTGTAAGTGCGCAAATTTTAAAATTTAAAATTTGAAATTATCCAACAATCTTGGATGTTGACATGGTCTATATGAAAGCTATAGTTATCAATACAATCTAAAAAATTGTAGTTAAAACTTTTTTTATTTAAAGTTGTTTAGTGTCCCAAATATGTGTTCTAAGTTTATAGATTTTGAAATAAAAAACTTAAAACACATATTTGAGATACTAAACGAGTTCAAATAAAAAAAAATTCTACTATAAAGTTGTATATTGTTTTGATAAATATAACTTTCATATAGAGTTATAGACCATGTCAACATGCGAGATTTGTTGATAATTTTAAATTTTAATTTTCAAAATTTATAAACTTACAACAGTATTTTGGGACCCTAAACTGTTTTAATTCAAAAACTTTTCAATTACAAAGTTGTAGATCATGTCGATGTTACAATTTTGATATAAAGTTTGTCTTCATCCGGGCTCATTTGGATCCATTTGGACCTGGATGACACCCGAAACCAAATTCATGGATCTAGAATTGGCATTTTGAAAGTAGAGGGACCTAGGTGACACCTCTTGCCAACTTAGAGGACCAACCATGCATTTTGCTCTATTCTAACCCTTTTCTTGAAGGAGTGGGGTTGCTAGAAGTGAATGGTTCTATGTCATCACTAGTCATTGTGTTTTAGATGCATGCAATTTTTCATCAGTATTCTTTTCGTTTTCCACATGTTAACCATACTTGTTGTTTTAGGAAAAACCTTTTGTGCCTGATTAAGTATGCTAGCTGTTCCAGGTGGAACGTGCCTATATAGTATATACCCATGTTTCTTAGTGGAGTAATGGAACAGAAAAGTTGTAGGATACTAGGATATTTATAATTAGGTGAAATACTAACTACGTGGCCAGGTAAACTACACTGTTTTCTTTTACTTCTTTTATCACTTGATTGGTATATTATGCTCAAACTGCTATTCATATTTTTTAGAGTGTCTCATACAACTTAGAGTCTGGAGAGTTGCATAGGCCCTGTTTGGTTCACCCAGCTAACTATTAGCTGGGGTGGATCCAAATAGGCTTAGCTAGTAGGCCAGCTAAAAATCACCCAACCAAAACCTATCTCACTGGCTGCCCAAACCCAGCTAATAGATTGTGAAAAACACTTTTCTATCCATGTGCTCTACCAACAGCCTTGACAAAACCATAAATGCACCCACCTTTTATCTCCTAGATCTAAACAACACCTAACTAATAGTGTTGGGGACTAGGGAGCGTAGAGCGTAAGTGTGCGTGGGTTGCCGGCGCTTGAACGACGGGCGACAGGGCGGCGCCGTGTTCGGCGCCTAGCTTAGGGGGAGTGGACGGAGGGGACGAGTCCCAGGAAGCCGAGAGAGATGAACTCAATCTCTGCTTAATCTTTATTTTCCAAGGACTCCTATTTATGTCTCTGAACTAACCACTTTCTCCTAGCTTTAAGGACTCATAACAATAGATGCAACAAACTCTCAAATGCTTGACGTCTATCTTAATCTATCTTAACCAACTGACTCCTAACAATCCTGAGCGAGCTAACTGAGCCTGCAATCCTCAGCCACTCGCCTTGGCGCGACGCTGGTACACCTTGCCGACCATAACATCACTCCCGCCCTCGATGAACAGCTCGTCCTCGAGCTGGAAGGTCGGGAACTCCGCGCGGAAGTCGTCCACCGGCTCCCACGTTGCTTCCTGCGCCGGAAGACCCAACCACTGGACCTGCACATGCCACGCGCCACGGTGGAGCTGGGCACGAAGCAACTTGTCGGGCTGAAGCAGGCGGCGGCCTTGACGCAGTGGAGGCAGAGCCGGCGGAGCTGACGGGGGCACCCCTCAGAACGGCTTGAGGACGCCCACGTGAAACACGTCGTGGATGCGTGCACCGACAGGCAACTGGAGGCAGTAGGCGACGTCGTCGATGCGTTCGAGGACCTGGAACGGCCCGGCAAACCGCGGGCTGAGCTTCCCCCGCGGTCCAGACAGCAGGGACTGAGTGGGTCGGTGTAGGATACGGAGCAGCACCCAGTCCCCTACTGCGAACTCCAGGGCGCGATGGTGATTGTCGTAGTAGCAGCGCGCGTACTCCTGTGCTTGCAGTAGTCGTTCCCGAACCTCCGAAAGGAACTCATTGCAGTCCTGGAGCAAGGTGTCGACCGAGTCCGTGCGAGCCGCGCCCGCGCTGTATGGGAGGAGCGCCGGTGGTGGCCTGCCGTAGACGACCTGGAAGGGGGTAGTGCGCAACGCAGAGTGATAGGAGGTGTTGTAGCAATATTCGGCCCACGGCAGCCAGTCGAGCCATGCGCGAGGTCGGTCCCCCGTAATGCATCGCAGGTACATGGCAATCATCTTGTTGACGGCCTCGGACTGCCCGTCCGTTTGGGGGTGAAAGGCTGTGCTGAGGCGGAGCTTGACGCCGGCAAGCTTGAAGAGATCACGCCAAATGTGCCCAGTGAAGACAGGGTCGTGATCACTTACAATGGATTGTGGGAACCCATGCAAGCGGACGATTGCTTCGAAGAACGCCTTGGCCACCGAAAGCGTCGTGTACGGGTGGCTGAGGGCGATGAAGTGCGCTTGTTTGGATAAGCAATCGACGACCGTGAGGATGACGCTCTTGCCGTGGACACGGGGCAGACCTTCAATGAAGTCGAGGGAGATGTCTGCCCAAACTTGGGATGGCACCTCCAGAGGTTGGAGCAGACCGGCCGGCTGGAGGGATTCCACCTTGTTGCGCTGGCACACTGCACAGGCGCGCACAAAATCACGTACCAAGGCCCGATCGTGGTCGATGATGAACTCCGCGCAAAGCCGGTGGAGCGTCTTTTGTGCGCCTCCATGACCCACGCCGTGCGCGAACGCCAGCACCGTGTCCAGCAGGGGCGATGCAGCTGGGATGAAGACCCGGGAGCCGCGAAGGACGAGGCCGTCTGCCGTGCGCCACGACTCCCCTCGCGTGGTCACCACCACCTTGCGTGCAGCAGGGTCCTGCGCCCACTCCTCGCGCAGCGCAGCGAAGATGTCGAATGCCGGGGAGGAGAGGGCCGCCATGTGTACCGTGGGATCCTCCGCGTCGCGGTGGGACAGGGCGTCGGCTACTGTGTTGAGGCGGCCCGGGCGGAACTCGATGGTGAAGTCGTAGCCGAACAGCTTGGACACCCAGTGGTGTTGCGGCACCGTCGACAGGCGCTGGTCGAGGAGGTACTTCAGCGCGAAGTGGTCTGTGCGAACCACGAAGCGGCGCCCCCACACGTATGGCCGCCAGTGGCGCACGGTCTGTACCAAGCCAATCAGCTCCCACTCGTAAACAACGAGCTTCGTGTGGCGGGGTGCAAAGGGGCGGCTGAAAAAGGCCAGGGCGCCGGTGCCCTGGTGGAGGACAGCCCTGAAGCCTGCTCCGAACGCATTGCAGTCGATGGTGAAGGGGGTGTCGAAGTCCGGCAGCTGCAGCACTGGCGCTGCTGAGAGCGCCTGCTTGAGGGCGTCGAAGGCCGCGTCCGCGGCGTCGGTCCAGCAGAACGCATCCTTGCGGAGGAGGCCGGTGAGCGGTGCTGCGATGGCCTCGAAGTCCTTGATAAATCGGCGGTAGTAACCCGCCAGGCCGAGGAAGCCGCAAAGGCCGCGGGCCGAGCGCGGTGTCGGCCAGGAAGCCACCGTCGCGACTTTGTCCTGGTCCATCGCCACGCTGAATGAGGAGATCACGTGGCCGAGGTATCCCACCGATGGCGCAGCGAAGGAGCATTTGCTGTGCTTGACCCGGAGGTGGTGCTCCCGAAGGGCCGAGAGCACGGCCTTGACGTGCAGGAGGTGCTCCGTCTAGTTGATGCTATAGATTAGGATGTCATCGAAAAACACCAAGACGAACTTACGAAGGAAGGGGCGGAGCACCACGTTCATGAGCGCCTGGAACGTCGAGGGCATGTTGGTGAGGCCGAACGACATGGCGAGGAACTCGAAATGGGCGTGGTGAGTGCGGAACGCCGTCTTGTGCACATCGGCTGCCGCGACGCGCATGTCAAGCTTGGTGAAGAATTGAGCCCCATGCAGCTCGTCCAGGAGCTCTTCCACCACGAGAATGGGGAAGCGATCCTTGACGGTGATGTCGTTGAGGGCACAGTAGTCGACGCAGAAGCGCCATGACGCGTTCGACTTCCGCACCAGCAGAACTGGCGCTGAGAAGGCCGCTGTGCTCGGCCGGATGATGCCCTGCGCGAGCATGGTGGCACACTGTGCCTCCAACTCGTCCTTCTGGAGTTGGGGGTAGCGGTATGGACGTACAGCAACCGGCGCGGTGTTGGGCAGCAGATGGATCTGATGGTCGCACGGCCGAACGGGTGGCAGCCCCTTGGGCTCGGCGAAGACGTCGGCGAAGGACAGCAGCAGGGTGTCCAGCAGGTCCTGCTCGCTGGTGCGGATGGCGTGGAGGCGCTGCGGGGACTGAGCAGGTAGACATGGCGACCTCAAGCCGCGCCAGACGACGCGACGGGCACCCCGCGAGAAGGCCATGCACAGGTCGTCGAAATCCCACAGGATGGGCCCCAATGTGCGCAAGAACTGGACGCCGAGCACCATGTCGTAGCCGTCAATGGGGATGGAGTAGTACGACACCGAGAAGAACTCGTCGGCGATGCGGATGACGACGTCACGGGCGAGGCCACGACAGGTGACGCGGTCGCCGTTCGCCACCAGGACGCTCTTCCCTGGGCATGGCTGGAATCGAAGGCCCACCCGACTGGCGACGTTGCGGCGTATGAAGTTGTGGGTGGAGCCGGAGTCGAGCAGGGCGGTGAACTGGACGTCGCCGACGGACACATGCAGCTGCATGGTGTGCCCGGCGGAGATGCCTGTGACGGCGTGGAGGGAGATCATTGGAGCGTCGGGGTTGAAAGATGTGTCGGCAGCCGTCTCCAGGGTCGGCGGCTCATCTAGTTCCTGGAAAATGTAGTCGGCCGCTTCCAGGAAGAAGAGGCAAGCGCATTTGTGACCGCGGACGTACGGCTCATCGCAGTTATAGCAGAGACCCTGCTTGCGACGGTCGGCCATCTCCTCGGGAGAGAGACGCTTGAAGGGCCGAACCGGGATGTGCGCAGGTGTCCCTGTACCCGTGGGCGCCATGGCCAGCGCCGGCGGGGCCGGCAATGCGCGACGCTGGGGCCGCGGTGGTGCAGGTAGGGCGAGTGGTGCAGCCGCCGTGCGACGGTTGTAGGCGCGTGCCAGGCGCATGGCGCGCTGCAGCTCCTGGGGCCTCGTGGAGCTCCACGTCGACCCGGAGCGCCTCTGGGAGACCACCGGTGAATAGCTGCGCCTGCTGGAACGGTGTGAGGGGCCAGGCGTGTGCCAGCCGAGCCTGGAACGCCGCCATGTACGCCTCGACGGACTGGAATGGCAGGCGGGCTAAATCGGCGAGGTGGTGGGTGCTGAGGGCCGGCCCAAAGCGCTGCAGGCAGAGGTGTTTGAAAGTGTCCCAATCTGGTGCACCGGCATCCCGTTCCATGACGAGGTACCACTGCTGAGCAACGCCGGAGAGGTGGTATGAGGCCAGCCACACCCGATCCTCTGGGCGGGTCTGCTGAGCGCGGAAAAACTGCTCACACTTGTTGAGCCACCCGAGGGGATCGTCCGCGCCATCATAGGTGTCGAAGGTGAGTTTGTGGTAGCGCGGGACGGCTGGGCCGTCATGGGGCTGAGGGGCAGGCGGCGTGTGTGGAGCGCGATGTGGGGCAGGCCCAGTCGGGCGTGGAGCGAGGTTCATGGTGGCGGAGAAGGATGGAATGGGCGATGGCGAGTGTGGGAAGGATATCTGGGTGATAGGGAGGAAGGTGGAGTGGGGTGCAGCGGGGGGCGACGATGGGATGGCGTGAGTGGAAGGCCCGGCCATGGACTGAGTTGAGCCCAACGGTGCCGAGAAGAATTCCGCAATGGTGGGGCCCGACGACGGCAGCGCCGGCAGTCCGCCATAGCCGGGAAGGCCATACGGCAGCAGGTTGGACGTGGGCGGAGAGGTCCGCTGTTCGACGCTGGCGAGGCGGACAGACATCTCACTGATCTGTTGCTGCATGCCGGTGACGGCCGCGGTGAGGGCGTTGAAGGCCTCCACCGCTGATTGCGGTGGCTGGGGAAGGGAGGCAGGCGGTGGCATGCTGGAGGTGATGGTGGTGGTGGTGGTGGTGGTGTGGAACGGATGCGCTGGATCCGATCGGGGCGGATGGAGGAGGGCCTGACATTGATACCAGGTTGTTGGGGACTAGGGAGCGTAGAGCGTAAGTGTGCGTGGGTTGCCGGCGCTTGAACGCTGGGCGACGGGGCGGCGCCGTGTTCGACGCCTAGCTCAGGGGGAGTGGACGGAGGGGACGAGTCCCAGGAAGCCGAGAGAGATGAACTCAATCTCTGCTTAATCTTTATTTCCCAAGGACTCCTATTTATGTCTCTGAACTAACCACTTTCTCCTAGCTTTAAGGACTTATAACAATAGATGCAACAAACTCTCAAATGCTTGACGTCTATCTTAATCTATCTTAACCAACTGACTCCTAACAATCCTGAGCGAGCTAACTGAGCCTGCAATCCTCAGCCACTCGCCTTGGCGCGGCGCTGGTACACCTTGCCGACCATAACAAATAGGCAGCCAACTAACTATAAGGTGCTAGTGGATCCAAATGGGGCCATAGACAACAATTGCTGGTCATGGGGAGTGACATAGATCTCATGAAGACGATTGATACAAGGCTACTAGAATCCTCCTAGTACAGGCACGGTGGCTATGATATCATTTTGTCAAAAAAGAGGCTATGCCAGTTTTTTTTTATTCTAATAGTGTCTAGCCATCTTAGTATCTGGTAGTGAAACAAGATTTTTCATTCTGGTGCAAATCAAGCTTCCCCATTGCCTGCAGGAATTTAATTTTTTTATTACTTCGTCGTCTCTATCAGGTTCTCATATGGTGTCACAGTATAGCAGGTGCCCATGCAGGGAGCAGCCAACCCTAGCCAGCCAAACTTAGGTGCTAAACATATCTCTTTTTGTAATTTGTTTGGGTAAGATCGATTACTTACCAAATAGTTAATTTCCATTTTTAGGCCCTATCTCCTATATGGGATCAGGCTCTGTCGAAGGAATCATGGAGTTATCTCGGTTCCTTTCCTCTTTCTTTTTCTTATGTTTCTATTACTCCTGTGCGTCTCTACCCACATTGCATTCATTCACTCTATACATGGCCTTGCCGATACCTTGTGTAACTGTTCCTCGACCCCCAGATACCTATAGCTACATACTTTGCCCATGGAACATGGTTCTACTTCTAGAATTGATTCAAGAATAGCTTTTCTAGGTGTGCTTGTCACCTTTTAATTTGTCCTGCTTGCTATACTATTCTTCTTAAGAACCTATAATTTGTTGCAGAGTGCAGTTATTTTTAATTTCCCATGAGAAGCATGCTTGAAATAAGAGCGATACACACAACATGGCTTTACAACTCTTTACATCCAAGAGATCATAGGGTTCAGATCACATGGGTGGTGATTAACCTTGGAGGGTTTAAAAAGACAACCTGCTTGGTAAAGACCACCCCCATGGCATTGCACTTAAGAAGCTTCTCTCAGGCCAAGAAACACCCTGAAGGCCAGTTGCCCTGGATGTGCCACCAAGTGCCAGGACTGGTTACACATATAACTTAGGACCACAACCAACGAGGAGTTGAGAAGTATTTTTTTTTTAACAGAGGCTTGTTTAAATTCGCTCCCACGGGGAGTTGAGCCCAGTACTTGGGGTCCTATTTTTGAGTCATACTAAGTAGTCACATGGTTGTGATTCATCATGCGCTGTATATGAAGTATTTCCCATGTGATACAAAGGAGGATTTTCCAATTTTTTTGTATGATTAGAAATAGCTGACTCTTGCAATAATAATAGCTAATTTTGTCTTATGTCAAATGGAAGTCTTCCAGAAGCTATATTTTCTCTAGTTGCACTAGTCAATTTGTACAAACAAACAATAGTATTTTTGATAAGTAACTGTGGCAAAAATTTAGGAACTAGAAAGCAGAACGAGCAAAACTCTTTTGTAAATACACCATTTTATCTTGTTCTGGTCTTTAGTGTCAATATCAATTAATCCAATGCATTCTATTCATTGTTCATGGATGTTTTTCTGCACAGCAAATGTGTTTCACCGAGACCTAAAACCCAAAAATATTTTGGCCAATGCTGATTGCAAGCTTAAAATATGTGATTTTGGACTTGCAAGAGTAGCTTTCAATGATACTCCTACTGCCATCTTCTGGACGGTACAAAAACTCAACTCTCATGGGTAAAAACACATTAATGTTATACATGCCCATCATTTTAACATTTCTTGTTTAATCCACTTTTAGGATTATGTTGCAACAAGATGGTACCGAGCTCCTGAGCTGTGTGGATCTTTTTTCTCTAAGGTTAGTGATCTGATGACTGATGAATCCTCACACTTGAATGTCAATGATTTTTTCCTGTTGTGTTAATCTAGTGAACGTGTCTAGGATCCTGTAGTTCTAAATTCAATTTCATAACGTTTCTAGTTCTACCTGATGTTACTGCTTGTATACATGGACTAGCTTGTAAAATATAATCTTGTGCGTATCGTGAAATTTGTAATCACTTAGGGTGTGTTTAGATCCCAGAGTGTAAAGGTTTTGGGTGTCACATCGGATGTCTCATGGGGTGTCGCATGAGGTAAACCGCGATACAAATTTATTAAATCTAATTAATCCATCATTAGCACATGTGTATTGTAGCAATTAGTGTCTAATCATGGACTAATTAGGATTAAAAGATTCGTCTCACAAAATACATGCAAATTGTGCAATTAGTTATTTTTTATCTACATTTAATACTCCATGCATGTGTCTAAACATTCGATGTGATAGGGCGTAAAGTTTTTGTGTGGGATCTAAACATGGCCTTAGTTACTTCTTTACTGTATTCTCACATACTTCTCTATCAAATATTTTTATACTACTATTCTTACCTTAAATTTTCTCACCTTAAATATTGCTACCATTACTAATATTCTTTGCTTTTTACCCTGTTATTTTTTGGTAACTTGTGTTGGAATAAAAGGTACCTTCTCTGTGCATTCTAGACATGCTTATGTGCTGTAGATTCTCTGTGCATAAAAATTGGATGCTACATAGTTCCGAGTTTTGCATTCTAGACATGCTTATGTGCTGTAGATTCTCTGGAACATTGTTGAACATTATATGTTTTGAATTGTTGCAGTATACTCCAGCGATAGATATATGGAGCATTGGCTGTATATTTGCAGAGCTTTTAACTGGAAAACCTCTCTTCCCTGGGAAAAATGTGGTACATCAACTTGATATAATTACAGATCTCCTGGGAACACCATCTCCTGAAGCAATCTCTAGGATGGGTGTTTTTACATATAAAAGAGTCATTTGTCATCTTCAATGGCCTTCTAATGATTTTTGCTACATGTACTCTTCATGGAACAGATTCGAAATGAGATGGCCAAGCGCTACCTGAGTAGTATGAGGCGGAAAAGGCCTATACCGCTTACTCAGAAATTTCCGAATGCAGATCCACTTGCATTACATTTATTGGAGAAGATGCTAGCTTTTGATCCGAATGATAGGCCAAGTGCAGAAGAGGTATATATTTTTTTGAATAATCTGCTTGTTTTCCTATCAAATAGCAGCATCTGTTAACAACATCTAATTGACCTTATATATTCAGGCCCTTCCTGATCCATATTTCAAGAACATAGCCAATGTGGATAGAGAACCATCAGCACAGGCTGTGACAAAGCTGGAATTTGAGTTTGAGAGGCGGAGGATTACCAAAGAAGATATTAGGGAACTCATCTACAGAGAAATTCTGGAGTATCATCCAAATATGTTGAGAGAATTCCTTGAGGGGACCGAGTCAACTGGTTTCATGTACCCAAGGTGTGTTGTCGTGCCAATTTTTTTTTTCTCATTGCATCAAAATATTTGACTGAAGTCCCTGTCAGTGGGGTGTGTCTGTGTGTGTTGTAACTCCTATTAATGCAATGATGCACAGCTTCCCTGCATAAAAATATAAATTTGGACTGTCTAGTTCTTTGTTAAACACTCTTATGCGTTTTTATCTTGTTATTACTGCTATTTTTTTTTACAAAAAATGAGTCCTTGTATGGCACAGTTAGGCACATACTACCTCCATCCCAAAAAATCTGATGTTTAAATTTTGTCTAAAACTATTTTAAGTTTGACCAAGTTTATAGGGAAGGTCAACATATTGTACACCAAATAGGTATACTATGCAAGTATTGTTTTCTCCAACACGCAGGAGAGCTGCATATCTTTTATATTAAGACGAAATATACTATGCAAATATTATTCATGATGAATCCAATTGTACTTATAGTTTGAGAGAGAAAAGTCTAATTGTACTTATTTGGTAATATAAATATTATTTATAGTAGTTAATAGTTTGACTTAGGACAAAAATGCCATTTTTTTGTTGGGGGTCGGGCTGGGGGGGGGGGGGGTAGAATTAATTGGCAGTTAACTGTTTTGCCGATGTAATGAATAATTGAGGAAAAGTAATTGCAGAAAACTACAGATTGCAAATGAACATTTTGGTGTATCATGCATACAATTCCAAACTCAATTTATTTGGAGAGTAACAAACAAAGATCAGAGTATACTTAAATATTTTGTTGTGTTGAAGTGGGAGGGGTGATGGTTGATTAAACTTGGCTCTGCTGCATCATCGGACTAAACTGAATTTCATTACTCTGCTTGCAGTGCTGTGGATCATTTTAAGAAGCAATTTGCATATCTTGAAGAACACTACGCAAAGGGATCAACAGCAGCTCCACCTGAGAGGCAACACTTGGCACATCAAGAGAGAAAGCCCACTCGGCCCATCAAGAGAGGAAACACCCAAGTACCCAACGATGCCCTAGCATCGGCAGTCCTCAGTCCTCACTCCTCCACCTGCGCGCCACCGCTCTGCCTCTCCACCTGCGTGTCGCTCCTCTTCTCCACCTGCGCGCCCCGCTTTGCTCCTCCGCATGCACGCCGCTGCTTCTCTACCTGTGTGCCGCTGCTCCTCTGCTCCCCCGCCTGTGCGCCACTCCTCCACCTGAGCAGCGCGAGCCGGCAGCTGCTAGCTGCTCCACCACAGCGGCACCTGCTTGCGACTCCCAACCAGGCACTAGCGGCGCCTGGTGCCCACCCGCGGTGCTGCTTGCACACACATCGCGCCCGCCCAAGTGCCGACACTGCTTAGGGAGCGCTTATGCTCCAAAGCGAAGCGGTGTCCCCCCCCCCCCCCCGCCGCCGCTTACCGCTTATGCGCGAGGAAGCGGGCGCTTAAGAACGCATTTTGGAACTTTGCACCACCCTCACTTGATAACGCACCACAATCGTGCCATCAAACACAACTCAACCTGATCACGACTGACATCCGACAGCCTCTAGGATTGGTGTTAGATATATAATTGTACATATCCTAGGAGGTCCTATGTAATTGTGTTTACTTGTACTCCAAGTCATGTATGACTATATATATGAAAGCCACCCAACCCCTGAGGGTAAGAGGTATTCCGCTATCTCTCTACATGGTATATTTCGCCTAGGTTTAGATCCTAACCCTAGCACCGCCGCTTCCGCCCTAACCCTAGCCACCTCAACTGCTGCCGCCGCCTGACCAGCCCAGGCCGCCGCCGCTCCTGCCTTTGGCTGCCGCCTCCAGCAGGCCGCCACCATGCCTCCGAAGAAGGATGACACTGGTGGTGTCATTGATCCAGCACCGGCCGCCGTCCCCAACTACACCGCCGTCAATGTCAAGAACCACGTCCCCATCACCTTGGAGTTAGCCAACCCTAACTACACCAAGTAGTCCGCGTTCTTCAAGGCGCTCTACGGCAAGTTCATGCTACGTGGCCACATCAATGGCACCACTGCCGCCGACCCCGACGATCCGCTGTGGGATGCAGCGGACTGCGCCGTTTGTGGCTGGATGTTCGGCTCCGTCTTCGACAACGTCCTTGACCTCGCCATGGTAGAAGATCAGGACGCCCACGATCTCTGGGACGCCATTGCCGCCCTGTTGCAAGCCAACAAAGCGTCTCGGGCCGTCTTCCTCAGCGAGCAGTTCCACTCCATGACCCAGGGCGACTCCAGCATCGATCAGTACTGCCAGTGCATGAAGCAAGCTGCTGATGCCCTTCGCGACGTCCGCCAGGCCATCGCGGACCCTCGGCTCATCCTTAATCTGCTCCGCGGGCTCAACCCTCACTTCTCCAGCACGACCGACGACATCGCCAACCGCAACGTGCTGCTCGCTTTCGCCGCCGCCCGCAACATGCTGGTTCTGAAGGAACTTCGCCTCACCAATGAGGAGAAAGTTTAGAAGAACACGGCCTTGGTTGCGGGCAGTTCGTCCTCCTCCAGCTGCGGCACCGACGGCTGCCTCCCCTTGTCCTCCAACTCACGTTCCCCCGCCAACCCACCTCAGCCTCGCTAGGGGAACAACAGGGGCGGCAACGGGAATGGCAACCGCCGCGGTGGGCGGCGTGGACAACAGCAGCATACCGGCGCCCCGCAGCAGTAGCAGGGACGCCAGCAACAGCACCAGCCACCCCCCGGGCCATGGTTCTGCTTCAGCCCTGGGGTTGGCCTCCTTGCAGGAGGTGGGCAGTGGCACCCTCCAACTGGACCTGGCCCGTATGGCCAGCCTCCACAGGCGCACACCGCCTACACCCAGCAACAGCAGGCGTGGGATCCTACTGCCCTGGTGTTGACACCGTTTTTCGGCACGTGTCAAATGAGCTAAGACTTGCGTGGATTGGTGGCCATTTTCTATCGGCATCAGGAATGTCATCGGTAAAATTTATCGATGGGAGTGCGCTGTAAGAAGGGTAAGTTTGTTGCCGATGAAAGCTAGATGATTCTTGCCGATAAAGGTTAATTTGTGGAGACAAGTTACCAGAAGTGCAAAGATGCCGATGGGTGTAGATTGCCGATGTTGATGAGTTGCCGATGGCGTTGGGTGTGGATTGCCGATGCCGATGAGCCCCAGGTAATGTGGTTGACATCAGTAAAGGATTGCCGATGGCAATAGAAGGAAGTTGCGGATTGAAGAGTCTGCCGATGGAAAGTTTTCATCGAAGAAAGACATAAGGAAACTGGTGATGTCATACCAGTATTGTTATAGCAGTTTGAGCCCGACTCTTGCACGAGTCGTTTGTTTCCTTTAAAATAGGGGTGTCTGTTTAGGAAAATAATATTGTTATTTGAGTCCGACTCCTGCGCGAGTTAGATATTTCCTTTAAAGTAGGAGTTTTGTTTAGGAAAGGTACGAGTCGTGTCTCTGTACAACTCTCCATGCGGGAGTATAAATATGTGCCTAAGGGCTGCGTGTAAAAAAATCAATCCTATCAAAATCAAATCAATTTACTCTTATTCTACTTTTACTGCAATTTATCCTTTTTGCATTAGTCTTAGTCTATTTACAAGTTCTTCAAGCTTCGACGGGCTGCATCACCTTGATCTCCGTCAAACCCTTGCAAGTTCCGTGCGGGAGTACCTCTGAGCTTTGACATCCGGGCGCATCACTGTTGTCTCGTTCAGCTCTGCTCTAGTTATCCTGATCAAGTCTGAGTCTTGACATCCGGGCGTATCGCCGTTGCCTTGTTCAGATTTTGTTCTAGTTATCATCCTTGTCGAGCCCGAGGTGTTCGCAGATCCTGACGCTTTTTGTGTCAACACCTCTTTTGGCACACCCGGTGGGACTCGATTATACAAATTATGCATCTATCATGGGTGATCATACCGACGTCAACCAAAGGAACGTCATTGAAGTCTCCGAGGCCGATCTAAAAGATGATCAGAGGCTGGCCATAGAGCGGGCTATGGAGGAGTACAAGCAATTGTATCTAAAATCCTTCAGCCTAAGCAGGAGCGGCGAAGCAATCCAGAAGCAAGATCCGCCGTTGCCACGGCAGGTCACATATGATGCCAATCCTGGTAAGTTACAAGAGATGGTCAATTCTGCCTTAAATCAAGCATTAATTAGCCACTCCAATGTGCTGTCCAATACTGTGTACAACGCTGTTATGCAATCATTCAAAGAAGGACATGCACCTCAATATGTTGGTCCAGCGTATCATCAACCTGGATCGGCATCTACAAACCTATCGGCAGCCCCAATGGCGTCTTCCACTCCCGTGGATCCGTCTGCCGATGTGGCTTCACCGCCAAGACCAAGTCCTGAAAGCGTCATCAAGCTTAGTGCAGATTCAGTGGCGTCGGCAATGTTAGGACCTGCTATCTAGAGTCATCCAGCGCCTGCCAACTGGTGGGGTTACGGTATGCCTTCAAATCCATCCGCTGGTTCTAATCTGGTGCAGGGAGACAATTCAGTTTGGAAGGGCTCTATGGCATCGACAATGCAATCACCGCCGGTAGTCCCTATGATGCATTATTCTACGTCCTCTCCAACTGTGCAAGTGTCATCAGAAGATTTTCAAGTGATTCCTAAAATACCTCTGATGCTACCATCGGCAAACTTTGTGCCGATGCAACACACTATAGAAACTGGAAGCCAACCTATGCTAGTAAATCCTCAGGCCGGGGTAATAGCACATCAAGGTAACCAATTTGTTGATTACTCCAAGGTGCAGGAGCAGCAGGTGCCAGTCAGCTATCAGCCATCGGTAAGTCACATGCCGATGGTTTATAATCCTGGATGGACTAGTCAGCCGTCGGTTCAACAACCTAGCGTATTAATGTATCAGTATGGAAGTCCAGCCAACACTCAGAGTGGACCATCGGTACAACAACCGATGAATATGATGACTCAACCTAATCTACTAAGTGTGCAAAATTACCCATCGGCAAGTCAGCCGATGCATAATGTCCAGATGACTGGTGCTACGCCCGTGACTACTCCGCATCATCTTCTGCCAAGACTTGAAGAGGCGCATCAGCCGGCTCCACCAGTCAACAACCAGCCAATGAGTCGGCAAGAGCAGGATGCATATTGGACCGATAAGATCGCCGAAGTAATGAAGGAACAATTCGGCATTATACCCAAGGTCAATACATATTCTTATCGGACCCTGTATCCTCCAGCGTATGATTTGATTCCTCTCCCAAATCGGTACAAGGTGCCGGATTTTACCAAGTTCTCTGGCCAAGATGACACGTCAACGATGGAGCATATCAATCGCTTCATTATCCAGTGCGGAGAAGCTGCCAGCAGAGAGGAACTGAGGGTGAGATTGTTCTCATCATCATTATCTGGATCGACCTTCACATGGTTTATATCATTACCTCCAAACTCTATGATTACTTGGGCCGATCTAGAAAAACAATTTCACAAGTATCTCTTCGCGGGCGTACATGAAAAGAAGCTTACCGATTTGGTCAAGTTGAGGCAACGCAATGACGAATCGGTAGAGAACTTTGTTCAGAGGCTGCGAGACGTGAAGAATAAGTGCTACAGCCTGGTACTTGATGATCGGCAACTAGCAGATTTGGCTTTCCAAGGACTACTGTCGCATATCAAAGATAAGTATGCGTCGCAAGAATTTGAAAGTTTAAGTCATCTGGTGCAAAGGATTGCCGATCAAGATATCAAGACTTTTGAACCCAGGAAGACTTGGAATAAGAAGGTGACCTTCATCGGGCAAAAAGAAGATTCTAGGTCAGATGAGGAGCTAAGCATCGGTGCGGCCGAATGGGTGAAGGATAAGAAATCTGTGTCTTGTCCGTTTGGCCAGAAGGAAGCTGAAAGGTTGACCTTTGACATCACCAAGGCCGATAGGATGTTTGATTTATTACTTCAAGAAGGGCGAATCAAGTTAGTGCCTAACCAAGTAATTCCATCGGCCGAAGAGCTCAGGAAGATCAGGTACTGCAAGTGGCACAATGCGACTTCGCACAGTACCAATGACTGCAAAGTATTCAGGCAGTAGTTGCAGTCAGAGATTGAATCTGGACGGATCAACTTTGAAAATTCTAAAGTCCAGAAACCGATGAAGATTGATCAGCACCCGTTTCCAAATAATATGGTGGAAACTAGCGGAAGAACTAAAGTGCTGACATCGGAAGCTGCCAGGAAGAATGCATCGGTGGACCCTAACCATCAAGTGACTGAGTGCGACGAGAGGAGGTTTGCCGATGACAGAAAAGGTAAGAAAGTTGCCGATGAAGGTAGCAATGCCAAGAGGGCTCCTGGTATTATAATCACGCATAAGCAGCCAAGGCAAGAGTATCGGCAATCGCAAAAGGAGCGATATTGGCAGGAAGAAGAGCATCAAGAGTGGCTTCGGCATAAGGACCACTGGAAGTGTCCCTTCTTCGTTCACTATTGGGAGGAAGGCATCAAACTACCTACTGCCGACAGTTGCCCCGAATGCAATGGATATTACACTGCCGATCGGTCAGGTAAGAAACCTTGTTTTGACGATCGGATATCCAGGTATGTTAGGCCGCTCAGAGAGAAGAAATCGGCACACGACTGACTGGGGGGCAAGCTCGGCGTACATAACAGGCTTGGCAGGCATGTTGATCTAGAGGAGTTGGAGGAGATGGCCAATGCAAGAGTGCCTGATGAAGAAATATTCTCCAGAGATCCGAACATCAGGAGTGGTGCCGATGCAAACAATGAGAGGCAGCACCAGCCTGTCTGGAAAACCAAGCTTCCTCAGTGGTGCCCTAAGGGTCTAACAAAAACTCAGAAAAGGAGGATTCAACACGAACGCCGAAATGACTTGTATGTCAATGAAGATCCTTCAAGGGAAAAGCGGTGGAAGCCAAAGCGCAAGGATAGGGATCCATCGGCAGAAATTAATATGGTCGTCATATTGCCGATGGAGTTCATGGCGCCTGTCAGCGATGATGAAGAAACTGCTGAAATGGCACAGTTGGTCTTGGATCCGATGGCAGCTGTCTATGAGAAACCCGCCGACGTTGAAAGGCAGCACTTAAGGGCCCTGTTTGTTAAAGGCAAGGTGGATGGACAGCCTGTAACAAAGATGCTGGTAGATGGCGGGGCGTCAATAAACATAATGTCATATGTCATGTTCAGAAAGCTTGGGAAAGGCGACCAAGACTTAGTCAAGACGGACATGAAGCTCAAGGATTTTGAAGGCAACGTGTCGCCAGCTATGGGAGCCGTATGTGTTGAATTGACCATCAGCGGCAAAACTTTGTCGACAATATTTTTTGTAATCAATGGCAAAGGCACCTACAACTTGCTCCTAGGAAGGAATTGGATCCACGCAATTTGCTGTGTTCCTTCCACCATGCATCAAAGCCTTGTGCAGTGGGTCAGAGACAAGATTGAAGTCGTCCGAAGTGAGGCCCCCTCGATCGTTGCGTCGGTAGAATCGGAAACTTATGAGCAAACCAGATGCATATCAGGTGAAGCTTGGGACACGGAGTTCCTCAAAGTTGCCGATTACCGCATTACACCGATCCAAGCAGTCGGTCCTGAAGAAGAGTTTTAATGGATTGGTTCGCTGATGATGGAAAACTGGGACAGGGCTTCACATCCGCCGATGATTTACTCGAGATAGACATCGGCGATGGTAGTGGACATAGGCCTACTTTTATTAGTGCTAAGTTAGATTCCCAATGTAAACAACGGTTGACTGATTTATTAAAGGAATACAAAGATTGTTTTGCTTGGGATTATACAAAAATGCCTGGTTTAGACCGATCAATAGTCGAGCATCGGTTACCTATTAAGTCTGGTTTCCAACCACATCGGCAACCTGCACGCCGATGCAATCCTAATATTTTACCTGACATTAAGGCTGAAATTACAAAGTTAATTGAAGCTAGATTTATTCGGCAATGCCGATATGCCGAATGGATTTCTAATGTGGTTCCTGTTTATAAGAAGAATGGAAAACTTCGTGTTTGTATTGATTTCAGGAATCTTAACAAGGCTACACCGATGGATGGCTACCCGATCCCTGTTGCCGATTTGCTGATGGATGCTGCTGCTGGACATCAAATCATTAGCTTCATGGATGGCAATGCTGGATATAATCAGATATTCATGGCCGAAGAAGACATATCCAAGACCACATTCAGATGTCCAGGTCACGTCGGTTTATTTGAGTGGGTTGTCATGACTTTTGGCTTGAAGAATGCCGGTGCTACTTATCAAAGAGCAATGAATTTTATCTTTCATAAGTACATCGGCACGATAGTCGAAATCTATATTGATGATGTGGTGGTTAAATCCGGAAGTTTTGAAAAGCATCTTGCCGTTTTGCAAAAAATCCTGGAGTGCACAAGGGAGCATGGTTGAAGATGAATCCTAACAAGTGTGCGTTTGGTGTATCGGCAAGTCAATTTTTGGGTTTTATGGTGCATCAGAGAGGCATCGAGATCGGCAAAAAATCTATTGATGCAATTAATAAGGTGGTTGCCCCTACAAACAAGACTGAGCTGCAATCCTTGATCGGCAAGATTAACTTCATTAGAAGATTTATATCCAACTTATCTGGTAAGATTAAATCTTTTAGTCCATTGTTAAGGTTGAAAGCCGATCAAGAGTTTACGTGGAAAGATGAACAACAGTTAGCCTTGGAAGAGATCAAGAAATATTTTGTAAACCCTCCAGTCTTGGTTCCACCTCAACACGGGAAGCCTTTCAGGTTGTATTTTTCTGCCGGTGACGGTGTTATCGGATCAACCTTAATTCAAGAATTTGAAGGGAAAGAACGTGTAATATACTATTTGAGCAGAAGGTTAGTGGATGCTGAAACCAGGTATTCGGCCATAGAGAAATTGTGTTTATGTTTATATTTCTCTTGCATAAAATTGAGGCATTATTTATTGTCGGCTGAATGCACTGTTATCTGCAAAGATGATGTGGTTAAGTATATGCTGTCGATGCCGATATTAAGTGGGAGAATCGGCAAATGGATTCTGGCACTTTCAGAATTTGATTTAAAGTATGAATCGGCTAAGGCAGTTAAAGGCCAAGTAATGGCCGATTTCGTTACTCAGCATTGCAATATGGTAAGCTCTGTGGAGATTGCTCCTTGGACTTTGTTCTTTGATGGATCTACGTGCAAAGAAGGAGCAGACATCGGTGTTCTCTTAATTTCACCCCGAGGATGGAAGTATGAGATTTCGTTGCCAATTGTTGCTACATCAACAAACAATCAGGCTGAATATCAAGCTTTGATTAAAGGATTGGAGTTACTCAGGGAATTACGTGCCAATGCTGTTGAGATTTTTGGCGACTCTATGTTGGTGATCAATCAATTGACTGGAGTATATGAATGCAGAAGTGAAGTGTTGATTGCACACCATGAGAGGTGTTTACGATTATTGAAAGAATTCAAAGAATATCGCCTTGAACATATTCCTATGTTGCATAGTGAAGAGGCTAATCGGTTAGCACAGAATGCTTCAGGGTATCAGCCGATTCGGGAAGTTATGACATCGGTAATGGTTGCCGATGACTGGAGAAAAGAAATTGCCGATTACTTAAAAGATCCGTCTAAGAAGGTTGAAAGGCGTCTGAGGTTTCAAGCTACCAAATATGTGCTCCTCGACGATGAATTGTATTATCGGACAATTGATGGAGTCTTGCTCAGATGCCTTGGTAAAGAGGAGTCAAAAGAGTTGATGGGCGAAATCCATGAAGGTGTGTGTGGAGCGCATCAATCGGCATTCAAGATGAAGTGGATGATCAGGCGGAATGAATATTATTGGCCGACAATTCTTGAAGATTGCTTCAACTATTTTAAAGGGTGCCAGGATTGTCAGAAGTTTGGTAATGTACAGAGGGCACCTGCATCGGCAATGAATCCTATAATCAAGCCTTGGCCGTTTAGAGGATGGGCTATTGATCTCATCGGCCATATTTATCCGCCGTCAAGCAAGGGGCATAAGTTTATACTTGTTGCTACCGATTACTTCACGAAGTGGGTGGAGGCGATTCCTTTGAAGAAGGTGACATCGGCAAACATGGTGGATTTTGTAAAAGAACATATTGTTTACCGATTTGGTATTCCTCAAACTATTACTACCGATCAAGGAACCATGTTCACATCGGGAGAATTTGATGAATTTGCTGCTAGTATGGGGTTCAAGGTATTGAATTCTTCTCCTTATTATGCCCAAGCTAACGGTCAGGCTGAAGCGACTAATAAGGGAGTTATTAAACTTATCAAACGCAAGATTGAAGAGAACCCTAGAAGGTGGCATGTACTGTTAAATGAAGCCCTATGGTCGTATCGGGTTGCTTGTCATGGTGCAACCAAAGTTTCGCCGTATCAGTTGGTCTATGGACACGATGCTGTCCTGCCTTGGGAAGTTAAAACTGGTTCCAGGCGATTATCTTTTCAAGATCAATTGATGACCGATGATTATGCTACTCTTATGAAAGATGAGTTAGAAGATTTAGCAGGTCATCGGTTGAGGGCTCTAATCAGCATTGAAGAAAACAAGAAAAGGGTTGCCAGATGGTATGACAAAAAAGTAAAGGTAAAGGAATTTACCGATGGTGATCTGGTGTGGAAATTGATTTTACCGATTGGGACTAAGAGTCCTAAGTTTGGAAAATGGTCTCCTAATTGGGAAGGTCCTTATCGGATAAAATAGTCTGCTCCTGGTAATGCTTATATTTTAGAAACTCTCGAAGGGGTTGCATTCTCCAGAGCAATCAACGGTAAATACTTGAAGAAATATTACCCTAGTATTTGGGTGGACGCATAGAGTGCTTGTCTGAATGCCGATGAAAGAGAAAGTTATAAAACATCGGTAAAAGCGTACTGACATTATATTACAGAGCAAAATCAAGTGTTACTGACTACATTTGCCGATGTGATGAAATTGTAATAGATTACAACAGGGATTGGATAGTTGATATCACACACAGGAGAATTTGTTCTATTTCTTCCATCTCCCTAGCATCCTCATCGGCAGACCCTCCGATTGGTTTAATCTTCTTCTTCAGCGCGATATCTTGTCGGGCGTTTATGTCCCTTGCTTGTCGAAGAGCTTTGACGGTATCGGGTAGCTGAGCTTTCTTCTGGTTAGCTGTATTTAAAGCTTCTTCAACCTTTCTTAATTCGGCTTGCAGCTCTTCCTTCCTTGCCAATAGGTGAATTATTTCTTGCTCAAGATTAGTGCCGGAGGCTTCTACTTGGCCGATGCTCTTATGCTTCTCATCGGCAATTTGCTTGAACTTGAGCATTTCCTGTGTAAGCTTGGACTGGGCGCTCCTATCGGCGAGGCGGCGTGAGACCCGTTGGTATTGGAGTTGGCGGCTCTCGAGGAATGCTGCCTGGAAGAGGATTTCTTCTATATCGGCAAACAGGTGGCCTTGGATGTATTTGAAAGCTGCCTTTGCTGTAGTAGAGTCTTGGATGAGCTGGGATGTGTCTTGTTGTAGCAGAGAAAGCAATGCTTCAAGCTTGAATTTGACCTCTGCCGATAAAGCTGGAGCAGAACTTTCTTCGCCCTCGTCTTCATCGGGAAAGTTGACGGCGAAGGAGAATAAGTTGTTTGTTGCAGCAGAACCCTCCTGATCTTCGTCTTCGCCAGGGAGGTTGACGCCGAAGGAAAACAAGCTGTCGGGAGAATCTTGGGCCTGAAAAGGAGAAAATTAGAGTTTGCCGATCATAAGTTTATACTGCAAGTTTTTAGATAATCGACTTACCATCTTGAAGTGGATCTCTTGCCTAGGACTTGGAGAGGCAGTTGGTGCAGCATCCTCTTGGAGGTCAGCAGCGGTTGCTGATGAACTTGCTTCCATAGGGGGAGCAGTTGGCGCTGGTGGTATTGTTGATGCTGCTTCTGCTGTGGTGGCTGGCTCCTGCGGTGGTGGGCGCCGTTCTCTCATCGGGGATTTCGTTTGGTGAAGGTGCCGATGCCGATGTTGCCTCCGCTGTCGCGGCGGGCGGTGTTATCTCCTGATCGGAGGCGTCGTCCAGTGGATGAACAAGGATATGGGCTGATGATGGCTCCGCTGTTGGTGCATCGGTAGCTGGAGTGGCTCGCCTCAGGCATTTCTTCTTTGGTGCAGCAGTGGGAGAACCAGCCCGTTTTGGTGAAGCCTGGGGGGCATCGGCAGCAGGATTTGGGAAAGCTTATACGTTTGGAGCAGCTGCCGATGACCTCGCTGCTTGAAGATTGTTTGGTGTAAGTTACATGGAATAAATGTTGCCGATGAATAGTTTGTGATCGGTAAAAGTGAAAGTGAAACTTACTGCGAAAGCTCGCGCCAAGATGGCGGCAGCAGCTGATGGAGTAGCACTAGTCGTTGCGGGCGTCGATCTTGGCTTCAGTGTGACCTTAGGTGTCCTCTGGGGAGTAAAGGCAACCAATGTAGGAGCATTGTTGCCGATAATGGATACCGGGCTCATTACTCGGACACGGAAGGGCTTGCCACTCCTGCTTATTTTGGGGATTGGGTCATCAACCTGTTAGGCAAAAGAAGGTCAAATACCGATGATAGAAGTAAATAATAAGAAATGTATTGGAATAAAACTTACCGCATCATCGGGAATGGCGTAGTCGGCGTCAATCAAATGCCGATAATGGTGCGATGACTTGGCAAACGGTTGATTTCTCCATTCTTGCCACCAAAACTTGTACTCTTCCGTGATGAAAGATGTTGGTGCCTAGGAGGATAGATCAATGTCTGACGTATCGGCATCGGGAGGTAGATTGACGACCTTGTTCCAGTCCATGGCGCTGGAGATGATTTGTCTTGGTTTTACAACCTTGGCATAGCAGAGCTTGATCGGTAGTTGGCCAAATGCCAGTTGTCTTGCCGCTACCGATGGGTAATAGAATTTAAAGGATGGAGGAGCATTCTTCCCAGTTCCGAAAATGTTAACTGGAATGGCTCGGGGAACGATGCTGGCCTTCATGATCACTTCATTATGAGGCATGTTCCCATCGGTGAGGTTGAATAGTAAGGGGAATCGGTTGTCCTCATCAATGTAAGGCCACCAAAGCCGTTCTGCAGCAGGGATTCCGTTGTAGAACTTTTGGAAGAATCTGTCGAACTGGTCTGCATCTGCATCGGTCCCTGGCAACACTATGATGGCCTCTCCGAAATTGAGTGGGGGACGAGTTGCCGATTCATCATCACCAAATACATAGTTTTCCGATATATCCCTTGGAAATTGCTGAGTGAATAGGTCAAATTGGAGGACTTTGTACATGTGTGCATTCAACCACATATTTATGAACCACAAAGGACCTCCAAGGTTACCTATGGACTCACCCAACAGAAGTTTCTTGGATACTTGGTGTAGAAGACGGTACACCGATCCAAGGAGATATCGGCCGAGAGGGAGTCTTGTTCCATCGGCTAGGAGTTCTGCTGCCGGGAGGTACATTGTGGTAGGTCCGATAGTTTTGCCACAGAAGATAAATTTTTCTAGCCACATGTTCAAGAAGGTGGCATGCTCCCTCTGACCTACCGATCCAGTCTTCTAGTATTCCTGGATGTAACCAGTCCAGCCGCTGATGTTGCGTGTATTCACTTTATACTCGGCCTTCCTGTTGAATAGGGCAGGGGTATCGGCAGAGGAAACATCTAGGCCGGTAAGCATATGCACATCGGCAAGGGTGGGGGTAGCAGGTCCATGTCTGAATAAGAAAGCATTCATTGTATCGGACCAGAAGTAAGAGGCTGCCATCATCATGTTCTCATTCTTCTCCATATCGGCAATGGAGAGCCTGATGCACTGGTCTAGGTTACGCTCTGACCAGTAAACTTGTTGTGTTCTGATTACTCTAAGGTACCAGTTCTTCCATCCCTTGGTGGGTCTAGGCCATGAACGGAAGGCGTCTTTCCATAATCCTAGGCTAAAGCACTCGGATTTGAAGGGGATGCGGTTGGCCTTGGCATTAATCAGATTGGTGGGATCAGGGTGTCCCATTGGGCCTAAGCAGTTGAAACTGGATTGCTCGATTGGGATTACTACCTTGTTGTACAGTTCCTAGGTTTCGGAAAAATCAAAGAAAGAAAGGGGAAAAAGGAATTATAATGTAGTACGGAAAGGGAACTTGCAGAAGATGAGGTAAGAAGAGAGCAGATTTACCTTGGGGATGTCGAAGTGGATTGCCATTGGTGCTGTTCGAGTTTTGCTGGAGGAGGATGCCGCTGCTTGAGTTCACGGGACTGTTCTTCGAGGATTCCTCAACTATAAAAGTGAAAGAAGGCCTGGGGTAAAAAGTAAGTTGGATCATGGTAACTTTTATAGACCTAGGTTAGGGGTATTTTGGAATTTCTGCTCATACTGTACAGGAATATGGAGAGGCCTGTGGTGGATGTGTGTGATAATCAAGGACATATGATTAGATTTGCAACTGTTTGCGCTATAGTTGAGGAATTTTATTAATAAATTGCAGTTCTATGCGCGAAGATCAAGGAAGTTGTGCAGTTATCTCGGAAAGAACGGCTACAGTAGAGAGAATTTCGGCGCGTAAAATATTATACACTCCAAAATTGAGGGGCATGTGTTGACACCGTTTTTCGGCACGTGTCAAATGATCTAAGACTTGCGTGGATTGGTGGCCATTTTCTATTGGCATCAGGAATGTCATCGGTAAAATTTACCGATGGGAGTGCGCTGTAAGAAGGGTAAGTTTGTTGCCGATGAAAGCTAGATGATTCTTGCCGATAAAGGTTAATTTGCGGAGACAAGTTACCAGAAGTGCAAAGTTGCCGATGGGTGTAGATTGCCGATGCTGATGAGTTGCCGATGCCGATGGGTGTGGATTGCCGATGCCGATGAGCCCCAGGTAATGTGGTTGACATCAGTAAAGGATTGTCGATGGCAATTGAAGGAAGTTGTGGATTGAAGAGTCTGCCGATGGAAAGTTTTCATCGAAGAAAGACATAAGGAAACTGGTGATGTCATACCAGTATTGTTATAGCAGTTTGAGCCCGACTCTTGCACGAGTCGTTTGTTTCCTTTAAAATAGGGGTGTCTGTTTAGGAAAATAATATTGTTATTTGGGTCCGACTCCTGCGCGAGTCAGATATTTCCTTTAGAGTAGGAGTTTTGTTTAGGAAAGGTACGAGTCGTGTCTCTGTACAACTCTCCATGCGGGAGTATAAATATGTGCCTAAGGGCTGCATGTAAAAAAAATCTATCAAAATCAAATCAATTTACTCTTATTCTACTTTTACTGTAACTTATCCTTTTTGCATTAGTCATAGTTTATCTACGAGTTCTTCAAGCTTCAACGGGCTGCATCACCTTGATCTCCGTCAAACCCTTGCAAGTTCCGCGTGGGAGTACCTCTAAGCTTTTGCATCCGGGCACATCGCTGTTGTCTCGTTCAGCTCTGCTCTAGTTATCTTGATCAAGTCTGAGTCTTGGCATCTGGGCGTATCGCCGTTGTCTTATTCAGATTTTGTTCTAGTTATCGTCCTTGTCAATTAACTGGTCAAATCGACTGGCACACCTTGGATATCGAATTCGGGTAATAGCCCGAGGTGTTCGCAGATCCTGACGCTTTTTGTGTCAACACCTGGTCGCCGGTGCTACCTCGCACATGAGCTTCAACGACGGTATACTCCTTTCTCGCTACCATCCTTCCTCCTTGGTTGTTGTCGGTAACGGCAGCTCCCTACCAGTCACTTGCCAGGGTGACTCCCAGCTCACGTCTCCTTCATCTAACTTTGCGCTAAATAATATTCTGGTGGTTCCACATATTATTCGCAATCTTCTTTCAGTCCGTCAATTCACACGTGATAATCATTGTTCCGTTGAATTTGACGCCTTTGGTTTTTCCATTAAGTATCCTCGGAACAGTCGGGTGATGCTTCGCTGCAATAGCTCCGGTGACCTCTACACCTACCCCACCACCGCCACCACCAGCCGTGTCTTTGCCGCCTCCACAGACACCGCCAACTTGTGGCATGCCCGCCTCGGGCACCCTGGTCCTGCCGCCGTCACCGGTCTCCAGTCCTTGGTTCCATGTGTTAAGTTTGCTTCTAGTTTGTGTCATGCGTGTCAGTTAGGCAAACATGTTCGCCTACCGTTTTCCAGTTCCACGTTATGTACTAATGCACCCTTCGAGCTTTTGCACTGTGATTTGTGGACATCTCTAGTTTCTAGTGTTTCTGGTCATTCATATTATCTTGTTATATTGGATGATTATACTCATTATTGTTGGACGTTTCCCATTTGACGCAAATCCGATGTGCATCAAGTTCTCGTGGATTTCTGCGCATACGCACGCACTCAGTTCAACCTCCCTGTTAAATGATTCCTGGCAGATAACAGGACTGAATTCCTTAACAATGTTACCACCCGGTTCCTCGCTGCCCATGGCATCCTTCTGCGCATGTCTTGTCCATACACTTCAACTCAGAACGGAAAGGCCGAGTGCATCCGAACCATTAACAACATCATCCGCACCATGCTTCTCCATGCTTTCATGCCTCCACCCTACTGGGCTAAAGCGCTCAACACATCCACATACCTCCTCAACCGCCGACCCAGCTCCGCCGTCGGTGCTGAGATTCCCTTCTCCTGCCTATTTGGCAAGTCTCCAGATCTATCCCACCTTCGCATGTTCGGCTGCCTCGACCCATAAGCTTGCCCCCCGCTCAGCTGCCTGTGTCTTCCTTGGTTATCCCTCCTACCACAAGGGGTACCGCTGCCTTGACGTCTCCATGCAGCGCATAATCATCTCACGACATGTCATTTTCGATAAACTATCCTTTCCGTATGCCGCTAACACTGCAGGTTCGACTACGGCGAGCTCCCTCGAGTTCCTCGACGACGACGACAGCGACTTACCGCTGTCACAGCAGGCTCCGCCTGGCGGGCGTGGCCCTGTGCCCCTGCCTGGTGCTCCGATCGATGGCCCTGCCGTGATCGCCTGCGGCCCTCCGGTGCCGCCGCCATCACCGTCGGGTCGCTTCGGCCGCATCTACGAGCGGCGTCCTATTGCCCCGCCGACCTGCGTAGCAGCCCCGGTGCCTCGCGCTTCTGCCCCGGGGACCGACAGCTCTGCACAGGCGTCCAACAGCACTGTCCCGGCGCCCGGCAGCACGACATCAGTGACCGGCGCTACTACAACACCTCCCAGCGCGTCTGGGGAGGCGACCGGCGCTACTGCAGCACCTCCCAGCACTGCTGGGGCGTCCGACACTGATCCTGTTCGCGCTTCGACTCGGCTCCAGACGGGCGCCATCACCCCAGTCGACTACAGCAGTGCCTTTGTCTCCACCGCCTCACCGCTGCCACGCGACTACCGCAACGCCCTCGCCGATCCGCAGTGGCATGCGGCCATGGCCGATGAGTACCAGGCGCTCATCGACAACGACACGTGGCGCCTGGTACCTCGCCCACCCCGCACCAACGTCGTCACCGGCAAATGGATCTTTCGGCATAAGTTCCATTCTGATGGCACGCTCTCTCGCCACAAGGCATGCTGGGTGGTTCGCGGCTTCACCCAGCAGCACGACGTCGACTACGATGAGACGTTCAGTCCAGTCGTCAAGCCGGCCACGATCCGCATCGTCCTCAGCATTGCCGCCTCATGCTCATGGCCTCTACATCAGCTCAACGTGAATAACGCCTTTCTTCATGGCATCTCGATGTGACAGTCTACTCTCAGCAGCTACCCGGCTTCGTCGATCCCTCGGCACCCGACCACGTGTGCCTGCTGCAGAAGTCGCTGTACGGACTGAAGCAGGCTCCCCGCGCTTGGCACTAGCATTTCGCCGCACATCTTCGCACGCTCGGCTTCCGCCCGTCTGCATCCGATGCATCTCTCTTTATTTATAAAGAGAACGATGGTGTCGCATACCTGCTGCTCTACGTCGACGACATCATCCTGACGGCCTCATCTTCAGCACTCCGTACTCGCATCACAGAGCGCCTACGCTCTGAGTTTGCGATGACCGACCTCGGCGAGCTCCACCACTTCCTCAGCATCTCCGTCATGCACTCCTCCAGCGGCCTGTTCCTGTCTCAGCGTCAGTACGCTACCGAGTTGCTCCAGTGCGCTGGCATGGCTGAGTGCCACTCCACGTCGACACCAGTGGACTTCAAGGCCAAGCTCTCTGCCTCTGATGGTGTTCCTGTCACTGATCCATCTGAGTACCGTCGCCTCGTCGGTGCCCTCAAGTACCTAACTCTGACTCGACCGGATCTGGCTTATGGTGTTCAGCAGGTGTGCCTCTTCATGCATGATCCCCGCGAGCCGCATCTCGCGCTGGTCAAGCGGAGTCTTTGGTATGTTAAGGGCACGCTCTCCACCAGACTTCACATTGGAACTGGCCCTGTCCAGTCCCTCACCCCGTACTCCGACGCTGACTGGGCCAGGTGGCCCAGACTCTCGGTGTTCTACTTCTGGCTACTGCGTCTACCTCGGTGACAACTTGGTGTCCTGGTCCTCCAAGCGGCAGTCTACAGTTTCTCGCTCCAGTGCTGAAGCGGAGTACCGTGCTGTTGCCCACGCCGTCGCCGAGTGCTGCTGGGTGCGCCAGTTGCTTCAGGAGCTGCATCTGCCGCTATCTTCTTCCTCTATTGTCTTCTGCGACAACGTCAGTGTTGTGTATATGATAGCTAACTCTGTTCATCACCGCCGGACCAAGCATATTGAGATCGACATCCACTTCGTCCGCGAGAAGGTTGCGCTTGGTGATGTTTGAGTGCTCCATGTGCCGTCCTCCCACCAGTTCGCTGACATCATGACTAAGGGCTTGCCTGTACAGTTGTTTACTGATTTTAGGTCCAGTCTTTGCGTCCGCGATACTCCCGCTTAGACTGCGGGGGAGTGTTAGATATATAATTGTATATATCCTAGGGGGTCCTATGTAATTGTGTTTACTTGTACCTCCAAGTCATGTATGACTATATATAATGAAAGCCACCCAACCCCTGAGGGTAAGAGGTGTTCCGCTATCTCTCTCCAATTGGCCATAAGTTGGTGTCATGGCAGCAAGGTGAGAAACGCCCTGTGCTTGGCCATACTCCAAAGATGAAGCTCTTCCCTTGCAGAAGTCATCACCATAGTTAAACTAGGCAGGACACCATAAAAAGCACAACGGTTACGGTGAATCCAGATTGACCAAGCACCTAGGTTGACACTCAAATTTAGCCCCTTCTTGACCTGTTCAGAAACTCTCTCCACAACATTTGCCCACCACTCGGATATTTTGTGAGGTTGTGGACAAAGAGACTGCAGACTGACCATATGTAGCAAACTGAACCATATTTGTGCAAAAACACAAGCCAACATCAAGGATCAAGGTTAATGATGAGAAAACAGCGGTAGGGTCCGCTCGCCCCCCATGTCGAACCCAAGCTGGCGATATGGGAGGCGACCCAAACCCTAGCCGCCTCTCACTTCCCTCCCTCTCCCCAGCTGTGCCACCGCCGTAGCAGGCCACAGGCATGGCCGTGTGGCTTGCCAGGAGGGCAGCAACGGGGCTCTTCGCAGTGCAATCTGTGGTGGTCTGGGACGAGCTCGCGCTTGGTGTCCTGTGGCGCGACAAGGTCGATGAGGCATGCAGCGACAACAACATTTGCAGCAGTGTTCTAGGGCAGCCATCTCGTGCTGGCGTCCGGATCCGTTGGTCCAAGGGCTGAATCCATGCTAGCGCAAGCCATGCCTAGGCAGGCGCTGGGTGACGGCAGCGGCAACTCCAACCTAGGACATTGGTACGACGCCACATCCACGGGTATGGCACTCCCCGTGCGGGGTGTGGTAGTGGCTGCGTTGGCCCGGGGCGTCGCGGGTGGGCCCCTCCCTTTTTCTCGCGCCTAGCATTGGTGGTGGCGTGTGCAGCAGTGGGCTGGCAGGGTGCACCCTCGAGTGAGCTGCTTGGGGTTTGGTGGGGCCACCTGCTATTGTGGTGCTGGCGAGCGCTCGTGTAGGTACCAAGTGGCAACGATGGGCTCCTTCCTCCTCCGCTTCCTCCTTTCTTCTTTGACCATGGCGTGGAGTGTTGGCACTAGCACCTAGTACCCAGGTGAGCAGCACCTGCTCTCCTTCCCTCTTCCTCTCCCCCGACTCAAGGTAGAAGATGAGCTGAGCTCAAGAACACACACACACACACACACACAGTTTCTGGTTTCAGCGTTGGCTGAAACTGAACACTGGAAATGGTGGCAAGAGCTGCCTTTTCTCATTGCAAATGGGTGTGTTTATATACACAATACTTGTACCATACAAGGTACACTACTTCCTACTCCTTGTATTCCTAGTACATGGCTTAGATCAACCATGATGTACTCCTAGTACCAGCCATACCAGCTAATGTACCTCTAACTACTCTTGTACCTAGTTAGTACTAATGGTATGGCCTATTGCCATCACTGTACTAGATCGGCAGAGCTGACCTAGAGTACACCAAAAGAGAGAATGATCAACAAGAGTTTAAGCCTAACATGGAGGCAGCGGCGTCGGCCGGTGACACTGGGTTTGGCGCCTTTACGGCCACATCTGGCGTCCCTAGGGCATGGGGCGGCGCCCGTGATGTGGCATGCGTCTGGCGATGGCTGGCGAAGGTCAACAACATCGACGGAGGGTGCTTGAGCTGGTGGCGGCAGCCGGAGACGACTTCGGCATGCTGCAAGGTGACGCGCTTAGCAAGACGATTGGTTTAGCACGTTGCCCTATCGAAGGGGGTGCTGATTGACGCAGTTGTGCGGCAGCTCGCGTTGACACCACTCTAGAGGGGCTTCTGCGGGCTAGCAGGCAGTGACGACGACGGTGGCGACAGGCTAGGGTTCGACATCTTGGCTCAATGTATGTGTTTGGGCACCTCGGGGGAAAAGCCTTCCCGATGGCGATGCTTGTGGGCGTTGTTTTCCTTGTGGGGGCATTGTGTCCCGCAACAATGTCTCCATGGGTGAAAACCCGGTCTATTCATGGACGATCGATGGCGGTGCAATCGGCATTGTACCCTTCCTGAAGGCGTTGCTGTGGAAATTCGTCTCGGTCGTGATGTTTCCTTTCACGGATGTCCCCTGTCTCTTGGCACCTGGTAGACGCGAGACGGCATGTTCTGCATCGTGAAGTCTGAGCTTGTACATCAGGGGATGTAGCTCGACAACGATGACGTGGGCGAACCCCCTTCTTCGATGGCTAGGTTTCTGCATTGGATGCACGACAATCTTTGCGGGCGGGGCGTGGGATCAAGGCAAGAAGTCGTAGCTGCTCTTTGTGACATGGTTGAGCTCGGCAACAATGTTCTGTTGCGGTCTCCTGCTTCAGGCCCGTCAGTCTGACAACTTAGGATGGTTCGTCTATGGTCTATCATGGGAAGACGGAGCTGCTGGCTGCTTTGCAACCATGCTTGGCAACGATGACTCATGTACCACGTTTTATGGGTAGGCTAGCCTTTCGTGGTGTTTGGCGCCATGCTTGGCTACCTTTGCTTGTACATAAACTTCATTGGTCTTAATTGAAAGGAAAAGCTCTTTCCATTGTTTGAAAAAAAACATCAAGTGGTTGCTAGATGCAAGTGGATCGTCCCGTGTGGAGACTAGATGCAAGTGTTGCTACTCTTCCAAATCTGCCTATAAAGCTTTTTTTGTGGTGCTGTGACCTTTGAGCCTTGGCGTCGACTATGGAAGACTTGGGCCCCAGCCAAATGCAAAATGTTCTTATGGTTGGCAATCTGAAACAGATGTTGGACGGCAGATAGGCTTGCTAAGAGGGGGCTCTCATCCAGATAAATGTCCTCTATGCGATCAAGAAGCTCCTTATTAAAAGACTAAATGTGCCTCAGTTCCTGACCCAATTCGAATTAGTCACACCTTGCTAGGTGAGAGTGAGTCAACACAATCACCAGAAAAATTGGGTGGTCCAGGTTGTCAGTGAGGGCTGAGGGAACTGAGTTCCGGGTTTCTGAGAACACTGGGGTAGAAGTGGTTAGTTTGGGTCAAGTGACCCCAACTAATCTGGTCGATGAGCTTTGATATGCCATATATGAGCTTTGTGCTTTGATCGATTATAAATTTGTAAGATTAGAGACAGAAAAGAAAAGGAAAAATATAAGATGGGCTTTTGTGCTTTGATCCATCCAGCCCACCTAATGTTGTACCTTAAGCCCATAGCCTCTAGTCTCTCTCTCTTTCTCTCTCCCCCTCTCTCTGTGAGGACACAACATGAGGAGACCCTTGTTTCTCTCTGCTCCCTACTCCAGCGCCGCCAACATGAGATCCATCACCATTGAGCTGACTCTGTGGTTGCCCAATGACCATGTTCTTTGCTCCATCTGTTCTCAATGTATGCATCCAAACTCAATTACCTTTGCAGATCAGGTAGAGCAATCCTGCAGTGGCTGCAGATGGAAAGCATCTATCAGCCCGGAATCAAATATGTGTAAACTTCAAAAGGAACTTGTTCCTGCAGCATGCACACATCTGGGCTCATGGGCCAAGTGATAAGCAAGTTTTCTTGGATGGGCACGCCTATGTTCGTACTTGAGAGACTAATTTTATTTTGTTTTACCTCTTCGTTATATCAAATTTAAATTTGAATGTTTGGTTCCAAAGCTCTAGAATTTTGTGTCATGGTAACCTTTAAGCAGGATCTGATATTTTTCTTCTAAAATAAAATACTGAACACTGGACCCACCTCACTTTCTTGTTTTGACCCCTTGGGATCATCCCTTTCAAGTCATCCTGAGCTTGTCACCATGCTAAATGTTATGTGCTAAAATGGCCATGTTCTAGACTAGAGAGATGAATTTGTTTGTCAATTATTTGTGCACTTTGCTATCTACTTCTGTTCGTCAACAGTTTTACCACTGGTGTTCTGGTCAATTGATCCATGGCAATAGATTCTTATCTGTTTTGTTGGAAGGTATAGATTTTCTGTATTAAATTATATGCTGGACTTGTTTTTTCTTTCTAATGATTTTTCACTATTCTCTTAGTGGAATTTTCTGTTATTTCACATTCATTTTGTTTTACTTCGAATGGTAGGTGGTGCTACAAGGCCTGCTACAGTGGTTGGTTCTGCAATGCGATACGGTAACAGTTCATCATCTGCTGCCTACCAATATGAACGGAGGACAGTTAAAAACCCAGCAATTGGTGCTACTGGTGTTCCACCTAGGGGCTCATACTCCAGAACAATTCCTACCTGCAAGAGCGAGACAAGTGAGGCTGACAGGATTGATGCAAGCCAAACTAAGCAGCCAAAGCCATACACATCCCAAACAAACTATCTACTACAGTAGATGGCCGGAATTGTCACTGGTAGGTTTACCTGCAATCTACCAGCAAACTTGACAAAATATCTGCAGATCTCTTCATATGGTATCTCTGAGACATCCTGACACAGTTAAAGATGACATTCTGTACAGAGTGAACATTTTTCAGGACATAGTCAGAGCTGAACTATAATTCAAGCAGGCTTGATGGGGGGCTGCTTGGTTCCACGTAGATTTGGCCTTAGCTAGCTGATTGATGATTCAGATTAATCATCTACGATGTATAGTAAAAATATTGTGGTTAGGAGCAAGATGGTGCTAGCCTGCTGCTGACATTGAGATTGAAGTCGAAGAATACTGTTTCTTGTAGCTTTCCATTCAAATTTAGTAACAATCAACTATTTAATTTTACAATGGAATCTTAGAAGACGTCAATTTGTGTACTTGTACCAAGCTTTCTCTGGGATCTATGGTTATAATTTATAACGAATTGTCTGCAGAGGGACGTTATATAAGTAGCAAAGGGCGGTGTTTCTTGTGACTTGTGAGAACATTTGCTCGGGCCCTTTTACAAATCGATTGAATTGTAAAGATAGCACTATAGCAGGTTTCGTTTCAGATCGGCATCCGAACATTTTGCCTATGGGTTATGAAAATCTAAAAACCCAAAACGCTCTTCTTTCTCTCCAATGTAGACTACCTGTCCAGAGAAGCAATCGTTTTGTAAGTCTTATTTTTTCTCTCACGCGGAGATGTGTGCGTTATTGCACTACTAAGAGCGAAGAAACGGATAATAGTCAGTTACCTTGCCTCTATGTTTGACTAAGCCTTAACTTGCAGATATTTGGCCTCTTGTTTCAAAATGTCTTCTTTTTCGAATATACAAAAGGTTTGCATATTTTTGTATTAAGATCGAAAAAAGTTACTTGTTACATTTTCACGCCTTGCCCCTGGAGGCTAGAAGGGACAACTAATATACAACATGCTCTTTTCCCACTAGCAAACATGACATAGGCTTTTACTAACGCACTAAACAACCAAGCTTCCACGCCCCCAGAATATTGTCTCAAAATGTGAATGAAGATTGAGTACCATATCTTTTTTTCTTAGTCAAGCATGGAGATTGGAATTAACAAATGTAGTGTTCACAACCTTGCCTACTTTCACAACTAGTATAATGCCCGTGCTAACGCTACGGAAAACAATACTTACAATTAATTTGGTGATAAAAGTTATATAGAGAAATTTGAGGAAAAAGGAACTACGGTTGCAAATGCAAATAATGTGTTACAGAGAGCAATCCTAGGAAATAAAAATAAAAATTTCTTACTTCTAAAATGGTATAGGCATATTGGCACATAACTTTCATTGTGCTTCTTAACATGTACCTGGGAGACATGATATAGCTCATTAGCATGAAGGAAACTGTGAGTTATAGAAAAGGTATTGTTTTTTTTATTCAAAGCCTAGCTCTATATATGGCCCTGTCATTGAAACCATATGCTCGACACTATCATGAGCAATAAAAGTCTTTACATATTCTGGGAGGGGGCTTGCCCATACATGGAAATTAATCGGGTCCCAACTCATAGGAAGCTTGGCAAAATTATGTGTCGATCGATTACATGCTCAAGGATTAGAATGAATTTTACTTCATACAAAATGCTCATGAAGTGAAGAATGAGTCCACCTCCACTTGTACCTTCGATATCCCATAATCTGCAGCCACTTGCAATGACTGACCACATGCTACTACCTCAGCTATCATTGCATCCGGGATTGATCCAAGACGACCTGCTCCAGGAAGCACCCCGACGCCCTCATGGTCACGGACAATGAAACCCCAGCTCCCTTGCATCGTCTCCTGGATAAATGATCCATCTGAATTGATCTTGAGCTGTCCAAGTGGTGGAGCTTTCCATGCAGCACTCCCATTCACCCGTGTGCTGGCTCCTTCATCTCCGACTTGCTCAGATCGCACAACAGGTTTAGCACATCTGTAGCAACTTCCTCCCCAGTCTGACCCTTCTCTCCTTTGTTTAATTTATTTCTCACACTCCACCACTTCCAGTATAGCAAGGATTATAGCTCTAACAATGGACATAATAGGAACAATGATACACTTACATGCTTGTCAAAAGTATAAGTGATTTATAGGAAGGAAACTCGTAACACACTAAAGTCTATATGCAATTTTGTAACCAGTTAAACTCACATACAGAGTAGAACTGCATTTTGGTTCCTATCACATCACACATAAACTACTCAAAGCAGTTAGTTGATGCATATTAGAAGATGATTATTATTATTGAAGATGTGGGCATACCATGCAGCATGCACATATCAGACCAGGGCAGATCCTTTGTCTGTAACTCTGTGAAATCTAGAATTGAAGTTGAAGCCGTTCTTGTACTGCAACATTTCCATGGCCATCAATCACAAGAACACTGCTAGACAAGCAAAGACTGAAAGACCAAATATAAAAACAGAAATCAGTAACACAGGGTATAACTTAAAGGGAACAATGTTGGCACCAAGAATGATACACTTTTATATAACCAAAATGCTGCCAACAACCTTAGGATCAAGGATAAACAATCATATCATGAGCATACTTTATTAAATAACAAGTTTCACATGTCCATGAAGTATGTGATTGCAGGGATGAAGAAATGGAGCAAAGGAGAGCCAGTGGGACCCACATAGGGGGTCGGCCGACCTCCTATAGGGCCCACCAGCTCTCCCCTCTGGCCATGATCCAGGAGAAGCACTCTAGAGTGAATCTCAACCCTCAGATCACACTGTGCTTCCTCCCAACGGTCCACATGCAACTCACATGGATCCATGGGCCCACATCAACAAGATCAACGTGACAAACAACTCAGAAAACCCAACCAAGAGACATGACAAGTGGGGACACCTTTTGGAACACTGAGGTAGGCCTAGACCCCTATAGGGAGGTTAGCCGACCTCCCACCAGGAGCTCCAGCCCCCCACTTGGTCCCTGACTAGTGGGGCATGCTCTAGAAGGAAAGAGGAGGGCCCATAGGCCATAGGGGGGGGGGGGTCGGCTGACCTCCCCCTAGGTCGGTGCTGCGCCTGGTGACTCCCCTGCACAATAAACACATGTTGAATATCAGAACCATCCACTCTATGTCGGTTTAGAGGCGGTGGATCCAAGGGTGGAGAATTGAAGCCTCCTGGATCGATGACGTGGCAATGGAGTAGCCCCTACTCCACTTCCCACTATAAATAGAGGCTCACTCCCCCCTCTTCATACATGGTGAAGAAGCCTAGAAGCTCTATGTTGATATTTGTTAACGTAGACAGAGAAATCATTAGGAAGTAATCCGCAAGCGCATGGATACCGGTGAGCACTTCACCCGAGAGATTGTCCAAAGTATCGTTATTTGTTTTTCCGTAGGGAGAAAGGGTGCATCTGACTAACCAAATCTATGCTATTAACCCTTAGGCTACAAACAAGGTGATCTTGATATGAGCGATTAGAGAAGATTGCGACTGTAGTCTCGTTCTAGTCTAAGCAAGATATGAGCTATTATTCTATTGGGGAGAACCGTCGAGATAAGAGACACCTCAGAGGATGCTTAGCACGCGGCCTATAAACCCTACCAGTCCTTCTAACGGGATTGTGGGCTGCAAAGGTATCTACGGAATTGTCACTTTCCGAGCTACTACCACAGATCCGGCTAGACAGGGGATATCTATGAGGATTCTAGCCCAAACACCACCTTTACGCTAGAGACAATTACCTTGCCCTCTACGCGAAGAGAATAAAGTAAACTCACAGACCAAAGAATAATAAAATAGAGAACTTACTAGAATTACAAGTCGAATTACCGAAGAAATCCTAGGAGCAAGCCTCGGGTTAATTTTTCCTCGTGCTCTCAGATCACTCATAAATGTATCAAAAAGTATAGGTAGATGTGGCATACTTACCTTGCATGTATTACCTGGTCAAACCGGGATCCGAGGAGAATAATGCCATACTCTTAAATCTAGACTTGTTGGTCAAATTTTATTATAATGTCATCTTGTTGACACCGTTTTTCAGCACGTGTCAAATGAGCTAAGGTTTGACTGGTCAGCGGCCGTTCGCTATCGGCATCGGTAAAGTATGAGCCAATATTGCCGATGGGAGTGTCGCGGGAAGGCCAAGTGTGTTGCTGATGAGGGATCATTGTCAACTGCCGATGAAAGGTCATTGCCGATTGCCGGTGAAGGGTGGTTGCCGATTGCCAATCGGAAAAGTATTGCCGATGCCGATGCCGATGGGCATGGAATGCTGATGGGCGTGACTTAGCGTTTGGTGGCAGTAGAAGACTACAGGTGGCCAAAGAAGGAAGTTGCAGGGATCTGCCGATGGAGGGTTTCCATTGAAGAGGAGTATAAGGAAACTGGTGTTTTGTACCAGTATTATTATAGTAGTTTGAGTCCGACTCTTGCATGAGTTGTTTATTTTCATTTAAAATAGGCGTGTTTGTTTAGGGAAATAAATATCATTGTTTTAGATCCGACTCTTGTATGAGTCAGTTTCCTTAAAGATAGGAGTTTGTTTTAGGAAGGATATGAGTCGTGTCCTTGTACAACTCTCCATGCGGGAGTATAAATACGTGCCCGAGGGCTACGAGAAAGACAATCAATCCAATCAAAAACAAACCAATTTTATTCTTATTCTACTTTTATCGCAATTTACCTTTTACTGCATTAGTTGTAGTTTATCAACGAGTTCTTCAAGCTTCGACGGGCTGCATCACCCTGATCTCCGTCAAATCCTTGCAAGTTCCGCGTGGGAGTATCTCTGAGCTTTGGCATTCCGGGCGCATCACTGTTTGCCTCATTCAGCTCTGCTATAGTTATCTTGGATCAATCTGAGCTTTGACGTCCGGGCGCATCGCTGTCGTCTCGTTCAGTTTTGTTCTAGTTATCATCCTTGTCGATTGATTGGTCAAATCGATTGGCACGCCTTTGGAATACCGAGCTTTGGGTAATAGCCCGAGGTGTTCGCAAATCCTGACGCTTTTTGTGTCAACACCTCTTTTGGCACGCCCAGTGGGACACGGTTATATAAATTATATATATTTATCATGACTAATCCAAGGGGTGTCATTGAAATCTCCACAGCAGATCTGACAAGTCATCAGAAGCAGGCTATGGAGCGGGCAATGGAGGAATACAAGCGCTCATATCTTAGATCCTTCAGCCTAAACGGGATCGGCGAAGCAGTACAGAAGCAATATCCGCCGTCGCCTCGGCAGACTATTTTCTACGCCAATCCCGGTAAAGTACAAGATACGGTTAATTATGCATTAAATAATATATTAATTAGCCAATCTAGTGTGTTGTACGATACCGTGTGCAACGCTGTCAAGCAAGCTTTCAAGGGGCAGGCGTCATATTATGTTGGTCCAGAGTGTCATCAGCTCGGATCGGCATCTGCTACGATTCCATCGGCGGTTCCGAGGGTGTCCACACCAGTTACGAGCCGATCTGCCGATGAAATCGCGCCACCAAGGTTGAGCCCAACGAGCATTACTCAGATGAATGCAAATCCGGTGGCTTCAACAATGTCTGGACCTGTAATCCAGAGTCAGCCAACTTCTGCCAATTGCTGGGGATACGGTATGTTTCCAAGTCCATCTGCTGATTCTAGATTGGTCCAAAATAACCATGCAGGATGGAAGGTTCCCAAAGCATCGGCAACATCCGTACAACCGATGGTTCCAATGATGCATTATGCTACGTCTTCTCCAACGGTGCAGTTGCCAACATGGAATCTGCAAACGGCAGTACCCAGAGTGCCGTACGCCCAACCAAGTCACTTGCCGATACCACAAAGCCCAGCAGTTGCAAGTCAACCCATGGCGGCAATGGTTCTTCAAACTGGAACACCTGCTAATCAAGGTAGCTATGCTGTTAATTATCCGGCGCCACAAGGACAACAGGCATCAGTTGGCTATCAGCCATCGGCGACTTCTTGGCCGATGCAACAAGATACGCCGATGGTCAATCAATCTGTATCGGCAATGACTGCTCAAGTTGTGGTACCCGCGAATCCAAGTGATCATCCAAGGGTACAACGAGAGCAAGCACCAGTCGGTCATCAACTATTAGCAAATGCTTGGCCGATGCAACAAGATGTGCCAATGGTTAATCAGCATATATCGGCAAACTCTTGGCCGATGCAACAAGGCATGTCGAATGTCAGTCAGCCTGCATTGGCCGTAGTCGCTCGACCTACGGTGACTACAAATCAAAGCTATCATCCCGAGATACAAGAGTTGCAGGAGTCAGTTGGCTATCAGCCATTGGCGAATATTTGGCCGATGCAACAAAGCATGCCGAGTGTCAATCAGTCTGTATCGGCAATGGCTGCTCAACCTGTGGTACCCGCAAATCGAAGCTATCATCCGAGTGTGCAAGGGCTGCAAGAGTCAGCTAGTTATCAGCCATCGGTAAATTCTGTGCCGATGATACTTAATGTAGGTTGGATCGGTCAGTCGCCGATTCAGCGGCAATATGCGCAGCCTGAACACCAAGTGGCAGGAGTTCCGCGGCATCCAGCGAGCCTTCCGAATGAAGTGTCGGTACATCAACCGATAAGTACTACACTGCAATACTCGCAAGAAAAAGTATACAATGAGACATCGGTACAGCAACCGATGAATGTAATAAATGTAATACAACACAAACCAGTAACTGTGCAAGGTGGCCCATCGGCAATGCAGCCGATGCATGGTGTTCTAATGACTAGTACTGTGCCTGCTCCAAACACTTCGAGTACTTTGACGTCGGAGCCTGAAATACATCAACCTACTCAACCAGTAGGCTTTTAGAATTGCCCATCGGTTAATCAGCCGATGCATAATATTCAACAGACTGATACTGCAGATATGTCGATTGCCCCGGCCTGTTCATTACAATATGAAGGGGTGCCTCAACCTGATCCACTAATGGGAAAGTCTGTGTATCGGCAAGATCCAGACGCAAAGGTGTTTTCGATCAAGAAGATAGAGCATTCAGAGCTGGACGAAGAGCCAAGCCTCGACACTGCTGAATTGGAGAAATTCACCTTTGATATCACGGAGGCCGATCGGGACGTTAAACCATTTGAGCCCAAGAAGACTTGGAGCGCAAAAGTGCTCTTCGTTGGACGGGGACTCTGAGTCAGACGAGGAAGCGAACATTGGTACTGTTGAATGGGTGAATGATGAGGAGTCGGCACCTTGTGCGCTCGACCAGAAAAGGACTGGAAAGTTCACCTTCGATGTCACGAAGGCCGATGGGGTATTTGACTTATTGCTTCAGGGAGGGCGAATTAAACTAGCCCCTAATCAGGTAATTCCATCGGCCGAGGAACTCAGGAAGACCAGGTACTGCAAGTGGCACAATGCAACTTCTCATAGTACCAATGACTGCAAAATATTCAGACAGCAGTTGCAGTCAGAAATTGATTCTGGACGGATCCAATTTGAAAATCCTAAAGTCCGGAAACCGATGGAAATTGATCAGCACCCGTTTCCTAATAATATGGTGGAAACCGCTGGAAAGACTAAGGTGCTGACATCGGACGCTGCTAGAAAGAGTGCATCAGTAGATCCTGATCATCAAGTGGCTGAGCGCAACGTTGAAAAGTTTGCCGATGACAGGAAAGGCAAGAAAATTGCCGATCAAGGTGGCTGTGTCAGAAGGGCTCCTGGTATAGTAATCACGCACAAGCTACCAAGGCGGAACTATCGGCAATCACAAGATGAACAATATCGGCAGGAACAGGAATGGCTTCGGCAGAAAGACCATTGGAGGTGTCCCTTCTTCGTTTATTGTTGGGAAGAGGGCATTAGGCTACCCACTGCTGATAACTGTCCTGAATGCAACGGGTACTGCACTGCCGATCGGTTAGGTAAGAAACCTTGTTTGGATGGTCGATCATCCAGGTACGCCGAGCCACTCAGAGAGAAGAAATCGGTACACAGCCGGCTAGGGGGCAAGCTTAGTGCCCATAGCAGGCTTAGTGGGCAGGTTGATCAAGAGGAGAACCAGGAGCAGACCAAGACAAGAACACCCGATGAGGAAGTGTTCTCCCGAATATTCAAACATCGGGGAAGGGGTCGACGCAAATAATGAGAGACGACACCAATCCGTCTGGAAAACCAAGCTCCCTGAGTGGTGTCCTAAGGGTCTAACGAAGACCCAGAAAAGGAGAATTCAGCGAGAGCGCCGTAATGACTTACATGGCACTGAAATTCCTTCAAGGGAAAAGCAGTGGAAGCCAAAGCGCAAAGGTTGAGGTCCATCGGCAGACAACAATATATTACCGATGGTCTAACCGGGGTCAATCTTGGACCTGTTGGCTTGGGAGTCGCACTCGGCAAACTGGTGATTTCAATTATTATACTTGGGGGCACCTGCTGATGGTTTCTGTATGAGACGCCATACTGCCGATGAATTCGTTAACTGCCAGAAGATGGTTGTAAGAATGATTCTGCCGCGCTTGCGTGCGATGACTAAATGTGTGGTGCACGCGTTCTGGGAGTTACTCCTTGTACTCTTTGGTGGGTCTATCGGCATTGTCCTAATTCTGATCCGATGGAAGTATGAAGCCTCGTTGCCGATTATTGTTACAATCGGGCTAAATACCAGGGTCTGTTAAAAAGTTGGGATTACTCAGGATTTTAGCCGATTCGATGAGTTATGGTGTCGGTGATGATTGCCGATGACTGGGTGAACGAGTTTTGCCGATGGTACTCTGGCGTGGAGATTGGTTTTACTGATCGGTATTGAGTTCTAGGTCTGGAAGTGGTTTCCTAATCAAGTCCTTATCGGATGAGATAGTCTGCCCCAGCATTGCGTATATTCTAGAAGCTCTCGAAGGAGTTGACGTATGGCGTGCTCGTTTGGATGCCGATGAAAAGAAAAATTATGATACATCGGTAAAACGTGTAAGCATTATATTACAAGGCCCAGAATTAAGTATCAGAGTTACATTTTTGCCGATATGACAAATGGATTACAGCAAGGAGTGAATGGCTGATATCGCACGTAGGCGAATCTGTTCTATCTCGTCCATCTCCTTGGCGTCGGCATCGGCAGAGCCCTCGACCGGCTTGATCTTCTTCTTCCACAAGATGGCTTGTCGGGCATTTTGATCCCTTTCTTGCCGCAGAACCCTGATGGCATCGGATAATTGGGTTTTCTGCTGGTTGGCTGCAGTCAGATCCTCCTCGACCTTCTGTAACTCCGCCAGTAATTTCTCCTTCTTTGCCGATAGCTGGGAGAGTTCTTGATCAAGGCTGTTGATGGAGACTTCTGCTTGGCCGATGTCCTTGTGATTTTCATCGGCAATGGCTTTGAATTTAAGCATTTCCTCCTCGCTCTTGGATTGGGTAGTCCTATCGGCGATGCGATGGGAAAGCCGCTGGTACTGGATTTGCTTGATGTCGAGGAAGGTTGCTTGGAGAAGGATTTCTGCCATATCGGCAGGGAGATGGCTTTGGATATCCTTGAAAGCAACCCTTGCTGCTGATGAGTCCTGAATAAGCTGGGATGTGTCTTGTAGCAGTAAGGAGAGCAGTGCTTCAAGCTTGGTCTTGATTTCTGCCGATAGGGCTGGGACAGAGCTCTCTTCTTCCTCTTCGTCATCGGGTATGTCGACTGAGAAGGAGAACAGGCTGTCTACTTGGAGGGGGCCTTGACGTCCATCTTCATCCTGCGGGTTGAGGCTGAAGGAGAAGAGACTATCTGGAGAATCTTGGGTCTGAAAATAGAGGGGTCAAAATATGCCGACCGAAAGATTATACTAGAATTTTTTTTAAGTGACTAACTTACCATCTTGAAGTGAATCTCTTGCCTAGGGCTCGGCATGGTGGATGGTCCAGCTTCATCCTGAAGAGTGGCGGCAGTTGCCGATAAAGGAACTCCCATCGGGGAAGCACTTGGCGCTGTTAGTGCTGGTGACGTTGTTGCTGGCGTCGCTTTCGATGTAGTGCCTGGTTCTTGTGGCGGCGATGACGCGCTCTTATCAGGAGCTTCGGCCGGTGCCGATGACACTGCGGCCATTGTGGGTGTTTCTTCGTCGGGAATTTCAACCGACGGTACCGATGCCGATGCTGCCACCGCAACCATTGTTGGTGTTTCTTCGTTGGGGACTTCGGCTGATGGTGCCGATGCCGATACCGCCTCCGCTGCCATTGCGGGTGTTTCTTCATCAGGGACTTCGGCTGACGGTGCCGATGTTGATGCTACCTCCGCTGCCATCGCGGGTGTTTCTTCATTGGGAGCTTCGGCTGACGGTGCCGATGCCGATGTCGCCTCCGCTGCAGCAGCGGGTGGAACTGTCTCCTGACCGAGGACGTCGTCCATCGGCTGATCTGGGATAGGAGCCGATGGAGTTTCTGCCGACGACACGCCGACGGTTGGTGGTGCGACTTGTGCCGATGATGAAGACGGGCTAGCCAGCCTCAAGCGCCTCTTCTTCCTTGGTGCAGCAGCAGGAGATCCAGCCCGTTTCGACGAGGACTAGGGGGCATCGGCAGCCGAACTTGGAGGTACTTGTCTACTTGAAGCAACTGCCGATAACCTCATAGCCTGAAAAATATTCGATGCAAGTTATACAAAGTAGAGTATTGCCGATGAAGCATTATGTAATCGGCGTGAGTGAAGATGAATTTACTGCAAACACCCGCGTCAGGGCAGCAGCAGCGGTTGATGTAGCCTTGGCTTTTGCAGGTGTCGATGTGGGTACCTGTTGAGGAGTGAAGGCAGCTAACGTGGGAGCCTTGTTACCGATGAGTGATATGGGACTCATCATTCGGAGTTTGAAGGGTTTGCCACTCCTGCTCATCGGAGGGATCGGGTTGTCAACCTGCTAAGTGTGAAGGGTCAGATGCCGATGATATGGATAAAGTAATAAGGAATGCATCGGAATAAAACTTACTGCATCATCGGGGACGATGTGATTGACGTCGATCATGTGCCGATAGTAGTGTGACGACTTCGCAAACAGTTGACACCTCCACTCTTTCCACCAGGACTTGTACTCATTTGTAATGAAGGAAGTTGGTGACGAGGAGGACAGGTCAAGGTCTGACACATCGGCATTGGAAGGAAGGTTGACAACCTTGTTCTAGTCCAGAGCACTGGAGAATGTCTGCCTAGGCTTCACTACCTTGGAGTAACAAAGCTTGATCGGCAGTTGACCAAACGCCAGTTGTCTTGCCGCTACCGATGGGTAGTAGAACTCAAACGATGGAGGGATGTTCTTTCCCGATCCGAAGATGTTCACCGGAATAGCTCAAGGAGTAATGCTGGCTTTCATGATTATCTGGTTTTCAGGCACATTCCCATCGGTAAGGTTAAATAATAGTGGGAACTGGTTGTCCTCATCGGCATATGGCCACCAGAGCCGTTCTGTGGCAGGAATTCCATTGTAAAACTTCTGGAAAAATAGACCGAATTGCTCCGCATCGGCATCGGTCCCTGGCAACACTATAACGGCCTCTCCAAAGTTGAGTGGAGGGCGAGTTGCCGATTCGTCCTCCCCACACTGATGGTCTTCTGGTATGTCTCTCGGGAAACGTTGAGCGAACAAGTCAAACTGAAGCGCTTTTTGCATCTGTGCGTTCAGCCACATATTGATAAACCACCAGGGGCCTCCAAGGTTGCCGATGTGTTCACCTAGCAATAACTTCTGGGATACTTGATGGAGAAGACGATATACCGATCCTAGAAGATATCTGCCCAGGGGAGTCTTGTCCCATCGGCAAGCAGTTCAGCTGCTAGAAGATACATGGTAGTGGGTCCAACTGCCCTGCCACAGAAAATAAACTTGTCCAGCCACATGTTCAGGAAGGTGGCATGCTCCCTCTGGTTTACCGATCCTGTTTTCTAGTATTCTTGAATTTAACCCGTCCAACCGCCGATGTTCCGAGTGTTTACTCTGTGCTCAGCTTTCCTATTGAATAAGGAGAAGGTATTGGCAGAAGAGACGTCTAGGCCGGTCAGCATGTGGACATCGGCAAGAGTGGGGGTGGCTGGTCCATGTCGGAATAAGAAAGCATTCATAGTGTCTGACCAGAAGTAGGAAGCAGCTATTAACATGTTCTCGTTCTTCTCCATATCGGCAATGGAGAGCCTGATACATTGGTCCAAGCTGCGCTCTTGCCAGTAAACTTGCTGCGCCCTAGCAACCCTAAGATACCAGTTCTTCCACCCTTTGGTGGACTTGGGCCATGAGCGGAAAGTGTCCTTCCACAGTCCTAAACTGAAACATTCAGATCTGAATGGGATCCGATTGGTTTCCGCATTGATTAAGAAGCTGGGATCAGGATTGCCCATGGGGCCTAGGCAGCTGAAGGTGGAACCAGTGAGTGGGATCATGTCACACCCGTTTTTAAGAACAAAAACAAGTGCATAAAAGGCTCATGTGCACCCCAGGAATAGTCGCACACATGAGTTGACAAATTATGAAAGATTACCATCACAGTGCTTATTACATAGCGAATAAATATTCATTACATAGTCTGAAACAAATAACTTTTACTAAACGACGATAACTGCAGAAGCTTCGAGGGACTGGTTGACTGGTTGACTCCAAGTCTAGTACTCATTGCGGTAGTCATCAACCCAATCTTCATCTGTGGTGTTTGAATGCAAGGGTGAGCACATATGTACTCAACAAATATAACACGGGGTTTATGAAGCTCAAAAATGATATGCAGGGTTCATAGCGGTAAGCATTTTAAGTAGATCAAATTCATATTATTATCAACAATTGCCAAGGTAAATTGCATAAGCTCAAATATCCATGATCATAAAGTAAATGACATAAATATACAACAATTAAATAACACATGCGTAAGCCACATAGAAGTAAGAACCAAATAATTCCGTGAGTTTTCCGAGCCGCTCGTGTCTGTGAGCACGGCTATCATGATAGTTTATTAACTCTGATCAGAGGTGTACACTTTACCCACGAGTCGTGATTGCCCATTTTCCCGGGTTAATTACTCCCAAAACACTCCCAAGGTGAGCGGGCAGGGTACACTATGAAGCCTTCCAAGGGTTCGTCTAACAAGTCAGGGTCGCAAGGCTCGTGGCAGGGGGATGTAGAGCCAACCTGTCTACGGTCACACTCCTTCGCGGCTGGCCCGTAGATTAGGAACCACACTATACCCGTCTTGGCACGTTCCTACTTGCACCATAAAGGTAACCACTGCCAAGCTAGAAAAGGTCCCCATACTGAGCTAAAGCCAGAGCCATAATAGCCCTCGTGGTTGTACTGTATGTCCCAGCTTTTGCCGACAGATAAGTTCCTATAATCCATGTTGCTAAAAAGCAAGTTTTACCATTATTGCATACAGTCATTAATACATTAAGATCATGTACATCTGATATGAGCGCTAGCAATACTAATCATATGTGGTGGTTCAAATCATAGGTGACAACGTATTCAGGGTAACAATCACTAGGATTCATCTATGGTAAACAAGGAATATCATGCATATGAGTTATATTATGTGTGAATAGGTCATCAAGGATAATCCCATGTTATACTTGCCTTCTTCGAAGAACTCTTGTTGATTCTGCGGGTCTTGATCAAAGAGAAACTCCGGTTCTTCAACGGATTGCTCGACGTCTATTCCGATCAACAATCAACACCATTCAATCAACGACAGTCATACACGAAGCAAACAAAACTATGATTAGAACAGTACACCAACATCAATAAAACAAGATGAAAAGTTTACAAAACTAATCTACGTAACACTACGATCACATAGACGCTTGAATCACGAAAAACGGAGCTATAACGGAAAAGTTAGGAATTAAACGGGATTTTGAATAGAGCAAGATTAAAGAACTACGGAAATAATTTTCTTTGATTTTTAAAAGTAATTAACATAGATGAAAACTATACTACTAGATAGAGCAAGAAAATACGGATCTAACGCAACTTGAACGGAGCGATTTGGATTTAAAATGAGTGAAATAGAAGCATTTGAATAGGAGTGGCAATTTTGTAAATAGGAATTTTAATTTATTTTCGAATTAAAAGAAATCAGACGAAGTTTACGCTTTCCAGAGGCAAAGACGTATTCTCTGAAGGCGCCATGGACTGCGGGTTCACACTTAAAGGATTTCAGGGTCTCTTTAGCAAGTTTCCCGATCAAAGGGGTATCTGGGATCCTCGTCCGTTGATCTCAGATTAGAAGGCCGAGATTAGAAGGGTGAGGCCGAAGAGGTATCTGGTGATTTGGATCGTCCGATCTGAAGGGAGCGGCCAGGATTAGAACTGTGGGGAAGAGAGAGGAGTCGGCTGGCGTCCGCGAGGGAGCAGAGACCACGCGGCGGCGCTCCATGGCTGTCGGCGAGGAGCACGGCGGCGCAACTGGTTACGGCGCTATAGGCCACCAAACAAAGAACCGAATGGACTGGGAGAGAGAGAAAGAGACGGCGAGTTCACCTGAGTGCTTCGCGCGTGCAGACGGGGGACAGTGGCGGCTGACGATGTGGCGAGGCGGCTACGGCTCCACTGCAACCGTCAAAAGGTCAGTGAGGGCAAGGAAACTCGGAATTGAACACACGGGAAGGTTCGCGGGGTCTCAAACCGTGTTCCGAAGGGAGGAGAAGCCCTGCGGTGGACTGTGGAGCTCGGGAGGACGTTAATGGCGGCGGCGGGCTCTGTGCTCGCAGCGGCGGCGCTGTGAGCTAGGATGAACCAAGAAGATGGGAACCAAGGGCGAAAAGGGGTGCGGGACTACTTATAGGGTGTCGGGTTGATCAAAGGGGCAAGGAATCTCGGAGAATCGGAAGGGAGGGAAGGAAATCGGAGGCGGATTCGGTCGTGCTCCGCTCGGGTTCGGCAAAGGAGAGGCGACAAGGGAAAGGGAGGGCGCGGATTTGCGGCCAGAGAGATCAGCGGCGCAGGGGGATAAGGAAGGGTAGATGCGGGGCATGCTTCGAGAAGCTGGCTTCGCGGCCGGTTTCCCTGCGTCGACGCGCGGTGAAGAAGGAAAGGAGGGAGGGAAGGGAAGGGACTGACATGTGGGGCCAAGCTGTCAGCAGCTCAAGAGAAAAGGGAAAGGAGGGGAGAGCTGACTTGCGGGCTCGGGTGATCAGAGACAGAGAGAGAAGGGGGTGGGGGACTGACGAGGGGGACCCGACTGTCATTGGTGCAAGAGGGGGAGGAGTGCGGCATCCGCACTGGGCCTTAGGCCGTCGGCCCAAAGAGGAAGGGGGAGAAAAGGGAAACGGGCCACTGCGGTGCTGGGCCTCTTGGCCGGTTATCAGGCCAAGCAAGGGGAATGAGGAAGGGGCCAGGCCTGCGGCCAAGGAGGAGTGGTCCAGAAGAGAGAAGTGAATAGGAGAGAAAAAGAAATGCTTTGGCAATTTTCCAAATTTGATTTTGCAAAAGAATTTCCAAAGAAATTTCCAAAGCATTTTCAAATGTAGTTTTCAAACTCAGTTTTGGGGACTTTTCAAAACCACTCAAACAAAAATATAATGCACCGGCATGCAATGCACCACATGTTACTATATGACAATTTTAGTATACCAAAACATTTATAGTTTCAATTATATTAAATGCATAACAAAGGAACATAAATAAATCATTTTAATGCATTTCAAATATAATGCAAATTTTGGAGTGTTACAGATCACTACCTTGTTATACAGTTCCTAGGGTTCGAGGGAAAGAAGGGGAGAAATCAGAAAAAAGGAACGGGGATAAATATAGATTTATGCGAAAAAGAACCAGAAAAGGGGATTGAATTAGGTGGAGAACGGGCCTTACCTTCGGGATGTCGACTTGGATTGCCATTGGAGTCGAGGGAGTGCCTGCAGTTCACCCTTGGATTGCGGAAGGATACTGTTGCTTGAGCTCGTGTTCTTCGGAGCGGCTGGAGGTTGAAGACGAAGGCCGGGAGGTGAAGGTGAAAATGAGCTTGGGGTAAAAAGGTGGTGTGGATCCCGGTAACTTTTATAAGCTTCCTCAGGGCCATTTTGGGGTTGCGGTCCATACTGTGCAGGAATGTGGAGAGGTCCGCGGTAGATACGCGCGGTAATCGAGGTGGTCTGCAACTGTTTGTGCTACGATCGAGGGATTTTATTATTAAATTGCGGTTCCACATGCGGGGATCGAGGAAACCGTGTATCCATCTCGGAAGTAACGGCTACAGCAACGGCTGTAGCAACGGCTACAGTGGAGAGAATTTCGGCACGTAAAGTATTATACATCCCGAAACTGGGGGGCATGTGTTGACACCATTTTTCAGCACATGTCAAATGAGCTAAGGTTTGACTGGTCAGCGGCCGTTCGCTATCGGCATCGGTAAAGTATGAGCCAATATTGCCGATGGGAGTGTCGCGGGAAGGCCAAGTGTGTTGCCGATGAGGGATCATTGCCAACTGCCGATGAAAGGTCATTGCCGATTGCTGGTGAAGGGTGGTTGCCGATTGCCAATCGCGAAAGTATTGCCGATGCCGATGGGCATGGAATGATGATGGGCGTGACTTAGTTTTTGGTGGCAGCAGAAGACTACAGGTGGCCAAAGAAGGAAGTTGCAGGGATCTGCCGATGGAGGGTTTCCATCGAAGAGGAGTATAAGGAAACTGGTGTTTTGTACTAGTATTATTATAGTAGTTTGAGTCCGACTCTTGCATGAGTCGTTTATTTTCGTTTAAAATAGGCGTGTTTGTTTAGGGAAATAAATATCATTGTTTTAGATCCGACTCCTGCGTGAGTCAGTTTCCTTAAAGATAGGAGTTTGTTTTAGGAAGGATATGAGTCGTGTCCTTGTACAACTCTCCATGCAGGAGTATAAATACGTGCCCGAGGGCTATGAGAAAGACAATCAATCCAATAAAAAACAAACCAATTTTATTCTTATTCTACTTTTATCGCAATTTACCTTTTACTGCATTAGTTGTAGTTTATCAACGAGTTCTTCAAGCTTCGACGGGCTGCATCACCCTGATCTCCGTCAAATCCTTGCAAGTTCCGCGTGGGAGTATCTCTGAGCTTTGGCATTCCGGGCACATTGCTGTTTGCCTCGTTCAGCTCTGCTATAGTTATCTTGGATCAATCTGAGCTTTGACGGCCGGGCGCATCACTGTCGTCTCGTTCAGTTTTGTTCTAGTTATCATCCTTGTCGATTGATTGGTCAAATCGACTGGCACGCCTCCGGAATACCGAGCTTTGGGTAATAGCCCGAGGTGTTCGCAAATCCTGACGCTTTTTGTGTCAACACATCTCTTGCTAGTGTATTGCTATTAGAGGAAACATGGGCTATCATTATATATATGTTTTTTTTGAGTGGGTGCTGGAGTACCCCTAATTCTACTGCGAGGTTGTCGGACTTTTTGCTCATTTTTATTTGCTCGAATTAAATATTTTTGCATAACCCATTCCTCTAATGCAATACTACTTCTGAAGAGTTAATCTTTTGTGTTTGTAATGTATGAATGAAGCCTTGACCTTCGGAGTATGATAAAATTCTAACAAGGATCCACATGATTCGAACAAGCTCAATACAAAATAAGTAGCCTTTGGCTTTTGGTAAGTGTAAAGCATGTATGGGATGGTAGTTATTTATTTTAAAGAAATTCTCCAAGTGACAGAGATTATCAAGAATTAAGTTCTCATACTCTACCATCTTAAGTTCCACAACGTCTTAAGTAACATGGAGTCTCTAATTAAATTCCAAACAATAGCAGGACTCCAGGAAACTTTATGCAATGTGTCTATTTAAGGAAACATTTTATCATTTTAGTTTATCATGTTTAAAGCATTTATTTATGGGAACTCACTGCACGAATTGAAATTTAGGAATATGTATGAAAATATGTAACGTGCAGGGTGCAAACCTGACCGTGGTCAAAGGATGAAGTAGGGGGTGCTTAGCCCAGGATGGGCGCCCTGGGTAGTGGGGCGGCCGCCCAGCTGGGGTGGCCCCTCGGCCTCTGCTTCGGCGTGCGTGGTTGTTGCTCTGTTTGTTTCCGAAATTTGTGCTCGTTGTGGTTGAATCTGTTCGTCTCGTCATTGGGGGTCTCCCCCATACTTGTTTCCTGTTTTCTTAGATAACAACACAGTGGAGACAAGCAAGGTACAATGATAATAGAAATGGTCTTTATTTATTATGTATTTTGAGGCATGTATTACAAAGGGAAATGAAACTAACTAATTTCTAGCTAATGGATCTAATCATGCCTCAAGAACTGTAACTAGCTAAAACATCTAGCGACGCCCTAAATACTTCATCTTCTTTTTAAGCTCATCTACATCGCGCTTAACGCTCTCTACGGTGGTGCTCAGGTTTGTGACCTGTCTAGAGAGAAAACCTAGAGAGGTCTGGAGATTGATGATTGTGTCATCCCTAGCATGAAAGTCCTTTTCTAGATCTGCTACGGTTTTGCGGCGCTTTGGGGATGACTCGAAGGAATTGAGGGAGTGCTTCGGGGAGCCCTTTGGTGGCACGAATCTGACTTTGGGTGCGCGGATTCCCTCGAAGTAGGGACGTTCCTCTTTAGTTGTGTACTTGATGCTGTTGAGTTCTCCATTTCGATGGGTCTTCACTCCTACCACCCTCTCCTTGGGTCTTGGCGGAAGAACCTTGGTGCCGGTCGATACCTCGATGATGGGCTCTTCCTTCGGCCTCTTGAGCAGGAGCGGTTGTGGTGGTGCAATGAAGGCGGTGTGGGCAAAGTAAGACTTGCTATAGCGCTGCTGCTTTGGCGGAATGGTGGCTAGTGGGAGCTCATCGTGGACTAAGACTAAAGCCTTGGAATCTGGATCTTCTTGCGGGAGCTGGTCGAGGTTGGATCCGTAGGGGACCATCCTCCTATCGGCGTTGTTGTTGCTGGCCATGGGAGTAAGGAGATCTAGCAGGTGTCTAAGCGAAGGCTAAGGAAATGATTGAATGATGATGATGGCTGACGTCAGGGGTTCTTTATATAGGGGTGGAAAATGACCTCTAGAAGCATCTACGGAGCAAAACTCGTGGAGAAATGGTTGGATAAGTGTTCTGCAAGGTTTATCGGATAAGGGGAACTAGAAGGTTTGGGTGAGCAAAAGGCGGCGACAAGAGGTGATAGGGGTGGGGTGGCTGCCCTATACCCTAGGGCGCCCGCCCTGGCTATGCGGGTTCTGCCGGGCCTCTTCTGCGCACTCGTTTCTAGAGGGTTCTATGTACCGAAAAACATATGCATGGCCCAAGATGCAAAAATTAAAGTGATTGGGCCTTAAAATTCACTTAAAAGATAGAAATTAATTACGTCTATTTCTTCTAATTCTTCATTAGGTTCTAAAAATAATTTGAGACGTTGACCATTTACCTTGAATAACGTACCTTCGTTATTTTGAAGTGTGACTGCTCCGTGGGATGATGAATTGATTACCTTATATGGTCCTTCCCATTTGCTTCGTAGCTTTCCGTGTCCGAAGAGCTTTACTCTGGAATTAAAAAGTAATACCTTATCTCCGGGTGTGAACTCTTTCTTCTTGATCATCTTGTCATGCCATCGTTTAACTCTTTCTTTGTAGATCTTTGAATTGTGGTATGCTTTTTCTCTCCACTCCTCTAACTCTGATAATTGCATTTGTCTTTTCTCTCTAGCAGCTTCAAAATCCATATTCCATCTTTTTATAGCCTAGTGTGCTTTGAACTCTAGTTCAACAGGTAGGTGACAAGTCTTCCCATATATGAGTTGATATGGAGACATTCCAATTGGAGTTTTGTATGTAGTCTGGTATGCCTAGAGTGCATCGGGTAACTTGTCCTTCCATGCTGCTCCCATCTCATTTACTGTTTTCTGAAGAATATTCTTGATTTGCTTGTTTAAGGTCTCTGCTTGGCCACTTGTCTGAGGATGATAAGGTGTAGCGACGTTGTGGCGGATCCCATGCCTTGCTAGATACTTTTCTTAATGTTTGTCGAGAAATGTGATCCTCCATCACTTATCACTATTCTGGGGACTTCAAATCTTGGAAATATGATCTCTTCAAACATCCTCTTTGAATTTACGTTGTCGGCATGTTTGCAAGGGAAGGCTTCCACCCACTTGGAGACGTAGTCAACTGCCACCAAGATATACTCACAATTCTTTGATGGGGGGAATGGTCTCATATAGTCGATTCCCCAAACATCAAAGAGATCTATCTGCAAATTGCTGGTAAGTGGCATGGCATCCCTTGAGTTTATGTTGCCATGTTTTTGACGTGGCCCGCATCTTCTGATAAATTCTTTGGTGTCTTCATACATTAATGGCCAATAGAATCCACATTGCCAAATTTTTGCATGTGTGCGGAATGCTCCATAATGACCTCCATATGGTGATGAGTGGCATCTTTCAATGATCTTCATTCCTTCCTCGATAGTCACACATCTCCTGAGTAAGCCATCTAAGCATACTCGGAAGAGGTATGGCTCATCCCATATGTGTGAACGACTCTCTTGAATAAGCTTTCTTTTGTTTCCTCCTGGTGGTACATATCCTGAAACCATAAAATTAACAATATATGCATACCAGGGGTCGGATCTGTTGATCCCGTAAAGCATGTCATCCTAGAGTGAATCATCAATGGGTAATTCCTGCGGATTCTTAAAATACATTCTGGACAAGTGATCTACAACAGGATTATCTACTCCTTTTTATCTTTTATTTCTAAGTCAAACTCTTGGAGCAGCAGGATCCATCTTATTAAATGAGGTTTAACATCTTTTTAGTGAGCAGATATTTTAAAGCAGCATGATCAGAATAAACAATTACTTTGGCTCCTACTAAATAAGATCTAAATTTGTCTATAGCGAAAACAACAGCCAGAAGCTCTTTTTCAGTTGTTGCATAATTAAGTTGAGGTCCTGTCAAAGTTTTACTAGCATAAGCTATTGCATGATGCTTCTTATCCTTAGTTTGTCCCAAAACTACCCCCACAGCATAATCACTAGCATCACACATAATTTCAAGAGGTAAAGACCAATCAGGGGGTTGAATGATTGGTGTAGAGATGAGCGCTGTTTTCAATAATTCAAAAGATTTTAAACAAGCATCATTAAATTCGAAAGGAGCATCCTTGGCTAGCAAAAGAGTTAGTGGTCTAGCAATAAATGAAAAATCTTTTATAAATCTTCGATAAAAACCAGCATGACCAAGAAAGCTTCTTATTCCTTTCACATTTATAGGCGGAGGTAACTATTCAATTACTTCAATTTTAGCTTTATCTACCTCAATGCCTCTTTTAGATATTAGGTGTCCTAGTACTATTCCTTCTTTGACCATAAAATGATATTTTTCCCAATTAAGGACTAAATGTTTTTCTTCACATCTTTGCAAAACCCTGTCTAAATTTTCAAGACAACTATCGAAAGTTTTTCCATAAACAGAGAAATCATCCATGAAAACTTACATAATATCTTCAATCATGTCAGAAAATATAGACATCATGTGTCGGTGTTATGACCCAGGGGGTCAAGACCACCAACTAGTAAATTTGTATATTACGTGCTCCCTCTCCCAGACGTGATGCAAGAAGAACACAAGATTTATCATGGTTCGGGCAAAGAAGGCTCTACGTCTAACGGGGGAGGATGGATTGTATTATCTTGCACCGAGGTGCTCGTACAGGGGGGAGTACAAGCTGGTTTGCACGGGGGTGCTCAGAGTGAGCTGAAGCCTAGGACTAGCAAGGCTACCCTAGGTGAGCTGGTGGATTGCTTGAGATGTTTGATCAAGCAAGCAAGGTGGGTGTGGTGTGAGGAGATGACTTGTTGTCGGATACGATCTGCTCTGTGATGCTCGAATATGTGAGCCGATACGAATGCGCATGCCCTTTCTACTATCCTAGCGTCCCCTTTTATAGATAGAGGGGAGGTCTGAGAGTACAGAGATCCTAGACTGTAGAGGCATGGGAGAGGTGTCCGCGGCGCCATGCTTGCGGTGGGACATCGATCGCTGTAGCTACATGGCCTTCCCGTCCTTCCGGTGTTAAGGGCATGGTGATAGCAGACTGGACGTTGCCGAACGTCATGGCGCAGTACGGTCGGCCTTCTGTAGACGGGTACGAGTCCCACAGTTGACGCGGGACGGACTGGACGGGAGCCATGTCGGAGTGGTTGGAGAGGATGGTCGAGCCCCCTGGTCGAGGGGGGTCGAGGCCAGCGTGACCCTGTCGTATCCCTGAAGACACAGTCGAGGGTTGTCCTATTCATGGCTCGAGGGGGTACCTCTGGATTCCATACCTGCGATGTGGCTACAGCGGCCGCACGGTTGACGGAGGTCCCGGGCATGGGCAGCGAGTTGATGGATTTGACTGTGGTAGTGGGCGCCCATGGCGTTAGGCGGGGGCAGGTAGGCGCATTGGATCCCCTTTACCCCATACCAGGAGCAGGTATGTCGACCGAGCTTCCTTCTCAGGGGTCGTTCGATCGACCCCCTATCCGTCACGGGGTGTCCAGGTTGGGGGGTCGTTCCCTCGACCCCCGTCCGTCGGTCGAGGTAGAGGCGGAGGGGTCGTTCGTTCGACCCCTGTCCGTCAGTCGAGATAGAGGCGGAGGGGTATCCTGCCTTCTGTGTTTCCCGCAATGGGCCGGCCCACGACTGGTCACTGTTGCCGGTGAGGGAGGCCTTTGCGTGATGGGCCTTCCTCCATTGACTTGAACGGCTGATCGGATCCTGCCTTAAAAATGGTTGCTATGTTGAGCTTTAGATTATCACACGTTTAGGGTACCCCTTACCTTTGTACCCGACATCATGCATCTTTGAAAAGAGGCTGGAGCATTAAATAGCCCAAAAGACATTCTACGATAAGCATATGTTCCATAGGGGCATGTAAAGGTGGTTTTGCTTTGGTCATCTGGATGGATCGGGATTTGGTGATACCCTGAATATCCATCTAAAAAATAAAAGAACGAGTGGTTGGCTAACCGCTCTAACATCTCATCTATAAAAGGTAAAGAAAAATGATCCTTTTTTGTAGCTTTGTTCAACTTTCTATAATCTATACACATCTGCCATCCTGTGACGGTGCGTTGCGGAATCAACTCATTCTTTTCATTTGTGACAACAGTTATGCCTCCCTTCTTAGGCACAACTTGCACTGGACTTACCCACTCACTATGCGGCACAGGATATATAATCCCTGCATGCAGCAACTTTAAAACTTCCTTTTTAACTACCTCTCTCATCGCGTTATTGAGTCTTCGTTGTGGCTCTCGAGAAGGTGAAACAGAAGGATCTGTTGGAATGCGATGAGTGCAAATTATAGGACTGATTCCAGTGAGATCTTGGAGTGAGTAGCCAAAGGCTGAACGATGTTTTTCTAGAACAACCATCAAGCGCAGAGTTTGCTCCTGAGTGAGTTTATCACTTATGATTATAGGAGACTCTGGATCATTATTGAGGAAAGCATATGTAAGACCGGGTGGTAGAGGTTTAAGCTCTACAGGAGGTCTAGGCGTTTCTACAAACTCATCTAAGGGTTCAGGTTCAGAAGGATCAACTACCTCTTCTATGAAGAAAGGAACATCTTCTTCCAAATCTGGTTCATTAAAAAGCTCTAGAGAAGCAGTTTTTACTTCCTCCATAGGATTAGGTAAAAGATAAGATTCAGTTTTGTTGTTCAAAGAATGAGAGATTGTCATTGGGATTTGAAAACTCTTTCCAAAGGAAATGTTTAGTTTCCCATTTTGAACTTCATAAAGAAGTCTTCTAAAAGGTTGTCCTATCAAGAGGTCATGGTCCCATGTATCAAAGATATAAAAGTTCAAACGAACCATGACACCATCTACCATAATGGGTAAGACATGTAAAATTCCAAGACTAGGGACTATATGTCCGTCAAGATTCTTCATGAACTTTGTTGTTGAGGTTAAAGTCACTTTGCCCAATAATTCATGTGCAAGTGATTTAGACATGATAATCAAATTGATCTGAATTGAAAGCACAACGTATTGGAATAGAAGGTGAATCCAAACGGATCACATCAGAGGAAAGCTCTGATTCTTCTAACCATTCGCTACTTATGATTGATACAAGCTCTCTTAAATAGAAGGTGATGATTTCGGGCTTTTGAAAGAGAAACATAGTTTGAAATGTTTCCGAAATCAGTGAAAAGATCAGGATCTATGTCTAGCATGAAATGAGGTGATGGAATTTCTTCCTTTTTAGGCTTAGAACTTGGGATAGCTGAAATGGATGGTGGATCTGGCAAGGTATTGTCTTCAGCTTCGTGAGTTTCTTCATGGAGGGTATTATCCAACTCAGCATCTAGGATTCTATCTAAAGTTAATTTTGCTTCTATGGATGGCACATGAAAGAAAGAACCTCCAGATGTGGTGTTTAGCAACTCTCTATCCTTTCTACGAAGACCTTTATAAAAATGTTGAAGAAGAACAGGGCCTTTGATGCTAAGGTGTGGTCTAGATTCTAAAAGCGCAAGAAAACATTTCCAGGAATAAGCAAAAGATTCATTCTCTTCTTGTTTGAAGGTTAGAACCTTGACTCTAAGGTCGACGATTTGGGTGATGGGATAAAAATCTAAACAGAAGTTGGAGCGCAAAACTCCCCAATCTCCTTGTTGTTGGCTTACCTTTTGATTATACCATTGTTTAGCTCTCCCTTTTAAAGAAAAAGGAAAGAGCTTCCAACGTAAGGTTTTATCAGATATGCCCTCTATGCGAAGACAATCACATGTTTGCTCAAAATCTCGAATATGAAGGTAAGGGTTTTCGTCTTCCTTTCCTGAAAAGGATAGGCTTTGAATCATTGCATCAACCGCGGACTCAACCTAAACTGGGGAGTTTGGATAGGCTGTGATGACTCCCATGGTAATAGGTCGGTCTCTGAGGGAGCAGAAAATTGATAGATAGGTGTGGAATTTAGATTTTCCATAAGGATAGAAAAGATAAGAAATGAAGAAATTGAAAAAGATAAGAAAATATAAAAGTATAGGTACATGAAAATAGCAAGATTCAAGGTTATCTCAGTAAACCGTCTTTCTCCCCGGCAACGGCGCCAGAAATGCTTCTTGATATTTGTTAACGCAGACAGAGAAATCACTAGGAAGTAATCCGCAAGCGCATGGATACCGGTGAGCACTTCACCCGGGAGATTGTCTAGAGTATCGTTATTTGTTTTTTCCGCAGGGAGAAAGGGTGCATTTGGCTAACCAAATCTATGCTATTAACCCTTAGGCTACAAACAAGGTGATCTTGATATGAGCGATTAGAGAAGATTGCGACTGTAGTCTCGTTCTAGTCTAAGCAAGATATGAGCTATTATTCTATTGGGGAGAACCATCGAGATAAGAGACACCTCAGAGGATGCTTAGCATGCGGCCTATAAACCCTACCAGTCCTTCTAACGGGATTGTGGGCTCCAAAGGTATCTACGGAATTGTAACTTTCCGAGCTACTACCACAGATCTGGCTAGACAGGGGATATCTGTGAGGATCCTAGCCCAAACACCACGTTTATGCTAGAGACGATTACCTTACCCTCTACACGAAGAGAATAAAGTAAACTCACAGACCAAAGAATAATAAAATAGAGAACTTACTAGAATTACAAGTCGAATTACCGAAGAAATCCTAGGAGCAAGCCTCGGGTTAGGAGTCTTGATCCCGTCGATACAAACTGGAGAGCAGACACCGACAGGCCGGGCTTCCTCCAATCCACACCTCCACTCTAATTCTCTCAATCTAGAAGAGTAAACTCTAATCTCACATAGAAACTAAGGATAGTTTCTCTTGAATGCTAAGCCCTAGAGAATAGATCCGTGAGGGATCTTCTTTGGCGAATCCTCTCGGGAAAATATGCAAATGAATAATGGATTGCCTTTAGCCAGGGGGCATGGGTCCTCCTTATATAGCCCCCTCAAATGATTGTCAGCCGTCGGATCAAACCGACCTTAATGGAGGGTTTAGATTAAACCTCAAAGGCGGTGGAACCCTAATCCATGAAGTGAGCCATGATTGGCCACTAGCCTTGGGCGGCCGCCCTAGGGGGGAGGGCACCCGCCCTACCCTGCTGACAGGTGGGCCCCTCCTTCCAGGGGGTTGGTTCTGGAGTCTTCTAGATTGCTCTTTTTCGTACGGAGGTATTATGTGTCTATGTAATCCTTACTTGTGGGCCTCTTTTACTCTTTTGCGGTTGTCTCCCTGTAGAAATAGATAAACACCAAAACTAGTGGAATTCTGTCAGTTAAAACCCTATGTCTAGGTGGTGTGTTGCAAATATATCCTTTCTTCTACTTAGTTGACATTTAGAATTGATACTTAAGAGGTGTCAACAAGCTCCCCCATACTTAGGCTTTTACTTGTCCTTGAGAAAAGGATGGTTAAAACATAAGCTTAAGGTTTAGACATCAATAGTAGAAAGTTCCTTTTATACCTGCACTGCGGGAGTTTAAAAAGAGTTACCATATCACTATGAGCAATTGAGGAATAAAGTAGCTAGAAGTAGAGACCCTTCATCTTCCAATCTTGGCACTTGGAGTTTTTGTATGTTTAGCTTACTTTTTCCTCATGCTCTCAGATCACTCATAAATGTATAAAAAAGTATAGGTAGATGTGGCATACTTACCTTGCATCTATTACCTGGTCAAACCGGGATCCGAGGAGAATAATGCCATACTCTTAGATCAAGACTTGTTGGTCAAATTTTATTATAATGTCATCTCTTGCTGGTGTATTTCTATTAGAGGAAACAATCCAAATAATCTATAAAATATTAGGTAGTTATTAATAGCTATAAAACTAGAAAGAATGATTCATGGACAAAATTCATCCTTGATCTTAGTATTTGACATCTGTAAGGAACATGGACCCCGTGTCCCATATAGTTTAGATTTTGGTGTTTGATGATCAACATAACCAAATTGGACTACGTATTTGCAAGTGTTTATTTTGTAGTCCAATAGGGTGCAAACATGCTTTGTACTTAGGCAACACCGCAAGCAAGACATTTGAAGCATATATAAGACCTAAAAGATCAAGCATAGTCAAAGCATGAAGGATGAAACCTACTCGGAAGCAAGACCGCGAAGATACAAAGTCTTCCGGACGCTCATCGCCTCGTGTCCGGACTTTTGGAAATCAGCTCAGATGAAAACACTGAAGAAAAAGGGCTCCGGACGCTATAAACAAGAGGGTCCGGACCATTGCGGATGAGTCCGGACGCCTAGGGTTTGGTCTGCTCAAGTCAGCATGTCCGGAGGCTATGAACAGTGCGTGCTCGGATCAATGGATCCTGTGTCCGGACGCACATAGAGAAGAACCCGAGAGCTCCAAGGACTACGAACACCGTCCGGAGTGCAGCATCCAGACCAAAGATTGCATCCGAACCTCATGCAGAGAGGTTCCAGAGGTGCGCGAGGACTCCGGACGCTGTCCGGACTGTGGACTCTGGACCATTGATAGCGTCCGGACCCACTGTCAGCCTCAGCGTGGCAGAAGACCGTTGGAAGGTCCGGACACACAATGATTAGTCCGGACCCCCTTGCTGTCCACGTCTGGAGCTACGCAGAGGAGCGGGATCAAGGTTCCAATGGCTCCATTTGGCTTGGGGCCTATATATATGACCCTTGGCCGGCCAAATGAGTGTGTGGAGACTTGAGGAAATATACAAGGGTGTTGATACACAAATCTAGTGATCTCCATATGCATAGAGCTTAGTGATACACTTGGTGATTAGTATTTGTGCTTTGCGAAGTGCATAGGCTAGTTAGACCATTGCTCTTGCGCTTGCTCTAGGTGTAAGCCTAGTGTTGAGTGAGGTTTGCATACCTCTTGATCATAGGTGCTTGCGCGCACCAAGTTTGTACTCTGTGGGGCATGTAATCTTGCGCGATCACACGTTTGTGGTGTAGCCGCCACCGGTGTAGCCGCCACGTTTGTGGTGTAGCCGCCACCGGTGTACCGAAGGGAACAAGGCCCGCGGCGTTTTGGCCAGAAGCTTGATAGTGAAGACGGCGGAGAGCATCCGGGAGAGGCTTGCCGGAAGGCACATCGGAGACCCACTTGCGCGTGGGGAGAGCCTGAGGCTATCCACGGAGTTACCCGAGCGGGAGCTTGGCCCTTGCGCGGGATTCCTCGCGAGGGGCTCCAACGAGGACTAGGGGGAAGCTTGCGCGCTTCTCGATACCTCGGTAAAAATACCGGAGTCACCGATGGGAGTTTGCATCTCTACCTTGCTCTTTACCTTCCACACTTACTTTGTTTACCTTGTGTTCTTTACCTTTCCTAGCTTAGTTGATAGGCTAGTTGGTAGGTTTGGAAACTAGGTTGCTTAACTCTTTTGCGGTAGAGATAGCAATAGCAAAATCGTAGTTGCACATCTAGTTAGTTTATCTTATTCCATAGGTTTTGTTAGGGGTTGAAATAGAGGCCATAGTTTTGAGTAGAGTTTTTAAGTGACCTAATTCACCCCCCCCTTAGGCATCATGGTCCTTTCAATTGGTATCAAAGCTGGTTGGCTCATCTTTGGACTTTAGGCTTCACCGCCTTCGAGTCGATGTCTCTAGGAGAGGGAAGGATGGATACCTCTAGGCCTCCTCACTTTAAGGGACTAACTTTCCCTACTATAGTGCTAGAATGGCTTGCTACCTAGAAGCAGTTGATCTAGGTGTTTGGAGAGTCACTCATGACGGGATGAAACCCCTAAGAAATCTCGAAAAACCCACGACGAGTGATGAAAAGGAAATTCATTTCAATGCTAGAGCTAAAAATTGCTTGTATGAATCTTTTAGTGTGGATGTTTTCAATCAAGTATTTACTTTACAGACATCCCATGAAATTTGGCTAAAATTACATGAGCTCCATGACGGCACAAGCAATGTCCGTGAGCAAAAACATTGTCTAACTAAGTCAATCTATGATTCCTTTAAAATGAATGAAAATGAGCTTGTTAAGGACATGTATTCTCGTTTGAATCTAATTGTCAATGAGCTCAATTCCATAGGATTGACAAAGCTAAAAGATGAGGACATTGTGAGGAAGATCATCTCGGTGCTACCACATGACAAATATGCACCCATCATCACCGTTCTTCACAACTTGGAGGAAGTAAGTAAAATGACCCCGGCCATCCTCATTGGCAAGCTTGTGGCATTTGAGATGTCACGCAAGATGGGTCAAGAAGAAGCACCTTCATCAAGCAAAGCAATTGCTCTCACATGTGAAGAGCGCAAAAAGATGAAGAGCAAGAAAGTTGAGACAAGCTCAAGCTCCTCAAGTGAAGAAGAAGAAGAAGAAGAAGATGATGATGATGATGAATCAAGTGATGATGATCAAGCCTCCTGTTGGTATTTCTTAACGCACAGATAAATCCGCAAGTGCACGAATACCGTTGTAGCTTTCACCCGTGAGTATTCCAAGGGTATCGATTTCCACGAGGAATGTGAAGTGTACTAGATAAGAACTAAGAGCATCCAAGGATAGATAAGATAACTGGGTAGAGAGATTTTAGAGTTTTCTAAGAGGTTTATCTAATCAAAGGTCCACGATACTCTACTTACTTCCTTCCTGACTGTCAATAAAGACTGGGAAAAAGGTAGCTGGGGGGAGGCTGCCAAAAGCTCTACGAAAACACCAACCTGAACGTGGTGGACTACAAAGGCCTTACAGAGCTGTCACCTCTGGGGCTACCACAACTATCCGTAGGATTGGGCGCAAACTCAGGTAAACTCTAGTCTAGACACCACGTCTACACTATCGCTTACTACTCTAATCCCATATGAAAACTAGAGTAGTCAATACGAGCGGAGATCCCGTAAATAGAATAAAGTAAGAACTAAAATAAAATACTTAGAAATCATAAATGAAGAACCTGGAGATTGCTTAGAACTAGATGCTGCAATGGTACAATGTTGAGGAAGATCCGACAGATCCGGCTCCTCCTAGCTCTCTCCTCCTCTCTCTCACCTCTAATTACAACTAGATGAACTAGAACTAGAAGAACTAGATCTGGACAACTAGAGGGATCTCTCTCCTTCTCTACATCTAATTGAAACCCTAGCTTTTTCTCTGGAGAAGAATATTGAGATGAGATGATCCTCAGGGGGGTCAAAGGCCTTGCTTATATATCCTCCTCAAATGAACATGGGCCGTTGGATCAAACCGACCTATATGAAGGGTTTAGATTCATCCTCAAAGGCGGTGGAGCGTAATCCGCGAAGCAGAGCCTGATTGGCTGCCAGCTCAGGGCGGTCGCCCTAGGGGTCAGGGCGGGTACCCTGACTCCGGGCCCGATTCATCTCCCATTCGTTCTGGTGTCTCCTGGAACCTTCTAGAGTACAGAAAATTGTGCGGTTGATAAATATCTCTATGTAAACATGACATGTGGGCCTTTCCTTGATATTTCCTGATAACCCCCTGCAGAAACAGACATTCACCAAAACTCGTGGAATTCTGTTAGTATAAACTCTAATTCTAGCTATTGGTTTCATTTAGATCCTTTTCCTTTTTTAGTTGATGGTTAAAATTGGTACTTAAGGACCGTCAACAACTCCCCAAGCTTACCTTTTGCTCATCCCTGAGCAAAGATGAACTCAATGATGGATCAGGAGTTGCTATAATGCTTTCACGCCTTAAAGGTACACATGCTTTCAAACAAGAATTCTCCTCTGGATTAGAGTAAACTATTCTGAATTTCAAACTTACCCATATTACCTTTAACCATGGGACTTATAGCCATCACTTAGGTCTTGAGTAATTGAAAAGTAGAATGATCAAGCCAAGTACTATGTCTCAAGCTCTTCACTTTACCTTTATCCTAGAGTTTTGCAAAGTTTTCAAAATAAAACTCAAAGCCTCTTTTGTATGACCCTCCCAAGTTTATCTATATGTGGTCTTTGTGGATCCTCACCAAGGCAACAATGGTGTTATGCCTTCTCTCAGAATATTATTTGGAACAGGCAAAGTAACAATGTGCCTTCTCTCTCACCGTATAACTAATAGGCAATATATGGAGTTCATAGGTGGGGAGAAACAACACATACATACTTGCAAAGCATATATTGTAAAGTCAAACAATGGATCCAGAGAAACAGGGCATACAATCGAATCAAGATGTGCATGTGTATGGGATATATGGTGGATGTATGAGGGTGGATATGTGGTGGATATATAATGGTGTGTGGTGGAAACCTAATTCTATTCTGCTCCTTGAATACATATATACATACATTTCTCTTTTGGAACTTGGAATCTTGAGAGAACTTGGGCTTGCTTTTTTCACTTTTTTTAGAGAGGCGGGCATCTAAGTACCCATTGTTTTGATAGGACACTTTTCCATGTTTTACTCTCTTTATTTTTTTTTCACAACCCCAAGTCTCTTTCTATAATAATACTTTTGAGAGATGATAACAAGGAAATCTTTGGAGCAGTTACATTTGTGGTAATGAAATATATGGATAGGTGGAGAACTGGGATATTTTTGGTTACTTACTCCCAAGGTAGGAGTAGAGCATTTTTCTGGTGGATCTGAATGACATATATGTGGATGCATACTTCTAGGATAGAAGTAGCATATATGAGTGGAGTGTATGTGATCTTGATTTTAAAAGCATGACAAGTCTCTAAGGGTCAACAAAGCTTGACAAAACTCAATGCAAATACAAGCAGTAAATATGATAGTGAATGTTTTCCTAATCTATCAGGCATGTATATATGGCTGTGGTAGGAATTCAAGCTCTCATCATACAGAGACTCATCATGTAATATTTTTAATTTTTAAAAGATAAATTCTCCAGAACTCTAGTATTGCTAGGAACAAGATAAATAGTAGCTCAGACTTTTTCATATCATACCTATCAACTACCTAGACTTAGCTCAAGCATTCGCAACCCACAAGTTTTAGGTTCAGAATAAATCTTATGTCAAAACAGTTATGTCTAAAACTCGGGAGAATTCAAGGCTAAAAACTAGGTACTTGAAAAAATTACGGCAGAGCAACTATTCATCATTTCCATAGAGTTATCTTTAGAGTTCTTCATTTTATTATTAGCAACTCTTAAACACACCTATTATTACTAAATAGGAGACTCTATTAAGGATAAAGTAGACAATGAAAATTCCATAAATATAGTGACTGTCTAAGTTGTAACTTTTCTGATTCATAATTATTTAAGTGTGAACCTTCATGTGCTCACATTTTTTTATTTGAATTAATCTATGTAATTAATATCTAAATAAAAGTAAACCTAAGAGGACAAGGATACTTACCTGGATACATGGGGGTGCTCTCCCCCAAGCTGGATGTTGACATAGTCATTCATTTAGACAATGTAGACTTACTTCACTTCTCTAAGACTTCAAAGATGATAGTTGATATAGTGGTACTTCTCAAAGTAGTTGAAGATATCTAATCTGGTCTAGTCTTTCCAAATCCTGCTAAACTCAAATAGACAACAAAGCTCGTGTAACAGATTAAGCGTTAGCGGTAAACCATTTATGCCTTGATTGCCTAGAGCTTTGCATAATTCGAATATTCAAATATTTTTAGATTTTCAATTTTATATGCAAATGACTAATGCAATATAATTTTTTATGCCTCCAAAGTAAATAGTTGGAAGACTTATTCACATGGGGCTTAAAGGTTTTTCTTTTTAAATGCAATGCAAAAATATAGATATGTTATGATTAAGATGATTATGCAATGGATTATACTAAGGATGATATATATAAATAGTACTAAAATTTATGGAAAGTAAATATGCTAGAGTGCAACAATGCAATGCAGAGGAAAATAAATATGCAGATAACATACTGAGTTTACCTTCCGGCTATGGTTCAGAGATTTAGGTTTGTTGAACCGGACCTCTCTTCTGGTTCAAATGTATTAAGGAGCATGGTCCACGCCTGATGAACACTTGGATGTTTGCTCTTCTTGTGTTGGTGTTTCCGATGAAGTCTCTTTCCTCTTCCACAGTTCCTCAGTCTGAGGTTCTGCTTCTTCTTTCCTCTGTAGTAGGTGATACATCCTTTGTTGATGGTATGACTTCTTTCTCAGGAGAAGTCTTATCTTTATTATTAAATTGATCTTCATATCTTGTTAATTATCCCAGATAGTTTGTCCATCCATCCTTGGTGGCTTGTTTCGTCTCTTCAAGAAATTGGAAGTGGATCTCATGATTTCATTGATTGCGCTGGTGCTGTTGAGGAAAGATCTTCCTCGAATGAGGTGGACTTCATCTTCATCTCCCATATCTTGAACCATGAAGTTGGTGAGAACATAGTGATCTATCACGTTGACCATGACATTTTTTTTGCTATTCCCTCTCAGACATTATGTTGATGCTTGATCTAATATCGCAGAATATCTTGTAGAATGTACTTTCCTTGATCTTGCAATCAATGGTAGGTACTCCTAGATCTCCCAGCTTAGCGAGGTATTGTGATAGAAGGAGTTGATCATACCCTGGATCAATAGTGCTAATTATCTGGGTCTTCTCTTGATTGTTGAGCTTTACTCTTCCTCCTTTTATTGTTGATGTTCTTCTTTCTTGTAGCAACAGTTGTATCCTTGTAGATGTATGACCTCTTAGGATGAGTAAGATCCTTGAGTGTATGCTTCATGAAAGTGAATCTCTCCTTCTCATCCTTGATAGTGAAACAGATCTTGGCGCTATCCGTGTAGACGATGGCATTATCAGTTCTTATGAATGAGCATCCCAAGATAATGAGTTGTAAGGACCTGATTAGCCTAGAGGGGGAGGGGGTGAATAGGCCTGTTTAAAACAACTTGAACACTTTCTGTCAGATCAGGCCCGGCACTGCCGGCCTTGGGTCCCGTACTGCTGCTCTCAGGGGCGGTAGTGCTGGTCACCTGGACAGAACCTTGCACAATTCAAAATATAAACTTCTTCTCAAGCTTGGAGGCTCAATCTCTCAAAGGTTGATCGCAAATCAATGGGTGAGAGAGTTGGAGCACCAAGGGAGAAGAGAGAGCAAGAAGAGAGCTTCTCTTTCTATTTTTCCGAAGTCAGAATGAGTGAATGGCTGAACTAGCCGTTGGAAAGAGGTGAGGGGGTAAGAAATACCCCTTCACTGTCCAACGAGCAGAACAAGTCACGGCAGTGCTGGCCATAGGCGCGGCAGGCCTGGCAGAAACAGCAAAGAGTGGATCTCTGAATAGCTGGCTGATTTGCCTACTATGTATGTGGAGGTATGATAAGTTTGGATAGATATTGCATTTGGTTCACTTGTTGGCATGCGTGTTGAGTCCCTCTTAATAGTACGACATACCTAACTCAATTTCGAAATATAAAACGAATTAAAGTCCTTTGAGCTTGTTGCCATGCACTTTTGTAATTGGAGGGGTCTGCCAACCTGTTCATCAACCCTCCTTTCATTTAACCTGCTTGTCATACTTGAAGAATCTCATTAGTCTCCTAAATATATTGTCATGTCACCAAAACCCACTTTGGGCTTGATTGCACTTTCAATCTCCCCCTTTTTGGTGATTGATGACAACACACTTAGAACTTACAAAAGTGAATAATAATCTCAGACAATGCAAATCATGGGTGTAGGAGCTCCCCCTAAATGTGTGAATGGGAATTTGAATTTCCAATTTGGCATAAAAAGCCAAGATTCACACATTGGAGTGAAATAGGGCTCCCCCTACATCCATGACTATTGTGGGGTGTTGAAACAAGGTGTCACAAATATATACGTGATCATACAAACTTGTCTCTCAAATATCAGAGGACTTGCTGTCAGAGCAGCCCGGCACTGCCGACCTGACTGCAGACATCAAGTCTGCGGAAGCACCAGTACGGCCACACAACACAATATAAATGAAAACTAAATGCACATAGAGACAAGCATGATATATATGAGAGTACATGTCCACAAATAACACAAATCAAGTACTTAAGTTGCAATATTACAATAAAATAGTTTTTCATGTTGCTCTCTCATCTCACAAACTAAAACTAAGATAACTAGCAGCTGCTCCTCCTCCATGACCATCGAAGATTGTTGTACCCCCTTCACTTAGTAATTCTCCCCCTTTAGCAACAAGTCACCAAAAAGAAGAGAAGAACATAGCAAAACTAGTCGCTATCCTCATCCATATGGTCATCTTCATCATCATCTTCATCCTCATCATCATCATCAGGAGTGCCTATGAAGTGAACACCGAGACCACTGGTATGACCCTTGTGTCTCGGTGGCTACTCCTCCTGGATCTCCTCCTCCTCATCATCAGAATCATCCTCATCATTTGAGCCATATGTGGACTCCTCACTGAGCTCTAGTGGAGGAGTAGGTGGAGAAAGCTGCCTGAGGCCCTGCTCCTGTCTGAGCTGTCTGATCTCCAGTCTGGTCTGATAGGCATGATCATTTGCATAACAAATGCCAGAGAAGATCTTCTTTAGAATCCTGCCAAGCTTCCCTTTCCTCTTGCCTCTGCTAGCTGCTGCTGCTCCTCTGGAGGACTCAGGAAAATCTGAGGCTGCTGCTGTCCTGGGAGGAGTCATCACCTCCTGAACTATAGAGTGAACTGCCTTCTCTCCTCTGTAAGGCTCATGTGCGGTGTCCTTGTATATCCGGTCAGTCACTCTCTCAATGACAAACATCAGGTAAGGGGCATAAGGAAGCTCCTTTTTGGCATCATCAGCTGCAATAAAGATCTCATCCCAAATAAAGTGTGCCACTAAAAAGGATGGTGCTCCACCTCTCATCCTCCTTAGCACATTCTTGGATGAAGCATAGAGGTTCGAAGCAGATCCCACCTTGGGATAGAGTGTGTTCCTAAATTGGTTGTTCAAGATATAATACTTACTCCTTAACCCCTTCACAAGACCATCTGCCTTCTCAGGCTCAATCTAGAGATGTGAAATTTCTTCATTTGATAGACCTCTCTCATCATGGACATTTGAGCATGCTTTGTCATCTTCTCCAAATCCAAGAAGACAGGCAAATGTCACATAATCAAGCTTGTAATGCATGCCCTCTGTCATCCAATGCATCACTAAGTTCTCCCTGTCAAGATAGTAGGTTGCATAGAACTGATGGATTATCTCAGTGTTCCAATCGTTTTGGAAACCCATCCAGTCATACATACCAAGCTCCTTACACTAATCAATGACTCTGTCAAACACAGGGTCTCTCTTGTTCTCTAGATGCTCCCAATCAACATATTTCATCTTGATGATCTTGTGCTTGTTAGCATGGAAGAAAACAGTGGAATAAAAATCAGAATGGAATACATTCCAGAACCTGTAATCCACTCCCATGTCCTTTGGCACATCATATGGGTAGATTGCCCTTTGCTCTTGGACAGACCGGTACTAATTCTGATAGCTCACTCTATGTCTAGCACGATTGTCCTGAGGCTCTCTGACAAACACATCCTCAGGATGAGGAATAAGATATGAGCCATCAAATAAGCCCAGATCTGGAGGTGCCCTTGGGCAATCACTCTCCATGATTGTTCTTCCTGCCATCTGTAGCTCACTTTCCTGCCTGATCCTTTTCCTTGGGCTCAGGCCATCATCAACACCACCTCTGCCTCCTCTGTGAGCACGGGCCTTTGTCCTTATCCCCTTTCCTCTAACATCGCTTGGTCCTCCGGCATCCATCTATGCATTTAAAAGGAGTGAGGGTTAAGTTGCTGCAATTAGAATAGTAATTGGAACTCTAGTGGAGAGATTGAACCAAAAACTAGTGTCAATAGACGATTGTAGGAGCATATGCAGTAGTGCTGTCACCAGGTGCCCGACACTGCCGGCCTCTGGCCCGGCACTGCCGGCCTGGTGCAGACAGCACCATTGCTAGCTCCATCAATCCTCCATTGAATCTGGGTTTTGATTGAATCTAACTACTAGAGGTACATCACCAAACATAATGCAACTACTAACAACCTAAATCCCATCTCAAAATCCGTACATTGCACAGATCGAGCCAAGTTAGGGTTTCATTTTATTACCTTTGAAATAAAGAGATGAGGATGAGGAAGGTCGGGTTTGAATGGAGCTTGATGTAGGGAGGAAGATCCTCCATACCTCCTCCAATGGCAACACCTCCAAAGGGCGGCACCGCCGGGAAGAAGAGAGGGACCTCCGAGCTCCCTAGGTCTCCTTAGGGTTGAGAGAAGAGAGGAGAAGTGTTTCTGTTGGGGAAAACTGCTTGGGATGGATTCCCCTTGGGCTAGGGTTAGGAATAAGAGAGAGGCCCAAGAGATATGAATTGGGCCCGACTGCTCTGCGCCGTTAAGTCGCGGCACTGCCGCGCACCCCGGCACTGCCATGCTAGGGGCCGACACTACTGGTCTGCCTGGGCAGTAGGGAGCTATGCCACTTTAATACTTGTATTTATGCAAATGTAGACACATACTCCTTGCCATATGTTGGTCAGTAAGCAAATCAACAATACATACAATGACCAACACATTCAAGTTTCTTTCAAAATTGGGTTTGAAGCACTTAATTGAAATTTTCAAAGTTTCGCCTAAGTCGCTAGTTGGACAAACAAATGTGTGCTATAGTTCAAACCATGTTACGAGAATCAAGTATATTCAGCTCACTACGCAAAGCACAAAACCTTGTCTCATCGAGAGGCTTGGTGAAGATATCGGCTAGTTGCTTTTCGGTGCTCACATGGCGAATTGCGATATCTCCGTTTAATTTGTGGTCTCTCAAGAAGTGATGACGGATGTCTATGTGTTTTGTTCTAGAGTGACTAATTGGGTTATTTGCAAGTTTGATGGCACTCTCGTTATCACACAAGAGAGGTATCTCGGTGAATTGACATCCGAAATCTTTTAAGGTTTGCCTCATCCAAAGTAGTTGAGCACAACATGCGTCAGCTGCAACATACTCGGCCTTAGCGGTGGAAAGGGCTACACAATTTTGCTTTTTAGAACTCCAAGACACTAGGGATCGTCCAAGGAATTGACATGTCCCCAAAGTTCTTTTCGGTCTACCTTGCAACCGGCGTAATCGGAATCCGAATAGCCAAGTAGATCGAACTTAGAGCCCTTAGGATACCATAAGCCAAGGTTAGGAGTGAAAACTAGATATCTCAAAATTCTCTTAACGGCCACCAAGTGGCACTCTTTCGGGTTAGCTTGAAATCTAGCACACATGCACACACTAAGCATTATGTCCGGCCTAGATGCACATAAGTAAAGAAGAGAGCCGATCATGGAGCGATATACCTTTATGTCCACGGATTTCCCTCCTTCATCAAGATCAAGATGTCCATTGGTTGGCATGGGAGTCTTGATTGGCTTTGCATTCACCATGTCAAACTTTCTCAACATATCATGGGTGTACTTGGTTTGGCATAAGAAAGTACCTTCCTTGAGTTGCTTGATTTGAAAATTGAGGAAGAACTTTAGCTCACCCATCATAGACATCTCAAATCTCTTAGTCATGATCCTACTAAACTCATCACAGAAGGATTGATTAGTACTACCAAATATTATGTCATCAACATATATTTGGCACACAAAGATATCATTATTAACTTTATGAGTGAAGAGAGTAGGATCCGCTTGCCTATTTCAAAGCCTTGTTTGAGTAAGAATTCCTTAAGGCATTCATACCATGCTCTTGGTGCTTTCTTAAGCCCATAGAGCGCCTTATGGAGCTTGAAGACATGATGAGGGAACTTGGGATCTTCAAAACCCGGTGGCTGCTCAACATACACTAACTCTTGGATAGGGCCGTTGAGGAATGCACTCTTCACATCCATTTGATGGAGCTTGAAGTCATGATGAGCAGGATAGGCCAAAGGCATTCGAATTGCTTCAAGCCTAGCCACCGGTGCATAAGTCTCTTCAAAGTCCAAGCCCTCCACTTGAGTGAAACCTTGAGCAACCAATCTTACCTTGTTCCTTGTTACCACTCCTTGCTCATCTTGCTTATTGCGGAAGACCCATTTGGTGCCAATCACATTGGTATTTGGTCTTTCCACTAATGACCATACTTTGTTCCTTTCAAAGCTATTTAGCTCTTCTTGCATAGCCATCACCCAATCCGGATCATCGAGAGCTTGTTCAACCTTGAGAGGTTCCAAAGAGGAGACAAAAGAGTAAAATTGACAAAAAATTGCCAAATGTGAATGAGTAGTTACCCCCTTTCGAAGACTCCCAAGTATGTTGTCAACGAGATGATCTCTTTGGATCTTTTGCCTCAATCTTGGATGTTCTGTGGCTTCTTGTTGGTCAGCTTGGTCATCATACTCATATTCTTCAAATATAGGTTGTAGGTTCATTGGGCTTGTTGGTGAGCTTGCTGCTGCCTGTCTGCTGGGTCCGGCAGTGCCAACCTCTGGTCCGATAGTGTCGTGGTCAGGCACAAAGGCTGGACCAGGGAGCACTGCTGGCCCATTTTCTTCAATCCTTGGAGCAATAGCTTCAGAACCTTGAGGTTCCACTTTTGTGGCCTGGATTTCTTGTGGTCTAATGTCACCAATGGCCATGTTCTTGATTGATTCACAAGGTGGTTCCTCATTACCTACAATCACTTGATCAATGTTCTCTACTTGAGAGCCATTAGATTCATCAAATGTTACATCTATCGCAATTTCAATTTTCCCTAAGGTCTTGTTGAATACGCGATAGGCATGCTCATTTGATCTATAACCAAGAACAAAACCTTCATCGAATTTAGGTGCAAACTTAGAGGTTTTGGGTTTATTGTTAAGTATGAAACACTTGCACCCAAAAACTCTAAAGTATGACACCTTTGGTTTGTTACCGGTTAAAAGCTCATATGAAGTCTTCTTCAAGATCTTGTGTAGATAGAGCCGGTTGATGGCATGGCAAGCGGTGTTGACGGCTTCGGCCCAAAAGATATCCGAAGTCTTGTACTCATCTAGCATTGTCCTTGCCATATCAATGAGTGTCCAGTTCTTTCTCTCTACTACACCATTTTGTTGAGGGGTGTATGGAACTGAAAACTCATGCTTGATGCCCTCATCATCAAGAAACTCCTCCACTTGAGTGTTCTTGAATTCAGTTCCATTGTCACTACAAACTTTCTTGATTTGGAAACTGAATTCTCTTTGTGCTCTTCTAATGAAGGTTTTCACCTTATCTTGAACTTGTGCCTTATCATACATGAAAAACACCCAAGTGAAACGAGTAAAGTCATCAAAAATAACTAAACCATGTTTGTTACCGCCAATGCTTATGTAGGCCACTAGTCCAAAGAGATCCATGTGAATTAGCTCCAATGGTTGCTTGGTGGATACAATGCTCTTTGATGGGTGAGGTGTACCTATTTGCTTTCCAGCTTGGCAAGCGCTACAAATTCTATCCTTCTCAAAATGAACATTTGTTAGTCCGAGAATGTGTTCATCTTTTAGGAGTTTGGCCAAGTTCCTCATCCTAACATGAGCTAGTCGGCGATGCCATAACCAACCCATGCTAGATTTTGCCACTAAACAAGTCTCAAGCTTAGCCTTACTTTTGTTGAAATCAACTAGGTAAAGCTTGCCCTTCAAATGACCCGTAAAGACAATAGAGGAATCCTCCCTCTTAAAGACTTCCACACCCTTATCTGTAAAGAGACAATTGTAGCCCATCTCACACAATTGAGAAACGGACAACAAGTTGTAACTCAACGAATTCACATGCAAAACATTTGAGATAGAATGTTCAAGAGTAATAGCAACTTTACCAAGACCAATCACTTCCCCTTTGGAGTTGTCACCAAAGATGATATTCTCACTTGTATTTGAAGTTGGGGAATATGATGAGAACCTACTCTTTTCTCCGGTCATATGATTTGTACATCGACTATCAAGCACCCAACTTGATCCACCGGAGGAGTATGCCTACAAAACAATTTAGTTCCTAGATTTAGGTCCCCAATCAATCTTGGGGCCTTGCATGTTAGTAACAACAATTTTGGGAACCCAAATGTTCATGCTTCTTTTATCATGTTTCTCATCACCCACAAATTCTGCAATAACTTTACCACGGTCATTGCATTTCAACATATAGCATGATGATAGACTTCCCTTGGCATTTCAACAAATTCTCTTGGCATGGGCTTGAGCTTGATCAGGTGAAGCACTGGTAGCCTTCCCTTTAGTGGGGCGCGGCACTGCCGGCCTGAGGTCCGGCACTACCGGCCTGCAGTCCAGCAGAGCTGTAGTCTGTGCAGGCTCATCTGCACCAATGCTTCCCTTCTTCTCAAATCTGACACACTCAATGCCTTTTACTGTTTTTCTTCCATTGGTTTTACCTCCTTGAGTGTGTCCAAGCCCATCCTAGATTGATGGATGCCTTCCATCCTTGTATTGGATTTTCTTGGGCTCAACTTTGTCTTTGTCATTCTTGCTAGAAACTAAGATGACATTGTTGAGCCTTGCTATCTCTTTCTTCATGGCCTCTATGTTGTCAAGGTTAGTGGAATAATCATTCAAATCAATATTATAGCATTTTCCACAACCTTGGCTAGTGGATGGAGAAGAGGCATCACTTGCTTTAGGAAGATGTGAGTTGCCCTCCCAAAGAAGGTTGTATTGTGTCTCAAGCTCTTGATGCTTTTCAACTAATCCATAATGCTTTTGCTTGAGTTCACTATACTCCTTCTTAGTGGGAGCATGAGACTCTTGTTCCTTGGACAAAGCCTTGGTCAAAGAGGTCACCTCACTCCTCTCTAATGCAAGAGCTTCCTTGCTAGCAATGTAGAGATCCTCTTGTTTGATAAGAGTCTTTTCTCTAGATGCCAACTCAGCCTTGGTTTCCTCTAATTCACCCATTAGATTAGCAATGAAGATCTTGGTCTTATCATCCATATTTTTAGTTATTTCATTGATTTCTTCATCACTAGATTCATCATCACTAGAGTAATCACTAGAATCACTACTAGAGATGTCCTTGGGGGGAGGAGTTATGGGTTTCGGTTTTGGTTTTACCTTCTCACCCTTTGCCATGAGACAAGTGTGAGGGGAGCATTCATCATCATCGGACATGTTGTTGAAGAGCCTTGGTGAAGTGGATGGCTTGTGAATAGCAATAGTAGACATTTCTTCATCTTCACTTGAAGTCTCTTCCGTTGAGTCCCACTCATGCCCAATGTGTGCTTCACCCACATATCTCTTGCTCTTCTTGTGGTCAACCTTGTCTTCTCTCTTTCCTTTGCCTAACTTGTTATCTTTCTTTTCATTTGGGCAATCGGCAATGAAATGTTCGGTGCTACCACAGTTGTAGCAAGTTCTTGACTTCTTGTTTGGGAACCTTCTCTTCATGAGCTTGTACCCATTCTTCTTTAGGCCCTTGTTGAATCTTCTCATGAATAGAGACATGTCATCTATCTTCTCGGACTGCCCACCTTCACTTTCACTATCACTTGATGTTGTAGTTTTGGTTTCATGCTTGATAGCTTTCATTGATTGAGCTTTGCTTGAAGAAGCTTGTTTGCTGTTTTTAGGACAGCTAGGGGCTGATTTTCTTGTGCTCTTGTTGGCTTTGAGAGCCACCTCTTTGATCTTCATCCCCTCCAACCTTGCTTGCATCTCACCAAGCTTCTTCCACTCAAGTGCTTCTTCTCTTTGTAGATCAAAGGTCATGATCCTTCCAAGCACATCACTTGGTGTGAAGTACTCAAATCTCTTTTTGTCTCTAATCAATGTCACCACGGTCTCATTTCTTGGAGAGTAGGCTTCTAGCATTATCTTGACGACCTTGTGATCATTGACCTCTTCACCACCAAGACCTCTAATCTTGCCTACAATGGTCATCAATCTATCAAACATTTCTTGTGGCCCTTCACCTTCATTGATCACGAACCGGTTGAGCTTGGCCATCAACAAATCAATCTTGGACTGCCTCACTTTGCTTACACCTTCATGTGCAAGATGCAAGGTGTCCCATATTTCCTTTGCCACCTCCAAGCCCATCACCTTGTTGTACTCATCACCATCCAATGCACTTAGCAACACACTAGTTGCTTGTGCATTTAGTTGTATGCAGCGAAGCTCGGTGGTGGTGGGGCTTGTGGGATCCACGGGAGGCTCACATCCTCTATGGACAATTTCCCAAGCACCGGGGTGAAGACCTATAAGATAAGCTTTCATCAAGTGCTTCCACTTAGCAAAGTTGGTCCCATCGGAATGAGGCAACTTGCCAGCGAGAACATGAAAGAGAGGTTTATGCTCATGGTTAGAGATAGATGAATAGTTAAAGGGTACGGCGGAGTATTTCTTGCTGCCATCATCCTTCTTATTCTTCTCATCCTTCTTCACAATCTTGGAGGCTTGGTATGATGCATCATCATCACCGTCAGAGCTACTAGATTCAACCTCCACTTGAGAGGCTTGCTCTTTGCTCTTCTTTAGCTCCTCCTCCTTGGCCTCGAGCTCCTTCTTGAGTTTCTTTACTTCTCTTCTATGAAGCTTTTTGTCAAGCTTCAAGCTCTTGGCTTCATTGATTGCATCTTCTTCTTTTTTCTTTTTCTTTCCTTCTCTTCTCAATCTTCTTTCTTCTTTTCTTCTTGCTTTCTCTCCTTCGGACATGCCAGCGGTGGTCAAGTACTTGTCCGTGTTCACGCTTTCATCGCTGCTGTCCGTGGAGTGCAAGTCCACCTTCTTGGGGTCAACCATCTTGACACTATCCTCTTCGGCCATAACCTCACACGGTGAAGGGTTTACTGAGGTAACCTTTCTCTGATACCACTTTTAAGTGTCACACCCAATTTCAAGGACAAAATAGGATGCATAACATTATGTGTGCCCAGGAATAATCCACACATAAGTTCACAATTTACAAAGTACCATCACAGAGTTTAATACATAACGAACATATATCCATTACAAGAATAAATAAAACAGACGGAAGATACAACTAGCTCTTGAGGCTCCATCTCACAGGGAAGGTCAACTGGTTGACCAAGCCTAGAAATCTTCAGGGAACTCTTCATAGCCTCCTGCTTCTGTTACCCATCCGGGATTTTTATCCAAAATTGAAAAGAAAACAAGCGTGAGTACACTCGTACTCAGCAGTATAACATGGGGTTATGAAGCTCAAAAGGTTGACACTGGCTTACTGCATTCATCACTTTTAGTTGGTCCAAGTTTTATTAATAAGTAATATCAGTTATGCTTAAGCCCCAAGTGATCCCACTTAAATCCTTGCCAAATTTTAATGTAACATAAACATCGTCATTATGGTGGCAACAGGAACATAAAGGTTGGTCAAGTTAATTAATTAAACCGTCAGTTTTCTGGGCCGCTCGTGACCGTGAGCACGGCTGATATATCAGTTTTAACACTCTGCAGAGGTTGTGCATCTTTACCCATGAGTTGTGATGCCCCGAATGCCCGGGTTAATTACTCTCATAACACTGCCAAGGTGAGTGGGCGGGGTTCACTATGAAACCTTTCATAGTATCTCGTCTAACAAGATTAGGGCCGCTAGGATTGGCAAGGGGTGATAGAGCTCCCCTTCCGAGTAGCATAAAGACCCGCAGCCTATGCTCAAACTCGGACAGAGGCCGCACTATAACCAGCTCGGCAAGAGCCTAATGCGCCCTTTTGGGTAACCGCTAATGAGCTAGAAAAGAGCCTACTACTGAGTTAAAGCCAGAGCCATGTAGCTCTCACGGTTGCACTGTCAGTCCCAGCTTTTGCCAACAGTAAGTAATTATAAAAGGTTATGTTCCAATTGCCATAAACAGAATCACCAATTCATTCAAAGCATTATACCATTTGGCAGGGATCAAGTATTCATTTATATAGCACTAGCCATCTACCCATATGCATAACCCATAGGAGTCAAGGTAAAGGATTGTCAATTCTATGGAAACATACTACAGGTATCAAATTAACACATGCACATGAAAATTATGATTACGGTGAATAGGATAACAAGGTAGGTCCCATGCTATACTTGCCTTGGTTCTCAAAGTCTTGCTGGTCAAAGCACTCTTGATCAAAGAACTCTTGATCACCAACAAACTCCTCACTGCTTGAACTCGATCACGACATTGCAACAACACACATTCCAATTACATACATACAAAGCAAACAAAACTAATATTAGAACAGTACACCATCAACAGTAAACAGAGTTAAAAGGTTTATAAAAAGATTCTACACACTGCTATGATCATTTCAACGCGAAATTCACGAAAATCGGATTTAAAACGCAAAAGATATGAATTAAACTAGTTCTCTAAGAGCATTTTTAGTATTTGAATTATCCTTGAATTTAAATAATTCAAACATGACCAACAGATGGTTTAACGTGTAGAGAATTTCATTACGAATCTAACGCAACTCGAATCGTCCAAATCGGAGTTAAAATAAAATTTTTATAAACAATTTAGTGCAGTGGCATTTCTGAAAATATTGAATTTCCTTTTAAACTCCAAAAATAAATAAACCGATCGGAGTTACGCTTTGAAACAGAGAAAGCGTAAACGCGCTAATGCGCCAGGGCAGAGGCGCGGGGCCAGTAGAGCTGCCATGTGGCGGCTCGGGATTGGACGTGGTGCACTGCACAGTGCATGCACCTGCTGATTCAGCGCGGGTCCGAGGGTCCACGGGTCCACGGTGGACCGTGGGAACTTACCCCTTCGGCGATCTAATCCCGGCCACAGATCAAGGATCGGGCGGCTGAAGAAGAACAGAGGGGAGAGAGAGGGGAAACCGGCTGGAGCCGAGGGAGGGCGCGGCGGCGCCATGGCCAACAGAGGGCCGAGCTCGCCGGAGTTCACCGGAAATGCCCGTCCGGCGTCCGTTTCGAAAACCGAACGCATGGGAGGAAGAGGGAAACGAGGAGAGTGCGTTGGTGCACTCGGTCGAACGCGGTGAGGCGAGCAGAGATGGCGCAGCAGTGCGCCATGGCCGGCGGGCTCTACGCTGTGTGGTTACTGCGATACAGGCGCGACAACCCGAATTGAGGACACGGGAAGGTGCGGGGTGCTTGTGCGAGTGTGACAGAGGACTCGGTTGAGACGGCGGATTGCCGGAGCGGTGTGGTCCGCGGTGGCGCCATTGACGATGACGCGGGTACTCGCGGGTAAGGCTCTAGAGGCTACAAACCTCCGAATGGAGGGGTCCGAGAGATGCGGTGTGTGCGTGCGAGGCTAGAGAGGCACTCGGGTGAGGCGGTGCGCGGCCGGGGAGTGCTGACCACGGCGGTGCCATTAACGGCGGTGCGAGACGCTCACGAGCAGTGCCACAGGGCTGTGAAATCGTCGAATTAAAGACTCAGGGAGGGAGAGGGGGCGATGGCGAAGCTCACCGCGGCTTCGAAGAGAACGGAGACGGCTCAGGGTGGCTTGACGGTGTGGAACGGCGGTCGGCGTGCGACGGCGATCCGAGAGCTCCGCGTCCACGGCATCGGACGTTCTGCGGCCAAAGGTAGGGCACAGAGAGAGAGAGATTAGGCTAAGGAGGTTCGCGGGGAGATCGCGGTTATGAAACGGCACTCACCGAGGCGAAACGAGCTCCGGTGTGGCTTCTCAGCGACATAGCGGCGGCGGCGTTCGGCGGAGAGCAGAGGGGCGGTGTCCCGCTTTATAGCACCGGTTGCCGAGCATTGGATGCGGGGGTCGGTTGCGAAACCGAGCGCGAGAGCGCAGGACGTGGGCGAGTGGGGAGCGGGCTCGCGGCGGTTGCGGCTCTGCTGCTTCCGAACCCGGTGGGAGGTGGGGGAGAGAGCTGATGGGCGGGACCATCTGGCAGCGAGAGAGAGAGGGAGAGAACGGTTGGGGGACGACGCCGACAAGTAGGGCCCGATTGTCAGTGGGCGGGAAGAGGGAGAGAGGGAAGTGTGGCCAGCTGGGCCGGTCTGCTGGATGGGCTTCGGCCTTTTAGCTGGGCCGCCCGAGAGAAAGAGAGAGAGTGTGGGGTGGGCTGGACTTCAGGAGAGAAAGAGAAAGAGCAAAACATTTTCTTTTTATTTCCCTTTTCCAAATCCAATTTCAAAACAATTTGAATTCATTTGAATTTGGTTTTGCAAACTCAATCACCCCAACAAAAATTATGCAGCTGCATGAATGCACATTCATGTTACTAACTAGAAATTGATTTTAATTCAATAAATTTTTATTATTTCACTAAATGAAATGCTCACAAAATCCTTTAATAAATCATTTTCTATTATTTTTAAAAGCAAACAAAATTTTGGGTGTTACAATTCTACCCCCCTTAAAAGGAATCTCGTCCTCGAGATTCAGACGGACTTACTCAAACAGCTGTGGGTAAGACTTTCTCGGGTCTTCTTCTCTTTTCCAAGTAGCTTCGTCTTCCGTGTACCGGTTCCACTGAACCTTGCACATCTTTATAACACGGCTCCTCGTAAACCTTTCTGCCGTTTCCAAGATTCTTATCGGGTACTCTTCATATGTGAGATACTCCTTTATAGTAAGCTCTTCTAGAGGGATCTGTTCCTCAGGTACCCTTAGGCACTTCTTCAACTGAGACACATGGAAAACATCATGTACTCCTGACAAATTCTCTGGTAACTCTAACTAGTAAGCTACCTCTCCACGTCTCACGAGAATTTTGAAAGGTCCAACATATCTTGGAGCTAGCTTTCCTTTCATATTGAACCTCTTTACACTTCTCATTGGAGACACATTCAAATACACATAATCTCCAATCTCGAATGACAGACCTCTTCTGCGGGTATCTACGTAGCTCTTTTGGCGTGATTGTGCAACTCTTAAGTTATCTCTTATCTTTCTTACTTGTTCTTCTGCATTTCGAAGAACATCTAGTCCAAACACCTGAGTCTCTCCGGTTTGGTTCCAGAATAAAGGAGTTCTGCACTTACGTCCATACAGAGCCTCATTTGGTGCCATTTTTAGACTATTCTGATAATTGTTGTTGTAAGAAAACTCAGCATAGGGCAAACTCTTGTCCCAACTGGCTCCATGTTGTAAAGCACATGCTTTCAACATATCCTCCAATATTTGGTTTGTCCTTTCTGTTTGTCCATCAGTTTGTGGATGGTAGGTTGTACTGAAAGTCAATTTTGTTCCCAAAGATTCATGTAACTTCTGCCAGAATTGTGATGTGAATTGAGTACCTCTGTCAGATACAATCTTCTTAGGGACTCCATGTAAACATACTATCCTTTCCATATATAGTTCTGCTAATCTTGCGCCTGAGTAGTTAGTCTTCACTGGTAGGAAGTGAGCAACTTTAGTCAAGCGGTCCACGATTACCCAGATCGAGTCATATCCTCTCTGTGTACATGGTAATCCGACTATAAAGTCCATTCCTACTTCTTCCCATTTCCACTCAGGTATTTTCATTGGCTGAAGTAAACTGGCAGGTCTTTGGTTTTCTGCCTTTACTCTTTGGCATGTGTCACACAAGGCCACATATTCTGCTACATCCCTTTTTAATCCATACCACCAATATTTTTCTTTTAGATCTAGGTACATCTTAGTACTTCCAGGATGTATTAAGTAAGAAGAATCATGTGCTTCTCGAAGTATGGCATCACGGATAGACTTTACTTCGGGAACACATATTCTCTTTCCAAACCACAAAGTTCCATCATCATCCATCCTGAAACCTGGTGCTTTTCCTAGCACTATGTTCTCTGCAATTTCTTTCAGTCTTGGATCTTCCAGCTGACCCTTACGTATCTCGTGTTCCAGAGTGGGTTCTATGGTTATCTCCATGGTATTAATGGTAAATCCCAAATTAAGAGATTCCATATCAGCACACAATTCTGCAGGCATAAGCTTCATTCTTAAAGCATTAGCATAACTCTTCCTGCTCAGTGCATCGGCCACTACATTAGCCTTACCAGGATGGTAATGTATTTCCAACTTATAATCTTTGATCAGCTGAAGCCAACGACGCTGTCTCAGATTCAGATCTGACTGAGTGAAAATATATTTCAAACTGTTATGATCTGTATAGATATCACACTTATGTCCTATTAGATAATGTCTCCATATCTTTAGAGCATGTACCACTGCTGCCAATTCTAAGTCATGAGTAGGATAATTCAGCTCATGCTTCCTCAACTGCCTGGATGCATATGCCACAACTTTTCCTTCTTGCATAAGCACACATCCAAGACCTAGACGAGATGCATCACAGTATATTGAGAAACTCTTGTTCAGATCTGGTAATGTCAATACTGGGGCTATGGTCAATCTTTTCTTTAACTCTTCAAAGTTCGTTTGACATTTGTCAGACCACACAAACTTGGCACTTTTCTCTAGCAGGGTTGTCATTGGTTTAGCTAGTTTTGAAAACCCTTCAATGAACCTCCTATAGTATCCTGCTAAACCCAGGAAACTACGGATTTCGGTAACATTGGTTGGAGGGTTCCAGTTTAGAACATCTCGTACCTTACTTGGGTCTACTGCTATACCACCATTAGAGACCACGTGACCCAAGAAAGACACTTCTCTCAACCAAAACTCACATTTACTTCTCTTTGCATACAACTGATTTTCTCTGAGCTTTTGCAAAACCATCCTTAGATGTTCAGCATGCTCCTCTTTAGTTTTAGAGAAGACTAGAATGTCATCTATGAACACTACCACAAACTTATCCAAAAATTCCATGAACACCTTGTTCATCATGTACATAAAGTACGCAGGTGCATTAGTCAACCCAAAAGACATGACTGTATACTCATATAGCCCATATCTAGTGGTAAAGGTTGTCTTAGGTATATCTGCTGCTCGGATTTTTAATTGGTGATATCCAGAGCGGAGATCTATTTTAGAGAACACACATGCACCTTTCAACTGGTCAAACAAGTCATCTATTCTGGGTAAGGGATATTTATTCTTGATGGTAAATTCATTAAGAGAATGGTAGTCCACACACATTCTCCTAGTACCATCTTTCTTATCCACAAATATAACTGGTGCTCCCCAAGGTGAAGAACTAGGGCGGATAAAATCCTTTTCTTGCAGTTCACTAATTTGTTTCTTAAGTTCTTCTAATTCTTTTACCCCCATTCTATATGGTCTTTTAGCTATGGGTGCAGTACCAGGTAGAAGTTCAATAAGAAACTCAACATCACGATCAGGTGGCATACCTGACAACTCTTCGGGGAACACATCCGGAAATTCTTCCACCACTTGTTCCTCATCAAAGGCATCTCCAGATAACTGGTTCAGAGTGGCTTTTGGTGTTGCTTGCATTTCTACTTCAACACGCATCTTATCCCCCATTAGGTGATGTCACAACAACACATCTCTCTTGACACTGAATCACAGCTCGATGTTGTTTCATCCAATCCATTCCCACAATTAGATCTATTCCAGCTGTGGGTATCACAACTGGACTCACTTCAAAGTCTACCCCCCTTAGGGTAAGTCTAGTGGAAGGACTCCAAACAAAAGCTGGTATGCTACCCCCCGGTGAATTTACTTGCATACAGTTTTTCATTGCACGCAAAGATATACTATGCATTCTAACAAAAGCTTCAGATATGAAAGAATGCGAAGCACCAGAATCAAAGAGTACGGTAGCGGGGAATGAGTTGACATTAAACGTACCCATCATGACCTCAGGTGCCTCTTGAGTGGTTTCTGCGGACACATGATTCACCCTTCCAGTGTTTGGAGGTGGTTGGTACCTTCCTTTCTGCTGGTTGTTCTGATTCTGGAGTGCCTGCGGGTTCTGCTTCTCTGGGAAATTGTAAGACATATGCTCTTCTTTCCCACAATGGAAACACTTGTTGTTGTTACTGTTGTTGGGGTTGTTGTTCTTCACTGCCAGAGTATTTGGATTCACCTGCCGCTGAGCGTGGTTAGAGACCTGCTGAGGTGGGCGCTGGCCTCCAAACTGTTGTTGACCTTGAGGGCGTTGTTGGAACTGGTTGCGCTGAGGGAACTGACCTCTGTTCCACTGGTTAGACTGTCCTTGGTTCCTCTGCTAGAAACTCTGCTGCGGATAGGGTCGAGAGCGAGTGTTGTTGCTCGAAGCCTGACCCTGTAGCTTCCTCTTCTTCGTTTCCATTTCCCGGCGCTTACTGTCAATCACAATAGCGCGATTCACCAAGGTCTGATAGTTGGGGTACTCATTTGACATGAGCTGGAGTTGCAGATCATCATACAGTCCCTTTAGGAATCTGCGCTGCTTGTCACAATCCCTGGCCACTTCATGTGGAGCATAGCGTGACAATTGAGCAAACTTGTCACGGTACTCCGCCATTGTCATAGAGCCTTGCTTGAGGGATCTGAACTCCTCTTGCTTCAACTCCATCATACCTTCAGGAATGTGGTATGATCTGAATTCCTCTCTGAACTCCTGCCAACTGACATCAAGAGCATCATCAGGGCGTCCATAGTGGAAGGATTCCCACCAATCTTGGGCTGCTCCTTGTAGCTGTCCAGAGGCATACAACACCTTTTCAGTGTCATTGCACTGCGCTATGTTCGGCTACTTCTCCACAGCTCGGAGCCAATCATCTGCATCCAAAGGGTCGGATGCGTGGGTGAAGATGGGAGGTCGTTGTTGACACCGTTTTTCAACACGTGTCAAATGAGCTAAGGCTTGACTGGTCAGCAGCTGTTCTCCATCGGCATCGGGAAATCTTGAGCCAATATTGCTGATGGGAGTATACTGCGGGAAGGCTAAGTGTGCTGCCGATGGAAGCTGGATGATCCTTGCCGACAAAGGTTAATCGTTGAAGTCTTGCTGATGCTGATTGCCGATAAGGAGACATTGCCGATTGCCTATGAGGAGACATTGCCGATTGCCGATGAAGGGTCATTGCCGACCGCCGATGAAGAGTGGTTGCCGATTGCCGATAGGGACTGATTGGTGGACAGTTACCAGTACAAGGTCGCCGATCGGGAAGTATTGCCGATGCCGATGGGCATGGGGTGCCGATGAGTACATCATAACTTAGCGTTTGATGTCAGCGGAAGGGTACCAGTGGCCAAAGAAGGAAACTGCGGATTGTAGGGATCTGCCGATGGAAAGTTTCCATCGAAGAGAAGCATAAGGAAACTGGTGATTTTTGTACCAGTATTATTATAGTAGTTTGAGTTCGACTCTTGCATGGGTCGTTTATTTTCCTTTAAAATAGGCATGTTTGTTTAGGAAAATAAATATTATTGTTTTAGATCCGACTCCTACGCGAGTCAGTTTCCTTAAAGTTAGGAGTTTGTTTTAGGAAGGGTACGTGTCGTGTCTTTGTACAACTCTCCATGCGGGAGTATAAATATGTGCCCGAGGGCTACGTGTAAATCAATCCAATCAAAAACAAACCAATTTTATTCTTATTCTACTTTTATCGCAATTTACCCTTTTACTGCATTAGTTGTAGTTTATCAACGAGTTCTTCAAGCTTCGACGGGCTACATCATCTTGATCTCCGTCAAATCCTTGCAAGTTCCGCGTGGGAGTACCTCTGAGCTTTGGCATTCCTGGCGCATCGTTGTTTGCCTCGTTCAGCTCTGCTCTAGTTATCCTGATCAAGCCTCAATCCCAGCATCCGGGCGCATCGCCGTTGTTTGGATTGGATCTTGTTCTAGTTATCTTTGATCAATCTGAGCTTTGACATCTGGGCGCATCGCCGTTGTCTCGTTCAATTTTGTTCTAGTTATCGTCCTTATCGATTAACTGGTCAAATCGACTGGCACGCCTCCGGAATACCGAGCTTTGGGTAATAGCCCGAGGTGTTCGCAAATCCTGACGCTTTTTGTGTCAACACCTCTTTTGGCACGCCCAGTAGGACACGATTATATACATTATATATTTATCATGACTAATCCAAGGAGTGTCATTGAAGTCTCCACAACAGATCTGACAAATCATCAGAAGCAGACTATGGAGCAGGCAATGGAGGAATACAAGCGCTCATATCTTAGATCCTTCAGCCTAAACGGGATTGGCGAAGCAGTACAGAAGCAAGATCCGCCGTCGCCACGGCAGACTATTTTCTACGCCGATCCTGGTAAAGTACAAGGTACGGTTAATTATGCATTAAATAATGTATTAATTAGCCAATCCAATGTGCTGTCCGATACCATGTGCAATGCTGTCAAGCAAGCTTTCAAGGAGCAGACACCATATTATGTTGGTCCAGAGTATCGTTAGCTCGGATCGGCATCTGTTGCGACTCCATCGACGGTTCCAAGGGTGTTTACACCAATTATGAGCCAATCTGCCGATGAAATCGCGCCACCAAGATTAAGCCCAACAAGCGCTACTCAGGTGAACACAAATCTGGTGGTTTCAACAACGTCTGGACCTGTGATCCAGAATCAGCCAACTTCGGCCAACTCGTGGGGATATAGTATGTCTCCAAGTCTATCTGCTGATTTCAGATTGGTCCAAGATAACCATGCAGGGTGGAAGGTTCCCATGGCATCGGCGACATCTATACAGCCAATGATGCATTATGCTACATCTTCTCCAACGGTGCAGTTGCCAACAGGGAATCTGCAAACGGCAATATCCAGAGGGCCGTATGCCCAACCATCGGCAAGTCATTTGCCGATACAACAAGGCCCAGCGGTTGCAAGTCAACCCATGGCGGCAATGGTTCTTCAAACTAGAACACTTGCTGATCAAAGTAGCTATGTTGTTAATTATCCGGCGCCATAAGGACGACAGACATCAGCTGGTTATCAGCCATCGGCAACTTCTTGGCCGATGCAACAAGGTACGCCGATTGTGAATCAATCTGTATCGGCAATGACTGCTCAAGTTGTGGTATCCGTGAGTCCAAGCGATCATCCAAGGGTACAACAAGAACAAGCATCAGCCGGTTATCAGATATCGGCAAATGCTTGGCCGATGCGACAAGACGGGCCAATAGTTAATCAGCCTATATCGGCAAATTCTTGGCCGATGCAACAAGGCATGTCGAGTGTCAGTCAGCCTGCATCGGCCATAGCTGCTCAACCTACGGTGGCTACAAATCAAAGCTATCATCCTAGGATACAAGAGTTGCAAGAGTCAGCTGGCTCTCAGCCATCGGCAAATTCATGGCCGATGCGACAAGGCATGACGGGTGCCAATCAGCCTGTATCGGCAACGGCTGCTCAACCTGTGGTACCCGGAAGTCAAGGCTATCATCCGAGGGTACAAGGACTGCAAGAATCAGCTAATTATCAACCATCGCTAAGTCACATGCCGGTGACATCTAATGCAGGTTGGATCGGCCGATTACCGATTCAGCAACAATATGTGCAGCCTGAGTACCAAGTGGCAGGGGCTCCACAGCATCGTCCGACGAGTCTTCAGAATGAAGTATCGGTACGTCAACCGATAAGTGCTACACTGCAATACTCGCAAGGAGTGTACAACGAGACATCGGTACAGCAACCGATGAATGTAATAAATATAATGCCACAACACAAGCTAGCAACTGTGCAAAATCACGCATCGGCAACACAGCTGATGCATGGGCTTATCATGAGTAGTGTTGTGCACGCACCAATCATCTCAAGTACTTCGACATCAAGACCTGGGGAGATAGATGAACCTACTCAGCCAGCAGGCGTCCAGAACTGCTCGTCGGTTAATCAGTCGATGCACAATATTCAGCTGATGGGTGCCACTGATGTGTCGGTTGTCCCGACTTGCTCGCCACAGGGTTATGAAGAAGCGCATCCATCTGCCCGACTAGTGAGCGAGTCTTCGCATCAGCAAGACCCAGACACAAAGGTGTTTTCAACCGAGAAAGTGGAAGCTTTAGACTCGGACGAAGAGCCAAATATCGACATTGCTGAATTGGAAAGTTTCACCTTTGATATCACAGAGGCCCATTAGGATGTTAAGTCATTTGAGCCCAAGAAGACTTGGAGTGCAAAAGTGTTCTTTGTTGGACAAGGGGACTCCGAGTCGGATGAGGAGGTGAACATCGGCACTGTTGAATGGGTAAAAGATGAGGAGCCGATACCTTGTGCGCTCGGCTAGAGAAGAGCTAGAGAGTTCACCTTCGATGTCATGAAGGCCGATGGGATATTTGACTTATTGCTTTAGGAAGGGCGAATTAAGTTAGCCCTTAATCAAGTAATTCCATCGGCCGAGGGACTCGAGGAGATCAGGTACTGCAAGTGGCATGATGCAACTTCTCATAGTACCAATAACTGCAAAGTGTTCAGGCAGCAGTTGCAGTCAGAGATTGACTCTGGACGGATAAAATTTGAAAATTCTAAAGTCCAGAAACCAATGGAACTTGATCAGCGTCCGTTTCCAAATAATATGGTGGAAACCAGCGGAAAGACTAAGGTGCTGACATCGGAAGTTGTTAGAAAAAGCGCATCGGTAGATCCTGATCATCGAGTGGCTAAACGTGATATAGAAAAGTTTGCCGATGACAGGAGAAGCAAGAAGGCTGCTGATGAAGGTAGCAGTACTAATAGGGCTCCTGGTGTCGTAATCAGTCGCAAACAACCAAGGGGTATCGGCAATCGCAAAAGGAGTGATATCAGCAGAAAGAGAAGGAACAGGAACGGCTTCAACAGAAAGACCACTGGAGGTGCCCCTTCTTCGTTTATTGTTGGGAAGAGGGCATCAAGCTACCTACTGCTGATAACTGTCCTGAATGTAACGGGTACTACACTACCGATCGGTTAGGTAAGAAACCTTGTTTGGATGATCGATCATCCAGGTACGCCGAGCCACTCAAAGAAAAGAAATCGGTACACAGCCGACTGGGGGGCAAGCTCAGTGCACATCACAGGCTTGGCAGGCGTGTTGATCAAGAGGAGAACAAGGAGCAGACCAAGACAAGAACACCCGATGAGGAAGTGTTCTCCCGAGATTCAAACATCGGGGAAGGGGCCGATGCAAATAATGAGAGACGACACCAACCTGTCTGGAAAACCAAACTCCCACAGTGGTGCCCTAAGGGTCTAACAAAGACCCAGAAAAGAAGAATTCAATGTGAGCGCCGAAATGAGTTATATGGCAGTGAAGTTCTTTCAAGGGAAAAGCAGTGGAGGCCAAAGCGCAAGGATGGAGATCCATCGGTAGACGACAATATATTGCCGATGGTCTAACCGGAGTCGGACTTGGACCTGTTAGCTTGGGGGCCACGCTCGGCAGGTGGGCGATTTCAATTATTATACTTGGGGGTGCCTGCCGATGGTTTGTGTATGAAACGCCATACTGCCGATGAATTCGTTAACTGCTAGAGGAAGATGGTTGTAAGAATGACTGTCGCGCTTGTGTACGATGACTAAGTGTGGGGTGCGCGTGTTCTGGGAGTTACTCGAAATTTCTTTGGTAGGTCTATCGGCATTGTCCTAATTCTGTTCCGATGGAAACACGAAACCTCGTTGTCAATTATTGCTACAATCGGGCTAAATACCGGGCTTCGCTGAAGGTTGAGATTACGCAGGGAGGATTTTAGCTGATTGGGTAAATCATGGTGTCGGTAATGGTTGCCGATAACTAGGTGAGAGTTCGCCGATGGTATTCTGGTATGGAGGTTGATTTTACCGATTGGGACTAAGTTCTAGGCTTGGAGGTTGATTTCCTAATTAGGGGGGGTCCTTATCGGATAAGACAGTCTGCTCCCAGCGATGCCTGCGTTCCAGGAACTCTCGAAGGAGTCGACGTATAACGTGCTCGTTTGAATGCCGATAAAAAGAAAATTATAATACATCGGTAAAAGCATGTAAGCATTATATTACAAGACCCAAAATCAAGTATCAGAATTGTATTCTTGCCGATACAACAAACGGATTACAACAAAGAGTGGATGGCTGATATCGCACGTAGGCGGATTTGTTCTATCTCATCCATCTCTTTAGCATCGGCATCAACGGAGCCCTCGACCGACTTGATCCTCTTCTTCCACAAGATGGCTTGTCGAGCATTCTGGTCCCTTTCTTGCCGCAAGACCTTGATGGTATCGGACAGTTGGGTTTTCTGCTGGTTGGCAGCGGTCAATGCCTCCTTGACCCTTTGTAACTCAGCTAATAACTCTTCTTTTTTGGCTGATAGCTGAGTGATCTCTTGATCGAGGTTGTTGATGGAGACTTCTGCCTGGCCGATGCCCCTGTGCTTTTCATCGGCAATATTTTTGAACTTAAGCTTCTCTTCCTCGCTCTTGGATTGGGCGGCCCTATCGGCAATGCGACGGGAAAGCTGCTGGTACTGGACTTGCTTGATGTCGAGGAAGGTTGCTTGGAGAAGGATTTCTGCCATATCGGCAGGGAGATGGCCTTGGATATCCTTGAAGGTGATCCTTGCTGCCGATGAGTCCTGAACGAGCTGGGACGTATCTTGTAGCAATAAGGAGAGCAACTCTTCCAGCTTGGACTTGATCTCTGCCGATAAGGCTGGGACAGAGCTTTCCTCCTCATCGTCGTCAGGGATGTCGACAACAAAGGAAAATAGGTTGTCCGCTTGAATGCGGCCTTGGCGTTCATCTTCATCCCGAGGGTTAAGACTAAAGGAGAAGAGACTGTCTGGAGAATCCTGAGCCTGAAAATGAAAAGTTTAAAGTGTGCCGATCATGAAGCTATACTATGAGTTTTTAGATGACCGACTTACCATCTTGAAGCGGATTTCCTGCCCAGGACTTGGCACAATAGATGGCCCAGCCTCGTCTTGGACATCGGCAGCAGTTGCCGATGACTGAGCCTCTACCAGGGAAGCAGTCGGCGCCATTGGTAATGATGGTGTTGTCGCTGGCGTTGCTTCCAGTGTGATACCTGGTTGTGGCGGTGATACCGTTCTTTCATCAGGAGCTTCAGCTAATGGTGTCGATGCCGATGTTGCCTTTGCCGCTACGACGGGCGGAGCCATCTCATCAGCAACTTCGGCTGACGGTGCCAATGCCGATGTTGCCTCAGCTGCTGCAGTAGGTGGAGTCGCCTCATCAGGAACATCGGCTGATGGTGCCGATGGCGATGCCATCTCTATTGTAGTAGGTATAGTGATCTCCTGATTGGAGATGTCATCCATCGGGTGATCGGGAGTTGGGGCTGCTGACAGTCCTGCCGATGGCGCAGTGGTAGTTGGCGGCGCAGTTGAAGCCGATGGTGAGGATAGACTGGCCAGCCTCAAGCGCCTTTTCCTTCATGGCGCAGCAGTAGGAGATCCAGCCCGTTTCGACGAGGTCTGGGGGGCATCGGCAGCCGGACTTGAAGGTACTTGTCTGCTGGGAGCAGCTGCCGATGACCTCATAGCCTGAAAATATTCAATGCAAGTTATACAAAGTGAATGTTGCCGATTAAACAGTATATAATCGGTATGAGTGAAGATGAATTTACTGCAAACACCTGCGTCAGGGCAGCAGCGGCGGTCGATGTAGCCTTGGCTTTTGCAGGTGTCGATGTGGGTACCTGTTGAGGAGTGAAGGCAGCTAACGTGGGAGCCTTGTTACCGATGAGTGATACGGGACTCATCATTCGGAGTTTGAAGGGCTTGCCACTCCTGCTCATCGGAGGAATTGGATCGTCAACCTGCTAAGTGTAAAGGGGTCAGATGTCGATGACAGAGGTAAAGTAATAAGGAATGCATCGGAATAAAAGACTTACTGCGTCATCGGGGACGATGTGATCGGCATCGATCATGTGCCGATAGTAGTGCGACGACTTGGCAAACAGTTGACACCTCCATTCTTGCCACCAAGACTTGTACTCATTTGTAATAAAGGAAGTTGGTGACCAGGAGGACAGATCAAGGTCTGACACATCGGCATGGGGAGGAAGGTTGACAACCTTGTTCCAGTCTAGAGCGCTAGAGAATGTCTGCCTGGGCTTCACTACCTTGGAATAACAGAGCTTGATCGGCAGTTGACCAAACGCCAGTTGTCTTGCCGCTACCGATGTGTAGTAGAACTCAAATGATGGAGGGGTGTTCTTTCCCGATCCGAAGATGTTCACCGGAATAGCTCGGGGAGTGATGCTGGCCTTCATAATTATCTGATTCTCAGGCACATTCCCATCGGTAAGGTTAAATAGCAGTGGGAACTGGTTGTCTTCATCGGCATATGGCCACCAGAGCCGTTCTGTGGAAGGAATTCCATTATAGAACTTCTGAAAGAATAAACCGAATTGTTCCGCATTGGCATCGGTCCCTGGCAGCACTATAATGACCTCTCCAAAATGGAGAGGAGGGCGAGTTGCCGATTCATCATCCCTGCACTGATGATTTTCCGATATGTCTCTCGGGAATCGTTGAGCGAATAGTTAAACTGAAGCGCTTTCTGCATCTGTGCGTTCAGCCACATATTGATAAACCACCAGGGGCCTCCAAGGTTGCCGATGTGCTCACCTAGCAGCGACTTCTGGGATACTTGATGGAGAAGACGATATACCGATCCTAGAAGATATCTGCCTAGGGGAAGTCTTGTCCCATCGGCAAGCAGCTCAACTGCTGGAAGATACATGGTAGTGGGTCCGACTGCCCTACCGCAGAAGATGAACTTGTCCAGCCACATGTTCAGGAAAGTGGCATGCTCCCTCTGGTTTACTGATCCTATTTTCTGGTACTCCTGAATGTAACCCGTCCAACCGCCGATGTTCCGAGTGTTTACTCTATGCTTAGCTTTCCTATTGAATAAGGTGAAGGTATCGGCAGAAGAGACGTCTAAACCGGTCAACATGTGGACATTGGCAAGAGTGGGAGTGGCTGGTCCATGTCGGAATAAGAAAGCGTTCATAGTATCCGACCAGAAATAAGAGGCAACTATTAACATGTTCTCGTTCTTCTCCATATCGGCAATGGAGAGCCTGATGCATTGGTCCAAGCTGCGCTCTTGCCAGTAAACTTGCTGCGCCCTAGCAACCCTAAGATACCAGTTCTTCCGCCCTTTGGTGGGCTTGGGCCATGAGCGGAAGGCATCCTTCCACAATCCTAAACCAAAGCATTCAGATTTGAATGGGATCCGATTGGTTTCCGCGTTGATTAAAAAAACTGGGATCAGGATTGCCCATGGGGCCTAGGCAGCTGAAGGTGGAACCAGTGAGCGGGATCACTACCTTGTTATACAGTTCCTAGGGTTCGAAGGAAAGAAGGGGAACAATCAGAAAAGGAACGAGGACAACTCCAGATTCGTGCGAGGAAAGAACTAGCAGGGGGCTGGATTAGGAAGAGAATAGGTCTCACCTTGGGAATGTCGACTTGGATCGCCATTGGAGTCAAAGGAGTGCTTGCGGTTCGTCCTTGGGTTGCGAAGAAGTACTGTTGCTCGAGTTCGTATTCTTCAGAGGCGGCTGAAGGTTGAAGACGAAGGCAAGAAGGTGAAAGTGAAAATGAGCTCAGGGTAAAAAGGTAGTGTGGATCCCGGTAACTTTTATAAGCTTGCTCAGGGGCATTTTGGGGTTGCGGTCCATACTATGCAGGAATGTGGAAAGGCCCGTGGTAGATACGCGCGGTGATCGAGGTGGTCTGCAACTGTTTGTGCTACAATCGAGGGATTTTATTATTAAATTGCAGTTCCACATACGGAAATCGAGGAAACTGTGCATCTATCTCGGAGGTAACGGCTACAACAACGGCTACAGTGGAGAGAATTTCGGCACGTAAAATATTGTATGTTCCGAAACTGGGGGGCATGTGTTGACACCGTTTTTCAACACGTGTCAAATGAGCTAAGGCTTGACTGGTCAGCAGCTGTTCTCCATCGGCATCGGGAAATCTTGAGCCAATATTGCTGATGGGAGTATACTGCGGGAAGGCTAAGTGTGCTGCCGATGGAAGCTGGATGATCCTTGCCGACAAAGGTTAATCGTTGAAGTCTTGCTGATGCTGATTGCCGATAAGGAGACATTGCCGATTGCCGATGAGGAGACATTGCCGATTGCCGATGAAGGGTCATTGCCGACCGCCGATGAAGAGTGGTTGCCGATTGCCGATAGGGACTGATTGGTGGACAGTTACCAGTACAAGGTCGCCGATCGGGAAGTATTGCCGATGCCGATGGGCATGGGGTGCCGATGAGTACATCATAACTTAGAGTTTGATGTCAGCGGAAGGGTACCAGTGGCCAAAGAAGGAAACTGCGGATTGTAGGGATCTGTCGATGGAAAGTTTCCATCGAAGAGAAGCATAAGGAAACTGGTGATTTTTGTACCAGTATTATTATAGTAGTTTGAGTTCGACTCTTGCATGGGTCGTTTATTTTCCTTTAAAATAGGCATGTTTGTTTAGGAAAATAAATATTATTGTTTTAGATCCGACTCCTGCGCGAGCCAGTTTCCTTAAAGTTAGGAGTTTGTTTTAGGTTGGGTACGTGTCGTGTCTTTGTACAACTCTCCATGCGGGAGTATAAATATGTGCCCGAGGGCTACGTGTAAATCAATCCAATAAAAAACAAACCAATTTTATTCTTATTCTACTTTTATCGCAATTTACCCTTTTACTGCATTAGCTGTAGTTTATCAACGAGTTCTTCAAGCTTCGACGGGCTGCATCATCTTGATCTCCGTCAAATCCTTGCAAGTTCCGCGTGGGAGTACCTCTGAGCTTTGGCATTCCGGACGCATCGCTGTTTGCCTCGTTCAGCGCTGCTCTAGTTATCCTGATCAAGCCTTAATCCCAGCATCCGAGCGCATCGCCGTTGTTTGGATTGGATCTTGTTCTAGTTATCTTTGATCAATCTGAGCTTTGACATCTGGGCGCATCGCCGTTGTCTCGTTCAGTTTTGTTCTAGTTATCGTCCTTGTCGATTAACTGGTCAAATCGACTGGCACGCCTCCGGAATACCGAGCTTTGGGTAATAGCCCGAGGTGTTCGCAAATCCTGACGCTTTTTGTGTCAACAGTCGTCCCTTCATGAACTCTCCTCTTTTGTCCCTCACTTGGACTGGAGGTAGAATTCCGACAGGTTCATTGTCCAAGCGATGCATCATGGCTTGCATCAGTTGTGCTTGCATGCCCATCAGCTGTTCTACTGACACAGCAGGTGCAGCAGGCGGTGGTGGTGGCGGGTTGACAGGAACTCCACGTCCACGACTACGAACTCTAGCACCTCTGCCGTCCATCTATTTTTCAGCAAAGATGTAGGGTTTAGTGACTTTGTAATACATATAGCATGTTTGTGTCAAACTGAAATTTTCTGGGCATGATATTACATCAGCAGTGCAGTAAAAAGTTCATATCTCGAGCTCTGGAACTCAAACATAAATTCTGCTTATATTGCTGGAAAGATCAGAATGTTTTCTACAACTTTCGTGTTCATAAGATTTTCAGATTCTGTTACTATGTTTGTCAAAAACTCGAATCAAACAGATCTATTCAGGTTCACAGACTGCGCAGTAAGACTAACTTGCAACAGTAACATCTCTTAGCTCAGAATAGATATGGGGTTGGTTCAGGCGGCGTTGGAAAGATACAGAAGTCTATTTTTTGGTGTGAGAGTTTCCTCAACATAGAATTTACTGATTTGGAGATATAAGGCAAAGAACAGATACTGCTCCAGAAAAACAACACAGAGGATATGTGACCAGATCAACCCACTGATATATTATCAAACATTAAACCTAATGTTCCAACTTGTGAGACTTGTGGACAGGACCACAATTTCCCACACTAACATTCAAACAAAGAACCAAATCAACCAAGTTCATAAATACAAGCATTAAGACATCAAGTTCATCAATCACAAAACTAGAACAGGCTCGCACTACTACGCTTATTACAAAGTGGGAAGGACTTCATCTTCTATGGAGCTTCATCTGTCATGATGTGGTTGGGTGGCTTCTTCTCATACATTGAGGCCATGTTCAGCTGGGCCCTCAAGTCATCCACCATCTTCTGGAAACGAGCCACAGACTGCTGCTCGCCATGCAACTCCTCCTGCAACCTCTCATTGACTCCTTGGAGCTCATTGAGATGCCTGACTGTGGTGTCCAAGGTAGAGCCAGGATCAAGAGGGTTCTGGATAGACCAAGTGTTGAACCTGGTGTCATAGCGAGGCAGGAACCTGTATGCATCACCCTGCATCGCTGTGTAACGCCTTCCATGGTAGTAGATGTAGGCGTTCTCAGCAGCATTCTCCATGCTATCCCTGTCATGAGCCCTCCTGGCTACATGACCATGGACAATCTCCACCTTCTGACTGTCGTGGGCCTCATTCCATACTGAGACAACTACCTGTGCCTTCCAGTAGCTAGCTTCGTGAGGGTGAGAAAACTCAGAAACTAGGTACTTCACCGTAGTGTCTATCTCAGGATAGTACTCCTCCAACACTTTCAGCAGCAGGTTGTGGAAGTACGCCGCTGGAGAAGGGTACTTGTAGTACTGCTCCTCGGACCATCTAGGCTGCTCCTCCTCTGGTGGTGTCGCCAGGGCAGGTGCTGGTGCTGGTGAGAGGAGTGGTGCTGGAGTCGGTGAAGGCAGAGGCGAAAGTGTAGTAGCTGGTACATGAGCTGGTGAAGCAACTGGTGTAGGAGCTGGTGGTGGAGCTGGTGCTGCAAGGTTTACATCCATCCATTCCTGTTCATCCTCCGTGTTGACGTCCTCCACCAACACGTTCTCCTCCTCAGGGTCCTCCTCAGACTCGGACACCATCTCATCATCTGAGATGTCCACCACTAGCTGGGAAGTCTGAGAGGTGAACTAGGCCAATTAGCTGCTGGTGCTCAGACGGCGAGACCTCGTGACAGGCGGCATCTACAGAATTTTGTTTAAACTTAATTAGAACAACATTTTAAATAATAGAATAAAGACATAAAAGCATATAAATTTTGTATATAACAAGAGCAAGATAGAAAGCAGTAAAATAGAGAAGCAAAGGATCCTAAAACGACCATTACTACCTAGGCTTGCGTCCTACAGTCAACTCAAGCTTTGATACCAATTTGTCACACCCAATTTCAAGGACGAAATAGGATGCATAACATTATGTGTGCCCAGGAATAATCCACACATAAGTTCACAAATTACAAAGTACCATCACAGAGTTTAATACATAACGAACATATATCCATTACAAGAATAAATAAAACAGACAGAAGATACAACTAGCTCTTGAGGCTCCATCTCACAGGGAAGGTCAACTGGTTGACCAAGCTTAGAAATCTTCAGGGAACTCTTCATAGCCTCCTGCTTCTGTTACCCATCCGGGATTTTTATCCAAAATTGAAAAGAAAACAAGCGTGAGTACACTCGTACTCAGCAGTATAACATGGGGTTATGAAGCTCAAAAGGTTGACACTGGCTTACTGCATTCAGCACTTTTAGTTGGTTCAAGTTTTATTAATAAGTAATATCAGTTATGCTTAAGCCCCAAGTGATCCCACTTAAATCCTTGCCAAAGTTTAATGTAACATAAACATCGTCATTATGGTGGCAATAGGAACATAAAGGTTGGTCAAGTTAATTAATTAAATCGTCAGTTTTCCCATGCTATACTTGCCTTGGTTCTCAAAGTCTTTCTGGTCAAAGCACTCTTGATCAAAGAACTCTTGATCACCAACAAACTCCTCACTGTCTGAACTCGATCACGGCATTGCAACAACACGCATTCGAATTACATACATACAAAGCAAACAAAACTAATATTAGAACAGTACACCATCAACAGTAAACAGAGATAAAGGTTTATAAAAAGATTCTACGCACTGCTACGATCATTTCAACGCGAAATTCACGAAAATCGGATTTAAAACGCAAAAGATATGAATTAAACTAGTTCTCTAAGAGCATTTTTAGTATTTGAATTATCCTTGAATTTAAATAATTCAAACATGACCAACATATGGTTTAACATGTAGAGAATTTCATTATGAATCTAACGCAACTCGAATCGTCCAAATCGGAGTTAAAATAAAATTTTTATAAACAATTTAGTGCAGTGGCATTTCTAAAAATATTGAATTTCCTTTTAAACTCCAAAAATAAATAAACCGATCGGAGTTACGCTTTGAAACAGAGAAAGCGTAAATGCGCTAATGCGCCAGGGCAGAGGCGCGGGGCCAGCAGAGCTGCCACGTGGTGGCTCGGGATTGAACGTGGTGCACTGCACAGTGCGTGCACCCGCTGATTCAGCGATCTAATCCTGGCCACAGATCAAGGATCGGGCGGCTGAAGAAGAACAGAGGGGAGAGAGAGGGGAAACCGGCCAGAGCCGAGGGAGGGCGCGGCGGCGCCATGGCCAACAGAGGGCCGAGCTCGCCGGAGTTCACCGGAAACGCCCGTCCGGCGTCCGTTTCGAAAACCGAACGCATGGGGAGGAAGAGGGAAACGAGGGGAGTGCGTTGGTGCACTCGGTCAAACGCGGGGAGGCGAGCAGAGACGGCGCGGCGGTGCGCCATGGCCGGCGGGCTCTACGCTGTGCGGTTACTGCGATACAGGGCGCGACAACCCGAATTGAGGACACGGGAAGGTGCGGGGTGCTCGTGCAAGTGCGACAGAGGACTCGGTTGAGACGGCGGATTGCCGGAGCGGTGTGGTCCGTGGTGGCGCCATTGACGACGGCGCGGGTACTCGCGGGTAAGGCTCTAGAGGCTACAAACCTCCGAATGGAGGGGTCCGAGAGATGCGGTGTGTGCGTGCGAGGCTAGAGAGGCACTCGAATGAGGCGGTGCGCGACCGGGGAGTGTTGACCACGGTGGTGCCATTAACGGCGGCGCGGGACGCTCATGAGCAGTGCCACAGGGTTGTGAAATCATCAAATTAAAGAGTCAGGGAGGGAGAGGGGGCGATGGCGAAGCTCACCGCAGCTTCGAAGAGAACGGAGACGGCTCAGGGTGGCTTGACGGTGTGGAACGGCGGTCGGCGTGCGACGACGATCCGAGAGCTCCGCATCCACGGCATCAGACGTTCTGCGGCCAAAGGCAGGGCACAGAGAGAGAGATTAGGCTAAGGAGGTTCGCGGGGAGATCGCGGTTACAAAACGGCACTCACTGAGGCGAAACGAGCTCCGGTGTGGCTTCTCAGCGACACAGCGGCGGCGGCGTTCGGTGGAGAGCAGATGGGAAATGGGAGAGCAGAGGGGCGGTGTTCCGCTTTATAGCACCGGTTGCCGAGCATTGGATGCGGGGGTCGGTTGCGAAACCGAGCGCGAGAGCGCAGGACGTGGGCGAGTGGGGAGCGGGCTCACGGCGGTTGCGGCTCTGCTGCTTCCGAACGCGGCGGGAGGTGGGGGAGAGAGCTGACGGGTGGGACCGTCTGGCAGCGAGAGAGAGAGGGAGAGAACGGTTGGGGGACAGCGCCGACAAGTAGGGCCCGGTTGTCAGTGGGCGGGAAGAGGGAGAGAGAGGAAGTGTGGCCAGCTGGGCTGGTCTGCTGGATGGGCTTCGGCCTTTTAGCTGGGCCGCCTGAGAGAAAGAGAGAGTGTGGGGTGGGCTAGACTTCAGGAGAGAAAGAGAAAGAGCAAAACATTTTCTTTTTATTTCCCTTTTCCAAATCCAATTTCAAAACAATTTGAATTCATTTGAATTTGGTTTTGCAAACTCAATCACCCCAACAAAAATTATGTAGCTGCATGAATGCACATTCATGTTACTAACTAGAAATTGATTTTAATTCAATAAATTTTTATTATTTCACTAAATGAAATGCTCACAAAATCCTTTAATAAATCATTTTCTATTATTTTTAAAAGCAAACAAAATTTTGGGTGTTACAGTAAGGACCTAATTAGTCTAGAGGGGGGTGAATAGGCCTGTTTAAAACAACTTGAAAACTTTCTGTTAGATCAGGCCCGACACTGCCGGCCTTAGATCCGGCACTGCCGGGGTGCCCGACACTGCTGCTCTCAGGGGCGGCAGTGCTGGTCACCTGGACAGAACCTTGAACAATTCAAAATATGAACTGAGAATGGAAATTGTGCTTGAATCAAAACCTTCCTAGAGGTGTAGGGAACCTGTAGCACCACTTGAAAGTGGTAGCAACACACCCACTGAGTAGATCGGGTCCAAACCCTAGAAATCTCCTTGCAAACAATGTATATCAAAGTAGAGAGACAAACATAAGGAGACACAAGATTTCATCCGTGGTTCAGCTCGCCACCAAGGCTTGCCTACGTCCACGTTATTGAGGTGCGCCACACAAGGCTCAAGCTCGCCACAAAGGCTTGCTCTTTCCTCAGTCTCAAGTCAAGAGAATGAACTCTTGAGATGAGGGGAATGTATTAGCAATATGGGGTGTTACAAACCTCCCTAGGCTGCCACACGAAGGAGGCAAGCTCAAGGGTGGCGCCTAGCCAGCTAGGAGCAAAGCTCCAAGAGTAACAAACTCAAACCGCTGGCCACCACGCAAACCAAATGCTTTTAGGAGTTGAAGATCCGAGGGAGAAGCTTCTTCTCAAGCTTGGAGGCTCAATCTCTTAAAGGTTGATCGCAAATCAATGGGGGAGAGAGTTGGAGCATCAAGGGAGAAGAGAGAGCAAGAAGAGAGCTTCTCTTTCTGTTTTTCCGAAGTCAGAATGAGTGAATGGCTGAACTAGCCGTTGGGGAGAGGTGAGGGGGTAAGAAATACCCCTTCACTGTCCAATGGGCAGAACAAGTCGCGACAGTGCCGGCCATAGGCGCGGCAATGCCGGACTGCCCGGCACTGCCGGACTGCCCGGCACTGCCGGACTGCCCGGCACTGTCGGCCTGGCAGAAATAGCAAAGAGTGGATCTCTGAATAGCTAGATGATTTGCCTAATATGTATGTGGAGGTTTAATAAGTTGGGATAGATATTGCATTTGGTTCACTTGTTGCCATGTGTGTTGAGTCCCTCTTAATAGTATGGCATACCTAACTCAATTTCGAAATATAAAACGAATTAAAGTCCTTTGAGCTTGTTGCCATGCACTTTTGTAATTGGAGGGGTCCGCCAACCTGTTCATCAACCCTCCTTTCATTTAACCTGCTTGTTATACTTGAAGAATCTCATTAGTCTCCTAAATATTGTCATGTCACCAAAACCCACTTTGGGCTTGATTGCACTTTCAGCTTACGCATCTCCTCTTGTTTCTTCAATCACAAGGTTTTACCCGTACGAACGAGTGTCCAACTCATATGCTGACATATTAAGGAATTCTTTGGGGTAGCATAGTGTCTGATCTGCAAGCTTCGCAAGATGTTGACACTTGCTCCAAGGTCACAGACCACTTCTTCAAAAGTGTAAGCTCCAATGGAGATTGGAATGACAGGTCTCCCTGGATCTCCTTTCTTCATTGGTAGGGTGTCATCCACCCATGCTCTTGATGGCATGGTGAAGAAGTGTCCTCCTCATAGAAACAAGGCAGAGATCAAGTGCATGGGCTCTGCTGGTGGAAAAACACCAACATAACCAAAAGTTTATTCATTCATCTCTAACCTAAATATATTTGAGTAAGAATGAGTTGTATTTTATTTAGACATGACATGAGTGATCAGTCCAAAGGATGAGCATGAATGTAGCATTTCATAAACACTTTGCATATTAGATTGAACACATGGAAAAATTATCTAATTTATTTTTACATCATTGAGATTATCATCTTCCAAGGTTGGATGTGCAACATTTTAGATGGTTAAGACTGTGAGATTAAGAAGTGGTACTAGGATCAAAAATTTAAAGAACAAACATGTTGAGTTTATTAGGTTGGATCATGTAAAGTTGCAGTTCAAACATGTTTAGATCTTTATTTATGTGAATACCAGAATCAAAGAAAGGCTTTTAGAGTGATGCTTACTTACCTTTACCTTTGTCATTGGAGAATGATGGCGTCATACCTTCATGGAAACTTCCCTTGATCAACTGGTAGTGCATTAACGACTTGTCTTCTTGTTCCACTCCTCTCTCATCCTTGTTCTTCCGATCTTGAAATTTTTGTTGATCTTGTCTTGAAGTTTTGTTCACCCTCTTCCATGGATTGAGTGCCTTGATTGTAGATGTCTTTTTCTTACTCCATGGAATTCATCGTGATGAATTAGCTGCATCTCCCTTATGAAAATTGTTGAAGTTCATGTATCTCTCTTCATCTATGGTATGAGTTTATCTCATGACTTCCCAATTTGATATTGAAAGTTTTCCTGTAGGGGTTAGTCCAACAAAATATCCTATATGCACTCTAGTATACTATCAGTTCAAAAATCAACCTAGACAAGTCTAGATTAATTTAGGAAGACATTTTAACCTAAGCACCTTGCTTAATTTAAAAGCCTTTAGAAGTAAAATCAAAATACCTTTATTTTAAACTAAGAACCATGCATAATTTAAAAGGTATATGAAAATACTTCAAAACCTAAACATATACTATAGCAAACAAAGGTAGCATGAAAGTATTATAGAGATTTACTCAAGTAACGATGAAAGAGCATGATGACATATTTTTTTTAGTAGTTGAGCATGCCTTAAAGGTAGGTACAACTAATATAATGTAGCAACATGGCAAAAGATGTTTGTATGATGGGTTATCCCCCAAGCTTGAATTTTGCAAAAATCAAGACTGGATGAATGTAATTCAATGTTGCATGATGCTTGGTTGGACATACCTTATGCTTGTTATTCCTTCATTTTTTATGCTCTATACCTGGAAATGTTAGTGACAAAAATACTCGAAGGAATATAATCATAATTTTCTATGCTCAGATCACAAGGGTAGGCAACATAAAGGTGAACACTTATGTTAGGATCTGAGAGATGCTTGTTTTAGGACACTAATCTAGTCCTAAGGAAACCTTTCAAGATGTGCTTTTAGAAAAACGGTTTCCCCTTCATTACCTATCTCAAGATTTACACAACGAGATCTACAAAATTTATGATAAACATATGCATCGACAACCACCCTTTTCAAGTATTTGTAAACAGAAAGTGTGAGGGTGTTGAAGATGTCATTGTGGTAATAAAGAGACCAATGGGTATGGGAGATGTCTCATATGAGCATGGATTTAAAGAGATAGATAGGGAATAGATTCTATGCTCATTGATATCATCTTCCTCTCCAATCTCTATGGTTAATTCTTCATGTAAGTTCAAAATTCCACTTGGATTGGTAACTCTCAAATTGGTCTTGTTTGGGGCCTCCTCTATACTTGGATGATTCATATTTTCAAATGAATTTAAAACTAAACCAAGCCTAGAGAAAGATTGCTCCCAAACCATGGCTATACAAGCAGGGCGAAGCTCATAGCCATTTATAAGAATAGAGTGTGAAGATGATGGAGTCTCCAACAAGTCGCCCTTTGGAGTAAAATATTTATAGTTTTGGTAAGATGAATATGGTAAGGTGAGAAAGATGGTAAAAAGGAAAAAGGAAAAAGGTAGATGGATGACCATAGTTCGAAACTAGCACAGCTACTGTTCCCCGGTAACGGTGCCAGAAAGGTTGTTGGTATTTCTTAACGCACACAGATAAATCCGCAAGCGCACGGATACCGTTGTAGCTTTCACCCGTGAGTATTCCAAGGGTTGTTGGTATTTCTTATGACTATTGAATAAATCCGCAAGCGCACAGATTATACCGTTGTAGCACTTCACCCAGGAGTATTCCAGGGTATCGTAATTTATATTCTCCCAAGGGAAAGCGAAGCTAGAAATAATAATAAAATAGAGATCCTAGAGATCACCTCAATTTAGCATCAACTAGTGTAAGGGGGTAAATGATATAATGATAGGAAGGTAATGATGATGTAATAAACCAGTAAAGATAAGTAAGAGATGACTAATGAGTATAACTATGTGGGAGGACAACGAGAGAGTCAAAAGGGTTCCTATGATTCCAACTCTACCTCGGTGGACTTAACTATGGCACTGAGCTGAGACAAACTTTGATTGATTCCTCCATACAAGTTGTTGGACAAAACTCCTACCAGACCGCGCCCTCTTCTTACGGGGGCCTTATCTTTTAAGAACTTGCCTATAAACACGTGGTGGAATACAACGACTAGACAAGGTTGTCACCTCTTGCTAGCTACCACAAACAATCCGTGCAACAAGAGATAACCAAAGGCAAGATTAAGTATAAGCACCACACTTACACTTATTCTTACTACTCTAATCATGTATACAGTCAACTAGAGTACCCTAGGACGGGCGATGATCGCATACAGGAAAGGCCACAAGGATCTCAATTTAGTTTATAACAACTAATTGACAAGATAAACCACAACAATACTATAGCAAGTATAATATTGCACAAAGTAAATACTAAGTAAAGTAAAGAAGGAATATTGCATTAAATAAGTAAAGTCTTACAAAAGAGAAAAGATACAAGAGCTTATACCAGATTCTCCAGGAAAACAATATCCGAAAAACTCGAGCGAAGCTCAACTCAACTCTAACTCCCACATTATAGAAACACCACTAGACTAATCTCCACTTGATAACAACAGTGGCTTGTATGGATTACATCATGATCAGAGAGGGAGGTCTAGGCCTCTATTTATAGTGGAGGATGGAGTGGGGGCTACTCTAGTGCCATGTCATCGATCCAAGGAGCATCAAACCTCATCCCTTGGATCAAACCATCATACAAACGCCTAGAATGGATGGCTTGGATTTCCAACATGTGCAACTTGATATGGCGGTTGAGTGGGACCCAACCGACCTAGGGGGTGGTCGGCCGACCCCCCCTATGGCCAGTGGGCCACCCCTTAGCCTTCTGGTGGTGGTCCCACTAGTCAGGGACTGAGTGGGGGCTAGGTGGGCCCAGGGGGTAGTCGGCCGACCCCCCCTAGGGGTCTCTGGCCCACCACTTCCTTCCTGGTGTTGGCCCCACTTGTCATGTACTTGAGGTTGGTCATTCTAAAGTGTTTGTCGTGTTGATCTCTTGGTGTGGGCCCATGGATCCATGTGCTTTGTTTGTAGACCGTTGAGAGAAAACACAGAGTGATCCAGGGGCTGGGAGTCACTCTGGATTGCTTCACACGGATCATGGCTGAGGGAGGTGGCCTGGTGGGCCCACATGGTGGTCGACCGACCCCCTATGTGGGTCCCACTGGGCCTCCTTTGCTCCATTTCTTTATTCCTGCAATCAAATACTCCATGGATATGTGGAACTAGTTATTTGATAAAATATTCTCATGTTGTGTTTGTTTATCCTTGATCCTGAGTCTATTGGCATTATTTAATTTTATAAATTTTGGTCATAATTTGTGCCAAGAAGATCCCCCAAGCTTAACCTTTGCTCGTCCTGAGCAAACAATCAAACTTAGCTCGAAGGATCAGGAGTTGCTACTATGCTTCATATTTCAAGAGTACTAAGTTTACAACAATCATACTTCTCTTTTATATGAAAAATTCAGCAATAAAGACTCACCCATATTGCCTTAGTCTTCCATGGGGCTTATAACTTTATCCTTTGTCTTGGGCGGTTGAGAGATAGAACAACTTGACTTGAGCACTAGTTTTCTCATTCTTTCACAAGTTTCATATCGGAGGTTTTGTAAAGTTTTATAAAAGAAAGACTTAATGTTCCCCAAATGATACTCTCAAGTCGCTCATGTAGTGTATGATTCCTCACCAAGGCACATATCATAGTTTGCTTTCTTTCATCCTATCTCTAAAGCTTATGTGGAGCTGTAGGTAGGGATCAAAGATGTAGCAAACTTACCTTGCATATATTGTAAAGTCAAATTCTGGACCCAAGGAGAAAAGTGTCATACTCTTAGATCAAGATGTGCAGGTGTGTGGAAACATGGTGAATGATCAATACTCCTATAAAATATCTCTCTTTCCTATCTTATAAAATTGAGACATAGCTATCTTTATTTATTTTTCTATGAGCTTTGAAATTACTAATGATTTTTTTATTTTTTTTCAAGGAGTGCTCATAAAAGATTAGGACTACAGAATGTCCTTGAATATTTTTTTCCATAATTTTGCATAGTCTGTCTCTTTTACTAACAAACTAGAGAGAGATTTTCTACTTAGAGTATGGAGTATGAACTATGTGGAAATGTAAGACATGTTTTTGCGTACTTCCAGTGTAGAAGCAGCATATATATATGTGGCGTCTACGTGATCTTGATCTTGGGAGCATGATAAATCTCTCAACAAGGGTCACAAAACTTGACCAAACTCAACACAAAGCAAGCAGCTTATGTAGAAAGCTTATATCATGAAAGATCATGTATGGCTTTGGTAGGAATTTTCACCATTGAGGAACAAAAAGTGTTTTATTATTTTAAGAAATAAATCTCCGATAGTCATTCTAGCTTAGAACAATATTATAGTAGCTCTTATCTCGTCATATCATGTCTCACAACAACTTAGACTTAGTTACAGCATTTGCAACCCACAAAAGTTTCAGGTTCATGATGGTTTCTTTTAAGCCAAGTAATCCATACTTAGAGAAATATCAAGCTGTAAACTAAGTACTAAAGAGATATTTAGCAGAGCAACTACTCATCATTTCAATAAGGGATAATTATCCATGGTACATGTGAGAGTAGAGATAAGTCTTTTTATTTTTATTTATATGCTGAGAATTAAAATGCGTAATTAAAATGTTGAATTTGAAAGATGTGGAATTTAAATACCGAATCTAAAATGCTGAAAATTAAAAACTTACCTTAGTGGGGGAGGGAACCTCCCCCAAGCTTATTCTTTTCATGGCCCTTGTGGAGGGAATTGTGTTGGGTCTATTCCATGATAAGCATAGAACTGAGCCCACTACTGAGTATGAAAGTCTCTCATTTCTTGGACCCGTTGTTGATTTTGGACCACATTCTGATGGAGGATTCCATGATTCACCCGTAGATCGTCTACTTGGGTGGTGAGTAAATTTACGTCATGACGGAGTTCACGGTCCTCTCTTCCCTGCGAAGACGAAGCAAAAGAAAACCGTCCACTTTGTACATGTGACGCTGATCTCTGGAGTCCACTGCTCGAGCTGGAGAACTGTAGTGCTCATGGACTCATCTACGAAGTCTGGGCCTAGAGATGTGCTTTCTTCTTGTGCAGCATGTGCCGTGCTGCGTGTCACCCTTCGACCTGCAAAACTCCTACGCCCTTCTTGTGTGTCTGTAATAAAGGTTAGTTGCCTACACCTATACAATTTGAGCCTTTCACAAGGGAGCAGAATTCTTTTTAAGGGATCATTATTCATGTAAATGACAGATTCATTTATCCCACGCATTAAAATGTGACCTTGCACAAAATACCCTATGTCCAACACATCTCTTTGTGAACTTAAGAAGAACCGGTAATTATCAAGCTGAGCCAAGTTGTGCATGATTTTAGTGATCATGGATGTAAACTCAAAAGGTCATTTTCTACCACTGGCTGAGCACCAGTGATCTACCATGGCTCTAACAGGAGAAACAGGAATTTTATTTACCATGGCAAAAATTATTCTTAGCTCAACATTTGTTAAAGGCCTTACATCATCTTTAGGGAACAAGGTTATTCCTATCCAACGATGTATAAAACGTAAAGTAGGATTATGAATTTCACTTGTTCGTGGATGTCTAGAATTATCCTTTCCAGAAATTAGTTTCCAAAATTCATTTCTATTATATCCTTGTGTAGCATGCTCAAGATTAATAGGGCAAGTGTGTCTACACCCGAGCACAAAACTGAATTCTTTCCAGGTAAAAGAAAATGGATGATTACGAAGCCAGAAATTAATCCTTTGTGCACTAGTATTAACCGTACTTAGGAACTCTAGAGTTAAGAGCTTACTTCCTGGGTCATTAGTGATATTCCAAAAGGCACCGGTCCACCCTATGGTACTAAAGACCTCACGAAAGTCTGAGTCTAACCCTGTTTTAACTAAGAGGTCAGGATCAATCACCTTGGTGTGCTCGTAGTCGCGGCCCTTCAAGGTGTTGAAAATAGCCATCTCATGAGGTGCGAGCTGGATGCCGGTTTCGGGATCAGTGACCCATGATGTTTGATCTCCCGAAAGTTCGGCTGGTTCAAAATGACCAGCACTAGGATGTTCTTGCTCATAATCACTTTGGCTAGCGCTGCTGGCCATGATTTTGGTAGCACCCGAACCATGTACTGACTCAGACCTTGTATCAATGGACATAAAATCTGTACCTTGGGATGAGCCACCTCCCTGGGAATTCTTGGAAGAACTCCCACTGACTGAGCTACGTGCCTTCTTGAGCGCTTTCTTGAGGGACTTCATAGTGTCATTCTAGCTAACTAAGCTAGAATCCTTTGCTTGCTTAGCGGGAGCTAAACGAAGAGTTGGCAAGGGATTTTTGCTTTGTGAGCTGCTGTGGTCGAGAGTGTGTGTCTGAGGGAGTGGCTCTTGCTCGTGTTCATATAGCAAAAGAGAGGGGAGAGTGATTGGGGGTGTGGGCCCGGTCGGCCGACCACCCACCATGTCCTCTGAGTGTCCTTCTTGCAAGGTAGTGGTGTGGAGGAGATGCCCGACAAGGATTTGAGAGAAAGGGGCCTCCCCTTGGATCGGCCGAATGCATCTTTGGATGCTTTGGTGATGATTTTGCACCATGCCAAAGTTGCATGGCATGAAGAGGGAGAGAGAGAGATGAAGGGGGCAAGGAGGTGATGGAAGGGGTCAAAACATGTCCTTATTGGCTCTAGCTTCATTTGTTTGGGAATCAAACATGAAGCATCTCGAGGGAGAGAAAAGAGGAGAGGAGGAGAGGGAGAGAGGTGCTCAGCTGATCACTTATTGTGATCCATGGCCCATGGTGCACTGCCCCATGCATGGAATCACGAGGCAGGGTCGAGCCACAGGGCAGTGGGGCCAGGGACCTGATCGGCCGACCCCACCAAGTCCTCAAAAAGGCATGGCTTTGGGTCACTAATCCTCCTATGCTAATTAAAGTGCAATGCAAGTTTCGTGGATGAAAAAGAATTCAAGATTTCATTATTTTTGTGTTTTCAGATTTTATTATAGCTAAGCATGATTATGTCTTAGAATTAATAAAAAGATAAGGTCATATGATAAAAAGATTTCAGGAATTAAAGAAGAGAATGTGAAAGAAAACTTACCTTGTATGAGATTTACTTTGTAGCCATGCTTTCAATTATTTGAAGTAGGGTCATCCTCCTCATTTGCCCGTTGAATTTGCTTCCGGGGTTTTTGAGGTGGAGTGGTGCATGGCTTGATCACTTTCTTTCGCCATACCCGTTTGAGTTTTGCCCGAGGTTGTTGCTTCAATTTTTCCAGGTAAGTATAATTGACACATGGGTCGCATTCGAATACCTTGACTATGGAGCATTGCTCGACTTTTGGCTTGAAGTGGAATATTTCCCTTGTTCCATCGATGTTGAATTGAATTTCTACAGCTCCTACATCGATGTGTGCATTTGCGGTGCCGAGGAACGGTCTTCCTACGATGAGTGGGGTCTTCTTGTCTACCTCCATCTCCAACACCACGAAATCCACGGGGATGAAAAATTCTCGTATCTTGACGGGAATATTTTCAGCGATCCCCGCGGGGTAACGAATTGATTGATCCGCTAACTGCAAACACATTGGTGTAGGGGACAAAGTAGTATGAGTTAGTTTATCAAAAACTACCTTTGGCATGACGCTGACGCTTGCTCCCAAGTCGTAGAGGGCATGCTCGAATTGTTGGGTCCCGATGGAGCAATTAATGGTGGGACACCCTGGGTCCTTCTTCTTCAATGGTAGCTGGTTAAGTATGGCTGCGCTGCACTCCTCCGTCAACTTGATGACTTCGGTAGTAGGTAACGGTCTCTTATTGTTGAGAATGTCCTGCAGGAACTTGGCGTAGGTTGGGACCTACATCGCATCAAGTAGGGGTATATGGACATATAGTTGGCAAATTACCTCGACGAATTTACCGAAGCGTTCGTCTATTGATTTTCGTCTTTGGTTTCTTGGGAATGGTAGTAGAACGTTCGTATCATAATACTCGTGTGGGGCTGTTTTCCCATGAAACTTGATAGGGTCCTGGAGTGGTGCACTCTCTTCTCTTCTTCTTCTTCTTCTTCCTGTTGTTCTTCTACTTCTGCTTCTTTTTCCTTTCTTGTGGTTTTACCTGTAGTGTTAAGATGTGGTGGATCGCGAGTGGTCTTACCCCCTCTCGTGGTCACCGCACTTATACTAGAGATTTTTTCAGAATTACCAAGGTATGGAGCAGAAGAAATCAATCGAGATAATTTTCTTTCGATCATATTATTAAAATTCAATTGATTCTTTACAACAGAAGCAAAGTCATTCATTTTATTGTTTAAAGTTTCAAGGGTCTTATCATTGGCTGCTAGTTTATTGTTCAAACTTTCATTAATCCTAGCTTGGCTTAAGACAAGATCTTTAACGGAAGGCTTATTAAAATTATTAAAGCTTTTACCTTCATTACCTTGATTGAAGAGTTGTGGCTTTGATCCTGATTGTTGAGGTTGCTTCTCATTATTGTTGACGAAGCTCATACCTTCATTGGTTTTGGGACAATTGTTTCCCGAATGATTTCCACCACATACCTCACACCATTGTTCTGACTTGTAAGCTTGTGTGGAGGCATAGTGTTGGATGGCATCTCTGTCCTTCTTGAAGTTTACTTGTTCTTCGAGTTTCTTCATCAAGAGATCCATACTTGTGGAGAGTGCACTTACTTCATGAATGGTTGCTGCATTCTTTTTCTTAACTGGGAGCCTTTCATCTTTCCACCCTTGATTTGTCACTATCTTCTCAATAAGATCTTTTGCTTGTGTGACATTGAGTGAGGTGAATGCTCCTCTAGCGGCTGCATCAAGGTGACTACGGGTTATTGGTGTTAACCCATAGTAGAAACCTTGAATCAGGAGCCAATCTTGGATTCCATGGTGAGGACATTCCTGAATGTACTCCTGGAGACGTTCCCATGCTTCAGGAATAGTCTCGTCCGCTTGCTGTTGGAAGCTTGAAATTCTCCCACGAAGGGCGGAGGTTTTGCCCATCGGGAAGAACTTGAGAAATGCATTGGTACACTTCTCCCAAGTGGCAACTTCCTCAGAATGAGCATAGAACCATTGCTTCGCCTTCCTGAGTAGTGAGAAGGGTAAAAGGCGAAGACGAATGATATCTGGTGCCACATTCTTAATGGAAATGGTGCCACTTACCTCCAAGAAGTGTTGGAGATGTGCACTAGCATCCTCATGGGACTTCCCGCGAAAAGGGTTGGCTTGCACTAAGTTGATCAAAGCTGGCTGCAGCTCGAAGGTAGCACCCCCTGTGTTACCGTCTGGTCCTTGGGCCACATGAGCGAATGAAGGAGCCGAGAAGTCGGAGATAGCCTCTTGAGCCATAGCTTGCTTGACAAACGAAGTGGAGCCTCCTTCCTTGAGTGGATCCGAGTCTGCGGTGGGCTTTTGAGGAGACACTAGACGATGTCTAGAGTTTCTTCGGAAACTCTAAGAATTTTCATGTATAGTTGCTCAAAACTGGAACTCACTCATACAATGCCTTGCTTCACAATTAAGAAAGACAAAGGCAAGGGGTAAGCCCCTACAACTATTTGATAACTAATTTGATAGTAAACTTTGGATTCAATTTTATTAAAATTTCTAGGCTATGCTTTCCCCGGCAACGGTGCCAGAAATGCTTGCTGGTATTTCTTATGACTATTGGATAAATCCGCAAGCGCACAGATTATACCATTGTAGCACTTCACCCAGGAGTATTCCGAGGTATCGTAATTTATATTCTCCTAAGGGAAAGCGAAGCTAGAAATAATAATAAAAGAGAGATCCTAGATATCACCTCAATTTAGCACCAACTAGTGTAAGGGGGTAAATGATATAATGATAGGAAGGTAATGATGATGTAACAAACCAGTAAAGATAAGTAAGAGATGACTAATGAGTATAACTATGTGGGAGGACAACGAGAGAGTCAAAAGGGTTCCTATGATTCCAACTCTACCTCTGTGGACTTAACTATGGCACTTAGCTGAGACAAACTTTGATTGATTCCTCAATACAAGTATGCTAGGCGAGGGGATCGATCAGTAGGAGGACAAAACTCCTACCGGACCGCGCCCTCTTCTTACAGGGGCCTTATCTTTTAAGAACTTGCCTATAAACACGTGGTGGAATACAACGACTAGAAAAGGCTATCACCTCTTGCTAGCTACCACAAACAATCCGTGCAACAAGAGATAACCAAAAGCAAGATTAAGTATAAGCACCACGCTTACACTTATTCTTACTACTCTAATCGTGTATACGGTCAACTAGAGTACCCTAGGACGGGCGATGATCGCATACAGGAAAGGCCACAAGGATCTCAATTTAGTTTATAACAACTAATTGACAAGATAAACCACAACAATACTATAGCAAGTATAATATTGCACAAAGTAAAGACTAAGTAAAGTAAAGAAGGAATATTGCATTAAATAAGTAAAGTCTTACAAAAGAGAAAAGATACAAGAGCTTATACCAGATTCTCCAGGAAGACAATATCCAGAAAACCCGAGCGAAGCTCAACTCAACTCTAACTCCCACACTAGAGAACACCCACTAGACTAATCTCCACTTGATAACAACAGTGGCTTGTATGGATTACATCATGATCAGAGAGGGAGGTCTAGGCCTCTATTTATAGTGGAGGATGGAGTGGGGGCTACTCTAGTGCCATGTCATCGATCCAAGGAGCATCAAACCTCATCCCTTGGATCAAACCATCATACAACCGCCTAGAATGGATGGCTTGGATTTCCAACATGTGCAACTTGATATGGCGGTTGAGTGGGACCCAACCGACCTAGGGGGGTGGTCGGCCGACCGCCCCTATGGCCAGTGGGCCACCCCTTATCCTTCTTGTGGTGGTCCCACTGGTCAGGGACTGAGTGGGGGCCAGGTGGGCCCAGGGGTTGGTCGTCCGACCCCCCTCCCCTAGGGGTCTCTGGCCCACCATGTCCTTCTTGGTGTTGTCCCCACTTGTCATGTACTTGAGGTTGGTCATTCTGAAGTGTTTGTCGTGTTGATCTCTTGGTGTGGGCCCATGGATCCATGTGCTTTGTTTGTGGACCGTTGAGAGAAAACACAGAGTGATCCAGGGGCTGGGAGTCACTCTGGATTGCTTCACATGGATCATGGCTGAGGGAGGTGGCCTGGTGGGCCCACATGGTGGTCGGCCGACCCCCTATGTGGGTCCCACTGGGCCTCCTTTGCTCCATTTCTTTATTCCTACAATCAAATACTCCATGGACATGTGGAACTGGTTATTTGATAAAATATGCTCATGTTGTGTTTGTTTATCCTTGATCCTGAGTCTATTGGCATTATTTAATTATATAAATTTTGGTCATAATTTGTGCCAACAAGGGTATCAATTTCCACGGGGAACGTGAAGTGTACTAGATAAGAACTAAGAGCATCCAAGGATAGATAAGATAACTGGGTAGAGAGATTTTAGAGTTTTCTAAGGGGTTTATGTAATCAAAGGTCCACGATACTCTACTTACTTTGGAGCAACAGTACCTTCCCGACTCTCGGTAAAGACTGGGAAAAAGGTAGTCGGGGGGAGGCTGCCAAAAGCTCTACGAAAACACCAACCCGAACATGGTGGACTACAAAGGCCTTACAGAGCTGTCACCTCTAGGGCTACCACAACTATCCGTAGGATTGGACGCAAACTCAGGTAAACTCTAGTCTAGACACCACGTCTACACTATCGCTTACTACTCTAATCCCATATGAAAACTAGAGCAGTCAATACGAGCGGAGATCCTGTAAATAGAATAAAGTAAGAACTAAAATAAGATACTTAGAAATAATAAATGAAGAACCTGGAGACTACTCAGAACCAGATTCTACAATGATACAATGTTGAGGAAGATCCGACAGATCTGGCTCCTCCTAGCTCTCTCCTCCTCTCTCTCACCTCTAATTACATCTAGATGAACAAGAACTAGAAGAACTAGATCTGGACAACTAGAGGGACCTCTCTCCTTCTCTACATCTAATTGAAACCCTAGCTTTTGCTCTGGAGAAGAATAATGAGATGAGATGATCCTCAGGGGGGTCAGGGGCCTTAGTTATATAGCCTCCTCAAATGAACTGTAACACCCTAATTATCTGAATGTCAAATTGATTAGGGTTTCTTATTGTGGTTTTGTTATATGCATTTAACCTGATTAAGTAAAACTAAAATGAATCTAGTCTATGAACATTTGTTGTTGCATTCATGCCGCCGCATTGTCTTCCTCTTTGCTTTGACTGTGGTGTGCTCGCTAACTCTAACCCCTAACTCCACCCTTCTCTAACCCTAACTCATCGTTTCTCGTCCCCGCTTTGACCTAGACCCACCTAAACAGTTCTAGCATAGCTCTAACCTACCCAAGGTCGGCTTAGCTAACCTTAGCCTGCCTCTGGCCGTCCACAGCTAGCCCTGCCACCCCTCCTAGCCAGCCACAGCAAGCTCTGGCCAGCACCAGCCGGCCTTGGCCTCTCCAAGCCGGCCAACCGCGCTGCGCACCAGCCCAAACCGCTCTAGCCAGCCAAAGCCCCTCCCAGCCGGCCTGGCACAGCAGCAGACCGGCCCAGCCAGCGCCTGCCGATCGGCCAATAGCGCACGCGTGCACGCACTCCACCTGGCCCAGCTCCGCGCCGCGCAGCAGTGTTGACGGTCTGGCCCCGCGCGTCAGCCACCCTGTGCTTCTTCCCCAACAGAACGTGCGGTTTCCGCGCGCGTCGAGCTGCTCTGCTCCGATTTCTGAGCCTCGCGTGGCCCGATGTTCGCCGGGCTATAAGAGGACGCCCTGGAGTCCGCGCCGCCCTTCCCAACCCTAGCCGCCACACGCGCTTCGCCTTCGCTCTGCTCTACTCGGTCATCCATCGAGAAACAGAGAGTCGCCGCCACTCGTTCCGTCGTCGTGCCGCTCAGCCCCGCGAAGCACTTCGGTAAGCAACGCATCGGCTTCGCGACGCCGCTGCGATCCCTCCCCCTCTCTTCTTCTTTGTGCTGAGTACTCACCAGCTCTCGCCGCCGTTCGCAGGGAGACTGGAGCCGCCTCGTCTCGTCGCCAGCCGCCTCCGCTTCATCTCAGCTCACGGGAAGTCCCTAGGTGAGCTCGCGGTCCATCTCTCTCTCCCTTGGTCCAATCCCCGGCCGAATCCGTACCCCGGGGCTCCGTTTCCCATGCTCCGGCAAGCCGCCGGCCATGGAGCCGCCGTGAGCCCCCTCTGCTCCGGCCGAACCCCCCCTCTCTCTCTCTCTGTTCTAATTCCAACCGTCCAGATCTAATCCAGCGGACGAGATCCATCCATACCCCTTCGCGGGTAGTTTTGCTAAAGAGACCCTACAGTTTCGGCTATTTAACCCGCAATCCAGATCCAATTCGGTTTAATCCGAATTTCTGATTTAATCTATTTCAAAAATAGATCTATTATTTACAATTTTCCCACTCATCTTGTTTAGCTCATATCTTGCCTATTTTAACTCCGTTTCCAGTGGTTCAAGTTCCTATAGATTCGTATCGTCATGTAGATTAATTCTATACTGTTGTTTACCTCTGTTGTTCACTGTGGTGTACTGTTTCTTATTTAAGTTTGTTTTCTTGCATGTTATGCTCCTATGTGTGATGGTCGATGCGGTAAGAGCACGATCCTTCGGTGAAGGAAGAGGAGCAGGACCTTGAGCAGTTTGACCAGCCCGAGCTTGACCAAGGCAAGTGCAGACACCATTTGACCATCTTGTACCTACTTATATTAATTCACTTTACTTTCATGCATGTGTCTAAACTTGTGAAACCCTAGAACATGAATAGGCTTGTTGTACCATCCTTGTTCACCTGGGGGTTTACCTTTTATCAACATAAAGTAGCCATGCTTAGTCGCTTTACCTACTTTAGCATATGATGACAATCTAAACATGCTAACTGCTATTAAAAGTGAACCAATGGCTTATGAAACATGGTGATGATGTGATCTCTCGTACAGTTGGATTTAGTTGGTTCGAAGGGGGAACGAGTACTTGTCTGGGACCGGTGTTTTTCGGGTACTCGTATCTCCTCTCCCTAAGAGCTGGTTCGTGGAGCGGCCACCTGGGACATCCGTGCAGCTTCAAGCTATATGGCTCTTGCTTGACTAATTAACAAGGCAGCCAGTAGTAGGGTGTGGCTTACCGGGTAGGCGTAGGGGAGTATCCCATGTAATGAATATTAAGTTGCGGTCGACCGGGTTCCATGGCTATGGGGACGGCTTCAGGCACGTGGGCCAAACCCTACGGGTTGCACCTATTAGCAGAACCCTGCGAAAGGTCTCGTTGTGAAACCCTGCCCGTTCACCTTGGCAGTGTTCTTGGGGAGTCATGACCCCGGGCGAATGGGAATCACGACTTGGAGTGAAAGTGCACACCTCTGCAGAGTAAATCTAATATATCAACCGCGCTCACGGTCAAGAGCGGCCCGGATCCTCACATGGACAGAGTCATCTTTGCTCAACTTATTTCTGGCTTGAGAGAGATCATGGTTGGTTGGCGGTGGAGAGTTTGTGGTTGGTTACACATGAGAGCTCAAGGTTGCTACCTCGAGTGTTGGGATTGCTATCCCTGTTGCTGATGAGATGCGGGGTTGCTACTCCGCGGTGTTGCCGAAGTTGCTACTTCCGGCATGGTGCTCTATAATGATGATCTTACCTTTTAATCACTAAGGGATGGGTTCTTTTAACCAGTTTTAGTAAACAGGTTGTTTTAATAAAAGATGTCAACTAAAATGCTAAATGCAGTCAACCGTGTCAGCTTTATCTTGTTAAGCTTTGCATGTCATTACTTTCCATCTGTACTTGCTGAGTTCGACATCAGCTCCTCCTTGCTATAATCACATAAAGGCTGGGTAGAAGATCAAGACTGGGATGAGGAGTTCCCTGAAGACATCGAGGGGTGTTAGGCTCGTGTGTCACTGCCGTCGACTTTCCTGTGGCGAGATGGCTCCTTCTTCGCGTCGTCGTAGTTCGTCGATTTACCTTTTCTGCTAGACTTTGATCAAGGCTTGTAATAAAGTACTCTTTTATATTTGTTTAAGTTTATATTTCAAACACTGTGCTATGTATCATTGATGACATCGATATGTGTGTAATTCTTGATCCTGGCACACATGTATTATGCATTCGGTCTCTTTTCTGAACCGGGTGTGACAGAAATGGTATCAAAGCCGTGTTGACCGTAGGACACGCAGCCTGGTTAGAAATGGATGTCTTAGTTGTCTCTAGTCAGCCTAGGATGTCTTTATCTCATAATATCTTTATCTCATACATTTTTGCAAAATCTCTATACATATGACTAGCTTTTATGTATCATTGATGCATTTAATGTTTACTTATTATTACCCTTGATTATTTATATGCATTGTTATATTGTTTTACTTCACACAAATACCACATATTAGCATGTTACTTATTGACTCTGTACTTTTACTACGCTATTTTATTCATTTATTTATTTCATGCATAACTTTATTTTATCATCCCCCCAGATCATTCATTTATACCTGTTGCATCTTTTGGTCTTATGCATATATTTAGATGGCCTGACAGAAGTTGACTTGCCGCAAGACCTGCATGGCTTACCGTGTTCAGCGTGCAGTGGAGTTTCCTCTGACAGGAAACGTGGACCGCTACATCTTCGCCCGCAGTCAGCACCTGGATGATGGCTCCAATATCCAGCAGGGAGCACCCACAGGTGGTCAGCAGGATCGACAGGCTCTGGAGGCTCAGCAGCAGGCTGAGAACCAGAACTAGCAGGCGCCCAACCAGGGTGCTGGAGGAGGAGACCGAGGCGATGACAGTGACACCGGTTCCAATGAGGGATCTGGAGGATCTGGCGGATCAGGAGGACCTGGAGGATCAGGAGGATCTGGAGGAACTGCCGCAGGAGGCGGCCAGTTCCAGGCCCAGGGCGGGTGGACTGTGACTATCTGTACCCGTGATGGAGGAGAGTGTTTCTTCCATCAACAGCTTCTCGAGCTCCTACACCAGCAAGACGGCATGGGTATGTATGTCGTTGAGTACCGGAGTGAGCACTGGAGCCACCTAGTGTACCCTACCTACTGGAGAGTCTGCACACACGTGGGCAGGCCGAGCTCTCACCTCCACGCTCTTCGGGTGGTGACCGTCCACGAGGCTCCCGCGTCACGCTCTACAATGATGGCAGGCATCAGTGATGTTGCTCGTCAGGCCTTCTACGCCTATCGGGAGCACTTCTTCGAGCTCATCAGTCAGGATGAGCGCTGTTACTACCCTCGTTGCTGCCGTGGTGAGCTGGTGGCTAGGATTGCGTCAACAGCAGGAGAGCAGAGCAACAGGATGACTCCTACGGTGAGGTTGTTGGCGATAACCAACACCGAGCTGAACGCAGCCTTGGTGGAGATCAAGCAACTGCGTTAGCGCCAGGAGGAGGACAGGAGAGTGTATGCTCAGCTGCTAGCACACGTCACCAGCCAGGCGCCCATATCTCCTCAGTGGCCTGCTATCTCTCCAGCTCGTGAAGACCCTCACTACGGTTCTGCCAGTGGTCGTACTAGGATGGATTAGGAGTCCAGTTCCTTAGTTATCAGTTAGTTCACGTCTAGTGCGTTAGTTCGATGCTTAGCTTGTGAGTCAGTGGTGAGTCTTGTCTTAGGTTTGGTTTGCTTGAGTTGAGTGATAAGTTGAACTATTATTATGATCTTGTGTGATTCGTTCTTTGTAATGATTGCAGCGATGACTGTGGGGTGATGTCCACAGCTTCGTTTGAACAAGTTAAAATTTGTTTAATGAATAGCTAGTTTGGGGTTTATGATATCTCTTAGTGTGCTTTATCATGTCTCATATCAGTTATCTTTTTCCATATCAGTCACGCCTTATCTGTTTTTGTATAAGAGAATGACACAAATGTTTCTTATGTCACATGGTTATCAGTACAAGATACTTTTTGTCAGTTTGATACCTTATGATGAGACGGAGATGTATAGTTGCTACTTTACCTTCATTGAGCAGATGTTGTACCTTGAGATATATGTATTTATACCATTGTGTTTATATAACAGATGCCAACTACCAGGAGAGGTGTCGCCGGTCAGCCCGTTGTTGACAACAATGATGGCAGCAACAATAATAACAACAACAACAACAACAACAACAACAACGGCGGCAATGGAACACCACCACCACCTCCACCCCTAATCCCTGGGATAGTGGAGCAGCTCATGGTCATGCAGACGCAGCTGATGCAGGGCATGGCTCAAATCATGAACAACATGCACAACAACCAGAACACTGGTGCGAACTTCAGCAATGCCCCTCCAAGGGATAAGCGTGGGGAGTTCATGAAGGGACGACCCCCGTTCTTCTCCAACAGCACTAATCCACTGCAGGCCAATGATTGGCTGAAAGCGGTGGAGAAGCAACTCCTCATCGCCTAGTGCAACGACAGGGAGAAGGTCCTGTATGGATCTGGACAGCTTCAGGGGTCTGCATAGGATTGGTGGGACACTTACTGCCTCTACCAAGCTAACCCTGATGCTATCACTTGGGATCAGTTCAAGGAGGCCTTCCAAGCGCACCACATGCATGCTGGTCTTGTTCGCCTGAAGAGGAAGGAGTTCTTGTCACTCAAACAGGGCTCCATGACTGTTTGTGAGTATCATGACAAATTCACATAGTTGTCATGCTACACACTCAGGGATGTGGAAAACGACACTGATAAGCAGGAGCTCTTCTTGGAAGGACTGAATGATGGTCTGCAGTACATGCTGACCAATACCAAGTATGACAACTTCCAGGAGATGGTGGACAGGGCGCTTGCATTAGAAAGCAAACGCCGTAAGATGGAGGATAAGAAGAGGAAGTCCAATTTTCCCCCGCAGCAGTACAGCAACCGCCCCCGCTTCAACAATCAGCAGGGACCTCCCCCTCGCCCAGCATATCAGTCTAGAAGTCAGAGTCAGGGACAACGCTCCAACACCCCGGTGCGGCGCTCTGGCTACCAGAACCCCCGTCCTCAAGCTTCTAGCAACACTCAGGTGAAGAACAGTGCCCCAATGCCAACTCCAGCAATGCTTGCTTCAAGTGTGGAGCATTGGGACACTATGCCAATGCTTGCCCCAAGAAGTAGGTGCTCAATGGTCCCCCACCTCAGGCACGCAACTCCAACCAGGGACCTGCTCCGAGGCCCCAGATTGCTAGAGTGAACCACGTCAAGGTGGAAACTGCTGAGGTAGCTACAGATGTTGTGTATGGTATGTTCCCCATCAACTCCTACCCTGCTTCTGTTTTATTCGATACTGGAGCATCTCATACATTCATAAGTAAGAACTTTGTAGAAAGGAACAACATAAGTACTAGCATTATGGATAACTACCTCATAGTCAAGTCGTCTGGGGGAAAGATGAATACCAATATAGTGTGTCCTGGTTTAACCATTAAAATAAGGGGGGTAGATTTTCCAGTTAATCCCATTGTCATTCATTCTGAGGGATTGGATCTGATTTTGGGAATGAGATGGTTAGCAAAGTTTGAAGGAGTGATCCAGTGTGCAACCAAGACTGTTTTTCTCACCGCACCCAACGGAGATAGATTGGAAGTGGTAGTGACTATGACACCAAATGGTCAGGGAATAGTGAATCATGTTAGTCTGGGAGCAGTTGAGGATATCAGAGTTGTGAATGAGTTTCCGGATGTTTTCCCCAATGATTTTCCAGGTATGCCACCTCAACGTGACAGAGTTTCTTATTGATTTATTACCTGGTACTGCACCTATTTCAAAAAGACCTTATAGAATGGTTGTTAATGAACTAGAAGAATTAAAGACCCAGCTTAGAGAACTTCAATCTAAAGGGTATATTCGTCCTAGTTCATCACCTTGGGGAGCCCAGTGATCTTTGTAGAAAATAAAGATGGTACACAAAGGATGTGTGTGGATTACAGGTCACTTAATGAGGTCACCATTAAAAATAAATACCCTCTACCTAGAATTGATGACCTTTTTGATCAACTGAAAGGGGCTTGTGTGTTCTCTAAGATAGATTTGAGATCAGGTTATCATCAGTTGAGAATCAAACCTAGTGATATTCCAAAGACTGCCTTTACAACTAGATATGGACTTTATGAGTACACAGTTATGTCTTTTGGGTTGACCAATGCACCAACTTACTTTATGTACATGATGAATAAAGTATTCATGGAATATCTGGATAAATTTGTTGTGGTTTTCATTGATGACATTCTGATTTACTCCAAGAATGAGGAGGAACATGAGGAACATCTGAGGTTAGTATTGCAGAAGTTGAGGGAACATCAGCTGTATGCTAAGCTGAGCAAGTGTGAATTCTGGTTGAAAGAAGTGTCTTTCCTTGGCCATGTCATCTCTAATGGTGGAGTAGCTGTCAGTCAGAAGAATGTGTCGGATGTGCTCAAATGGATGCCACCTCAGACAGTTACTGAGATCAGAAGCTTCTTGGGTATGGCAGGTTACTATAGGAGGTTCATTGAAGACTTCTCTAGTATTGCCAAGCCTATGACAGTTCTTTTAGAAAAAGGAAGAGCATTCAAGTGGACTGATCAATGTCAACCTAGTTTTGAGGAATTGAAAAGGAGATTGACTACCGCACCGGTTTTGACCCTACCTGATGTGTCCAAGAGTTTCTCCATTTATTGTGATGCATCTTGACAAGGTTTGGGTTGTGTGTTGATGCAGGAAGGGAAAGTTATAGCTTATGCTTCACGACAGTTGAAGAAGCATGAAGTTAGCTACCCCACTCATGATTTGGAACTTGCAGTTGTAGTACATTCATTGAAAATATGGAGGCATTACATTTTGGGTCACAAGTGTGATATTTATACTGATCACAAGAGCCTTAAATACATCTTCACTCAGAATGATTTGAACTTGAGGCAGAGAAGATGGCTTGAGTTGATTAAGGATTATGAATTGGAAATTCACTATCATCCCAGAAAGGCCAATGTAGTAGCTGATGCTCTTAGCAGGAAGTGTCAGGTGAATATGTTAGAAGTAAGAGAGTATCCGCCAGAATTAGTGGTAGAGTTAGCTCATCTCAATCTTAGCTTTGTTGCAAATTCACAGGGTGTTGCTATGAGTGTGGAGCCCACACTAAGCAAGGAAATCAGGGATGGTCAGAAAGAGGATGAGAGAATCCAAGAGATAGTTGAGCTTATTAAGGATAATAAGGCTCCTAGTTTTCGGATAGAGGATGAAGGTATTGTTTGGTTCAAGCAACGGTTATGTGTGCCTGATATCCAGAGAATTAAGGATACTATACTTAAGGAAGTTCATGAGTCATCCTATTCCATTCATCTTGGAGGTACCAAAATGTATCAAGATCTAAAAGAATCCTATTGGTGATATGGTATGAAAAGGGATATTGGTGAGTATGTAGCTTTGTGTGACACCTGTCAGCGAGTTAAGGCAGAACACCAGAGACCAGCTAGATTACTCCAACCACTGAAGGTGCCTGAATGGAAGTGGAATGTCACACCCAATTTTAAGGATAAAATTGAATATGAATAACTCATGTGTGCCCAGAGATCAATCACACACATAAGCCGACATATTTTAAATAGTACCATCACTGAGTGCTTATTACATAACGAATAATATTTAAATAACATAACAGCGAAATATAAAGATAACTCTCGCGACGAAGCTCCACTTCACAGGGAACGTCGACTGGTTGACCACTAGCCTAGTACTCCTCACAGTAGTCTTCATAGCCATCTGAAGGGGTTGAGAAAGCAAGAGTGAGCACTTACGTACTCAGCAAGAGTAACATAGGGTTATGAAGCTCAAAAGGTTGACACTGTCTGTACTGCGGTTGCTTTTAACTTGGTCAAGTTTTACCAACACTTAGTTTTAATTATGCATAACCCAATTGATAGCCACATGATATAAGTATAATATCCAACATTAACAATTAAACAACATGATCATCTACACTGTGAGTTTTCCAGGCCGCTCGTAACCGTGAGCACGGCTATCATGATAGATTTACACTCTGCAGAGGTTATACACTTTACCCACAAGCCATGTTACCCTGATGCCTAGGATAGCTAGTCCCATAACACTGCCGAGGTGAGTGAGCAGGGAACACTATGAAGTCTTTCAAAAGCTCTTCCGAACATGTAGCGGACCCTACGGACCCAATGCAAAGGGGAATATGGGACACCCCGATGGTACCACCCGCAGCGGTCCCCACACAAGCTATACCCCATAACCAGCTCGGCAAAGGTGCCTTTCACGAACCACCAGCATGCTAGTCCAAACTTTATACTTAACTAAAGCCAGAGCCATATAGCACTCGTGGTTGTATTAGAAATCCCAGCTTTTGCCCTATAGTGGGGTCCTATTCCATGTTGCTACAAAAGCAAATTTTATCTCATCGTTGCATATATCATTAGTCAAGATTCATCTCAAGATCCATTATTGTAAAGCATAGCAAAGCTACCCATATGCATATAAACCCATGGTGACAAGGTAAAGGATAACAGAGCTATGGTATAGATCTAATGGGAATCAAATTAGACACATGCAATATGACTAGATTGAATTACGGTGAATAGGTAACAAGGATGATCCCATGTTAAACTTGCCTTGATTCCAAAGCTCTTGGTGATCCTGATCTGCTGCAAAGAACTCTTGGTCAACGAAGATCTCACCGGCTGTACTCGATCAACACCACCACGCAATCATCCGAACAATCATACACGAAGCAAACAAGATATGATCAGAACATTACACCATAAACAATAAAAAGACTTTGAAAAGGTTATAAAACAGATCTATACTTTACTAAGATCACAAAGACACGAGAATCACACTAATCGGATCTAAAACGAAAAAGTTATAGATTAAACGGGATTTTGAAGAGGGCAGATTAAAGCTTTAGCAAAGTAATTTTCTCTGATTTTGAAAAGTAAATAACATAGGTGAAACCTATACTACTGGATAGAGCATGAAAATACGGATCTAACGCAACTCGAACGGGTCGATTTGGATTTAAAACGAAGAAAATATAAGCATTTGAAGTTTAGAGACAAAATAGGAAATTAGGGTTTTATTTTATTTTCGAATTAAACAGATCCAAAAAAGGAAATACGTTTTCCCCTCGTATAGATCAAAGGCGTTTTGGACTACGGGTTCAGAGGGCTAGAATCTCAGGGTCCCTTTAGCAAAAAGACAGAGCGAAGGGGTATCTTTGTTTCTGGGCCGTAGGATTGGAGATGGATGGATCAGATTAGATCCAGAGAGGGAGAGAGGGGACGGGCGGCGCGGCGGCCGGGATGGGCGGCGCGCGGCGGTTCCATTGTCGGCCGAGCTCAGAGCTCGTCAGCGTATGCCGTCTGGGCGATCTGGTGCACCAAATTCAAATCCGAGCCCACTGGAAGAACAAGGAGACGACGGCGAACTCAGCTAGGGCTATAGCAAGGCTCGAGGAGGGTCGGGGAGAACCGGCGACGTAGCACGGAGGCGATGGATCCTCTGCGCATGGCGGTTAGGGCGCGGATGGTCTAATTTGACGGGAAAACTGCTCGGGAAGCAAGAGGGTGACACGGCGAAGCTATTCCGGGCCACTGCGAGGCTTGATCGGGACGGAGGAGGACTGTCGGCGGAAAACCGCGGCGGCGGACCTCGGCAGAACGGCGGTGAGGCCCATCCGAGCACGGAAAAGAGGGAAAAGAGGAGAAGGGTATGTTCCGCAAGCTTGCGAAGGTGATGCGCGTGCCGAGGCGACTTACCGCAGTCGGGTTTGCTCAGAACGGCAGCGGCTCGACGGCGGAACGCGACGGATCTCGGCGGCGCTGCGGCTTGCGGCTACGAGGCGACGCGAGGCTCGACAGATGGCGAAAAACGGCGCGGTGGCGGCGCTATATAAGGCGGGGCAGAGAGGAGTCCGGGGCGGTTACGCCTGGACGCGGAACGGACGCCGCGTGGCGCGACGCGGTGGCGAGCAGAGTCCGCTCCGGACTCGGCGTGAGGGAGGAGGGAGAACTGACGGGTGGGGCCGCTTCATCAGTGAGTGACAGAGAGAGGAGAGCGGCGCCGACAAGCGGGTCCCGGGTGTCAGCGGCAGCGAGGAGGGAGGAGAGCGGTGCGGTGCGGCCTGCGGCCGAGTGGGCCGAGCGCGCGGGAGGCCGGCCCAAGGGAAAGAAAAAGGGGGGAGGGGAGGGCAAGCCTGTTGCGCCACTGGGCCAGAAGCAGAAAGAGTGAGAGAGAGAGGAAAAGGGATTTTCCAATTTCTGACTTTTGCAAAATGATTTCCCAAATGAATTTTGAAATGATTTTTCTAGGGTTTTGCAACATCAAACAATTCAAGAAAATGTAGAGGCATGAAATGCATCACACAAGTTAACCCTAACATGAAATTTAATTTTAGTTTTATTTATTTAATTCTATGCTCACAAAAATGCTTTAAATTAAATCAAATTTAACTCAAATTCAAATCTAATTTGCTATTCAAATTTTAGGGTGTTACATGGAATGAGATTGGTATGGTCTTCATAACAGGTCTGCCACGTACACAAAAAGGTCATGACTCAATCTGGGTAATTGTGGATCGGTTGACCAAGGTTGCTCATTTTCTACCATTCAGGACCACAGATAGTGGAGCTTGACTAGCCGAGCTATATATGGCAAAAATTGTTTGTGCACATGGAGTGCCTAAGAGGATTGTATTCGATAGAGGGACGCAATTCACTTCTCGTTTTTGGGAAAAGTTGCATGAAGCACTTGGTACTCAGCTCAGATTCAGCAAAGCCTACCATCCTCAGACAGATGGACAGACGGAGAGGACGAATCAGATTTTGGAAGATATGTTGAGAGTGTGTGCTCTGGAAAATAGTAATAGTTGGGATAACAGTTTGCCTTATGCAGAATTCTCTTATAACAACAGTTACCAGACTAGTCTCCAAATGTCACCGTTTGAGGCCTTATATGGGAGGAAATGTAGAACACCTCTGTTTTGGGATCAGACTGCAAAAAGACAAGTGTTTGGGCCTAATGCTTTGAGAGAAGCAAATGAGCTGGTGCAGATGATCCGGAGGAATCTGAATGCAGCTCAATCCAGGCAAAAGAGTTATGCCAATGTACATCGTAGAGAGTTAACATTTGAGGTAGGTGACCACGTGTACCTCAAGGTGTCACCTGTTCGTGGACTCAAGAGGTTTATAATCAAAGGGAAATTAGCACCAAGGTATATTGGTCCGTTTAAGATTCTAGCCAAGAGAAGTGAAGTGGCTTATCAGCTGGATCTACCCGAGTAGTTATTTGGTATTCACGATGTGTTCCATGTTTCTCAGTTTAAGAAATGCTTACATGTACCAGAGGAACAGTTACCAATGGAGGTTTTGAATGTGAAAGATGATCTAACCTATGATGAGGACTCCGATAAGATTTTGGAAGTGGTAGAAAGAGTTACCCGAAATAAGACCGTCAGGATGTGTAAAGTGCAATGGAAGCACCATTCTGAAGATGAAGCCACATGGGAAAGAGAAGAGGATTTGAAAGAAGCTTATCCAGATTGGAATCCAGAATCTTCTTAATCTCGAGGACGAGATTCTCTTAAGGGGGGTAGCTTTGTAACACCCTAATTCTCTTAATGTCAAATTGATTAGGGTTTCTTAGTGTGGTTTTGTTAGATGCATTTAACCTGATTAAGTAAAACTAAAATGAATCTAGTCTACGAACATTTGTTGTTGCATTCATGCTGCCGCATTGTCTTCCTCTTTGCTTTGACTGTGGTGTGGTCGCTAACTCTAACCCCTAACTCCACCCTTCTCTAACCCAAACTCGTCGTTTCTCATCCCTGTTTCGACCTAAACCCACCTAAACAGTTCTAGCATAGCTCTAACCTACCCAAGGTTGGCTTAGCTAACCTTGGCCTGCCTCTGGCCGGCCACAGCTAGCCCTGCCACCCCTCCTAGCCAGCCACAGCAAACTCTGGCCAGAACCAGCTGGCCTTGGCCTCTCCCAGCCGGCCAACCGCGCTGCGCACCACCCCAAGCCGCTCTAGCCGGCCATAGCCCTTCCCAGCTGGCCCCGCACAGCAGCAGACCGGGACAGCGGCTTGGCCCAGCCAGCGCCTGCCAATCGGCCAGCAGCGCAAGCGCGCACGCGCTCCACCTGGCCCAGCTCCGCGCCGGGGCTCTGTTTCGCGTGCTCCGGTGAGCCGCCGACCATGGAGCCGCCGTGAGCCCCCTCTGCTCCGGCTGAACCCCCCCTCTCTCTGTTCTAATTCCAATTGTCTAGATCTAATCCAGCGGCCGCGATCCATCCATACCCCTTCGCGGGTAGTTTTGCTAAAGAGGTCCTGCAGTTTCGGCTATTTAACCAGCAATCCAGATCCAATTCGGTTTAATCCGAATTTCTGATTTAATATAATTCAAAAATAGATCTGTTATTTACAGTATTTCCACTCGTCTTGTTTAGCTCATATCTTGCCCGTTTTAACTCCGTTTTCAGTGGTTCAAGTTCCTATAGATTTGTATCGTCGTGTAGATTAATTCTATGCTGTTGTTTACCTCTGTTGTTCACTGTGGTGTACCGTTTCTTATTTATGTTTGTTTGCTTGCATGTTATGCTCCTATGTGTGATGTTTGATGCGGTTAGAGCGTGATCCTTCGGTGAAGGAAGAGGAGCAGGACCTTGAGCAGTTTGACCAGCCCGAGCTTGACCAAGGCAAGTGTAGACACCATTTGACCATCTTGTACCTACTTACATTAATTCACTTTACTTTCATGCATGTGTCTAAACTTGTGAAACCCTAGAACATGAATAGGCTTGTTGTACCATCCTTGTTCACTTGGGGGTTTACCTTTTATCAACATAAAGTAGCCATGCTTAGTCGCTTTACCTACTTTAGCATATGATGACAATCAGAACATGTTAACTGCTACTAAAAGTGAACCAATGACTTATGAAACATGGTGATGATATGATCTCTTGTATAGTTGGATTTAGTTGGTTCGAAGGGGGAACGAGTACTGGTCTGGGACCGGTGTTTTTCGAGTACTCGTATCTCCTCTCCCTAAGAGCCGGTCCGTGGAGCGGCCACCTGGGACATCCGTGCAGCTTCAAGCTATATGGCTCTTGCTTGACTAATTAACAAGGCAGCCACCAGTAGGGTGTGGCTTACCAGGTAGGCGTAGGGGAGTAGCCCATGTAATGAATATTAAGTTGCGGTCGACCGGGTTCCATGGCTATGGGGACAGCTTCCGGCACGTGGGCCAAACCCTACGGGTTGCACCTATTAGCAGAACCCTGCGAAAGGTCTCGTAGTGAAACCCTACCCGTTCACCTTGGCAATGTTCTTAGGGAGTCATGACCCCGGGCGAATGGGAATCACGACTTGGAGTGAAAGTGCACACCTCTGCAAAGTAAATCTAATATATCAACCGCGCTCACGGTCAACAGCGGCTCGGATCCTCACATGGACAGAGTCATCTTTGCTCAACTTATTTCTGGCTTTAGAGAGATCATGGTTGGTTGGCGGTGGAGAGTTTGTGGTTGGTTACACATGAGAGCTCGAGGTTGCTACCTCGAGTGTTGGGATTGCTATCTCTGTTGCTGATGAGATGCGGGGTTGCTACTCCGCGGTGTTGCTGAAGTTGCTACTTCCGGCATGGTGCTCTATAATGATGATCTTACCTTTTAATCACTAAGGGATGGGTTCTTTTAACCACTTTTAGTAAACAGGTTGTTTTAATAAAAGATGTCAACTAAAATGCTAAATGCAGTCAACCGTGTCAGCTTTATCTTGTTAAGCCTTGCATGTCATTACTTTCCGTCTGTACTTGCTGAGTTCGACATGAGCTCCTCCTTGCTATAATCACATAAAGGCTGGGTAGAAGATCAAGACTGGGATGAGGAGTTCCCTGAAGACATCGACGGGTGTTAGGCTCGTGTGTCACTGCCGTCGACTTTCCTGTGGCGAGATGGCTCCTTCTTCGCGTCGTCGTAGTTCGTCAATTTACCTTTTCCGCTAGACTTTGATCAAGGATTGTAATAAAGTACTCTTTTATATTCGTTTAAGTTTATGTTTCGAACACTGTGCTATGTATCATTGATGACGTCGATATATGTGTGTAATTCTCGATCCTGGCACACATGTATTATGCATTCAGTCTCTTTTCTGAACCGGGTGTGACATGAACGTGGGTCGTTGGATCAATCCGACCTATATGAAGGGTTTAGGTTCATCCTCAAAGGCGGTGGAGCGCGATCCGCAAAGCAGAGCCTGATTGGCTGCCAGCTCAGGGCGGGCGCCCTGACTCCGGGCCCGATTCATCTCCTGTTCGTTCTGGTGTCTCTTGGAACCTTCTAGAGTACAGAAAATTGTGCGGTTGAGAAATATCACTATATAACCATGACATGTGGGCCTTTCCTTGGTATTTCCTGATAACCCCCTCCAAAAACAGACATTCACCAAAACTCGTCGAATTCTGTTAGTATAAACCCTAATTCTAGCTATTGGTTTCATTTAGATCCTTTTCCTTGTTTAGTTGACAGTTAAAATTGGTACTTAAGGACCGTCAACACCTCCACCTCCTCCGACTCCTCCATTGATGAAGAAGAAACTATCAAGCTCATTAGAGGAGTGGAGAAGATGATCCGCAAGCTCAATGTCAAGGGTGTGCCCATCCAAATTGAAGATTGCATCTTCACAAATCAAAGAAGAGAGCAAAGAAAGAAAGGATGCTATGGATGTGGCAAGAGAGGGCACTTTGTTGAAGATTGTCCAATAAACAAGCCCACACCCAAGACAAGAAAGAAGGGTTGCAAGGTCAAGGCTCTCACCACTATCAAGAGTTGGACTCATCAAGTGATGATGAAGACCAACATAAGAGGCATGACTGCAAGCGATCATCATCAAGCACTTCACAAGTATGTCTTATGGCATGGGGTAACGAAAGTTCTAGCTCTAGTGATGATGATCTACCTTCCTATGAGCAACTTGTGCAAGATAACCTTAAATATGCTAAAGCTTGCACTAGCAAACAAAAGAAAATCAATGATCTAAAAGCTAAAGTAGATAGCTCTCAAAATTCTTACAATACCATGCTTGAGCAATATGAAACCTTTGCCAATCTTAATGTTGAGCTAACTACTAAAATTGAGAAATTAGAAGGTAGTGCAAGCACAAATAAATGCACAATCAATGATGCGCAACTAGTAAAGAAAAATGAAAAATTAAAAGCAAAGTTAGCTAGCACACAAGATGCCTACAATTGTTTGCTTGCTACAATGGAAACCATTTGCAAACATTGTGATGAGCTAACAACAAAAGTTGTTAATCTTGAAGCCGATGGTAAAACCCCCACCAAGGCTCCTAAAAGGAAAACCTCTATATTTGACATGCCTAAAAAGGATGCCTCAACTTCTTGCATTGATTTATTGGACTCCCCCCTATGCAACCAAGCTTCTTTTGAGGATGTGTTTGTAGAAACATGTACACAAGAGGTTGCAATGGAGAATGAGCTACTTAGGTAAGAAGTGGATCGCCTTACAAGGGACTTGACACAAGTCAAAGGCAAAGAGAAACAAGCCCAACCTCATCAGGATAACACCAACAAGGGAGTGAAGAAGCTTGATGAGGGAGAAACTGTGGTTTGCTATCTTTGTCACAAAGAAGGTCACAAGTCCTACGTGTGCAAAGTGAAGAATGGGGGAGGAGCTAAGAAGAAAGAGAAAAACAAAAAGCCAATGAGCAAGTTCTCCAACACCTACACCAACAAGGTGGACAAGAGGGCCTCCACACCTTATCTTTTGAAGAAGAAGAAAAATGACAAGGTGGTGGCCATCAAGGTGAACAAGCAAGCCAACAATGGAGCCAAACACTTTTGGGTGCCAAAGGAAATCATTTCCAACATGAAAAGCACCAAGAAGGTTTGGATTCCAAAGGGAAAGTGAGGTGTCCGAATGGACATTGGGGAATTTGGAGACTTGGCAAATATTGGGTGCATTACATGGGATGCATCATAATGATTGTTGGTATTATTGCCAAGTGGGTTAGTGAACACTACTTACCCAAGTTCCCCTTCCCATGTATAGGTAACTAGACTTCTAACTTGCAATTTTTTTTGCATCTAGTTCCCTTCATGCCCAGGTATTGCATTTGCATATCTAAATACTTGTCATGCATACACTAGAATATCAAATGGTAGGATTGCTCGGTATCACTCTTACCCTTGGAGCAACCTACAAGTTTTAATTTTGTTTAGGAGCATGACACATAGCTCACTTTTCAATTGTTTTATCTTATATGTGCCAAAGTACCAATTTGTAGATGGCTTACCCCAAATACCAACCATAAGTAATGTTCACCTTCATGTGACAATATCTTTCATTTGGTATCTTGACCTTAAAAGTCAATGTGCATATCTCCTACAAGTAGTCTATGCTTGTATGCACACTTTCAGGGGGAGCTACTCTACAAGTTGGAAGCTTTGAGACTAACACCATCTTTCAAGTCTATCATGTGTGTAGTAGTCTCATTGCAAGGAACATGAAGTCCCGGGAGCTAAGCAAGGATTAACTTCCATAAGTATCAATGTATTTCATCTTGGTATCTTTTAAATGCTTTATCCATGCATTATATAGATTAAACTCCTTTGTGCACATTGTCGGTTATGCATATGCTTTGCCATCCACTATATGTATGCATACACTTAGGGGGAGTTTAGTTTATGTAATGTGAGAGTCAAGTCTTGTGATCAATTTCACTCCACATATAAAGGATCACAAAATTTGACCCTCCCTTGTGCTACTAATGTCTTCCTTTTCGGTGTTTGATTCCAAAGGGGGAGAATTTGAAGGACCAAAACAAACGATCATATATTTCGGTCCAAGATAGAGAGGAAAGTGGATTATGGAGTTAGTGGGAGTATAAATCGATAATACCACAAGGGGACATGTGCAAGGGCAAGACATGTCTTCATAGTATGAGCTTCAATTGGTATAATCAAGTATCATATAGACTTGCCTTTGCATTGCATCCTAGCAAGTAGATATGTTTTCATTTTAGCATCTTATATTATTTGCTTGTTTTGGTCGTGTTGTCATCAAGCACCAAAAATGGGGAGATTGTAAGGAACATGGACCCCATGTCCCATATAGTTTAGATTTTGGTGTTTGATGATCAACATAACCAAATTGGAGTAACGTATTTGCAAGTGTTTATTTTGTAGTCCAATAGGGTGCAAACATGCTTTGGACTTAGGCAACACCGCAAGCAAGACATTTGAAGCATATATAAGACCTAAAAGATCAAGCATAGTCCAAGCATGAAGGATGGAACCTACTCGGAAGCAAGACCGCGAAGATACAAAGTCTTCCGGACGCTCATCGCCTCGCGTTCGGACTTTTGGAAATCAGCCCAGACGAAAACACTGAAGAAAAAGGGCTCCGGACTCTATAAACAAGAGGGTCCGGACCATTGCGGATGCATCCGAACGCCTAGGGTTTGGTCTGCTCAAGTTAGCACGTCCGGACGCTATGAACAGTGCGTGCCCGGACCAATGGATCCAGCTTCCAGACGCACACAGAGAAGAACCCGAGAGCTCCAAGGACTCCGGACGCCGTCCGGAGTGCAGCATCCAGACCAAAGATTGCGTCCGGACCTCATGCAGAGAGGTTCCAGAGGCGCGCAAGGACTCCGGACGCTGTCGGGACTGTGGACTCCGGACCATTGACAGCGTCAGGACCCACTGTCAGCCTCAGCGCAGCAGAAGACCATTGGAAGGTCCGGACGTACAGCGATTAGTCCAGACCCCCTTGCTGTCCGCGTCCGGAGCTACGCAGAGGAGCGGGATCAAGGTTCCAACGGCTCCATTTGGCTTGGGGCCTATATATATGACCCTTGGTCGGCCAAATGAGTGTGTGGAGACTTGAGGAAACATACAAGGGTGTTGATACAGAAATCTAGTGATCTCCATATGCATAGACCTTAGTGATACACTTGGTGATTAGCATTTGTGCTTTGCGAAGTGCATAGGCTAGTTAGACCATTGCTCTTGCGCTTGCTCTAGGTGTAAGCCTAGTGTTGAGTGAGGTTTGCATACCTCTTGATCATAGGTGCTTGCGTGCACCAAGTTTGTACTCGGTGGGGCTTGTAATCTTGCGCGATCACACCAACCGCGTTTGTGGTGTGGCCGCCACCGGTGTACCAAAGGGAACAAGGCTCACGGCGTTTTGGCCGGAAGCTTGATAGTGAAGACGGCGGAGAGCATCTGGGAGAGGCTTGTCGGAAGGCACATCGGAGACCCACTTACGCGTGGGGAGAGCCTGAGGCTATCCACGGAGTTACCCGACCGGGAGCTTGGCCCTTGCGCAGGATTCCTCCGAGGGGCTCCAACCAGGACTAGGGGGAAGCTTGCGTGCTTCTCCATACCTCGGTAAAAATACCGGAGTCGTCGACGGGAGTTTGCATCTCTACCTTGCTCTTTACCTTCCGCACTTACTTTGTTTACCTTGTGTTCTTTACCTTTCCTAGTTTAGTTGATAGGCTAGTTGGTAGGTTTGGAAACTAGGTTGCTTAACTCTTTTGCGGTAGAGATAGCAAAACACTAGCAAAATCGTAGTTGCACATCTAGTTAGTTTATCTTATTGCATAGGTTTTGTTAGGGGTTGAAATAGAGGCCATAGTTTTGAGTAGAGTTTTTAAGTGACCTAATTCACCCCCGCCTCTTAGGCATCACGGTCCTTTCAACATCTCTTAGAATAAATAAATGTTCAACCTTGCATTGATTCAAATGATCTAAAATTTAGCAAAGTAGATTGAGAAGGTCAAAATAGACGATAGATGAGTATATGTTACCTTCATTAGGGGCTAACTGAAAAAACTATTAAATCCAAAATGCAATTTGGTGATGAATCAGTCGTTCCATCCTCCTTGGATTTCCCTGTTCAGGTTAAAAAGGTACAATGATATATAAAAGCATCTCCAGCACAAGCCCTCAAATCCAAGCTCCTACTTTTGATATATGAGCTATCCTTCAAATTTAAAGGCCTGATTTGTTTGCTTAGCTGCAGCAATAGCACTCTAATCAGAGTCCTCAAACTATTTATGTAGTCACTGACAATCTGGGAACACTTGTCATATTCAATATTCTATCTATTTGAGCTATATCAAGAAAGACAGGGGAAACAGGGGAAGACTCGGAGTGGAACCGCTCGTGCAGCCCTGATGTCGAGAAGCGGCCTCTGCCAGGAAGGCGTGCTTGCTGCTGCCCAAGCCACTAGTCGGGGAAGGAGGAGCGGCATGCTTGTGTGAAGAGCTCGAGCGGAGGCACCAGAGAAGCCGCAAGGTTGCTCGCCGGATCTGCGCGGACGGACAAGTAGGCAGCCGCGTGGACCTCCTTGGCTTGTCCGAGCGGGCGACTACGGGAGGGAAGAGTCTGGTAGCCTCGTCGTCCGAGCCGCCCGAGCAGAGGCCAGATTCGCACCATCACGCCTCCCGGTCATCGCGGCCCTAGCTGGTGGCAGAGGATGTAGGAGCTGCTGCCTGCCCGCAGAGGAGGTCGGATTTGGGGGCAGTTTCTTCTCCGCCGGTGGGGCTTCTTCTCTGGTAATCGCCGTGGAGAAATAAGCAGAGAAGTGCGCGCGGAAAAAACAGCCAAACTGTCGGATACAGGCCAGGAGCGACGCCCACAGGAGAGGGCTAGGAGGGTGAATTTGCGGGCCACCTAAATTCTGGGCCGGAGTAGGGACCCTGCTAGACCTGTGTTTTTTTGCTTCAGCCCTCAAATGTTAGTCTAGGGGCTTGTTTAGGAGCCCTGCTGGAGATGCTCTAAGCGTCAATTCGGAGTTTGGTCAGAGGGGCAAATAGCACATCCAGAATAAATCTGAACAAATCTATAATAGTCTTCCAAGCATCCCATTTGGTTGTGTCCTTCAGGTTAAAAATACCTTCAGATTGAAGTGATGAATCATTTTAGATTAATAACTACTATATTAGGAAGCTATTAGCAAGCACCGTAGTTAAAAAAGATGCAAGATCCAAGAGTACTAGGCTGATTTTCGTACAGAATTAGCAGACAGACATTACTAAAGTAATGTAAAACTGAATCCTAGTTACAAAAAAAATACCACCTTGAAAATCCAGCCTTGCAATTCTGCTATTTTCCCTTTCTGGTTAGCTGTCATGAAGAGCTGGGTGAGATCAGTCATTGAATATCATGATTTTGAAGCAGATAGGGAATGTATTGCCTCCATTACTAAACCTGCATCATTGCTAAAGGCCTTCGTCACTTAACCAATATATTATCGCATCCCAAGATACAATAAATTATCAAAATTCATCTTTAGTAACAATTCAACATTATTTTCCTTCATTGTCTGCGTCATTTTTTGTTAAAAAAGCAGGAAATAACCAAATAATCACTAAATAGGAGAGAATATACTTTTAGTGAGGCGAACACCTTAAGCAAGTGGAGAAATAAAAAAAACTCAAACTGAGCACCTAATATTTTTCAGCAATCTTGTCCAATCAACACAAAGACATACAGGAGGTCCTAACCTGATCATCAATATGTGGCGTCTCCCTGGTCCCTGCTGCGAGGGAGGCGAACTGTCGCGCTGGAGCAGGCCAAACGCGTGGGGCGAGATGCAGCGGCCAGACGGCGAGTGCGCGGGGCGAACTGCTTCTGCTGAACGGCGCTAGCGAGTTGTTCGTCCACTGCCGATAGAACAAATGCATGCATGGCCGCCGCTAGGACTTGCTAGTTGCTACACAAATAATAGTTGGATGTGACACGAAATCACCAAATCAAGACAAACCAGAGCCGTACATATCAGAGTGAGAGAGAGAAAAGGAAAAGGGCGGTGCTTGGCGAGTCCGTGGGGAACCACACGACAGTCGATCCCGCGCGGTGCTTCATCAGCTTCCTCGTCGAGCTCGTCGTCCTTCTTCGCGATGAACAACTGCTGTCGAGGCAGCGCATGCGCGGGACACGCCCGAGCCAATGACGCGGAGGTTCACCCAAGCGGCGCCCTCGCTGGATTCTGAGGAGATGTGGTAGGGGTAGGGTGGGGCGGTGTGCACAGCGGCCCTGACAGGGAGGGGTGAGAGATATTGAGAGGTGGGTGAGAAGCCTTAGACAAACATCGTTCTTTGAGTCTTTGATCTGATGTTGATGTTTTGTGAGTCTTTAAGGTAAATTTATGTGTGTAATTTTTTAGATGTATAAAGGTTAGATCGCTCGACAGGGGATGTTTATGTGGGTGGATCTAAATTTATTCGAGAAACAAGAACCAACCAATAGAACTCATCAATGGTTGCTTGGAAGAAAATGGGCTGCATAACAAAGGAAAGTGGTGGTCCCAAGGTCCTAAATCTATCCATTCAGAATGAAAGTTTACTTTTAAAGCATCTGCGTAAGTCCTTTAACAAAGTAGATATTCCTTGGATGTATTTGATTTGAGAAAAATACTATTCCAATGGAAGGCTCCTAGGGATTTTTAGATATGGTTCTGAAAGCATCTAGGCCCCGAGACGCTGGTTCCAGGTGTCAAACGCGTCCGACGGATACTCTTCAGCCCAGGCACCTTCAGGCAGAGCGACGGACGCTAAGAAGCGTCTGTCGACAAGGCGACAGACGCGTCCGTCGGGTTTGGGAGCTCTCTGGATGCTCTCTGCTCGCGCGACGGACGACGTCGACGGACGCTAAGGAAAAAGCAACGGACGTGGAGCCACAGACAAATATGCATCTATCAGTTTGAAGAAACTCAACGACACAAGCAACGGACGCTGCCGAGCGTCCAACGGACAGGCAACAGATGCGTCCGACGCACAGGGGAGCTCTCTGGATGCTCTCTGTGTTGGCGCCGGACGCTGGCGACGGAGCGTCCGTTGCCAACTTAAACAGCGTCCGACGCCCATGACTCAGAGTATAACGGCTAGTTTTTGAGGTGTGGCTATTTAAAGGCTTGTGGCCGGTTGGAGCTCTCTCTCTCGCATCTTTCACTTGTCATACTCTCTTGTGAGCTCTCAAGCACCTCTCCCACTCATCTCTTCGATCCTTTGCTCAATCCAAAAGAGATAGAGTGCATCCAAGTGCATTGCTTAGTGATTTGCATCTAGAAGCACTTGGTGATCGTTCTTGCTGCGTTTTTCTTGTTATTCTTGGTGTTTGCCAACACCTAGATGGCTTGGAGCAGGAAGGAGGAGTCAACACGAGTTGGTGATTGTGAGAGGGCTTGTACCCACCTCGGCGGAGCGCCAAAGGGTAACTCTAGTGGATTGCTCGTGTCATTGAGTTACTCTCATTTGAGTGGATTCTTGTGGCGCCCGGGTAGTGGGCTAGGCTTGTGATTTCCTATTAGCCACCGAATCACCATTTGAGTAGTCGACACAACGGGGACTAGCTTGGTAGCAACCAAGTGAACCTCGGGAAAAAAATCATTGTGTCAATCTTGTCTCCTGGCTACTCTTGGTGATCTTATTGTGATTGGTCTTCACATTGGTATATTCTCTTCACAAGGCATTAGTATAACAATCACTTCCTCTCTAGCTTTTACATTCTTTCTTACTTTGCTTAGTTAGCTCTCTAGCTAGTTTGTTAGCTTAGCTTGTTAGTTGTTCTTGCTAGCTCAAGTTAAGTGCCTTAGGTTTTTGCTATTGTTTGATAGGCACTTAATCAACTAGAATTGCTTGGATAGGTGGCTTTGCACCCCTAGTAGAGCTAGAGCAAAAAGCTTCGCTTAAGTGTTATTCTAACCTTTGCTCTAGTGGTTTGTAGAAATTTTTATTACCCCCCTCTAGCCATATAGGACCTTTCAAGTGGTATCAGAGTCGTGGTCACCACTATTATCAAGTCTTAACAACCTTCGGTGTTAGTGATGACTCAAATATCATTCAACCATGTGGGGAGCAAACCACCAATGTTTGATGGCACATCATTTGATTATTGGAAGAGAAAGATGAAGATGCATCTAGGCTCAATACATGAGAAGGTGTGGAGTGTGACCGAACATGACTTTGTCATTCTTGATGAAGCCGCTCCCACACCTAGAGAGCAAGAGAACCGGCAATGCAACACCATGGCACTCAATGTGATCTACAATGGCATTGATTCCAAGGTGTTTGAGCAAATCAAAGATCTTGAGAAGGCAAGTGAAGTGTGGAAGAGACTTGAGGATACATATGAGGGCACCGCAACCGTGAAGAATGCCAAGTTGTACATGCTCAAGGACAAGCTATCTCACTTCAAGATGAAGGATGATGAGTCTATCTCGGAGATGTTCCATAGGCTCCAAGTAATCATCAATGATCTCAAGAGCTTGGGTGAGAAGGTGAAGGATGAAGACTTCTCAAACCAGTTTCTTGGTTGTTTGCCCAAGAAATACAAAACCTTGAGGCAAATAATTAGGAGAGATGGTTTGGACAAGATCACTCCAAATGAAGTGCTTGGAGAAATCATGACCGAAGAGCAATACAATGAAGAAAGTGAAGAAGAAGAGGTCAAGGAAGAGAAGAAGGAAAAGAAGAGCTTAGCATTCAAGGCATCATCATCCAAAAGCAAGGGCAAAGCAAAGAAGCAAGAATCAAGTGATGATGAAGAGGCTAGTGACATTGATGATGAGATGATGGCCCTCTTTGTGCGCAAGTTTGGCAAATTCATGAAGAAGGGCTATGGTGCTAGAAAGAGAAGAGATAACTTCAAGAGCAAAGAATATGTGAGAAGATGCTACAAGTGCAAGAGCACCGATCACATGATTGCAGATTGCCCCAATCAAAGTGATGATGATGAGAAGAAGAAGAGCAAACATGACAAGAAAGAAAAGAAGCTATCATTCACCAAGAAGAAGAAAGGTGAATCATATATGGTGACTTGGGATAGTAGTGATTCCTCCGATGATGAATCTAGTGATGATGAGAAAAAGAAGACCAAGAAGAAGGCATTGTCAAGCATTGCTATCAACAACAAGCCATCCATCTTCGACACTCCATCATACTTCATGGCTAAGCCATCTAAGGTACAATCTTGTGATGAGAGTGATAGTGATGATGATAGTAGTGATGATGAGGAGGAGTACTCCAAGGAGGAACTCATAAATATGATGAAGCAAACTTATGCTTGCTTTGAGACAAAGAGGAAGGAGTACAAAGAATTGAACAAGAAGCTTAAGGCTCTTGAACAATCCTTTGATGAGATCAATGGCTCTCATGAGAGGCTAATGGAAGCCCATGAGAAGCTTGAGTGAACTCACTATAAGCTTGAAAAGGCTCACTTCTCCCTCCTTGAACAAAATAAGGATAAGGTCGTTGCATCATGTGATATTGGAGTCACTTGTGATATTCTAGATGAATCATTTTTCACTCCTATCATTATTACACCAACTGAAACACAATGTAGCACTTTCACTTGCACATCCACTAGTGAGAGCTCAAAGGTTGATGCTACACTAGTGAGTGAAAATGAAAAATTGAAAAATGATGTTAATGAACTCACTCATGCTTTGAGTAAGGCATATGGTGGAGATGCCCGCTTGCTAAAGTGTTTGGATAGACAAAGGTTCTCCCTTAGCAAAGAGGGATTGGGCTATACCGCCAAGAAAGGCAAGGCGGCCTTTGTGACTCCAAAGCCTAGCTTTGTGAGAAGCAATAGTCGGTTTTGCAATAGTTGCAAGCAAATGGGGCATGTTGACCAATATTGCAAACTTAACATGAGCCAAACCAAGTTTGCTATATCCACCTCTATGCATTTTGATTCATATTATATGCTTACCAAAGGGAGAGATGGTGTAATGGCTAAGTATGTTGGCACATCCATTGTTGGCCCAAAGAAGAAGGCAATTTGGGTGCCAAAATCCTTGGTCACTAACTTTGGAGGACCCAAACAAGTGTGGGTGCCTAAGAAGAACTAATTTATTTTGTAGATCAATTACAAAGCTGGAGGAAGGCATTGGGTGCTTGATAGTGGGTGCACTCAACACATGACCGGGGATTCTAGGATGTTCAAATCAATCAACTCAAACACCAATGATGGCATTGATAGTATTACTTTTGGTGACAATGGCAAGGTCAAGGGACTTGGAAAGATTGCAATATCCAATGACTTGAGCATATCCAATGTCTTGCTAGTTGAGAGCTTGAACTTCAATTTGTTATCCGTGGCTCAATTGTGTGATCTTGGATTCAAATGCATATTTGGGGTAGATGATGTTGAGATCATTAGTGTTGATGATTCAAACTTGATCTTCAAAGACTTTAGATATGAGAACCTCTATCTAGTTGATTTCAATACTAGTGAAGCTCAATTGTCAACTTGCTTGCTCACTAAATCAAGTATGGGTTGGTTATGGCATGGAAGACTTGGTCATGTTGGCATGAAGCAATTGAATAGATTGATCAAGCATGACTTAGTAAGAGGCTTGAAAGATGCTGTGTTTGAGAAGGACAAACTTTGTAGCTCTTGTCAAGCTAGCAAACAAGTTGGTAACACCCATCCCAAGAAGAGCATGATGAGCACTAGTAGAGCATTTGAGTTGTTGCACATGGACCTATTTGGACATACAACATACACAAGTATTGGTGGGAACAAGTATGGATTTGTGATAGTTGATGATCTTACAAGATACACTTGGGTATTCTTTCTAAATGACAAAAGTGATACATTTACCGTCTTTTTTACTATTTGGCCTTTTTCTAAAAGAATATCACAAATAGACTCTTGGTGGAAAGATTTCAGAAAATGGACCCTTAGCTCGGCGCCACCATGGCTGGCGCCGATGTTACATGTCTCGACGCCAGGCGCTCTGGCGCCATCATAAGTCCCGCAGAAACCGACGTGGCGCCCATGTGGCATGAACCTCGGCGCCATAGTGGCCGGCGCCGAGCTCAACGCTATGGATCTTGGCGCCGAGCTGGTATCCATAGATCTGGGTTTGAAAGAAATAAGTAAAATGTCTCCGAACTCTGTACAGTTATATGTTCCAGTCCAGATGGTTAGCTTGTGCTTGTTTGAATAGGAGGTTGTGGGTTTGGTCCCTGAGAAGGGCTACTTTTTTTTGCTACATTCCTATGTTTTTACAAAAAATCTGTTATTTTATTTGATTTTGAAACAGCAAATAAAAAAATTAAATATAAATAATAATAAACGAACTATATATTTTTTGTTATAGTTGCTTATAAAAAATTAGGTAAAAGATTTATTGTACTCGTTTGCTTACATAAATATACAAATGTAGTAAAATATATGGTTCTTATTCTCTTTTCTTATAAAAAATAAGCAAAATACCAACAATGAGTGGGGATTGAACTCACAACATGAGGCTTGAGGTGTCGTCGTTTAACCAGCTGCATTATACTTTAATTGTTGTAATCTTCACGAACGAATTATATTTTATTTATTTCAATCCAAGATTTATGTACAACAACTCGGCGCTAAGATCCATGGCGTCGAGCTCGGCGCCGTAAATCTTGGCGCCGAGCTCGGCGCCAGCCACTATGGCGCCGAGATTCGTGCCACGTGAGCGCCACATCGGCTTCTGCGGGACTTACGGTGGCGCCAGAGCGTCTGGCGCCGAGACGTGTAACCTCGGCGCCAGCCACAATGGCACCGAGCTAAGGATCCATTTTCTGAAATCTTTCCGCCAAGGGTCTATTTGTGAGATTCTTTTGAAAAAAGGGTTAAATAGTAAAAAACGGATACATTTACCACATTCAAATCATTTGTCAAGAGATGTCACAATGAGTTTGAGATCACCATCAAGAAAGTAAGAAGTGACAACGGTAGTGAATTCAAGAATACAAGAGTTGAAGAGCTATGTGATGAGCTTGGAATCAAGCATCAATTCTCGGCTAAGTACACTCCACAATCAAATGGCCTTGTTGAGAGGAAGAATAGAACATTGATTGATATGGCAAGGTCCATACTTAGTGAGTACAATGTGAGTCACTCCTTTTGGGCCGAAGCTATCAACACCGCTTGCTACTCTAGCAACCGACTATATTGTCACCCATTGATGGAGAAGACACCATATGAGCTATTGAATGGAAGAAAGCCCAACATTGCATACTTTAGAGTGTTTGGTTGCAAATGCTACATCTTGAACAAAGGCACAAGACTCGGGAAGTTTAACAAGAAATGTGATGAAGGGTTCTTATTTGGTTACTCAACCACAAGCAAAGCCTATAGAGTGTGGAATTCGGCTAGTGGTGTGCTTGAGGAGGTTCATGATATTGAATTTGATGAAACCAATGGCTCTCAAATTGAAAATGATAATCTAGAAGATGTGAGTGGACCTCAATTGTCAAAGGCTATGAAGAACATGGATATTGGTGATATTAGGCCAAGACAAGTGATTGCCATTGAAGATGACAAAGATCAAGTGCTCAACTCACCTAATATGCAAGCTAATGGTTCTCAAATGCAAGATCAACAAGTTGCTAGTTCATCTCAACCAAGCTCAAGCAATCAAGTCCCTATCCTCCAACCAACCAACATTGCAAGAGAACACCCCATTGATCAAATTGTTGGTGACATACCAAGTGGTGTCCAAACAAGATCAAGATTGGCATCCTTTTGTGAACACTACTCATTTGTCTCATCCATAGAGCCAACCAAGATTGAAGAGGCCTTACAAGATGTTGATTGGGTCAATGCAATGCATGAAGAGCTCAATAATTTCACAAGAAATCAAGTTTGGGAGCTAGTTGAAAGACCCAAGAACTATAATGAAACAAGCAAGATCAAGATGGTATAGTTGTGAGAAACAAAGCAAGATTGGTAGCTCAAGGTTACACTCAAGTTGAAGATCTTGACTTTGGAGAAACTTAAGCACCGGTTGCAAGATTAGAGGCAATAAGAATCCTATTGGCCTATGCATGTGCACACAACATCAAATTATATCAAATGGATGTGAAGAGTGCATTTCTCAATGGATATATCAATGAGTTAGTATATGTTGAGCAACCTCCCGGTTTTGAAGATGACAAGAAGACCAACCATGTGTACAAGTTGAGGAAGGCTTTGTATGGCTTGAAGCAAGCACCTAGAGCATGGTATTAAAGATTGAGGGATTTCCTCTTATCAAAAGGGTTCATCATGGGGAAGGTTGATACTACTCTCTTCACCAAGAAGCTTGGCAAGGATCTATTTGTGCTTCAAATCTATGTTAATGACATCATATTTGGTTCAACCAATCAAGACTTTTGTGAAGAGTTTGGCAAGATGATGGCAAATGAGTTTGAAATGTCAATGATTGGTGAACTTAGCTACTTTCTTGGACTTCAAATCAAGCAATTGAAGAATGACACCTTTGTGAGTCAAGGCAAGTACATCAAGGACATGATGAAGAAGTTTGTCTTAGAAGATTCAAAAGGCATTAGCACTCCAATGGGCACTAATGGACACTTGGATAGTGATGCTAGTGGCAACATAGTGGATCAAAAGTTGTATCGGTCTATGATTGGAAGCCTATTCTATGTGACCGCTTAAAGGTCGGATGTCATGTTTAGTGTATGCATGTGTGCAAGATTTCAAGCCTCACCAAAAGAGAGTCACTTGAAGGCTACAAATAAAATATTGAGGTACTTGAAGCATACACAAGAGGTAGGATTGTGGTATCCCAAGGGGTCCAACTTTGAGTTGATTGGATATTTAGACTTCAACTATGTGGGATGCAAGGTTGATAGAAAGAGCACATTAGGCACATGTCAAATGCTAGGCATGTCACATGTATCTTGGTCATCAAAGAAGCAAAATAGTGTTGCACTCTCTACCGCCGAAGCCGAATACTTAAGTGCGGGTAGTTGTTGTGCTCAATTGCTTTGGATGAAAGCAACTTTGAATGACTTTGGGATCAAATTCAAGCAAGTGCCATTGCTATGTGACAATGAAAGTGCGGTGAAGCTAACCAACAATCCGGTTCAACATTCAAGAACCAAGCACATTGACATAAGGCACCACTTCATAATGGATCATCAACAAAAGGGTGATATCACAATTACTAGTGTTGGCACCAATGATCAACTTGCCGATATATTCACCAAGCCATTAGATGAGAAAAGGTTTTGCAAGCTAAGGAATGAATTGAACATTCTTGATTTCTCAAACATGTGTTGATGCACCCCCATATGTGACATGCCTATCCTTCGAGAAATACAAGGTAAAAGTTGATTGACATGTCATTCATCCAATATTAGGACTTGTTAGTGCATCTAGACATCAATTCATTAGGCTCATTCATGCAATTCAAATGTTTTGATGCTTATATGGTACCACTTTTGGCTCTATGCTTGATATGATCTAGTGGTAGCATATGACATGTTTGTAGGCTTGCAATCCTAGTGTTTGATCTATAATATGAACTTAAAATGTTTAGCTCAACATGGACAAGATAACCATTCTAGGATGTGTGAACAAGCTTGTCCATGGTTTAAACTGAGTTAAATACTTTGGGGCAAGTAATCTAGATTAAACCACAACTAAGCTTCTCTCCAATAATCAACTCTTTGAGCACATCTTTTGTGATAATCAATGACAAAGGGGGAGAAGTAAAGTAAGTACCACAATGAATATTTGAAAATCTTTGAAAATGAAAGCACACAAGTAGGGGGAGCAAGCCTATGAATCAAGTTGTTGCATATCTTTGTGCATTCATAAGTGCTTGCTTGCATATGTATTTATGATTCATGACATGCTTGTGTGATGAATGCTAGAAACTCAAATGTCTTGATGCATGAAGTACTAGCATGATTAGGTTTTTAGCCTAATTCTTCTTGTGAGCTTAAGCTTTCCAAGTGGTATTTCAAGTATGCTCTCAAGTGGTTTCTAGGCATTCATGGTGCTAAGGATGGTATAAAATGGCACTCTAATTGATATCACGCTTCAAAGGTCCATCTCTTATACCTTAGCATCATTTGGTAGCATTCACTCTCCCACAATTCCTATTCATGCATATGTGATCAAAATGAACCAAACTCATATATCACAAATGTAGGGGAGCTAATACTACCAAAGTTGAAATTTTCACTCAATATATTCATTTGTGAAAGGTTATCAACAATTACCAAAAAGGGGGAGATTGAAAGCCCAAGTTTGGTTTTGGGTAATTGATGAAGCCTATGGACTAACTCTATTGCTAAGCATGTGATCTAGCTAAGGTAATCCAACTTGACAAGTAGAGCTAAATGAAGGATCATGATGGATCAAGTGCTCCATGATTAAGGAAAAGAAGAAAGAGAAAAACAAAAATGGGCTTAAGGCAAAGGTATATCATAGGGCCATTTTTGGTTTAGTGATCAAGACACTATAGAGAGTGTGATCACCTTTAGGATAGATAGCTGTACTATCAAGAAGGGGAAAACGTTTGTGATTGCGGTTATCAAGTGCTACTAGGTGTTGTCACTCATGCATGTGCATTAATTCACCTAGTAACATAGCCTTGCTTAAAAGACATAAAATATATGCTAAACATCTGCTCTAAGGAAGTACCATAAGTGTTTGGTACAATGGAGCAAGGTTGGGAAAGAAAGAAACAAGTAAGGAGAAAGACAGGGGCGACGGACGCTGGTGCCAGACGCTGGTTCCAGGCGTCAGACGCGTCCAACAGATACTCTTTAGCCCAGGCACCTTCAGGCAAAGCGACGGACGCTAAGAAGCGTCTATCGACTAGGTGACAGACGCGTCCATCAGGTTTGGGAGCTCTCTAGATGCTCTCTGCTCGCGCGACGGACGACATCAATGGACGCTAAGGAAAAAGCAATGGACGCTGATCCACAGACAAATATGCGTCTATCAGTTTGAAGAAACTCAACGACACAAGCAACGGACGCTGTCGAGCGTTCGACGGACAGGCAACAGACGCGTCCGACGCACAGGGGAGCTCTCTGGATGCTCTCTGTGTTGGCGCCGGACGCTAGCGACGGAGCGTCCGTTGCCAACTTAAACAGCGTCCGACGCCCACGACTCAGAGTATAATGGCTAGTTTTTGAGGTGTGGCTATTTAAAGGCTTGTGGTCGGTTGGAGATCTCTCTCTCTCTCGCATCTTTCACTTGTCATACTCTCTTGTGAGCTCTCAAGAACCTCTCCCACTCATCTTTTTGATCCTTTGCTCAATCCAAAAGAGATAGAGTGCATCCAAGTGCATTGCTTAGTGATTTGCATCTAGAAGCACTTGGTGATCGTTCTTGTTGCGGTTTTCTTGTTATTCTTGGTGTTTGCCAACACCTAGATGGCTTGGAGCAGGAAGGAGGAGTCAACACGAGTTGGTGATTGTTCGTGGTTGATCCCAGTGATTGTGAGAGGACTTGTACCCACCTTGGCAGAGCGCCAAAGGGTAACTCTAGTGGATTGCTCGTGTCATTGAGTTACTCTCATTTGGGTGGATTATTGTGGCGCCCGGGTAGTGGGTTAGGCTTGTGATTGCCTATTAGCCACCGAATCACCGTTTGAGTAGTTGACACAACGGGGACTAGCTTGGTGGCAACCAAGTGAACCTCGAGAGAAAAATCATTGTGTCAATCTTGTCTCCCGACTACTCTTGGTGATCTTATTGTGATTGGTCTTCACATTGGTATATTCTCTTCACAAGGCATTGGTATAACAATCACTTCCTCTCTAGCTTTTACATTCTTTCTTACTTTGCTTAGTTAGCTCTCTAGCTAGTTTGTTAGCTTAGCTTGTTAGTTGTTCTTGCTAGCTCAAGTTAAGTGCCTAAGGTTTTTGCTATTGTTTGATAGGCACTTAATCAACTAGAATTGCTTGGATAGGTGGCTTTGCACCCTTAGTAGAGCTAGAGCAAAAAGCTTCGCTTAAGTGTTATTCTAACCTTTGCTCTAGTGGTTTGTAGAAATTTTTATTAGGCTATTCACCCCCCCCCCCTCTTGCCATCTAGGACCTTTCAGCGATCAATGATATTCATGCCCCAAGATGGATTTGTTTCGGTTTTCAAAGGATTGAAGACAAGGTTGAAGCATAAACTAAGTCTAAGTGTCGATTGGAGCTGGAGAGACACTTAGAGTAGTTTAGCACCTTTATTTTCCTTTGGCCGTACTATTAAGGGGGGGTATTAGATTATAGCTTGACCTAGAAATGGTTAGTGATGTAGGTTTAGTGCACACTTGTCAAACTTAGTCCTAAATAGTATACAAACAACCCTTCAGTGATTTAGAGCAACTTCCATTCACAAAGTTTTGGAATCCAAAGTGATAGGAGCCTCAAACCACATCTGGACCAGTTGCCTAGAGGGGTCCGGACCAATTCACACTGGTCCGGCTGCCCAGGGTTTGCTCAGAGAGAGTCAAGAGCGTTCAGACTCTAGGACACTAGGGTCCAAACCAATGGAGATGGTCCAGAAATGAGGGTTTGACTCCAGACTGAGTCCAAACCAAGCGTCCGAACCAATGGCAATGGTTCGGATTGATCCAGAGAGGTGCAAAATGGGAGTTTTGGCTCCGGACTGAATCCGGAACAAGCGTCCAGACCAATTGGTACTAATCCGAATGACTTCAAAACAGTAAGGATACTGTTGGAACTGTATGGTCCGGACCAATGCGAATTGATCCGGTTGAGCCGCACTAGTCTAGTCCAGAGGTACGTAGAGAAGAGTTGATGTGAGTAATATCTAGTTGGATGGTTGGGGGTATTTATACTTGTCCAACTCATCCATACTAGCTCTCTTGCCCATTTGTTCAGCTAAGGAAACTTGTGAGAGTGCAAGGGAGAGCAAGAGCCTAGTGAGGTGAGTGAGATTCAAGAATCCAACCATAAGGACCTCATTAATGGATTTAGGAGTGACAAGTGTGCATCCATCTTCCTCCTTAGCCTAGTCTTCGTCAAGTGAGGGTCTTTTACTTGATACTCTTGGTGATCGATAGCACCTAGACGGCTTGGTGGCGATCTGAGACTTGGTGACCATCTGGAGGCGATTGTGGATGGCCGAACTCCACTTGTGATCGGTTGTGGACGATTCACCAAGCTAGAGCGGCGAAGAATTAGCCTGGAGAGAGCACTTGGTCCTTACACAGACCAAGGGGGAGCAATACCCTTGAGCGGGTGATCCAACGAGGACTAGTGGAGTAGTGGGAGTGTCGACTCCTCGATACCTTGGGAAAATATTGATGTGTCACCCTTCCCTTCTCCTTCTCTTTCTAGCATTACTTTCAAGCATTTCATACTTGCAATTACTTTCATATGATGTATTGTTTTTCTTGATTTGATGCTAGGGTGGTAGTTATAGTTTTATTGCTTTTTCATACTAGCTATTGCTTTCACACTTGTTTAGGGACTAGGAGGTAATTGACATTAGAATAGGTTTTAATTATACATAGAAATTAAAAGAAGCCCAATTTACCCCCTCTTGGGTATCTTGATCATTTCAATTGGTATCAGAGCATTATGCTTTTGAATTAGGCTTCACTGCCTAGAGCAAGATGTCCCATGGGGATGGACCACCACCCTTCTTTGAAGGAGACGACTTTACTTATTGGAAGGAGGCTTATCTAGAGGTTGTTGATGTTGGTGTGCTCAAAGACACCACCAAGTGATTTCCCGATGGCATTGGGGTCAATCCATTCGGTGATGAGATCTACCATCAAAAGTGGAATGCAAAGGCTAATAACATTCTTTTTATAAGTATTTGCAAGGAGGTTTTCAACCATGTGTGTAATGCCAAAGATGCATATGAGTTGTGGACCACCATTTGTGCTCTTCATGAAGGCACAAGGAGTGAGCATGAGGAGTGCTATCATTTGGTCATGGCTAAAATGAATTCATTTACTATGCTCGCAAATGAAAATGCCAATAAAATATACTCACGTCTCAATGTTCTTGTAGAGGAACTCAATGACCTTGGTCTCACTCAAATGCAACCCTCCGATATGGTGAGGAAGATATTGTGTGCTTCCAATTGAGAAATATGGCCACATCGTCATCATTCTTCACCAAGGAGATCTCTCAATGCAACTCCAACTCAAGTATTGGGGAAGATCAATGCCAATGAGATGTATATGCATATCAACCCCAAGGATGAGTCATCCTCCTCCAACAAGAAGGACTTGTCTCTCAAAGCAAGCAAATAGAAGTTCAAAGCTCAAGTGATCATTGAAAGCATAAGTGAAGCTGAGGATGATTCAAACATTGCACTCATGGTGAAGAAGACAACAAAGATGTTGAAGAAGCTCAATAAGAATGGTGTCAAGTTCAATTCAAGGAAGAAGAAGTTCTTCACAAGCAACACAAGAAATCCAATCTCTCAAATGGATTGCTACAATTATGGAGACCTAGCTTGGACACTTTGCCCATCAATGCACCAAGGAAAAGAAAGACAAGTTCAAGAATGGAAAAGGTGCAATGACGATTCAAGTGATGAAGATAAGAAAGTGGAGAAGCCATACAAGAAGAAGGATGACCACAAGAAGAAATTCAACTTTCACAAGAAGAAGAATGGCAAGACCTACATTGTCGGAGATTGGCTCACCAACATTGAAAGCTCATGTGGGTCTTTCGATGATGAGAAGGTGACCGCTCTAGTGATTGGGTCTTCATTGCCCCCACCACCTCCACCGCCATTGTTGACAGTGATTAACACCAAGACTTAATATAATTATAAACATGATAAATGGATCAACCATATGGAAAATCATTATCTTGGGACACCCATTCTTAAGAACAGCTAATGCCATCATCTACACGAATAGTGCCAAGATATGTTTCACAATCAAGGATGAGAAGGAGAGGTTGACTTTCATGAAGCATACACTCAAGGCTCTTACTCATCCTTAGAGGCCACACATCTATGAGTATACAACTGTTGTTACAAGAAAGAAGAACATCAATAACAGGAGGAAGAATAAAGCTCAAAAACCAAAAGAAGACCCAGATGATCAGCACTATTGATTCAGGATATGGCCAGCTCCTTCTATCACAATACCTCGCTAAGCTGGGTGATCCAAGAGTACCTACCATTGATTGCAAGATCAAGGAAAATACATTCTACAAGATATTCTGTAATATTGGATTAAGCGGTAACATAGTGTCTAAGGTAGCCTATCAACATTTATATGGCAGTAGACCACTATACCATATATATGTACAGCTTCAGCTAGCGAACCAATCATTTTGATTTTTGGAGGGAATAACAAAAGACATCATGATCAGAGATCACTATATTTCTGCTAACTTCATGGTTCTGGATATGGGAGATCAAGATGGAGTCCACCTCATTCAAGGAAGACCTGTCCTCAACACCACTAGGGCAATGATCTATATGAAATCAAGGGAGGAACACATCCAATTTCCTCAAGAGAAGACATATTGTTACTTCAATCGCCACACCACTTATGAGAAGACAAAGAAGCACAAATCAAGGAAGCATCGCACTCAATGCCAAATGAAACAAGGCACCAAGGATGGATGAGCATACTATCTAGGAGAAAGTCAAGATATGAAGACCAATCCAATAATGAAGATAAAATATCTCCTAAGGAAGAAAGTTGTACTACCAACAGAGGATGTATCACTTGCTACAGAGAGCAAAGAAGCAGTAGAACCTCAAAACAGTGAATCACAGGAAGTGAAACCTCAGACTAAGAAAGGGTGGAAGAAGAAATAGACTTCATCAGAACATCAACACAAGGTGAGCAAACATCCAAGTCTTCATCAGGATTGGACAACGCTCCTAAAGATATTTGAACCAGAAGAGATGTCTGGTTCGACGGACCCAAATATTCGAACCTTAGCCGGAAGGTAAACTCGGTAAGTTATCTGCATATTTATTTATGCATTGCATTAGTTGCATTCTAGCATATCACTAATAGGTATTCCTAACATATCCTCATTGCATAAGCATCTTAATTAGAGCATATCTACATTTCTACATTGCATTGTATTATAAAAAGAAAAATATATTAAGCCTCATGTGAGAGAACTTATGGTAAATCATAAGGGAATTTACTATGGTGGCATAAAAATAATTTTATTTCTCTTGCATTATAAAATAGAAAATTCTAAAAAGAGATGGGATATTCAATTCCTACTAGAATCTAATAAAAGTTTAAATTAGCTCATGAGAATAATCAATTTCTCTTTTGGCTGACCGCTAACCCCATATTATAACGGAGCCTCGAGTTTTGTTTGTTCTTGTCGAAGTATAACCATGCAGGATTGCAAACACCATAAAGGAGCGAGTCCAACTAGGAGGCTACTTCTGAGGAGGCTACTCTAAAGATCATTCAAATCAACCATAGCAAACATCTAGCTTGGGGGAGGGCATCCCCCATTTATCATGTAAGTATACCTTTGCAATTATCGAGTTTGTTCTATAGTCTTAAAATATCAAAAATATGTGAGCACATGAAGGTTCACCATAGTATCATAAGAAAACATAAAATTGCTAAAAAATATGTGGCCACATGATGGTCCACGATTGTCTACTCTTTTGAGTCCTAAATAAAATTGTGAAACGAAATAAAGATATGTTTTAGTTAGGGTGTGTGTTTAATTTGTCTAGAGTCAATAAAAGCTATGAACAATAATTTTGTCTTGGAGATGATAAATAGTTGCTCTACTATAATCCCTTACAAGTACCTAGTTTTCAACCTTAAATTCTCTTAAGTTTTGGTTACAACTGCTTTGATATAAGAATTTACTCTAAACCTGAAATTTGTGGAGGCATATACTTAAACTAAGTCTAGGTGGTTGGGAGATATGGCATGAAAGTCTAAGCTGCTATTTATCTTACTCCTAGTGATACTAAGTTGTAGTGATTTATCTTTCAAAAATTTAAAACCTTACATGATGAGCTCTTGTATGACATAGTTTAAATTCCTACCAAAGCCATACATTTACATACATCTAGATTAGGAAGACTCTTTCATGCTACATGTCTTTGTATTGAGTGTTGTCAACCTTTAGACCCTATGAAGAGTCTTATCATGATTTTAAAATCAAGATCACGTATACACCACCCAAATATGCACTACTCTACACTGGAGTAGGTGAAAAAAATGCCATTTCATCCACCAGAAAAAGGTCTTACTCTTACACTGAGAGTAACCACCATAAAAAATATTCATTCCATTGTCATTCATTCAATAAATGCTCCAAGGTTCTTGTTATATTCTCTCAGCAGTTTTTCTTGGTGATGGAAGTATGAGCTATGAAAAAGCTATTGAAAAAAGAGAGAAATTAAAAATAGACAAGTGTCCGGCGCACCTCTCAGAAAAATAAAGAATAACACCATGAGACTACTGACATGTTCAGGAGCTCCCATAAGAAATCCTGGCTCCAAAGGAATCAAATCATGATCGGCCGATACTAGATTGGACCCTTCTGGTTAACCAAGCCAACATGATCCATGACAAAGCTATTCGAACCCTTGGATGCAACTTGTGCTTTCATTCAACGCTCCAGATCAAGTGCACAAGGATCCATGGGCCCACATCAAGAGAACCAGCATGACAAATACCTCAAATGAATCATCCAAGACTCCATGACCAGTGGGACCATAGTCTAGAAGTCAGAGGTGGGGCCAAAACCCCTAGGGGGGTCGACCGACACCCTAAAGGAGGCAACCACCTCCCACTTGGTCCCTGACCACTGGGGACACCTTCTAGAAGCCTAGGGTAGGGCCACCTACCATAGGGGGGGTCGACCGATACCCCTAGGCCCCCTGAGGCTCCTAGTGACTCCCACACGAATTTAACACATGATGGAAATCCTAACCCTCCATTCCAAGTTGGTTTGGAGGCGGTGGATCCAAGGGACCAGAAGTGAAGCCTCCAGGATCAATGACATGGCGATGGAGTAGCCCCTACTCCACCTCCCACTATAAATAGAGGCTCACACCCCCCTCTTCACTCATGGTGGACAAGCCTACAAGCTCAAGCACTTATAATTATCTTAGTAGTTAGTCTAGAGTGGGAGTTAGAGTTGACTCGAGCTATACTTGGGATTCCTGGAGTCGTCTTCTGGAGAGTCTGGTACAGCTCTTGTATCTTTCCTTCCTTGTAAGACTTTAATTTATTTAATATATTACTTTTCCTCTACTTTACTTAGTATTTACTTTGAGCATTACTATACTTGTTATAGTATTGTTGTGTGCTTTTGCTTATTACTAACCTTTACATTAATAGTCTGTGATCCTTGTGGACTTTCTCGTATGCGATCATTGCCTGTTATAGGGTGCTTTGGTTGTAGATCACAATTAAAGTAGTGAGTTGTGTGTAAGCGTGGTGCTTATACATCATCTTACCCTTGGTTACCGCTTGATGCACGGATTGTTTGTGGTAGATAGCAAGAGAGTGACAGCCTTGTCTAGTCTTTGTATCCCACCACGTGTTCTTAGGCAAGTTCTTAAAAGGTGAGGCCCCCATAAAAAGCGAGCATGGTCCGGTAGAAGTTTTGTCCTCCTACTGATCTATCCTCTCGCCTAGCATACTTGTATTGAGGAGGCAAACTATTGTGTTTAGACTAATTAATTAGCTAAGTACACTGAAGTAGAAGTGAATTACATAGGAGTCCTTATCTCTCTCGTTGTCCTCCCACCTAGCTATACTTACTAGTTATCCTAAGTTATCATTTACCTTGGCTTGTTCATTCATCACCCTTCCTATCACATATTTTGATTACCCCCTGTACTAGTTGGTACTAAGTTGAGGTGCTCTTTAGGATCTCTCTAATTATCATTTCTAGATCCACTTTCCCTTGGGAAAAATATAAATTACGATACCTTGGAATACTCCTAGGTGAAGTGCTATAACGGTATAATTTGTGCGCTTGCAGATTTATCCAATAGTCATAAGAAATACCAATACTGATGACATTAGAAATGTCAACAAAACACAAGATGAAGACTATGATGCATCACTAGACCTTTATTTCCTTAGAGAGGTGTTGACATTTCTTAATGACATCACCAAGAACAGAGTTCTTAGCAATGGTGCCAAAAATGCATGGTATGTAATTAACTTATCTTTTACCTTATACTCCTATGCATGGAACTAGGTTGTCATCCCTAATTATAGAGCTAGGAATATTTTATGGTACTTATGAGTTATTCTATATTTTATGTATGACTAGGAAGAAATAAATAATGATAGATATGAAACGTCAAGGAATAATGATTCTGCAAGTGGACAGATTAAATATACAATTGTAGCATTTTACCTAGAGTATTACTAGGTTGTCATTTATATTCTACCACTAGGAAGGTCTAGTTAAAACTGATAATCTATAGTATTGATAACAAGCATATGAAATGAATGAAGCGAGTTAACTATTAATGATCTCTACTCTTAAATAGGGGTAAGTCACATGATAAATATATAATAATAATAAGGGTAAATTGATCAGTCATCATCATAATAATAATAAGGATAAAGTTATCTAGAGCATTCTAGTCACTATACAAGCGTCATCTAATACAAGTAATAAAGAAATAACATCCTAAGTATTCTAGCTACCGTCAAAGCTACTCTAGTTAGTGCAAGTACATCTAGTAATCATTGTTAAGTAATACTACCAATATTCCCAACCACAATAGGGCTATGAACAGGATGAGTTGAGTTCAGAAACCTCAGATATAACAAGATATCCTCAACATGACAATTCCTCCCTACCAAACCATCGTACGGGGGGAGCCTAAAAAGGACTCAATGGACCCGTCACGTCCACGATCTACTTCACGACCTGACACAACTGGTGGTATTCGCAGATAAGCAAAGTATCTAAGCACCACGCCTACATATTGCCTACCACTCGCCATATGATCAAATAGACGAGCGCTATATGAACATGTGCATGAACTCAATAGCAAAACTAACTATACTAGATATATTAACGTAGGCAATGAACAAAGTAAACAAGAACATATTAATGAAAAATAGTGTTGCCAATAAATATCTTACAACTGCAGATAAATACTAAAAGAGAATAAGAGAATAAGAACTATACCAGACTCCAATCTCTTGAAAACATCGGGAGTGCAAGATCAAATCTTGACTTCCTCTACTCTTGAATCTAACTAGGCTATGCTATGAACTAGGAAGTGCTCTAGATGAACTAATGTTAATGGCTCTGGATGACTAGATCTCTATGACTTAAATTGAATGGATCTCCAAATGATCTGAGCTTCAGATGGGATGCCTCCAGGGGGTATGCCCTCCTATTTATAGTCCGGTGGGATGCAAGACAGCCGTTGGATCAAACTGACTTCACGTAGGGCTGAGATGACTTCTCTAAGGCGGTGGAGGAAGCTTCCAGAAGACGGTGGGCAGCGGGCCCAGGGGGGTGCCGCCCAGCCCCACACCTGGCCGGCCGGCCCCACATGGTGGGGTCCGGGGCCCATCTTCGCTCCGGTGGTTGCGGGATCCTCCTTGAGTAGAATGACATGTGTTTCTCCACGGGATTTATTCGATATCTTCTCTAATTTGCTTTCCTTTATTCTCTTTTCTGGAATAGTCCCTAGAAAATAGTGAAACACAAAAACTCGTGGAAATTGTTAATTAAAGCCCTATATTTCTAGATATTATATTTGATTGATCCATTTATTTAATTTAGAATTGCTTAAAAAGTTGACGCTAAGGACCGTCAACAAGAGGAGAACAAGAAATTGAAGATTGAGAAGAACAACCCTACTATCGGATTTGGGAAATTCACGAAGGGCCACAATGTCCAAAATGAGCTCCTAATGAACACGGTCATGAAGAATGACAAGATGGGAATTGGTTACAAGGAGAATCAAGTGAAGGCAAAGCAATCATATCGTGCCAAGTACTATTATCAAGAGAAGCCAAAGCCCAAGCCTAAAAGGTGTTTTGAGTGTGGACAAGTTGGTCATTTGGCATATTATTGCACTACTCTACCTCCTGAAGCTATACCCAAGCACACAAGACCCTTTGCTTACAATGCTCATTACATCATCAAGAAGGATGCTAAGGGGAGACCACAAGTAGTGTTTCTAGGACCTCTAAGCAAGAATAGGCCTAGATGCTATGGGATGCAAAATCACTAGTGGATAAGGCTATGGGGCCCCATCAAGTGTGGGTTTCCAAACAACAAGCTTACTTCTTGTGTGTATGTGTAGGTGAACTACAAGACCGATGAAAGTCATTGGGTGATTGATAGTGGTTGCACTTAACATATGACTGGTGAACCCCGAATGTTCACCTCACTTGATGAAGATGTGGACAATCAAGACAAGATTACATTTGGGGATAATTCAAAGGGCAGAGTTCAAGGTCTATGCAAAGTGGCTATCTCCAATGATCATTCAATATCCAATGTCTTGCTAGTTGCATCTCTAAGCTTCAACTTGTTATCGGTTCGTAAACTTTGGGTCTTGGTTTCCAATGTCTCTTCACTCCTAATAAGGTGGTTGTATCTAAGATTGATGATAGTCAAGTGATCTTCAAAGGCTTTAGACACAACAACCTCTATCTAGTGGAATCCACCTCAAATGATGCTAATTTTCAAACTTCCTTGTTCACTAAGTCATTTCTTGGTTGGTTGTAGCATAGAAGGCTAGCACATATGGGCATGAGCACTCTCAAAAAGCTCTTGAAGAAGGATATGGTGAGAGGACACAAAGTTGTGTATTTAAAAAGGACAAGTTATGTAGTGCATGTCAAGCGGCAAACAAGTGGCAAATACACATCCTCATAAGGCATTCATGTCAACCTCTAGGGTACTTGAGCTACCACACATGGATCTATTTGGACCAACCACATATGCAAGCTTGGGAGGAAACCTATTTAACTTAGGGATTGTTGATGACTACTCAAGGTACACATGGGTTTTCTTCCTCCATGACAATGGAGAGGCAACCGAGTCATTCAATAGATTTGCAAAGAGGGCACAAAATGAGTTTTATATCAAGAACCAAAAAATTAGAAGTGAAAATAGCACCGAGTTCATCAATACCAAGATCGAAGATTATTGTTACGAAGTTGGGATCAAGCATGAATTCTCCGCAACCTACACACCCCAACAAAATGGTGTAGTACAGAGAAAGAACCAGACTCTTATCACACTTGCAAGAACTATGCTAGATGAGTACAATACTCTAGAGAGTCTTTGGGCTGAAGCTATGAACACCGCTTGCTATGCTGCCAATAGACTCTTCACCCAAAAGTTCTTGAAGAAGACACCTAGTTGCTCAATGGGAAGAAGTTGGATGTTTCATTCCTTTGGGTGTTTGGGTGCAAGGTCTACATCTACAAGAAGCGTCGACATTTAGGGAAGTTCCAAAGGAGATGTGATATTGGTTTTCTAGTTGGCTATTCATTGAAATCCAAAGCATACCGTGTATTTAACAAAGCCACTAGCTTAGTTAAGAAACTTATGATGTGGAATTCGATGAGACTAATGGCTTCCAAGGAGCAATTGAAAATCTTGTTGATGTAGGTGATGAACCATTGAGGGAGGCAATGAAGAACATGCCCATTGGTGCTATCAACCCACAAGAGGTGGATGAATAAGTTGGTGAGGCAAATGATGAATCTCCACCACCTCAAATGCCTCAAGCTAATGATGATCAAGTGAGAGAGACCAATGAAGACACCTTCATCCCTCAAGCTCAAATAGAGGCACAAGCACAAGATGTTGATGCACCACATCCCCCTCCTCAATTGGTTGAGAGAAGATCTGCACCCATACTCCAAGCATACCCACAAGAGGTCATCATAGGGAGTCCTTCATGGGGAGTAATGACTTGCTCACAAAAAATTGCTTCATTTATTAAACATCACTTTTTTGTTTCTTAAGTTGAGCCTACTTATGTAGAGGAAGCACTTTAGAATCTAGATTGGGTGAATGCTATGCATGAAGAGTTGAACAACTTCACTCACAATCAAGTGTGGACTCTAGAAGAAAAGCCACAAGATGCAAGAGTGATAGGACCAAATGGGTGTTCCACAACAAGCAAGATGATCAAGGCCAAGTGGTTAAAAACATGGCAAGGAGTTGCAAAGGGATTCTCTCAAGTTGAAGGGATAGATTTCAGAGAGACCTTTGCACCAGTCGCAAGATTGGAAGCCATTCGTATCCTCCTTTAATATGCATCACATCATGACATGAAGTTATTTCAAATGGATGTGAAAAGTGCATTCTTGACTAGTTTCATCAATGAACTTGTTTATGTCAATCAATCTTCCGGTTTTGAGGACCCTAGATATCCTAACCACGTCTATAGGTTGTCCAAGGCGCTTTATTGACTCAAGCAAGCTCCTCGAGCTTTGTATGAGAGGCTTAGTGACTTCCTCTTGGAGAAGAGTTTCACAATTGGGAAGGCTGACACCACACTTTTCACCAAGAAGCTTCATGGGGACATCTTCATTTGTCAAGTATATGTGGATGACATTATATTTGGCTCGACAAATGAAGAACATTGCAAGGAGTTTGGTGGCTTGATGTCATAAGAATTTGAGATGTCCATGATTGGCGAGCTCACCTTCTTCCTTAGGTTTCAAGTGAAGCAATTGAGAGGGGGGCCTTCATTTCTCAAGAAAAGTACACTCATGATGTTCTCAGGTAATTCAAGATGGAAGATTGCAAGCCAATCAAGACACCAATGTCTACTAATGGACATCTCGACCTAGATGAGGGAGGTAAACCGGTTGATCAAACTCTTTATCGCTCTATGATTGGTAGCTTGTTATATTTGACCGCATCTAGGCTCGATATCATGTTTAGTGTGTATGTGTTCTAGGTTTCAAGCTAAACCTAAGGAATCACATCTAAGTGCCGTAAAAAGAATCCTTAGGTACATTAAGCACACCCCAAGCATTGGCCTTTGGTATCCCAAAAGAGCCACTTTTCAACTCATTGGCTATTCCGATTTGGATTATATGGGTTGTAAAGTTGATTGGAAGAGCACTTCTGGAGGGTGCCATTTGCTTGGAAGATCACTTGTGTCATGGTCATCGAAGAAGAAAAATAGTGTGGCTTTGTCCACCGCCAAGGCGGAATACATAGCCACGGGTGCTTGTTGTGCACAAATCTTATACATGAAGCAAACACTCTTAGACTATGATATAGAACTTAAAAATGTTCCACTCTCGTGTGATAATGAAAGTGTCATGAAGTTAGCAAACAACTCGGTTTAACACTCTCACACCAAGCATATTGATATCCATCATCACTTTCTTAGAGATCATGTTACAAACAAGGATATTTCACTAGAAGGTGTAAGGAATGAGGATCAATTGACGGATATCTTCACAAAACCGCTTGATGAATCATCCTTTTGTGGGTTGAGGAATGAGCTAAAAGTGCTTGATCTAAAAAACTTCACTAAAAATGATCTTGTGTTGACCATTGCATTGCATTTGTAATATAACATGTTTAATCTTATGTAGTGCATATAGGCTTGTCTAACTTGGTTAAGATAACCGCCCTCAAAGCGAGTGAAAAAACTTAATCGAGGTTTAAAATTGACAGGCAACTAGATTCAAATTCTTGTATTGTATTGCATTGCATATGCATGAGTGTTGCTTTGTCATTTCTTTTCAATTAAGTTTTGAGCATCCACTGAGTTCGCCCACATTTAGGGGTAGTATTCCAAGCTCATGTCATTCAAGTACCCCTAGTGTGGCCTCATGATGCTTCTCACTCTTTCATTCGTCTATTTTCATAAAAATTATGCTAAGCCCACAGAACATTATTTGAAAAATGCGAGGGTTTGAGTGGTGGTTCTCATATCAAGTCCAACAGGTGTTCCTTTGCGTCTTAGTTGAGTTGGTACTTGGTTGGGAGAAAGAGTAGCGAAAATTTTAGGAAAATTTGAAGTAAAATGAGCTCCAGACTCTGCTCCGGATTAGTTCTAGAAACCGTCCGGACCAATTCTCATCAGTTCGAACGCCCACCTCAGCACTCAGACTCGTCCGGACCCTGCTCTAGACTAGTTCAAAATATCATCTGGACCATTGATAAATCACCCAGTTGGGGGTCAGCGCATACACTGTTTCAATCAAAGTCATTTGGACCAGTGTCAATTGGTCCGGGCCCTCCGTCCAGACTCGGTCCAGAGGCAATGTCCAGCGTTTAGAACTCTCTGGACGCATCCGGTGTTGGGAATATGCCCTAGAGGTAATCATAGAGATGATTGTATTTCCTTATATCCATGACATATTATGAGTTCATTGAATATCCATTAAAGGCAACCTGTATTGATTATCAATTATGTGAATTATTTATGAAACTTTTTTACTTGTATGGTTATTTTAATGTTGTCCCTGATCGGAGTTCATGTGAGGACGCATATGAATATTAGATCATCATATTATTAGTTGATGACTATGTTTCACAAGTCATAGACATAGAGATGTAAAACTAATAATGTGGGCACATGTATGACATGGGGCTGGTCTGAACCAACGTGAGATTGTCTCTATATACATCATGTACGTTATGTCCTTAGACCTGAGATTATCGTATGTACTCAAGATGTAAAACGACTTACTTAGGGACTACCAAACGCTACTCCGTGACTGGGAAGTTTTAAAGGTGGCTTTTGGGTTTGTCGGAAAACATGCTATGAGACATAGTTAATCAAGATGAAATTTGCCACTCTCCATGTGAGAGATATCACTGGACCACTCGAATGATTGGATCAAGAAACGCATGGCCGTGCTTCGGTTAAGTGTTAACCTACGAGTTGGACCAAATATCGTTAGGCAAGGGAATAACATGTATGTGGTTTTGTGGTGGTTCGTCTGATATGATCGTAGCGTATGCATAGGAGTTGACACGCCTTGCAAGAGGCCGATATCAACTATTGGTCGAGTAGGAGTACTCGGGTCATGTCTATGTGTGTGTGAGCCCATAGGGTCGCACGCTTAACGGGCTAGAAGCCACTCGAATTAGACTAGGTTTAGGGTTACTAATGGGCCTCCAACGTGGAAGATCGTTAGGACACCTATATAAGCAAGGGGTGGGCGTGGGGCGAGACTAACCCCAGGCCTTTTGCCAGCCGCCGTCGCCTCCCCACGCTCGCGCCTACTGCTCCTCGCAGACCTAGATGTCCTGAGGCACAAAGCTTCTTGTACATGTGGGATACCTCGGAAGTGCTGCATCTAGAGCACAAGGACGAACCGTGGAAGGGGACGGATTGACGGATGACCTCACAACTGCATGACACTGCTGTGACGCGCACGATTACATCGAGTCGTTTTCGCTGACCTGCGCGTCTAGTGGTAATCCCGTGATCTATAATTAGCAGTAGTTCCTGGTTTATGAGGGTAGAAAATTTTTGTTTTCTGCCTAGCGTAGCTTCCCCATATCCCTACAGTGGTATCAAATCGAGCCATAGATGCTTCGTCTTAGATTCGGGTATGTGTATATGGAGATATGCATGATTGTAGATGAGTCTCTGATCATGGTTCGTGATCTTGCTGTGTTGGTCTTGTAACGATCTACTCGTACCGGTCGGAATTCCGCCATCCAAGTTAAGTGATACACGTAAACCCAATTACGGTGAGTTGGAGATCAATCAGATTGATCGGATCAAACCTAGGTCAAGTTTTAGGCACATGCGATGCGCGGCGGTAGTAAATTGGATCCATCGTCGGAGGAGAATTTTGTAAGAAAAGTGTTGTTAGGTAAAACAACCATAAACCTTGGAGTGAATTTTGGAAAGGTCACGGCTAAGATTTTCTGTAGTAGTGTCAGCTATATCTTTTAGTCAGACTTTCTAAAGCTTGATCAAGTTTATAAAAAATAATGTTAATATTTGTATAACAAAATATGTATAAGACAAAAATACGACGTTATTCTTCTAGTGGCAGGCGACGTGCTAGTCGACAGCGAGACCCCTATGTCGACTTCATCAATTTCAAGATTTCCTATTTCAACTCGGTTCTTCGAAGGTGCTCATAGGGATAGAGTGTGCGTGCGTGCGTTCATAGAGGTGAGTGTGCGTGCGTTTGTGATTGTCCGTGTGTGTAACTAGGTCTCATTAAAAAATATATTTAGTACTCCATCCATCTCAAATTATAAGACATTCTAAGAATTTTGGGGAGTCAAACCATCTTAAGTTTAATCAAAGAATATATAGTAAAAATTATAAAGATTTCTGACATTAAATAGATATACTACGAAAATATAATTGATAAAGAATCTAACAAACTTAGTTGACACCATAAATATTATTATATAGTTATATAAGTTTGGTCAAATTTGATATACTTTAACTATTCAATATTTGTAGGATGTCTTATAATTTAGGATAGAGAGTAGCACTTTCTTGAATTGTAAATATTCGTATTTTCTAATAAATGGTTTGATTGGATACTAAAATTGTTTTCTTTTCCGAAGCGATGTGAACAAACGTGGGCCTGTGGCGGTCTGGCTTAGGGCGGGGGGCAGCTAGATGGAAGAAGTTCTCATCTCTCTCCTTGAATGGTGGCTGAAATAGTGAAATGATACCCGAAATAGAGAAATGAGTGGAGGAAGCGGGCAACGCCAGTCTCCCGCGCATGCAGCGAACGGTTCGTCATCATTCATCAGTTTATTTAGAGGAAAAGAAAAGAAAAGAAAAGAAAAGGGAATGGAAAACCAAGAGATTTGGAATATATGTGTCGGCCTCCTGATCCCGATGTGATCATTTTCTCCATCGATCGTAACTTGACGGCCTTCCCATCCGGCGAGATCGACGACCCAGTTGGATCGATTCAATCCAGTTGAAGCTAAGCCTAGCCGAGCCAAGCGGCGGGCGGCGGCGACATGGCGCGGTCGAGCGCGGACGACATGGAGCTGAAGCGCGGGTGCGAGGCCGGAATCCTCGCCAAGGGGGACCGGGACAAGGTGGTGATGTGCATGCGCGTCGCCAAGAGCCGCGGCGGCGGCGGCGGCTGGGCCAAGGGCAAGCTCACCTCTCGCCACAATATGGCCAAGCCCCGCGTCCTCGCCGTCACCGGTCAGTTCCTTCCCCATCGCCGCTTCGAATCCATGCACGTTCCAAACCAAATGATGATGACTTGCTCATCCACTCGTGCGTGGCGCAGCCAAGGTCAAAGGGCACAAGACCAAGTCGTTCCTGCGGGTGCTCAAGTACTCCAACGGCGGCATCCTCGAGGTGCATACGCGATCCTCTCCTTCAACTGTCTCTATTTATTTGTCTGTTGTTCTTTTCCCCAGAATGGAAAAATTATTGTAAAGATGGATTATTCTGATTGCCCATGCATATGCATGTATCAGCCGGCAAAAATGTACAAGATCAAGCATCTCCACAAGATAGAGGTCGCCCAAAACGATCCCAGCGGCTGCACCTTCGTCTTGGTATGCATGCCACTTCCCCGTTCTCCAGATCAGAATAAATACTAGAAGATCAATAGGTCCAGGGAATTTGATAGTGGCCCAGATTTCAACTTTGGAGTTGACAAGAATGGGTTCAAATTAAATTTCATAAATGGTCTCTAAGGGAACCAATATATATAGGATGAGGTTTTCTACTCCCTGCGTGTAGTTACTCCCATATTTAATAAAACATATTAGCTATGCATGCATACTCATACTCATGTATTAGTTTATATATGTTTATATACTCATTTTTAAGATACTCCAAAGCTTATCGCGCAATTTTTTTTTCGAAAGAACCCATATTTTTTAATATATTACTAACCTAAATAGTCTAGTATGATCATCCTAAATAGTCTAGTATGATTATATACTTTATGCATATATATACTTGGTCGGTTCATATACATCGATCATAGGTATAAAGTTATACAGGTGAAAGTAACTACACACAGGTGTACTATAGGGTGAGTTTTTCTACTCCTATGTGTAGTTAGTCCCATTTTTATAAATCATATTATGTATGTATACATACTCATGTATCTATTTGAGTATGTTTATATACTCATTTTAAGATACTACAAAATTTATTATGTGAATTTTTTTAAAGAGCCCATATTTTTAATATATTATTACAATATTTTATTATAGTACATAAAATAAGTATGACTATATACTCTATGTATACTTGCATACTTCATATATATACTACCCTAAATAGTCTAATATGACAATATATTTATGTACATATACTTCGTCGTTTTATATATACACTACACCAAGTTGTTATATAAAAAAAATTAGTACAATTCAGTAGCTGCGATATTCACTATGGTTCAGTATTGTCTATTCAGTTTTAGCTACTTAGTGTACAATAGTGCGGACAAGTGCTATTAACCCTAGGTAGAGAATAGTTATACTACACTAATCCGTTATACTGAAAAAATTCAGTATAATTATTAATTCTAATAATTTATTTAAACTCATATTCTATTATATGAATGAAACACAGTACCAAAAAGAGGAATAGATTATTTTGCTTAAGACTTATTTATTATTATTATTATTGAATTTCCATTCTCAACAGAGAACTCAAGATAATCAATCCTGAAATGAGAAGGATGGACTCTATCCCAACAAATAAACTATCAACCTGAAAAAAAGTGGAATTAATTTAATGAATTAATATATTTTTTCTATAACAAAAACAATTAACTATTGAACAAATAAGCTATATGCCAATGAAAAGATTTCTCGTTTTGGGTAGTTATAAAATTCTCATACTTCTTTGACTCGAATAACAAAAGAAATATTTTTTTTTTGTAAGTATTCAGTATTTTGTAGTTAGTTTTAGCTACTGGGTGTAAAACAATATTCTCTCTTCTATTCTATCCTTGTCATGACAAATCGACTGTTGTGCTTTCTCGCAATTAACTGTTGTTCAGGGGTTTGACAACCTGAGAAGCCAGAGTGTCGCGCCTCCACAATGGACCATGCGCAACAAAGAGGACAGGTGATCGACGCATCAGCATCACGATTCCTAGCCCCCCATCCTGCTCCTGCTTGTGACCTCAGTTAAGGTTGTATACCCTGTTATCGATCTGTTGCAGGAACCGTTTGCTGATGTGCATCCTCAACATGTGCAAAGAGCACTTGGGAAGCATCCCTAAAGTCGTAGGCATGGACGTCGTCGAGATGGCTATCTGGGCAAAGGTATCATGTCTCTTGCTTAATTAGGAGTTGCCGATACATGTCTTTTTTTTTTGTACGGTTAGTTGGTTACAATGGCCAAGTTGGTTCTGAATGTGTGCAATGTTTTTTTTTTTTGACAAGATGTGCAATGGTTGGTAGTCTATGTTTTGGTCACTGATGAGGTATCAAATACTTCAATGACGTTAAAAGCTTGGCAATGTGATTTCATAATAATCAATATATATTGTCAAACCAGTATAATGGAAAAAAGTATCAAACATTATTCTCACATGATATTGTTATAAGACCTTTATGTTTGTCACTCTCATTCGACACCTTTATGGAACGCGTGTGATAATGATGGAAAACCATGCACCATTTTGCTCTGGAACTTATCTTATAGAGTTATGCTCTGCCAACAAATTTAGCTATAGTTTAGATGAAATAACACTAATTCCCAAATGTGGCTCATCTAACAAAAGCCTCATTTTTTTTTGCTGCAGTTGTCTCGTTATTATTGTGGGTGTTAAATGAGTGTGCAATATATTTTGGCAATGTGGCTCTTCTACATAGTATTGTAAAAGGAAATATTTTCACTTTGTAAATAATACTATTAAATAAAAAACCAACTAAAAAATTAAAGAATTTTATAGGACAACTCACAAAATATTTTCAATAAGCTTTACATAGAGACGAGCGCGAAGAGGGAGTCCATTCCCGCGCCGACCTAGCTTATCAAGGTTGAGGCTGACCAACCTAGGTAGATGCTAGCAACGGGTTTTGGACCCAACACGGACAGGGGTGGGTCTATCTGTTCCCCATGGGTCTACGGGTTTGGGCACCCGAACTGTGGTGGGGCGTGGCGGGTTTTGATATTAGACCTGCACGCTCCCCACATATACCCGAAATATAGAAAACTTATGTACAAATTATTACATCAACCTTATTGTAGTTAACTATTAAAATTAAATTATGAGTTATTGAATATTGATCTTGTCTTTAGATTGCTATCTGAATGGTTGAATGTACTTATATAGTTAATATATTAACTTTGTCATGTTATTGTGCCGTTAAAACTCGAGTTTTGAGTGCCGTCGGGTTTAGGGGTGGAGGCGGATTTTTACACGAAACAGAGTCGGGTGCAGGTACGGGTTTTTTCGGCGGGTTTCGGGCGAAGGCCCGAACCTGACCGGCTGCTTTGCATGACGAACCTTCTCTGAACTTGCCCTTCTCTCCCCAATATTCCCATTCCAGTTCTTCAAACGGAGCCTCACGCTCGCTAGAATATGTGGTTTTATGAGCCTCCCCAATCCCCATAGCTCCGCTATAGAATGCCAGGCACCCTCCTCCACCGCGCACTCTAGCGCGTCTGTGAGCGCCGGGTTACGGCACATCTCCCTTGCCGCCAGCACCCTTACCTCCGACGCGAACACAGTGGGGCGGCGATGGTGGAGGAAACCGTGCGCGCGGCGGCGGCAGCGTTGGGTTCTGGGAGTGAGAGCGCTCTGTAGCCATGGTGGAGCACGGAAAGGGGAACGTAGACGGTGGCGTCAGTCTTCTTGTGACTTGTGCGTGTGCTAGTGGAGAAGAGAGCTTCGGCTGCCTGCGCCTGTCAGTGAGGCCGCAGCTTGGGCCGCGGGGCCGCCACCGCCAGTGACCTCGATGTTGGCTGCCGTACCGTTGCCACCTCCACCATCTCACTGAGCCGCGGGCAGACATTCCTGTAGTGCAATGCCCTGGCGCCTGGAGCCATTGCTGAGATTGATGAATGGGCCTATCGCTTTGTTGCATAATAAAGTTGAGGATACGTTTTCTCTTTAAAAAAAATGAAATGAATGAGCCCTGCTGCATCATACCTCACAAGTATTCGACGCAGGTTTCTGCCTAGAAGGTGTTTGACGAAATGCTTCATCCAAAGAATTTTTGTATTGGGCCAGTCAAAGTCTGCCGTCCATGTCATAGTGAAACTTTCAACTGTGGTGTGCAAAACATTACCAGCAATTGCAATTAGTTATCCTTTTTTTTCTTGTCACATTTCTGCAGCTGTAATGTATAAAGACATACTAGATTATCCACTTGAGGTTAAAATTACTAGTCTGTGATCATGTTTGAGTACCTTATGTCTGTCTCTGCATATATACTTTTGCTTTTGACTGTCGATTCTACAAGCACTGACAAAAGGATGGTTATCATCCTAGAATTTGGTAGAACACTCCAGCAAAGGATCGGAGCATTTGCATATAGGATTGTACTATGTTTTGCTGTAACAATAAATTGTATTTCAGAACACTCAAGCAAAGGTTACACAAGTGAGCAGTAAAGATGGGCCTGTGGAATCACTAGTATTAGAGACTGAATCGCATGTTATCGTTGAGAAGGACCTGGTTTCTCAGGCAGAAGAGGAGGACATTGAGACTCTTCTTGGCAAGTAAGTTACCTGAATCCGATCTGAACAACTTCAGAGATCTCCTTGGCAGTTGGCATGCCACCTTCTGTGCATGCAGATCCTGATCATTCAGTTTATCTATCTTGTGCCAATTTATTGGATATACTGGACTCCTGGACTAATACCATAACATGCTCCACGTTTCATACCAGCTCATTGTAACAAGAAATTGCAGTGAAAATCTCATAATTGCCATTGTGTGCCACTAATGTTTTGGCATGAGTGCAAATGGATTCTTTATGTGCCTATAGTATACCTTTTCTTGACAATATAATTGATGCAGCTAAATCCTTTTTTTTTTCCAGCTATGTTATGGCCATTGGTGAAGCAGAGGCTTTTTCAGAAAGGATGAAACGCGAACTTGTAGCTCTAGAATCTGCAAATGTTTATGCCCTGATGGAAACTGAATCTGTTGTAGAAGAGGTATGCGCTCTTAACCTTTTTAGACCAAGGAATATAAAATTTTGGCCTTCAATATCCACGAATGAATGTGTACAATCATTCAATATAGGTGCATAGTACTTAGACCACACTTTACTACAAAGTAATACAAAGTTTAAGACACAAGACTAAGAAACTAGACTTAAGCCTTGATCCTATTCTGATTTCACTAGCCAATTTGTTGATTAATTCCAGCATCGAAGTCTCCAACAATCGATTGCAGTACTATTGAGACACGCAGTGCATCTAAACAAACTCAACTCTCAACTAGGAAGAGCTTTGGCAAGCCCCTTGTCCTCATCCAAACTATTCCTCCTTCCACCGTCCAAAAACAAGAGCCTCACTCTGATCTTAACACCACCTAGCAGGCCAGGAGACAAGCAGGAAGGATGCCGAGTGCTTGCAGCAAAGGTCCTTAAGTCCCTGAATTGGCACCTCACCCTGCTTATCTCTCTCATTGGCGGTCGATCACCGGTGAGCCACGATGGGCGCTTAGTGCCTCCGACGAAGGCCCTTAAGTCCCTAAATCGGCGCCTTACCCAACTTATCTCGCCCAATAGTGGTCGGTCACTGGTGAGCTACGGCTACTGTTGTTGCCCATACGCCCTCAATCCTCCACCTCTGCTTTCGTGTCTCTACAGCGGGATCCTCTAGGCGGCGCCTCCAAGGAGGGATACAACACCGAGCGCCACCACCCGGCTATGCTCTAATCGTAGTTTCGGCTATGCTCTAATCGTAGTTTCCCCTAGAGATTTACCACAGGTTGAGAATGGGTGCCCCAATGATGCTTCCAATGAATATAGTGGAACCGTAAGGTGTCACCATCGTTGGCTCCTACCGGACCTAGCCAAGGCTTTTTCCTAGGTCAACCCACCCCAACCCCACAAAAGACACTGCATATGGACTAAAGGATGGTGCGGTAACGTTGGTGGCTAGATCCTTTTGCTGCCTGAGCGGGCGACATAGGACCACCCCTTGCACAAGTTGTTGGAGCCGTGTCCCATCATTCGGAGGCCACCACCAAAGCAAGTGCAACCAAAGCAGCATGAATTAGCGCCCGTTTAGCCACCTCACACCGCCATTGCCAAGGCAAGCCACATTCAGGCAAACAAGCGAGGAGAAGACTCGTTACGTTCGCGCGGTTCCAAACAAATGTGTTTGTTGACCGTTGCTGCTGCCAAATGGCGCCACAGGCCTAGATCCGACCGCCAACCGCTAGGCCAAAACAGGGTTTGCCTGCATGGCCAGATCCGCCTCAAGTCACGAGCAGCTTGCTGTCCTTCCCGTGACATGGAGAAAAGGCTTGTTAGATATATGTTGATTATTATGTACAAGCCTGGTATTTAGCAGTATAGCATAGAGTTGGAGTTGAACTCTTTAACCTAGCCTCATAAATATGAGAGGAGGGTTGTTGTAATAATGACGACAGACTCGTGGGAGGGTGATGTCACGTTTCTAGGACCTTGGAGCAGCCGGTGTTGCTGGTGTTGGGGAGGAGCGCTTGTAGTCATGCTCCGGGGATGTAGGCTTCGAATGAACGTCGTTAATAAATATCATACCACTAGTGTCGTATGCGATGTTGCATGTTTGCCTCGGTAGATCTACTTGCCGCTTCCACATGTGGAGGCTGAGCCTGGTGAAGGGGCACCGAGCGACCACAATCTTAAAGACCATGATGAGGCGCCTCCTATAACATCAGAGGGAAGTTTCTCACCAGGAGCACTGCCACTCTAGGGGTTGCGGATCTTCTTCCCCTTGCTGCGGTTGTCGCCCCTGTTAAGGTAGGGCTGTTGTGTGAACTGTGGAGATGGAGGGGTCACCGCCAGGCTATTGCTGTTGCTAGAGATGATCGCTGGAGGCACTGGTGGGCGTGGCAACAAAAGCCGATGGGCTGGTAGAGCATTTGGCTATGTTGAGCTGCTCGAGAAGGTTGTTCTGGGCGACAAGGAAGGACCGGAACAACCTGGCATGTTGAAGGTGCATTTCAATGATGGTGTACTTCTAGTTCAAGCCGTGGATGAGGTTGAGAATGAGGGTATGGTCTAGCAAAGCCTCATGGAGAAGTAGGGATGCATGAGTGTCATCAGGATCACCGGAGTCATCGCCATTGACCTTGGTATCAGGAGGAGGTGAGCAGCGTGAGCCTTGGTGGTGCAAGAGAGAGCATCACACATGCGTATCTCGGTGGCGGTACACTCCGTGTTGGTGATAATTACTTCGCATTTAACGGTGTCGATCTCATCAAGGGCATCTCCTTAGTCCTGAGCAGCCGCAGCAGTGGTTGCCTTGGCTTGAGCGGTGGTGGCGGCCTTGGTAGTGGCGGCAGTTCTCTCTCTCGATTTTCGGCAGCAGCAGCGGTAGCTCCTTATTCCTTGGCAACAATGGTAACTGCTAGAATTCTGTCATTGGATAGATGGGCAACCCTAGAAGGGTAGCAATGTAATAGAGTCATACATGGGTCTCATGGGCCTGTACACACACATATTCCAACACCCTCCGCAGTCTCAACTACCGACGCAGCGGAGTTGCAGACTGGACAAGAAAGAAACAAGAGCACACACACGAGCCCCCCACAGACGCAACTAGCCACTAGTGATGTTGAGGCTGGAGCGAAACTCGGAGAAGGTGGAGGACGGGAGACCCTTGGTGAAGATGTCGGCAAACTGCGAGGTGGTCGGGACGTGGAGGACCCGAACATCGCCGATAGCGACTCGATCCCGAACAAAGTGGAGGCCGATCTCCACATGCTTGGTCCGCTGGTGTTGAACAGGGTTGGTGGAGAGGTAGACTGCACTGACGTTGTCGCAGTAGACAAGCGTGCTCCGGGAGAGGGGGTTGTGGAGCTCAACAAGAAGCTGTCGGAGCCAAGAGGCCTCGGCCACGCCGTTAGCCACAACGCGGTACTCCGCCTCGGCACTGGAGCGGGAGACCACCGGCTGGCGCTTGGACGACCAAGACACCAGGTTGCCGCCTAGGAAGACGGCGTAGCCGGAAGTGGAGCGCCGAGTGTCTGGACACCCGGCCCAATCGGCGTCGGTGTAGATCACGAGCTCGGAGGAGGAGGACCGGTGGAGTAGAAGACCGTAGTCGACGGTGCCGCGGAGGTAGCGGAGGAGCCGCTTGAGAGCAGTGAGGTGCGGCTCGCGAGGATCATGCATGTGGAGACATATCTGCTGGACTGCATAGGTGACGTCTGGCCTGGTGAAGGTGAGGTACTGAAGAGCACCGGCAAGACTCCGGTAAGCAGTGGGGTCAGACACTGGGGTGCCCTCGGCCTCTGACAGCTTGGCCTGAGTGTCAACTGGAGTGGAGCAGGGCTTGCAGTCAGTCATCCCAGCTCGCTCCAAGATGTCACGAGTGTACTGTCGCTGGTGAAGGAGGAGTCCGGTGGGACGAGGCTCAACTGTGACCCCGAGAAAGTGATGCAGCACACCCAGATCCTTCATAGCAAACTCTTGCTGAAGAGAGGTGATGATGCGCCGGAGGAGAGACGGGCTCGAGGCTGTTAGCACAATGTCATCAACATAGAGCAGCAGGTAGGCAGTCTCATCACCATGGCGATAGATGAACATAGACATGTCTGACTTGGCCTCCACAAAACCAAGTGTCAGCAAGAAAGCCGCAAACCAAGAGTACCACACCCGAGGCGCCTGCTTGAGGCCGTAGAGAGACTTGTTGAGCCGACAGACCATATCAGGGCGAGAAGAGTCAACAAACCCCGCCGGCTGACTGCAGTAGACCGTCTCAGTCAGAGTACCATGGAGAAAAGCATTCTTGACATCCAGCTGATGCACGGGCCAAGAGCGAGAGAGAGCCAGTGACAGAACCGTGCGGACAGTAGCTAGCTTCACCACTGGACTGAAGGTCTCGTCTTAGTCAACTCCAGGGCGCTGAGTGAAACCCCGGAGAACCCACCGAGCTTTGTACCGCTCGAGGGTACCATTAGCCCGCCTCTTGTGTGTCCAGATCCACTTGCCCGTGACGACATTGGAGCCCGGTGGACGAGGCACCAGGTCCCATGTCTGGTTGGCGAGGAGGGCCACGTACTCCTCCTCCATCGCGTGGCGCCAGTGAGGGTCCGACAAGGCGTCACGGACGGAGGAGGGTACCGGAGAGACATGCTGCTGACCGGGCATCGTCACAAGAACCCGGGGCGGTAAGGAACCGGCCGCGCACCGCGTCACTTTGGGGTGAACATGACGCGGGTGGCGGTGCAGGAGAGGCGGGTGGTACACGCCGTCGGGTGCAGCCGGAGGCGGCAGGGGCGGCGGTGTAGGCGTCGCCGGTGGAGAAGAAGCCCCCGGTGGAGACCGAGGCGGGGACGGCGGTGGGGCGGCCGGTGCCGGGTGTACCGGAGGCGGCCGCGGGCGACGCTGGTAGACACGCCCGAACCGTGCAGGCTGTGGCGGAACGGCCGAGGGAGCGGGCCCCGAAACAGACGTCCCCGCAGCTGATGGCCTCGCGTTGGGCGTAGGACAAGCACTAGAAGGCGGCGGGCCAACGTCCGGACACGTCGAGGGGCCAGAGAGTGGCGAGTCGGTGGCTGGGCACGACGGCTGGCACGGAGGAGTAGTACCTGCAGGAAATAACAGCAAAGGTGGCTGGTCCACCGTGTCAGTGGGAAACAAGGAGAAGAGGTCCGGGTGAGAGGTGGTGGTGGGTGGTGAGGCCAACGTGTGCAGGCGAGCCTGGCCCTCCACAGCAGCGGCCCGGGCGGCAGTGAGAGCCGCGGCGAGGGCGGAGTCGGGTGGTGCCGCAGGGGAGGTGCCACCCGCGCCGGCGCTGGGCAGGGGATGACCGGCACCAAGCGCGGGCCACAAGGACGCAGGGGCAGTGGCGGCGGCGGCTGCAGCAGCGGCAGTAGCGCTCGAGCCTGTTGTGGCTGCGCGCGTGCCAGCCTGCGCCAGTCCGAGGCGCGAAGCGGCAGTGGCGGTGGTGGTTGCAGCGGCAGCAGCGCTGGAGCCTACTGTGACCGCGCGCGCTAGTCCGAGGTGCGTGGCTGCAGGGAGCGCGCCGTCCGCGACCGTGCCGGGAGGCCGTGCGCCGTCGGCTCCCGCGCCGAGAGGGACGCAACCGCAACGCGTGCAGGTGAGCCGGCGGCGGCGGGTGTAGGGGAGCCGGCTTGCGGCGCCCATGGGGAGGGGAAGGAGGGAGGAGAGAGGCCGGCCATGGCGGTGGCGGCCGCCGACAACAGCTGCGGCGGCGGCGAGCCTGGCGGCTGGAGGTGGGAGAGGGAGGGAGGGAAGAGAGAAACCCTAGCTTGATACCATGCTAGAATTCTGTCATTGGATAGGTGGGCCAACCCTAGAAGGGTAGCAATGTAATAGAGTCATACATGGGCCTCATGGGCTTGTACACACACATATTCCAACAGTAACCGTGACCTGGACATCGGTGGTAGTAGAGGAGGGGTCGCCGGCCACGAATCAGGGGACGGAGGCGCTGCAAAGAATGTGGAGTGCAGGGAGCCAGGGAGGGTGGACGCACATGTGGGGGATGTGGTGTGAGAGACATGCAGTCGAGGGGATAATGCGAGAAGGGTAACGGAAGGAGAGGATCGGATTGATCCGGTTTCTTAATACCGTGTAAGTTGGAAATAGTAGGTTGTATTACATTGAGCCTTATGGGCTGATTATATAGTACATAGGACTAGCAACCCATGTTGGTAGGCAATGCAGTACTACAACTCAATCTACAAATGTGCCATACTAGGAGTCCAGGGCAATCACACTAGGTGGGCTGGTTGGCTGAGCAGCCCAACTCAGGACCATGTAATACATACGTCTAACACCCTGTACTAGGACTGGACTCTTGTCCCTCTGTTGTATTTTTCTCTTAATGAAATGACATGCAGTTCAGCGTTGTTCGAGAAAGAAAACCAAGTCTCTGGATTCATGTCCATTTATTTAATGTTCAGATTCTTTATGTTCTTCTCTTTTCACGAATCTAGGTTTCAACAATGCAGGATCATGATTTACCTCATTTGAAATATAAAAAATGAATTCATTACCAACCATATGCCAGAACTATTTCGTTTTGGTAGGTTCTATTGAATGCCTTTGCTTTAAACAGTCATCTTATCTTATCTTATCCTTAAATATTTGACTGGTTATATACAAGTATTTTATTCTTCAGGTAATTCAATACATTTAAAAAAGCTGTATTCTTTTCCTGCAGGTATTGCAGGGTCTAGAAATAGCCAGTATATGTGTTGAAGATATGGATGAATGGCTAGGGATTTTCAATATAAAGCTCAGGCATATGAGGGAGGATATACAATCTGTATGATTACTTTCATCTTTACTAATGTATATGTGAAAATCATATTTCCTTAGAGTGTTGGGATTAAAATTATTTTCGCCTTTAATGCCTGATACATTTGACCAAACTCTAGGGTTATCTGATGGAAAGAAGCCCAATAAGCTTAATGAAACAATATTTGAATTGTTTGTCACAGGCTTACAGCTTGTGCATCTTGGCTGTTCAAATTTACACTTAGTGTTGTCTCTACTGAAGACATCAGGGCAATCTCCTACCATATTCATATTAATTGTTTGAAAATTGAACATATGTACATGATGAAGATGCAGGACCATTGATAAAAATTCATTTAGGATCTGCGATGGATTTTACCCTTCACAATTATATCAAGTAATTAGAAAATTATAATTCCAGTCTATAGTGAACTTCAAGGTTGTAGAAGATGATAATGCAACAAACAAGTCCAATTGTAATGTGGCCTTTGTAGTCAGAGCAGCAGTGTTACCTTTTTTTTTTCTTTTTGGTGATAATGCAGTAAGGGGGCTAAAGGAACTTCCCACCTCCTTGCTTTTGTACTGGATGGGGAACAGTAGCAGGCTTATGATTGGCTGGATCGTGTTTGTCGTTTGTCATCGGCGATCTGTGAAGCATTTTGTAAACTAAACTTAACTGTTTTTATTTTTGTGTATGTGTGTTTGTAAGGGTTCTCGACTTCTTAGTGCATAGAGCGCAGCTCTTCTGCGTTTTCGAGAAAAAAAGGGAACCAAGGTCAAGAAACCCGCAAGAGAGTTAGTAGAAGTGTTTTGTAGGCCTGTCTAAAGCGGGTGTTTTGCTTAAGCAATGCGCAGTCCTGGGGTACATTTGTTCTTTCATTTTGTATATTTGAGTCTTGTTTCTCTGTGAGGGCATTCATTCTATGTTATCTAATAGGTAAATATGCACCATCTGTCAGAAAACTGAATTCAAAGTACCATAAATTGTTTCACTAACCAGATCTATCTACATGAATGTAGGAATTCATGCATGCTCTGACATATATACCTTACGGTTTTGCAGATAGAATGGCGTAATAACAGACTGGAGTTGCAATCTGATAGTAATGTGGCTTTGATTGATGAGGTTGACAAATTGCTCGAGCTTCTGCAGATTCCACCTGAGGTGTGCATCCTATTTCTATTAATTCCTTTTTTCCTTTATCAATATTTATGCTACTATAGTACCAAAATTCCTGATGCTATTGATCATACTGCAGTATGAAGCTTCATTAACTGGAGGATCATGTGATGAAGGAAATATGGTTAAGAACATTGAAGCCTGTGACTGGTTAACCAGTGCTATAAAGAACCTAGAAGCGTCCAACATAGACCCAATCTATGTAAAATTGCGTGCTGTAGGTCCTCCCTCTTCGTACCTTTAGCATTTATTTTTGTATTGAAGGTTTACATGCCTGAGATTTTCGTTTAATATTATATATGTATTAGTGGATATTAACTTAATCCTTATTATATATGTATTAGTATGCTGCTCTTGTAGCATTTGAAGGACTAATATTGAAAGATAAATATATTGAGCAGAGAAAAGAAGAAAAATTCCCGAGACAATTAAATTTATTTCATATGGAAGGTTAGAATAATTTCCGTTTAATTAAGTACATCTTGAAAAAGGATGCCAGCTAAATTAGTTTTACTGAAATAATGTTGAACTTTGATTCAATCTGAATTCAGAAGTAAAATGTCTAATGCCTTCTTTTCTTTCTATTCATCTCAAAATTTGGGTTTCCACTCATGATGATACTTTGTATTGAAATGAAAATCTGGATTATGGCTATAATGTTGTGGATAATGCACAGCTTTTATGTAATTTTTCAGTATTATTTTTAAAAAAATTGTGGCTTAACTTAATTTCATCTGATTTGCAAAAAATATACAGGTTAGGGAAAAACGTGCAGAATTTGTACTTCTTAAATGCACCTTCGTTCGGAGGGCATCAGAATTTTTAAGGAATTACTTTCCTAGTTTGATTGATTCTATGCTAAATGACAAAGGAAACTTTTCTCAGGTAAATCTGATTTCAATAGCTGTAATATTGAAGTGTAGGATAAAATCAGGATCTTTGTGATCACACTCCTAAACACTTGCAGCGAGGTCATCTGCAGAAGCCAGATCACGCTGATATGAGGTACAAATGCAGGACTTATGCACGGCTTCTACAACACATCAAGGTTTTTGCATAATAACTCGATGTGAAAGTTTTTTCTAATTATAATGAGTCATGAGTGGCTTTTAGGTAGTAAAATTTGGTGCACTCTAATGCCCTCTGTATACTCTGTTTTCAAGAGTTTGGACAAGAGTTGTATGATGCCTTTGAGGAAAGCTTATTGCCATTCGCTGAACCTGCTAATTCGACGTGAGGTGGAGTTTTATGAGTACTTTTTTGTTTTTAATTTCTCTTCAATACTGAAAGTTAATCATAATCATTGACTTGGGCTTAGTATACATCATTAAATTTTCTAAGGAATTCTAGGACTCTCCAAAAATTGCACAGCAAAAACAATGCCCTGACATAACAATCTCACATTTGTTTTGTAGTCTCGTGACTTTTCTAATGAACTCCGTAATAGTTCAAAAGCATCAAAGAGCAGCACACCATTGTTCGAGGGTCCTGCTGGTGCAAACCAGCCTGCAAGTATTACTGATAGTCCTGCAGATGCATACTCCAAGATGATTACTGTTTTCATTCCACTTCTTGTTGATGAGGTTGTTATTTATTTCATTGCATTATTTTTGTGAAGACTTAGTAATATTAGTACCCTAATAACTCTATTCATGAATATCTGCGTCTAGAGCTCATTCCTTGCACATTTTATGTGCTTCGAAGTTTCCGCACTTTCTCAATCTGATGCTTCACCTAATGCTGAATCAACTAGTACTTCTTCGGTTTCATTAGAAGCTTCTGCAAGCATCGGCAAAACAAGTAATATAAGACACCACCTCCCAAGTTAAACAGCATTTTTATGGAGCGAATGTTTTGATTTTCTTCCTTTCAGAAAAGTGTAAAAGTTACTTATATTTTTTCCAGGTAACAATTCAGCCGAGCTGGGAGTGCTAAATGAATGCCTTCAGGAGTTGCTTGATGGTATTCAGGTTGACCTTTTAGTTTTCCTCACATATTGCATAATCTAGACTATAAATGCCGATGAGCCAAGAGCTGAATTAACAACATTTTTGGCTGCACTGCTGAGACATCACTTGTTTTATATGGTTCCTTCTCAGGAAGACTTTTATGCTTTGGTTGACTGGGCATTCAAGCTAGATCCACTGAGTTGCATATCTATGCATGGAATAACAGATCGGTATCTTTCTGGTCAGAAAGCAGAGGTCTCTGGATATGTACAAGTGTTGCTTGATGACTTGGAGACAAGAATAACAATTTTATTTAGCAGGGTTTGACTCTACTATTAGGCTATCCATTTTCCTACTTTGGAGAGTTCTTCCATATGTTCCTTACTCTTTCATATTCTTTGGTCAGTGCAGTTTGTTGATGATGCCTGCTACCAGATTGAGAAGTATGAGCGCAATGTGCGGCAAGTTGGAGTTGTTCCCTATATTCCCAGGTCTGTGTTATGTTTAGAATAGATATTTGTAAATTCTGAAAATACCTGCCGTTCTCTATGGGGTATACATAACTATGTTTATCTGAATTCGCTCATATTATTTTCTATTATATAGGTTCTCACAACTTGCAGCACGTATGGAGCAATATATCAATGGATCCAGGGATCTAGTTGACCAGGCATATACTAAAATCGTATGAACTTACTAACCCTCACCATTCAATGCTAAAAATAATTTAACAAATTATGTGCCAACTACTGATGCATTTCCAACCAATGTTGGCTTTCATACAGCTCCGATTTATATTTGTGTTCGCAACCACGCCTCTAGTTAACTTAACCATATGTGACTGAAACAGGTGAGTATTATGTTTGTTATACTGGAGAAAATTGCTCAAGTGGAACCTAAATATGTTGATATTGTACTTTTGGAAAACTATGCAGCTTTCCAGCACAGGTTTAGTTCTTTTTTTCTCCTGGTGCTCTTTTGTGTGCCTTTGTATGACTATGCTACTGTTTTATGGCATTTACAGCTCTATAATGATGCTTATGTTCTTCAGTCGTAACTTATTTTATGGAAACTACAGCAAATAGGTTCCAACCTCCAACTAATGGCTAAAGCTTTGTGCATCCTTGATTGATGCAACTGGGGTATTGCCATTCCTTTATCTAAATTTTAGGAACTAATTGGAAAATCCACACACCCTTCAGCTGCCTCGTCAACTATAACAAAAAATAAATAAAATACCCAAGTAGTCAATATTAACACAGCATAGTAACTGTTGTACATAGGTGAGCCATAGAGCATGAGTGCATGACTTTAAGAGGCTTAAGATGTGGTAAGAAAGAGATAGGCTCCCTCTTCACATTCGCCTTATCTCCTCTCTTACCCGCTTCGCAAGTTCACTGCTTGGGTACCTTGCCATTTGACCTCACGAGTATGTGCTGGACCATTTCATCTTTCTGATCACGCAACACACAATTATCAGGATGTGAAAGACCTCTTATTGCCAGTCTATCTGCAGTCCAACATTTATTTTTAATTGCAAGCCAAATGAACACTTTGCATTGGGCCCAAGATTTCCACACTCGCTTCCGGGATTCGAAAATGATTGAACCATAGAAGCTGATTTTGAAGAGGAGCCACATGTCTCATGTTTCCAATTTCCATAAAATATTGATCCTGGTCCATTGACCATTCAACCACCAATAGGGTATCCCACAACTGTAGAAATTGAATCAATCCTTCAAGAGAAAGGCCACCTTTTATATCTCTTAGCCAATTAAGATCATCAAAGGCCATCTTTTGTATCTCTTACCCAATTACGACTATCAAAAAAGGTCTCAATTCCATCATTATTCTAGGAGCTTGGTCTATTTGGAATCACCGTAATCGCTGTGTTTGATGGGTTTCAACCGAACCTTAATAATGTTATGGTTTCAGTAAAAGATGAGCTCCTCATGTGGAGTTTGGCCGGAGCTCAGGGAATTTCTAATCTCCTTGCTCTAGAGCCAGTCAATGCATGAGTCCTCTCTCTAGTAGGTCTTGGGTCAAGTTTGTAAACTGTGAGAGAGACACATCATTGATGTAAAAGGGTGTGTGTATGTGTGTGGCTGTACGGGGTTTCTAAACCCACTCCTTTTGTCTTCTTAATATAATGATGCGCAGCTCTCCTGCGTATTCGAGAAAAAAAAATTACGACTATCAAGGCCTCTGCGATTGTTTTGGTATTGAAGCATCTATTTGGGACACAAGGTACCACCATTGCAGTAAGATGAACCAAGGCCTGGCCGTGTAGCAGATGAACCTATTAAAACAAACTGTTTTCACCATTTCCAACCAGAGACATTACTGAAATGGCAAAACATGGCTCACTTGAGGCTGAACTAGGAATTCCAAACCCAATCAAGTTGGTTCACACTCCTCACTGGTTTTTCTCACCCACAGCCATTTGATCTGCAAGTCCCAACCTTTGGGAAGCAAGTGCCAAACAGTTGGGCCTAACCCCATAATATACTAGATCCGTGAGTCTTGGGGGGGCATTCTTGGGGAAGCAAGCGCCAAACAGTGCTTGTTCAGCATTCCCCTCTCACCAGTTCCTGTATTGACGCGTGCAGCCTATACAAATGAGCTGATGGCAGTAATGATGCAACTCTCTCCTTCAACTTTGTATCGAACCTGTCCATATGTCCCACGTTTGGATCCATGGAATTGAATCCATGCTAATAATTTTTTTTCTCGAACGCGCAGGAGAGGTGCGCATCAATATATTAAGAAGAAAGACAGGAGTAAAGAGCCCCCAAAAAGTTACAGAGAAAACCAAAACAAAAACAAAAAATACAACAACAAAAGAACCAAAACAAAAAAGGACTAGCTAGCTAACTTTCACTTGCTAAAGACTTGACCAGGAACACAGAAAAACCCCAATTAAGTGGTCACTGGTGCTTGGGCAAGGAGAAAAGAAACCCCTCGAGCCCCAGCAAGAGACCACTGTAGTAACTCCTCCCTAAAGGCTGAGATGAAGGTTTGCAAACTTGGGTTGGCTCCATCAAAGACACAGCGATTCCGATGTTTCCACAGGGTCCAAGCGCCTAAGATAACAATGGAGTTTAAACCCTTCTTCCTTTCACCTGACACCCTTTTGCTAATTTTTTCCCACCAATCTTCAAAACTCGTCTCCGCTGCTTGTGGTGCAAGGTCCTGTAAGCCGAATCTGTGCAAGATGGCAAACCAGATTTGTCGGGAAAAAACACAAGAAACCAAAAGGTGGTCCAGTGTCTCATCAGCTTGGTCACATAGAGGACAGATTTCAGGATGTGGGAGGCCTCTTCTAGCTAGACGATCAGCCGTCCAACATTTCTTGTATGCCACTGTCCACATGAAGAATTTGCATTTGTTTGGCGCCCAACTTTTCCAAATACGTTCCCATTGGCTGAATTGAGTCACGCCTGTGAAGAGAGCTTCATATGCTGACTTTGCCGAGTACAAGCCGGTGGAAGAGAACTGCCATATATGTGTGTCCTCTACATCCGGCTGCAACTCTACATTTTCAAGTAGGTCCCAAAGTTGTAGGTACTCCAATAGAACATTAACTGTGAGTGCTCCTTTTAAATCTGAGATCCATCTCCTATTGTTTAAGGCATCAAAAACTGTTCTTCTCTTTGCTCTTGTTGCCACTGCAGCAAATAGGTACGGGTTGGAGTGTTCAAAACATTTCCCAGGCAACCATCTGTCAGTCCAGAAGCATGTATTCTTGCCATTGCCCACTGAAGATCTCACAACTATAGAAAAGAAAGCCTTGACTTGCGATGGAGCTTTGATAGGCAAGAAAGCCCATGGTTTGTCTGGTTCAGTCTTTTGCAGCCAGAGCCATCTCAATCTCAGGGACCAACACAAATACTGGAGGTTAGATATGCCCAATCCACCTAACTCGGTTGGTCTAGTGACTTTTGGCCAAGCAATCAAACAGTGCCCCCCCCCCTCTCACATATTTCATGCTAATAATTATAATTTAGGCACAGATTAATTAAGCTAATGTGGTTGTATATGGAATATATTTGTGTACTATTGTTATCCATACAAGGGAGATACTTATATATTGCATTTCTATTATAGAGAGCAAGTTGAAGAGCATGCTATAAGTTACAGAGTAGAAATATAGCATGGTGATCTATAGAATCAGTTTCCATCTCCCACCATATGAATTTGAGATAGGCTTTTACGTGAACTTGGGAAGTTGTGGAATTTCAAATTACAAGCCAAATAGCCTAATCCATTAAGTAGATTCCAATTCCTCCAAAACGAAAGGATCCAAACGGTCCCTTTGTTATTTTTATGATCTTCCATATAACCAGTCACTTGCAATCTGCTCAACAACTATTGACTCCAAATGACAAAAAAAAATCAAGTTTGATGTCCAATGCAAACATTGAACTTTTCTTTCGCGAAAAAAATCGAAAACAGCAACACTAAGTTTGTGTTTGCAGAATGAAGATACATATAATGTCATAAACTGCACCAAGTAATGCTGGAAATTTACCCGTAACAGTTGTGAATACCTAGTGTCTTGTAGAACTTATTAATGATATAATTAATTGGATATGCAGCTTATATGATTTGGCAAATGTTGTGCCAACACTTGCTAAATATTATCATCAAGCTAGTGAAGCCTATGAACAAGCTTGTTCACGCCATATCAATTTGGTCATATATATTGTAAGTTGTCTGTAACTCAATGGGATGATACACTAAGGCATTTATATTTACTGCTTGTCACAGAACTTTTGCCTGTTTGCTTTTTTCAGCACTTTGAAAAGCTATTCCAATTCGCTCGGAAAATTGAGGAATTAATGTACAACATGAGCCCTGAGGAGGTGAGTCACATGATCTGGTTCTGCGTTGTCTTCCTAAAAGTTATGCCATGTAGTGATCTAATCTCAGAGCTGGACTATTTTCTCTGGTAAATTCGTTGGCATTGTTCTAGTTTGGACTTGTGTGGTATTAAAATATATTCATTATCCCTGTCTTGATCATGTGCCTTCTATTTCTTGAGAAACAAAATTTATTAGGTACCACATCCAATAGTAACATGTTATTCGGTTAAGATGTATTTCCATAGACATAATGACATGGAAATGTGCTTAATGCTTTTACTAATGAACTCTGCACTGTTCTAGATCAATGCTTTGCTATGCTACGTAGTCTATCTTCTATAGTCCATGACCGGAAACTGTTTCCTGTCTAATGCACTGTTTACTCACAAAGTTATTTCAAATGTCTAACTCTCTAGACTTAGTGCTCAGTATGGTCTTTTGGTAGAAGTATAAAGTGTATATTGTTGGATACTTCTAACTGCCACAGATACCCTTCCAAGTTGGAATGTCAAAGGTAGATTTTCGCAAGATGTTGAAGTCTAGCTTAACTGGAGTAAGTTGAGAATAAATTTGTCTTTAACATCTATGAATTTTCATGAACTTAGTCATAAGCAATATCCCTGACTCTCATTTTATCTGGTTGACAGCTTGACAAGACAATCAATGCAATGTATAGAAAACTACAGAAGAATATGACTGCTGAGGAATTGCTGCCTTCACTATGGGAAAAATGCAAGGTATGTTCTCTTCATAATGGTAAACAGTGAAATGAAGAGGGGAGCTATTATAATCTCTTTAGTGACACAGAAGATATTGTACCTCTCACAGTGTTTGATTTTTGTTCTCAGCCAAATTTGTCTTATAAAAGAAATGCCATATAAGTTTGATTGAAGTAAGGGAAACAACTTGATATTTTTTTTGCTTGATGTGTCGTTTGTTGCAGAAAGAGTTTCTTGATAAATATACAACATTCCTTAAGTTGATTTCGAAAATATATCCTGACGAAAAGGTGACATCTGTGAACGAAATAAGGGATATTCTAGCTTCACTGTAGCTGTTTCATTAGAAGGTAACTTGCTGCTCTCTGATTTCTACTACTTTTCCCTGCTACTTTTTTTATTGCATTGTTCATTGTTTGTGCCAGGTTAGCATATTCGGTGGTTTGCTTGTGCATAAGTTGACCTGATTCACATCATCTCATGTTCTTGATCCTTACTGAACCAGCTCCATTTCTCCATGTACCAATCCGGCGAGCCCATTTGTAGAATTATGGCGAACACATCGTACCCCTTGGGTTGGGTGGCTTTGATATATATAGTCAATAATGACTTGAGTTACAAGTAAGCTATATACAAATAACCCCCTAGAGAGAGTGTGTGTGTGTGTGTGTTGTATGGGCTCCTGCCCGTTTTCCTTCTTAATACAAAGATACGTAGTTCTCCTGCGTGTTCGAGAAAAAAGATATACACATATCTAACACTCCCCCACAGTCGAAGCGGGAGGGTCACGGACGCACAGACTGAACCTAAAATCACTGAACAACGGTACAGGGAGACCTTTAGTCATGATGTCAGCGAACTGGTGAGACGACGGTACATGTAGGACCCGAAATTCGCCAAGAGCCACCTTCTCTCTGACGAAGTGAATGTCGATCTCAATATGCTTGGTCCGGCGATGATGAACGGGGTTAGCTGTCATATATACAGCGCTAACGTTGTCACAGAAGACAACAGTAGCAGATTGGAGCGGCAGATGACGCTCCCGAAGAACTTGGCGCAGCCAACAACACTCGGCGACAGCATGAGCGACGACACGGTACTCCGCTTCTGCACTGGAGCGAGAGGAAGACCAAGACACCAGTGTGTCACCAAGGAAGACGCAGTAGCCTGATGTAGAACGCCGGGAGTCAGGACAACCAGCCCAGTCCGCATCAGAGTACACCGTGAGACCGGACAGGACCAGTGTCGATATGCAGACCTGTCGAGAGCGTTCCCTTGACATAGCGAAGAATACGCTTGACGAGGGCGAGCTGCGGCTCACGTGGGTCATGCATGAACAGACACACCTGTTGGACCGCATAAGCCAGGTTCGGCCGAGGCTGCGGTACTGAGAGAGGTCGACGACGGGTGGACCATCTTCGACGGATAGTTTGGACTTGGAGTCCACGGGCGTCGAGGTGGGATGACACTCCGACATGCCAGCACGCTAGAGAAGCTCAACAGCATACTGGCGTTGGGAAAGGAACGGGCCATCAGTCGAGCGTGTGACGGAGATGCCGAGGAAGTGGTGAAGCACGCCGAGGTCCGTCATCGCAAACTACGAGTTGAGACGCTCAGTGATGCGACGAAGGAGAGTCGATGAAAACGCAGTGAATATGATGTCGTCGACGTAGAGCAATAAATAGGCGAGGTTGTCTCCATCTTTATAAATAAAGAGAAACACATCGGTAGCTGAAGGCTTGAACCCGAGCTGACGAAGGTGCGTGGCAAACCCGCTGGTGCCAAGCTCGAGGTGCCTGCTTCAGACCATAGAGAGACCTCTGCAACAAACATACATGATCAGGAGCAGATGGATTGATGAAATCGGGAAGGCTGCTGGCAGTAGACGGTCTCATGAAGATGACCGTGAAGAAAAGCGTTCTTCAGGTCGAGCTGATGAATCGGCCACGATCGCGAGGCAGCAATGTTGAGGACGGCGTGGATCGTGGCCGGTTTGACAACCGGACTGAAAGTCTTGTCGTAGTCGATGTCGTATTGCTGGGAGAAGCCCCGCACAACCCAGCGTGCCTTATGCCGAGCAAGGGATCCATCAGCATTATATTTATGTTTGAAAATCCACTTGCCAGTGATGACATTGGCACAGGGTGGTCAGGGAATCAGGCGCCATGTACCGTTGTCAACGAGGGCCTGAAACTCCCCTTCCATGCCGCGCGCCACTGAGGGGTAGCCAGCGCACTGTGATAGTTAGCTGGTAGAGACGAGGCGATGGCTGTAGACAGGAAGGCGCTGCTGTAATCGACGAGACGAATGGTGCCAGATTGAAGCCTGGTAGTGGCACGCGCAGCAGCGCTGCAGTAGGAGCAGGCGCTCAGTAGAGGCGCCCACGGGCGCTGCACCAGAAGCAGCCACGGTGGCTGCAGGAGCCGGCGCAGGTGCTGAAAAGTGGTAGCCGAAGGTGTACGTGCTGCTGGAGGAAGGCGGACGTACACTTGGCCAAAACGCCCCAACGGTGGTGGCGCCGGTGCTGCCGCAGGAACACCGCGGCCGCAGGAGATGACCGCGGGGTCATCAAGGGGCGTGGAGCCGGATGGGGGCATGAGACCACGCCCGCCAGGTTGAGTCGGCGAGCCAGACGGGGGCACGAGACCACGCCCGTCAGGCTGAGTCGGTGAGCCGGAAAGGGGCACGAGACCACGCCCGCCACGCTGAAGGGGTGCGACACTTGTGAGAAGTGGCGCAATGTCGTTGTTGTCATCAACAATAAAGTCGAGTGACGCCGGAGAGGAGAGTCCTACAGGGTTAGCTGATAAGGGAAATATTGTTTCATCAAACACAACGTTGTGAGATATGATGATGCGGCGAGAAGACAAATCAAGGCAGCGATAGCCTTTGTGAGATGTCGGGTAGCCGAGGAACACACAAGTAGTGTAACGTAGTGCGAGCTTGTGTGCAGAGGTAGCATAAAGGTTAGGGTAGCAGAGACACCCGAAAACCTGAAGACTGGACAGATCAGGCGGCTGTCCATAGAGACGAGAAAAAGGTATGTCATGAGAAATAGCAGAGCTTGGGCGACGATTTAAGAGGTAGGTGGTTGTGGCGAGGGCTTCAGCCCAATAGGCTGAAGGCATTGATGAGTGGAGAAGAAGAGTGCGTACTACATTATTGAGAGTGCGTAGAACACGTTCAACCTTGCCATTCTGGGCTGAAGTGTAGGGGCAAGAGAGACGAAGAAGGATCCCATTGGAGGCGAGGAAGTTAGCTGTGGCATTGTTCACAAACTCAGTGCCGTTATCAGCTTGGAAGCACTTAACGGGCAGCGAGAACTGGGTGCGAGCAAAGGCACAAAACTGAACGAGATGCTGATGAACATCAGATTTGCGCCTAAGGAAAAGTCGAGCAGTAATGGGTATAATCATCTAATATAACCAGGTAATAAGAGTTGCCAGAAACACTAGAAACAAGAGATGTCCAAACATCACAATGCAGAAGTTCAAAAGGTGTCGAGGTACAGGAAGAGGAACTACTGAAAGGAAGACGAACATGTTTGCCAAGCTGACATGCGTGGCAGATGCTAGTGAGACTCTTATTACATGGAACTAACTGCTGGAGACGAGTGGAAACTGCTTGACTAGGATGACTCAGACGACCATGCCACAGAGAAGCGACGTCGGATGAGGCGGCATAAGCTTGATGGGTGGCGACAGGGAAGGTGTAGAGGTCGCCAGAGCACCCGACTGGTCCGTGGATCCTTGATAGAAAAGCCGAGAGCATCAAATTCAATAGAACAATTGTTGTCACGAGTGAATTGACGTACGAAAAGGAGATTGCGAATAATGGATGGCACAATAAGAATGTTATTTAGTGCAAAGTTGGAGGAAGGAGTAGAGAGAAGAGTCACCCTGCCCACTGACAAAAAGGGAGTTGCCATCACCAACAACAACGGACGGAGAGGAAGGAGGGGAGCGGAAAGTGAGTATACCGTCGTTGGAGTTCATGTGGGCGGTAGCGCCGGTGTCCATGACCCAAGGTGCGCCGCCTTGGTTCATGGACATCTGGTTCAAGGCTGCAACCAGAGCGGAGGAATCCCACTGCTGCTGTTGTGGGGGCGCCGGTGTGGAGTACTGCAGGGGCGCGAAGGCGGTATGCGCCTGGGTGCCTGGCCGAGCAAGCTAGGGCCACCAGGGGGACGCCAACCAGGGCGTTGCCCAACCTGAAAGCCACTTGGACTGAAGCAAAACCAGGGACTAGCAGGCTGGACAGGCTGCTACCGCTGACCACCGGTGGGTGGCTATTGCTGCTGCTGGCCGTTGCCACGGTGGCCACCGCGGCGGTTGCCGTTATTGCGGCCACCACCAGTGCCGCCCCCTCCTGAACCTTTTTTACCCGCGCGCTGCTGAGGAAGGGCAGCGGGAGAACCAGAGGTGGAGGAGCGGCAGCCTGCATGGGTGCAGCAGACGAAGATGGGGTGCCTGCAATAAGGGCAGTACCAGTCTGCACCTTAGATTCGTTGGCGAGGCGAAGCTCCTTGAGGACGAGCATGTTGCGAGCCGCAGCAAAGGATGGCAGCACGTCCTTGTTGACAATATTGTCGGCGGTGCTGGAGTAGCGAGGGTTGAGGCCACGCAAGAGGTTCAACACGAGCTGGGAGTCGAGGATGGTGTGGCCGACGTTGCAGAGAGAATCGACAGTCTGCTTCATGCGTTGACAAAACTGGTCGATGGAGAGGTCACCCTGATGGAGAGGTCACCCTGAGTCATCGAGTGGAACTCCTCAGCAAGAAAAGCAGCACGCGGCGCCTTGTTGGTTTGAAACATGGCAGCGATCGCAACCCATAGGTCACGAGCGGTCTGTTAGGGAGCCATGGCGAGGTCGAGGACGTCAGCGGCGGCGGAGCCGTAGATCCATCCACGAACTGAGCAGCCCACAACATCCCACCTTGTGTCGGTGGGAGCGAGCTCCAGAGTACCGTCGATGTGGCTGCAGAGGAAGAACTTGCCGCAGAGCGCGGTGAAGAAGGCAGCCCACTTGTAGTTGGGATGAGCCAACTCCAACTTGATGGGAACATGGTGCTTCACGTTGACGGCAGCATAGGGAAGGGTGACGACGGGGGCACCTCTACCAGAACCAACGGAGGTGGAGTCGTCGGACCCCATAGTGTAGGAGGTAGTAGCGGAGGTGAACATGGCGCTGCAACACCTAGATGGAGCGTTGGGGAGGGTGAGCGGCGGCCTGGGAGAGGCGGCTGTGTAGGCGGTGGCCAAGGAGGCGGTGGCCAAAAATTATGGCAGCGGAAGGGTGGGCGAGGGATAGGCCTGGTCTGCTGATACCATGTAGAATTATGGCAAACACCTCGTACTGTTGACACCGCTTTTCGGCATGTGTCAATATGGGCTAAGGCTTGTGTCGATCGGTAAGGAATTGATTGTCGTTATCTATTGGCATCAGGGTGTCACTGGTTAAATTACCGATTAGAGTAAGACTAGAGTACCGATGGTGAGTTTGAGGAATTGCCAGTGGAGGTGAGAAGGCGTTGCCGATAAAGGTAAGAATGTTGCCGATGAAAACAGGAATATGTGACCGATGGAAGTGAGAAGGTGCCGATAAGGACAGAGATTTGCTGTCGATGGAGGCAGGAAGATACTGTTGATGAGGGCAAGAAGATATTGCCGATAGAGACAGGAATGTTGCCGATGAAAACAGAATAAGGTAGCTGACGTCAGCAAAAAGTTGTTGATGGCTATGGAAGGAGGTTGCAGATTAGAGGTCTGCCGATGGAAGGTTTCATCGTAAGAGAGATGGATATGGGAACTGGTGATTTCCTGCCAGTATTATTGAAGTTTGAGTCTGACTCTTGCACGGATCATTTATTTCCTTAAAAATAGGTATTGCTGTTATGATTGAGTCCGACTCTTGCACGAGTCGTTTATTTCCTTTAAAGTAGGGATTTTTGTTTAGGAAAGAGTCGTGATTGTTTACAACTCCCTTGACCGGAGTATAAATATGTACCGGGGGTGGTGTAAGGAAAATATACACAATCAATCAAAGAACTTTACTATTTTCTTCTACTTTTCGAGCAAATCTACTTTTTTGCATTAGTTTTAGTTCATTTACGAGTTCTTACAAAGTTTCGACGGATTATCTCTGTCAACCTTGCAAGATCCGCGTTTTGAGCAAATCAGAGCCTTGACGTACGGGCGCATCGCTGTCGTCTCGTTCTGCATCTGTTCTAGTTATCATCCTTGTCGATTATTTGGTCAAATCGACTGGCACACCTCAGGATTTTGGGTATTATCCCGACGTGTTCGCAGCCTCGACGGGTTTTGTGTCAACACGTACCCTTGGGTTGGGTGGCTTTGATATATATAGTCAATAATGACTTGAGTTACATGTAAGCTATATACAAATAACCCCCTAGATATACACATATCTAACACCATCGCTAGATTTGTTGGGCCCTAGCCCCTAGGCCGGATTTGGCTTGCCCTTGGCTAGATTGGCGCCGTAGGCTGCTTCAGTAGAAGCGGAGGTGGCGACGATGGGAATCATCAGATCCGACCCGAGTCATGCACCGGCCACCCTTTATGTCTCCCTCTTCCACGCGACACAACCCTCATGATAGGATCTAGATGGATTCACACACACACACAAACAAGCTACTGCTACCAACTAGAGAGCTAGAACTAGCTAAAGCTACTAACAAAAACAATTAGAGTTGTTACAACTACATTATAACTACTCTAGATAAGCAAACAATTACCACACTAACATGATAGCTATGAAAGTAATGCAAGTGTGATAGTAATCAAACCGAACCGGGCAAGAGAGTGGCACAAGATATATCCCCTAGGTTCGGTTGCTCGCTGATAACCTATGTCCTCGTTGTGGCGAGTCCAAACTAGATGATTCATGCGCTAATTGGCATCACACACCAAGCCCAACACACGGGTGCCGCAAGAACCACACAAGAGAGGCACTCCATCTAGCCACGATTCCACCAGAGATGCTCTTTGCAAATCTCCCATGGGCAATGAGAACAAGAGCCCCCTTACAATCACTTGTTTGGAGCCGAAAACAATCATCAATGCCGCTCAACAAACCACCAGTGCCTCCAAACCGTATAAGTGGCAGCAACCACCAAGAGTAATAAAAATTTCACAGCTCAAACAATCTCTAGTGCCACTAGATGCCTCTACTCAATGCAAATGCACTAGGAAGACTCAATCTCACTTTGGATGATGCAATCAAGAAAGAGATGAATGGGAGGCGAAATCTTATGCTCAACAGGATGTTCACTGGGTTGGGGAGCTAAGAGAACTAACCAAGGGCTGATGAAGACCTATTTGTAAGCCCCAAGAATACCTACTAGCCATTGCCCCCTTTTTAGCTTCAGACTGGTCGTCGGACCGGAATGTTGGGAACCTCGGACCATAGTCCACGGGCCGAGGCCCTCTCTACGCGCCAAGCCGTTTCAAATGTGACCATTGGTGCCGAACGTGTCTCTCGCAAAGTGCAGAACATCCTCGGTCCGACGACCCTCGAACCGTGCGCCAGCCAGTTCAACGAAACATAGAGATTTCATAACCGATTTTTGGTCATCAAACTGACTCGACACCGGCCGTAGGATGCAACAGTAGGGTCCAACGACCCCTTTACTGCTTGCCACACGTGCTAACGAGTGGAACCGGGGAAGGAACACTGCTCCCGTTTCATTCGACGCGCCCCTGCACCTTAGTCCAATGCCCCCAGCGCGCACACACCATTCTGGGTTAGCTGTGGGATCTACTATGGCGTAGGGTCCGACACCGCTGCCAGGGTTCGACATCCCTGTTTTCACTCCCCTAGCCAAAGTCTTCCACCTTTTCTCTCATGTGCTAACTACAAAGTGCCCCAAACAATTGTGCATGTAGTATTTTAATGTATTTTTCAAAGTGTTTTTGCGTACTTATTGGGTCCTAGTGCACATGCAAGGAGTTAGTTCACCTAGTAGCACTTAGATAACTGTTTTGATCTTCGAGTTCCTCTTTTTATAGTACGACTATCTATCCTAAACCCGGTCACACACTCTATTAGGTCTTGACTGGCAGAACAAACACTCTATATCATACCTTTGCCTTGAGCCCATAGGGTTTTGTTTCTCTTTTTTCTTTTCAATATTGAGCTCCATCATTTCATGTGGCCATCACCATCTGTGCCACCTTATTCAATCTTGGTGTGGACCTAACCTTTATCAATCACAACACTAGAGCAAAGTGTTTGTCTACTTGGTTGTCTCAATTATCCAAAACCAAACATAGGACTTTCACCGGCCCACCCTCCCCCTCTCCCACGTGACCGCGACCATGCCCACACGCTTGCATCCGCACCTCAAAGGAAAGGAAGAAGATGGTGGTGGCCAAGGTTCCGGTGATGGCGGTAGCTAGGGTTCCGGCCTCTCCCACTCTTCTCCAACTCCGATGGGTTTAGAAGGGAGTTCGAGGGGAGGCAGGCCAACTAGGCGGCCTGGACGGCGAGAGGGCGGTGTTAGGGTCCTCAAGGTGGTTGGGCCAGGTCGGAGCGTGGGCGTTGTGGCAGTGGGCGTGGGGGGGAGGGGAAGGAGGAGGCTTCCGTGGGCGTGGTAGGTTCTCGCTGGAGCTCCACGACTGCGGCCATCACGATGGAGCTTTGACAAGACCCTAGCGCACCGTGGCGGGGTGGTGGATAGTGGCCGGGGTGAGTACGAGGATGAGGCAGGGATCAAGGATGTGGTCGCGGGCGCAAGGAGGTGGAAGAAGAACGATGAAAGAGGAGGCGGTCGGTGCATGGCTTCGTGCCACTCTGGTCGGACGCTAGCATGCCCCTGGCGACAGTGCGGTTGTTCTGGATGTGCATGGCTTCACGTGGGGTGGTCTGGCCTTGTGCTTAGGCTGGCTGCAGGTGATCTTGATGGACTTGGTGGTGGGGCCCTTTGCCCGGGTGCACGTGTGGGTGGTCTGGCTTCAATTTTCATGGGTGCGGCATTCAGTTCCAGCCAACTGATGGGCTGCCCTGTCGTCCTAGCGGCTGGACCCGTCACCTCTGTCTGCAGTGGTGGTGTTGTGAAGGCGCAACCGGGCATGACTGCAAGATGCCATTTGGTTTCCTCGGTGTTCATGGTTGGAGCTGAATTGGCAGTCGTGGGCGAGGCTGTACTTGGATGCTAATAGTGGCAGTCCAGTTGCGTGACAGGCAGCACAGGTGGTGTTCGTGATGCAATGGGGAGTCTGGTGGGTGTTGAGGCTCTAGCGATCGAGCTAAGAGACTGGGCATCGTCAAAGGCCAGAGGCAACCTTGATTAGAGCATCTGCACAAGATTAGAGACCTTATGCGTGGTAGTGATTGGCGATGGTAGGGTCATGCCATGTGCTGGAGGTGTCTACAATGTCGGCAAGTGGCCAGTGCGGCACAAAATGGCAAACAGAAGTGCATTGTTGCTTTGGTTTGTGCAGGGACCCTCAGGTTGGCTGCCGGAAACACCCCCTTGGAGATGTTGTGTTTTTGTCAACACGGCTAGGTTGATTGGAGCTATACTGTCGGCGGCGACTAGAGGCAATTGTTCATGTGTCAGCTTCATAGCTTGAAGTAAATTGTTGTAGCTATCCTTGCATGGAAGTGGGTAGTCCGGTGCAGGACAATGTCAGCGGACGACGCAAGGGGCGACAATGTCATGACAACTACACAACTTGCAGTGGCCTACAGCAACTTACCTAACATGGCTGTGGCTTGCTCGGTGTGGAACATTGCATTTAACAGCGGTGCAAGCAGTGGCGAAGGTGCATTGACTTGGTAGTTTTATCATCCAGTGATAAGGTTGGGTTGGTTGCGGAGTGACGTTGCTTATGCCTTCTTTCGCTGAGGGGACAGTTGTATGGTTTGGTCGTTTGTCCTCCCTGTGCAGGTCGTGTTGATGTCTCAAAGCAACCGCCAACGACATGGTGTAGTCTTTGTCAGTTATTAGCTCATACTAGTTACTTTTGTCTAATCTAGATTCTTCTTTTTAATATAATAATCAGCAACTCATCTGCCCGGCTCATTTATTTTAAAAAAAGATTGTGGACACTTGCTATTGAGAGAGATTATTTAGAATTAAGGCATACGCCCTATGTCCCAAAATAATTGCACATATTTCTTTTCTAGGAGTCAGTTTTTTAACTTTAGCCAAATATATAACAAGTGTTGATCTCTATGATGCCTTATAGTCTAAGTTACATGGATACGGATACGGATACGGATACGGATACGCCAATTTACCAAAAAACCCGATACGCGGATACGTTTGATATTTAAAATAAAATAAAATAAAATTGATAATAATGCAAATATGCAGTAGGTCTGAAGGTCTCAAATAACTACTTAAGTATACTATTATTACAGGATAGTAGATTCTGAAGGTCTCAAATAAACAAATATAGCAGTCTCAAATTTAGGAAAGTAATAAAAGGCAGTAGCAAGCAACCAGCAAGTTCCTATTCCTCATTTGGCTCATTATCAACCACAACATCAACCTCATGAGCATCTAAACCGAAAGTCACAGCATGCAATTCAGGTTCATCAAGGGACAGGTCGGCCACTTCAAGAATGCCAACACCACCAAGTGAATCAAAAGCATCCGCTCCTACATCCCACATTCTTGTCTCTCCTGTCTTGTACGCATCACTTCTAGACAGATGCCACAGATTTGAGTGCACAAAGACTAAATCTTCAGCACACTATGGAGTTAAGGCATTTCTATTCACACTATGGACAAAGCTATAGGTGCTCCAGTTTCTTTCACAACAAGAAGATGAGGCTGGTTGGCTAAGCAATTTCATGGCCAAACTCATCAACAAGAGAGCAGATTGTCCATGATTTGTCCACCAAGTCATGGGAGAAACAACCCATCTATCATGGATTGAGTCAGGATCATTAAATTCTTCTGAACAACTAGAGAACCTTGCATACTCATCTTTTACTTTTGCTAAGTCTTCTGGGTTGGGAAAGAACCTCTTGAAGCAAATCATTCTCATTTTGGACACCTCTTTATCTTTGTGGGGTGGTTCACGGCCAACACCTTTTTCAAGCCACTTTTTGCTATAATATCTGTAATTATCAATTTATCTTTATGATTTAGTGAATGGAAAAAATATGAATGACACATGTGAACTAAATGAAAAAAAAATTGAATGGCAATTTTGTACCTTGGATTAAGTGAATGAGCTAAACAATGAAGTGGATTATTTCCTTTTGTCCACCTAGCAATCAGTATATCATAAATAACCGAATACAAGTCTGAATCCTCATCTTCTCCCTTGCCCTCAAATCGATATATGACTTTCTTCACTTTCTCTATCATTGAATTCCACATCTCATAAACTAAACGAAGACATGTTGTGTCGGTGTCTGTCATACGAATCATTTCATAAATAGGAATGGTAATCTGAAGAATGTAGTCCACCTTGTCCCACCATACATCATTAAGTATCAAGTCCTTGACAATTTGGGCTATTGGAGTTGGAGAGTCATCTCTGGCTTCTTTGTAGATGCTCCATTTATCACTAATCACCATTTGTTGGAGGGCTGATTTTACCTCAACAAACCTCTTCAACATACAAACAACAGAGGCAAATCTTGTTTCAGCAATAGAAAGTAACTTCAAATGGCTGAATTCATTGAAGATTGAAAGTCACATGCTATGATTCACTATGAAATTCTTTATCATAGCAGCCTCACTTTTGACATCATTAATAAACTCAAGTTGCTGCCAAACAAATATCTGATCATCAGAAGGATTGTTTCCTATTTTAGGTTCACATATACTTTTCAAAGCAAGGTTGAGGGTATGCACAACACATGGTGTCCAAAATATGTTTTTATACTCAGCCTCAATTATTAGACTAGCCCCTTTGCAATTTGCAGCATTGTCTGTAATGATTTGTACCACATTATCTCGACTTACTTCTTCAATTATTCCTTTCAACTTTTAAGCAATGAATTCTTTGCTTTTTATCTCACCTTCACAATTATCAGCCCTCAAGAACATAGGTGACTTGTCACAAACAGCAACAAAATTGATGATTGGTCGCCTCTGAGGATCTGACCAACCATCTGTCCACCAACCATCTGTGCAGATTGTGACTCCCTTCTCTGACCATGTGCTCTTTGTGCTCTCCAAAAAACGCTCAATGTGCCTCCTTTCTTGCTTCAGAAGTCCCTCTCTAACTCTGTTGTAACCAGGAACCACATAACCCTGCATGTTGTGGCTGCAAGCAAAGGTAAAAGCTTCTCAAAGATATGGATTTCTCAATAAATTGAATGATACCCCTCCTGAATAAATTGATCTACTGATTAAAGCATCCAAGTGGTTACGGTCATCCAATCTCCAAGATTTTTCCAATGCAGAAGCTGGCCCCCTCTTGGTCCTCTTGGAAGTCTCATCAATATTGCCCGAGGAAGGAACAGTAGGTAGAGAAACAGTTTTTGACTTGAATCTTTCCACCAGATTCTTGCACCTTTCAATTTCCTTCCTCATTGCACTAAGCATTTCATATGAAACTTTAGGACATGTACTCATTCCCTTTCCCTTAATCTGCAGCAAATGAGCTTCAACTCTAGACTAACTAAGTTTTTCCATTGGACAGTACTTGCAGCGTCAAAATGTGTTTCCTACACCAGATTTAGGCTTCTCTAAAATTTTGACATGATTCCAAAGTGGAGCCTTGATGTTTGTTGCATCTGTGGCTAAAATTTTGACATGATTCCAAAGTGGAGCCTTGATGTTTGTTGCATCTGTGGCTACAGATCCTACACTAGCACTTCCACTAGCAGCACTCAAATTGGGAGACGCCATCTACTGCATGGATCGAGAATGGGGAGAGGAAAATGAGGTAGAGATCAAACAAATCAAGCAGCTACGAGCCTACCATTACGAACTGAAGCAGAGGAGATCGAGAACGGAGAAGGAAACTCACCGTCGGTCCGTCGCAGCCTGCCGGAGTGGCGAGCAGGGGGAGGAGCTTGGCGGCTGGGCGAAGTGGCGACCAGGGGTGGAGCAGGTCGCCGGCGAGCAGGGATGGATGCTCGTCTCCGATGAGGGATGGCTCGTCGCCGGTGGCCGGTGGCCGGCGGCCGGCGGGCAGCGAGCGGCGCTCGCGGCGTCCCACGCGGGGAGGAATCGCGGGGAGGATGCGGCGTCAACCCATGCGGCGAGCAGGGGCGGAGCTCGGCGAGCAGGGCCGGAGCTCGTCACCTTCGCAGCGCGGGCGACGGGATGCGGATGCGGCACGGGCGACTGGACGCGCGCGACGATGCGGGCGAAGGGTTGCGGCGCTGGACGGGAGTCGGATATGCTGTGTTATTGGGCCAGGCCGTATCCTTTAACCCTGATACGCGTATCGGAATTTTGCAAAAATAATAAAATTCGGATACTCCTCCGAGGCGTATCCGACGCGTATCATCGGATACACGATACGCGTGTGCCTTGAAGTATTAGGGCAATGTAGCTTATAGTATTAGTAGATTAATCGTGGCATATGTTTGCATAACAAATATATTACAAAAGGTACTATTATTTATCAGTAGATCAATTGTGGCTTGTATTTACTTTTTTTTTTAGAAACATGATGTGTACTGTTGGTGTTCTGTGTATTCACTCGACATTTTTGGTTCTATTTGCTCCAGCATTTTGGGATCCAACAACTTTGTCCTTAGCCTTCAGTTTATTCCTTTGATCAGTGGTGAGAAAGTTCATACAGTGCTACTGTTGGGTTTACAAGGAAGGGCCTAAACTCTCTTGTGATCTTAGGAGCTTGGACCTTGTGGAATCACCGCAATCGATGTGTTTTTAACGGGGATTCTCCTAGTTTGGGGGCTGCTTTGGGTTTTGCTCTAGAGGAAGGTCGGATGTGGGTTGTGGCGGGCCCGGGGACTATCCTTCCTGGCATCCCATCCTCCCCCTCCCCCTTAGCTCTATTGCCTGCAGGTTGTCTATCTAGGTCGCCTCCTTGTTGTCACAGGCACGTGTGTATTTTATTTGGGGTTTGTGTGGTGTGTGGTGTATTTGGAGTCTTTCTTGCTTTCTATCTTATTAATATAATGAAGCGCAGCTTTTATGCGTTTTCGAGAAAAAAAGAGAAACATGATGTGTACTTATCTTAGGAGTTAGGACCGAGTGAGTATATACGTGAAACCACAAAATGGTCTTGTGTACAGGTTCTTTGTTGAAGAACTATCTGTTTGTGAAGAAATGGGGATCTCCTTGCCAGGATATTGGGCTGCCTAGGACAGATACTGTAGTTGGCTGCTGGAGAAGAAAACAAAGCACATCTGACCCAAAGGATCGTTGGTAACTGAAGAAGCTTAGGACTTGTGAGATGGTGGTATTAGCTTATATCAAGATACTAGTTGGTCTGTAGCTATTAATGTTAATACTTTTCGTGCCTATTTCTCTTTAGTCCAATTTCCATGTTTTATTATGTATGTATTTAATTTAGTAATTGGCATTTGCACACGGGTGGAATAAACTGCAGGCGCGTCCAATTTATCATATATGGACAATGCTATGTGACAAGAAACGCAGCCCCGCTACCTTGATATGCCAGTCCACCGGGGGATGTATGTTCCAATTGGTTAGAACATATTTTGGTTATCCAGTGTCATCTGTTATAACAAATAAAGTTATGCAGCTACATGTTTTGTGCTCTATATTTTTAAATATATATGAAGTTTAGGATATGCTGTTTGGTTCATTTTTTTTAACTATTTAAATTTAGATGGTTCTAAACATAAATTTAAAAGCATAGGAAGGTACTTAGATAATTGTTATAGCCGGAGATAAGCTGCTAGGCACTTAAATTCTTCTTAGCCACACCTGGTCTACGCTGCCACAGCCCTACCCACAGCTCCACCACCACACAGCTGACGTCACCCCTGTTAATCTGTTCCGCACTTCTGAGTTCTGATTCCAAAATTTTTACCTGAAAACAGGACGAAATCGTGAATGCTGAAAAATCTATGCGCTTCTGATTCCAAAATTTTGCCAGAAAATAGAAATAGAATCGAACCATCAGAAAATCGAGAATAGAACAATTTGATCAGAACCATGTTGATAATGACAGCCCTGGAGTAATAATTCCAATCGGGAACACCAAATAGTGTAACCATGACTTTAAGATTTAGGGGGTGTTTGAGATTGTTCCGCTCTATGTTTTTCAGCTTAGCCAAACGGTTTTAGCTTCATGCACACAGTTCGAAAAAAAATATAGAGTTGTGAGAGCATCTAAAGAGGTAACTTCATCAGTCTCTAAATAACTGTCTTTTTCACTTCCCAAGAAATTAATTAATTTTATATAAAAGACTATTAATATTTATGAAACATAATTAATAGCATTAGATAGATGTTTTGATCTAGTTTTTAATAAATTTATTTGAAGACACAAATATTACACGTATTTTATATAAATCTAGTTAAAGTTGTGACATGGAACCCAAAACGACATTTAATAAGGGACGGAGGGAGTACTCCACAAACTCCAGTTTTTTTTGGAGCAGTTCCACGTTGGAGTTTGCATAGCATAGTTTATAGAGCAGTCCCAAACACCCATTTAAATGGCCCCACAATAAAAAAAAGAGAAATTGATATTTCTCCTACTCCAAAGGTCAACAGTGATTTTACCTTTTCTTTTTTAACTTTATAATTTTACCCTTGTTATTTTTCAGAAAAAGTAGTTGTTCGCCCTTACTTGTAGTACCGTCTGAAATGATAGGATTAAATGGCAAAAAAATGAAAAAAGAGAGAAGGAACGCAGATGAAATGACAACAATGCCCCTCCTTGAGTCGCTCGAACCGGCACACACACAGGGAGGAAAACGTGTTGGGCTTGGGTAGTTCCCTACCGCAAGTCACGACCTAAGGTTTGGGTGACTCTGACCAACAAGATCTTCCGGTAGCAAGGTCTTCCCTTCGCCCTTCCCCTCCCCTCGGCTCGCACCCCAATTCACAAATTAGGGGCGGTTGGTGCCCAGGCACCTACATTCCCCAGCCATTCCCCCTGGCTCGACCTACGCCCCTTCCTCTCCCCATGGCTCATGCCCCGACCTCCCTAGTCGGCCAGCTTGGCAGCAGCCACCTTGCATGGAAGAGCCCATATTCATCAATTTTTGAGATGTGTGTTTCGATGGAGTAGAAAATAACACATATTTGTAGATTTGTTAACTTGTTTATCCCCTGTTGTGATTTGTAGACTAAATCATAGAGATCTGAAACTTGTTAGAGTGTAGTTGTTTTTCAGTTTGTTTTGTAGTTTGCCAAACAGTGGTCTAAAATCATGGTGGCAAGGTAGAACTTTTCAACCAAGATTGTTGACACAAATAGCTTTGGGCTGCTACAGCTAGTTGATTTCATTGATGAGCACTGCTTGTGGGGCTTTGTGGCGTGATTTGGAGAATGACAAGATAAAATCTGATGAAAATCTGTTAGTATGCATCAATTTAGAGAAGAAATTTAGAGAAGTCAATTTAGAGAAGGGATTAGTATGCATCAATGCTCAGATAAATGATTTTGAGAGGTCACTGCAACTTTCTCCAACAACAAAGAAATTTTTTTACCCTACTATGAGGGTTGGTATGCACCTAGCTGAGGAAGGCACCGATGAGAGAGCCACAAATTTACTGCCACAACCACATCTAAAAAAAGAATATCCACCATAAAAAGAGAGCTACCACAAAAAAGTGCTTCTGAGGCTAATACAGAGATACTAAGTGATAATAGTGGACACTGATTTGGCTGCATCATCTAACTCTGATGATGATTGGTCTAACGCTAACATTGAGTTTGATCCTGATAGTAAAATTGTTGATGAGGAAGATGAGTATGATCTTCCCATGTTTTCATATGATGTTGATGATCCATGTATTGATATAAATGTGGTGTTCCCATATGTGGATGAGCGCAAGTTAGCAGTCACACATCATTCTACCTTGCATGATCATGCTTTCCATATTGTAAAAAAGACAAGACAAGATTTAGGGTCATATGCAAGAGAGATGAACAAAGTTGCAAGTGGACTTTTTTCATCTACATGCAAGAAATATGTTGGGTGCAAGGTAAATGATGACTATTTAGTTGGTTTTGTTACAAGTGTACCTATTCTGATGACATGTTTTTGTACATTTTTTATGTAGGTTAAGATAAATGGACCAAAGCGTACCTGTGGTTCATTCAACAAATGTGGTCAGACAATGGCCTCTAATTAATGGGTGGCTGACAGAGTGGTGGATTTGTTGATAGATGACCATGAAATGGGACCAGTTGCATTAAGGGGCAAATGGAAGAATAAATACTTAGTGGTTGTTCCATATGATAGAGTTGCTAGAGGGAAGTTGAGAGCACTAGGCATGATCTATGGGAAATAGGATGAAAGTTATGATTTGTTTCTTACTTATCTAGCTGAACTTCTAAGATTAGTGTGGTGTTGTGGAACTACAAACTAAAGAACACAATGGTGATGTGTGTTTTTCAAGGTTCTGAAAGTGCATCTAACCTCTTAGTGTGTTTTGGATGATTGAATGACATGTTCTCTGAGTGGTGGACATGTAATTGGTTATCACATAGGTGTTTTATTAAAGTGAACAAAAAAAAATGATGTATAATTATATAAGCAATCTAGTTCAAGCACAAGACAAAATGCAAATGGAATTCATGCAAAGGCTTTCTTTCTATATGAAATCAAGCACGATTATAAATTGCAAATGAGACATGAGGGATTGCATATGGAATGGTCTCGTATATGATGCTTGCTAATTTGAATGTATGACAAGCTTAATGGATGATTCACCACAAGATGTCCCTCAATGGCTTGAGATGGTGAATATAGCAAGGAAAGGATTCAAGGTACTAAGTAGGGTAAAGGGCAAGCAACTGCTTGGTGGCCGAGGAACCTAGCTAAGGTGAAGAAGGAAGTACTTGGATTTAGTTGAGGTATTAATCAAGCTATGAAGGTCATATTGAAGTGGAGGATCAAATCCCTATTGGAGTATTTGATGAGAGTAACTGGATACATTTGGACTCATCTCTATTTGATCAATGGAATATGAAAGCATCTAGACACCTAACAACAATGCAAGTTTACTATGACTAACGTGTGTTTTGCAGAGGCAATATGAGTTAGGTCATGGTAATGGTGATTGATTGGGCAACCAATGGTTTTCATGCCACTAGCGATGGATATCGTTTCGGTTTTCGAAGGATGGAGACAAGGCTAAGGACATTCGTGTTCTAAGTGTTGATTGGAGTTGAAAGACACTTAGAGTTGAACAGGGCTTTGTTGTCTCTTTAACAATACTATAAATAGGGGTATGAACATGTATCTTGACTTAGGTAAGTCTAATTTTTTAAGTGTAGTGCACACTTGTCAAACTTAGTCCTAAGTAGCTTGAGGTTGACCCTAGGATCAGTTGGAACAACTTTTGTTCTCAACGGAATTTGATTCGAAGTTGTTTGGGGTGTTTTTCTATGCACCGGACGATGGTGCACCTGGCATCGGACACGCCTGAAAGTCCTTATTTTGTTTTGGTAATTGAGTGACAACTTAGGTGAACTAATATGTATTTGAGTGATATACACATGAGATTAGTTCACATGAGGTCGTGTGATGAAGGAGCTTATTGCACATGATATATGACATGGAGTCATGTGACAAGATGGAGAAGATCAAGGCAAGACTTGTCTTGATGGACTGGTTGCAAGCATGAAGGGAAAGTCGGAGGCTTTGAAGCGTCCGCATGGCGGGAGGCTTGAGCAAGACTTGGCACCAATGGACGAAGGCAATAGTGAAGAAAGAGTGAAGTCAAGATCGATGAACCAATATGAAGGGGCGACGGGAGGGGTATGCCTAGGTATTCCATGGAATACCCATGTTTTTAGTAACACAAGGAATATGTATTGTGTATACTAGAATGTTTAATTCTGCTAGTACTATTATTCCTTGTTTTTGGAGAAAAATATTTTTGGAATACCCATGCATAGTATCCTGCCTCCGCCGACAATATGTCACATGATGATATGAAGTGGATCATATCATTTGGTGATAGGTTGGTGCATGTGTTGCATCAACAATGGAGGAGATGAAATGGAATGCACAAAGCAAAGGTATATTTGTAGGGCATTTCATTTCACCAGTCATAGGTGTGTGGGAAGTTTATGACTGGGTTTAGGGAATGCCATACTATCAAGAGGGATGAAAAGTAGACTAGCAAGATGAAAGGACCTTGATGTCACCTAGGAGGACTAGAGGGGGGTGAATAGGCCTACAAAAATTTAGCTCAAATAAATACTAGCACTGAGGGCGGCACTGCCTCCCTTTGAGGGCGTTAGTGCCAACCTATGACCGTTGGTCCAATTTAGCCCAAACTGTGAGAATAAGTACTTGAGATGCTCAATAATAACCCTGCAAAATTTCAGCTCGAGACTCAAAAAGAATAGAGGGCGGCAGAGGGCAGCACTGACTATCTCCAAATATGACTCAGATCGAGCTCAGATTTTGCACAGAGAAACTAGATAGTATATGCAACACAATATCCCAGTAACTTTTTAATAACTTTGTGATAAAGAGTTTGGTCTTAGGATCCAAATTTTTAATTATGTTATCAATCTCTCCATCACTAGATTCATCATCACTAGAGCTATCACTAAGATCACTACTAGAGATGTCACTAGGAGGAGGTGGAGGTTTGACTTTTGATTTTATCTTCTCACCTTTTGCCATGAGACACATAGGATAAGTGGTATGGATAGTTGAGCTTCTAGGTGAGGTTGATTCATCATTTGGCCTCCACCGATCACAAGCTTCTCCTTCCTTCAAAATGTTAGTTTCACAAGAACTAAAGGAAGTACAAGTGCCACATATACAAATATTGTTCTCACCAACAATTTCATTACCATTCATTAAGTCATATGTTGGTAAGGAAATGGATGTGGCATGATCACCTAGGAGTTTTGGAAGAATCACTTGAGGCTCATCATTTGTTGGTAAAGTTGAGCACTCCTCAAGTGAATTCTCCAGTGTGAGCAACTTCTCATCACATTTGGATTTACCATATCTTTCTTTGAGAATGGTCCAAATGATATCAGCATCACCAAGTGGTTCATCATCTCCAAATATGAGAGCATCAAGAACATCTTCACTCAAAGCACTAAATAAGACATTAGTTGCTTGAGCATTGTATTGTAAGCATTTCACTTCCTCTCTAGATAGACAGTCCAAATCATCACTAGGAGGTGAAATGCTCACATCTACAATCTGCTCTATATGAGGACCCATGGTCCTAAAAGCATCAAGTACATGAGCAGACCAAGATGCATAATTTGAGCCATCTAAAAGTACAAGTTTTAGAGATACCTTCGCACTTGTCGACATCGTTCTCTCAAGGCGGTTAAGCATGAAATAGGGAGCCAAGCTCTGATACCAATTGAAAGGACCTTGATGTTGCCTAGTAGAACTAGAGGGGGGTGAATAGGCCTACAAAAATTTAGCTCAAACAAATATTAGCACTGAGGGCGACACTGCCTCCCTTTGAGGGCGTTAGTGCTGACCTATGACCGTTGGTCCAATTCAGCCCAAACTGTGAGAATAAGTACTTGAGATGCTCAATAATAACCTTGCAAAATTTCAGCTCGAGACTAAAAATGAATAGAGGGCGGCACTGACTATCTCCAAATATAACTCAGATCGAGCTCAGATTTTGCACAGAGAAACTAGATAGTATATGCAACACAATATCCCAGTTTCAAGATAAACTCCAGCTCGAAGACTGGATACCATAGAAAGCACTTTCTAGCTCAAATTGAAATCTCAAACCCTAGCAATGTCTATGCAAAATATACTTGAAAGTAAACAGCACACAAGCCACAAGGATTTATCCCGTGGTTCAGCTCGCCACCAAGGCTTGCCTAAGTCCATGTTGTTGAGGTTCGCCACACAAGGCTAGGTCTCACCACCAAGGCTTGTCGTTCCCTCATTCTCAAATCACGAGAGTGAACTCTTGAAGTGAGGGGTGATTTCTTAGCTGCAAGAGGGTCTTACAAACTGATCTTGCTTCTCACCACAAGCACGGGAGCTCGTCGGGCGACGCCTAGCCGTCTAGGAGGCTTCACCTCCAAGAGTAACAAATGCACAACGAAGATCGATGAAGCCCGATAAGTGCTCAAGGTTTGGTTAGCTCCAATCTGCTCTCTAGTTCTTACTCACACAGCCCCAACACTTAATCAATCACTAAGCATTTCCATCTCACAAAGAGAGGGTTGGGGAGAGCTCTCAAATGGCTTTGGAAGGGTTGGGAGTATTCTGAAGCTCAACAGCCTCACCAGGAGGCGTGGGATTGGTATATATACTCACCCCACTCAAACCAACCATTAGGATTCGAAAACTAGCCATTGTGGTTGTATGCCGCCCTCTTAGAGATAGCAAAAGTCACCCCACGGAAACAGCCATAACTTTTGACTCCGAACTTCGTTTTCGATGATTTTGGACATTCTGGAAAGCTTGTTTCGAGGGCTATCCAACCCAGCAGAGAAAAAGTCCAAGATCAACAAGTTCAGGTGGATTTCTAAGTGTTTTATCTCATGTTAGCACTTGGGTTTGGTTAGTTTGAGCACTTGAGACTTGTCTATCATTCGTATTGCATCCCCCTTGATAGTGCAACATACCTATACTCAAGATCAATAGAAAAAAACTATTTTTACCACTTGAGTTCTCAATGGCTTCATATGCCATTTCTTCTCAATATTGCTTCATAGGGATTGCAATCAACTTTGCCTCTTCTCTTGAGCAAATATACCTTGAGCATGTGACTTGAGCTCCCCCCTAAATGTGTGCATAGAATGGAATTCAAATTTTGGCCTCAAATGCCAAATGCACATATTTAAGAAGTGTGAGAACTCATTTATATCTTAGTTTCATGGGGTGCAAGGTGTAACATGTTAATCGTGATGCTCATGACAGATTATGCATTCAAAGATTGCTGACCAACAGAGGGCGGCATTGCCATTCTTGCCAAATTAGCATCACTCAAGGCATGAAAGTCACATACTAGCATAAACATTCCTTATCAAGAGCATCAAATTAAACTATCCTTGCACACACCATACAACAAGTTGAAAAAAATCTTTTACCCCTTAATTCCACAAATAAATCTCTTTCCCCCCAATATTTCTCCTCCTTTGGCATTAATCTCCAAAAAGGATCTCTCTACCAAAAGGAGGAAATCATGGTAGACAAGTGAGGGCAAGAGGTAGGTAAAAGTTTAGCATATAGGATTTCTTTTCTATGTTTTCTACCAAACAAAGTATGTAACAAATTAAGTCAAGATTCTTGAGAAGTTAGCATATTTGGCTCATACTTCACTTAGATAACATTTTTAACATGATACAAAATCACGCCATCACCACAAGAAGTATCAACCAAATATCTAACTCATTCTCTAATCGTCACCACAAGAACAAACTCATGGTGTGGCTCAAATTATTGCATACGGATGCACAAACTAGCATGTAAGGGCCTAGATGCACAAAGGTAATACAAGAGTTCATGGAGTGATATACCTTTGTTCTAAGCCTCATAATCTCCATCATGATGATTATTTTGAATTTAGTGCTTTGATGGGCTTGGCACTTGTTTAAGCAAAACGGTCTCATTTGTGCCCATCTCTCTTTATCATCATCTTGAAGAAAATATCACAAACTTGTGCTTGATTTCAGTTCAGAGTTCATTGCTAGCTCTTGTTGTCATTTTGAGATACCAATTGAAAACATCTTTCTTGATATACCAAATTGAAATATTGTCCATCAATATCAATTGAAATACGATCTTCATAGTATGACACCAATTGAAGGAATCTTCCCAAGTTGATGCCAATTGGAATGAATGCTTGTATCTCATAATGTCACATAGATATCACCTAGTAAATGCTTACAAAAACAAGAGATGACATTAAATTGCACAAGCTAGAGTTTCACAACTAGTGACCATTTTAAAAGTGGAAGCCATGTAGATCACTAATTGCAAAACCTCATAACATAGACTAAGTTCCCTTTTTTTATAGTGCATACATATATATGTGGAAGACAAGAACATATGCACTTTTGGTCATTTAAGTCCAAACAATGGAATTTAAGTTATATTATGGAGAGTAGCTACTAACGGGATAAAATTGCAATCCAAATGAATATGAGAGACAACTTTACCAATTTGGATTGAGTTAGTGTAGAATACTCATGAGAAACTCATTCTCACCGAGAGACTATACAAATTCACTAGAAGAAAAGGTTAGTCTCAAAGACACAAGACATAGAATGGGATCCCCCTAATATGTGCATCAAGTACCAAATTACTTGTGAAATGCACTTGAATTGATTTAAGAGTCTAGTGGAGTTCATCCTATATCTTGGTCAAGGCATGATAAAATTGTAACAATTGAACTTATGCCAAGGACACATACCCCTACCAAAGGTAGATAGATCACCACACAATACCATCATAAGTGAGACTTCAATGAATTGGATGACAATAGTTTTCACTTGATGAAATGTGACAAGTTTGAGCTTTTATGATCATCCAAGATCCATATTAGCTTCCTAGTTCTTTCTTTACCTAAAGCAACTCACATGGAGAGCAAATGGTAAAATTCATAAAACTTGAAAATTATGAACTAGGAGTTACCACTTTTGTTTATAAGATCCTGGGTAATCAATGTGATGGATCATAAGCACTTGATGAGCTATACAATAGAGAACTAACAATGAAAGTCCACAATTCAATTATTTTCTCCAACTCATTGAAATCCGGTTCCACCAAGGATTGGGGCATCTGAAACTAAACTGAGAGCACTTGGTTTATAAAGACCAAGACATACAATAATAATTTTGAAGCACCCAAGTAACCATATGAAACGTCCATCCTTCTTTGGTATTCTTTCTCCAATGTTTGAGACTGCTCAAGATGAACTTGAAAGAAACCATTAGTCCCACAAGATATAGTCTAAACTCCCCCTCAATGTTTGCACACTGGAGTATACAAAGTACACACATGCACATTAACAATATGAGATCAAGGGAGAAGTTTACACTACATTCCAGCTGATCTCAAACTCTTTTAAGTTGCATGTAATCCAATTAGTTTCAGCTAGTTCCACTGGGTTGCAATTACTTGTTGGTGCTTGTATTTTGATTGTAGCTCCTTTGAACCAGTTTGTGAGTCATTCTCATTCATTGCAACTCATTTAGAACAAACTGATGCTTCTATTTTTCAAATAATTCTTCATGACCAACTTGAGAGCCAACTGAACTTTGTTGTTATAATGCAATCCAAATCCATATAGCCAGTTTTCAGAATATGTCTTCCTTGGAGAAAACTCCATATCTCTTAGATTACAAGTCCAATATGCATGAAATTTTATAGAGATGTGAATACATGAGTCCTCTAACTTCTGTAAAAATTTCAAATTATTTGGACTTCATTTATTCAGTCAAATCAATTTTCTACCAACTGCTAAAGTCTGAAAAACACTCAGCTTTCAGATTTTGTCTTCATTGGAGAAAAATCCATATATCTCTATCCACTTGTCCAATAAGCATGAAATTTTGTATAGATGTGTATATATGAGTCCTCTAACTTATTTGAAAGTTTTATCTCATTTAGACACATTTTTCTCAGTCAAATCTATTTTCTACCAATCTGCTAAAGTCTAAAACTCACACAGTTTTCAGATTATGACCTCCTCAGAGAAAAAATCATATCTCTCAGAATAATGGTCCAATATTGATGAAATTTGGTAGATATATTAATATACATGTCCTTTAACTACTGTAGAAGTTTTAGCCCATTTGGACACCATTTGGTCAGTCAAAACAATTTTCTACCAAAGCTGCTAGGTCTGAAAACTGTATTGCTGAAGCTGACAAAAATCAACTCAAAACTGATTATTGTAAACCAATCTCCATGCCAACTGTACAGCAGCAATTACTAGATATATATATCATGCTCACAAAGTTTCAGGTCAATTCATGAGTGTTTGGATATCCAAATCCATGCTTGAAGGCAGCCAACTCAGATTTCACTTTTCTGGACAGATTTGATGATTTTCAATTTTTCTCTACTTCTTGTCCAATCTTGAGGTGAATTTGGTTGAGAATACTCACAAGATGTTAGTTCCATTCAGTCCTCTTATCAACACTTGTAATCTTGTGAATTCATTCAAAATAGCATATCCAACTCAACCTCAAACTTGATTTTATCCAATACTAGAAAAGTGATTCTCTTTGACCTCTAGCAACCTCATCTTTCTTTAGGTGAAGAGTAACCTTCAGACTTGTGACTTATTCAATTAAGCAAACACAAACTCTTGTTATTGATTTTCTGTAGACAAACTCAAACACAAGAGAATATTAGTATCACAAGTACTAGTTTCTCATTTGGTAACCCTTTATTTGTGGATGGCAAGTGGGTCACTAAAATAGAGAAACCTCATAACATGGACTAAATCTCCCTTGAAGCCTCATGCACATTCTTGTGAGTGGAAAGGCAATGTAAATGTGCATGATTGGTCAATTAAGTCCAAAGGGAGATTTAAGCCAGCCTAAAATGGACAAATCAACTCTAAATTAACTAGAGAGGGAATACATCACATAATTTTGGATTGATGACCTTCCTATCATAGCACACTCCATTTGAGAAACACATTCTCTCATTTAGCTAGTGAGACTACACAAATACCACTTAGAGAGAAAGGTTAGTCTCACAACACTAGTCATAGAGTAAAGTCCATTTTGATAAGTGCTCTAAGTATTTGAATTTCTCACATAGCACTTTATTCAATTAAGAACTTAGGATTTCACTCTATGTCTAGGTCATGGCAACAAAAGGATAATCAAATTGAAATATGCCAAGAAATACTTACAACATTTATAACATGTAGATGGCCATAAGATGAGAATAAGAATTTGCCAAACTACCATACGACAAGATACATCAAGTAGAGAGTTCTTCAATTGTAAGTGATAAGTGCCTCTAATTTACTTGTGCTTGATTCTTCATTCTCGGCCTTCTTGAAATTTACTTGTATTCTTCAATGTGAGCCAAGTATTTGAGTCCCTCAAACCAACTCAAAGTACGCATTGATGAACAAAAACTTTCTTCATCTTGAAATTCTTGGTTTGAAGTCCACAAAGGAAACTCAAGTCATCTATGTTACTTGGTGTGGATGATCAATTCAATTCCAATCATACTTTTCTTCCATGACCAACAACCAATATATATGACCTCAAGTGCTTTATTTCTCTAAGTGACTACACAAGACACAAAGGAGTAAAATGTGAAGATAACATGCACTTGAGATTTAGTTGTTACCACCCTTCTTGAAATGTAATGATTGAGATAGTATCTTCACCTTCACATTGCTTATGATCATGTTGTAGGCTTCATCCATGGCTTGGACTGATCTCAGCTGGTACTGAGGTAGGAGGTGCGGCACTGCCACCCTGCTGATTTTTAACAGGTGTGTGTGCTGCACTTCTTCATTGAGTATGTCAGCGGAAATAGGTGCAACAGCAACTTAATGATCTCTTGTCTCCATACTTCATAACCTACAACATTAATAAGAACTTGCTATACTAGAGAGCCATTACAAGCATCATATGGAAGATGATTCATTTAAATTTGAAGTACTCTAACCACTCTTAATAATTCACAAACACACATATTTGTGAATTACTAGAGACTACACAATTCAAGTGGCTAGCTAGAAAAGGTTAGATACTAGTTACCAAGGTGAATATGAAGTTTGAAATATTTCTATAGATTCATCTTTGGGTGAATCATATAAGAATATATACTATGAATTGATTGATAGCTTGAGTGAATATTTCCAATCAACTTGCTCAAGCACCCCAAAGTTTCATATCACTTTCAAGTACCTACAACACTCATCAAGCACACTTTGGTACCCAAACCATGTTGGGTTCATTAAGATTAGTCATAAGAGACTTAGGCACCCAAATGGCCTTTGTGCTAGCATGTAGTGAACCAATCATCTTTCTAGCACAAGTGTCATTGTTGGGTCTCCTAAGCATATCAGAATCAATTGATGAGTTAAGCTTGAGAGTGTTACCCATGGGACAATCCTTACCAAAATGTCCCTTTCCTCAGCAAGTGTAGCATAGGCGGCTCTTGTTCTTGCAAGACATCTTCTCATCTTGCTTCTTATTTGCTACCTTGCTGATGGGCCTCTTTCTTGATGATTCCAAGACTTCATCATTCATGTAGGGGCATAATGCAATTTCATGTCCCTTCTCATTGCATCCATAACACTTCCTATTGCTTCTTCTTGTGTTCTTCTTTGGAAGTGTGGCTTGGTCATCAACCTTGTTGGAACACATAAAGGCATTGTGTCCCATGTTGAAGCATTTGACATGAGCCATCTTCTTCTTCTCTTGGATCTTGCTCATGTCCTTCTTTTCTTTCTCCAAAGAGCAATCTCCCACATGATGACCCTCTTTCTTACACTAGAAACAAATGATGGAAATCTTCTTTAATTTCTGAGGCTCTTGCTTTGACATGGAGGCCTTCTTCTTGGGTTTGATCTGAGCAGGGGTAGAAGTGGTAGCCTTCCCTTTTCTATGGGGGGCGGCATTGCTGCCCTTAGGTGGTTGTGCTTCTTGGGGTTGCTGTTGTGCCACCATCTGTGCAGGCTGATCACCTTCTGCAATCATTTCATTGAGCCTAGCAATTTCTTTTCTCATAGCCTCCATATTAGAAAGGTTAGTGGCATAAATATTCAAATCAATATCAAAGCATTTTCCATAGCCTTGGCTAGTGGAGGGAGTAGAGGACTCCTTTGCCTTAGAGGGATGTGAGGTGCTTTCCCAAAGATGACTATATTGCAACTCAACTTCCTTGTGCTTTTCAACTAAGACACAATACTTTTTATTTGCAATATTGGCCTTCCTTGTGAGAGCAAGTTCTTCTTGCTCTTCGGCCAAGGCCTTGTGCAAGGAGTCCACCTCACTTCTCTCTGATGCAAGAGCTTTCTTGCAGCCAATATACATCTTTTCAGTTTCTTCGAGATATTCATCTCTATCGGCTAGCTCAGCTTGGACACTATCTAAATCCTCCAATAACTTTGTGATAAAGAGTTTGGTCTTAGGATGCAAATTTTTAATTATGTTATCAATCTCTTCATCACTAGATTCATCATCACTAGAGCTATCACTAAGATCACTACTAGAGATGTCACTAGGAGGAGGTGGAGGTTTGAATTTTGATTTTACCTTCTCACCTTTTTCCATGAGACACATAGGATAAGTGGTATGGATAGATGAGCTTCTAGGTGAGGTTGATTCATCATTTGGCCTCCACCGATCACAAGCTTCTCCTTCCTTCAAAATGTTAGTTTCACAAGAACTAAAGGAAGTAGAAGTGCCACATATACAAATATTGTTCTCACCAACAATTTTATTACCATTCATTAAGTCATATGTTGGTAAGGAAATGGATGTGGCATGATCGCCTAGGAGTTTTGGAAGAATCACTTGAGGCTCATCATTTGTTGGTAAAGTTGAGCACTCCTCAAGTGAATTCTCCAGTGTGAGCAACTTCTCATCACATTTGGATTTACCATATCTTTCTTTGAGAATGGTCCAAATGATATCAGCATCACCAAGTGGTTCATCATCTCCAAATATGAGAGCATCAAGAACATCTTCACTCAAAGCACTAAATAAGACATTAGTTGCTTGAGCATTGTATTGTAAGCATTTCACTTCCTCTCTAGATAGACAGCCCAAATCATCACTAGGAGGTGAAATGCTCACATCTACAATCTGCTCTATATGAGGACCCATGGTCCTAAAAGCATCAAGTACATGAGCAGACCAAGATGCATAATTTGAGCCATCTAAAAGTACAAGTTTTAGAGATACCTTCGCACTTATCGACATCGTTCTCTCAAGGCGGTTAAGCATGAAATAGGGAGCCAAGCTCTGATACCAATTGAAAGGACCTTGATGTTGCCTAGTAGAACTAGAGGGGGGTGAATAGGCCTACAAAAATTTAGCTCAAACAAATATTAGCACTGAGGGCGACACTGCCTCCCTTTGAGGGCGTTAGTGTTGACCTATGACCGTTGGTCCAATTCAGCCCAAACTGTGAGAATAAGTACTTGAGATGCTCAATAATAACCTTGCAAAATTTCAGCTCGAGACTAAAAATGAATAGAGGGCGGCACTGACTATCTCCAAATATAACTCAGATCGAGCTCAGATTTTGCACAGAGAAACTAGATAGTATATGCAACACAATATCCCAGTTTCAAGATAAACTCCAGCTCGAAGACTAGATACCATAGAAAGAACTTTCTAGCTCAAATTGAAATCTCAAACCCTAGCAATGTCTATGCAAAATATACTTGAAAGTAAACAGCACACAAGCCACAAGGATTTATCCCGTGGTTCAGCTCGCCACCAAGGCTTGCCTAAGTCCATGTTGTTTAGGTTCGCCACACAAGGCTAGGTCTCACCACCAAGGCTTGTCGTTCCCTCATTCTCAAATCACGAGAGTGAACTCTTGAAGTGAGGGGTGATTTCTTAGCTGCAAGAGGGTCTTACAAACTGATCTTGCTTCTCACCACAAGCACGGGAGCTCGTCGGGCGACGCCTAGCCGTCTAGGAGGCTTCACCTCCAAGAGTAACAAATGCACAACGAAGATCGATGAAGCCCGATAAGTGCTCAAGGTTTGGTTAGCTCCAATCTGCTCTCTAGTTCTTACTCACACAGCCCCAACACTTAATCAATCACTAAGCATTTCCATCTCACAAAGAGAGGGTTGGGGAGAGCTCTCAAATGGCTTTGGAAGGGTTGGGAGTATTCTGAAGCTCAACAGCCTCACCAGGAGGCGTGGGATTGGTATATATACTCACCCCACTCAAACCAACCATTAGGATTCGAAAACTAGCCATTGTGGTTGTATGCCGCCCTCTTAGAGACAGCAAAAGTCACCCCACGGAAACAGCCATAACTTTTGACTCCGAACTTCGTTTTCGATGATTTTGGACATTCTGGAAAGCTTGTTTCGAGGGCTATCCAACCCAGCAGAGAAAAAGTCCAAGATCAACAAGTTCAGGTGGATTTCTAAGTGTTTTATCTCATGTTAGCACTTGGGTTTGGTTAGTTTGAGCACTTGAGACTTGTCTATCATTCGTATTGCATCCCCCTTGATAGTGCAACATACCTATACTCAAGATCAATAGAAAAAAACTATTTTTACCACTTGAGTTCTCAATGGCTTCATATGCCATTTCTTCTCAATATTGCTTCATAGGGATTGCAATCAACTTTGCCTCTTCTCTTGAGCAAATATACCTTGAGCATGTGACTTGAACCATTTCCATACATGTTAGTTCAACTCATGGCTTCAAGTCACTTCTACTAATGATTTGATCCTCAACACAATATGAATTCTCATAGCTTGATTAGTCACTCGATGCAAGTAATCTTTTCTTCAACTTAGCCACGGTACCTCGGTCAGAGCCTTTGCTTACCCTTCACCTCCGCTTAGTACCTCGAAGATCTTTCCTTGCTATCTTCACCTTATCAAGCCATACTCAAGTCACATCATATCAAGCATCCATTGAATATCCATTTCTTCACTATTGTGATCCTTGCTTGAATATCTTCTACATATAAATGTTGAGATCAATCAACCTTCAGTTTGACTCACATAGAGACATATATGGATCTATATCAATATGGTCAAGCCAATTCACTATTCCTTATATCCTCTCCATTTTGGCTTGACACTCAACACTTCTAGTTAATGTAAAGCAACTCATTGTAGAGACCAATGCAAAACTATCAACTCATGTCTCATTTGTCATTTGTCAAGTATGCTTGCTTTCACATGATACTATGATATCCCACAACATAGAAGTCATTTCATTGATTCCATTTGCATTGTTGTCTTTTGCTTGAACTAGATTATTTCTATGATCTTCCAATACAACAATATACAATTTGGCCTTCATTTCAACACTATGTGGAATACCATCAAGTTTGCTTTTCTTGTTGAACCTTTGATACACTTAGCAAACTTGTTAGACCTTTAATCGTGTTATCACTCAATTCACCAAAACCCACTAAAGGTCTATATGCGCTTGAGAGACATCTTGCACTCACAAGCACATAGAAGAATTCGATTCTACCAGGGTGCACCGGTAGTACCAGTCTTGGACTGGTCGTACCGGTCTTGGACCGATAGTACTGGTAGGATAGTGTTTGTGCAGCAAGACTGGTTTAGATCTATGGAATTTTGTACTACTGGTAGTACCGGTAGGCCAAAATTTGTGCGCTTCTCAGTTTGCGGGTTTTGATCTAGCGGTAGTACCGGTAGTACCGATGGTGACCGGTAGTACCAGTGAAAGATGGATAGTACCGGTAGGTTTACTTTCCGCAATGGTCAGAAATCATGGACCGGTAGTACCGGTGGTGTCCCACCAGTAGTACTGGTAGTGCATCTGAAGCTGCGAGTATAAATAGCTCACCCCTTCCTGTGGCACGGTGGGCAAGCTCATTATTTCAATTCCACATCTAAGAATAGGATTCCAAGAGTGTATATCTCCCTCTTTTCTCCTAGGCTTCAATCCTTGGTGGATTTGAGAAAGAGAAGTGAGATTTGAGAGTGAGAAGTGTCGATCTACGACTTGAGCACTTGGATTCCTCATCTCACCGGTATCCTTTGCATTTGTTTCTCTTGGGTTCTTGGAACCCTAGCCAGCTAGGCATTCTTCGTGGTTACCCGTGTTGATTCATGTGTTGATTCTTTTGTAAGGGCGCCCGAAGTGTTTGTATTACCCCCATTCGTTCTTAGTGAAATCTTAAGCACTCTTTGTGGGGGCTTGAGAGAGGCAAGGACGTGAAAGAGACTCCAACCTTTGTGGTCACCTCAACAACGAGGAGTAGGAACTCTTTTGTAGAGTTGCCGAACCTTAGGATAAATCTTGAGTCTTGTGTGCTTGATGTTGTTGAGATAGCTTCATCTATGTCTTGCTATTTTGTTCTTCATGTTCTTCCTCTCTCTCCCTCATTCATAGGTTGGGAAGGCCTGATCTACATGTTGGTGAGGAAACAATCCAAGTGGAGCTCAATGTTGATGGCCACTAAACTTCAAATATAACCATCAACTACTGCATAAATTGATAAGGAATAAACTATAAAGAATACTTGTAGGGTTTGATTCTAACGAGTTCCATGAGTTGTGGTGTTCTCACTTGTTTTGCATGATATTCAAGTTTCACTATATAAAATTACCTCAAATAAGGAATTGGAGTACACCACTGCGAAGAGCTCATCAAGCCAATTGAAATGGACCTATCACTTGCTATATTTGGATCCCCAATGAGAAAGATATCAACACCGCAACATAATTCAACTTGGGAATCATGTCACGTGCTCAAGATGGCTATGCTCAAGTAAGAATATCAATATTGACATGTTGGCACCCTCATTTAATGAAGATTAGAAGCCACAACTTTGGTTCAAAAAAAAGATCAACTCAAAAGTTTTAAATTCATTTGGCATTTAATTTTGAGTTAATAGGGAAGTCTTACAATAAAGAGGGATGCATCATGTTGATAGATAAATGTTCATAAGTGCTCAAACCAACCTATGGGATGATTGAGTGAGAGAGACCTTGCTTACTAACTTAGCCCGCACTATTAGGTAATATCCAACGTGTTAGTATTTACCAGGTGTAGATTTTGTCTGTCACTTTGAGGAGTTGGTTTGTCAAAAGTCCCAAGAAAAGATCAGAAGTTCTAGTGGTCAAAAATACTAACAAGCGTCGGAAGTTCTCGCTCCATGCACTGACTAAAATTCACTAATTTAGGCAATACCGGATGTGTTCGTATTTGCAAAGAGTGAGTTTTGACTCTATGGTTTTGGGGTATTTGAGTATGTTAAAAGTCCTAGGAAAATGTCCTTAGTTCTAGGAGTCAGAAGTCCTAGCACTTAACACTGAGTTGAACACAATACACAAGGAATACTGGACGTGTCCAATATCACCCAATTGCTAGAAAATGACTAGTTTTTCAAGGGGCTATAAATATCCCAAGCCTCCACCTTTGGAGTCTGTTGATCCTACTGATTCCCCCATGTTTTTGAGCCTTGAAAACACTCTCAAACCCTCTCTTAGTGAGTGATTGATCCAAATTGCCAAATCCAATTTGTGGGTTGAGAGAAAATCAAAATTGAGAGCAAGCCACCACTTGAGAACTTGTGCAAATTGTATATTTCATGATTTGCGTTTGTTACTCTTGGATCTTCGGTGCTAGATGGTTAGGCATCGTCAGAGGGAACCTAAGAGATTGTGGAGTGCCTCGGATCCTTTAGTGGTCGATCTTGGTGTTGAAAGGGAAGATATCAAATGAGTTGAAGGAGCAAAAATAGTTGAAAAAGACTATGGCTAGAGTTGATCTTTGGGTCCTCTAGAATGACCTTAGGTGGATTGCTCACAGCTTACTCCACAGAGAGTAGGATCCATAGGGGTCTGAACTTCAGTAAAACAAATATCATGGCTCAACTCGCATTTCATTTGCTATTTCTGATCCACTTGTTTGGATGAGCTTGTGTGTAGGTTCTTTGTGTATAACATATCATCTTGTAGGCACCTACTAATTGTGAAGAGGTTTGGAAGTAAGTGGAACAAGTTTGGCACTGATCTATAAACTTCATGTATATCTGTGTCTGATATTGCTATCAGACGTGGCCGATATTGGCCCACTGCATTGAATTTATTTATTCTCTGTGCTAATCTTTGTGGTGCAGATTTTAGGATCCTAAGCTTATTAGATATTGTTCATGTACTTTGTGGTTAACTATAGTGGGGTTGTATTACTTTGATTTGGAGTTTCCAATTTGGAAACTCCCACACTAATTGTTTCCATTGTCAAAGGTGTTCATTTTTTATAAACGCATATTCACCCCCCTCAAGGCGACATCCTAGGTCCTTTCAGGTTCTTGGTTGCTCTTAAACCATGCATAGAGGGATTCTTGCAAGGGTGTAGACCATATATTGCAATGGAGAAGGATCCATATGTGTGTAGACGCAAATTTAATGAAGACTACAAGGTAGATTACACAATAACAACCTCTCTGAATCTTTTAATCATTACTTCAAATTGAGCGATCACTATCACCACTTTCATTGTTGTAGAATACATAAGTGACGATGGTGCGATAGTTGTACCATCAATTCAATCGATAACGAGGCTTGGAAGGAATCAAACCGGTAGATGAAGCCTCTAGCATCGGCAGTTGAACCTTCAATGTTGCAGTCCTAGTGGATTGCATTTCTCTCACATGTGGAATGTTGCAGTCCTAGTGGATTGCATTTCTCTCACATGTGGAACACTGAGCCAACTTAGATACGCATTATTGCCACTGGCTCTACACGATCATTTGGTCTATGTTGACACAAAAAGCGTCAGATCTGTGAACACCTCGGGCTATTACCCAAAGCTCGATGTCGAGGGCGTGCCAGTCGATTTGACCAATCAATCGACAAGGATGATAACTAGAACAAACTGAACGAGACGACAACGATGCGCCCGGATGTCAAGGCTCAGGTTGATCAGGGGTAACTAGAGCAGAGCTAGACGAGGCAAACATCGATGCGCCCGGATTGCCAAAGCCTAGAGGTACTCCCACGCGGAACTAGCAAGAATTTGACGGAGATCAAGGTGATGCAACCCGTCGAAAGCTTGAAGAACTCGTTGAAATCTATAGCTAATGCAGTAAAAGGGTAAATTGCGATAAAAAGTAGAATAAGATAAAATTGGTTTGGTTTTGAATTGGATTCATTGTTTATTCCATAGCCCTCGGGCACATATTTATACTCCCGCATGGAGAGTTGTACAAAGACACGACACATATCCTTCCTAAAACAAACTCCTACTTTAAAGGAAACTGACTCGCGCAGGAACCGGATAACAATATTTATTTCCTAAACAAACACACCTATTTTAAGGGAAAATAAACGACTCATGCAAGAGTCGGACTCAAACTACTATAATAATACTGGCACAAAACACCAGTTTCCTTACTCTCCTCCTCGATGAAAACTTTCCATCGGCAGATCCCTTTAATCCGCGCCTTCCTTCTTTTGTCCATCGGTAACCTTCAACTGCCACCAAGCGCTAAGTTACGCCCATCGGCATCGGCAACATTTTCCTGATCGGCAATCAGCAACATTTCCGATTAGCAACCTTGTGCTGGTAACTCACCAATCATCCCAAATCGGCAATCGGCAATGACCCTTCATCGGCAGTTGGCAATGACCCCTCATCGGCAATCGGCAAGGACTCTCCATCGGCAATTAGTTTCAGCAAGACTTCACCGATCTTGTCGGCAAAGCTCATCAACTTCCATCGGCAAAACACTTAGTCTCCCCGCAGCACCCTTCCATCGGCACTATCGACTCCTGATACCGATGGAGAACGGCCGCTGACCAGTCAAGCCTCAGCCCATTTGACACGTGTCGAAAAACGGTGTCAACAGTCTACTAGCGGTAAATTCAACATGAATGTTGACCCAACTTCCAACATTGTATCACCACTTTTGTCGGGCACTAGCGTACCTCGTCTTCCCTGAGGCATATGCATAGATTATGGATCTTAACCGTGCTCCTTTCTGCTCCTCTAACTTAAGGTTGGCCTGTTTAAGCTGGTTTTGGATGCACCTCTTGGGAAATCCTCACACTCCTTCCTCCTTAGATACAACCAACCATCTTTATTTTTCTCATTGCCATGACACTCCTTCAACTCCTCTGGCAACAATAGTGGTGTTTGGAGAAGTCCTTCAAGATTTGGTACTACTAACATCTTGGCGTAGCGAGGGCTACTAGATCTAGGTCCTAGTGGAAGTTTTGCAATTAAGGGGTGTCATTGATGGTGTTGGTTCATTAGTTCCGGCATCTTGGCAACCTCCTTCATCTAGAGCAACATCAACGGTGGCGCTCCTCTCCCACGCCTCCTCTACTTGCCTCTCGACCGTGAAACTAGTGCAAGGAAGGTAAAGCACCTCACTGAGATGCTAGTGGATGTTTTAAAAGGTGTTGCCTCATCCTTTATGTCACTATTTGTAGTGTAGTAGGTCATCAGGGTGCTTAATAGGAGAGCACCTTGATGATTGCAGATCTTCTATTAAGCTCTATACTTGACAGGTTATCAATCAACTATGGACTATATTGTGCTCGATAGGTCTTTGTTATTGTATACTCACTAGTCTTCGATAAGTCTTTGTTAGTGTACAACTATGGAAAGTAACTACAATTACCATTGAAATTTATCCTCACTTTGTTGTTGTTTACGGTAATTAACTACGATATTTAAAGGTCAATTAAACTACGATATTGCGTAACACCATTGTTGCCTTGGAGAGGATCCAGAAATACCACATATTGAGAGATTTGAGAGGGTCATACAAAAGAAACTCTAAGTTTTATTTTGAAAACATTGCAAAACTCCAGGATGAAAGTTGAGCAAAGAGCTTGAGACATAGTGCTTGACATGATCATTCTACTTTTAAATTGCTCAAGACCCAAGTGAAGGATATAAGCCCCATGGTTGAAGGTAAATGGTTAAGTTTGAAAGTATGAATAGTTACTCTAATCTAGAGGAGAATTTTTGTTTGAAAGCATGTGAACTTTTGAGGCGTGAAAGCATTGCAGCAACTCCTAATCCATTATTTGCTAAGGGACTAGCAAAGGGTATGCTTGGGGGAGTTTGTTGACAGTAATTACTACTATATTTAAAGGTCAGTTAAGCATGGAAAAGGGTATGAATATCATCACCAACTTAGGTTTAGGTATTTATCTGACACTATTCCACGAGTTTTGGTTAATTTGTATTTTACAAGTATTAAACAGGAAAACAAGAATTACTACAAAGAAGAATCCTAATCCAATGCGATTGAATTGCGGTAACCCGAACCCACGGTGGTGTAGGAAGGCTCTAGAAGACCCCAGAAGCAACCAAAGCGAAGCGGAAGGCCAAAGCATGACAGGGGGGTTGCTGGCCCCACCCTTAGGTCGGCCGACTTGTGTAGAGACCAATTCGGTCACGTCTTCATGTGGCGGCGCCTAACCGACCTCTAGATCCAATCTAAGCCTTTGTTCAAGGTCGGTTTGATCTAAGGGCTAACAGTTCATCCCACCGGACTATATAAGGAGCCCCAGACCCCCCTCTAGGGAGTCAATCAAATTCATATCTCAAGAATACAATCAGTCAAAATATTAAGAGGTGTTCCTTGAAAGGATAACCTTAGATCTCCACCATATCTAGGGCCTAGCTATAATAAAATAGAATTAGAGGCGGCAAGCATAGCTTGGATTCCGGATCAAGTCGTGAGGAGACTCGGTAAACATGTGTGCTTATCTCTTGTAATAACAATATTATTCAACTAGTTCATCTTTTGTTCTTCTAGGTCATCTTCTAGTTCATCTATAATCTTCTAGTTCTTGTTCTAGTTGATCTTATTGTTCTAGATATGACTACATGCTTAATAGTTTATGTGTTCTTAATTATAATGTTCAGCGTCTACTTTGATTATATATTTAGCATAGATAGATTTAATTCAAGTTTATACTCATGCTCGTATAGCTCTCATTCATTAGATCCATTTGATAGACCGTGGGTGTGACATTCCCGTTGATTTCTCTTTAGTCCACTCCCCGAATATAAGACTAGGCATGGCTGAAGTCACATGTCATGGTTCTGCTCTATTCTTAACCGATCTTAGTGATTGTCTCTTGAATATAGGCATAAATATAGTTTAACTATGATTGCTAAATGTAATTTCACTAATTAGAGTAGTCTATAACTTATAATTAGAATGACATAGGGGTTAGTCTTTAATCTTCTTTTCTTCTCAATGCTAATGCTATAGATTGGAGTGCTCTAAGATTCATCCTGGACATATATTTATCATTTATCTATTATCTTTATTATGAGATTGATTCCCTATTATGAGTAATGATCTAGTGGAACTCTCATCACATGTGTGTGTGTAAAAGTTATAGCTTCTATCTTTATATCATCCTAGATCCTTTCTACTGCTAAAGTATAAATAACGATACATGGAACATTCCTGGTAAAATGTTACAATGTGTGTATTTTATCTATGCTCTTGCGGATAAACTTTATTCTATACCTTTTGAGTAAGTGTCACGATTATAAGTACAACCACGTCTCTGGTGTCATGTTAGGGATGACAACTTAACTTAAGTGATGCTAGTAGATGTGACTCTATAGTTCTGGCATTATTGCTGGGGATTTCTGTCCTTAGTGATTACGTTAAGAAATGTCAACAGTTGTGATGTTTTTTACTATGTCGCTTATATTACATATAGTTTTCCCTTAAATTTGAGTAAATCTTCTCATTTTATTAACTCATGACTCTACCAACGAACTGAAGGAAGCGATTGGTCTATCGGCGGTCAAAATGCAACATGAGTGTTGAATGTCCCACCTCCCAACTCTCTACTCCTAACTACCTAAATGTTGGTTCAGCGAGAGAGTAGTTGTGTAGTTGACGAGGTAAGGCAGATATAGCATTGCGTTCATGGGTCAATCCTTCTTTTACAAAGACAAGCCTAGTTACCATGCGACCAAGGACCCCAAGAGGTAATGAAAGGATCAAGATGCCCAAGAGGGGGGGTGAATTGGGCTTATTTCAAATCTCTAAAGCAATTATGAAATCCTATCAAGTGTCAATCACCCCGTGCCTAACGATTTGTGTGTCTTAGACTATGAAAGTGGTAGCAAAGGCAAGGAAAGCGAAAACACCCTACACAATTCTAGTACGAAATGAAGAACAAATGCGGAATGTAATGCGGTATGAAAGAGCTAGGGATAGAGAATTTGACACGACGACGTTTTGCCAAGGTATCAAGGAGTCGACACTCCCCCCTAGTCCTCGTTGGAGCACCCGCGCAAGGGTATTGCTCCCCCTCTACCCACGCAAGGGTAGAGTGCTCTCTACGGGCTGGTTCTTCGCCACTCCGGCTCGGTGAACCGCTCACAACCGATCACAAGTCGATGGAGAAGAGCCGCCGACAATCCTCCAGCGATTACCTTCCTCCCAAGCACCACCAGACCGTCTAGGTGATGTTGATCACCAAGAGTAACAAGCCTCGATCTTCGCTTGACTCACTCAAGCTTCACAACTAGAGGATGCACACTTGAACTCTTGAATGAAACTAGAGGAGAGGATGGATGGATTCGCAAATCACTCTCTCTCTCTCTCTAGGGCTCTTGCTCTCATCCCAACCTTCTCAAAGCAACCAGCAAAACCAAATGAGCAAAACGGCCAGGTGGGAGAGAGGGGGTGGAGCTATTTATAGCCCACACACAAAACTGCCTCGGGCTGAAAAACGCTCTGCATTTAAGTTGGCGACGGACGCTCCGTCGCTTGCCCAACGGCTAGTCACTGTGTACATCAGCAGGCGTTGGACGCTTCGACGCTTTGTGACGGACGCTACGCCTCAGCGTCCGGCGCAAACTAGCTGCTCTCAGGTTTCTGGGAAAATATTCCCGGACGCTCCACAGCGTTCGACGCCCACACGACAGATGCGTCCGTCGCGAAATGAGCATTTTTGGAGCTCTCTGTTGGCTCGACGGACGCTGCGTCATGCTAACGCCAGCATCTGGCGCGCCAGACAGCGTCCTACGCCTCAGTCCTTAGCATCCGACGCCTAGAAACTAGCTCTCTCAACTTCGGTTTTTGTCGCGATGAAAATGGAAGTTGTTCTAGGCTATCTTATGGTCACCATAGGCTTGCTTAGAGCTAAGGATGTCAAGTGTGCACCACACCTAAGTCATGAAACTCTCCTAAGTCAACCTACTAGTCTCAACCCCTCTTAATAGTATGGTCACAGATCAAATAGAAGCCCTATCTATTTCTAAGTGCCCTTCATCTCCTTATGGCACTTATCCTATCATTCTAGGGTCTTCATCATGTCTCTTTGAAATCCGAAACGATATCCATCTTGGGGGCTAAGTGATAACCATTGATTCTCATTCATGTTGATCACTATGGCTAAGATACGCATAGCCTCTGCAAAACACACATTAGCCATAATAATCTTTTACTTGTCGTTAATCACCGAAACCAATAGGGCCATGATTCTTCAATCTCCCCCTTTTTGGTGATTGACGACAATAACTCCTCGAGTATAAGATATAAGAGATGAAAGGTTAGGATTTCAAGTGACTTGGGTAGGTTGAGCAAGGGTTAGTGAATAAGAGAGAACAATACTTGCTCATCCAAACCAAGCCACAGACATGGTACTCAAGAATTTGAAAAAGAATCGGAGTACCTCATGATATTCTCACATGTGAATCAGAGTATGACGCGGAACCTCTATATCATTAGATCAAGAGATATATCATGAGACATGTGACCACTCACAGGATATATTAGTGATAGAAACAAGAGATTGTCACACACATCACATATCACACAAGCATCAACCAAATCATCCATCATACATAAACACAAGTGCATAAGAGTAGACATGATGCATGAGACGGGGAAATAAAATCACACAAGTAAATCCAAAACCTTCCCCCTATCTCTGATACTACTCGACTACCCTCTCTCCCCCTTTGGCGCCAAACACCAAAAAGCTCTAAGCATCGGGAGCATTAGGAGCTAAAACGCCTCACTGACGAGCGCGGAGGTCGAACTGTGAGTAGTCGGGGCTCGAGTCACTATCACCATCTGTTGCCTGACCCTCTGAAGTTGGCGATGTCTGTGTAGCGGTCTGGGTAGGCTGAGCAGACGTTGTGGGCTCCCCCTGAGGCTCAGCTGGTGCCTCGGACGGTCCTGCCTCTGTGGTGGCGGGTCTATGAGCCCGACGAGTGAAAACACGAGGCGAGGGGGAAGCTGTCACTGCCAGGGCTGCAAGAGTAACTGCGGCAACTAACTCTGTTGGTTGTCCCTAAGAGAGAGGTGGTGAAGATACAGCCACGGTGACTGCTCTGCCTGCTCCTGTGGCAGAGCTGGTGCGGGTGACTCAACAACCTCTGCTGCAATTGTGGTGGCATCAGTCTGAAGTGCAGCAGGAGGAGTAGTGACGGTCTGAGTAGAACAATCTGGAGCAACCTCCAACGAGGCAACTGAAGAGAGGTGGGTGCCCATCGCCGGAGGATCATCCATAGGAGGCTGAGTGTCTGGAGCCGTTGTGCCTCTGTTTGTGATCGGAGTGTATGGTGCACCAAGCTGTGCTCCGACGGGTGAGGGCTCACCAGTGATCTCCATGTAAGATGTTGTAAGGTCACGAGAGGCCTCTGCTATGGTGGTGCCCCGGGTAGGTGTAAAACCGGTCTAGTACTCACCGGGGGAGGCTAACCAAGAGGAGATCTACGTCATCGGTGTCTGGTAGGCAGGAGAAGCTGGTGCCTGACTCTGAAGCCCACTGGGCTATAAGATAGGAGTCGATACCACCACCACTGGAGGTGTCTGCTGCTGTGAAGTGTATTGCTGCTGCTGCTGGGAGACTCTAGGCAACTGGAATTGTGGAGTGACGGACGGCCCGGATCTCGAACTAAGGAGGCGCTCAAGAAGTAGTGTCTGAATCCTCTGAATCTCAGCCTGTTGTATCTGATATGAGAGAAACTGGAGCTGGAACTCATCCTGACGAGCCTGTGCCTCAGCCTGAGCTGCAAGCTGCTGAGCGGTGAGTCTCCTGACCTCCTCTGCCTGTCTCCTCTGCTCCTCTGCCTGTCGAGACTGCTCCTCCTACATCCTCGTAAGGATAGTGAGCAGGGTGGCCTCTGAAGAACCTGAGGCTGGAGTTGGAGCTGAGCCTGACCCACCGGCCTCGTGGTCGTGGGACCTAGGAGCGTACTCTGGAACTGGCCTATAATCCTCATCTAAACTATCTGATGGAAAGTCATAGGCCTCATCAGTTGTTGCATCTATCTGTGCATCGAGATCTGCAAGCTCAGCCTCTGTTAGGCCCTGAACTGTGGCCTCCTGCTGCTCCTCTAACTCAGGGGCTAGCCCTGTCTGACGAGTGTGAGGGCCCTGTCGCCTCAACCGTCCTCGTCCACTGTGACTCACAAGCTGACTCATGTTATACTCAGGAAACACAGTGTCAGAGCGTGTGAGTGTAGTGAGATACGATGCATAGCCACCACGAGACACAAGCAGAAAAGAAATCCGGTGCGCATACTGTAGCTGCCAGTGTCCTTTGAACCCTGAGGCTATAATGTCCTCCAACTCGCTGATAATCAAGTCCCAAAGGTCAAACTTCTCCATCCGGACTAGGTGAGCTAGGAGCCAAAGTTGTAGGCATGTCAGAGTCTCACGAGCTCCTACTCTGGGAAGGATAGTCCTCCTGATGACCTCATTCAGAATCCGGGCTGTGGGTGTGAGGTCACGAACACTGCGACTGGAGCCCTCTCTGAAAGGCTCGCTGAAGCAAGGTCTGACAAAGTCCACTGATGGTACATTGCCCTCGTGAGGACGTCGAGGGGACTCCTGATCCCCGTAGCACAGACTGTGAATCCTGGTAGACTCCTCTAGGTGGAAAATCTCCCGGAAGCGAGTGTCATAGATCCTCACATCCTTGCCCTTGAAGGAAAAATGGATGAACTTGTGATCTGGAGAGACCCAAAGAGAAGCATAGAACTGTCTGACCCAGTCCTCCTGATAGTTGTCAACTGTGCCAATCAAGCCAGTCAGTCCCTCAAGGTACTCAAGATGCTGAGCTATGCCTGGACCACCGACATCAATGATGGACTGAAGAGGACACACCCGGTGAGCTCGAAGCGGTGCACAGGTCTGAATGTACCCTCTGTAGAAGTCCTCGTGCATGGTCGTGTAGAAGTCCGGACCGGCACGGGGGTCTCTCGTTGCTGGAAACCAAGTATGAAAGTCCGCAAACCGCATCTGCTGGATTTGCTTCGCTGAAAGCGCTGTCACTTGGTGCCTCACTGGATCTGGCAAGCTGGAGCGAGGCGGTGGTCTGTCATTGCGCCGTGGACCATCGGACCTAGGAGGAGGCTCCGACCCACGGGCACAAGTAACACATCTAGCCATCAACTCTGGAATGGAGGAGTGTCCTGAAGTGTCAGCCTGCTCAGTGTCCTCTGTCTCTGGAGTCTCTGGGGACTCAACCTCTAGCTCTGCCTCTGTACGAGCGGGGGACTCACGACGCGCTCCATGGCGAGGTGAGGAACCAATCCTCAAGCCGGCGCGACGTCCACCACGCTCGGCGATCTCTGCTGCATCTGCCGCTGTTAGGGCTGCCACTGGCGCTGGATCCATCATCGGTCGCTTGCGCTTCCTTGATACTAGCTTCTTCTTGCCCGTGTCCCGGTTGGTGGGTGGATGTGGTGGAGGTGGAGGATCACCACCACTACCGGAGACGGGGCCGGCGTTCTTGGTCCTTGCCATTGCTAGACCTCAGAAGAACCACTGCCACTGACTAAGATCAATTGCCAAGAGAAAGAAACCAATTGACCACTGGCAAGCAATCACTGACAAACCACTGACCAACTGACAAAGAGTGGCTCGACGGCCCTGGACTGTCCTTTCGAGGCTTTGCCTCGTTCCGTACTCGCGGGCTTTGCCCCGAGTTTACTGACACTACTCAAGCAAACACCTGTACGATAGGTAGGTAGGATATGTAACATTTAAGCATATACACTAGAGATGAGAAATTCTAATTTGAAGCATGAATTAGATAAGTGATAGATCGTTTCTGCCATCCATACCTCTGACCACGGTGACACAAAAAAAAGAGGATAAGAAGCCTCGGTCAATCTTTAACGCCAATCCGCAACCTAAACAAGCGATTTGAGAGGAATTAGGTCAGGTGATAAATTCTAGAAAGAAGAGATTCACACCTAGAACGGAAATGCAGGGCAAACAATCACCTTGGAGGAACAGAAGAAGGACCCAAGATCTAGAGGGGGAACTCAGAGAGGATCCTTGGTGGGGCAGTCACCACTGCGGGAGGAACTCCCTCTGCTCGGCTGAAACGCGCAAGCCCAGAGGGGAACAAGAGCAGGAGAGTTGCGGCGGCACAGGAGCGGTGGGCAGACTGACGATAGGAGCCCTCCGGCGAGCGGCGGCGCGGCGCTGGGTGAGTGCGAGGGGAGCGGCGGCGCTGGAGGAGCGGTTAGACGACGTAGGCGTACGGATCACAATAGAAACCGTCCGAGAGAGAAGAAGGTTTTCGAAAACATATGTGCTCTGCAAGTTCGCGACGGACGCTCCGTCAGGACCGACGGACGCTAGGTCACAGCGTCCGGCGCTTATGCAGTAAGGATCCAGAGAGCTCCAGTTGGCGACGGACGCGTCCGGCGCCAACGCGACGGACGTTGTGAAGCGTCTGTCGCTCGAACAGAGAGGACCAGAGAGCTCCTGGACACGCCAGACGCGTCTGATGCCTCTGCGACGGATGCTGGCAAGCGTCCGACGCCCCTTAGGCGAGCGACTTTTAATCTGCAGACGATCATGACAGACGCTGAGGCATGGGAGGCCGAGCGTCCGTCAGCAGCGTCCGACGCCTTTTTAAATAGAGTTTTCAAAACAGATTTTTGCGTCTTTCTCCCAACCAAGTTCCAATCCCAACAAGAACCAAAAAACACCATATTGGACTTGATATGGGAACCATATCTCAAACTCTCATTTGCAAGTATTTTGCCATAGGCTTTAACTTTAGTTTTCGCTCAAAATAATCAAATGGAAGCATGAAAGGAGACATCATATGGCCACAAGAGGGGTATAGAAGTGACTTGAGCTTGGAATGCTCCCCCTAAGTGGATGAACACAACGGATGCTCAAACTTAACCAAAAAGAAACGACAAACAACACACATGCACATGCAATGCATTGCGGAATTTGAATCTAGGTTGCTTGCAAGTTTAAACCGTGGTTAAGCTTTGTCACATGCTTTGAGGGCGGTTATCTCAACCGTGTTAGCCAAGCCTATGTGCATTACTAAATTAAACATGTTATGTTACACATGAATGCAAGGGTTGGTTCACACAAGATCATCTTTTAGTGAAGTTAGAGTGATCAAGCACATTTAACTCGCTTCGCAACCTACAAAAGGTTGACTCATCGAGTGGTTTTGTGAAGATATCCGCCAATTGCTCTTCGCTTCTAACTCCAACTAGTGTGATATCCTTCTTGGCAACATGATCTCTAAGAAAGTGATAGCGAATATCTATGTGCTTGGTGCGAGAGTGTTGAACCGGGTTGTTTGCAAGTTTTACGGCGCTTTCATTATCACACAAGAGTGGACCACTTTTAAGGTTAACGCCGTAATCAAGGAGTGTTTGGGTCATGTATAAGATTTGTGCACAACATGCTCCCACGGCAATGTATTCCGCCTCGGCGGTAGACAATGCCACACTATTTTGCTTCTTAGAGGACCAAGAAACAAGAGATCTTCCTAGCATATGTCACCCTCCGGAGGTACTCTTCCTATCAACTTTACACCTGGCATAATCCGAATCAGAATAGCCCACAAGGTGGAAAGGAGCTCCTTTGGGATACCAAAGGCCAATGCTAGGGATGTGCCTTATGTACCTAAGGATTCTTTTGACCGCACATAGATGCGACTCCTTAGGGTTTGCTTGAAACCTTGCACACATACACACACTAAACATGATATCCGGCCTAGATGCGGTGAGTTAAAGTAGACTACCAATCATAGAACGATAGAGAGTTTGGTCAATCGGTTTACCTCCCTCATCAAGATCGAGATGACCATTAGTAGGCATTGGGGTCTTGATTGGCTTGCAATCCTCCATCTTGAATTTCTTGAGCACATCATGAGTGTACTTCTCTTGAGATATGAAGGTGCCCTCCCTCAATTGCTTCACTTGGAAGCCAAGGAAGAAGGTTAGCTCGCCAATCATCGACATCTCGAACTCCTTGGACATCAATGCACCAAATTCCTTGCAATGATCTTGGTTTGTTGACCCAAATATAATGTCATCGACATATACTTGGCAAATGAAGATCTCTCCATCTAGCACCTTGGTGAATAGTGTGGTATCCACTTTCCCGATCTTGAAGCCCTTCTTGAGTAGGAAGTCTTGTAGCCTCTCATACCAAGCTCTTGGAGCTTGCTTTAATCCATAGAGCGCCTTGGACAACCTATACACATGATTAGGACAATTTGGGTCTTCAAACCCGGGAGGTTGTGAGACAAAGACAAGTTCATTAATGAAATCATTTAAGAAAGCGCTCTTCACATCCATTTGAAAGAGTTTCATCTTGTGATGTGAAGCATACACCAAAAGGATACGGATGGCTTCTAATCTTGCAACCGGTGCAAAGGTCTCCCCAAAATCCAACCCTTCAACTTGGGAGAACCCTTTTGCCACCAATCTTGCCTTGTTCCTCACAACCATGCCTTGATCATCTTGCTTGTTCTGAAACACCCACTTGGTGCCAATGATTCTTGCTCCTTTGGGCTTCTCCACTAGTGTCCACACTTCGTTCCGAGTGAAGTTGTTCAACTCTTCATGCATGGCATTCACCCAATCCGAATCCACAAGTGCTTCCTCCACACTAGTAGGCTCAACAAAGGAAACAAACGAGTGATGCTCAACATAAGAAGCAAGTCTAGATCGAGTTGTTACCCCCCTTGATGGACTCCCTATGATGAGTTCTTGTGGATGAGATTGAAGTATAGGTGTAGATCTTCTTGTAGTCTCTTGAGGAGGGGGATGTGGTGCTTCAACATTTTGAGTTTCCGCCTCGGCTTGATCTTGAGGGATGAATGTGTCTTCATGTGCTTCCCTCACTTGATCTTCCTCAACTTGAGGCGTGCGGGGTGGAGAAGGCTCTTGATTTGCATCATCTTCTCCTTCTTCCACCTCTTGTGGGTTGATAGCACCAACAGGCATATTCTTCATAGCCTGCCTCAAGGGTTCATCACCTACATCATCAAGATTCTCAAGCGCTCCTTGGGAGCCATTAGTTTCATCAAACTCCAAGTCATATGTTTCTTCAACTAAGCTGGTGGCTTTGTTAAATACACGGTATGCCTTGGATTTAAGCGAATAACCAACAAGGAAACCAATGTCACAACGCCTTTGAAACTTCCCCAAGTGTTGGCGCTTCTTGTAGATGTAGACTTTGCATCCAAACACCCGGAAGAATGAAATATCCAGTTTCTTCCCATTAACAAGCTCATAGGGGGTCTTCTTGAGAAGCCTTTGGACAAATAGCCGGTTGGCCGCATAGCATGCGGTGTTGATTGCTTCAGCTCAAAACTTCTCAGGGGTGTTGTATTCATCAAGCATTGATCTAGCAAGAGTGATTAGAGTCTGGTTCTTCCTCTCAACTACACCATTTTGTTGTGGAGTATATGTGGCGGACACTTCATGATTGATGCCAACTTCATCACAATAGTCTTCAATCTTGGTGTTCACAAACTCGGTGCCATTGTCACTTCTAATCTTCTTGATCTTCACATCAAACTCATTTTGAGCTCTAGATGCAAACTTCTTGAATATGCCTTGTGTCTCACTCTTGTCTTGAAGAAAGAATACCCAAGTGTATCTAGAGTAGTCATCAACCACCACCAAGCAAAAGAGATTGCCTCAAAGACTAGCATAGGTGGTGGGTCCAAATAGATCCATGTGGAGTAGCTCTAGGACTCTTGAGGTAGACATGAAAGCTTTGGTTGGATGAGTGTTTGCCACTTGCTTGCTGGCTTGACATGCACTACAAAGTTTGTCCTTCTCAAACACCACATCCTTAACCCCTCTAACCAATTCCTTCTTGACAAGTTTCTTCAAAGTTGACATTCCCACATGTGCAAGTCTTCTATGCAATAGTCAACCCAAAGAACTCTTGGAGAATAGACATGTTTGCAAGCTAGCTTCATTTGAGGTGAAGTCCACTAGATAGAGATTGTTGTGCTAAAACCCCTTGAATATCAAAGATGAATCTTCAATCTTGGTCACAACTACCTCATTTCGAGTGAAGAGACATTGGAACCCTAGATCACAAAGTTGACCAACCGAAAGCAAGTTGAAGCTCAAAGATTGCACTAACAAGACATTTGCGATTGATTGATCATTGGAGATTGCCACTTTGCCAAGCCCTTGAACTTTTCGCTTTGAATTGTCCCCAAATGTAATCTTGTCTTGATTTGCACAATCCTCATCAAGTGTTGTGAACATCCGGGGGTCGCCGGTCATATGTTGAGTGCAACCACTATCAATTACCCAATGACTGCCACCGGTCTTGTAGTTCACCTACACACAAGCAACTTGGAGTTAAGCTTGTTGTTTGGGAACCCACACATTGCGGGGACCCATAGCCTTGTCAACCAACTCCTTAGCAACCCACAACACTTTAGGCTTGTTCTTCATGGGTGGACCAAGAAACACCACAAATGGTCTACCCTTGGAATCCTTATTGATCACAAAGTGTGCATCATGAGCAAATGGCCTTGTGTGCTTGGGCAAGGTCTTGGGAGGTGGTGTCTTACATTGGAACTTAAGGTGACCAACTTGTCCACATCCAAAGCATCTTCTAGGCTTGGACTTTGGCTTGTCTTGATTGTAGCCATTGTTCTTGTTCTTGTAATAATTCTTTGCTTCAATCTTGACCTTGGCCTTCATCACTTGGTTCTCCTTGAACCCAATGCCCATCTTGTCATTCTTCATCACGGTGTTCATCAAGAGCTTACTTTGGAGGTTGTGTCCCTTGGTGAACTTCTCCAAACAACTTGCTAGCTTGGTCTTCTCATTCTTGAGCTTTGCATTTTCTTCCTTGAGTATGTTAATCAAGGTAGTAGCATCCTTGTCATCATCCTTGGCCGACTTGATAGTGAAGGGCTTGTTTGCCTTGAGGTTGATTAGCTCTTCCTTGAGCTTTGAGTTCTCTTCCCTCATCTTCACATAGTCATCATACTTGTCGGCTTCAACAGCCCTCATGCCCTTGCACTTAGCACTTTGCTCAAGAGCCACATCATCAAGCAAGGTATCACAAGAGGTAGCACTTGCACACTTAGCACACGAGTTAGTAGCAACATGTGTAGCGAGATCTTGATTAAGCAATTCATTTTCTACCACTAGTGTGCCATGATCACTTTAACTTGGTTGTAGTCATCTTTTAGCAAGTTATACCTTGTTTGGAGCTCTTGTGTTGACCTCTCAAGCTTATCATGTTTCTCATTCGCTTGCTCAAGAGAGGCTTTGAGCTCCCTAGTGCTAGATGTGAGAGTGTTAATCTCAAGCTTCAAAACATCATTAGCACTAGACAAGGCATCAAGCTTACCATGAAAGTTTTCTTGTATTACAAGAAGTTTGTCGTTTTTAGCTTTGTACTTCCTTATGATGTCCGAGTATTTGTTGCAAATTTTAATTAGTTCATCATAGGAAGGTGCTTCTTCATCATCACTCTCATCACTCTCATCACTAGAGGAAACATCACCATCATCCTCTTTTTGTACCTTCTTCTCACCTTTAGCCATGAGGCATAGGTGTGTCGAGGATGAGCTCGGTGATGAAGGAGGAGGTGGCGGTGGAGTAGAAGAACCAATCACCAATGCGGCCACCTTCTCTTCTTCACTCTCATCATCGGAGGAGTCACTTGAGTCCTCAATGTCGGTGAGCCAATCACCAACAATATAAGCCTTGCCATCCTTCTTCTTCTTGTGGAAGTTGAAGATCTTCTTATTCTTGTAAGGCTTGTCTTCCTTCTTGTCATCTTCACTTGAATCATCTTGTGCACCTTTCTTGTTCTTGTAGTTCTTGAACTTGTCTTTCTTCTCTTCGGTGCATATGTGGGATAGATGACCAAGAATGCCACAATTGTAGCACTTCATTTGAGAGATTGGCTTCTTTGATGAGCTTGTGAAGAATTTCTTCTTCCTTGAGTCAAACTTGACTCCATTCTTGTTTAGCCTTTTCAACATCTTGGTGGTCTCTTCACCATGAGAGCGATGTTGTCTTCATCATCTTCGTCACTTGAGTCCTCAACCACCAATTGGATCTTGCACTTCTCTTTGGTGGAAGCTTTGAGGGCCAAGTCCTTCTTCTCCTCTTTCTCTTTGTCTTTCTTCTTGGAGGAGGATGAAGAACCACCATCACCAATCTTCATGTACATCTCATGAGCATTGATCTTGCCCAACACTTGTGTCGATGTAGATGTTGAGAGATATCCTTGGTGAAGCATGGTGACGATGCGGCTATACTTTTCGATTGGCAAGACACAAAGAATCTTGCGCACCACATCCGATGGAGACATTTGGGTGAGCCCAAGGCCATTTAATTCCTCTACAAGAATGTTAAGACGTGGATACATCTCATTAGAATTTTCATTGGAAAGCATGGTAAAAGAGTTCAACTTAGCCATGACCAAGTGGTAGCGCTCCTCACGCTCACACTTGGTCCCCTCGTATAGTGCACAAACGTTTGTCCAAACCTCATGCGTGGTTTTGCTATTCCGCACACGGTTGAACACATCCTTGCAAATGCCACGGAAAAGAATGTTCTTCGCCTTGGCATTGTTCTTCTCAAAGAAGGGATCCTCGGCGAACACCGATCCGCCTATGGTGGCAGCTTTGTGAACGCCAACATCCACGGCCTCAAGGTAGGCCTCCATCCGCACTTTCCAATAAGGAAAGTCATCCCCATCAAACATGGGTGGCGGTCCATCCCCATGGGACATCTTGATCTAGGCGGTGAAGCCTAATTTAGAGCATCAAGGCTCTGATACCAATTGAAAGGATCAAGATGCCCAAGAGGGGGGGTGAATTGGGCTTGTTTCAAATTTCTAAAGCAATTATGAAATCCTATCAAGTGCCAATCACCCCGTGCCTAACAATATGTGTGTCTTAGACTATGAAAGCAGTAGCAACGGCAAGGAAAGCGAAAACACCCTACACAATTCTAGTATGAAATGAAGAACAAATGTGGAATGTAATGCGGTATGAAAGAGCTAGGGATAGAGAATTTGACACGACGACATTTTGCCGAGGTATCGAGGAGTCGACACTCCCCCCTAGTCCTCGTTGGAGCACCCGCGCAAGGGTATTGCTCCCCCCTCTACCCGCGCAAGGGTAGAGTGCTCTCTACGGGCTGGTTCTTTGCCACTCCGGCTCGGTGAACCGCCCACAACCGATCACAAGTCGATGGAGAAGAGCCGCCGACAATCCTCCGGCGATCACCTTCCTCCCAAGCACCACCGGACCGTCTAGGTGATGTCGATCACCAAGAGTAACAAGCCTCGATCTTCGCTTGACTCACTCAAGCTTCACAATTAGAGGATGCACACTTGAACTCTTGAATGAAACTAGAGGAGAGGATGGATGGATTCGCAAATCACTCTCTCTCTAGGGCTCTTGCTCTCTTCCCAACCTTCTCAAAGCAACCAGCAAAACCAAATGAGCAAAAAGGCCAGGTGGGAGAGAGGGGGTGGAGCTATTTATAGCCCACACACAAAACTGCCTCGGGCTGAAAAACGCTCTGCGTTTAAGTTGGCGACGGACGCTCCGTCGCTAGGTGACGGACGCTCCGTCGCTTGCCCCAACGGCTAGTTATTGTGTACGTTAGCAGGCGCCGGACACTCCGACGCTTTGCGACGGACGCTGCGCCTCAGCGTCCGGCGCAAACTAGCTACTCTCGGGTTTCTGGGAAAATATTCCCAGACGCTCCACAGCGTCCGACGCCCACACGACAGACGCGTCCGTCGCGAAATGAGCGTTTCTGGAGCTCTCTGCTGCCTCGGCGGACGCTGCGTCATGCTGACGCCAGCGTCTGGCGCGCCAGACAATGTCCGGCGCCTCAGTCCTTAGCGTCCGACGCCCAGAAACTGGCTCTCTCAACTTCGGTTTTCGTCACAATGAAAATGGAAGTTGGTCTAGGCTATCTTACGGTCACCATAGGCTTGCTTAGAGCTAAGGATGTCAAGTGTGGACCACACCTAAGTCATGAAACTCTCCTAAGTCAAGCTACTAGTCTCAACCCCTCTTAATAGTACAATCAAAGATCAAATAGAAGCCCTATCTATTTCTAAGTGCCCTTCATCTCCTTATGGCACTTAGCCTATCATTCTAGGGTCTTCATCATGTCTCTTTGAAATCCGAAACGATATCCATCTTGGGGGCTAAGTGATAATCATTGATGCACATTCATGTTGATCACTATGGCTAAGCTACGCATAGCCTTTGCAAAACACACATTAGCCATAATAATCTTTTACTTGTCGTTAATCACCGAAACCAATAGGGCCTTGATTCTTCAGGTAATATACTCTTGACAAAAATACCAGTGTTGATTGATCTAGCTACTGGTTCATGGGATGCCTAGCCAGTACATGATATTTTCTGGGAGGAAGATGCCATCAATATCCTGTCCATACCAACAAGAGCTAGATGTGATGCCTTCTGAAAGCATCTAGGTCCCTAGAGGTTTCCATGATTAACGACAATGCAAGATTAATATGACTAACGTGTGTTTTGCAGAGGCAATTTAAGTTAGGTCATAATAATGGTGATTGATTGGGCAACCAATGGTTTTCATGCCCCTAGTGATAGATATCATTTCAGTTTTCGAGGGACAAGCCTAAGGATCATCTAGTTCTAAGTGTCTTTGGAGTTAAGAGATACTTAGAGTAGATTAGGGGCTTTGTTTTTCCTTTAACCGAACTATTAAGGGGGTTATGGACCTGTAGCTTGACCTAGATAACTCTAATGGTTTAGGTATGGTGCACACTTGTCAAACTTAGCTCTAAGTAGCTCAGGGTTGGCCCTAAGATCAGTAGAAACAACTTCCATTCTCGATGAAGTTTGATTCGGAGTTGTTTGGGGTGTTTTACAATGCACCGAACGCTGGTGCACCTGGCACCAGATCCATGCAGTCAGTACAAGGTGGCTAGGTCATGCCACCGGACTCACCCTAGTGGTTCACAGGATGCAATGGTGAACTCAACTTGTTCTCCACTTGGCACCGGACACGACACCAAACGTGCTTGAGGACACTAGCGTCCGATTGTTTTCAGAGAGGTTCTAGAGAAGGTTTCAGTGGATCGGACATGTTTGGTCCGTCCGGTCAACACACAAAGATGTTATAGAGAGGTTTGATCCTAACCAGACGCATCTGGTCAGTGTGCACCAGATGCATGGGAGCGTCCGATCAATGTAGTCACGCACACAAAAATATAGTTGTTGGATAGCAAACGGATGCGTCCGATCGCACTTAAACAACAAACTTTGACTCCAATGAGTATGTTTGGAGTGGGGGTTATTTATACCTATCCAACATATCACATTTGCTCATTTTATTAGCTGAACAATACCTTGAGAGGGCAAGGGAGAGCAAGGGCCTAGTGAGGAAGTTGAGTTTTGCTAATCCAAAGATTAGACACCTCATTAGCACCTAGAAAGTAGCAAGTTTGCATCACCCATCTCATTAGGCTTGTGTGAGTCAAGTGAGAGTGTGTGCTTGTTACTCTTGGTGATCAACATCACCTAGATGGTTCAATGGGATTGAGAGCTTGCTGATCATTCAGAGAGCTTGTGGATGACCCAACTCAAGTTGTGATCGGTTGTGGGTGATTCATCAAGCCGGTGCGGCAAAGAATCGCCCGGAGAGAGCACTTGGTCCTTGCACGGACCAAGGGAGAGCTACACCCTTGCGCGGATGCTCCAACGAGGACTAGGAGGAGTGTCGACTCCTTGATACCACGTCAAAACGTCGTCGTGTCCCTTCTTTGTTTTACTTTGTGCAATTTACTTTGAGCATTTCAATCCCCGCATTTTCATACTTTGAATTAAATTGCTAGCATACGAATGAAATTAGGTTGCTAAACTTTGTGCAGTACAATCACTTAGACACACTTCTAGGCGCAAGAGGTTATTGACTTTTAGAATTAGGACTTAATTCTTTCAATAGATTTTAGAAAAACTCAATTCATCCTCTCTTAGATATCTTGATCCTTTCAACTTCATTGCTTGTCACTTTGATAACAAGGGTGAATATTCGATCAAGTCGGCCTATCACGTCTCAAACGATCTAGACAAGCGGAGGAGAAAACACCAGGAAGGTGTTGAAAACGGATTTGGAAATTGTAGTGTGCACCCAAAAGTGCAGCAATTCTTATTGGAGACTAGCCCACAATAGTTTGCCCCTGAAGATGAATATATATCAAAGAAAAAAAAAGGAATTGTTCTGGACAAAAGGTGTGCCCGGTATGCTTAAGATTCGATGAAGATGGGGGCCATTGTTTCCTAAAATGCAAACATGCAAGGGGCCATTGGAGAGAATTACAGCTTGACGATATAAGAAGTCCGCTTCTGTTGGCATCATCGGCCAAAGAATTTGTCCAGGAAGTCCAACCTACCAAAGGACAAGGTTAACAAAGTAGCCTAGCCATGCTGTTATGGAAGTGGTGGGATGCAAGAAACAAGGTGAACCCAGGGGAAAACCTTATGTTAGCGGGTGAGATTAGCAGGCCTGTTCTTCTTATGTCCGGCTTGATCTGTGTCTTTTGAAGATTGGTGAGCAGATCCCAGACTTCGACAGAGACTGATGGTCTTCTGAATATTAATATCGCTGGCGCATACGTGAAGGAGACAAGGCCAGGAGCTTGTGGTTTTCTAATTCGAGATCACAATGGATATCCGGTGCATGCAGGGGCCGGGAGGGAGTGCAGGAAGCTGTGATGGCGGAGGCGATGGCCTAAAGCCTTGGAATCGGCTGGCGTACATGGCATCTCGCGCATCCAACTAGAAACGGGCTCAAGCCAGCCTGAGGGAAGCAGTTTTTTCAATGGCGATGGAGAAGGCTCCAGGTGGTATGTTGTTTAGCGATATTCGTGAGCTCTTGCGTCATCGTTTTGTTTGTTCAAATGTGTTGCTTATTAGACAACCAAGAACTCGTCTGCGCACGAGCTAGCTAGCATTGACTTGTCTTGGGTCCCCGATCATGACTACCTCCCTGAACTTGTAAATGTTTGTGGCTCGCGATTCAGCTGAGCGATACCAGTTGTCCTAATTTATATGAGTACAAGTTATAAGTCTAGATCGCATAAAAAAAAATGTGACCCAATATATTATGGAATGGGACTCGATCATCACTGGACGCAAGTTGTGCATATACCTGATTTCTTGTGAGCAAAGGACAACTGAGGTCAACATGGCTGGATAGGATTGTCGTTAATTAAGAACAAATCATTGATCTTATCGATCCAAGAAAGCGGCACTTTAAACCAAATTTTTCCTCTGACAATTTGGCACTTCATCAAACAAACACCAAAAGCATGATTTCCAAAAGAACCTTGCCACCACGTGGTTTATCAGCGGGATCATTAGGCAACTAGAAACATGTGTTCAGAATTCCAATGGTCTTTCCCCAGTTTCAGTCCTATGATTCTAGAGCACAGTTCTCAACAACACTGAGGGCAACATCGGATCTAAGCATATGGTAACACCCTGTTCAACAGACATATACAAAGGGAGAGATCCGATCATCAAATTGCCTGGATAAACATTATTAGAGTTGCACATGCATGATTATAATTACTGACAGGAGCTAGTGCTCTGCAGGGCAGATATCTTCCAAGCTGCAAGGTAAAAGATCGAGCACATCAAAACGAAGAACTTCAAGTAAGTACAGATTGTTAAAGATGTGGTGCAGGCACACTGACCTTTTGCCCAAGAACTCAATGATATCAGTGGTAACAGTTGATCTCTTGTTCTTCTCAAAAGCATGTGATGCAGCTTTCCTGAGTAGAAGAGAGCCAGCTATGCACCCAAGGGTCATAGGATTAACTCTGCATTCGAACAGAACCAAATTGAACCCTTGGGATTCCATTCTGAAAAGAAGGTATCCAGCATTACCTTTTCTCTGTAGGTTGTTCTTCTGACAAGATAAAATGCTGTGCCCACGATGCAAATACTGCCACACTGCCATCAACAAATAATGATAGGAAAAAACCAAAGATATTGTTAACTATAAAGTGTTTGCGGTTTATGGAGATGAAAAAAACATGTACAAGAAAAGCTGTGTATGATTTTGATCCTTAAAATCTTTTCCATAAAAAACTTTACTGTGTTCATGTTACAACATGTGCTACGACACAACACATTTTAATCCCATATACGCTTTTAGAATTGGTATATTGAGATTAATATTTTACAGAAATCACATAAACAAACAAAAAAAGGTTGGAAATAAAATAGCCAGCTCTATTCACAACACAACCATGGGTACACAAGCAATAAAATCTAGTTCCCTAGGAGAAATTTTTTCTAATTTGGATGAAATATGGAAAAATAAGAAATTAATCTATATTTCCAATCAACAAATTTGGGTGAATGTTACCAAAACAAGAAAATGTGGGAAAGTGCTGACAGAAGCAGATAAATAATCAGCATTCTTCACTCACTAATGCTTATGTAATGCGCGCATGGACATCCATGCATGTGGTGTATTGATTTTCTTTCTTCTTTGCTTCTAGTTTTCTTCTGTAATTTGGTTTTGTACGATTGGTTTTATCCTCTTCTTCAATTCGCTAATGCAATGATATACAACTGCCTGTGCATTTGAGGGGGCAAGGGGGCAAGGGGTAATCAGCACCGAGAAGGTAACACCACAACAGACCTTCCAGAAAGGATGTCACCTTGGCCACCACATCGCCTTGGGGAACCAAAAGTACTCACTTGCGTAACTTCAGAAACATAAAAAGAACATATCTATTAGCTCAAAATAAAAAATAAAGTCAGGAAATAAGCCATACCAAAAGTGAAGTTAATGCATCTAAGAGCCTTTTTAAAATTTTATATAAAAAACAAGATCTCTAATATAGTACCTGTTTTACCATCACTGATGACATCAGCTTTTCCTTTCTGCATTATTGTTACATCACCAATTCTAACCAAAAAAAATAATCAGAAAATATTAGTTACATTACAAATGATGAAAAAGGCATTTTCAAGAAGTAATAATAATGTTACGTTCATACTTTTGGCAAAGTGCGATTAGCTGCTCAGAAGCAGTTTCCTCATCTACGTCACAGTTAAGAACCCTCTGAACAAGACGCTTGTACTCATAGACATTTGGTGTTAAAATGGCAAGAGGGTTTCCTTCAACAAGACTAAGGTTATTGGTTACAAGAAACAGGCCATCCTGAAAATCATGAAACATACTGAATTTAATTTAAATGACTCATAACTCAAACTAAGGGAAAAAAAAAGAACAGATAAATAACTCCTAGTATTACCCCATCCACAACAGTTGGAATATTAGCCTGCCGTGCATGCCTCATGATATTACTCACACAATCCTACAAATAAGATATGTTGAAGAGATATCAGAAAGTATAGATCCTGATATTACTTTTGTAACAAGACTGTTCCTACATAATCTAAACGAACAGAATATTACAAAAATAACACTTATATGGGGGATTGAGGGAAGAACCCAAAATGAAAGTTTTGGCCTGTTTGGATTGCAACTGGAGGCTGGCACATCTAGCCTTAGCCAGCCATAGTTTTAGTAGTCAGTCTAGTTTTGCCACAACTTATCCAGCCTAACTTATTCATATGTACTTAGAGTCAAGAGAATACTTCTGTCACAGGGTTCTCACATCTAGTTACATTACATTCCTGAATTCTATACAAATATAGGAAATATTATCAAATTAGTAGATCTTTTTTTTTTCTGTTTCCTATCCTTTTGCCAGGATTCAATATTGCTTCTTGACTTCAACAAAAACTAAAGTATAGCACAACTAAACCATGAACTGCACTGAAGAAGTGAAGAATTAAGCTGAACAGACAAAATTACATAGATTTTGAAGAAAAGCAGAAAAGGATGTGAATACAATTTTTTCTTGGAACAACACAGAATAAAGTAACTGTTTCTAAATTCCTGTGCTTGAAGCAACCAATAATACTCAATAGGACTGAGGTACATATTATATTCATTAAACAGCAAACTAACCAGAAGAAATGAGTCCCTGCCAAGGCCAGGACCAACAACGATGCAATCAAAGCGTTCCATCCACTTTGCAACTTCAGTAAGAATTTTCGAAGAAACAGATGCTCGATCATCATCCCTACGAAGATGATTTACAGAATGAGATTCATATAATTCTGCACCGTTAGATTGCAAATATAAACAAAACTTCAGTTAACAATAAAATAAAAGAAACTTCAGTTACCTTACACTGTAAGATTCTTCTAATATTGGATGTACAATTAGTTCAGGGCTATAGCTCTTAATTACTGTAGCAGCATCTTTCGTGCAGAAAATATGTGAAAGATCTGCACCCTGAAAGACATAATGTGAAATATTGGTAATGATAGTTTTAAGTAATGGAACTTTTGGATGATACTGACAACTTTCAAGGCAGAGATAGCGGCAAAATAAGGAGCGCCAGTATACTCACGACATCCTCCAATTACTGCTATCTTCCCTGGGAACACAATCATACATAACACAAGCAACTTTCAATAATAACAGAAATCTCATTTGATCCACACCAGAGCGAAGATTTAACAATTAAGAAAAATGATAATAATAATAATAAGCTGCATGTCCAAAAAAGACAAAAACAAAAAAGTAAATTCATTTAGATATCCTCATGTTTTGTACACTAATAGGTCTAGCTTAAAATTACTTCTATATGCGACAACTCTATAGCCTGCCACAGGTTTCCCCATCCTTTGGGTTGTGCATTGGGACTTCTCTACCCCTGATTACATCACAACAAGCAAGGCCCACCCTGGGACCTTACTGGCTGGTGAACACCAATATCCATCAGAAACTTCAAGGACTTTAATTTCAACAATAACCAATGCCCCTAAATTTGTTTCAGTGGCAGAGACAATCCTCGTTAGCTCGAGAGAAGTTTTTTGAGATTTGAGCCTACTGAGCTCGAATTGTCAACAATCCAAAACCCAATCGAATTTGGATGAATATCATCCCCATTGATGCAATTTTTACTATGCATGCCCCCAATTTACAACACGGGAGGACAAAAACCACCATCCCCAAACAACCACCAACCCAGCATCCCAGAGCGTTCCACTCAGCACCAGGGAATTCCATCAAACACGCCGCGCGCATCAGCAGCCTGACCGCAAGAAACACGCTCGGACACAGAGCAGAGCGCGTGAGGAGACCAAGATGGGCGGCAAAGGAGGCGGCGGTACTGACCTGCCTGGCCCTTGTGCCTGGCGCGGTCGAGTGGCGGCGTGATCCGGCGCACGACGGCCTCCGCGTCCGCCTCGTACACCGTCCCCGCGGACGCCGCCATCGCGTGGTTGGCCCGGACCCAGAGGAAGCTGGAGCACGAGGGGCAGGATTGGAGAAAGCCGGCGACGGAGGAAGGTGCAAGCGAAGGGGGGAGGGAGCGGAGCAGGACGAGTTGCCTGCGGAATGCCGGGGAGGACGCCCACATGCGCCCCTGGTGCGGCCGCTGCTGGTGTCGCCACGCGTGAGGGCACGCTCCCGTGGGCCGGCTCATGAGACTGCCCTGCCGTGGAAATGGAAGGCCAGTGAATTCTAGAAACTGCTGGGGCGGTGGACAACAAAGAGTGGTCAGTTGTATTTTGGAAATTTGGGCAGTCTCGTACTCTCGTTAGTTCATTGGAAGGAGCTCCCTGTATGGGACTAATCACACCTACGCTCCAATTACTGTAACATAATTCTAAAAATTACGTTTTTTTTCTGGGAGGTGCACACCTGCGGGAAGAGCTGCGACCTTCGCGCGAAGCACGTTTCTTGGGCCAGACTCACCAGAGGCGGCCTAGTCCTGACTTAGATTCTTCCCTTCCCGGCTTCCTGTTTTACTTTTTCCTTTCAACGCACCAGGTATCCAGAACGCTGTCACCAACATTAGGTGATCGGCTGATTCATTCCAACAAAATAGGCCAATTCTTTTAAAAAAGAAAGTGCGTATAGATATACAAGAACTAGCAGATAACCCCGCGCGAGGAAACTGACAATACAAACAATACACAACATATTTAAATGCAGTGGCAAGGCGGTAGATATCAGTCCATTATAATTCAAGCATTCTCCCTTCATTTCAATACCCACAGGCTAGAAATGCAGAACTTAGTCCTTCAATTACCTACTATTATATAATAAGGCAGTACAAACGTATGTCCTCTTGTATTGAAAGCCCCAAATAAAGCATGCATACAAAGGTACATTGAGGAAAAATATTATCGTTAGATATAAATAAATAAAATTTATAAATAGCGAACTTTCGCTAAGCTTGCTCCATATTTGCTACATTTGTCAAAAAAGCGTGAAGCACACATGGTAGAAGGATTTGACAATGATGCCAAGAGTCTGTAACTCGGAGCACTATAAGCCTTTGATAAGTTGACAGATGAAGCCTGACACGCTGTGCTCATAAGGAAGATGAACCTATGAATTGAGAGGTGGCAAAAAAAATACAGCAAGAGTAGAGGTGAGTACATTGCATAAGTTTCAAACTTTGCATAATGATGGAGTCGACATAATAATGCTCTGATCTATTGCTTTAAAACCTTAAACTTCTCAACCAAATATGAGATAGTGGCACATGCATAATCACCTAAAAATATTGTTGAAAGGCTGAGCGCATAAATAAAGAAAGGTGCACCAATTTTAGAAGAGAGGAATCTGTACCTGTAGATTACGGACTATATACACGTTATTGTAGGTTTCAGAAATGGCACCAGGAGGCCATGTGCTTTTTTATGGAACCAAATATTCTAAGTTGAAATATTTTCTGTCCTAATCACCCTATTTAAGAAGAATGACAAATGTTTGAAATTAGAAGTGCCCATGCTGAAATCTTCAACAAAGGTGTAACACTTATCCACCAAATAATATTGGCTATCTTGATTTGGTTATATTGTAGGCCTATACAATTATGTCCTCGACAAAACCTGTAATGAGGCTGCAAACATAACACCTGTTTGGCAAACAGAGGCAACACAGAGGGAAAATTAATGAGTAAACTAATCAAATGATTACACAAAACAATAGTTGTGCTCATCGCTGGGCAAGTCTGTTGCATTAACCGGTAAGTGTTAACTGACCTTCGCTTCGATCATGAAAACTATGTTTGGCTGCAACCATCAAAACTGCTTTTGTAAAGTACACATACAAAAGCAGGTGAACCTAACAATTAGCTTCCTGTAATTGCAAAGGTCGAAACAATTCTTAACTAAAAAATGTTTTTTACTTGCTGAAGCAATAACCTAGAGAGTGTACTTGAAACACAGTCAGTGTGAGGAGGCACCAATGAGCATATGACCATATCATTCATGCAGTTATCATTGATTAAACCAAAGGTCTTGGGGAAAAATGCTCATTAGTACAATTTTGTGTCAAAGGGGAAGAAGTCGTACAAACAATTCAACAAAGCATAATCGGAGATGCAGTGAAAATTGAAGGTTGTAGAAACTCACATCATTTCTTAAACCTGAGTGGCATAGGACAGTGAAAATTGGAGGTTGTAAAAAATCACATCATTCCTTAAACCTGAGTGGCATAGGACTGGTACCTTCTCTGAACTTTCCTGGTTGCTTTGGTTCTGCATTTCAGGAACTAAATGGCACAAAAACCAACATATGTCAGATTCTTAATATGTAGGTGCAAACAGAAGCTTTATTTTCAAGTACTGGCAATTACGGCCATTACATTTAATTCGGAGCCATTTGCATAATCATCAGAAGTAATATGGTTGATATAGAATTTAGAGACAGAAAAGATAATCCTGCTTACCTAGGACTGAATCCATAAGAATTTAAACTAAATTATGCATGAGATAGAAGGATATTCTGTTTACCTGCTATGAAGTATTATAGATGTAACGAAACAAAAATCTTCTAAAGATATCCAATATATGTCATGCACACGAACAGGTTCACATAGTTCTCAACGCAGTGAGGTTCTCATGTGAACAAATCTTATATGACAGCTAAACATAAAGTCGTAGTGATGTATTGCTGCTTTGAGAGGGAAACAAATCAAAACAAATAAATTACAAAAATTAAATAGAGAATGAAGAGGATGGAGTATTTGGCTACGGCCTTAGGCTATGGCGCCGGAGAGAACAACGACCTGGTCTGCTCCTTGTGCGCTGCGCCATATGGTAGACATCTGAACCGACTGCCCAAATAAAAGAAAGGAGAAGGATTGGGGGCTTGGGAAAATACTAACACTTTTTTAGAATAGAAACTGCATTCGGTACCATACACAACTGGCACAGCCCATAATCGTGGAGTAGATCTTGTTGTATCCCTGCGCTGTAGCAATGGAAGGAGCAGACGCTAGGTGACCCAGGAACAGAACGGCTGCGTCGCTCCCTCCATGTTGATCGTATCCGACTGTCCGCCATCCGTTCAGCATAGCATGGTGGGCAAAACTATGAGAGAATGGATCAACCAATAAAGGCTAAAGAGGAGGAGAGGATTTCTTGATAAACTCACCAGATCCGAGTGGTATGGATGGGGATGGGGATCAACAGGTCCACCCGAAGGCGCTGCTCCGGGGCCATGCCGCGGGGATGGTGCTGCGGGGCTGCGACGCTGAGCCCTGCAAGCAAGATGGCCGGGGCCGTGACCGTGCTTTCGCCGGACCAAGTCGCGGTGGCTCTGCTGCGGGGCGGTGTGGCTACGCGTGCGGCGGCCGGAGGTCGCAGGTGGGGTCGCCACTGGCGGAGGGCACAGGAGCAGCGGTGGTCGTCACCATCGTTGCCGTCGCCGGTGCCGCGGTGCTCAACAATTGAGACATGGGCTCTGTACTCCACCGCTGTGTGCGGTGATCGAGGCAGGCGACGGCGGCAGGTGTTGACATATCTTAGAGAAGTATTATAACAGACCCCACAAACTGCCGGTAAGATTTGTTACACTTTTCTGCTAGTCCACTCATGCTCACAAACCGGCTATAAGATTTGTTACACTCTTCTCTTAGTCCACTTATACAGTGATGAGGTCTCCTTCATTAATATATGGCTCATCTATCTATCTCACAAATTTTCTTGGTTCTTGTGTTCAAGCCAACTGTAAGCTTAGAGCCCGCTTCCCTTCTCTCTCCTCCCTTCTCTCCTCCATATCAGCATTTAGCCGACTTACATCCTGCTATAATACTTGTTCTTAACGTCATTACTAAAAGTAGATTAAAATCTATTCATGATAACGACGTCAAAAAATAGTTAACCACCTCTCATGCCACTTAAGCCAAGTTGTCATCCCCAGCATGTCAGAGAGATGCGGTATTGAAATATGCATTTGTTCTTCTAATAAATAAATATAAATGTGTATATGCAAGCGCATAGATAATACTGATGTATCATTTTAACCAGAAGTATTTCAGGTATCGTTATTTATATTTTTACCACTGGAAAGAGATACTAAAGAATAAATGGAGAATGAGTAATGAGTATCACTGCATGTATAATGGAGATTTTTTATCTGTCTATCTCAATACAAGATAAGTGTCACATAAGATATAGATAATAAATGAATAGTGACAAAAGTTAAATACTGATCAGCATATATGTAGCCACATAAGATAATGATAAACACCTCAACAGATACTCTAGCAAGTCATTAGCATGGAATTAGAACGAACTATAAGAATATTTCTTAAGTCATTCTTAACTATACAGTCTAACATATTATGATTAGTGCAATTATACTTGACAATCATGGCGAGATAAAAGATATTCATGTGTAGTGAGTATTACTAAGGAAGATGAGAAACATAGCGGCAACTTCATCGGCTACCAAGGCCACCAATCCTAAGAAGAGGGACAAGGGCAAGAAGAGGGCCATGACGGACCAAGATCCATTGGTTGCTGCAATTAAATGGGGAAGTACCAAATTAGCCAAGGCGATAAAGGAAGCGGGGAAACCTGACAATGATGTGCCGAATGATTTGTATGACAACTTGATGGCTATGAGTGGTAGTTTCAATTCGACTCACTTATCCTTCTACCATTCCTACTTGGTCCAACATCCTCACATAGCTAGAGCTTTCAACTCCTTGCCTTTTGAACATAAATTCAATTGGTTTGCAAAGCACATTGCTGACAACTACCCTGGGCAGTAAGGGTAAGTTGTAGTCATGGGATGGTTCTTTTGTTAGTACCACATAGAACTTTATATTTGTGGTCTAAGTAAGCTTGTGTCTTGCTATGTGGAAGCCTTGAACTTGCTATATATTGTGTAAGGCTTGAACTTGATGCATCGTGCAAGCATCAGACTTGATATTAGTGTGTAATGTGCCTATGGATGTGGCCTAAGACTTTTATTTGTAATATGACCAAGACTTTTATATGTGCCTATTATATTTTTTTTGTGCTGATCTTTGATGCATGGTGCAAGCATATGAAATATTGCTATGTGTTGCATAAATTGAGGAGGGTAACCTCACCATTTCAATGCAAAGGTGACCATATGCAGGTTCTGTTTGAATCCATCCAACCAAACATAAAATGGGATGGATCCGACCCCATCTCAGTCCTCCAACCAAACAGAAGACGGATCGAACCCATTCTCGCAACCAAACAAATCAAGGGTTGGGGCCATCCCCAAAACCTGGGTTGGAGCCACTCCAATCCACTGATCCCACAACCAAACAGACGGTAATCTAATTCACAGCGGGCAGATTAGACTTGCTTGTGTCACATTCTCCCCTATTTGATTACGAATACGTCCCTGAATATATTGTCCTCAGTCAAACTAGCTGATGTTTAAGCAAATTATAGAAAAAGCATGAATATTGTAAAACAAATAAGAATATTATGAAAATATATTTTAGGATGAATTTAACGGAACTAATTTGGTGGTATAAATCTTTGTGCATTTTTTCTCGTTAATGATATAATGAGGACATCCGTCCATCCGGAGGCGCTAACTCAAAAAGAGAACTCTCCACATGTGGCTTTCCACTCGTCCCACTCCGCCTCTCGCCACATGTCCCAATTTGCGCCGCACCGCGCCCACTCCGTAGCCGATATCCCTCACGGCGCCTCCATCCTGCGTCGTGCCCCAGTCTGGCGCGCCGCCACCGCCATCCCTCGCGGCGCCTTCGTCCCTCGTTGTGCCCCGTCCTCCGCCGCGCCCAGGCCAGGCAGCTAGGAGAGGGGGGCCGTCGCTAGCAAGGCCCAGGCCACACGCAAGCGCAGCTGACCACTGCCCGGCTAAGCCGCCATCCTCAGCCGTCAGCTAGCTAGAACCGGTCGTTCCCCCACTCTGCGTTGCGTCATACAGATGAAGAAGGGTGAAAACGCATGTTGCAAGCCTATGTTTTAGTGGTTCGAATGTGTCATAGGTATGTTGTGATTGTTTTATATGGATATTGCAAAGGTAGATCGGTATGTTGCGTGTGTTGCAATTGTTGTACACATATGTTGTAAGCTTATGTTCCAACGTTTTATCTATTTTTTCAAACGTATGTTGCAAGTACATTTATTTGGATGCTGCATATATTTCACACATATGTTGCAAGTGTTTCATCTATATGTTGCGTATGTGTTTACAATGGTTTTCAGATGTTTTACAAGTGTTTCGGATGCATGTTTCAAGTATTTCATCTGTCTTCAAACGTATGTTGCAAGTGTTGCATTTGGATATTTCAAAAGTAGATCGGGTGTTGTATCCCTCTCCTCGCCTTCTGCTGTTTCACCTCGGTGTCTCCTCCTCCTCCCAACGCCGGCTGGGCATCTAAAGCAGAGGCGTAGACAGGCGCCGTCCCCTCCCCCTCTTCTCGATGCTGGTGACGTTCGGGACGGCGCGGGCCTCCGCCTAGGGCGCACGAAACAGAGTGTAAGTGCGGGCGTTCGTGCGGATGTCCGAGTGCTAGCACTGCCGTTTTTTTAATTTCTTGATGGAAATTAACTTAAAATAACTCTTGAAATTGACTTACTCAATAATAAAATTGGTTTATTAGTTACAGAGGTAAAATACTGCTTTGCCCTAGGATGGAGTGTTAACTACTCTCTCTGGTCCATTTTACAAGGCATAGTTTACTAAGACATGGTCTTCCAACTTACACTTCCACTGTTTATTTATTTTATACTCTCTCAATTATAAACTATGAGTCGTTCCGCCGTTTTTAAATGCATAGTGTATCTATAAAAACAAGAACAACTTGTAATTTGAAATAAAAAAAGTATTCTCTTATATTATTTATGATTATTAGATAGTACACATGATTAGAAGTCTACAGTATCAAGCAAGTTTGTACTCCATCCGTTCACAGAGGGATACATTTTTCGTTGTTCGAGGAGTAAAAGATTAAACTTTGCCTAAAGTTATGTATAAAAAGTACTAATATTTATGATACAAAAATAAGTAATATTAGATTAATTATTAAATATATAGCAAATTTTATTAGAGACATAAATGTTAGTAGTATTTATTATAAACTTGATCGAACTTAAATTATTTTGACCGACACAAATTTTGTAGTAGCATTCTTTACGGACGGGGGAAGTATTATAAAATTATCAAATTTGTGCAGCTTATGAACCAGCATCGGAGGGAGTTGGCAGTACCATGCTCCTTGCTACAGAAACTGGTACGTACGTCGTCCAATCTGGCGGCGCTAAAGCAATGCGCCGCCGTGGCGGGCAGGGGCACGCATCTGCCTCTGCTACTGTGCACCAGCGTTGGCACGCCGCTGCGGCTACGACAGGTGGTCCCGGCCGTTGGCTAATCAAATGGCTTCGGCTTCCCTTCCTCGTGAGTCGTGACGATACGGCACGGCGGTAGCAGGCCGGCGCCGGCGCCGGCGGGCCATCGATTGTCCTCCGACATCGACATCGACGTCGCTGGGGGACCTCCGATTCGGCGTCGATCGCAGGCCAGGGTTTTCAAATCCGAACGGTTACCGACAAACCGGCCGGGACCGGTTCGGTTTCGGTACCGGTTTGAATTCAAATTTCAAATTTGAAAAAAAAATTGAAAATGTTGAAAAAATTCTTAAAAATAGTTCATGATTTATAGAGTCGAATAGTGTACAAATTTTTCAAATTGGAGTTCGTTTGCTATTTATTTTGACGTGTACAAGTTTGAAAAAAAAACAGAAAAAGGATCTTTTCTATTTTTTTCCAAACTTGTACGCGTCAAAATAAATAGCAAACGAACTACAATTTGAAAAAAAATTTGCACCATTCGACTCTACAAATCATGAACTATTTTTAGGAATTTTTTCAGCATTTTCAATTTTTTTTTTCAAATTTGAAATTTGGTTTGGGGCGGCACCGTCGGTAACCGCCCAAACCGGTCGGTAACCGTTCAAACCGGTCGGTAACCGGCCCTGTTTGACCGGTTATCGGTCCAAAACCGATTGAACTGCGCCGTTTGAATTCAAAATTCAAACCGTTCGGTTTGGACCGGTAACCGGTCAAACCGGTCGGTAACCGCCCGACCGGCCCCCGGCGGTTACCGGTTTCGAAACGAAAAGAAAAACCCTGTCGCAGGCTCCGTTCGACGGGTGTATAAACCGCTTGGGCTGATTTGTATAGCTAAATCGTTGACAGAGAAAAATACTATGCAATGGTTTCGCTGCTGCACACTAGCAGAGGCTAGTGCGTTGATTTTATGCATACCGCGATGCGGCCATGCTCGCGGTCGGAGGAGGAGGTGACGACGACGTCCATTATTCTCCGGCTCGGCAACACGCCGAGCCAACGACCGATGCTTCTGATGTGATGGTGGCGTCGTCGTCCTGTTCGCTTGAACTTATCAACCGTATCATTTTAGCAAATTAACAATATTTTTCTCTCACAATAAATCAGTATCAACATCGTCGTTTTTCCCGGGACGAACAGGACGCAAAACGTCAACCAGCAGCAGCTCATCAATTGCACAGCGCGTGAAGTATTGGTAATCCTCACCCTCCGTGAATGATGTATGTCGTACTCTCCCTTTGTACATACAAAAAGAAAAGATACAGTTAGTTTAAAATTTAACTAAATTTATATAAAAATATTAAAATTTATAGTACTAAATAAATATTATAATGTAGTATATTTATTTAGTGTCGTAAATGTTAATAGTATTTTCTATAAATTTAGTTAAAATTTTAGAAATTTGGGCCAGTACATACAAAACTAGAATTATATACTGTATCTTTTAGTGACGGAGGTGGTAACACGGTAGTGCTCATACCATTTTCCTGGGCGTGACAAGTGACAAAGCTAGCGGGAAATGGCATATCTCCAATTCTCCATCATCTAGATGTGCCAATGTCAATGCATTTTTGCATAACAAATATTAATTAAAGTCAACAGCACATTGTTGGAGACCGGAAGACGACTGCTCCTATCCTACCTCTACCTGATGGCCGACGCCAAAAGCCAAAGCGGCTGGCTACTCTATCTCAAGTCTGAACGGCATGTCACTCATGTCATAATCAACAAACGTATTCATTAAGGTCTTGTTTAGATATAGGACCCGTTTGCTTCTACTATAATCCGTTTGTTTTAGCTTATTTTTTTCCGTTAGAGTAGTGTTTTTCTCTCACAACAAATCAGTCGGAACAATATTTTAGTTTGTTTTTTTCAGCGAAACGAACGGGGCCATAAGGTGTAAAGTTTTAGGGTGTCACGTTATATGTTATATGGGTGTCGCATGGGTTATCGTGATAGTAATAAAAAAAATTCAGACCGTTCCCATCGAGGACGGTTCATGTAATTTCCCGGACGCCATCTTCATGTCCTTTCTTCTCGCATCTTCCGCGATCAATTGGCAAACTCCAGTGCCACGGCCATATTGATGATTGATCCATCAGCCTCTCTGAGTCTCTACCGAAAGCTGCTCTTCTATTTGCGACTGTTCTGTGACCAGCAAGTAGAAAAAAAATTTTAAAAATGCGTGACTCTTGGAAAAATAAAAGTGTCATTCTTTCTGGTACGGAGGCAGCTAGTTGCTGATAACTGCCACCATGAAGGCCTAGATCATCATAGCGGCTGTCCGGAACTGCATGTGGGTATGCCCTGTTCGGCTGCTGATTCCTGTGTTGTGCAGCAGCCACGCTACAGTATATTCCTGTGATGACAGAAATAATGGTAACAGCATACAAGTGCCGGTACCGGTAGCAGATTAATTAGTTGCTGATTACACTTGGCTGCGACTTAATTTCCTTGAGAGCTTGCAGTTCTTGTTGACTTGCACAACCATGGCTAGCGGCACCCTGCTGTGAAAAACATTGAACGGAGGAAGAGAATGGATAGATACAGAGATAGATGGAGATGGATAGCAACGCCAACGCGATCAGAAAAGGGAGAAGGAAGAATCTATCATCTGTGCCAGCACCCAGCAGCCAAGCAAGGAAGAGAAGAGGTCCAGGTCCAGCCTGACGACCAGGCCAGGCAGCCTTTGTTTGAAGGGGAACTGATGTCAAGCTCGCCGAGTCCCATAACAGATGCGCGGCAGATGCCTTCCAATTAATCCATCCAAATCTCCGGAAACAAACATGCATATGAATGGCTTGCTTGTTTCAAGTTGCACCCACCTCATGCAGGATGATGTAATAATAATGTAGCGTTTCAAAATGGAACTTTGATCGATATTTTCTGATTATGTATTTGTGATACGCAGAAAAGTATAATTTTTTTTAATAAAGAAAGCTTTTATTAAAACCCCGGAAGCAATACATTGAGTTGATACAAAGCCAAAGAGGATAACTTCCGGCCTCTGCATAACATGAGGCACATAGCCAAAGAAAGAGAACATACCTGACACAATCTAGTAACTATCAATTTCTAAACTAGACCGCCACCTATATGCTTGGGAGAAAAAGTCCTTAGCCACCTACGTCAACTGTTGTGATACCGCTACAACTGTATCCTGTAAATCTGGTTTCTGCAGAAAAGTATAATACACGTCGTATATATATGGAACTATTTTTCGTGGTTAAATTATTACAGTATATGTAGTTTCCAAACATATATAGACTAAACACAGTAAATTTAAGTAGTTTTTGTAATCAATTTCTGTCATGCATTAATTGTTACCTTCATACAAGAAATAAAACATCCTAATTAATAATTTGTGATTGGAGGGAGGAAAAAGGATATTTTACCTACCACAAAACCAAGAGGAACTTTAAGTTCACTATCAGTCTCTTCGTTTGGCTGTGGCTTGTCGTAAATGATCGTAAATTTTCAGTCAGAACAGTATTTTCTCTCACATAAACCAGCAGTACTTCTTCACGGACCAACAACAACGATACGAACCAGCCAACCGAACAGGTTGTATATATGTTGCCCTCTTATATTAATTAGTACTACCTCCGGTTTCACATGTAAAGATTGTGCTCCTAGGTAGCTTTGCCATAGGTCAATCAGATTTGACGAAACAATTTTACCACAGTTGCTTTCATAGAACAAAAAAAATCTTGATTCATGGTTATTGGAGGGACGGAAAAACATATTATGCCTAGCACAAAACCAAGAGCTCACCTGCGTTCACTATAATGCGACCCCCCCCCCCCCCCTATTAGTATCTATGCAAAAGGTTGCATTCGTTGCATGCATGTGATTAAGCACGTAAAGTAAAAAGTGAAAGATATATTGTAGATTGGAACATAGCATAAGTCTGTATTATTAACAATGTATACTTTTCCATTTTCAAATGGAGCGAGGTAACTACTGTCTTATTCGCTGTTGATAAGCCATGATTGAAAGTACTGTTGGCTGATTTATTGTGAGAGAAAAATAATATTTGTTGACTGAAAAAATACGGTTTATAAGCCAAACAAATATGACGTACACAAGACATAGAAGGGAGAAATGGGTATGCGGAAATTGTGTGGTTGGTTTCCAACAAAATCCATGGGTTTGAGTACACGACATGAGCTAAAGTTCGGGCCCCGTGGCTCCGTCCACGGTGTCTCATCAAACTTCTTGCCTAGTACTGGCAGTTGGTGAGTGGTCGCTTTGCTGGCAAGAGGAGAGGCCAAAAATGTTTCGGGGTTGTTGCTGTCAAGGGACTGTTTCCGTCCAACTGTCTTCTCCACACCCTGCGGTTAAACTGACCGCACCGTTGACCTGCAAAGGGGCCGGTACGCCGGCCGCTAACCTGCAAAGCCTCCGGTATGGTACCGGATGCACAGGAACCCGCTAAACTCAGCCCACGCAGGAGGCCACGGTGAACACTGTAGCAACACTGTAGCTACGAGAGAGAGAAAGTTGGTGGGAGAGAGAAAGAGAGAGGGAGAGGAATAAAATATGGAATAGTGGATATAGAGTATGTGATAGAGATAACATGGGTGTGGGAGAAATGAGTATAGAGTAGAGAATCTTGATGACTAGGATAAAATATTCTTTTTTAAGATGAAAATAGAGGTGGACGAGTACGGATAGCGTTAGTTGGTTACTGATCACGTTCAACGGAAAAAAAAACTCCTTGAAGGCTAACTTTTTTTAGGGAACATGTCTTAGCACGTGCTGCCTCCATCTTTCTATCTAGATTTCTAGAAAAAAACGACACTCTATTAGGACGGAGGGAGAATTTCATTAAGAGAATATGGAAAGGCTTGAGCTCAATTTTTGTTTTGGTTAACATGATAAAAAAATTACCACATCATTAAAACTTTGAAACTGTAATTAGTAGTAGAACTATACACCGCATTATTAGGTAGACCAACCCAAATCATTGCATCAGGGTGAGGTTTGTCTACAGTCGACTTCACCGTGAATTTTTGTCACCGACAGATAAAAAAAATCTGCATCTTTTTGTCAATTTTGCGACACGAAGTCTAACGAACGGTACGAAATTTTTAAATCAGTTTTCTGCTGTTCCATTTTGGGCCGGTTTCATTCATGGAACTGAAATCGAAAGCCTGAAACGCCGGCCCCAATGGTCTGTGAAGTGAATGAAACGCAGACTGCTAGCCTGTCAAGCTTTGCCGCGCCTTTTTCTATCCACCTTCCTTGACCGCCATTGCTCTCGTCAAACAGCGTTTCCATTTCCCCCTCCTAAAAAGCCCTGCCTCTCCTCTCACATCGGCAACAGGACGAGCCGACGAGGGCTGGGCAGCAACAGCCAACAGTGCATCCGCGACCGCGACACGGACTCGCGCCGTCACACACAGAGAAAGCCGCCATGCCACTGCACGCCGCGAGCGCCGCCGGCGTGCTGGCCTACGCCGCCCTCGCGCTCGCGGCGCTGCGGCTGCTGCTGTCCTACAAATCGGCGCTCTACGCGCTGCGCCGCCTGTGGCGGTGCGCCGACGAGTGGGCGCAGGCGTACCAGTACCACGAGGTGCCGCGCTTCGCCGCGTGCGACGGCGCCGAGAACCCGCTGTTCCGCAAGGCCGCCGCGTACGTGGCGGCGCTGCCGTCGCTGGAGGACGCGGACGCCGCGTGCGTGGTATCCTCGGCGTCCCGGGCCAACGGCGGGCTGTCCCTGCAGCTCGGCCCGGGCCACACCGCGCGGGACGCGTTCCTCGGCGCGCGGCTCGCGTGGACAAGCGCGGGCGGCGCCGGCGACGCCGGCGGCGGACCCGAGCGCCTGGTGCTGCGCGTGCGCCGCCACGACCGCTCCCGAGTGCTGCGGCCTTACCTGCAGCACGTGGAGTCCGTGGCCGACGAGATGGAGCAGCGCCGGCGCGAGCTGCGGCTCTTCGCCAACGCCGGCACCGACGCGGCCACGGGCGCGCCGCGCTGGGCGTCGGCGCCCTTCACCCACCCGGCCACGCTCGACGACGTAGCCATGGACCCGGATCTCAAGGCCCGCGTCCGCGCCGACCTCGAGAGCTTCCTCAAGGGCCGCGCCTACTACCACCGCCTCGGTCGCGTTTGGCGCCGGAGTTACCTCCTATACGGCCCGCCGGGCACCGGCAAGTCCACGTTCGCGGCGGCCATGGCCAGGTTCCTGGGCTACGACGTCTACGACGTCGACCTGTCCCGCGCTGCCGCCGCCGGCGACGACCTCCGCGCGCTGCTCCTGCACACCACCCCGCGCTCGGTCGTCCTCGTCGAGGACCTGGACCGGTACCTGCAGGGCGGCGGCGGGGGTGGCGACGGGGAGGCGCGCGCGGCCAGGGTGCTGAGCTTCATGGACGGCGTCGCGTCCTGCTGCGGCGAGGAGCGCATCATGGTGTTCACCATGCGCGGGGGCAAGGACGCCGTCGACGCCGCGGTGCTGCGCCCCGGCCGGCTGGACGTGCACATCCAGTTCACGCTCTGCGACTTCGAGGCGTTCAAGGCGCTGGCCAGCAACTACCGGGGGCTCAAGGACCACAAGCTGTACCCGCAGGTGGAGGAGGGGTTCCACGCCGCCGGCGCCCGCCTCAGCCCCGCCGAGCTCGGCGAGATCATGCTGGCCAACCGCGCGTCCCCGAGCCGCGCGCTCCGCAGTGTGATCACCAAGCTCCAGCACGTCGCGTCCGGAGGCGGCGCGCCGCCGCGGAACCCGTCGCACAGGCGGAATACGAGCTGGTCCGGCGCCGGGCACCAGTGGGAGGACCAGGCCCAGTCGGCGCGAGCCAGCGCGGACTCCGCGCAGGGCGACGACGAGACGGCTGCCGGGGCCCCGGCGACGTGCGGGGTGTTCGGCAAGGAGGCGCCGATGAGGGAGTTCAAGAAGCTGTACGGGCTGATCAAGATCAGGAGCCGGAGGGAGGGCTCCGGCGTGGTGCCACTGGAAGGCGACGCCCCACACCGCCGACGCCGGGCAACCACGACAGGGACCGGTGATCGTTCGCGCTGGGCTTCTGGAGGGTAGAATTGTAGTGGCCAGCAAAAAGAAAGTATTTTTATTTCCTTTTTTTCTTCTTATTATTACAGTTTGTTGTTACACTACTCTAGGTGTTAGTGACTGGATGGAAGAAGTAGAATTGGAGGAAGATAACTGCTCTCGTGCTTAATATTATTCGTCGATCGAAAAAGTACCGCTTATAAAAACGAACAACAATGGAGGACTGTGAGTGATGTACGTGAGAGGCATTCTTGTGTGGTCTCAATCTGTAGAAAGCAACCATTTGCACTGCGTCAGACTGAAAGACTAAGAAATTAAACAAAATGGGATAAATCGAATAAGAGGGTGTTTGATTTTTTTCACGCCGAATGTTTAGATATTAATAAAGAGTATTAAATATAGATTAATTACAAAATCAAATACATAGATGGGACTAATTTACGAGACGATTTTTTAACCTAATTAATCCGTCATTAGCACATGTTACTGTAGCACCGTCTTGTCAAATCATAAACTAATTAGGCTTAAAAAATTCGTCTCGTAAATTAGTCGCAAGTTGTATAATTAGTTTCGTAATTAGTTTATATTTAATACTCCATGTATATGTCTAAACATTCGATATGATAGAAATTTTAGAAGCGTCCGTAGAAACCAAACAAACAGGGCCTAAGTCGATGAAATTCGCACAAAATTTGTGCCTGGAGATTTACCACTTGGTAGGGCATCTCACATCCTTTGCATCAAAGATCCTACGCCACGAGGAAATATCAGTGCGGTTGCAGCTCCAGCATCCAACTCCCAACACCCGGTCCCAAATAGTATCAAATGGGGAACTGACTCGATGGCAATGGCTGGCGTGCAGTTAGGCCCGGTCGGAGCGGCCGACGCCTCCGGGCTCCGTGGGGGCCGCAACTTGCCCGCCGATCCGACGGCGACGACTCCGCGGCGTCCAGCGCCGAACACTTCAGTGCGTTGTCTTTTCTGCAGGGACCATGCTAATAACAACGCGCGGAATGGACACTCGTCACGCGCGCACCTCGCCGTCGCCGTCGCCATCGCCGTCGCCGCTCCCTGCCCGGCGGCACCGCGCGCACGCCGAACCTGAGCTGCATGCGTATTATTATTTTTGTTTTGTGAGTGCATGATTGCGCAGCCATCTGCACAAGGATTCCCTTCCCTCCGTGTATTTAGAAAGTTGCTTGTTTATGATTGCGCATGTATGGGTATGGGCGAAGCAGTTTAGCTGTGTTTGTGTCCAGCAGATCTTGAAGCTTTGCTCCTGATCTGGAAAAGCTCGCTGTGCTTGCACCAGCTCAAGAAAGCGGTGCAGAGCATGATATGTATGTCATGTTTGCACGTGATGACATGAAACGGAAGCCTTAAAATTTTGTCAGCAAGCTGCATTTATATACCACAAAAAAGTAATACAGTTACGATGACACGATAAAAAATTGTTGCACCTGATATCACCTGACTAAGTGACCATATTGAAATCAGTCCCTCCTTTTAAGGTCTGTTTGGATATAAATGGCGTTTAAATTTGTATGCGGTGTACTATTCAAGGTCTGTTTGGATCGTTTGGGTTTAATCGTTGTTTCCTCCGTTTTTCACATGTCACATTTGCCATTTGCCCTAAATCAAATATTACTATCTTTGACCGACCATTTTAAAAAAATCTTATAATTTATAACATATCAATGGTGAATCTAAAAGCATAAATCTTATGACATGAATCTTTATAGTTTTTTTAATCAATGGTTAAAGGTACAAATATTTTACTTAGAACAAAGCTAATACGACCTCTAATAAAGGAGCAGAGGAGTAGTTGTAGTGCACCCGTTAATCCCTTTGTCATGTGGGACCAACAGTACAGCCGTCGGCCTCGGACACGAGGAGCAGCCAGGGCAATTCCCAAGGGGACGCATGGCCTGGCAGAACCCCAGGAGGTTTAGGCGGCTGGAGGGGCTGCAGTCGCTAAGACAATTAAGTAGTAGTAAAGAGTAAGGAATTAATTAGCCAGCTAGTAGTTAATGGTTGGCACAAGTAGCAATGGAGCAGAGCTCCTATATGTATCATGTACCCGTTGAAGGAAGGAATCAAGCAAGAAGTTATCTCCAAATCTCTCTCTCTCTGCTATTCTTAATCTCACCCCTGTTGTGGTAGCCATGCAAAAACCCTGGCACCTCCATTACCTAGTTCAAGCTACGAACTGACAACTTGGTATCAGCTAGCCGACGATCTTCTTCCACCTCCGCCCCACACTCCAGCCTAGCAGCCACCTCGCCATCAACCCCTGCCTCACCCACCGCCTCAGCAGCCTCTTTTGCCTTGCCAATGGCTGAGCCATCCACCGCTGACCTGGCCAAGATGATTCAGGCTCTCACCACCACCATGAACACCACCATCAACGACCTTCAGCAGCAGGTCGCCGCTCTTCAGCAGGCACCGGCGTTCTCCGGCTCAGGCTCGCGAGGCTCGGGCCACGGTGACCGCCCTCCTCGGTTCCAGAAGCTGGACTTCCCCAAGTTCGACGGGAAATCCGATCCGCTGGCCTTCCTCAACCGATGTGAGTCGTATTTTCAACAACATCATATTGTAGCCGAGGAGCAAGTTTGGATGGCGTCATACAACCTTGAAGACGGCGCCCAGATGTGGTTCATCCAAGTGCAGCAGGACGAGGGTACACCGTCTTGGCGCCGCTTCTCCAAGCTACTCAACCTCCGCTTTGGGCCGCCGATCCGCTCTAACCCCCTTGGGGAGCTGATGGCATGCAAGCGGACGAGCTCGATAGCAGAGTACCAGACCCGCTTCGAGGCGCTGCTTCCTCGCGTCGGCACGCTCACGGAGGCGCAACGTGTACAAGCGTTCACGGCAGGACTGCAGCCGCCGCTCAGCCTCAACATGGAAGTCCACAACCCGCAGTCCCTCATCATCGCCATGAGCCTCGCACACAAGCTGGAGCTGCGCGAGCAGTACTACACCGCTGCTAATCCAGCTCCGCCTGCGCCACGACAGACCACGTGCGGCCTCTTGACAGGGCCACCACCACAGCTAGCCCTGCTAGCACCCTCTTCCCTCACCATCGAAGGCTGTCAAGAGACTGTCCTAGTCAGAGTGGAGGAGCAGCGATGATTGGGCCTCTGTTTCAACTGCAACAAGAAATTTGGCAGGGATCACAACCGCGTCTGCAAGCACATCTTCCTCCTCGATCTGGCCGAGGCCGATGACGACGATAACCCTAAGCAAACCAATGCTGCGGTTAACAGCCCGCTCATCTCACTGCTGGCCATGGCGGGCGTCCACTCTAGCGAGACCATGCAGGTGCGCATCCAGCTGGGCGGGGTGTCCTTACTGGCCCTACTAGACTCGGGCTCCACCCATAACTTCGTGTCCGAGGAAGCAGCGGCACACACCTCCCTCAGGCTTCAACCCCGTGGTAACATGAAGGTCACGGTGGCAAATGGGGAACGGGTGCCGTGTCCCGACGTCTACCATGCAGTTCCTTTCTCCATCGCCGGCTCTCCATCAACTTCTTCGCACTCCCGCTGGCCGGTTATGACGTCGTCCTCGGCACCGAGTGGCTGGCCTCCCTTGGCCTGATTCTCTAGGATTTCGGCGCCCTCACCATGTCCTTCTGGCACCGAGATCACCGGGTGTGCTGGACGGGCATCGCCGGGGGCACGAGCCCTTATCTCCGAGCATGCAGCGGGGCTGACCTCTTACCAGCCCTGCTGGACGAGTTCGTCGGGGTCTTCACCGAGCCGACCGGCATGCCTCCGCTTCGCTCCCGGATCACTGCATCAACCTTATCTCGGGGTCCTCGTCGAAGGCGGTCGGGCCATACCGCTACCCCGCTTCACACAAAGACGAGCTGGAGCGCCAATGCACCACCATGCTGGAACAAGGGGCTTATCCAGCGCAGCACATCAACATTCTCCTCCTCGGTCTTACTGGTCAAGAAGGCCGATGGGACGTGACGTTTCTATGTCGACTACCGAGCCCTCAATGCTATTACAGTCAAGGATGCCTACCCTATTCCAGTGGTTGACAAGCTCTTGGATGAGTTGAATGGCACCCGGTTCTTCACCAAGTTAGATCTCCGCTCCGGCTATCATCAAGTTCGCATGAACCTAGCCGATGTGGAGAAGACAGCGTTCAGAACTCATGATGGGCTCTATGAGTTCCTCGTCATGCCATTCGGGCTATGCAACGCCCCAACAACATTCCAAGCATTGATGAACGACGTTCTCCACCCCTTCCTACGCCGGTTCATCCTCGTCTTCTTCGACGACATACTCATCTACAACGCCTCCCTGGCTGAACACCTTCGCCATGTGCGCGCTGTCCTCACTGTGTTGTATCAACACCGGCTGTTCGTCAAAAGATCCAAGTGTGCCTTCGGTGTTGACTCCATCGCGTACCTGGGGCACATCATTTCCGCACAGGGGGTGGCCATGGATCCTGATAAAGTTCAAGCCGTCGCTGATTGGCCGCAGCCCCGATCGGCGCGTATGGCTCGAGGTTTCCTTGGGCTTGCGGGGTACTACCGCAAGTTCGTCAAGGATTTTGGCGCCATAGCAGCACCCTTGATGGCCCTATTGAAGGACTGGTTCACCTGGAATGAGGCAGCAGCCGTAGCTTTCGTCGCCCTCAAGACAGCCATCACTACAACACCGGTACTGGCCCTGCCTGACTTCGAGCAACCGTTCATCGTGGAGTGCGACACTTCAACACATGGCTTTAGGGTCGTTCTCCTTCAAGATCAGCACCCCATCGCCTTCTTCAGCTGCCCTCCTGCCCCTCGACATCACTCCTTAGCGGCATATGAGCGGGAGCTGATTGGATTGGTGTTGGCCATTCGCCACTAGAGGCCGTACCTTTGGGGATGCCGTTTCTAGGTCCATACTGGCCATTTCAGCCTCAAATTCCTTTTGGATCAGCGGCTAGCCACCATTCCCCAGCACCATTGGGTGGGCAAGCTGTTGGGCTTCAATTTTTCTGTGGAATACAAGGCGGGCAGCACCAAGACGGTGGCCGACGCCCTGTCCTGCCATGACACGGAGGAGGCAGCGATCTTGGCGCTCTCGGGACCGCGTTTTGACTTCATCGAGCACCTGTGACAAGCTAATCTTCAGGACCCCGCGCTGGTCGCCATCAAGGAGGAGATCAGCTCCTCCCAGCACGCGGCTCCCTGGTCCCTCGTCGATGGGCTAGTCGCGTTCCAGGGGTGCCTCTACATCCTGCCTAGTGCCCCCCTTCTCCAAGAACTCCTCACTGCCATTCACGATGACGACCACGAGGGAGTCCAACGCACACTCCAACGCCTCCGTCGCGACTTCCACTCGCCCAATGTGCGTGCTGTGGTCCAAGATTATGTGCGCGCATGCGCCACCTGTCAACGCTACAAGTCAGAGCACCTGCACCCAGCAGGCCTTCTCCTTCCCCTGCCGATGCCAACAGCAGTTTGGGCGGACATCGGGATGGATTTCATCGAAGCTTTGCCGTGCGTGGGAGGCAAATCTGTCATCCTCACCATTGTTGATCAGTTTAGCAAATACTACCACTTTATTCCGCTGGCCCATCCTTACTCTGTGGAATCCATGGCGCAGGCTTTCTTCTCCGACATCGTGCGCCTGCACGGTATCTCGCAGTCCATTGTCTCGGACAGGGACCCCGTGTTCACCTCCATCTTCTGGAAAGAGCTGTTGCGCCTCGTTGGAGTCAAGCTACACATGATGACGACATTCCACCCGCAGTCTGATGGCCAGACCGAAGCAGCCAACATGGTGATCATCATGTACTTGCGCTGCCCGACTGGTGATCGTCCCCATCAGTGGCTGCGCTGGCTGCCATGGGCGGAATATATCTACAACACCGCTTTTCAGTCCGCACTCAAGACCATGCCATTTCAGCTCGTCTACGGCCATGAGCCACCCTCCATCCGATCCTATGAGCCTGGTGAAACCAGGGTGGCTGCGGTGGCCAAGACCATGGCTAAACGTGATGAAATGCTTGCTGATGCCCGGGCCCGGTTGGAGCAAGCTCAGGCTGTCTACAAGCGGTTCTACGACAAGCATCACCGCGACGTTCGGTACAGCGTGGGTGATTGGGTCTGGCTTCGTCTTCGCCATCGCGCCCTGGCCTCCCTCCACGGCGTCACCAAAGGGAAGCTGCGACCCCGGTACTATGGGCCATACCGCATCTCTGCCATCATCAACAACGTCGCCTACTGCCTCGAGCTCCCTCCCTATGCCCGGCTGCACGATGTCTTCCACGTCGGGCTCCTGAAGAAGTTCGTGGGTACTCCGCAACCATTCCCCTGGCTCTGCCTCCTATACATCATGGTGCCACACAGCCGGTGCCAGAACATGCCTCACGCACCAGGCTAGCCCGCGGCGTTCGCCAAGTCCTGATACATTGGCAAGGTGAGCCCTCAGCCTCCGCCACCTGGGAGGACATCGACAGCTTCACCGAGCATTACCCAAACTTCCAGCTCGAGGACGAGCTGCTCGTCGAGGGGGAAGAGATGTCATGTGGGGCCAACAGTACAGCCGCTAGTCTCAGACACGAGGAGCAGCCAGGGTAGTTCCCAAGAGGACACATGGCCTGGCAGAACCCCAAGAGGTTTAGGCGGCTGGAGGGGTTCCAGTCTCTAAGACAATTAAGTAGTAGTGAAGAGTAAGGAATTAATTAGCCAGCTAGTAGTTAATGGCTGGCACAAGTAGCAATAGAGCAGAGCTCCTATATGTATCTTGTACTGAAGAATCATGGCCCTAGTTGGTTTCGGTGATTAACGACAATTAGCGATTATTATGGCTAACGTGTGTTTTGCAGAGACTATGCGTAGCTTAGCCATAATGATCAACACGAATGGGCAATAATGGTCATCACCCAGCCCCCAAGATGGATATCGTTTCGGATTTCAAAGAAACATGATGAAGACCCTAGAATGATAGGCTAACTGTCATAAGGTGATGAAGGGCACTTAGAAATAGATAGGGCTTCTCTTTTGATCTTTGACCGTACTATTAAGAGGGGTTGAGACTAGTAGCTTGACTTAGGAAAGCTTCATGAACTAGGTGTGGTGCACACTTGTCTTCCTTAGCTCTAAGCAAGCCTACGTTGACTGTAAGAAAGCCTAGAACAACTTTCGTATTCATCGCGATGAAAAACGAAGTTGAGAGGCCTATTTTCTGAGCGACGGACGCTCCTGACGGAGGCGTCGGACGCTGTCCGTCGCGTCGGACAAAGGCATCGGACGCTGGGTGGTTAAGTCCACAGCGTTCATCGGCCTTCCAGTGGACATGTGTTTCTGGCTAAGATTTTTAGGGTCCGGCGGACGCTGTTCGTCGGTCAGGCGTCGGATGCTTGGAGAGCGTCCGTCGACCTTCCAGAGAGGGTGTTTTTCAGCCCAAGCCAGAGTGCAGCGTCGGACGCTGGGTTGAGCGTCCGTCGCCCCTGTGACGGAGCGTCTGTTGCTGGGAAAGCGTGTCAGAGATAGCCGTTGGGCAGGGCGTCGGAGCGTCCGTCGCCCAAACTTTGTGCAGAACTAGCCGTTGGGGCATGCGACGGAGTGTCCATCGCCAACTTAAGTTGCCAGCCCGAGGCAGTTTTCTGAGGGGTTATTTATAGCTCCTCACACTTCTCTCCCACCTTGCCTTTGCTCATTTGAGTTGTTTAGTCTGTTGAGAAGGTTGGGAAGAGAGCAAGAGCCCTAGAGTGAGAGAGTGATTCGCGAATCCATCCATCCTCTCCTCTAGTTCATCCAAGAGTTCAAGTGTGCATCCTCTAGTTGTGAAGCTTGAGTGAGTCAAGCGAAGATCGAAGCTTGTTACTCTTGGTGATCGACATCACCTAGACGGTCCGGTGGTTCTCGGAGGAAGGTGATCGCCGGAGGATTGTCGGCGGCCCTTCTCCATCGACGTTGTGATCGGTTGTGGGCGATTCACCGAGCCGGAGTGGCGAAGAATCAGCCCGTAGAGAGCACTCATCCCTTGCGCGGGATTGAGGGGGAGCTATACCTTGCGAGGTGCTCCAACGAGGACTAGGGGGTAGTGTCGACTCCTCGATACCTCGGCAAAACATCGCCGTGTCAAGCATTTCTTTCCCTAGCTCTTTCTTACCGCATTACTTTCCGCACTTGTCTTTCAATTCATACTAGAATTGTGTAGGAAGTTTTTGCTTTCTATTGACTTGCTACCGCTTTCTAGATAGGACACACAAGCGGTAGGCACTAGGGGGTTAATTGGCTCTTTATAGGTTTAATTCTTGTTTAGAAATTAAAAAGAGCCCAATTCACCCCCCGTCTTGGGCATCTTGATCCTTTCAATTGGTATCAAAGCACGGTTTGCTCAAAATTAGGCTTCACCGCCTAGAGCAAGATGTCCCATGGGGATGGACCACCTCCCATGTTCGATGGAGACGACTTTCCTTATTGGAAAGTTCGTATGGATGCCTATCTAGAGGCCGTTGACGTGGGCGTGCTCAAAGCCGCCACAAAGGGAGGCACTCTCTTCGCAGAGGACCTCAACTTTGATAAGCACAATGCCAAGGCGAAGAACATTCTTTTTCGTGGCATTTGCAAGGATGTCTTCAACCGAGTGCGTAATGCCAAAGACACATTTGAGTTGTGGACCACTATTTGTGCTCTTCATGAAGGCACAAAGAGTGAGCATGAGGAACGCTATCACTTGGTCATGGCTAAACTCAATTCTTTTTCCATGCATGCAAATGAAAATGCAAATGAAATGTACTCACGTCTTAACATTATTGTAGAAGAATTGAATGGGCTCGGTCTCAACCAAATGGCACCGGCCGATGTGGTGCGCAAGATCCTTTGTGTCTTGCCCATTGAGAAGTATGGCCACATCGTCACAGTTCTTCACCAAGGAGATCTCTCCGCCGCTACACCAACACAAATCTTGGGCAAGATAAATGCCCATGAGATGTACATGAAGATTGATGATGGTGGCTCTTCTTCCTCCTCCAAGAAGAAAGAAAAAGAGAAGGAGGAGAAGGACTTGGCACTCAAGGCATCCTCCTCAGAGAAGTACAAGATGCAAATTGTTTATGAGAGTGCAAGTGATGAAGAGGATGATGATGACCTCGCTCTCATGGTGAAGAAAACAACTAAGATGTTGAAGAAGCTAAACAAGAATGGAGTCAAGTTTGACTCAAAGAAGAAGAAATTCTTCACAAGCTGTTGACACAAAAAGCGTCAGATCTGTGAACACCTCGGGCTATTACCCAAAGCTCGATGTCGAGGGCGTGCCAGTCGATTTGACCAATCAATCGACAAGGATGATAACTAGAACAAACTGAACGAGACGACAACGATGCGCCCGGATGTCAAGGCTCAGGTTGATCAGGGGTAACTAGAGCAGAGCTAGACGAGGCAAACAGCGATGCGCCCGGATTGCCAAAGCCTAGAGGTACTCCCACGCGGAACTAGCAAGGATTTGACGGAGATCAAGGTGATGCAGCCCGTCGAAAGCTTGAAGAACTCGTTGATAGCTATAACTAATGCATAAAAAGGGTAAATTGCGATAAAAGGTAGAATAAGATAAAATTGGTTTGTTTTGAATTGGATTGATTGTTTATTCCATAGCCCTCGGGCACATATTTATACTCTCGCATGGAGAGTTGTACAAAGACACGACACGTATCCTTCCTAAAACAAACTCCTACTTTAAAGGAAACTGACTCGCGCAGGAGCCGGATAACAATATTTATTTTCTAAACAAACACACCTATTTTAAAGGAAAATAAACGACCCATGCAAGAGTCGGACTCAAACTACTATAACAATATTGGTACAAGACACCAGTTTCTTTATACTTCCTTTCGATGGAAACTTTCCATCGGCAGACCCCTTTAATCCGCACCTTCCTTCTTTGCCACTTGTAATCCTCCACTGCCGCCAAGTGCTAAATCACGCCCATCGGCATCGGCAATACTTTCCCGATCGGCAATCGGCAGCATCTCTTCGTCGGCAATCGGCAATGAACCTTTATCGGCCATCGGCAAGGGCCCTTCATCGGCAATCGGCAATAGCAGCTTATCGGAAATCGGCAATGACTCTTCATCGGCCATCGACAATGACTCTTCATCGGCAATTAGCTTCAGCAAGACCACTTATTAACCTTTGTCGGCAAAGATCACCCAGCCTTCATCGGCAACATCCTTAGTCTTCCCACAGCAGTCTCCCATCGGCCATATTGGCTCATACTTTACCGATGCCGATGGAAAACGACCATTGACCAGTCAAGCCTCAGCCCATGCAATTTTAATAATAAATCCTCGTTGTAGCACAAACATTTAAGCCACCCGTCCCCGCGGTATTTTTCGGGTTCTCCGCTTCTGCCAATGTGAAACAAAACCCCAAAAACCCCTAAGCAGGCTTAAAAAAAGTTACCGGGTCCAATACTTTTCACCCTGAGTCCACTTTCACTTTTCTCCTTGCCTGTCTTCAACCCCATCGCTCTGAAAACCAACCTGACAAAGTACTCTTTCGCAACCCCAAGGACGAATGAAGTACTCCCGGTTCTAATGGCGTCCGGTGACATCCCAAAGGTAAGCTTATCCTTTTCCAAATTTCCAGCCCTGCCAATTTTCGCAAACGAATCGGGGACTCCCCTCCATTCCTTTTCTGCCCTCGTCTTTTCTTTGAACCTAGGAACGTACAAAAGGAGTATTCGCTACCGGTTCCACCTTCAGTTGCTTGGTCCCATGGGGAATCCAATCCCGGTTATTAATCAACGGGAAAAAACCCCCCCCCCGGATCCTTTTAATCTGAATGTTTTGGTTAGGTTTGGGGGAAGGAAAATTCCCGATCATGGCCCAAACCCCCCAAAAGGGGTGGAAAAATGGTACCTTGAGCGCCAAGCGCCAAGTCACTGGCAAGAGGCAACTTGGCCAATGTATCAGGCTTCTTTGCCGACATGGAAAAGAACGGAACATGTTAATTGCCTCCTACTTCTGGTCAGATACCTTGAACGCTTTTTATTCCGACATGGCCAGCCACCCCCCCCTTTTGGTGAGGCCACATTGACCGGCCTAGACATTCTCTGCTGCCCTTCCACCTTTTTCAATAGAAAATGAGCACAGAGTAAATACCCGAAACAACGGTGGGGACGGGTTACTTCAGGAATCCAAAAACGGGGATCGGTTAAACCAGGGGGAAAGCATGCCCCTTCCTGAACATGTGGTTAAAACAAATTCATCTTCTTGGCAGGGAGTTGGGACCCACTACCTGTCCCCTCCCGACTTGGTTCTTGCCGATGGGACAAGGCTTCCCTTGGGCAGATTCTAGGTTGGTTTGTCCCTCCCAAGATCCCAGAAGGTAATGCTAGGTGGCCATCCAATCTTGGAGGCCCCGGGGTGGTTCTCAACATGTGGCTGAACCAAATCAGAAAGTACTTCAATTACTTGTTCCCCCAAAAAGTTTTTCCGAGAGCTACAAAGACCCCAGGTGGGGAAGATAATCAAAACTCGCCCTCCACTCAACTTTGGAGGCCATATTGTGCTCCAGGGACCGATGCCGTGCAGAGCAATTTGGTTATTTTTTAGAAGTTTTAAATGGAATTCCGCTACAAACGGTCGGGGCCATTTGCCGATGTAGATAACCAGTTCCCTTTGCCATTAATTCACCAATGGGATGTACCTGAAAACCGATAATTGAAAGGCCGGGATCATCTCGGCATCCCAGTGAACATCTTGGATCGGGAAAGAATGCCCCTCCATTATTTGGTTTTACTACCCTCGGTAGCGGCAAGACAACTCGTTCGGCCAACAGACAACTTGTTACTCCAAGGTAGTGCGCCTGGCAGACATTCCCCCGTGCTCTAATGGAAAAAGGTTGTCAACCTCCTGCCGATGCCGATTATAGATCTTGACCTGTCCTCCTTCACCAACTTCCTTTTTTAAACAAAAGAGTACAAGTCTTGGTGGCAAGATGGAGGTTTTAACTGTTCGCCAAATGCGCACTACTATCGGCACATGTCGTGCCGATCATAATCATCCCCAAACCAGTAAGTCCCATCCCGATGCATTCCTCATTTTAAAACCTTTTTGCCATCGGTATTTGACCTTTTGCTTTGACAGGTTTTGATCCCGTTTCCCTCCGATGGGGAAGGCGGCAAGCCCTTTCAAGCTTCGATTAATGATCCCGATCATCATCGGCCATAAGCTCCCCGTTGTGCCTTCCCCCCGACAGGTACCCACACCGCACCTGCAAAACCAGGCTACTCGGCCGCTGCTTGCCCAAGCGGGGTTTTGCAGTAAACTCATCTTCACTTACCGATTATATACTGTTTAATCGGCAAATTTACTTAATAACTTGCTTTGAATTTTTTCACATGGTCACACAACTCCCAAGCAAACAAGACCTCCAAGTTCGGCTGCCGATGCCCCCGTCCTCGGAACCTGGATCTTTTCCCTGCCCGCGCCAAGGAAGGGGAAAAGGCTTTGAGGTGGCTACCCATCTTCGTCATCGGCAACAAGTTGAACGCCAACTTCGGTGCGTGTCGGTGGGAAATTCCATCGGCTCTATTTTCCCAAATCAACCGATGGACGACACCCTCATTCAGGAAACAGTTCATGCTGCGGCGCGGCAGAGGCGGGGATCGACTCGGCAAGTCAGCCAAAACTCCCAACGAAGAAAAAAACACCCTTAATGGCTGGGGCGGTGGGCGCGGGCACGGCCCATCAGCCTGTCCCTATGGCGACTGCACCCACGGCAAGCTGAAGCAACATCACGTCTGCTGTCGTCAAGTTGCTGCGAACGGTCCGCGGCGTGCGAGCCCTCGGCAACCCATCGGTACCCTCCAAGTCCCGATGAAAAGTGGCATCACCACCACAATCAAATATGCCAGAACAACCCGGACAACACTACCATCACCAACACGTCGATTGCTCCTCGGCAGAAGCCTTCCGGCAACCGCCCCGATGTCCAAACAGCTGGGCCATCTGAATGCCAAGTCCTAGGCAAGAAATCCGTTCAAATGGTAAGTTAATCACTTGAAAATTCTGTATAATCCTTGGACGGCATTTATAACCCTTCTGTCTTCAGGCCCAAGATTCTCCGGTTGTCTTTTCTCCTTCACCTCAACCCCCAAACAAGATAACGCCAAGACCCCCTCCAAGCAGACAGCTTATTTTCCTTCTCGATTGAGTACCCGATGAGAAGGAAGAAGCTCTGTCCCAACTTATCGGAGAGATCAAACCAACTTAGGCACTGCTTTCCTTGTCCGCAAGATACCCAACTCATTAAGATCATCAAGCAAGGATTTCTTTCAAAGACATCCAAAGTCATCTCCCCCGCCGAATGGCAGAATTTTCCTCTCCAGGCCCCTCTATTAACTCAAACAATCCTTATCAGGGGCTTGCCGTCATTGCTGATGGGCCGCCAAGCCAAAGGAAGAAGAGAAGATAAATTAAACACATTGCCGATGAGAACCAAAGATATCGGCCAAGCAAAAGTCTCCATACAACCGTCAAGAAATTTCCCGAATCGGCAAAGGGAGGAGCGCTTGCGGATTTGAATTGAGGGGATCGACTGCACCAACCACAAAGAGCTAATATCCGACCCATCAAGGCCCTGGGCAAGAAAGGGCCAAATCACGAAGGCTAACTACGAAGAAAAAATCAACCTTGAGGGCTTCCGAGCCGTCCAGGAGATGGAGACATAGAGCAAATCCGCCGCGTGCGATATAAGTTTCCACTCCTTTGTAATGTCTATTGTTCGGCAAAAACTGGTAACCTGATACTTGATTTTGATTGTAAATAATGCCAGTTTGTTTTTTACCGATGTTTTATTTTTTCCTTTTCCTCCACCCAAACAGCAGTCATGTTCAACTCCTCGAGAGTTTCGGAAGTATGCTTTGCTGGAGGCGCCTGTCTTATCCATAGGAACTTGATTAGGAACCACCCCAGGCCTAGAATTCAATCTTGATCTAAAATAACTTCCACCCAATGCCCGGCAAACTCTTCCCAGTCATCGGCAATCATCCACCAAACTCATAAAGGGCGGCCTAAAATCCTGAATAATCCCAATTATTAATAGCCCCCTGGTATTTGCTCACTGTAACAATAATCGGCAATGAGGCTTCACACTTCCACGGATCAAAATTTTAGAACAATGCCGATAGCCCCCAAAAGTACGAGAGTAACCCCCAAACGGGCACCGCACCCTTTAGTTCCCACGAGCAAATCATTCTTACAACCATCTTCTGGCATTAACGAACCTATCGCAATACAACTCCCAACACAAACCATGGTTATGCCCCAAGTTAATAATTGAAATTGCCCAATTTGCCGTTGCAGCCCCCAAGCCCCATCCAAGATTGCTTCGATTAGACCATCGGACAATATTGTGTCTGCCGAGGGTCTCCATCCTTGCGCTTTGGCCTCCATGTTTCCCTTGGAGTTTGCTCACCGAAGGTCATTGCGGGTTGGCGGAATTCTTTTTTCTGGGTTTTTGTTAAAACCCTTAGGGCACCATAGAGAGTTGGTTTTCCAGACAGGTGGTGCTGCCTTTCATTACTTACATCCATCTCTTCCGATGTTTGAATTTCGGGAGCACTTCTTCATGGGTGTTTTTGTTTTGGTTGCCCTTGCTCTCCCTTGTCAACCTGCCCGCCTCATGGGCATCAAGCTGCCCCCCATTGGTCAGTACCGATTCCCTCCTCTCCTTGGCGCACCTAACCCGTCCCAAACAGGTTACCTGACCGATCGGCAGTGTGATACCCGGCATTCAGGACATATCGGGGAGTGGGGTACTTAAGCCTTCTTCCCAACATAAACAAGAAGGACACCTCCAATGATTTTTTCGACGAAGCCACTCCCGATTTTTTTTCTTCTGCCATACTTCATCTCGTGATTGCCGATATCCCACCTTTTTAACCTGTTGTGATTACTATCCAGGAGCCCCCGCGCAAGGCATCTTTAGGCATTTTCCCCCTTTCCTTCATTGGCAAACTTTCGACGTCAGGCCCACTTGATGTAGATTACCGATGCACTCCCCTAGCAGCGCCGTGTACACCTTAGTTCTTCCACCACTTCCCCATATTATTTGGAAAAGGGGTTGATCAATTTCCATCGTTTTTGACTTTAGGATTCAAATTGGATCCCCAAAGTTATTTTTTGACCAACGCTGCCTGAACACTTTGCGTCCGGTACTTAGAAGTTCATTGGCCACTTCATACCTGCCCCTGACTCCTCGCCGATGGAATACCTTTAGGGGGGTAGCTTAATCCGCCTTTCCTGAACAATAAGTCAAAATCCCATTGGCCTTCGGACATCGAAGGTGAATTTCCAGCCTTTATTCTGGTGGGACGAGGAATCGGCTCCCCATCGTTTACCCATTCAACTGCCGCTTAAAATTTGTATCCGTTCGGCCCCCTTGTTCAAAAGACACTTTCCTCCAATCCTTTTGGGCTCAAATGACTTGACATCCTGATCGGTTCATGATACAAACGAATTTCCAATTCGGCAGCATCAACTGGGCTCTTCGTCCCTCGATGTTCTATCTTTTCGGTCGAAAAAGTCTTTGTGTCCAAACCCCTTTGATGCCGGTTCGCCTTAGTGGGGCAGCGGTTGTCTCTTTCTTTTCCGTGTGGAGCAAAGTCGGAGCCACGAGGTCGCCCAATCAATTGTTGAACACTGCATCGGTTTTCCAAAAGGGAGAATTCGGTGCCTACGTTTGAGTAGATTGGTCATTTTCCAGGTCTTTACATTAAGAGGCCGGGGGATTGGATCGACTACCAACCTGTTGAATATGTGCATCGGTTGATTAAACCGATGGGCCACCTGGTTTCCATAGTTGAGTCTTCTACCGTGGCGAGCAAACCGGGGCACCGAAACAGAAACCCCAATCCTGAATTTTGTCATGGGTGGTTAACCGATGAGCAATTCTGGTCCAGGGTGAGTATGCTTTATCTATTCTCCCAACGACGTCAAAGCCTTGGGGGGGTTTGGGGCCGTGCAAACACCATCATGATAACACTCATCGGCTTTGATGCCGATGATATTTTGCCCGTCGCTGCTTGTGCCGTCTTAATTTATTGCATTCATCGGTGCTTACCCGATGTTCATTGTACACCTTCCCTCGAGATTGCATGATATTTGTCGGTTGTGACCGTACTCATTATAAAACTCGCCAATGTACTTAAGTTCTTGCCCTTGGCGCTCAGGTCACAATTGCCCTGAACAAATGATTGACTGACCCAAAAGCATTAGGTGATCGGACTGATTTACCGATGGCTACCCACCAACCTCTTTTGCAACCCGTACCTTCGGATATAGTTTTCTCAATACCATGGTTGAGCAACTTTGCCAGCAGGTTGATTGGCATTTAACACCTTTGATCGGCCAGGGTTCCCCATCGGTTGATCGCCCCCAAATATTCGTCCTCTTGTACCCTTGAAGACGTTTGACCCGGGGTCCACAACTTACGGTCTTGCCGCTAAAAGGTTGCCAATCGGCACACCTTGTTGCACGGCCAACATTGCTTGACTATAGCCAGTGGGGCTTGCAAATTTTTTGGGGGCCTTTGGAATTTGTTTGTACCCAAAAGGGGGTTGAACATCGGCCGATGCGGCTGATGACGCTCGCTGGTCTGCACGGCCAAGAATTAGTTTTGGGGCGATTAACTTTGGCGCGTCTTTTGCACGGCCAGACTTGCCGATAAAATAACCGGCTGATTTGTTCTTTTGTACCCTTGGTGATTGCTTACTACAGGTCCATGATTTACTTGTTTGCCTTAAAGTTGATTGGCACGGCACCCTTCTGCACGGCCAACGGTGCCACGATGATAGCCACGAGGCTGTTTTGTGGCGCCGGTTAATTCTTTGCCACCTGGGCAACTGACGCAGCAGGACTTTGTTTCACCGGCAAGTAATTCCCGATGGTTGGGCGTACGGTATTTTTTGGGGTGTCGCCGTTTGCAGATTTCCTGCGGCAATGCCCATTGGAAAATGTACATAATGCCATGGAACCATCGGTGTACAGATTTGCCGACGCACGGGAGTCTTCCCCTGCTGACGAAGTAGATGGATTCGGAGACATACCAATCCCCCCAGCTGGCAAAGTTGACTGACTCTGGTGAAGGTCGGACATTGCGAGGCCCCAATTTGTATTCACCGAGTAAATTTGCTTGGGTTCGATCTTGGTGGCTGATTCATCGGCGATCGGCTGTAATGGCGAAGACACCTTTGGAACCGCCGAGGAGTCGCAACAGATCCGATCCGATTGACGACGCTCTGGCCAACATTAATTGGGCTTCCCCCTTTGAAAGTTTGCTTACGCTTGCATTCAGCTCACAAACATTGGATTGGTTTATTAAACATTATTGAATGCAAATTAACCATCCTTGTTTTTACCAAGATCGGGTTGAAAGTGACTGCCGTGGCGTTGGCCGGTTTCTTGCTTCTGTTTGCTTCGCCATCCCGTTTAGGCGGGATCGAAGAGAAGCGCTTGTATTTCCTCCATCGCCCTCCGAGCCTGTTTCTGAGAATTCAGATCTGCTGTGGAGACTTCAATGACACCCTGGATTTCATGATAAATATTTTATATAATCGTGTCCCAAAGGGCGTGCCAAAAGAGGTGTTTTCACAAAAAGCGTCAGATCTGTGAACACCTCGGGTATTACCCAAAGTCGATGCGAGGGGTGCCAGTCTTTGACCAATCAATCGACAAGGAATAACTAGAACAAACTGAACAACAACACCGATGCCCCGGCGTCAAGGCTCAGGTTGATCAGGGGGGTAACTAGAGCAGAGTAGCGACAAACACGATGCGGGATTGCCAAACCTAAGGTACTCCCAGCAACTAGCAAGGATTTGACGGAGATCAAGGGATCAGCCTCAAGCTTAAGTCGGGGGTACTAAACTAATGCATAAAAAGGGTAAATTCGATAAAATAAATAAGAAAAATTGGTTTGTTTTTTAATTGGATGTTTTTTTTCAAGCCCTCGGGCAATATTTATACTCCGCTGGAATTGTACAAAGACAGACACTATCCTTTTTCCAAAAAAATCCTACTTTAAAGGAACTGACTCGCCAGGAGCCGGATAACAATATTTATTTCCAAACAAACACACCTATTTTAAAGGAAAAAAACACCCATGCAAGAGTGGACTAAACTCTATAACAATATTGGTAAAGACCTTTTTTTTCTTCCTTTCGATGGAAACTTTCCATCGGGCCCCTTTAATCCGCACCTTCCTTCTTTGGCCACTTGTAATCCTCCATCCCCAAGTGCTAAGTCAGCCCATCCGACATCGGCAATACTTTCCCGACGGCAATCGGCAGCATCTCTTCGCGCCAATCGGCAATAAACTTTATCGGCCATCGGAAGGGCCCTCACGGCAATCGACAAATTTACAGTTATCGGCAATCGGAAGACTCTTCAGGCCCCGGCAAAGTCTTCTCGGCAATTAGCTTCAGCAAGACCATTATTAACCTTGTCGGAAAGTACCCCTTCATCGGCAACATCCTTAGTCTTCCACAGACTCTCCCATCGGCCATTGGCTCTACTTTTCCGATGCCGTGGGAAAAACACCATTGACCAGTAAAAACCTCCCCCTTTGACCGTGTCGAAAAACTTTTAACACACTCTTCAAAAACCTCTCTCCAAGGTGGATTGCTACAATTGTGGCAAACTTGGACATTTGGGGCCATGCTTGCCCCGAAGAGAATAAAGACAAGTCAGAACAAGAAGTCAACAACAAGTTCAAGTACAAACAAGGGAACAAAGATGAGTCAATGAGGGGAAGAAGGTGACAAGCCATTCAAGAAGAAGAAAATTTTTAACTTCCACAAGGGAAAAAGAAATGGCAAAGCCTAATTTGGTGATGGCTCACACTTGAAGACAAAGTGACTCTTCCGGAGTAAAGTGAAGAAGAAAATGGCCGCCTGGTGATTGGGTCAACTCAACCGCCACCCACTCCTTCATATCTCCGGGCCATCCTTACAACCTAGGCCTATGGCTAAAGGTGCCAAAAGGTAAAAAAAAGGGATAGTGATGATGGGGGCTGCTCTATATGTAGTGATTTTGGTTTTGAGGCACCCCTACGATGAGCTAATTGTTTTTGAAAATACACTAAGGTCATTAGGAAGTATTAAGCTAAAATAATCACTAGAGAACCAACGATAATTTCTCTAAACTTGATGACTTGTTACCTAATGATGATTTAAGTTGGAACAAATCTCTCTCAATCTAGCCTAGGGAGCCAAAGCCTCATCAAGAAGCAATGAAAAATATAAGCTTGGAGGTCACACAAGAGCTCCTACAAATACAACTTGCTAAAAATGATAAACCAGGTTAGGAAAAACATGGCCACTTGCGATGCTAACGAATTGCTTACAAAGTCTTGCTACACATTTGCTATTAACCCGGTTGTTAAGTGTATTAAGTACTTCTTGTGAGGACTTGCTTGATGAAGTTGTAGTGAGCAAAATGCTAAGTGCAAGGGAAAAGGTAGTTGAGGCCAAAAGTTGTGACTATTGAAGTTGAGGGCAAGAAAAACTCAGCTCAAGGAAGAGCTAAGACCTCAAGGAAAGCAAGCCTTTCACTATAAGGTCGCCCAAGCAAGTGACAATGAGAAACGACCTTGATCAAATCTCTCAAAGAGGAAAATGCAAACTAAAAAAAAGGGAGAAGATCAAGCTTTGCAAGTGGAATGGAGAAGTTCACCAGGGGCAAACCTCCAATGAGCTCTTGGAACCTTCATAAGACCGAAAGTCGGCTTGGGTTCAAGGAGAACCAAATCTGAAGGCCAAGGTCAAGATAGAAGCTAGAACTACACAAAAAACAAGGGCATGGGAAAAACTATGACCCACCCAAACCCCCAAAGCCCAAGAAGTGTTTGGTGTGGTCAAAGGGTACTTTGAATTCCAATGCAAGATCCACCTCCAAGCCTTGCCCAGCAAACAAGGCCCTTCGTCATGATGCACACTCTCACAACAAAGGACTCCGGGTAGACCCCAATTTGTTTTCGGTCCTAAGATGAAGAACAAGCCCAAAGTGTATGGGTTTGTAAGGAATTGGTGGGAAAAGGCTAGGGACTGCCAAGTGTGGGTTCCCAAAAAAAGCTTAACTTCAAGTTGCTTGTGTGTAGGTGAACTCAACACCGGGGAAGTAATTGGGTGATTGATAGTGGAGCACTCAACATAGCCGGGACCGGGAGTTCACCACACGGGGAAGATTGTGAAAAGGGCCAAAAACAAGATTACCTTTGGGGACAATTCAAAAGGCAAAGTTCAGGCCTGGTAAAGTGGCCAATCCAAATGACAATCAATACAAATGTCTTGCTTGTAAACTTTGACTTCAACTTGCTATCGGGGGGGAAAACTATTGATCTGGTTTCAATGTTTTCACTCCAAATGATGTTTGCCAAGATTAAGATTTCATTGATATTCAAAGGGTTTTGGCACAAAAATCTCTACTAGTGGATTTCCCTAAAATGAAGCTAGTTCAAACTTGTTATTTCCAAGATTCTTTGGGTTGGCTATGGCATAGAAGATTAGCACCTGTGGAAATGTCAACTTTAAGAAAACTTGTCAAAAGGATTTGGTTAAGGTGTGAAGGATGTTGTGTTTGGAAGAATAAACTTTGGTGCATTCAAACCGGCAAAAGTAGCAAAACACTCCCAACCAAAGCTTTCAGTCAACCTCAAGAGTCCAAGCTACTTCACAGGTCTTTTGGACTACCACCTATCAGCCTTGGGGCAATCTTTTTGCTTGGTATAGTTATGACTTTCTAGGTTCCGGGTTATTCTTTTTCAAGAAAAGAGACCAATCTATTCAAGAAGTTTGCACTAAGCCCAAAAAGTTTGATGTGAAATCAAGAAGATAAAAGGACAAGGGACGAGTTTGTGACACCAAATTAAAGACTTTTGAGAAGTTGGTAAAGCATGAGGTGTCCGCTACTATTTCCCCTCAACAAAATGGTGTTGTAGAGAAAAGAACCGGACAAATCACACGCAAGATCAATGCTTGATGAATACAACACCCCCGAGAAGTTTTGGGGCGAAGCAATAAAAACCGCTCTATCCCAACCGGTATTGTCCAAAGGCTTCTCAAGAAGACCCCTATGAGCTTGTGAATGGGAAAAACCGGATAACCTTTTTTTCGAGTTTTGGATGCAAAGTTTGATTTCAGAAGGGCCAACACTTGGGCAAGTTCCAAAGGAGATGGAATTGGTTTCTTACTTGGTTTTTCTCTTAAAATCCAAGGCATATCGAGATTTACAAAGCTTCCGGCCTAGTGAAGAAAAACATATGACTTGGGTTTTGATGAAACAATGGCTCTCAAAAAAGCATGAAAATTTGAGTGTAGGTGATAACCCTGATGAGGCTATGAAGAATTCTCGTTGGTGCAAAACCCACGAGGTGGAAGAAGTTGAAATGTGCAACAAGTACCCCTTTCCCCCTCACACGCCTCAATTGATGAAGAACAAGTGAGGGAAGCACAAGAAATCCCCTTTATCCCTCAAGATCAAGCCGGGCCAAGCTAGGATGTTATGCCCACAACCTCCCCCCAAGGATTATAGAAGATCTACAACTAGCTTCAAGCTCATCCACAAGACCCATTATAGGGGTCCATAAGGGGGGTAACACTCGATCCAAACTTGCTTCTTATGTTGAACATCACTCTTTTGTTTCCTTCGTTGGCCTTCTAGTGTTGGAGGAACACTTCGGATCCGGATTGGGGAATGCCTTGCATGAAGAGTTGAACAACTTCACCCGGAACGAGTGTGGACACTAGAAAAAAAAAAACCCAAAGGAGCAAGAATCATTGGCAACAAGTGGGGTTTTGGAACAAGCAAGATGATCAAGGCGTGGTTGTGGGAAACAAGGCAAGATTGGTGGCAAAGGGGTTTCTACAATTGAAGGATTGGATTTTGGGGAGACCTTTGCACCGGTTGCAAGACTGGAAAGCCTTCTATTCCTTTTTGGCATTTGCTTAACATTAAAATGGACTTTTTTAAATGATTTAGGTGCCTTTCTAAAGGTTCTCAATGAACTTGTTTTGTCTCAAACCTCCCGGGTTTGAAGACCCCCAATTTTTTCCTAAAAAATGTGTATAGGTTGTCCAAGGCACTCTAGGATTGAACAAGCCTAAGATTGGTTAACTAAGGGGACTTTACTCAAGAGGGCTTCAAGATGGGAAAGTGGTACCACACTTTTCACCAAGGTGTAGAAGAGATCTTTGTTTGCCAAGTATATGTCGGAATTTATTTGGGTCAAAAACCAAGATCATAGCAAGGAATTTGGTGATTGATGTCCAAGGATTCGAGATGCGGATTGGGGCTAACCCTCTTCCTTGGCTTCAAAGTGAAGCAATTGAGGGGGGCACCTTCATACTCAAGGAATACAATTTTTTTCTCAAGAAATTCAAGAGGAGGTTGCAGGGCCAATCAAACCCCAATGCCTATAATGGGATTCGATCTCGATGAGGGAGGTAAAACCGATTGACCAATCCTCTATCGTTCTTGATCGTAGTTTACTTTTTCACCCGCCATCTAGGCCGGTTTCTGGTTTAGTGGGTGTAGGTTGGCTAGGTTTCAACAAGCCCTAAGGAGTCGATTTTGTGGGTTTAAAAAGGGAATCCTTAGGTACATAAGGCACACCCCTAGATGGGTCTTTGGTACCCCAAAAAGGGAAAGCTCCCTTCCCAAAATTGTTGGCTTTTCCATTCGGATTAGCGGGTTAAGGGTAGGAAAGTACCTCGGGGGTCCACAGCTGGAAATCCTTTTTCTTGGCCTCAAAAAGCAAAAACGTGGGATTGTCAACCCCCCAAGGCAGAATTACATTGCCAGGAAGCAAGTTGTGCACAATCTTATTCATGACCCAAAACACTTCTTGATTACGGGTGGTTTTTAAAGATGTTCCACTGTTGTTGATAATGAAAGGCCGAAAGCTTGAAAAAACTGGGTTTTTTAAACACCTTGCCCAAGCAATAGTATTCGCCACCATTTCTTAGGATCTGTGGCTAGGAAAAAATAACACTAGTTGGATTAAGACGAAGACCAATTGGTGGAATCTTCACAAAACTACTCGATGAAACAACCTTTTGTAGGTTGAGAAGCGGGTTAAATGTGCTTGATCCCTAATTCACAAAAGATGATCTTGTATGAACCCTTATGCATCTGGTAATATAACATGTTATTTTTGGTAATGCCATGGCTTGGCTAACGCGGTTGAGATAACCCCCTAAAGGGGGTTTTGTTTACAAAGCTTAAACCGCGGTTTAAACTTGCAAGCACCTAGTTCAATTTCTGTAATGCTAGCATTGCTGTGTGTTGTTTTGTCGTTTCTTTTGGTTATTTTTAGCTCCTCTGTGTCGCCACTTAGGGGGCATTCCAAGTCAAGCATTCTATACCCTTTGGGATATATGACTCTTGTTGGCTTTCATTTGAATATTTTGAAAAAACTAAAATCTAAGCCTCCCGGGAAACTATTTTGAAAATGAGAGTTTGAGAGTGGTTCTCATATCAAGCCAATCAGGTGTTATTTGGATCTTATTGGGATTGGGAATGGTTGGGGAAAAAAAAACGCAAAAAAAAATTGAAAAAAATTCTATTTAAAAGGCGGGCGGACGCTGCCGCGGACACCGGTTCAATTGCCTCCGTCTCGCGATCGTGGAGATTAATGTTCCCGCTTCAGGGCGACAGCTCCCCGGCCGAGCTCAATGCGCTCGGGCGTTTCAAAAACCTGTTCTGGAAAGCCCGCGAACAATGCCGTCGGACGCGTCCGAGCGTCCGTCGCGAACTTAAGGCGCAATTTTTTTTTAAAAATCCCCCATTTCTTCTCTTCTCTCGGCGTTCTCAGTCTTTCCGTACCCGCCGTGCCTGCCAAACCCTAAACGCCGCCTCCCCGAACCTATCGCCGCTCCGCGCGAAGTCCCGGCCCCCCGCCGGTGTGTTTCACCTGCCCGGGCCGCCCCACCGCCCTGTCCGCCGCACTAACCACCCCTCTGCAGCGCCCGAGATCCCTCTGCCCCGCACCCAGCCTGCCTTCACCGTTCACCGAAGTGTTTTAGGCCTCCAGAGAATCCCTTTCCCGGGTTTACCAGGGTGTCCTTCCGGTTCCCCTGAGGTCCCCCCCTGAATCTCTAAGGTGAATTGTTTCTTGCATTTCCCCTTTCTTGGTGCAGTTCCCCCCTTTTCCTCTTCCTTTACCTAAACCACCACTCTGATTTCCTTTTAGGGGGATTGTGGAAAGGGGGAAAGGGGGGACTTACCCTTTTCTTGTTTTTGGTCCGTATGGGGTAGGGGCAGTTGGCATTCGTCCATTTTCTTACCCCAATTTCATGTTTCAAAGACTTTGTTTAAAACCCAGTTATGTGCTTATATTTACTCCTATCTACAAGAGAGGGTATTTCAAGGTCGGTGTTTGGAAGAGAATTGGGGCAAAGCCCGCGGTACGGAAACAAGGCAAAGCCCGCAAAAACCCCCCCCCCCCCGGGGCCCCGGCGTCCACTCTTGCACTATTGTATGGGGATTGCATGTTTGTTTGTCAGGGGGGGTTTGGGGTGTGACTTTTGAGGATCTTTTGTCAAGTTTGTTACAAAGTCCGTAAATGGCAAAATGAAGAATGTGGGTCCCCGTTCCGTAGTGGTGGTGACCCCTCCACCTCCACCACGCCAACCACTGTCGGGGGGGAAAGGGCAAGAGAAGGTTGTGTCACGGAAGCGAAGGGCCCCTTATGGAATAACTCAGCAGCACACTTGCAGTAGCAGGGCCCAAGATTGCGGAGGGGTGGACGTCGCACCCGATTTGAGGCCCGCCTTCCGTGGAGCGCGTCTGAGTCCCCCCTCGCGTCCAAACGGCCCCCGCCGAGGTCAAGGCAGAGGGAGAACCCAGTCCCAAGATGAGCAACAGGAACCGCAGGGCCACTCTTCGATTGGTGAGTTGATGAGCCCCCAGAGTTTCACAATTTAAGGCTCTGGTTTCCCACCTATCCTCTAGGACCCACTACCAGACCCAGTGAGGATCAGGTCCGAGTCTCACACCGAAGAATTCATTACTTCGCTTCGTGGACTTTCATCCTGGTTCTCCCAGAGGATCCCCGGGGAGGTGATTTCTATACCCGATTCACGAGGACTTTTACAGAGCAAGTCGACACTGACGCTCCTTTAGGGCTACAGATTGCCCATCTGTACATAGAGGGGGTCGGTGGCCAAGATCCAAACACCTGCTTTTACCTTCGGGGGATTATCGATTTTATGGGTTTCAGGAGCTTATCAGAAGGACGGGTCTATCAGTTCTTATGCCTCACATGGATCTCCCCTATCACGATTCCTTCACTTTGGATTTCAGGGCCGGACTTTAGGGTTTCAGCACTCTTTCAGAGAGCTATTCCATTTAGAGTCCTCCCTACGGTTCACAACTTGTCTATGGGATCGGAGCCCCCGCCCGACCTCACGATGGAATAGTCCATTAGGGGATTTCGTGAGGCCCCGGCTTTCATCCGTTCCGGGGGGGTTCGGGAGCCCGAATACGAACCTCACTCCACTTGCTCGGATTCTCCATAGGTACTCAGGCGTACATCCTTCCTCGGTTTGGAGCCGGGACACGTTTCACGACTAAATAGGCTCCTTGTCTATCACCAAAAGGGGAAGTTCGACCTTTGGGATTGTTGTCACGAATTGAGGATATCATGCTGCAGGTTCAGAGGTCACTGGCATACATTTGTCATGGATTTAAAATTTCTTTAGTTGCCAAGACCCGATCTGGGCTTCGAGTCACTTCACAGGTCGGCGATGATTTTCCAGTATTTTTGAGTCAGCTAGTCTCTGGAAACCGCCTCGCCCCAGCAGGCTTACGACCAGGCACCGGCACAGGTTGCCACCACTCGGAGAGGTGACGACGCACGTTAAGTTTGCTCGGCGAGCTTGCAGATCTTGATGCTAAGATTGACACAAAGTGCGAAAACTGTCTACAGAGAGGACCGAATTCTTGACATTCGTGGGATACCACCAGGGGCGATACGCACCAATGCTATGAAATGAGAAAGGGTCAGGTCAGCTGAGCTCCACTCCAGGTTCCAGCACCTCAAGGCACACTATTCCATCCTTTCGAGGATCCAGGGGTGCAGTCACGCAAGGCGGGAAGAAAGGCGATAGGCGCCGCTCGGGGTCACAAAGCACGTTGGCGGGCCCCGGCCGATCGGCCAGGCGGTGGTTTACCCAATTCTTGGCCTATCAGCTGCACAGGCAAGATTCAAAACCCAACCTTGTTATTGAGCTCTTCTAGCCTCCACTCCGGGTAACTTTCACTCCTCCCAATTCAGTTCCCGAGCCTCGCAGCAGCAGCGTTCACCTACCACACGCCGACTCCAGTTGTAGTGGTACCGAAAATCCAGCGTTACCGTCCGGAGGACAGCAAGGTCAGGCACCACTACTCCTCCTTTCCGGCACCAGCTTTTCCCAAAGGGTCAGTCTCCGAACCCAGGGTCCTCTTGGTTATTTCCTGGTGAGCTTCAACGGATTTATCCATCCGGGGAATACATCGAGGCCTCACGAGAACCCTAGCCTCCTACTTGGAGCAACGGGAGAAGATTCCCCAAAGGGCACCACTGTTCACCAGTCCAAGGTTGAGATTCCTCCGGGGGGCACTTACCTTTCTTCAGTTGCCTGTCGGAGATCGCACCGGAGCAGTCCAAAGCAATAGTTACAATCCTCCGCTAATTCAACAGCGCTATTTCCTGCATTGAGACAGGTTCAGAGGCTTAGGAGGGGAGTTCAGTTCAGTCTCCTTCCATTCAACTCCCCGCAAAGGTTGCGCAGAAGGTCACTAGTTGCTTGGCTGTTACACCTTTCCCCAGCCCGAGTTTTTACTCGTCGGGTTCCCAGGCCCGCTCTACAGGGCAGGACCTTGGGGGACCATGAGCCTCAGGGGGGAGTAGTTGATCGCAGCTCCAGGCTCCTTCTACCCCAAAGGTCACCCAGTTGCGTACCGTAGGGCCGGGCAGATGTTTTCAGACGATCAATTTCAGGAATTCATATGCTCGATCGCAAGCTCGCTCCTTCACCTTTTCTCCAGCCCCAGATGCTAGTTGTTGGTGCTAACGCCAAAGGGGAAAAGGGTCGAGTAAAGGATAGGGGGGAGGAATTTGAATCTTTGATGCTTAAATTCCCGTACTCATTCATCATTCTACTTTTATGCATTTGTATCTAGTTGTGAATATAGGTTGATTTGTGTGAAAATGGTTTTGGATTGACAAACTCTTGTTACATAAATATCTTGGAGTTTTCTGTTTTGTTAAATCTCTATGTTTAAATGATAATTGAGCTTCCGCGCTATACTCCATTACATGTGCGAAATCAAGAGGTACTCCTTTCACATTCAAATCTAGATACTTGGTTTGTATTTGCTTTGGTGAGCAAGTATGTTCATTAAAATTCAAACTACCCATGCTCCTATTCCAAGTCATCAAATTCTAAAAGTACTCTCTTTCCAACTCGGGAATTATTTCGTCAATCACCAAAAAGGGGGGAGATTGAAATCAGGCCCTAGTTGGTTTCGGTTTTAATGACAATTAGCGATTATTTGGCTAATGTGTGTTTGAGGACTATGGTAGCTTAGCCATAGTGATAACACGAATGGCCGTAATTCACACCCAACCCCAAGATGGATTCATTTCGGATTTCAAAGAAACATGATAAGCCCTAAAATGATAGGCTAAGTGTCATAAGGTGATGAAGGGCACTTAAAAAAGGGAAGGGTTCCTTTTGATCTTTGACCGTACTTTAAGAGGGGTTGAGATATGCTTGCTTAGGAAAATTCATGAACTAGGGTGGTGACACTTTCTTCCTTGCCTAAGCAAGCCTACGTTGACTGTAAGAAAGCCTAGAACAATTTCCTATTATCGCGAGAAAAACGAAGTTGAGGGCCTTTTTTGACGCGGACGCTCCTGCGGAGGGTGGGGACGTTGTCCGTGCGTCGGACAAAGGATCGGACGCTGGGGGTTAATCCCACTTCCGTCGCCTTCCGGGAATGTGTTCGGGCTAAATTTTTTAGGGTCCGGCCGTCCGCGGTAAGGGGGCGGACCTTGGAGGCGTCCGTCGCCCCTCCAAGAGGGTTTTTTAGCCCGCCAGGTGCAGGTTGGACCTGGGTTGACATCCGTCGCCCCGGACGGAGGGCCCGTCGCGGGGAAAGGTGTCAGAGATAGCCTTGGGCAGGGGTGGAGCGTCCGCGCCCAAACTTTGTGCAGAAATACCGTTGGGGTGCGACGGATTTTTTTTCCTCGCCAACTTAATTGGAGCCGGGCAGTTTTTTTTGGGGGGTTATTTTTAAGCCCTACATTCTCTCCCACCTTGCCTTTGTTCATTTAGTTTTTTTAGTCGTTGAGAAGGTTGGGAAGAGGCAAGAGCCAAGTGGAGAGGATTCGCGAAATCCATCCTCTCTCCCTGTTATCAAGAGTTCAGTGTCACCAGTTGTGAAGCTTGAGTGAGTCAACGAAGACGAGCTTGTTTTCTTGGTGACGAAATCACCTAGATGGTCCGGTGGTGTCGGAGGAGGTGATCCCGGGAGGATTTCGGGGCCCTTCTCCATCGATTGGGGGATCGGTTGTGGGGATTACGAGCCGGAGTGGCGAAGAATCAGTCCGTAGAGACACTCATCCCTTGCGGGAGGGAGGGGGAGCTATACCTTGCGAGGTGGTCCAACGGGACAGGGGGGAGTGTCGATATCGATACCTCGGCAAAAACATCGCCGTGTCAAGCATTTCTTTCCTAGCTCTTTTTACCGAATTTTTTCTTTCCGCACTTGTCTTCAATTCTACTAAAATTGTTTGGGGGTTTTTGCTTTCTATTGCTTGCTACCGCTTTTTAATAGGACACCAAGCGGTAGGCACTAGGGGGTTAATCTCTTTATAGGTTAATTCTTGTTTAGAAAATTAAAAAAAGCCCATTCCCCCCCCTCTTGGGCATCTTATCCTTTCTTTCCCGTTTAAAGGAAGGAATAAGCAAAAGTTATCTCCCCTTTTTTCTCCTCGCTATTCTAATTACCCTGCTGGGTAGCCAGGCAAAAACGTTTTGCCCCTCCATTACCTAGTTCAAGCTACAATGAAAGCCAAGTGCCTCGAACCCTGTTGCCCTGGCCCTTGACACCCTTTGTTGGAGGTTTAGAATCAAGTTAGGAGGATTGGCCAGGTAACTATTAGTTATGTTGTTTGGTTCCCGATAATAGGTGCATACCTCCAACAATTAGTAGCTCAACTATTAATCATTGTTTCCAGTTGTGCTTGTCTTAATAGATTAATAACAGCCAAATGGTTAGCTAATTTTCCATTTAAAGTGCTTGTTTAGATTCAACTAAACCTGGGGCGCAACGTTGCGTGCCTCCTGAGCTGTAGTAGTGTTTCAAACGAGGGAATTGTGCAGAGGCGAAAGAAGGGGGCAAGTGGGGATCTCAAATATTAAAGTTTTCAATTGAACATCTTGTTATTACACAATCAACTATTTAAAGGAATTGTCCTTGTTTTTTTTTAGTAGAGAAATGCTGCAAGTTATTTTTTTCTTTGATAAAATATGTTTATTATGCTATAATTTCAATTTTTTTGTTGTTGTTTACAATGGTCCTACTAACTAATCCATCATTAAGTATACTTGGTTCACCCACAACTTTAGTATATAAAAACCAAACGCAGGGTGAAATAAACATCTACTATTCAACACATACCAGGTTTATTGTTAAACATAAACAAAATAGAATTTTGTTAGAGGCCAAATCGATTAGCGTCTACATAATTTTCCTCTGATATATATTATGGGTTTGTACCTGCAGGCAGTAAAAAGTCGAAATATCAAACATGTGGTTTTACCAAAAGAAAATAAGGATATCTATGTGTTTCTTTCAATTAAAAATAAATTGTAAAAATACAAATTTGTACCTTTCTTTTAGGTCACGGCCCCAAATTTGTATTTGGTGGAAACTTTTTGAAGATCTATCCCTGGGGTAAAGAAAAATAGTTACAAATTACTTAACTAGATAATCAAGAGAAAGCAAGGCAGAGTTGAAAGCGTTAACAAATAACCGGTTTATTGATCTTACCTAATTTTTCAATAGGTGTATGTAATGTTACAAGAAAATACCTACCAAAGCAAGTTTTCCTTTAAAGGGGGTGTAGGCATCAATGGTGGCAAATTTTCTGCCTCTAAACAGGAGGTTGATCCAACTAATAGGCTTCATTTGCAAAGTTCTTTCTAAAATTTGCTTAAATTGAAAATTTTAAATTTAGAATTGGGCACCCGTATGTAAGATAGGATTGCTACTCTGTTGTGGATGGTGCAGAATGTTGGCCACGAAAAAGGCATTTCAAACAGATAATGTCGGGAAAAGCGTACATTGCGTTGGTTTGCTCATACAAAAGGATCGATTTCGGAACGATGATTACGTTAAAGGGTACACCAATTAAAGAAAAGCTTGTCCAAAACCGTTGAGATGGTTTTGGAACATTCCAAGGAGACCTCCAGGGAACCTGCTTTTGTGAATCCTAACCAGGATAGAAGTGAAGAGAGGCAGAGGAAACCGAATTGACTTGGGTGGGAAATAAAAGGAAACTTGAAAGGATGGAAATATCCCAAAGACTTGCCAGAAGGAGTTGGGAAAAATATCACGTGCCGAACCTTGATTGTTCGCTGGGTTTCAACTCAGCCTACCCCCAATTTGTTTGGACTTAAAGGCTTTGTTGTTGTTGTTGTTTGTTGTTTTGTTTTTGTATTCTTTCATAAAGAAAGGGATTTAGTTATCACTGGATCTTTAGATGCTAGTAATATTTATTGGGGGAAAATAAATCACACGTTTTGATAGTAAAGAAATTAACTTCCCAATTGTTATAATTTTTTAATGTATACCATTACTGAATAAGAGAAATCTTTGCTATCTGCAGGTGGATTACTCAGTAAACCTTGGAAGAACTAATCCAAGGTTATGTAAGCATCTTCATTTTTAATAAGCTTAATCAGAGGTTAGAAAAAACCTTTCAAATATTTATCCAAAGTCAAAGTAAAATCTTTTTTATTTTATTCAAAGAAAAATCCAGTTACTACAAAAAGTAAAATAACGTGAATAACTTAACATAGAGAAGATTTTTGGTTAATTGGAAGCACAAGCAAAGTGCAAATAGTTCACCGGAGGGAACCGGCCCACGGATTTTCTATCGCCTTCCAGATTGGGTGTTGGGTAATGTCTTTTTTGTCCTGCAGGTTTCTTCATTTTCTTGTATACAAGACGGATAATTGTGTACAACAACACTTAAGGTTCCAAATCGAAAAATATACACAGAGAAAGATAAAACTGTTAGATTAACACAAAAATTTGCTCCTGAAATAACAACTGCAGGGTGCAGTTTTAAGTGCAAAAACATCAATCTAAACCCTTAAAATAATATTTTGGCGGGGCCCCTTTTTTACATGGCTCACTAAAGCTAGAATTACTAATTTTGTAAAAATTATTTTATATTGTAAACCCACTGAAAAGAATATTGAAAGAAAATAAAACCTGAGGTTGTTACTCCAATCTTAAACTTGAAGGGAATGAAAGTAACAAGGGTTTCAACTGCAACAATAATTTTTGGTACTCACCCCACTGGAATAGTGGAACAATGTATAGCCCCAAAATCTGAACGAATGAATAAATTTGGATGATCCCCTTTTACTTGGTTTTTTTTATGCTGGAATTTTAATAAAATTAAAGGGTAAATTATTGTGTTACAGAACATTTATACATGAAAAAAAATTATTGGAAATTGAAAATAAGAACCTTTTAGCTAAGTTTCTTACTCGAATAGCAAATCTGAATGGAATGGTGCAACAAGGGTTTTTTATGCAAGAATAATACATGCAACCATTAGGTTGTATAAAGATTTTAAGGAAACAGTAACGCCGAATTAATACCAATTTGTTTTTCCATTAGACCAACTTCTATTTCAGTGCAACGCCTGAACCCGGGTTAGCTTGCGGGAAAGTAGTAAGGATTCGCCTAGATTATAAAAAAGAGCCATTTTTACTATTAAAAAGCTGCCCTGGTAATAAATAAAATTTGTGTTAGAAATTTTTTGAACCAAATAGGATTTAGTATCATAATAAAACTAATCTGGTTGACCAACTTTTAAATGTGGTATATTTTTGTAGTTTAAATAAATTGTGATTAGAAATAAAACCACCAATATTGATTGCACCCTTAGCAATAAAAATTGTTTTCTAAATCTAAGCCCTAGATGTAACATCAAGGTATTTTCTCTACTAATACAACAATTCTTGTTCTAAATTAAGCCCCGCCTACCCACAAAATTTTAGAATTGGGGGGGTCACAACCAATAATTCTGGTTTGTATTTTGGCAAAAAGGAACAACGTTCGTTTGGGAGGCACCCTAAAATCTTGGACAATGTTTGGAACTCAACTGTTTATTTCATTTGAGAAATTCCGATTGAAAGATCTACTTTGCCTGCAATCGTGATTAATCAATATATATCCTCCAAATTATGGTAAATTGCATAATCAACACAAAACTACAAGGGAGCTCGAAACACTTCACATTAATCCCATATATCATAGGTAAGATTGAACAAATACCAAGGTTGTAACATTTTTATCGGCATAGCTTATACAAATCTGTCCTTCCTGGTGTATTTCATCGACCCAGGGGTTGCATGTCCTAACATGTCTATGCGTAAGGGTGGTGTTCTCTTACCTGAAATCATACATGGGATAACAATAAAAACAAGAGGGGCGAACCACATCACATAACCCAAAACATAATCAAAAAGGATACAAAAGGGAAGAAAGGGTAGGTTACGGGAAGAGAAACTTTGGAAAGGGTGGGATGACTTCACCACCTGGCCCCCCTGAAGGGGCCTGTGGGGCATTCCTGGGGTGGGGGAAAGCGATGGCGCACGAGGGGAGGGAGTCGAGTTTGGTTGGGGTAATGGGCGATCTCCCCGGGGCCCACGGAGGGGCCGAGACCGATGGGCTGTGTAGCAGGCGCAAACCATGCGGAGCTGGGGCGGCGATGATGGAGTCCAAGGAGCGCTTTTCCCCTACTTGCGAATGGAGGGGATGGCTCGTCATTGAGAAAATTGGAAATTTCCCTCTGGGGGGGGTTTCGCCCAAAGTCATATTTTTTTGGGCTTCGCTAAAATACTTTTGAAACGGTCCAACAACGTTATAATGCCATTTTAAATTTAAGTTCATTTTTAATATTTTCACCAAATTTTACCTAACTGACCATTTTACCCCTAGTCATTCCCCTCTCTACGTACCCGATAAAAAATCTCCCCTCTTTCCCTCGCACTTCTTTCCCCCCCTCCCTTTCCTCTCCCCGTTCTCTCTCTGTCTCGCCGGTGTCCCCCTGGCAGCGCGCCCAGCACCGCACCCCGTCCCTGTTCCGGCGAACGCGCCCTATCTCGTGTCCTCGGCAGCCGCCCCCTGGCGCCACCCCCCGGCGAGCCTGCCCGAGGGGCCCCACCCTCGGGGGTCTACACCCGGGAGCCACGCCCATCGACCGCCCCGTTCCGGCCAGATTCAAGAATTTGTGATTTTATTTTCGTGCCTGCGTTTTTGTTTTTTGTGTTCTTTCCTCTCATGTTCGCCTTTTAATTGGTCGATTTAAGGGCGTTTTTGTTTGTTCTTTTTGATCGATTCGGCAAAGATTGTGTGCAAATCCCCAAGTATCAACTAATTTGGTACGAGCTCGTAATCGTCTAATTTCGTTTAGGGTTAAAACCCCGTTTGGCCCCAAATCTTCATTTCCTAGAGTTTAACTGAAATGGGCGTGATCCTTAAGTAGCTCACCAACCCTTGTGTGGTCCGGGCAATGTTTGGGAGGATTTGTTTTGATTTCGACGTTTCATCGTTTTGTGCTGTTCTTTTTCTGTTTCCTCGTGTTCGTTTGTTCTTGCGTTCGACCCAATGGCCCTCGGGTGGGGCTTCGTTGGACCGATGTTCGGCTCACGCCTCAAGCCCCGCCGAAGCCTCTGCAGCTGCTTTGGCCCCTCCGCCGTGCCCCTATAGCCGCGCAGGCAATTGCCGCCTGGCTTCTTTGCGTTCGCGGTCTCAGTTCCGGCCCCGACAAACAACAAACCCGCATCTACCCTTGGTGTTGGTGCACTGCCGCCAGCCGGGCCTAGCATGACCAATCACACCGGCGTCGTGCTTTGCACCGACGTGCCGCTCCTGGGCTCCTGGCGTGCGTGGCCTTCTTGGTTCCCCGTGTTGCGTTCGTTCAACACGACAGCCCCTCCGTTCTGTGCGTAAATTTTAGGGCGGCGGCGGCCGGTCGGGCTCCCTCCCGAAACCCGGTCGAACGGAGAACTTGCCTGACCTGAGAAGCAGAGCGGATAAGTGGAACAGGGGTAAAACGGTCATCTGGTAAAAAGACGGGGTTAGAAATTACAAATTTGGAAAAAACGAAGGTAAAATAGCGGGAAAACCCTTTTCTAAGGGCTTCTAGCAACCACAAACTTAAGGGCATTTTAGCAAACCCATTTCCCTAAGGATAAAATTCCCATTTTCTTGTCAGTTTTAACGGGTTCGCAAAAATTCACGAACGCCACCATGGATAAGGTAGGGAGGAGGGCGGTGTGATGGGAGGGGCGAAAGGGGCGACCAACCGCCTGGATTCGCATTTATGCGCTGGGGGAGTTGCCGGTGCCAGGGCACACCTAGCTCGCTCCCGGGGAGTTGATGCGCCCGGGGGCGGCCCGCCCCGGCCGTGGAGCCGGCCACCATCCCCATCCCCCGGGGGGAGTTTTGTCGCCCCGTGCTGGGGTCAACCGCGTCGGGGGCCAGGGCCACCGCGCTGCCGCCGAGGGAGGGTCTGCCCCGCCTGGGGGGCTACTGCCCACCTCTCCCCCACTGCGGTACGGGGGGCCCTTTTCGCCGCCCGCGTGGGAGAAGAGGGAGGGTTTTTCCAGTAAGGTTCCAAAACGCAAAAATTTTACGACCGGACGCGTCCGGTCATTCCACGGACTCACCCACGTCCGGTCACAAACACTCCTTTGTGCCCTCACTCAGTGTCGCACACTGATCGGACCACCTGCCAGCGCCGATCACTTTTAGCGCCGCGTCCACGAAAGACCGAAACACCCCCTTATGCCACTGCCATGCTCCGGTCCACCGAGACCAGGTTCTCACTTACATGACCCCGTCTTTTTTGTAAGAGCGTCGGTGGCACCGTCGAACTGTCCCAATCTACGGGGGCAATCCCTGGTGAGGTTTCCCCTTCTCAAATGTGCTAACCACCAAGGATCACCTTTGCACAGTTTATTTATTTTCACAAGCATTTTCAAGGGGTTAGCACCCACTAGTCCTAAATGCATATGCAAAGTTTTAGAGCTTAGTCACTTTGATAACCGCTTTTCAATAAAAAAGTTTCACCTCCTTAATAGTACGGCATCTAACCAAATGTGATCACCTCCTAAGTGTCTTGATCCCGAAACAAAATGGCTCCTACATTTAACCTTTGCTTTGAGCCTTTTGTTTTTCTCTTTCTTCTTTTCCATTCAAGCATTTGATCTCCCCAGCCATCATCAACGCATGATTTCTCCATTGCTTTATCACTTGGGTTGGCTACCTATCTTTAATCCTTTGAAAACTGTTGCACTTAGGGTTTTATCAATTAACCAAAACCAAACTAGAGTTTCAATCTTCTCTTTTTGGTAATTGAGGACGCCCTTATAAAATATGAATTGAATTTAATTGAATCCCTTGCTTGCCCAGCATATTTACCATGGTAAAGGAAATCAATTTCTTAAATAAATGGTAGCAATTTGCTCCCCCTAATATGTGTTAGAGTTTGGGATTGTATTGCAATAGCTTAGAAAGAAATAAGGATCAATTTTCAAATGTGCAAGGTATAAGAGATGGACCTTTGAACGTGAACCAATCGGGAGTGCACCAATAACCAACCTTGCACCATTGTAACAGACAACACAAAAATTAAATACCCCATGAACAATATTACAAAAAGGGTTAGTTCCATAGAATGAACATAGGTTGTTACTTTAGCCTTCATGCAGTTTTTCTTTCAACATTCAAACCTACAAAGCTAACCACACAAGCTTGTATTGAAATTTGTTTGTACTGCAAAAAAAAATTATGAAATACACATTCAAATGCATCATACAATTTATGAGCTTCCCCCTATTTTGCAATTTTGATTTTTGTTGATCCCCTTACATGTTATTTCTTTGTTTGCTTCCCCTATCTATCTTATATCTTTGTGCTTTTCTCTCCCCCTTTGTCAACAATTAGCACAAAAAGAGGAGTTCAAAATTATAGATAGGTTGGGGTGAAACTATGTGAAATGAGGACATTTTCCTAATTTGGTTCAATCTAGATCACTTACAAAAAGATATTTAACTCGGTTTGATCCAAGGACAAGCTTCTTCACACCTCCAAATAAGGGTTCTCTTGTACCATGTTGAGTTAAACACTTAGAGCTCATTTTCTAGATCAAACACTAGGTTTACAAGCCCACAAACATGGCATATGCTACCACTAGATCAAACTAAGCATAGAAGCAATAGTGGTACCATACAAGCATCAAATATATTTGATTTTCATGAATGAGCCTATTTAAATGTGAAAGATGTCTAGATGCACTAAACATGTCCTTAGCAAGGATGTATGTCATGCCAATCAAATTTTACCTTGGATTGCTCGAATGAGAGGCATGTCATATAAGTGGGTGTGCATCAACACATACCGGAGAAGTCAAGTATGTTCAATTCATTCCTTAGCTTGCAAAACCTCTTCTCATCAAGTGGCTTGGTGAATATATCGGCAAGTTGATCTTCGGTGCCTACACTCTCAATGCAAATGTCCCCTTTTTTGGTAATCTCTTATGAAATGATGGCGGACATCAATATGCTTTGTTCTTGAATATTGAACCGGGTTGTTGGTGCGCTTTACGACACTCCATTGTCACATAGCAATGGAACTTGCTTGAATTTGATTCCAAAATCATTCAAAGTAGCCTTCATTCAAAGTGATTGAGCACAACAACTACCGGTCAAAATATACTCCGCTTCGGCGGTTGAAAGTGCCACACTGTTTTGCTTCTTTTATGACCAATACATAAGTGATCTTCCTAATAGTTTATATGTGCCCGATGTGCTCTTTCTCTAAACTTTGCATCCCGCATAATCGGAGTTCGAATATCCAATCAACTCAAATCTTGCTCCTTTGGGATACCACAATTCAACATTTTGTGTATGCTTTAAGTACCTCAATATTCTTTTTGTTGCTTTCAAATGACTTTCTCTTGGTTAGGCTTGAAATCTAGCACACATACATACACTAAACATCACATCCGGCCTTGATGCGGTCACATAGAGTAGGCTTCCAATCATAGACCAATACATCTTTTGATCCACCATGTTGCCACTAGCATCATTATCCAAGCTTCCACTTGTCCACATTGGTGTACTAATAGCTTTACTATCATCCATTCCAAACCTCTTGAGCATATCCTTGATATACTTGTCTTGACTCACAAATGTGCCATTCTTCATTTGCTTGATATGAAGACCAAGGAAGTAACTAAGCTCTCCAATCATAGACATCTCAAACTCACTAGCCTCATCTTGCCAAACTCGTCACAAAAATCTTGATTTGTTGATCCAAAAATGATATCATCAACATAGATTTATATTACAAACAAGTCATTTCCAAGCTTCTTGTGAAGAGAGTGGTGTCAACCTTTCCATCTTGAACCCCTTAGAGAGTAGGAAATCCCTCAATCTCTCATACCATGCTCTAGGTGCTTGTTTTAATCCATACAAAGCCTTTCTCAACTTGTAAACATGGTTGGGTTTCTTCTCATCTTCAAAATTGGGAGGTTGCTCAACATACACAAGCTCATTGATGTACCCATTGAGAAATACACTTTTCACATCCATTTGGTACAACTTGATGTTGTGGGCACAAGCATAGGCTAACAAGATCTAATTGCTTCCAATCTTGCAACTGGGCATATGTTTCTCCAAAGTCAAGACCTTCAACTTGAGTGTAACCTTGAGCCACTAATCTTGCTTTGTTCCTTATTACTATCACATCTTGATCTTGCTTGTTCCAAAAGACCCACTTGGTTCCAATCACATTATGATCCTTAGGCCTCTCAACTAATTCCCATACTTGGTTTCTTGTGAAGTTGTTTAGCTCTTCATGCATAGCATTGACCCAATCAACATCCTTCAAAGCTTCATCTATCTTCTTTGGTTCAATGGATGACACAAATGAGAAGTGCTCACAAAATGAAGCCAATCTTGATCTAGTTTGCACACCTCTTAAATATCACCAATGATAGTGTCCAATGGATGATCTCTTGCAACATTAGTTGGTTGAAGCACTTGCACTTGATTGCTTGCATTTGATAGATCACTTGGTTGAGATGATGAACTAGCCACTTGTTGTTGATCTTGCACTTTGTCATGTACTTGCTTGAACTTGATCATGAGAACCACTAGCTTGCACATTTGAGTTAGAGAGCACTTGAATCTTGTCATCTTCAACATCAATCACTTCTCTAGGCCTTATATCACCAATGTCCATGTTCTTCATTGCATTGACCAATTGAGTGTCTCTTACATCATCTAGATTTTCATCGTTCTCTTGGGAACCATTTGTTTCATCAAACTCCACATCATGAACCTCTCAAGAGTACCACTAGTCAAATTACAAACTCTATAAGCCTTGCTAGTAGTGGAGTAACCAAGCAAGAAACCTTCATCACATTTTTTCTCAAATTTGCTCAATCTAGTGCCTTTCTTCAATATGTAGCATTTACATCCAAAGACCCAAAAGTATGCTATGTTTGGCTTTCTTCCATTCAATAGCTCATAAGGTGTCTTCTCCATCATGGGGTGACAATAGAGTCGGTTGCTATAATAGCAAGCCGCGTCGGTTGCTTCGGCCCAAAAAGAATGACTCACATTGTACTCACTCAACATTGATCTTGCCATGTCAATAAGTGTTCTATTCTTCCTTTCAACTAAGCCATTTGATTGAGGAGTATACTTGGCCGAGAGTTGATGTCTAATTCTAAATTCATCACATAACTCATCAATTCTAGTGTTCTTGAATTCACTACCATTGTCACTTCTAACTTTCTTGATGGTTGTTTCAAACTCATTGTGAATGCCCTTGACAAATGATTTGAATGTTGCAAACACATCACTCTTGTCAACAAGAAAGAATACCCATGTGTATCTAGTGAAGTCATCCACAATCACAAATCCATATTTGTTTCCACCAATGCTAGTGTATGTGGTTGGTCCAAACAAGTCCATGTGCATCAACTCAAATGCCTTAGATGTGCTCATCATGCTCTTCTTAGGATGTGTATTACCAACTTGCTTTCCGGCTTGACATGTACTACATAGCTTATCCTTTTCAAATGTGACATCTTTCAAGCCTCTAAGTCATGCTTAATCAACTTGTTCAATTGTTTCATTCCAACATGACCAAGCCTTCTATGACATAACCAACCCATGCTAGACTTAGTGATCAAACATGTTGTTAATTGAGCTTCTCCAGCATTGAAATCAACTAAGTATAGATTCTCATATCTAAATCCTTTGAATATCAAGTTAGAGCCATCTACACTTATGATCTCTACATCATCCACACCAAATATGCACTTGAAACCAAGATCACACAATTGAGCTACCGACAAAAGGTTGAAGTTCAAGCTCTCTACTAGTAGCACATTAGAAATGCTCAAGTCATTGGATATTGCAATCTTACCAAGCCCTTTGACCTTGCCTTTTCCATTGTCACCAAATATGATACTATCAATCTCATTGCTCTTGTTTTCATTGATTGAATTAAACATTCTTGGATCATCAGTCATGTGTTGTGTGCACCCACTATCAAGTACCAATGCCTTCCTCTGGCTTTATAATTGACCTACAAAAGAAGATCAATTCCTTTTAGGTACCCAAACTTTCTTGGGTCTTGAAGGTTAGTTACCAAGGTCTTTGGTACCCAAATGACCTTCTTTGGGCCCACAATTGGTTGTACCAATGAACTTAGCCCTCACACCATTGGCACCCTTAAAAAGCATGTAACAAGAATCAAATTTAATTGAGGATATATTAGGTAGCTTATTCTTGTTAATCTTGCAATATTGCTCTACATTCCCAACTTGCTTGCATCTATTGTAAAACCGACCATTGCCCTTCACAACGCTAACTTTGGGAGTGACAAAGGTTGCCTTGCCTTTCTTGGGGGTATAGCCTAATCCCTCTTTGTTGAGAGAAAACCTTTGGCTACCCAAGCACTTTAGTAAGTGGGCATCTCCACCACAGGCATTGCCTAAGGCACGAGTGAGCTCATTCACCTCCTTCTTGAGGGTCTCATTTTCCACCATTAGTGAGGCATCACGAGAGAGACCATCACTCAAAGGTGAAGTGGAAGTGGTAGTGCTACAAGAAGAGTTAGTGGGAGCAACTACAATGGGCTTATAAAAGATTCATCAATAAGATCACAAGTTAGTCCCACATCACATGATACGATCACTTGCTCCTTCTTGGCTTCCTCCACTTTGACTTTCTCAATGAGAGAGGAGTGAGCCTTTTCAAGCTTAGAGTGAGCTTTGTCAAGCTTCTCATGGGCTTCCATTAGCCTCTCATGAGTGGCATTGAGCACATCAAAGGATTGCTCAAGAAGTTTTACCTTCTTGTGTAATTCTTTGCACTCCTTTCTCTTCATCTCATTGCAAGCGTGCACTTGCTCACACATTTCCAAGAGTTCTTCCTTAGTGTACTCCTCATCTTCATCATCATCATTATCATCATTCCTACAAGTATCACTTTCACATTCATCATTATCACTCACATCATATTTTACCTTGGTAAAGTTGGTAGGCTTTGCCATGAGGCATGTCTATGGAGTGTCAAAGATGGAGAGCTTGTCATTGATGACGATGCTTGCTAGTGCACTCTTGATAGATTTCTTGTCATCATCACTAGAGCTATCACTATCCAAAGAGCCATCACTATCCCATGTGACCACATAGCCTCCACCTTTCTTCTTCTTTTGGAAGGTCATTCTCTTCTCCTTCTTCTCCTTCTCCTTTTATTTCTTATTCTTTTTTAGCTTCTTCTCATCCTCATCGTTGTCACTATTGTAGGGACAATTTGCTATAACATGATCGAGGCTCTTGCAATTGTAGCATCTTCTCACATATTCTTTGCTTTTGGTGTGATCTCTTCTCTTTCTTGCACCATAGCCCTTCTTCTTCATGAATTTTCCCATCTTACGGACAAAGAGGGCCATAGCTTCATCATCAATATCACTATGATCATCATCATCACTTGACTCTTTCTTGGACTTGCTCTTGTTCTTGGATGATGACGAGCTAGCCTTGAATGCTATACTCTTCTTCTTCTTGTCTTCTTCTTCCTTCTTGTCATCCATCTCCATTTCCACACGGTATGTCTCTTGGGTCATGACATCACCTAGTACTTGGTTGGGGGTAATCTCCTTCAATCCTCCTCTTATGATGAGCAATCTCAACATCTCAAATCTTGGAGGTAGGCACATCAAGAACCGATGAGAGACATCATCATCTTTGATCTTCTCTCCCAATGCCTTCAAATCATTGACAATCACTTACAAACGATGGAACATCTCCGGAATGCTCTCATCTTCCTTCATCTTGAAGCTTGTCAATTTATCCTTGAGGATATACAACTTGGCACTCTTCACCGTCGGTGTGCCCTCATATGTTTCCTCCAATCTCTTCCACACCTCATTTGCTCTTTCACAATCCTTGATTTGCTCAAACACCTTGGAATCAATGGCATTGTATATGGTGTTGAGAGCCATTGTATTGCATTGCTTGTTGATCTTATCTTGGTTGGTGGGATCATCGGGATCAATGATAGCATAGTCATTCTCAATCACTTCCCATACTTGATCATTGATTGAACCAAGATACATCCTCATCTTTCTCTTCCAATAATCATAGCATGTGCCATCAAAGAACGGTGGTTTGCCCCCCACATGGTTGAACACAACTTGAGCCATAATTTGACACCGAGGTTGTTAAGCCTTTAATCAAACGATGACCACGGCTCTAATGCCACTTGAAAGGTCCTAATATGGCTAGAGTGGGGTGAATAGCCTATTTAAAAATCTACAAAGCAACTAGAGCAATTTAATTAGTATGATAAATAGTGAAATGCAAACTTGCTCTAGCTCTACAAGGGTTGCAAGCCACCTATCCAACAATTCTAGTTGCAATGATTACTAGGCACACAACTTGCAATGTTACTACTCACTAAGAGCTCTCAAACTTGCTACTCTAAAGAGCTCCACTAGATGAACTTAAAATAACAAAGCAAGCTCTCAATTCTAATTACACTAAAGAGCTTGCCACAACTAGTTTGCAAGAATATAAATGAGTGAGTAGGGTGATTATACCGCCGTGTAGAGGAGTGAACCAATCACAATATGCAAACCAAATCAATCACCGGGAGAATACCAAAGGGCAAGAGACAACCAATTTTTCTCCGAGGTTCACGTGCTTGCCGGCACGCTAGTCCCCATTGTGTCGACCAACACTTGGTGGTTCGGTGGCTAAGAGGTGTTGCACGAACCTCATACACACAATCGGACACTGCAAGAACCTACCCACAAGTGAGGTAACTCAATGACATGAGCAATCCACTAGAGTTACCTTTCGGCGCTCTGCCGGGGAAGGCACAAGACCCCTCACAATCACCACGATCGGAGCCGAAGACAATCACCAACCTCCGCTCAACGATTCTCGCTGCTCCAAGCCAACTAGGTGGTGGAAACCACCAAGAGAAACAAGTGAATCCCGCAGCGAAACACGAATACCAAGTGTCACTAGATGCAATCACTCAAGCAATGCACTTGGATTCTCTCCCAATCTCACAATGATGATGAATCAATGATGGAGATGAGTGGCAGGGCTTTGTCTAAGCTCACAAGGTTGCTATGTCAATGCAAATGGCCGAGAGAGTGAGGTCGAGCCAGCCACGGGGCTTAAATAGAAGCCCCACGAAATAGAGCTGTTGGGCTCCTCACTGCACTGAACACGGGCCGACCAGACGCTCCGGTCATATTGACCGGACGCTGGACCTCAGCGTCCGGTCGTGCGATGTGCACCACGTGTCATCGGCTTCAAACGCCGATCACCCGATTTCAATGGTCATCTGTTGACCGGACGCGTCAGTTAGAAAGTGACCGGACGCTGGATCTCAGCGTCCGGTCATTTCCAGTAAGGTTCCAAACACGACATTTTACGACCGGACGCGCCCGGTCATGCTCGACCGGACTCACCCAGTGTTCGGTCACACAACGTCTCCTCTGTGCGCCTTACATCAGCGTACGTCAGCACTGACTGGACGCACCCTGCCAGCGTCTGATCACTTTTAGCGCCAGCGTCCGGTCGAAGACCAAAACATGCGCCCTCTGCTGCCACTGACCGGACGCTCCGGTCCAACCGAGACCAGCGTCCGGTCACTTACAGTGACCTCTGTCTTTTTGTATAGGTCGCCGGTGGCACCGTCGAACTGTCCGCACTCTATGGGCGGACACTCCGCCGGTGAAGTTTCCTACCCTTGCTCAAATGTGCTAACCACCAAGTGTATCACCTTGTGCACATGTGTTAGCTTTATTTTCACAAGCATTTTCAAGGGTGTTAGCACTCCACTAGATCCTAAATACATATGCCATGAGTTAGAGCATCTAGTGGCACTTTGATAACCGCATTTCAATACGAGTTTCACCCCTCTTAATAGTACGGCTATCTAACCTAAATGTGATCACACTCGCTAAGTGTCTTGATCAGCAAAACAAAATGCCTCCTACTATTTATACCTTTGCCTTGAGCCTTTTGTTTTTCTCTTTCTTCTTTTCCAAGTTCAAGCATTTGATCATCACCATGACATCATCATCGTCATGATCTTCTCCATTGCTTCATCACTTGGAGTAGTGCTACCTATCTCATAATCACTTTGATAAACTAGGTTAGCACTGTTGGGAATATGCCTAGAGCTAATCATGTAGATGATTATATTCCGATTGTATCCATGATTAATAAAGTGTTCTTTGAATATCCATTATAGACAACTGGTATTGATTGACAATTATGTGAATTGTTTGTGGAACTCAATTACCTGAATGGTTATTCTAAAAGTTGTCCCTGGTCGGCATTCTTGTAAGAGCACACTTGAATATTAGACCAGCACATGTATTAGTTGATGGCTATGTTTCACAAGTCATAGACATGGAGATGTCAAACTAATAATGTGGGCACATGTGAGACATGTAGGCTGGACTGACCCAACAAGAGAAAGTCTCTATTCATGTCATGTACGTTATGTCCTTAGACCTGAGATTGTGGTATGTACTCAAGATGTGAAACGATCTACTTAGAGACTATCAAACGCTACTCCCTTATTGGGTAGTTATAAAGGTGGTCCTTGGGTGGTCGGGAAACATGCTGTGAGACATAGACAATCAAGATGGAATTTGCCCCTCTCTTCGTGAGAGAGATATCACTAGATCACTCATGTGATTGGATCAACAAATGCATGGCCATGCTTGGGTTAAGTGTTAACCCACGAGTTGAACCATCTATCGAGTGGCAAAGGGAATAACTTGTACATGGTCATAGTGGTTCGTCTGATATGATCACAGCGTATGCATAGGAGTTGACACGCCTTGCTAGAGGCCGCTATCAACTATTGGTCGAGTAAGAGTACTTGGGCCATGTCTATGTATGCGTGAGCCCATAGGGTCGCACGCTTAAGGGGCTGGAAGCCTAATTCGGGTTGGACCCGAATTAGACAAGGTTTAGGGTTTCTAATGGGCCTCCAACGTGGGAGCTCGTTAGGACGCCTATATAATCAAGGGGTGGGCGCGGGGCGATATTGATCCACGCCTTTTGGCAGCCGCCGTCGCCTCCCCACGCTCGCGCCTTTTGCTCCTCGCGGACCTAGCAGTCCGGAGGCGCAACGCTTCCTCCCTGCACGTGTGGGATTCCTCAGAGGTGCTGCATCTGGAGCACAAGGACGAACCGTGCGAAGGGGACGTTGAGACGGACGACCACGCAACTGCACTGCCTGCTGCGACGCGCACGACTACATCAAGTCGTCTTCCGCTGCACCTGCGCGTCTAGTGGTAATCTCGTAACCTGTAACTAGCAGTAGATCCTGGTTTATGAGGTCGAAAAGTTTTGTTTTCTGGCTAGCGTAGCAAGCTCGTATCCCATCAGTGGTATCAAAGCCGTTACTGCCTCGTTATAGGTTCAGATCCTAGCATATGGTGATATGCGGGTTTTATGATGAATCTCAGACTTTGGTTCATGTCTTGTTGCGATGGTATTGCATCAACCTACTCGTACCGGTCGGAATTCCGCCATCCGAGTTAACAGATACAAGTAAATCCAGTCAGGGTGAGTTGGAGATCAATTAGATTGATCGAATTGAAACCTAGGTCAGAAGTCGGGCGCATGTGATGCGCGTCGGGAGTAGATGCGATCTATGTAGATACGATCTATGTAATCCCAGTCAATTTTTGGCTGATGAGATCAGTCCGATGAGATTTTCATAGTGATTCCATAGATGCGATCTATGTAATCCCGCTTGGTGTTCAGGGCGCTGCCCTGAAACCCGCGGGGGGCCATCTTGTGATCTTGCGACTATGTAATTAGTATAGCTTGCGGTAAGATAGTTCTTGGAGGACTTATCACAAGAAGGATGTCACACGTGGATCATGGAGATGGAGATCACCATGATGGGCAGGATCATGGAGATGGAGATCACCATGATGGGCAAGATGATGGAGATGGAGATCACCATTATTTAAAGGGCCATACCAAGTCACTATGTGTGAATGTGATTCTCATTTCATTCTACTTTTGTTGTTCGCTATTATGTTTTGTCTACATGAATATGATAGTAAAGTAGAATGATCCCTCAGCAATGTTTAAGTTGTATGCTTCCCCAAACCTTGCACTGTCACGTGTCTTGTACGATTGGTGGTGGGCCTATGAAATTAGGGTGCCACTGATTTTCCTTGACTAGACAGGTTCGTGTCGGACACTTACTAGCAGAAGGTTTGGTTACTTGAACAAGGTTATCCTAACCGTTAGGGACCTTGAAGCATGGGGAGGTTGAGCGTAGCATAGAGATGCTGCCCAACAACAAGAGTCATATGTGATATGATTAGCAAAGTGTTGCTTACCGATCTACCATGTCTTCTAGCGGTGATGCTAAAGCTCACTAGTTGACTTGTTAGTTGTGGGTCTTGAATCACTAAGTATCAATTGAGGGATATTGATTTTAGTGGGAGTATGTTTTATTTTGATATAACTTACTCCTTCATGGATACATTGTCTTAGTATTTTGCATTACTTTTGTTGTAGATGGCTCCCAGTAATCAGCCATTTACTTTGTGATCAATTCTTGAGAAAGATAAGTTGAATGGAACAAATTATGCGGATTGGATCCGCAGCCTGAGAATTGTTCTCAGGGCTGAGAAAAAGGAAGATATTCTAGACACCCCATTACCAGATGAACCTGATGATAATGCACCTACTGCAGAGAAAACCGCTTACAAGAAAGCATGTGATGCTGATCTTGAAGTGAGTTGCCTCATGCTTGCTTGTATGGAACCTGATCTACAGATGCAGTTCGACAACAATCATTCAGCGAATGATATGATCGTGGCGCTTGAAGATATGTTCCAAACTCAAGCGCGGACTGAAAGGTTCAATGTCTCTAAGGCGCTTGCAGAAACCAAGCTGGCTGAGGGCGCACCTGTAGGGCCACATGTAATCAAGATGGTTGGTTACACTCAGAGGTTGGAGAAGCTAGGCTTCGCAATTGGCCAAGAGTTGGCAACTGATTTCATTCTTGCGTCTCTTCCGCCCAGTTATGGAAACTTCATCTCGAACTACCATATGCATGGGGTGGAGAAGGGCTTGAATGAATTGTGTGGCATGCTTTAAAACAGCAGAAGCTGATATCAAGAAGGCAGCATGCAGTAGCCATGTGATGGCGGTCCAAAACAAGCCTAACTTTAAAAGGAGGGCTGGGTGGAAGAAGAAGGCGAAGGCTAAAGATGAGATCTCTAAGCCAAACCCTCCTCCTGCCAATGGACCAACTGCTGAAACAAATATGCTTTCATTGTAAGGGGAAAGGTCACTGGAAGAGAAACTGCAAGCTGTACTTGGAGTCCTTAGAGAAGGATGGCGGTAGTAAAGGTACTCCCGCTGCTTGTACACTTGTCGTTTATGTTACAGATATTTTTCTCGCTGATTCTTACATTAATTCCTGGGTATTTGATACCGGATCGGTTGCTCATATTTGCGAAACGATCCAGGGATTGGTAAGAAGTAGAAGCACGAGAAGAGGCGAAGTTGATTTCCGCGTGGGCAACGATGCAAGAGTTGTTGCGTTGAGCGTTGGGACGATGCAACTTCACCTCCGTCAGGATTTATCATGGAATTGAATAATTGTTATTTGTTCCTAGTTTAAGTCGAAACATTGTGTCACCTTCATGTTTGATGAAGGATGGTTATTCATTTGCGAGTAAAGACAATGGTTGTGTGATCTCAAAGAATTACATGTTTGTGGCTTTTGCATCCATTGTGAATGGATTGTTTATTTTAAATCTTGATGATACACCTATCTGTAATGTTAATGCTATAAGGCCTCGGCTTAATGAGTTAAGTTCTACATATTTGTGGCATTGTCGTTTGGGTCATATAAGTGAGAATCGCATGAAGAGGATCCATGATGATAGTCTTCTAGCTTCGTTTGATTTTGAATCATACGACATGTGAGGCTTGCCTACTAGGCAAGATGACCAAGGCGCCATTCAAAGGATTTCCTGAGAGGGCGTCTGACTTGTTGGAACTCGTACATACTAATGTATGTGGACCAATGAGCACGACAGCTAGAGGTGGATTTCAATACTTCATAACTTTTACTGATGACTTTAGTAGATATGGATATGTCTACCTAATGAAGCATAAGTCTGAAACATTTGAAAAGTTCAAAGAATTTCAGAATGAAGTAGAGAATCAACGTGGCAAGAAAATTAAAGCCTTGCGATCTGATCGAGGAGGCGAATATTTGAGCCATGAGTTTAGCAATCATCTAAAGAGTTGCGGAATTGTTCCACAGCTTACGCCACCTGGAAGCCTCAGAGAAACGGCGTGTTCGAGCGACGTAATCGGACTTTGTTGGACATGGTTCGGTCTATGATGAGCCAGTCAGACCTACCACTCTCATTTTGGGGATACGCTCTAGAAACAGCCGCTTTCACATTGAATAGGGTACCGTCTAAGTCCGTAGTCAAGACACCATATGAGATATGGACTGGTAAGAGTCCCAGTTTGTCTTTTCTAAAGATTTGGGGTTGTGAAGTTTATGTCAAACGACTTATGTCAGATAAACTTACACCCAAGTCGGACAAATGCTTTTTCGTGGGATATCCAAAGGAAACTTTAGGGTATTACTTCTACAACCGATCAGAGGGCAAAGTGTTTGTTGCTCGGAATGGTGTTTTCTTAGAGAAAGAGTTTCTCAACAAAGAGAAAAGTGTTAGAGAAGGTGTATCTTGAAGAAGTTCAAGATGAACCAGTAGGAGATAACTCTACGAGTGATGCTAATGTAGCAGAACAAGTTGAGATACCTGTGGCAAGAGAAACACCACCACAACCACGAAGGTCAGCAAGAATCCGTGAGGCACGTGGGGAAGTGTTGTTGTTAGACGATGATGAACCTGCAACGTACGCGGAAGCAATGATGGACCCAGATTCCGAGAAATGGCAAAGTGCCATGAGATCCGAGATAGATTCCATGGGTGACAATCAAGTTTGGAACTTGGTTGACCCGCCTGATGGGGTTAAACCTATTGAGTGCAAATGGGTCTATAAAAAGAAAAGGATATGGATGGAAACGTTCACGTCTATAAAGCTCGACTTGTTGCAAAGGGTTTTCGGCAAGTTCAAGGAGTTGACTACGACGAGACATTCTCGCCGGTAGCGATGCTTAAATCTATCTGGATCATTCTAGCAATTGCTGCTTATTTCGATTATGAGATTTGGCAGATGGATGTTATAACAGCCTTTCTAAATGGAAATTTGGAGGAGGACGTGTATATGATACAGCCCGAAGGTTTTGTTGATCCTAATAATGCTAGAAAAATATGCAAGCTACAGAAATCCATTTATGGGTTGAAGCAAGCATCTCGGAGTTGGAATATTCGTTTTGATGAAGTGATCAAAGGGTTTGGCTTTCGTCAGAATGAAGAAGAACCTTGTGTTTACAAGAAGGAAAGTGGGAGCGCTGTTGTATTTCTAATCTTGTATGTGGATGACATACTATTGATTGGGAATGACATTCCTATGTTGCAATCTGTAAAGACTTCACTGAATAATAGTTTTTCTATGAAGGATTTAGGAGAAGCAACATACATTTTGGGCATCAAAATCTATAGAGATAGATCAAAGAGGCTTATAGGATTAAGTCAAGAGACATACATTGACAAGGTGTTGAAACGGTTCAACATGGAACAATCCAAGAAAGAGTTCTTGCCTATGTCACATGGTATACGTTTCAGCGAGAAGCAGTGTCCTTCGACAGTTGATGAGCGGAAACGAATGAGTAAGGTTCCATACGCTTCGGCAGTTGGTTCCATCATGTATACCATGATATGTACTCGCCAGATGTTTCATATGCTCTAAGTGTTGCGAGCAGGTACAAGCCAATCCAGGTGAGAGTCACTGGACGCTTGTTAAAAACATTCTTAAGTACTTAAGAAGGACTAAAGATGTGTTCCTAATCTATGGAGGTAATGAGGAGCTCGTTGTAAATGGTTACACCGATGCTAGCTTCCAAACTAACATAGATGATTCACAGTCTCAAGATGAGATCAAAATGTGCAAAATACATACGGATTTGAATGTTGCAGATCCTTTGACAAAGGCTCTTCCACAGCCTAAGCATGAGGCGCACTTGAGGTCTATGGGGATTAGACATCTAAGAGATTAACTCTAGTGCAAGTGGGAGACTGTTGGGAATATGCCCTAGAGCTAATCATGTAGATGATTATATTCCGATTGTATCCATGATTAATAAAGTGTTCTTTGAATATCCATTATAGACAACTGGTATTGATTGACAATTATGTGAATTGTTTGTGGAACTCAATTACCTGAATGGTTATTCTAAAAGTTGTCCCTGGTCGGCATTCTTGTAAGAGCACACTTGAATATTAGACCAGCACATGTATTAGTTGATGGCTATGTTTCACAAGTCATAGACATGGAGATGTCAAACTAATAATGTGGGCACATGTGAGACATGTAGGCTGGACTGACCCAACAAGAGAAAGTCTCTATTCATGTCATGTACGTTATGTTCTTAGACCTGAGATTGTGGTATGTACTCAAGATGTGAAACGATCTACTTAGAGACTATCAAACGCTACTCCGTTATTGGGTAGTTATAAAGGTGGTCCTTGGGTGGTCGGGAAACATGTTGTGAGACATAGACAATCAAGATGGAATTTGCCCCTCTCTTCATGAGAGAGATATCACTGGATCACTCATGTGATTGGATCAACAAATGCATGGCCATGCTTGGGTTAAGTGTTAACCCATGAGTTGAACCATATATCGAGTGGCAAAGGGAATAACTTGTACATGGTCATAGTGGTTCGTCTGATATGATCAAAGCGTATGCATAGGAGTTGACACGCCTTGCTAGAGGCCGCTATCAACTATTGATCGAGTAAGAGTACTTGGGCCATGTCTATGTATGCATGAGCCCATAGGGTCGCACGCTTAAGGGGATGGAAGCCTAATTCGGGTTGGACCCGAATTAGACAAGGTTTAGGGTTTCTAATGGGCCTCCAACGTGGGAGCTTGTTAGGACGCCTATATAAGCAAGGGGTGGGCGCGGGGCGATATTGATCCACGCCTTTTGGCAGCCGCCGTCGCCTCCCCACGCTCGCGCCTTTTGCTCCTCGCGGACCTAGCAGTCCGGAGGCGCAACGCTTCCTCCCTGCACGTGTGGGATTCCTCGGAGGTGCTACATCTAGAGCACAAGGACGAACCGCGCGAAGGGGACGTTGAGACGGACGACCACGCAACTGCACTGCCTGCTGCGACGCGCACGACTACATCAAGTTGTCTTCCGCTGCACCTGCGCGTCTAGTGGTAATCCCGTAACCTGTAACTAGCAGTAGATCCTGGTTTATGAGGTCGAAAAGTTTTGTTTTCTGGCTAGCGTAGCAACCTCGTATCCCATCAAGCACTTAGGGTTTCATCAATTAACCAAAACCAAACTAGAGCTTTTAACGTTGTCGTTGTCGTCCTTCAGTCGATAGGCGCCCAGTCGGATCACTTCGATCACCGTATAGGTTCTTCCCAAGGCGGAGAGAGCTTGTGTTTCTCCTTGGTTGATTGAGTGCTTCAAAGCATGAGGTCTCCGACCTCGAGTATCCTTCCACTGATTTTCCTCTCATGGTACCTGCGGAGAGCCTACTGGCAGCGAGCGGAGCAGATGATGGTCGTCTCGTGGGCCTCCTCGAGCAGGTCGATTGCGTCTTGTTGAGCCTCCATGGCTCGGTCGTGGTCGAAGGCCTTCACTCTTGAGGTGCCGTGGTCGAGGTCAGAGAGCAGCACTGCTTCAGCTCCATAGGCCAGGAAGAAGGGTGTGAACCCTGTTGATTGGTTTGGGGTCGTTCTTTGGCTCCAGAGGATTGCTGGGACCTCTGCAACCCATCGCCCGATGTTACTTGTTGAGTCGGTCGAAGATGCGTGGCTTAAGTCCTTGGAGGACCATGCCATTGGCATGCTTGACCTGACCATTAGTACGTGGATGTCCGACCGATGCCTAGTCGATCCTTATGTCGTATCCATCACTGAAGTCCAGGAACTTTTTCCCGATGAAGTTAGTTCCATGGTCAGTGATGATACAGTTAGGAATGTCGAACCGGTAGATAATGTCGAGGAAGAATTTGATCGCCTTTTCTGAGCATATGTTGATGATGGGCTTGGCCTCTATCCACTTGGTGAATTTGTCGACCACCACAAGCAGGTGAGTGAAGCCGCCTAGGGCCTTTTTGAGGGGTCCTACCATGTTGAGGCCCTAGACCGTGAACCGCCATGTGATGGGGATGGTTTGAAGCTCCTGTGCGGCAAATGAGTTTGCCGAGCGTAGAACTGGCATCCCTCACACCTGCGGACGATCTTCTCTGCATCTCATAGTGCGGTGGGCCAGTAAAAACCTTGATGAAAGGCTTTTCCGACCAGCGACCTCGGGGCCACGTGGTGTCCGTAGATTCCAGCATGGACCTTGAGGAGGAGTTGTTTCCCTTGGTCGGTAGGGATGCACTTCATGAGTACTCCCGACGGACTTTGTTTGTAGAGTTCGTTTTCGATTGCAACGAATGTCTTGCCACGTCGAGCGATTCGTCGCGCTTCAGTCCTCTCTGGTGGGAGAACCTCCTCGAGGAGGTAGGCGAGTAGCAGCGCTCGCTAGTCGGCTTGATCGAGTACTACCATGGCGACGTCGGTGGGTGATGTCGTTATGGAGACACTGGGGTCGGAGCCCTCGAGCACCAAGTCAGCATCGGGGTGTGTCTGGATCAGACCTTCTAGGATGCGGGCAGATGGTTCATGGAGGTCATTGATGAAGACCCTGTCTGGAGAGAAAACCTACCTAGCAGCCAATTTCATGAGAAAATTTGTGGCATCATTGTCCTTTCGGGGGACATGGTGTAGCTCGATCCCACTTGGAGATTTGTCCCATGGCGTCGTGGTTGCGGTCGATGTCTCGAGCGGGTATGAAGTGACGACCGAGACTTCGTGGTCGGTGAAATAGTGCAGGAGCTTCCCGGGTCGCCATTAGCACAGCGTATAGGAGTTTTTGCACCTAGGGGTACCAGACCTTGGGGTCGGTGAGTACCTCCCCGATGAAGTATACGGGTTGTTGGACGTTAAGGTGGTGTCCTGGCTCCTCCCTTTCGATGACTAGGGCGGCGCCCACCACGTGGTTGCTTGCCACGACGTAGAGGAGGAGGGGTTCTCCCGTTCGAGAGCGACGAGGATTGGGGCCAACGTTAGTGACGCTTTGAGGCTCTCCAAAGCCCATTATGCTTCCTTAGTCTAGATGAAAGTATCCGTCTTTTTGAGAAGTTTGTAGAGAGGCATCCCCCACTCGCCGAGCTAGGAGATGAATCGGCTCAGGGTGGCCAAACAGCCGGTGAGCCTTTGTACACCTTGACATTGCATATAGGGCCCATGTTGGAGTTGGCCGTGATTTTTTGGGGTTTGCCTCGATGTCGCGTTCGGACACGATGTATCCAAGCAGCTTCCCCTTTAGAACCCTAAAAACACATTTGTCGGGATTTAGTTTGATGTTGAACCTTCGGAGGTTCATGAACGTCGCGGCCAAATTTGCGATCAGGTCGCAAGCTTGAGCCGTTTTGACCACTATGTCATCAACATAGACGACGATTATTGGTTTTGGTCACTTGACTTGGTCAGGCTGATCGAGCAGGTCAATTTGATCAGTGAAGCATTGCTGCATGCACCGTTGATAGGTGGAGCTAGCGTTCTTCAGACTGAAAGGCATGGTTACGTAACAGTATGAACCATACGGAGTGATGAACGAAGTCATGAGCTGGTTGGACTCTTTCATCGTTATCTGGTGATAGCCTGAGTTGGCATCTAGAAAGGAGAGGATTTCACATCCTGAGGTGGAGTCGGCTATCTGGTCTATGCGTCGTAAAGGAAATGGTTTGTCGGACATGCCTTGTTGACGCTAGTATAATCAACGCACATTCTCCATTTCTTGGTCTTCTTTTTAATAAGAAAAGGACTAATAAGCTAGTTAGAGTGGTATACCTCTTTGATGAAGCCGGCTGCCAGGAGTTTGCAACCTCCTCGCCTATGGCCCTACGCCTCTCATCGTTAAAGCGACGCAGGCGTTGCTTTGCGGGCTTTGAGCCCGGGATGAGGCATAGTGCATGCTCGGCGACCTCCCGCGGTATGCCTAGCATGTCAGAAGGTTTCCATGTGAAGACATCATGATTGGTGCATAGAAAGTCCGCGAGCTCGCATTCCTATTTGGCCGGGAGCTGGGTCCCGATCCGCACCGTCGTGGTAGGGTCAGTGGGGTCGATCCCCACCGCCTTAGTTTCCTCGAGTGGGCGGAAGGCAGTTGAGGAGGTTGGCTTGTTGCAGTCCAGGACTGCTGGGGTCGACAACTCCTCGAGCCACAGGAGCTCGGAAGAGTTGATGATGGCAGTGGCGAGCTCGTAATGCTCGTGGTCGCATGTGTAGGCGTGCAAAAAGGTGCTACCCATAGTGATGATGTCGTTCGGTCCTGGCATCTTCAACTTTAGGTAGGTGTAGTTGGGGACCGCCATGAACTTGGCGTAGCATGGGCGCCCCAAGATGGCGTGGTAAGACCCCAGGAAGTCCACCACCTCGAAGGTGGGGACCTCCGAGTGGAAGTTCGCTGCCAAACGTGACGAGCAGGTGGATCTGCCCGAGCGGGTATGCCTGCGCTCCCGGGATCACGCCGTGGAAGGGAGAGCTCGTCGGACAGAGCTCCGACCGGGGGTTGCGCATGGCGTCGAGGGTGTGGACGTGAAGAATGTTGAGGCCGCTGCCTCCGTCCATCAACACCTTGGTGAGGCGCTTCTTTCGAACAATGGGGTCGATGATGAGCGGGTAGAGACCCAGTCTGGCAACGTGGGAGGGATGGTCCCTCTGGTAAAAGGTGATTGGAGATTTCGACCAGCGAAGGAAGGAGGGGACGGCCGTCTCGACGACACATGCCTCTCTATAGCGCACTTTGTGGTGGTGCTTGTAGTAGATAGCATCGGGTCCCCCGAAGATCATGACGCATTCCTTAGGGTCAGGAAAGTCATCCCCATCCTTGCCCACCACGCCTCCTTTCTTGGCCGTTGCCTCCTTGTCCTTTCCTTCTTTTGGCCCGCCAGCGTATCATAGGAAGCGCTTGAGGAGCTCGCAGTCCTTGTAGAGGTGCTTGACGGGGTAGGCGTGGTTGGTGCATGGACTATCCATGAGCTTGTTGAAGTGGCTGGGCTAGCCCTGTTGAAGCTGCTTGCCCACGCGATCGGCCGCTGCGACCAACGCGGAGTTGTCCAGTCAACACTGATCCTTCTTGTTCTTTTTGCCTCTCTACATGGAGGGGCCCTCATCTTGGTCCTCGCACTTGGCCTTTCCCTTGTCCCGGCCTCCGTTGAAGACCGCTCCAACCGCCTCCTTGCCAGAGGCGTGGTTCATGGCGACGTCGAGCAGGTCACGGGTGGCCTAGGGCTTCATACAGCTAAGCTTGTGAATCAAAGATTCACAGGTTGTCCCAGAGAGGAATGCGCTGATGACGTCCGCATCGATGACATTAGGAAGGGAGTTGCATCATTTTGAGAACCTACGGATGTAATCCCACAGGGACTCGTTGGGCTCCTGTTCGCAGCTCTTGAGGTCCTAGGAGTTCCTAGGATGGACATATGTCCCCTAGAAATACCCGATGAAGATCCTCTTGAGGTCCGCCCAGTCGCGGATGCTGTTTTGTGGGAGGCATTCAAGCCACGCTCGAACATGTTCCCCCACGCAGATGGGGAGGTATTGAATGATGAAGTGGTCATCATCCACTCCTTCGGCTCGGCAGGTGAGCCAGAAGTCTTCGAGCCATATACCAGGATTCGTCTCCCCGACATATTTGGTGATGTTGGTAGGCGATCGGAAGCGATGTGGGAACAGCGCTCTCTAGATGTGTCGGCCAAAGGCCCGTGGTCCCATCCATCCGGGCTAGGACTCTAGTCGTCTGGCCGGTGACCATACCTGGGGTGCATCTCACCGGTCCCCTGGATGGTTCGGCTGGAGCCCATGCTGCCTGCTCTCAGCGCCGCCCGGTGGACGTCGTCGTCATGCTAGGCCTGACGCCGGTTATTGATGACGCCGCGAGTGTCTCGATTTGGCCTGAGGCATTTGCTCACAGGCGGTCGGTGTGGAGCGGGCGTCGGGTCTAGCCATGGCGCACCTACGCCCTCTTGTTCCACGCCTAGCGACTGTAGTGGTGAGCGGATGGAGCGATTCGTCTGGTGCGTCCCCACTCCCTTGGTGGGGTGAGAGGGCATGAGTCGGTGTCATGACGCGGAGCTTTTCGCCTGTTGAACGGCGACGGTCTCCACCAGCGCCTGGAGGTTCTGGTGGACCGCCTGCTCCTGTGGGTCGACAGGCTCAGGAAGGCCACGCAGAAGCATCACTACCGCGGTGATGTTCTGGCTAGCCTGAGCGAACTGTGGGGGATCATTCACCCCATCGATGATGATGCGCCGAACCTGGTGGGCGCGACCCCAGGCGCCGCTCGTCGGGTTACGTGCACAAGGCACAACGTGGTGTGCCGAGCACGTTAGCGCAGGTGGCGGCTGGTTCTGCCATCTTTGTCATAGCTCCTCGTCGTGCTCCTGTGCACATGCGAGGGCCTCCGCACGAGGGTCTGGACGGGTAGAGACTACGCTACCACCGGCAGCTGTCCTGGGGCATCCGCCATAGCGCACTCCTGGGATAGAGGGTGGCTAGGTGCCATGACGTCGTCGATGCTGGAGCCATCGCTCTCAACCTCATCATCCATGAGGTCATGGAAAGAGGCTGGAGCATAGCTTCCATCCCCACGAATTCGGATGTGAGAGGGGGCGTTGGTAGCATATTTTGGAGCCCCCGTGCGTACGCGTCCGCAAGGGACGCGAGGCCGTAGGGGAACCGATCACGTGGCGGTCGCGGTAGGAAAATAGTAAATAGCGAGTAAATAACAGTATGTACGTTACTCACAGTGGAGTTTGAGCCTAGCGTAGGCTCAGAACGAAGCACAAGCACCTCATCGTTGAGGTTGTCGGGTCACCCGGTGCCGACGAAGGGTGCTCCTCCTCCATCGGGCGCTGGGAGAAGGGCCTCCTCGTGGAGGCGAAGTACACCGAGCCGGTCAGAGACGACGTCCAGGCTTTCGAAGAGGAAGGCCTAGGACGACTCGAAGATGGGAGGAACCCACATCCCAATAGGTGGGAGTGCGGGAAACTCCAGCGAGCCAAAGCGAGCCGTATTGTTTGAGCCCACCATATCAAAGACGGCGGAAAGGTGGGCCATCCGATGACCAAAAAAGCATGAACGCATGGCGTCTTCCCCACGGACGGTGCCACCTGTCGGTGCAGAAAGTGACCAACACATAAATATTTGTAGTTTTGTCGTACGTTGTGATCAGATATGGCCTAGCACTCAATGATATAGGGTTTATACTGGTTCAGACAACATGCCCTATGTCCAGTTCGAGTCGGTCGATGACTTTATTACTAAGCCTAGGTGCTCGAAGTTTGCTATGGGGTTACAAACGAGGAGTAAGATGGGGGTATCAGAGGTCCGGTCGAACTCCAGACCAAAGGGCCGAGAGCGACGGGAGCTTCTGAAGGACACGTGGACGCCTAAGAGGGGGTGAATTAGGCAATTTAAAAATCTAACTCAAAGCTATGGCCTCTTTTTCTACCTCTAGCAAAATCTATGCAAAAGATAATCTATCTAGATGTGAAACTACGGTTTTGCTAGTGTGTTGCTATCTCTACCGCAAATGATAATAATATGATCAATGTAAATGCGGAAGCTTAAAGAGCAAGGTAGAGATAAGCAAACTCCCGTCGATGACTCCGGTATTTTTACCGAGGTATCGAGAAGCGCGCAAGCTTCCCCTAGTCCTCGTTGGAGCCCCTCGCAAGGAATCCCTCGCAAGGGCCAAGCTCCCGGTCGGGTAACTCCGTGGATAGCCTCGGGCCTTCCCCACGCGTAAGTGGGTCTCTGATGTGCCTTCCGGCAAGTCTCTCCCGGATGCTCCCCGCCGTCTTCACTATCAAGCTTTCGGCCAAAACGCCGCGGGCCTTGTTCCCTTCGGTACACGGTGGCGGACGCACCACAAACGCGGTTGGTGCGATCTCGCAAGACTTCAAGCCCCTCCGATGTACAACTCTTGTGCTCGCAAGCACGGGGTGGCAAGAGGTATGCAAACCTCACTAAACACTAGGCATACACCTAGAGCAAGCGCATAAGCAGTGGTCTAATCAACCTAAGCACTTCGCAAAGCATCTACGCTAATCACCTGATGAAACACTGAGCACTATGCAAGTGGAGATCACTAAAATGGTGTATCAACACCCTTGGTATGTTTCCTCACCTCCACACCTCTCAAATGGCCGGTTGGGGGTTGTATTTATAAGCCCCACTGAGAAAGTAGCCGTTGGGGTCGAACTCCCGCAATTCTGCTACTGACCGAACGCTGAATCGTTCTGACCGGACGCGCGTCCGGTCGTCCCGACCGTTGCAGCCGCGAACTACCGATCGGACACTGCCAGCGTCCGGTCGCAGTTTCGCGCGCCTAGAACCTCTCTGTACTCGATCAGACACTGATGCCCTGCGTCCGGTCGGTTTCCGCCAGCGTCCGGTCCATCTTCCGGTCGCTTGTCTACAGAGCCACCGGTCCAACGTCCGGTCGCGCTTCCAGCATCCGGTCCAGCGTCCGGTCGCCTTTGTGAGCTCGTTTCTTCGCGATCTTGCGTACGGCTTGGTTCCTATCTTTGTGCTTGGACTTTGCTTGATTTCTTGGGTCTTCTCTTGTGCTCTTAAGGTCTTTCTTGAGGTGTTGATCATCGTATCATCACGTCGCCTTCGTCCAAGACACGTCTTGCACCCTATTGGACTACAAAACAAACACTTGCAAATTCATTAGTCCAATTTGGTTGTGTTGGTCATCAAACACCAAAATCCAAAACACCAAAACACCAAAATTCATTAGTCAAAATCTTCTGACATGTCTAGAAGGTTGTGGTGCATCCTTTTGACACGGCCTGACAGTACTATCCTGCAGGTGTGAAGGGTACGGTCCTTAATATTTGCGGTTGACTAGAGCGCTCCTCCTTACTTGCTCTATCCGTTTCCTGGGTCTTCACCGAGCGGGCGTCCCCGGTCGCTTGTTTTCCAGTCGGCTCTGGCCTCCCGATCGGAGAAGAGCTGTAAACAGAGGTTCGATGTACTCCCGGTCGGAGAAGCGAGTCGGAGTCGGAGTCGGAGGCGAGCGTCGTCCCTTCTCGGCCAGGCCTTCCGGTCGGAGAGGCGGGCCGGAGTCGGAGACGAGCATCGGTTCTCCTTTGGCCAGGCCTTCTAGTTGGAGAGGCAGGCTAGAGTCGGAAGCGAGCATCGTCCTCTCTTTGGACAGGCCTTCTGGTCGGAGAGGCGGGCCAGAGTCGGAAGCGAGCGCGATTCCTCTCTTTGGCCAGGAGAGGCGGGCCGGAGTCAGAAGTGAGCGCGATTCCTCCCTTTAGCCAGACCTTCCAGTCGGAGAGGCGGGCCGGAGTCGGAGGTGAGCGCCGGTCGGCCAGGCCTTCCAGTCGGAGAGGCGGCCAGAGTCGGAGGTGAGCGTCGGTCCTCCTTGGCCAGGCCTTCCGGTGAGACTGGATCGCCCTTCTGACCTGTCGTTAGGTTTTTTGGGTCGGCCCAGGAGTTGCGCGTTGTTCGCAACGTCGTCTGCTGGGCCGAGCTTTTGCTGGGAAGCAGGTCCATGAGGGACCCCGGGTTTATGAACCCGACACCACACATCCCTAAATAACTGTCGTTTTTTTTCCATGTCGTTAGTTTGACTATATTTGTAGAAAATACGTGTATCATCTGTATCTCTACATAAATTTATTATAAATTAGATTCAAAGGTCTATCTAATGATATTAATTATGTACCAAAAATATTAATTTTGTATATAAAATTAGTCAAAGTCGTTTTTCGAAAAGAGGGAATGATAATTATTTAGAGATGAAGAGAGTAGCTAGTTAGTTGATCTATTAGTAAGTATATTTAGATATATATACTCATACAAATTCAGCTCCTAACTATTAACAATAGCGGATCCAATCAGGTGGTGTTTGGATCCAGTGACTTAAAACTTAGGAGGTGTGTCGGGAGGATGTTGCATGAGGTGTTCGGATACTAATAAAAAAACAAATTACATAATCCGTCAGTACTCTACGAGATGAAATTTTTAAGCCTAATTAATCCGTCATCAGCACATGTTACTGTAGCACCACATTGTTAAATTATGGGCTGATTAGGCTTAAAATATTCATCTCGTAAATTAGTCGTAAACTATATAATTAGTTTCGTAATTAGTCTATATTTAATATTCCATGTATGTCTTCAAACGTTCAATGGGACAACGACTAACATTTATGAGAGGGCAACAAACACCACCTAAATATGGAATTACTAGGAAGAAGGTTATTGAAGTGCTGCCAGTAGAACGTGAGCCAAAAAGCAAAACATAGAGTTCCGTTCCGTAGGCTGCACTAGCCCACATAACCATCCAAGGTAGCCCTTTTGGGGAACAGAAATCACCTTCGGTGACCATGACCAGACATGGGGGCCGCCTGACGGGTCACGAAATTTGAGGAATCCTTTTTCACCGAAGGAAGCCACGCGGACGCGGTAACCTTTTTCGCGTCGTGCTACACTGCTCCTGCTGCTGCTCCACCGGTAGATGTAAAATTTCTGTCTGCTCGAATGTTTGATATATGCATTGAGTATTAAATATAGATTAATTAAAAAATTAATTACATAACTTGCTACTAATTTACGAGACGAATCTTTTAAGTTTAACTAGCCCATAATTTGACAACTTGATGCTACAGTAACATATACTAATGATGAATTGATTAGGTTTAAAGAATTCGTCTCGCAAATTAGATAATTAGTTTTATAATTAATTTATATTTAATGTTTTTTATTAATATCTAAATATTCGAAGGGAAATTTTATGAGCCACCGAACAACCAAACATCAGACGATCCTCTTCTGGATTTCTGAATTTCTGATCTCTGAAATCGGCATGGAGACAATCTACTGTACTGAAACCTGAAAAGGCGCGAACGCAAGGATTGCTTGGCATGGCAGGCACACCAATCCCTATCCTCCTCGTCTTCTTTCACAGCTTTCCACAAGCCTTTTGTCCTCGATGATGAGTGCTGCTGCTGGATCCCTCATCCTTGCACTGCATGCCTATTCCTAGCTACTCGTAGGGTGCACAGCAGCGCACGCGCAGCAGCCAAGGGCCTTGTTTAGATTGTAAGTTTTTTCGCTCTCTCCCTATCACATCAAATCTTTGAACACATCTATAGAGTATTAAATATAGATTAAAAAATAACTAATTACACAGTTTGATTGTAAATTACGAGACTAATCTTTTGAGCCTAGTTAGGTCATGATTAGACAATAGTTGTCAAATACAAACGAAAATGTTACCGTACCAAATACTGATTCCTAAGCTTAATCTAAAGGAGGCCCTGGTCAGGATTCAGAAATCAGACCGGGTCAGGGAGCTCGGACGGCCCTGGTCAGGATTCAGAAATCAGACCGGGTCAGGGAGCCGGACCATGACGAATATTTTTTTTTCAAACTCAATTCAATGCCATGGATGGGTTTGGACCGGAGTTAGGTGTTGAAATTTGTTGCCTGACCGCTCTCCCGCGTGCTCCACGGCCACGGCCCAGCTGCACGTTGAAGCCTTGGAGGAATAGGTTAACTATAGCGCCCGTACCCCCTCGGCCCCTCCTAATCAATGGCCATGGCCATGGCCATGGTTTACTACTGCTCAGACACAAAGGCTGGATTTTTAAACGAAGTTACCAGGGCTAGCGTCACAGGTCACAGGAGCATGTAATCCTTCTGTAGCCGGGTTCTATCCGGCTGAAACCCCCCGCCAATCATGGTATCCCTGTTTGCTTGATGACCTGGTCTGGGAGTGCCGGCTAGGCAGCTCGATCTAGTCCTAGACTCCGGAAAGGCCGAAACCAACGCATGGGATCGCTACCTACGTTAACCGGGCAACCAGTTCCAGACTCACGAAATCGACGCCTTGGATCACCACCTGAACCAGGCAAGCTTTCCGGTTCACAAAGCAAAGCCCTAAGGCGATGTTTGGTTGCCCCCTTGCAATAAATCTGAACCACCAAGGACTCAAAATTGTGGGCTTGGATTGCAGCCTGGTGAGGCAAAATTGCCTGAGCAACAAACAGCCCCTAAATGCTCTGTCTCGGCTAGAAGTGTTAGAAATGTTTTTTTTAAAAAAAAACTATGCTTGTATTATTATTAAAACGTCATTAAAAAGGTTATTTTTAAAACAAATAATCATGGCCGTGATGTCGATCAAAAAAGCTGATAACGAGGCAGAGTCTAGCTCAGGGTCCCAGCCAAAAAGGCTCGATGCTGGGACAGTCCCTTGTATACAGTGCTACACATGCATCCCGCTGTCTATAGACGCGATGCAATTATTGTTGCAGTCTTTCTGACTTTTGAGGTACAAGTACAATGGTACTATACGGCTATATACCTATTACTACCATAATTAGAGCCTGGCGTCATATCCATCTTAATGATAGATGCGAATGTGATAAAAACGAATACACATCGCAAGACGCCTAAAAACTCACTGAACAAACCAACCGCGAATCCGAATGGAACGGGTCGACAGAAAATACATAACAGTTCAATCCGAGGCCAACGACCATAAACCCCGTAGAGGCAATAGGTCTTCCAGCTCCTTCAAACTCACTGCAGGTTCTTCGATTGCGCTCGGAGATGGTTGGCTCAGCACAAAAATGATCCACCAAGTCCTTGTACGCAGCCATTTAGCCAAGCCTCAATTGCATGGGCCCGGGGCATGTGGCTATTAGGCCCCTGTAGTAAGAAAAAGGGAGGCTTGACCACATCATGCTTCTTCGTTTTCGTCCTCTCTCATGTCGACGATTTCTTCTTGGCAGTACAGCGCATTCAGCTCTTCTTGCAGCTGATAGCAACACAGGGGATCATAAGTGAGACAAGTACACAATTGCCTAAGTTAATGACTTATCATGGTGATGAAAGCATGTTTCTGCGAGCCATTGCAAGGATGCAATATCTTACTAGTATGGGAAAAGATTCTCTAGAAGCAACTGCAGCCCACAGCAAAATAATACAGTAAAATAACCCAGGTTCTAAGAGTTATAGTGTTAATAGTTAGTATCACTATGTTTTTCTTGAGGGGGCTATTAAATAATGCAAGTAAAATAATATGAACCTACTCTATGTGTTTCCAAGTGCCAACACAGTGAAGAAGGGTAGCTAGAAATGGCGAGATACAGACCTGAACATGTTTAAGCTTTGTTGCAATTAATTCGTCAGTTAAAGAAATCATCCTGCAAGGGGAGAAAACATTACCATCTTTGACCACAAATAATCATTACTCCCTCCGTTCCAAACTATAAGACGTTTTGGCTTTTCTAAATACATTACTTTTACTATGTATCTAGACAAAGTGTATATCTAAGTGCATAGCAAAAGCTACATATCTAGAAAAAACAAAACTGTCTTACAATTTGGAGGGAAGAGAGCACTATACAGTAAAAACAATGAAATGACACGGAGTTAGTAAAGAAAAAACATATAAATAAAATATTAGAGCTTCTAGAGCATAACAAACTCAAAAGTCAAAAACAAGAAAATCCATGGGTCCTAGTATTTGTAGAGTATGATAGTTGTCACTATCAAAGTCTCAAAGACCTTTGAGGACAAATTTTTTGAGGCAATTTGATCCATTTTACTATGAAATCAGTTCAAGATACAAGTCCCAATCTATTCAAGTTCACAGGATTCCAAATGCAGATAAAATAGAAAATTACCCACTATATCTCAGCTAGATATCAATCAAGATGTCATGAGACATTAACAGATACAGACAGAAAACTATTCTTCCAAACATGAGGGAGGTATTCAAAATTTGAATTCTTGAAGATGCAATTACCACCTTATAAACAGAACGGACCTACCTAGATTGTAACTCAAAAATTTTAACAAGTAACGAGTGTTCTCTCTCAGCAGTAGCAGCTTCAACCTGCCAAAATATTCATGAATAGATTTATAAGATTGCCATCAATTTTTTCCATGAGGGAGAATTCTGATATTAAGCTGAGCTTGTACTTACCATTGTATCACTCCCCGTGCTCTGAACTCTTGACTGAGCTGCTGGATAAAATCAATAGTTTTAATAATAGTTGAAAAAAGAAAAGTGCATTCAGCAGCACAGGAGAAAATTTGTACCATCGACTCTCCCATTTTGCTGCAAGCTACTTAGTAGGTTCATAATCAGATCCTGTAGCAAGGAAATTTGAAACCGTCACAAGGCTATAAATAAATCGACATGTTTAAATATATTGAGTTTGTTGCATACTTGCTGGAATGCAGTCTGCTTCACAAGGTTTTGAAGATGAGGAATCAGAATTGATATAGATACAGAGCTATTGCAGAGTTCCTTCCGTTGATGATTAGTAGACTGCAAATAACAAAATTCCCAGTGACAAAACTGTGTGCTGTTTCTTCAAGAGCAAGGAAGCAGTTTTGCTTCCAGAAATAAAAAATCCCAACAACATTGTTTCTGAGATAAACTCAAAATTTAGCATTTAAATCTGTTAGCACAAAAAGTAATTTAGAAGTTTTAGTCTGTAATAAGCACAATTCGAGAAGATAGCTTACCGTTGTCTTATCATTCACTGACCAATCACCAACACTAGCTGATTTTCTCAGTGAAGGCCCCTGAAAGCCCCAGTAGTGGTTATGATCAATGGATATATGTGAGTAGAGTGTAACAGTGCCTTATGAACAACGGACCATGGAAAAATTCTTACCTCTTGCAATTTACGTGGGGCACTGCTCCCTGGAATTTCTTGAACCTGTGAAGTAGATTTTAGATTATTTGGCTGAAGTGATCTACTGATCTTGTTCAGTTAAGGGAGGGCTACCCACCTTTGCAAGATCCACATTCTCAGATGTCACTGAGAAGCGGCCTTTAATTTCCACCATAGTGCGCTTAGGCTTATCACCCAAAGAGCCTACATAACCTGTAATAGCCAACAGGATATCATCCCTTCTCAATGCAGAAATAAATAGAGCAAGTGGCATAATAAATGCTACATTAACAACAATGTACAAGCAAGTCTATACATAGATAAAAGGAAACAGCAATTGAAGGTTTAAATCTGACCTGCAGACGATCGAATAGGAGCAGAAAGACTATTTGCAGAAGCGCGAGTTGAAAGTGACAGAGGACCACTAAGATTATTGGTTCTTGAAAGAGAGAGACTATTTGCAGAAGCACGAGTTGGAAGTGACAGAGGGCCACTAAGATTATTGGCTCTTCTTGTACCATTCTTTTGTTTATCAGATACAGATTGAACTCCTGCATCCCTGCCATGAGTAATATTGATGGTAAAGAATCTTGGAATATACAATGCATAGGCTCATGTCAACTTTTATTTTTCAAGAACTCAGAAATCAAAATGATGTTTAGTCCTTGGACACATGTATCCAAATTCTGTGATGCTTCTTCAGAAGCCAAGAATTATTGAAGAGTTTTTATTAACAGAAGGTAAGTCAGATTAAAGTAAATTGGATAATTAAAATGGAACACGTTAAGTAAATTTTGTTAGGCACACCTTTCAATAATGGGGCCCCTTTCAGTCATCGAACTATTATGCAGACCAGATTGCAGAACTGGACCTGAGTATGTCCTTTGTTTTTGTCCGACTTCACTTCTACAATCTTTCCCATCAGGATCATGCTTCGATGTAGAGGGCAATGAATCATTTTCTGATCCTGGGTTTTTAGGTCCATCAGCCTTCCTTTCACTATAGGCACTCCCAATGTTGGAAGACAATACTTCGCTTGTTTTGGGGCCATTTTGACATGGATTTGCTGCCGCAGAAGAACGCTCACTGAAACATAACAGAAAACTATAAACGAACTACCCTACGGCAACTGAAATATGCATGGAGGCCCACTCCACTGGTCCCTCTGTATTCAAGATATCAAATATGGATAATGAAAAAACAGAAAACTATTGGGAACCAAAGGATGCTAAAACGTTATAGATTCACTCGACCTGCAGTTATTTCCATTCGATGGTGTTGGCTTTCCAAAATAACCATCAGAAGATGTATCCTGGTAATAGCGCATTCAGAAATTACTTGCACATCAACCATACACTTTTCTCTTGCTATAAAAACACACACACAGAGCAAGCAGATGTCTTTTGCAATTTCAAAATTCAAATAGTGAAAAACTGTGAAATATAAAACAAAAGGATTGCATATCTTTTTTTTTCAAGAACCCAGTGGAGTGAATCCAGAAATGCATCCACAGATCTACACACAGCATTTCGGCCCGCTGAAACATGTCTTACTGTCTGAATCCAACATATGGTGATCTTATTTTCTCTTCTTTTTTGAAAACCACATGGTAACATTTTCCATAGTGAATATATACATATGATAGATGATACTGTTATGTATGATTTCTTCAATCACTCTGTAGCTTTCTTGTGAAGCTTACATCAAATTTATGTCATTATTCCTAGTAGATAGGGCTAAGGTATTTCTTAACATAAAGGAAAAGGAGTCAAGCAAACCTTATCAATGTCAGTTATTCTACAAGTGTCATCGTCTTCTTTTATTTCAGGTGGATCATCATCACAAATCTGCAAAGTTATACAGCTTACTTGTAAGGCAAAAACACCGCCAACTTCAGCACATCAAGCAAGGTATAGCAGCGATAAAAGATAAGAAAACCTATTGCTTTACCAGTGATGCTTGAGCCTTTAGATCCTCAATATCGAAGTTCCATGCACTGACACCTCGTTGGTACTCACTCTGTCACATAAACCATCGAACCTTCAGAAATAGTCGCATAGATGGATTGAAGGACGGAAGTAAATAGTGCGTCTATGCCTATGAAAATACATGATGGTGTGCTAACGAAACAATACAGTAAGCGAAATACATCTTGTGAGTAGTCATGGTATTATCTAAGCAACTAAACATAATGTTAGTTGATTGTTTATATATGAAATGAATAGTTGATAGTCATGTGAGTGTCATATCCATATACTGGAGTCGCACAGATCTTGCCATCTTGGGTGTCCAAGGGCTTAGCTTTCAGAATCCACCCTTGGTTTGTGCTTTCAAATTTCTGCAGCTCTGAAGAGGTACACATAGTAGGGAATAGAAACGCCTCCCTAGAACAAAAGATGTTTGCAGCTTCCTGACGAGCTAAATAGATACTTCATATGAACCATTGCTTCTGCTAAAACATGTTTTAGCAATCATCTACTTTACCACAAAAAGTCACATCATATAGCTTAGGTGCCATCGTTTTATAGCATCAATTTTATCCCTAAGAAACTAACATCGTATGGGTTGTGAAATGAGTCTTATTTTGTACCTTAGTTCCTAATTGCTCTCCCCTAGTCCTTTTTCAACCAATGAACATTAGGAAATACTAGCATACTCGGCATTGACATAATACTCACACAATCTAAATACTTTTTTCAATAAATCAACCATTTTCCTCATACATATTCCTACCATATTTATGAAATTTGTTTTCAAGCTGCATCTTTAATGTTAACATGGTCCAAATAAAATGAAGCATAAGATTCACCAATATGAAGGATACATCTACCCTGCTTCAGAGAAAAAAAAAAGTTCGAGTAAGAGAAAATAGGCAAAGTACACTTTCACGAACCATAGAAAGTGCTTCTTGTTCTGAAGAAGGCATTCTCTTCAAAGCTAGCTGTGCAGCATCCTTTAACTGGAAATACAGAGTCATTCACTAAGAAACACGATCACAAGCATTGTGAAAAAGACAAATAAGAAAAAAAAACATAGAAACAAACCTGGAGTGCCTTTACACGGTCCCAAAGAGGGGGCAAATCAGTTAAAATGCTCTTAACAGTTAGCTCCGGAGGTTTTGCATTCTTGAAAAAAGAATGCTTAAGTAATTTTTCGGCTGTTGGCCTCTTTGTTTGATCTTTCACCAAGCACATCGCAACCATTTCCTTGAAGGACTGGTTACAGCTTAAAAACTTTCATTAGAAGAGCAACCACAATGATCTAACCTAATGCCCAGACTCTGTACAAATAACGACTGAAACAGCATTTTAGAACAGAAAGATTGTGACAGAAAACTATAATCACAAAGAATTCACTGCCCAAGAATTAACCAAAAGGACTAGTACTACCTTTGAGAATCTTTTGTCACGGTCATAGTCAAGACCTGGAGGAGTATTTTGGAGCGTCATGAGAAGAACCTGAGCCACCAAGGAAGTCACCAGTTAACACTGAATTCACACCACATGATTAGGTGAACTTCGTGAAATAGTTATTGAGCCGGAAAGTTTGTAAAGTTGGATAGCTAACTTCATGGATAAGACTATCTGACACCTATAATAGTTTTACAAGCTGGTGGCAATCAGCAAGTCTAAATAAGTATTCACAAAATAATGTGTGCCCATGGAGAATCTCTAGGTTTTCTCTATATTTCTAGCGTGTGTCCTGTGAGGATTAATGTGGAGGCTACAAAAAAAGTCTCTAATTAGTAATCTGTATGATTGGATAGCAAAATGATTAAGACCACGTATGCTTGCACTGTAACTTTCAAAATAAGGTACTTCATGAAATTTCAAAAAAAACGATGCAATCAATCATCAAGCATTCACGCTCCCTGGGAACTATTATTACATTGCTCTATTCCATAAGAGAAAAAGGAAGAAAGATTTAAGTTCTTAATTTGCAAAGGATAATGACTCGTTACCTTCATAGGAGGGTACTTCGAAAAGGGAGCATGTCCATGTGCCAGCTCCAGTGCAGTTATTCCAAATGACCATATATCAGCTCTGTACAAAGAAGTCGATAGTTGTTAGAAGATGTAGCTTACAATAGCAACCAAGAAAATTAAAAGTAAACATAAAAAAGCTACGATGCGTTAAACGAACATGATTATTACATCAGTACAATCATAAGCAGTATAATTGAAAACCAATAATAGGGAAGTTTTCCCAGAAACCTCAAACTAGAACCAACAGAACCTAGTGACACCTGTCTGGGAAGAGTTCCAACTTGATGATGTGCTGCACTCATATTTAAAAACATGACAAGAAAAAACAAATTCCAATGTAGTATTTGCTCGATCTTAGGTTTATTAAGCAATTGTCAAGCAGAACTAAGCATGTGAGCGTAGAAAACATCTTCTAACAAGAAAAACTTCTGGAAATTATATTGATATTCAGCACGTACTTGAAATTATATCCAGTTCCAGGCTGGAGAACTTCTGGAGCCATCCTAAACACCAAGTAAAATAAGAAAATCATGTCAAATTATGCATAAAATAATTAATTTCTATTGAACCACTAGCCGAAGAAATTTATAGAAAAGAAACATAGTTACCAGCATGGTGTTCCAACAAATGTATTCCTAGCCCTTTGCCTATCACCCCTATCAAACATGCAAGCAGAGACACCAAAGTCCCCAAGCTTGACTACACCGGGATTATCAATAAGGATATTACCTGCCTGCAACAATGATACGTTGAGAAAAAGCACTGCCAAAACTAATCTCAAATGAATCGTACAGAGCTAACCTTCACATCACGATGAATATGTCCTTGCCTATGGAGGTAGTCTAGAGCTTTGAGTGTTTCCTTTAAAATAGTGGTGATAACTGGCTCCTCAAAACCATCGGGATATGCAACCTTCATTAGGTGTAAACATGAACCCTCTGACATGAACGGCATTACCACCCAAAGATTATGACCCACAACAAATGAGCAGTAAGACCTGACGACATTAGGGTGATCTATCAAGCTCATAGTTTGAGTCTCCTTTCTTACATCATCCTGCATACAATAGATATATATACTACAGTGAGGCATTGATTATAGTGTTCATTTTACAAAGGGGCAGAGCAAGAGAATCAAAATTGGCTTAAAACAGTACATGTGCTTATTTATTAATTCTCAAAACTGTTTTCATGTACAAGTTCTGGTGATGTTAGGCTCGCTAACACAAGATGCTGCTACTAACCACACCAATGGGTAATCAATTTTTTTTTCGTAAATAAAAGCTACATTAAAAAAGGATATAGCATCTTTGTAGCACAACTAATCGAGATCACTAAGAAAGTAACTGCTTCCCATCCTAGAAGCCCTAAGGTAGCTGCAGGCGTAATTGCAAGTGGCTACTGGCCAGCATCAACTGTGCAAGCGAACCAACTGAGACTGATAACAAAACTAAGAATTGAAGCGGTAAAGTTTCCTGATTATCCCCAACTCCGCAAACGAGCAACGACAGTGAACTAGTGAAGAGCCCGATTGTTGAACTAATCGCTTCGGCAACACAAACATGCTACAATTACATTGATCATTCAACTAATCGCATCAACATCCGGTGCTTATAACGCACCTCTGCATCCATCATCAGCAAAAACCAACAATAAATATCGAACCCTAGGAATCGAGCGACGAAGCAATGAAGTTTCCAGAGGAGCTCACGAGGTTACTGTTGACCCGATCGAGATCCAGGCACTTCACAGCGACCGTCCGGCTGGTGGGAATGAACTCCGCGCGGTAGACGACGGCGTTAGCGCCGTAGCCCACTTCCTCCAGCAGCCGGTAGTCGGCGGGAGACACGGTGAACGCCGGCGCCGCCGCCCGGGTGGGTGTGGGCGCCGAGGACCGCCGCATGCTCCCGCTCCTCACCATGGTACCCGCGCGGAGCGCGCTCGGCAGCACCGGCACCGAGCTCCGGCGATCGCCGGCGGCGGCGGCTGGGAGCTTGACCCGTGTCGTGTCGCGCGCTGGGGACTGGAGAGAGAAGCGAGGGAGAAAGAGGGAGGGGGAGACTGGGGAGATGAGTTGAGAGGAGAAAAGGGAGTGGGGATTTTGGGAAACAGAGGGAGGGGTAATTATTTTGGCGTGACGTGGCCGGCGTGGGACCCGAGAGGCGGGTCTAATTGGTTGGCTTACCTGCGGTAAATACGATGACGTGTGGGTCCGGACGTGTGGGGTCCATGATGGCAGTCTCAGCGGTGGGTGGTGGCTCTGATAGATTGGAGATGCAGCCGACTGTCTGAGAGATCTCCGCCTCCCGATATTGGTCTGTGATCAGGATCGTGTGCGGGGTGCCTTTCTGTGGCTGAAAATGTTTTCTTTTTCATTATGGTCTCCTGGTCCATCGTTTGGCAAAAGGAAAGGACGCTGAGCTCCAAAAATACTACTAAATTTATTTTTTTCAGACACATAATAGAACTGGCCGATATATGTATATATATGCTCATCTGTTCATCCATGTAAATCCACTCGTACACATCCTATGCCTATAATCATCTTCAAAAGATTATATCCTGTTCGCTTGGCTGATAAGTCATGGCTGAAAGTACTGTTGGCTGATTTGTTGTGAGAGAAAAATATTGTTCGTTGGCTGAAAAAGTACGGCTTATAAGTCAAACGAACATGACGTATACCGACACACTGTTTTCTTAAAAATCTATGTACTCATGTTTACACAGCAAACAATCAGTTTGTTCATTTGGGCTGGTTTGGCTTATAAGCCACAGCTGAAAGTATTGTTGACTGGTTTGGTGTGAGAGAAAAATACTATTTGTTGACTGATAAGTCATGCTTATAGCTTATAAGCCAAATACGACCAAACAAACAGACTGAATAGCATGTGAAAGTTGCCCAAGTCATTATGGTTGCAATGGCAATAGCGTCAAAGATAGCTAATAGTAGCCAAAGGATAGATAGGATCAGCGGCGGAGCGTGAAGTAAAAAGAAGCAGGGGCGAGTCGCTTGTGCCCTTTGAACTGGCCAATTAGCTTGTGCCATTTTGATCATAGGCCGTTAGCTTGTGGCGTTTTAACTTGGCAATTAGTATTTTCCTGTGAGCGCTGCAAGCCTACCAATGGACAAACTAGCGGCTGGTAAACTTGGTGTTCAAAAAACATTTAGATCAAGGGGGGGCTGCTGCCATAGTATCGCCTCTATGAGGCTCCGCCACTAGATAGGATCTCTGATAGATGAGATATCTGGCAAAGATGTGTAGGGACAGAAATCAAGCTATGGGATATACAAGGGCGAATATTGAAAATCTTATCATCGCAGACGAAGTACCAATTAAAAAAGCGGTACCAAGTCAAAAAAAAAGACATATATTAGAAGATTATTTATAGTAACATTGAGAGGTAGACATAGTACCAATTAAAAAAGCGGTACCAAGTCAAAAAAAGACATATATTAGAAGATTATTTATAGTAACATTGAGAGGTAGACATAGAAGTGGTCGTTAACGTGGACGTAAGTTTCATATTTTTCGTAGACGCTGACATGTTCCATGATTTAAACATTTACTTTTGAATTCTGTAATATACACAAAACATTGACCATGTCTGAGTATATGTTTAATTTATTGAGGATTCGGTTCTCTTTTTTTTGTTAAGATAAAGTGATTTACGCAGAAGCTCTCGACTTGGTCTAGACGTCTAGTACGAATGGCTTGTTGTCCACCTCTATGCGAAGACCGAGACACCAAGGTGAAAAATGTGCGCAGGAACGGAGCCACATGAAAGGCTAGTGATTCCACAGCCACGAGTAGTATCTGGTGAGCGGCTGGGACACAGAGCGGCTACCAAGTCGCCATTGGCGACCCAAGCCTAAGGCCACTAGGGCCGTGGCCCTAGTCATGGCACGGTAACCCCTGCATAGCCAGCTTTGGAACGCAAACCAGGCCTCCACCAAGGGACAATCACTTCGCAAGCAACTGTGCCAAGCAGTAGGCGCGTGTCAATCGATTCAGCCCTAAGCGCTCCCGTGCGGCTGCTCGTCGGTGGCCCGATCCCACTGAGCTGGGAGCTCGATCTCTTCTGGTTCGTTCTTGTCCCTAATTTCTAAATTCTAACCCTTCTTATAATTGTAGTTTTCCACACAAATTATTAATGAATTAATTAATTGAAAGTTAAAATTACAGATTAGGTTTTCAGTATAAAATGACGAGGACATCCAGGTTGTAAGCTTAGTTTTTGTTTGTCCATTCTTTTACTAACTTTTCCATCTTATCCATCCTGTTGTTGCGAATAATCAAATGTTCACGTTGTACTTATATTGTTTGTTCCATCCATGTTATATTCTTAACAATTGTATGACACTATTAAAAATATAGTTTAAACCTTTTTCAGTAACTGCTCATTTCGTCAAAGTCGTACATTTGTTTTGTGTTCCTAAACGTATTGTAGTTTGTATTCCTGGTACATTCAATGGTTGCTGAATGCTGACTTGCTGCTGTCCAAAAAAAATTTCGTACTATTAACTGTTATTTTTATTTGGTTCAATTTTTTCTCTGTCCAATGTGCTTGTTTATAATCATCTTATATTATTTTAGTTGTTAGCTTCTCTCTACTTGTGTATGTGGCTTATACAGTGGGACTGCTAAATTGAAATTATACAAGTGTATTTTTTCCCTTGCCTATGCCTTTATATGTTGAACTAGAGTTTTACTTTTGTGCTCTATTTTTTTTCTCTCTATTGAAAACTCTGCTAGGCTTTTTTTTACAATAACTTTGTTTGGTGGAAATGCCTATTTTTTTAGTCTTGGACCTTTTTTTTTTTCTATCGAGATGGTGAATAAATATATTTTTCTCTCCAAATAAAAGAAATAATACAACCTTTTTTGGTTACCTTGTTTTATAAGCCATACGTGACATTGGTTTTTTTTTTTAGCAGTGTTTATCTTTTGGTGCAAGTTATTTTTTTCCTATTTTGGGATGTTTCATTAAAATTTTTTCAAACAATCTTACTGTTTAAATTTTCTTGTTTTAATTTGTGTGTTTTTTGTTGGAACATATGATGGGACAACGATTTTTCTATACTTTCAAATTTTTTTCCGCTTTTTGTCTATACGAACACCGGGGGCACCCCTTTTATTATGTTCATGATTGCTAGGGGGGAAAAATATGTTTATTTATTTTTCTGTTCATTGTCCTATGATTCTGAAGTCATATTTTGTTTCAAAAGGTCCTTTCCGTTGCATTCCAAGAACTAACCCCAAAGGAACTCTGCCAGCCAAAATTTGGAAACCTGTTGCTTGGGAAAAAGCGAAAAAAAAGGGGAAAACAGAGATATTGGATCATTGTTTACCTTTTGTGTCCTCTTGCTCTAAAGTAAAAAATTATTTTTTTGACCAACCTAGGAAAAATGTTAATTGTTTGCTCTACGTCATCTTTTTCAAGCTGCAAAATCGAGGCTAAATTTGGATAAATCACCTTTAAATTAAAATATGACACTACTCCCTTTTCCTTGGCTCTACCCTTCCTGTTCTACAGTTTTTAAAGGGAACTTTTTTTTTTCTATATTTTCATCCTGCCAATTATGTTTTTTTCACCCGGGTTAATCACTTTTACAAAGCTTCGGGGTCGATGATCTGATTTAGCATCACGCGTTTACGGGTCCTCTTTTACCTTAGTTCCACACTTTTTTTCACGTCTTTTATTTTCAGCGAGAGTGAAAAGGGTCTACAGGGGTTGATACCAATTTTTTCCGAGGGAAAGCCCATTTTTAATGTGTCCCAAATACTTTTCTTTTCGTTTTTCCCAACCTGTATTTCATATGCAATGGTAGCGGACCTGACTCCAACACGGGTATAGTTTTGCAAATCTGAACTCTAATTACTCGAGGATTTTAAATTTTCCTATCATCTTTGTTTGTGAGCAATTTTCCCGATTTCAGATCATCTTCACGTGCAAATATGCCCCTACATCTTATACTGATTTGTTTCAGGCAATGTAAGCTTTTAAAAACTATTTTGCCTTCCTCCCTGCATCCTTTTGGAAAGGTAGAAATTTTTTGATTGAAAAACCCTTTATAATTTTTTTCTAATATGTCAATTTAAAATGCTCCTATATGCTTCGTGTTTGTGCACGCCCACACATACAAATAAAAAGTCAGGATTGAATTTTACTATCACTGGATAGTAGGCAGCAGAAAGGGAAAAACCCCATTAACCCCTGTCGCCAGACAAACCATAGCCACTTCAGGTCAGTCAAGTGAACATTACCTTCAGTCCTCCTGTACTCCCCAAAATTTTAAATTTTACCAAATTGGATGCCACCTATTGCACCAATATATATAAGATCGACCCCGCATTCGCCGCGCGGACCCGTCCCCTAAAGCTCGACGCAACCGCCGCCCCCCTTGGTCCGTCTTCGATCGGGCTACGCAGGAGCCGCATTGTCTTTTTTGTCTTGTGTTTCTTGCTCCTTGTTCACCTCTAGTCTTTTTGGGTTCCCTTTTGCAAATGGGGCCCTAGTCCGGGACTTCTTCGTGCCGCAGTTCTTCGTCCCCCCGGACGATTCCATCGACGGTGTCTCTTTCTTCTGGGCCACGCTTGCTTGGTTCGTGCCAGGGGACCTCGACCAAATTTGTCTTCTTTTTACCCCCGTATCGACCCTTGAGCTTGTCCTCGAGCACCGCGTGTTTTTGTTCGGGCGGAGTGTTTTCGTCGCTTGTCTTTATGGGTTGATCTTTTCGAGACCCAATTTCCGCGTAGCACCCCACCGTCCAGAGTCAGTTCGGGGGGTGTTGCCCCGAGGCGTGGTGTTCTCTCGGCGGGGGTCGCGTAACCCCCGTCGACCGCCGCGCCGCGTCGAGGGGGTTGTCTTAGCCTGTGTTCTTTTGGTTTGCGCTTCGCTTTTTTGGGGGGGCCCCTTGCTTGCGTGAGTTTTTGGGTTTGTTTCGATGAGGCTGATCGGGGCCCTAGCTTTTTTCGATCGGGTGTGTCCGTGGGCATGTGTGGGGGTCGAGTCAGTTCACCGCCATGGTCTTTGCGGGGTTGGTGTGTGGTTTTAGCCTCGTTTTTTTTGTGGGCTTTTGCTCGCATTGCCCTCTGAGTGGGTAGGGCTTACTTCTTGATCGGTGTTCGATGGGTTTAGCTTCTTGATCGGTGCGATCGGGGCCCCTAGTCTCTGTTCGGGGCCCAGTTGTGTCGACCCGGGGTAGCTTCTCTGATCGAGGGTCGGTCGAGGCCCATTTTCATGGGTCGAGGCCTCGTTTCTTTTGATCGAGGTTTAGCCTTTCGATCGAGGTCTCTCGTAGCGATGGGGGTTAGTTTTTCGATAGAGGCGTTCTCGTGGTGGCGATCGGTCGACCCCCTGTCCGACGCCAGCACCCTCGTGGGGTTTTCTCTGGGGGTTCGTTTGAGTCGTGGGTACCTTTTGGGGGTTCGCTCGGAACCCAACCATGTTGGAGGGGGTAGCCTTGGGTTTTGGTTGTCGAGGCGACTCACCGGGGGTTTTTTGTGGTTCTCGACCCCCACCTCAAAGCCTCTGTGCCGCTGATGGTCAGTTCAGCCGTCCGAGGGTCTTGAGCGGGTTTTCCTGTTTCCTGTTTTTATTCGTAAAAATCCCCTTTTTAAATTATAAATGTTTGAACCCTAAAAACTTTAGGTTTTGGTGTTTTGGATGATTTGGGTACTTTTGGTCATTTGTCCAGTGACAAACACAAGTTGGACAGCCGATGTGATGATGTTTGCTAGTTCTTTGGTTTAAGTGTTAACTTAGATAATAAAGATAAATAGGGCCTAATAATTTGTTTCCCCTAGCCTATGTTGCTTTCCTTCTTAAAGGGAAAAGGGGTATCGAGGGTTAAAATGTTTTTTTTTCTTAAAAGACCCCTGTTTTTTGTGTTTGAGCATCATGTTTACTATTAAAGTATTTAACTGTCATTTTATCGGTAGATTTTTGTTGGTTGGGTTGGATACCCCATGAAGGGGTTTTCTCTTGAATCTGAGCCCGAGTTGTTTATCCCTCCAACAAGGTAAGCCCCGGTGCTTTTAAAACCTTCCTTGTTTTTAAAATGATTTTTTAAAAAACATTATGTTTATACTATTGCTTTAGGTATTCAATCAAATTCCTACTTGTGTATACCTTCCCTTTGAATTATTTACCCTGTACCTTGATACTGTTTTAAAAAAATACGATTTTTGCTCTATGCTGCTAGCCAGCTTAGCCCGATAGAGTGATGATTTCCCTTTTCTGCGGAATGGTGGTAATTTGTTTGCTTCGGAAAAGGTTTGTTTTCGGATAAATAGCGGTTTGCTGCGGAAAATCGCTATGTCTTCTTGATGGAAGAAATAATCGAGCCCCGGGGGACACGGTGTTTGAGACCCACCGATGGGGGTATCTGGGGGAGGGGTTTTTTCCCCCTTTGTCGATTGGGAAACCGCCGTTGTAGAGCCGGGGGTTTGTGATTTTGGGAAAAGATTTTCACATACTCGGGAAGCTGGATCTGGCTATTCTGCTTGAAAACGGTTAGCCGCACTGGGAGGAAGAATGGCGAGAGTAGTGTGTACCCCCCAAGTTAGCGAACTAATGGAGGTGTCGTGCCTTGGGGTGGGGGAAACCCCGGGTCTTGGGGGAGGATCCGGGAAAGGAGTATATGCGTTTTTAAGCGGCTGATAGTCGGTGATAGGGAAGCCCAGTGGGTAAACCGGTTCGAATCGTCGTGTTCCTCGGATTGGAAAAATGACCCTGCCCTTAGCGTAGAAAACATTTAAACGGTACTTTTTGGACCTTCGGGGAGTTTTACCTTTTTTACGATAAACCCTCAGGTCGATCTTGAGTAATTTATGGAAACAAAAATGATTTCAATTTTTTATAAATGCCATTTATGAAAAATCTTGATTCTTGAAAACCACACCTTGAACCCTATGCTTGCAAGTTTTGCCCAAATATTTTCTTTGTGGATAAGTCTTGTGGAGTACTCCGTATCGGGGTTTTTTAACCCCCTGTTGAGTGAGGATACCCCCCGGTTTGTGTGGCCCCTTGCTGCAGACCGTGGTCGTATAGATGAAGATGAAAATAAATGTTTTTGTTTAATTTGGGGAAAAGAGTACCTCTTCTTTTCTTGCTCTTCACAGCTTGATGAAACCCATCTATGACACTAAGTTATGTTCCAAAATTAGGGGTTTGTAAAGATTTTAAAAATTTTCCGTTTTTGATGTAATATAAAAATTTTGTATTCTTTGTCTGATTTTAATGAGGTGATCCTTTTGGGAAAGAGGTGGATGACCCCTGAAAAGGGGCGACACCTGTGGGCAAATTTAAAGGGTTTTGGATATCTGTTGGGTTTAAAGTTGGTTAACTGGCAAGGGGGCCCTATTTTAAAGGGTTCCCGACGCGGGTATAAAAGCTCACCTTATTACCAATCTTGCGTTGAAAAAGTTTTAAAAAGTTTTTGGTTTAAAGAAAAATTGGTTTGGTCTAAAAACTTTTTTTAACTCATTTTCCCCTTTTTCCAGTTTGGGAGAGTAGACTTTGGGATATCAAGCGGGATGGGTGAATTGGTTAGTATTAGCCCTATAATATGTTAGGTAAATACTATCGTTTTGAAGGCGTTTATGTTCAATCTAAACTTGGGGTGGGTTTTAAAAATGTTGTTCTTAGCTATAAAATTTTGACCTGTTACTACTTGCCCCTTAAAAACTTGTCTATGGAGGCAGAAAAGCGCCGGCTCGAAGTTTTGGCCCCTGGGGCTTTCCCTCGCCCCCGGCTGGAAAACGGTGGAGACGGTGAAGCAGTCGCAGGGGGCCAGTTGCTGGCTCCCCACAGGGGAGATCGGCACGGGGAGTTTGAGTTGGTTAGCATGCGACGATCTTAAAGGGAAGTGGGGGAGAAGGAGGCTGAGTTTGCAGGCTGTCAGGGCAGCGGCGCCAAAGGCCGGAAGTGCCATCGCTGGGGGTCACGCAAAAGTGATGGGAAAAGGGGAATGAACCCTTTGGGAACGAGAACACTTTCTTCCGGATGTCCAAAAACCCCTTGGGCCTCTTTTGGGGGAAATCTTGAGGATACAACAAGCCTCATGAGGAGGTGCTCCCCTTTCACCACTTATAAAAACCCCCCCGAGTCCCGAGCAGGCTATGGCAGGGACCTTGGGGGCTTGTTCGCAGCCAGTTATTGCACCTCCCCCTTGAGGTCAGGGTGGGCTGCACCAGAACCAAACCCATGGTGACGCGAGGACGAGAAAAAGTTGTAGTCCTTAGTGACGCAGTAGATAGTTTCTCCTACTATTAGTTCAAATGCGAGTAGTGGATCTTGTGTAAATAACTCCTTTATCGTTTCAGAACTCTTATTTTTGCAGTTGTTGTGTGTATGAAAATTTTGTTGTGCACTTTGGTACTTTAGCTTGTCTCAATAAAAGTATGTTTGTGCAAACAGAGGCTGAACAAACAATCTGGGGTCATAGGGGGAACTTCCTGATCCACCAACCTTAACAAAAGCTTTGGCGGAAATGATCAGTGTTTCAGTAGAAAATGTGTCTTTAAATGATTTAACTCAACATCACAGCAAGGCGGAAAATGAACGTCGTGGCCAAATAACCAAACGATTATGTCGATTTCACCGACACGCTCCTCCGGTGTGCACCAAGGGATGAGCTTTGAACTATGATTTTTGGTTCGCACCAGGAGCGAAGTTCGAGCGTTTTAAAGCCAGAGGTGCAAAACCCCCTTTGCAGTCAACAACTTCGGGGGCCAGCCCGCAGCTGGTGGCGACCTTTTCAGCTATGCAGCGCGGGCTCGTCCACATGGAGGGGGGTTTCATGAAGTTTCCGGACACTATTTTGAGGGGTCATGGAGTAATTGGAAAAGGGTTTCCCAATTTGCAAGGGGAGTCCACTGTGAGCATGTGGGCAAGTTCAACCATCTTTCCCCGTATGTGTGGAACTGTCAATAGGATGAAAAGAAGAAAGATGGTTTCTTGGGGGGGTTCAAAATAAGCGGGAACAATGCTTATCACAAACCTAAGCACTTATCATGAGGTTGTGAGCAGGCTACTCTGCGAGAATTCTTTGCGCATCCATGGGAGGCAAAGAAGAAGAAATCGTTTGTGGATCTTCTATGGGAATCAGAAGAGGCAAAATTCTCTACCCCCTCAGAACCCAAACCCTTTTCCATATGCCTCCTAGCAGCAACAGAAGTTTGGGCAGCAGTTTCTGGGGGTTCCCCCAGTTCCTAACAGAATGCGGTCCCAAAATCAAAAGGTTGCCGCAAACAAACTATGCTGTTTCAAAAGTGGGAAATGGGGATTATTCCAAATTTTGTCCTCTCGAAGGAGTATAATCAGAAGTTTGCTGGGAAAACGCAATAGCAAAACAAAATGGGAAAAGTGGAGTTCAAAGAACAAAAGTGAGAGAAATGGGCGGGTTTTCTACCCGGGAAGGGGCCAAAGGGGGAACCGTATTGCGGGTTGTTTCCTATCAACAATCCCCTGCGTTATTCTCTTTGATTTGGGCTACTTTCCCTTTATTTATAAACTTTGTCCAGCTAGCATTCCCTTTTTTCTGAGTTAAACCGGATTTTAGTGCAAAACCCGGTGGTCGAAACTCAATAAAAAAAAAAAATTTTGGTGTATCAATATCTTTGAGTCTGGGTGGGCATATCTTTCCAGACTTTGGTGTATTCCTAACCGGGTTTGATGTGATCCGGGGGTGATTGGTTGCAGCAGCACAAAACTGTGATCGATGTGCTAAAAAGAATATAAGGTAGATGTGCCAAAAAGTAAATCTAGCTCTTGATTAGCTTAATAGGGCTTTTGAAAAACGGGGGATTCGTTTTGGTTTTCGAATGCCCCGCGACTTATGTATCTGATGAAATCAGTGTCATGCCCGGGGCTGGACAAGTTCGTTTTGTCTCAAGATGATATTTTTGTCTATTCCCAAAAAAAGAAGACTGCCCTCATTCCCAATGTTTAACTCGATTGCGAGAGCCCCCCAGCTTTTGTAGTTCAGCAAATGTGAGTTTTGGGTTTAAGGAAATGCAATTCCCGGGACAGTTTTTTCCAACAGGGGGGCATTGATCCAGTAAGGGAAGGCATTCTGGATTGGGGGCCCCCAACGCAGTTTTCAATTTGAGTTTTTCGGATGGCTGGTTAATCGTCGGTTTATTCCCAAATTTTTGGTCTCGAACCAATTTCCCCTCTACTGAGAGTCAACCCAAATTTGTGTGGTTGCTGAGGGGAAGCAGCTTTTCATGCTTGAAGAAAATTTAAGACCACAGCTCCCCTTTAGCTCAACCCAATATCGAGAAGCCCCTTTTTTGTGTATTGTGTGCATCCCGGTTGGGTTTGGGTGTGTCCTGATGCAAGAAGGGGAAGGTCATTGCTTTGCTTAAGACAGTTGAAGAAACAGAAAACTATTAACTATGACTGGGTTTGTGGAGTTGTCCATTCTTTTAAAATTTTGGGGACATTATCTTTGGGCAACCTTTGTATATCTTATGGATCTAAGAGTTTGAAGTATATTCACTAGTTGGTTTTTAAAAGAGGCAAAAAGGGGATGGTTAGAGCTTTTCAAAAATTATGATCTTTAAGGGATTTCCATCCCGGTAAGGAAATGTTGTAGCTACGCCCCTTTAAACGTAAAGGGAGTTTCAAATTTTTGAGCCCAAAGCGTAAATTCCCCAAATCTGTTATGGGTTTGAAAAGCTAGGATATTAGGGTTTAGATGGCAGTCTAGTAAAAATCTGTGAACCCGCATTCGTGATCAAATTATCGAGGCTCAAGGACCAATATGGCAGCGCATCTTAAAGCAAAGGTAAAATCTGGGGTGTCCACTTGTTTTAAGTTTGATGAATCTGCGGTTTGGGGTTTAAGGACCGTCTCGTGGTACCTAAAGTTCCAAGGTTACGACAAGCTATTCTTGATGAGCCATACTTTGTTTTTTCCATTCACCCCGGAAGCAACAAAATGTAAGGTTTAAGAGGAAATTTTGGGGGAAAAAAAGAAGATTGAGATGCGGCTTGTGGTAATGTGACATTGTAAAGTGGAAGCAGTATTTGAAGCCGGAGGTCAACTTTAAAATTTGCCAGTTCCGTTGGAGTGGGAAACATCAGTATGGATTCATAGTAGGTTTACCAAAAACCCCGAGTGGCTATGTTTTATCTGGGTCATTGTTGATCGGGTCACCAAATCTGCACATTTTTTTACCCGTGAAAACAAAACACCCTATGGTTCTTATGCCAAATTGTTTTGGCAAGAAAAAAAAGTCTTTAGGGATTTTCCTAAGACATCGTATTGATCGGGAATAGTTTGTTCCCCTTTTGGGGGAAACTCCATAATTTTTGGGGACTAAAAATTTTGTACAGTATGTTCCTCCCCAAACCCATGGTAAGAACGAGTCAATCAAATTTTTTGAAGATTTTTTCGATTTTTGGGTTTTAAATTTGGGAAAAGTGGGGTGAATGCTTCCCCTTTTGGCGGTTTTCTTAAAAAACATAGTTCCAACAGAGCATAAAATGTCGCCTTCGAAGCTTTGTATGGGCGTGGGGCAGAAATCCTCTTAATTTGGGCGGAACCCGGGAACTGAGTTCTTGGTGTTGACCTAGTTAAGGAAAGGGGGATAAAGTTAAAAATTGCATAATCTTGAAATAGTCGTCAAACAAAAGGCTATTGACAAAAGGGAAGGCCCCTTCAAAACAACCAGGGATCATGTGTATTTGAAAATCACACCCATGAAAAGGGGTCTTCCCTTTTGGATGAAAGGCAAGTTACACCTCTTATGTTGGTCCATTCCCCGTTTTGGAAGGTTGCAGGGGGGCCTTCGTTTTAAATTGCCTGACATTCTATCCCGTTCTATGTGTTTCATGTTTCACAATTGAAAAAAGTGTCTTCAAATAAAAAATACAACGGTGGAGTTGAAGGATGCATTAGAAATGATGTGACCTACCTGGTATCTGTAAAAGGTTTTTCGATCAAAATCGAAATTTCTCTCGCAAGACCCTCAAGTTCACAAAGTGCATGGAATCAGCCTCGAAGAAGAAGCACATGGGAAAGAAGATTTTTTTTTAGGGAAAATTCCCCGAATTTTATGCTTCTATCGTTTTAAACGTTTTTAAAGCTGGGGTTTGTTTTTAACAAGATGATGTGAAAAAGAAAAGTTCTTGTACATTTTTTCCGTTACTTTGTTTCATCTAAAATCTCGGAGAGATTTCTTTAAGGGGGGGAAAGGGTTTTAAACCCCTGGGTGTTAATCTTTTTAATCTTTAAATTTAAAATTTTATCAGTATCATATGCATTAAGCTCATTCTTGTTTGAAAAACCCGGTATATGAACTAAAAAGGTTTACTTTCTTGTGTTTTATAATGGTTTGAATCAGGTCATCTTTTTTAAAATCTCAAAATTTAAAAATTTTAAAAACCAAACCCTTTTCAGAGGGGATGGATTTAAACCCTAACCTGATTTTTAAATCTATAAGGGGTTTTGCTTTCGGTTGTTTAAGCAAAGTTTTAGATCCTAAAAATTTTAACTTTGTGTTCAAAGTTTTTCTTTAAAACCCCCGGGAACTTGTGATTTTTGCAAATAGCCGCAGGGTCAGTTTGGTCCTTTTTGTCGAGATTTTCATGGCGGGGGTCGTTTGACGGTGCCCGGCCGAACTTGTCCCGGGGTCCGTCTTGTCGTGGGAGGTGGGGATCTTTCGGAGCCCCTTGCCGTCTTTAAAAAAAGGGACGCGTTCCTCTTTTCCTTTCCACGCCATGCCCACATTCTCCTTTGCCCTGCTCACTCTACTTCGCTTCGCTCTGCTTGCTTCGCTGAGGCTTACCTTCATCGTTGCGACCGTCCGAGCCGTTTTGGTTTCTGCCAAACACTCAACTTTCGTCATTTCCCTTTGCCCTTGGCCTTTCGCATCCTCGGGGGGAAATTGGTTGAAGGTCGACCCATTGTTAGCGCGGGGCCCTCTTCTCGCTCCGAGAACCGCCGCCGCTTGGCCGTTTTTGACGGGTAAAGCAGGAGCCTTTTTTTTTTTGTCTTTGTTTTGCTCCTTGTTCACCTTGGTCTTGTCTGGTTCCGTTTTTAAAAGGGGGACCATAGTCGGGAACTTCTTCGTGCCCCCGCAGTTCTTCGTCTCCGGGCACGATTCATCGCGGGGTCTTGCTTCATCTCCGGGCCCCGCTTGCTTGTGTTCGGACCAGGGTGAGCTCTCGATATCTGCTCTTCTGTTTATCCCCGTACGAGCCTTCGAGCTTGTTCGAGCACCGCGCGTTTTTGTTCGGCGCGGGGGGTGGTTTGCGCCTTTTCGTTATAGTTGATCTTTTCGAATCCAAGTCTCGCGCTAGCTTCGCCAGCCCTCCAAGTCGTCCGAGGGGTAGTTGCCCTCGAGCCGTGGTGTTCTCTTCGGCGCGCGCGGCGATCCCCGTCGACCGCCCGCGCGTCGTCGAGGGGGTTGCTCTTTGTCTGTGTTGTTGGCTTGCGCTTCGCTTTGTTTGGGGGCCCCCTTACTTGCGTGATTTTGGTTTTGTTCCGGAAGGTCACAGGTCATTCTTCCCCCAAAGGGGCAAATCAGCATTAATTTGATTGTCCAGTGTACATTAACGAAGTGGGGGAGAAGGGGGCTGAGTTGCAGGCATTCAAAACGCACTGGCAGCCAAGGCAACGGAAGTGTCCATCGCTGAGGGTCACATGTACGAAGTGATGGGAGAAAGGAATGAAGCCTGAACGAGAACACGTTCTGTCCGAGATGTACCACAACTTGGGGCTCTATGTGGGCAATCTTGAGGCATACAACAATGCTCTTCATGAGGAGGTGCATCACCTTCACCACATGATGAACAAACCCCGAGTACCAGCAGCAGGCTATGGCAGAGGACCTTGGGGAGCTTGTTCAGACAGACCAGTTCGTTGCACCTACACCTGAGGGTCAGGGTGGAGCTGCACCAGAACCAGAACCAGTGGTGATCGTCGAGGACGAGCAGGAAGTTGTAGTCGAGTAGATCATGTTTCGCCTAGCTATCTAGTTCGATGCGAGTAGTGGAGGATGTTTCTCGCCGCTAAAGTACTGTGCGCGACGCAATTTTAGGTATGGGGAGACAGTCTTAGGCTTTGAGAAGTTCCATAATTTTTAGATAAGTTTAATGGTGATTTGTAGGAGAATTAAGCCAATGGACTAGGTATTAGATTTGTTGTGCTAATGTTTATTCCCATTATTTGGATAGTCGTGGCTAATTTGGTTTCACAATAGATTGCCATCCTTTCTGCCCGTTGCTCCTTGCATGAAAAAGAATAGCATAGTCAAGTTCGGATTTGTTAACAAATAAAAATGCAGTCCAACAGTCTGTTCGCTGGTTGATTTTTGGACTGATAAGCCCGACTAGTGCTGGTTTGTTATGAGAGGAAAATACTGTACCATGGCTGATAAGCCCTGACTGAAACCAACAAGCGAACATGTTGCAAATATGTATGCTTTTTGTCCATAGGTTCGTATATCTTTCTAGACCCATGTGCTCCTACACATACTTCTGTCACTTGCTTACAGTCTGTTCGTTTGGTCATATTTGACTTATAAGCCATGGTTTATCAACCAACGAATAATATTTTTTCTCTCACACCAAACTAGTCAACATTACTTTTAGTCATGGCTTATAAGCCAAACAAGCCCAAACAATTGTAGTCAGAAGATGGCCGACAACTTATGATCAGGTAAACTTAGACATCTACATGCTGAAGTACCATTGTCCCCACAGAACATGTATTATGAAAATATGCTCTCTGATTAAACCCGCCAGCGTTCCGAACCTCCACGTAGCGCTGCTTTCTGTTAGGTTTAAAAGGAACTAATTCACAAGTACTTTTTGTAATGTGCCATATATACTTTGAAGAGCGACCCTCCAGTGTGGCATAACATAGAAACATTTTTAGGCAAAGCCTTTTCTATTGGAACATGCTTTGTAGCCTCGCTTTGGTACTAGAGTAACTTTATAGCATTAAATGTAGCACATATTACTGTTGTCGGAACTTCCAGATATCAGATCTCGTTCGTGCTGAATTATCCGTTAACAGTAAGCCTTATATTTCATCAGGTTTGCGAGTACATGGCGACGATGGCAACGTCAAACTGTCTCAGTTCCTTTGAAGCCACGTGACAATCCATATGTGAAGCAGCAGAGTGGTTTGCGTACTCGAATTGAGTGTTTTTTTCAAGAGATTGTTTCTTGCTGATCGATGATGTCCAGAAGGGCAAGTTTAAGGACTACTAATAGTGCCCTAGGAGTCTAGGACCATTACATCTTCTACCATGGCCGACAGCTGCTAAAAAAAACATAGCAGTGCCAGATTGTATAATATATATGTTTATGCACCGCTATTAGTCATCAAACAAAACTAAACATATTTTATGACAAATTATGCGCTGCAAGGTAAATTTTTGCTGTGTCCATCGACGTGTCGACCGTCCAGGCGGCGTACAACCCAGAAAGAAGCAGAGGCCGTTGTGGAGCCGGTGATCGCCCCGGCAACGAGGACGATGTAGTACACGAAAACGGACGCCCTGCCGTGGTGGGAGAAGATACCTTCCGGAGTCTTGGAGAAGAGGAGCGCGAGCGCCGCCACGGCTTGGAATACACCGGCTTGAGCATCGCCGACGGCACCATCCCCATCGTCCTGTGCGGAGGGCGCCGGAGGCAGAAGAGTCCACGACACTCGTCAGCGCAGCTTCGGGGTCCATCGATGCTCTTGTAAAAGTTAAAAGGTCTGTCTCCGACAATCATTGTGTTTTTATACAGTTTCAACACATGAATTTTTTTACACCATAGAATTAAGATCCAACAACCTCCATCCTCATTCTACCTCCAGCCTTCTTCTACCTCCAGACAATTACAAGGTCACAGATCTACAGATTCACATATCACAAGAAACATTTTTTTTATGCAAGGACAAGAAGACAAATCGCCAACTCCGTGATGATGTGCTCCTTCGTGGTGGCCGACTCCGGCGGGCCGGCCGGGTCCAGCTTGCTCATCAGCGGGAACGCCTAGGGGAGACACGAGGAACGAACGAACGGCAATGAGCGAGTGCTAAGCATGGCAAGGCGGCGTCTTGACAGCAACGGCTGGGGCTATCGAGCAGTGGACCCACAGTTGAAAAGAGAGAGGGAGAGAGAGAAAATCCATATATTTTTTTTATGCTAAACCACATATGTGTTGTTATAGTATTTCTGTATGACAAAAGAGTGATGATATAAGAAATGAGCAATCAAGCCCGTGGTGTGTGTGCTTGCGTGGGCAGGCCGACGGGAGGGACTGAGGTGATCAGAGAAAAGAGAGAGACGATGGGCGCGTTTTGGATCGCGTCCGCAGTTTACCACAATGCGCCACATTTTCCGTGCCGAAGTTTCGCGGCGTTTGGTGCATGGCCGGACTTGCGGCATGGCACACCTCTTGCCACAAGCACTCAGTTGATTTCTGATGATATAATCTGCCTAACATGCGGCGGACAAATCAGCCGCCGAACTTTTGGCGTGGCCGCACATGTGGCGTGGCAAACTGCGGACACGATCCAAACGCGCCCGATGTCTATTGGGCCATGAGCCTCACCAAGCGTTACCTTTATTCACTTGATCCAGTTTCACGTTTTCAGTCGATTTTCCCGATTGATTTTTGAATTCTTGTTACTCAATTTTTGTTAACTGACTAACAATGCTACGTGGCCTCATCCTATTGGCATAAAAAATGACCCAGATTATACTCGATTGTTGCGAAGTCATCCCCACAATAAAAACTTTGAGATAGTAGTATAAAATAAAATTGGATTATAGAAAGGAAAAGAAAAAAAGCTGCCTTACCCATGGGCCGTGGCCCTTTGTTTGTGGGTCGCTTGGCTGAGTAAAAATCGGATGCCTTGCGGAAGCCGCAGCCCTCGTCCTCAAGCTTTTCATTGTCGCCGCCGCCGCCTCCCCAGTTTCCCATCTGTCGAAACCCTAGCTCCTCCGCCGTCTCATCGGACATATCCGATAATGTCCTCCTCCAGCCTCTCGGCGACCGCAGGGATTGGGCGCCAGAGCAAGGTTCCAAAGGTTGGTGGAGGAGCCGAGACCTACCCACAGCCATTTGTTAGCGATCCGAAGCCGGAAGATCCCGACCAGATGGGCATCGGCGGCAGCCAGGGCCGGGATCGGTCGGTGTACCTTGCGGCATGCCGTCGGGACTGGTTTGCTTCTAAACCATACTACCCCCTGTACAAGGTGAACGTCGCCTCCGACTCCGACGAGTCGTCCCCGTGGGGAGCGCCTGCAGCTGGGAAAACCCGAGTCGCTAAGTTGCGAACCGACGTAGGAGGCAAGACCTTCGTCTCCTTGCAGTCACGGTGGATCGTCGGCGTCGGGGGCACTCCCGGCGGCGTCATCATCTATGACACCAACATGGACAGGGTGATCCGCGGGCCTGAACTGGTGGCCGCAAAGGTCTGTCCTGTCGTGGCAGCCGTCGGGTACAGAGTTTATGCCCTCTGTAGCCGTCCAAGTTTCGTTGAAGACCCCAATTTCGTGCCTTGGTTCGAGGTCCTCGATCTCAAAGATGCTCTGATCACAGAGGCAGCGGATGGGAGCCTCAGCCTGGATGGGTGCTCCTGGAAGCCCCTGCCGAGTCCACTCTGCTTCCCTGGTAAGCTCACCCCGATGGACTACATCATGCCACCACATAATAACAGTCAGGTCCTATGTGGTTGTTGGGCGCTACATATTGGTATCGCTCAATCCGCCGAGCAGCGGCACCTATGCATTTGACACTGAAGAACATGAGTGGCATAAGGTTGACAAGGAGCACCTACCTTTTGTTGGCTCTGCCACTCCACAAGGAACAGCGGCTGCATTTTCCTTGCCTTATCACGGTGGAGAACGGGCCTGTTCGTGCTTACCGCATCTGTGTCTCAGCTTCAAGCAGCCCGAGCAGTGTCTCTACCGAGGCAAGACTATCTCACAAGGGCGGTGTTCTTAATCTATCCATTACTGTGTTCTCGGTAAGAAGCAAGGAACATGAAGAAGTTGATGCAATGTCAGGGCGCTACTTGACGTCCTTGGACAGTAAACGCTTCTCTACATTGACTTTTGAACTTGACAACCGCAAGCGCAGCAGGACTTTTGATGACACGATAGGTGATTTCCGTCCAAGGAAGTTATTTGCAAAGTTGATAACCTATCAAATAGAGAACCCTGAAATCCTGAATGAAGAAAAGCTGCGAGCGTGATGCCTGAAGTTTCAATCTCAAGCCAATCGGAGCAGATCTTCAAGATTTCCAGTGACATTGGGTTCTCTTCCCCACCCATCACCTTTGCTTTATCCATATAAGTAAGCACCATCAACACATTTCTTTCACAGTATGTTCATTAAGAACTTGCACTCAGCAAATTATCATGTACCTCTTTTGTTTCTCACAGTTTCTACACTTCATAGGAAGCTTTCCTTGTACTGTATGCTAGATCACTACCTTGGCAAGTTGACAAATTGGCTATGGCCATATATTATATTATTGCATTTATAATTTGTAAATAGGCCACAACTCTGTTCTGCCCTCCCGCATACCCTACCTCATTGTGCTTAGAGTGACACGTAAAACTTTGTTTTTATCCTTTTATAGGATTCAAAGCTATCTGACCTTTCAGAAGGCTGAAACCTTATTGCAATGAGTAATGAGTATCATTTTAAAATGTTTATAGGTACACTGATGGTCGTGCTGCTACCTCTAATAGATATTTGGCGCTAAGCTGATTAGAGAAGATGAAACAGGTTGCCTCGTTTAATTTGGTCCTGTACTTCTCTTTCCCCTCGTGCGCAAGTGCACATTAGGGTACTGCTATTTTCATTCGGAAGGGCTGTTTGGCTGTTTTGCTGTTTGGAATGAACCCTATACTTTAGGCTACCAATGCTTAAGCCTTACTCCCTCCAGTAAGTTGTGATAGACTTGTTCACCAGAAATAAGAAAGTAGGTCAAATTATTCTGTTCCTTTCATTTAGTTCACACTGGAAAAGGATGCATGATATATTATTGAGATATAGATTCAGAGAGAAGTTGAGAAGACCAAAACCCCGTCTATTTGCATTAGAGAATGAACTTGGTGATGCTAAATTGTAAATTACCATGGCTTTTGAGGCTGGTAGAAATTATGCATGCGTGTTATTTATAGCAAGGTTGGATGAACATGACACAGCTTGGCTGGGCTGTTGTTCTCACATGTTTTTTGACATTTAGTTGGGAAAATAGTATGTATATCATCTATAAATGCTATTAAGTCGCCATACTAAAATCTGGCGCAGCTTTCAAGTCTTTGAAGGATATGAAGACCAAGAGATGCAGTCTCATCCTCATCTGAGAAAGATTTAGCATGACCAAAACATTCTGTCTAGCAGTACATCTGTTTAATGTTTTCTGAGCAGGGGTGCAGAATTGTATATCTGAGAAACTGTAATCCTGTTGTATGTTTATTATTCTACTAAACTCTAATGTGCTTATGTAGGACAGTGGGACGAATTGGAGATGGAGGAAGATGGAGCGTAGGGTATGTCAATTTCTCTGTTTAACATGCCATGACATGAAAATTACTTCCATGACCCAACATGTGGACTTAGGATACTACCCTGCTGCCTGGAACATTTCAGCAGCCTAGGTACTTAGGCAGGCTAGTCTCTAGGTAGAGAGCCTGGTTGCCTAGGGCCTTTTCTTTTTTAAAACATTGTGCAGCATTCATTTTATGTGCAGTTTCCATTTGGTAGTCACTAGTCAGATGCGTTTAGAATGATTATATGTGTAATTATGCCTTCGTTTCCTCACGAATGACAAAGTGCAGTTTTCTAATGGGCCACAACCCATGTTGGAGAATTCGTATTATCTCACCAGCTATGTCTTATTTGGTATGTAGTTTGAGGCATAATTTGCTTTAATAATTTAATCACAAAATCTTCAAGGTTGAATCCTAAATTTGTATTTTGAAATTAAAAAACATAGTTTTATGAAACATGGGGACACGTCTGGGATCTTGAACCTTTGTTGAATCTATATGTCGCTGGGTGTAAAAAAGGATCAATGATGTGGAATTGGTATGCAAGGGTGATTGTGTTGTTTGTTAAATTCAGTTTTGAAAGGAAAGTGTGACAGAGTAGCAGACTATCAGTACCTACTAATTATTGGCTCTGTTCGGCTGATCCAGTTTCAGCTGATTTCAGCTGATTCAATAGTGTTATGTGAGAGAGAATAAGCTGAAACAAGCTGAAAGTGTACCTTTATACTGTGTCTACTCTTTAATGTGGTGTGGATGAAGTGCCAGCATTGGTTACATATTTGTCTCTAAAAAGAAGCATTGGTGTATTTCGAAGATGCACAAAGATGCTATGATCCACTTATATATATTCCTCCTCGTTAGTATTGATTGTTTCCATTTCTTTTTATTCAGAGATTGCGTCCAATTAAGCACTGGCTGGATCCGTTGGGATGACCTACTCGGTGCGCATTTTCCTCGTTTCTGGGACAGGAAGCACTTTATTTGTATGCTACAAACAATCACTTTAATGTATGCTAGAAAGCACTCGAGTACACTTTGATCGTTCTGTATCGTTATCATTAGCTATTAGTCTGCTCAAGCGAACAACTTAGGCCGTGTTTATTTTAACTATGAAGGTTGTTACAATCTGCAAGCGGCCATATTTTATGCTATTGCTGTTTGATATTTTGTGGCTGTATTGTTTTTTCTAAATATTTAGAAATACTCCTTAAGACAGATATAAAATGATTGTTTTGCTAGTTTGCTAAATTTCCTAATACGACTACCAATCAAACTAGCCGACTCATGTGCAGCCTCTCAACTCAGGTTAGCATTGGTAATTTAAGTTTTGAAGTTCTATTTTCTTATTTCTTGCGGGAATCTGATCATTTAAAAGAGTTCAGCGTCATTTTACTTATAATCTTGCCATGCATCATGCCAGAAGACAAGGAACCAAACTGATGGGATAATTTTTTTTCAAGCTCAGCGTATATTGGAGATTTGATAGGCACTCGTTATGGCAAACAAGCAACTCTCCTGAAAATACCTTGTTTTTTTTAACGGTGAAAATCTTATGCAAAATTGTACTTTGAAGTGACGTATCCATAGTTCATGTCTTTATATACTTGTCGCAAAAGTCGATATTCAAACTCAATCTAATTTAACAAGCTACAGACCTCTCCCACCACCACTGTCCAAGCTCTCGAACAAGATCGAGTTTTTTTTTTCTCCGATACATTAGTGCAGATATCAGAAATGGAGTTAATGGCTATGCTGATCAAAATTGTGAGCTTGATCTCGGAGGCCTGCCGCAACGCGGAGAAGCTGCCGGTGGCGTTGATGTCGGCCGGCGTCTTCCAGCTGCGGCAGCGCTCGCGCTCGCCTTCTTCAAGGCCCCGGGAGGTATACTTGTCCACCACGGGAGGGCACCTGTGTTTTTTGTAACTACGGCGTTTCTTGCCACAGTGATCTTCGGGATGGTGGAGGCGTACGCCGGCTTCTGGGTGTCAGGCGACCTGACAGCTCGCCAACCGTCGGTAAGACAATCATGTGGATTTCCATCCTGCGTATGGTCCTCGTGGCTGGCCTTGGACTTGGAGGCTTTGTCGTCCTGAAATAGCAGCTCGTTAAAGACCAAATAGCTGTGCTGCTGCTGTACAGCGTGCAGTATATGCATTCACGTGCAGCCGTGTTTCATTAGCATTCTGATTTGTATTATGGTGTGACTTGTATTAAGGTGTGACTGTGTAGAATCATGGACCCTTGTGTTTAGGCGATTAACGACAATACTAGATCACTATGACTAACGTGTGTTTTGCAGAGACAAAGTTGTTTATGTTAGGTCATAAGTGATACAATTTGAATGGGCTTAATGGATATTCATGTCCAAGATGGAAATCGTTTCGGTTGCAAAGGATGAAGATACTCGTCAAAGACTAGGCTAGTTCTTAGTGCCGTAAGGTGGAGAAGGGCATTAAGTAATAGTAGGGTTTTGTTTTTTCTTTGACCGTACTATACAGGGGGGTATGAGGTTATTAGCTTGACCTAGGAGAGTTTAGGAGAGTGGGTATATGCACACTTGTCACAACTTGTCCTAGAGACCTTGCTTTCAGCCCTTGATAAACCCTAGAAATGGTAGGAGCAAAATCCCTTGTGAAACCTCAGCGAAAACAGTTGTTTTAGAGGGAGAAGAAGACTCCGGACCACTCTGCTAAGTGGGTGTTCGGACCATAGGAGAGTGGTCCGACGGTCCCTGACTTAGGCAGATTCTCAGCTCGAGGAGCTCGGACCACCTGTCTGGAAAGCACGGACCATAGGAGAGTGGTCCGGTGGCTTGGTTCAGAGAGACAGAAGGCTCCGGACTAGTCCGAGGCTAGTCGACGCCTCCTGACAGGGGTTTGGTTTATGCAGAGAGCACCCTGGCTCGGACCAGAGCGTCGGACCAGGGCCCCGGACCAAGGAGAGTGGTCCGGTGGTGTGTAAAAGGGGAGATTTTCACTCAGAGAGCACGAGGCTCCGGACAGAGCGTCGGACCAGCGGTCGGACCAAGCAGAGTTGTCCGACGGTGCCTGAGTTTGAAACGAGAGTGAGCTGCGGACCAGTGTGCATGGTCCGGTGGTGTGAGCTTCGGACTAGTCCGGTGGCTTCGCAGAGAGAAGAAAAAGTAAAAAACGGCTAGTTTTGGAGGTGGGGACTATTTATAGTTGCCCCCTTGGTCCTTAGAGGTCTTCTTGGCCATTGTTTCAGCTGGTGACACCTTAGAAAATCCTTTGGAGAGCCAAGAGGCTAGTGAGGGAGAGATTAGAGAGAGATCATCTTGTTCTTCCCTCCTAGAGTGATTAGGGATGACTTGTGTGCATCCATCCACTTCCTAGCCTTGAGTGGGTCAAGTGAAGGTCTTGGTTGTTACTCTTGGTGTTCGACAGCACCTAGACGGTTTGGTGGTGTTCGGAGGAAGTGACCGCCGGAGAGATTGTTGGCGGCTCTTCTCCAAGCTCTTGTGATCGGTTGTGGGCGATTCACCGAGCCGGAGTGGCAAGAATCAGCCCGTAGAGAGCACTCTACCCTTGCGCGGGTAGAGGGGGAGCGATACCTTGCGAGGTGCTCCAACGAGGACTAGGGGGGTGTGTCGAACATCTCGATATCTCGGGAAAAATTGCTGCTGTCATTGAGATTCTCTTTTCCCTAGCTCTTTACTTCCCGCATTACTTTCCGTTCGTTCTTTCATTTCCTACTAGAATTGCTTAGGTTGTTTTAATTCCTATGAACTGCTACCGCTTTCTAGCTAGGACACACGGACGGTAGACACTAGGGGGTGATTGACATTTGATAGGTTTTTATATTGCTTTAGAAATTTAAAACAAGTTCACCCCCCCTCTTGGGCATCTTGATCCTTTCAATTGGTATCAGAGCAAGGTTGCTCTAAATTAGGCTTCACCGCCTAGAGCAAGATGTCCCATGGGGATGGACCGCCACCCTGTTCGATGGGGATGACTTTCCGTATTGGAAAGTGCGGATGGAGGCCTACCTTGAGGCCGTGGACGTCGGCGTTCACAAAGCCGCCACCCAAGGTGGATCGGTGTTCGCCGAGGATCCATACTTTGAGAAGAACAATGCTAAGGCAAAGAACATTCTTTTCCGTGGCATTTGCAAGGATGTGTTCAAACCGTGTGCGGAATTGCAAAACCGCGCATGAGATTTGGACAAACATTTGTGCTCTATCACGAGGGCACTAAATGTGAAAGAGAAGAGCGTATCACCTCATCATTGCTAAGTTAAATGCTTTCACTATGCTATCTCATGAAAATGCTAATGAAATGTATTCTCGCTTGAATGTGCTTGTAGAGGAGTTGAATGGCCTTGGACTCTCTCAAATGACACCCGGCCGATGTGGTGCGCAAGATACTTTATGTCCTCCCAATAGACAAGTATAACCACATCGTCACGGTTCTTCATCAAGGCGATCTCTCCGCAACTACACCAACGCAAGTGTTGGGCAAGATCAATGCTCATGAGATGTACATGAAGATCAATGATGGAACTTCATCATCCTCCAAGAAGAAAGAGAAAGGAGGAGAAGAAGGACTTGGCTCTCAAGGCATCTTCCAAGGAGAAGTGCCAAAATTCAATATGTCGTTGAGAGTACAAGTGATGATGATGATGAAGACAACATCGTTCTCATGGTGAAGAAGACCGCCAAGATGTTGAAGAGGCTAAACAAGAATGGAGTCAGTTTGACTCAAAGAAGAAGAAATTCTTCACAAGCTCTTCAAGGAAGCCAATCTCCCAAATGAAGTGCTACAATTACGGCAACTCTTGGTCATCTAGCCCATGCGTGTCCGAAGAGAAGAAAGACAAGTTCAAGAACAACAAGTTCAAGAACTTCAAGAAGAACAAGGGCGGCAATGATGACTCAAGTGATGATAACAAGAAGCAAGACAAGACATACAAGAAGAAGAAGAACTTCAACTTCCACAAGAAGAAGAAGGATGGCAAGGCTTACATTGTGGGTGATTGGCTCACGACATTGATGATTCAAGCGACTCCTCCGATGATGAGAGTGAAGAAGAGAAAGGTGGCCGCTTTGGTTATTGGTTCTTCGATTCCACCCCCACCTCCTCCTTCATCGCCAGGCTCATCCTCTACACACCTATGCCTTATGGTAAAGGTGACAAGAAGGTACAAAAAGAGGTTTGATGGTGATGACCTCTCTAGTGATGATAGTGATGATGAAGAAGCACCTTCCTATGATGAGTAATTAAAATTTGCAACAAGTATGCTGACTCATAAGGAAGTACAAGAGTAAAAAATGACAAACTTCTTGAAATCAAGGAAAACTTGCATGATAAACTTGATAACTTGTCTAGTGCTAATGATGATTTGAAGCTTGAGATTAACTCCTCTTCATCTAGCACTAGGGAGCTCAAAGCCTCTCTTAAACAAGCCAATGAGAAACATGATAAGCTTGAGAGGTCATCCCAAGAGCTCCTCACAAGGTTTAACTTGCTAAAAGATGACTACAACCAAGTGAAAAATGATCATGGCACACTAGTGGTAGCAAATGAATTACTTACTCAAGATCTTACACATGTTGCTACTAACCCGTGTGCTAAGTGTGCAAGTGCTACCTCTTGTGATATCGAGCTTGATGATGTGGCTCTTGAGCAAAGTGCAAAGTGCAAGGGCAAGAGAGTTGTAGAAGCCGACAAGTATGATGATTATGTGAAGATAAGTGAAGAGAACTCAAAGCTCAAGGAAGAGCTAATCAATCTCAAGGCAAACAAGCCCTTCACCATCAAGCCGGCTCAAGAAGAAGACAAAGATGCTATCACGTTATCAACTCTCTTCAAGAAGAAATTGCCAAGCTCAAGATGATAAGACCAAGCTTACAAGTGGCCTTGAAAAGTTCACCAAGGGCCATAATCTCCAAAGTGAGCTTCTAATGAGCACCGTCATGAAGATGACAAGACCGGTATTGGGTACAAGGAGAACAAATGATAAAGGCCAAGGTCAAGATTGAAGCCAAGAACTACTACAAGAACAAGTACAATGGCTACAATCAAGAGAAGCCAAAGCCCAAGCCTAAGAGGTGTTTTGGATGTGGACAAATTGGTCATCTATCATTTCAATGCAAGACTCCACTTCCCCAAGACCTTGCCCAAGCACACTAGGCCATTTGCTCATGATGCTCACTATGTCATCAACAAAGATTCCAAGGGTAGACCACTTGTGGTGTTTCTTGGACCACCAATGAAGAAACAAGCCTAGGGTTCTTTGGGTTGCTAAGGAGTTGGTTGACAAGGCAATGGGGCCCCGCACTAAGGGGGTTCCCAAACAACAAGCTTAACTCCAAGTTGCTTGTGTGTAGGTGAACTACAAGACCGGTGGAGCCATTGGGTAAATTGATAGTGGTTGCACTCAACACATGACCGGCGACCCCGGATGTTCACCACACTTGATGAGGATTGGGAAAATCAAGACAAGATCACTTTTGGGATAATTCAAAGGGCAAAGTTCAAGGCTTAGGCAAAGTGGCTATCTCCCAAGTTCAATCAATCTCAAATGTCTTGCTAGTACAATCTTTGAGCTTCAACTTGCTATCGGTTGGTCAACTTTGTGATCTCGGGTTTCATTGTCTCTTCACTCCAAATGAGGTAATTGTGACCAAGATTGAAGATTCATCAATGATATTCAAAGGGTTCCGGCACAACAACCTCTACTTAGTGGACTTCACTTCAAATGAAGCAAACTTACAAGCTTGTCTATTCTCCAAGAATTCTTTGGTTGGCTTTGGCATAGAAGATTAGCTCATGTGGGCATGTCAACCTTGAAGAAGCTAGTCAAGAAGGAAATGGTTAGAGGAATCAAGGATGTGGTGTTTGAGAAGGACAAACTTTGTAGTGCATGTCAAGCTGACAAGCAAGTGGCAAACACTCATCCAACCAAAGCTTTCATGTCAACCTCAAGAGTACTAGAGTTGCTACACATGGATCTATTTGGCCCTACCACTTATGCTAGTCTTGGAGGAAATCTCTATTGTTATAGTGGTAGTGGATGACTACTCTCGGTACACTTGGGTGTTCTTTCTTCAAGACAAGGGAGAGACACAAGGCATCTTCAATAAGTTTGCTACAAGAGCTCAAAATGAATTTGATGTGAAGATCAAGAAGATTAGAAGTGACAATGGCACCGAGTTTGTGAACACAAAGATTGAAGATTATTGTGATGAAGTTAGGATCAAGCATGAGGTGTCCGCCATATATACTCCACAACAAAATGGTGTCATAGAGAGGAAGAACCGGACACTCATAACTCTAGCAAGGTCTATGCTTGATGAGTACAACACTCCCGAGAAGTTTTGGGCGGAGGCAATCAACACCGTGTGCTATGCGGCAAACCGTCTCTTTGTCCAAAGGCTATTAAAGAAGACCCCTATGAGCTTGTCAATGGGAAGAAGCCGGACATTTTATTCTTCCGGGTGTTTGGTTGCAAGGTGTACATCTACAAGAAGCGCCAACACTTGGGTAAATTCCGACGGCGGTGTGACATTGGTTTCCTTGTTGGTTATTCACTTAAATCCAAGGCATACCGTGTATTTAACAAAGCCACCGGCTTAGTTGAAGAAACGTATGACTTGGAGTTTGATGAAACTAATGGCTCCCAAGGAGCGCTTGAGGATATTGATGTAGGTGATGAACCCTTGAGGGAGGCAATGAAGAATATGCCAATTGGTGCTATCAACCCGCAAGAGGTGGAAGAAGTTGAAGATGAAGCAAATCAAGATCCTTCTCCACCCCACACGCCTCAAGTTGATGAAGGAGATCAAGTGAGAGAAGCTCAAGAAGATACTCACATTCCTCAAGATCAAGCCGAGGCCTAAGCAAGCAATGTTGAAGCACCGCATCCTCCTCCTCAAGAGACAAATAGAAAATCAACATCTATCCTTCAAGCTCACCCCCATGATCAAATCATAGGGAGTCCATCAAAGGGAGTAATGACTCGCTCTAGACTTGCATCTTATGTTGAACATCACTCGTTTGTTTCCTTTGTTGAGCCTACTAGTGTAGAAGAAGCACATGCAGATCCGGATTAGGTGAATGCCATACATGAAGAACTCAACAACTTCACCCGGAACCAAGTGTGGACACTTGAAGAGAAGCCAAAGGATGCAAGAATCATTGGCACCAAGTGGGTGTTTAGGAACAAGCAAGATGATCAAGGCGTGGTTGTGAGGAACAAAGCAAGATTGGTGGCAAAGGGGTTCTCTCAAGTAGAAGGACTTGATTTTGGAGAGACCTTTGCACCGGTTGCAAGACTTGAAGCCATCCGTATCCTTTGGCATATGCTTCACATCACAAAATGAAACTTTTTCAAATGGATGTGAAGAGCGCTTTCTTAAATGATTTCATAAATGAACTTGTCTATGTCTCACAACCTCCCGGGTTTGAAGACCCAAACTTGCCTAATCATGTGTATAGGTTGTCCAAGGCACTCTACGGATTGAAGCAAGCTCCAAGAGCTTGGTATGAGAGGCTAAGGGACTTCCTAATCAAGAAGGGTTCAAGATCGGGATCGTCGACACTACACTATTCACCAAGAAGCTTAATGAAGAGATCTTTGTTTGCCAAGTATATGTCGATGACATTATATTTGGATCAACAAACCAAGACCATTGCAAGGAGTTTGGTGACTTGATGTCCAAGGAGTTCGAGATGTCAATGATTGGCGAGCTAACTTCTTCCTGGCTTTCAAGTGAAGCAAATGAGAGAAGGGGCCTTCATCTCTCAAGAAAAGTACACTTATGATCTACTTAAGAAGTTCAAGATGGAGGATTGCAATCCAATCAAGACCCTAATGCCAACTAATGGGCATCTCGATCTCGATGAGGGAGGTAAACCGATTGACCAAACTCTTTATCGCTCTATGATCGGTAGTTTACTTTACCTCACCGCATCTAGGCCGGATATCATGTTTAGTGTGTGTATGTGTGCTAGGTTTCAAGAAAACCCTAAGGAGTCGCATCTTTGTGCGGTTAAAAGAATCCTTAGGTACATAAGGCACACCCCTAGCATGGGTCTTTGGTATCCCAAAGGAGCTCCCTTCCAACTAGTTGGCTATTCCGATTCGGATTACGTCGGGTGTAAGGTTGATAGGAAGAGTACCTCCGTCGGGTGCCACATGCTAGGAAGATCACTTGTTTCTTGGTCCTCAAAGAAGCAAAACAGTGTGGCATTGTCAACCGTCGAGGCGGAATACATTGCCATGGGAGCAAGTTGTGCACAAATCTTATATATGACCCAAACACTCTTTGATTACAGTGTGTTTTTAAAAGAAGTTCCACTTTTGTGTGATAATGAAAGCTCCGTAAAGCTTGCTAACAACCCGGTTCAACACTCTCGCACCAAGCACATTGATATTCGCCATCATTTTCTTAGAGATCATGTGGCTAGGAAAGACATCACACTAGTTGGAGTTAAGAGCAAAGATCAATTGGCGGATATCTTCACTAAACCACTCGATGAAACAACATTTTGTAGGTTGAGAAGCGAGTTAAATATGCTTGATCACTCTAACTTCACTAAAAGACGAGCTTGTGTGAATCATGCATTCATATGTAATATAACATGTTTAATTTGGTAATGCACATAGGCTTGGCTACACGGGGTTAGGAAAAAACCGCCCTCAAAAGCGTGTGACAAAGCTTAACCCGCGGTTTAAACTTGCAAGCAACCTAGTTTTCAAATTCCCATTTTGCATTGCATATGCATAAGTGTTGCTTCTTTTTCCCTTTTCGGTTAAGTTTGTTGGTCATCATTAGGTTCACACTTAGGGGGAGCAATTCAACGCTCTAGTTTCCCAGCAAATTTACCCCTTTGTGCCCCTAAGGTGACCCTTGGAGCTTTAAATTGAACTTTTTCTTAAGAAAACTAATCCTAGCCTATGGCAAACTACTTCTAAAATTGAGGGTTTGAGAGATGGTTTTATGTTAAGTCCAACAAGTGTTCCTCTTTGCTCTTTTGTGTTGGTTTACTTGGCTAAGAGAAAAGATTGGAGAGAAAAATGGAAAATTCAGAGCAAAATTAAGCACCGGACCACCTCCGGACCACTCTGCATTGGTCGACGCAGTGGTCCGACGCCTCGACCCCACCGCATAAATTTTCTCCAGCCACAAAATCCGTCGGACCAGTGTCCGACGCTCCACCGGACCAATGACAAGTTGTCGGTGCCTCTGACAATCCTATCCTTGCACCGTCGGACCAGTCCGGTGCCCATGGGACCAGTCCGGTGAGTCGTCCGCGCCCTGGTCCGGTGGTCGGGTGCCATTTGTTTTCTCTTCTCTGGTCCCCTCGGACCACCGTCGGACCAGCCACCGGACCAAGCGAGTGGTCCGACGCTTTGAAATTTTGCGGATACACCCCCGCGAAGGCTCTGTTTTGGCTGTGTTCCCATTCTTCGTCCGTACGCCCCGTCCCCCCGCTCTGCGCCAGCTCCGCCGCCAGCTCCCTGCGCCCTTCGCCCCGGTGAGCCTCCCACGAGCTCCGCCATCACCTCGCCGCAGTCCTGCACCGTTCCTCTCCTCCTCGCAGCAGGGCCGCCCTCCATCGCCGCCGCCTGCTCCGCAGCCATCACCCGCCGCCAGAACTCCCTCCTCGCCAGCGTCCAACCTCCCTGCCAGCCTCAAAAGACCTAGGGTTTCCCCCCTCCTTCCACTTTCATTGCCCTGGTAAAAAATCAAAAGGCTAGGGTTTGTCCTAACCCTAGGGCGGGTGTTGTTTCGACGGTTCGTCCTCGACAAACCCGCTCGTATCGTCTTCGGTCTTCTCCTCGACCGTATTTCAATCCGTCTTTCGCCCTCACTTCTCGCTAGGGTATGGTTTCAATCGTCGATATCGCTTTTGTCGAGTCGTCAATTGAGTTTTGCCCTAGTTTATTCCTGAAAATCATTTTTCATATTCAATCCACTTCATAAATCATATTGCCAATTGTAATTCAAGCTGGTAAATCTCGTTCGGAGCGGGGGTTTGGGGTACTTGCATTGCTCTGAATAGATACGCTTTCTTACCTCAGGTATCATGTCAGATTTCATTCTATCACTTATCAAAGATGCTTGCTTCTATACGGTTCTTATCTCTAGAGTTTATATATGCTTATGTATACTTGTCTATTCCTTCTAGCAGCAGTCAAGTGGCAGTTTGAACTCGGGGCAAAGCTCGCGAGTAAGGATTGAGGCAAAGCCTCAGAGGTTCAGTCCAGTGGCTGGTAGGCCTCTCTGACAGTTGTGCTTTGTTTGATCAGTGTTCTTGTTTTGGCCAGTTGATTGTCAGTGGTTCTTGTGGCAGTGGCCCTTGTGTTTGACAGTTGTCAGTGGGAGTGGTTCTTGATTTTATTCAGTATGATCGCAGGGAAATCGTGTCCCCCGTGGGTTAGGTGAGATCCCTCCCCTACGTTTCCGGAAAGGGCAAGAAGCCCGTTTTTGAGAAAGTAAAAAGAAGGCGAAAACTCAAAGGTGAGAAAGCCGAGGCAAAATGGCCGATGATGGACCGAAAGCGAGGCGGTCGCCCCAGGGGGGTAGACTGGGCACCCCCCGGGGTTTCCTCTTTTTCCAGGGGTAAACCCAGGAATCCCCGGGAGCAGAGTTGTCCTGAAGCTCTTGGGGGCTCCGTTGGCACCCATTCCTGGGGGGGTTTTTCCCATTTCCCAGTCGCTATACCCCGTTGCAGCCCCACCAGTTTTGCGTTCCCCTTTGTCGGAAAATTAAGCAAAACAGGGGGAAAAACCGGGGTTTTTTTTGGGGAAGTGGGCCCGGTAGGGCCCCAGCCTACCGGTTGGCACAACCCCCTTCATAGAGGATTTTACGGCACTCAGTCAGCATTCAATCGCCCAAAAAGGGTTTGTCCTTAGAGAGCATTTTTGAGCTAGTGGTGGGGGATTTCCCCCTTTCCCGACTTCTCAAGGGCTCCAGGCATAGCCCACAGAGTGGGCCCCACAGTTCACAGGTTGAACGGGTCCCCGTCTACTCTGTTTCCTCGACGGGTTCAAGGAAGGGTTGACAAACATGCCAATTACCCCTTTTCAGGCCCCTATATCCAGACACGTTCGAGTTGCGATTTTCTTTTGTCAAGATAGGGATGTGATAGCAGATGGATGAGGGCCCTCGTCAGTTTCCTATGCCATTGGATATCACGCCCATTGCTATTGATTTGGGGGGCGCCCCCTGGACTCCTTTCCCCTATTGGATCAGTCCCCGACTTTTCCCCCCCTTACAAGTTTTTGGGTTCTTTTGACAGCCATTTGGGAAAACCGGGTCCTCGTCTTGTAAAGAGAGGACAGCACCCTGCCCGAGAAGGTTGACGCTCGGGGATAGGGATTCGCGGTGTTGAGCGCAGGGCTCCAGGATGATACTGGAGCTGATTGATCGGGGATATTTCAACACCTCAGACGCCGATTTCCGCCAGTTCCACAGTGCCCCCACGGTCCGACACTGAGGCTGGCGGCTCTGCCTCCCACCGAGACAAGAGCTAAAGTCTTTGATGAAAATGAGCAGCGAGTTCTCTCGTCATGCATTTACACGGGCCCAGCAGCGAAGGGCGAGATGCAGCACAGTCAGAGGGCGTCATTTTTGAGATGCAGCGACAGATGCTCGCTATGCAGCTAGAGTCCCAGCGCCTTCGTTATAGTACAACAGCGTGAGCAAACTCCTTTATGGCCCATATGAGAAGGGGCTGGCGCCCCTCCTCTAAGTTTCCTGCCGTGCACAGATACAATGATGAGCACATCCAGTCCTTCACATCATTGGGCAGCTAGGGGGGCCCAGTCCATTGGCCCTAGTTCCCCTCAGGGGCCCCTACGAGCCCCGCCGGTTAGTCAGTCACCCCCACCCCAGCTATACAGTCCATGGATTCGGGTGCCGGAAATTTGCCCACCCCTTTTTCCAGAAACCGGCGACTCAGATGCCCCAGTGGTTGGACACCTTTGGCCCTATCAGCTTTCACCCCCTTCACTACGGTTTCACTCCATTACACTACGATGGGTGCTATGCTAGAGATCTGTCAGCGCCTTCGTGACATTCCCGGGCAGCCGCCCCCCCCACGGGTCCTCAGTTTGCACAGAGGTTGAGGCCGAGCTTTTTGAAACCGACGCCGATCGCACCGTTCCTCCGTTTTTCCTCAGGGGGACACCGACAGGGGGCCCAGCCTGTCTCCCCCCCCCACAGCACATTGCTACCGATCACCGTGGTCACCCCACTCCAGCCCAAGCCTCAGCTCTCGGTTTTCAACTCCAGCGGCAGTGCCGAGGCAAAACCAGACCCCACCGCCCTGAGGCTTGCAGAGACACGGCCCCGGGTGTTGCCCCTACTTCTACCCCTTTCAGCTATGCCCCGAGTTTTCGCCCGCAGCGACCTGTCGCTTCCGACCCCAACCGTTCACTACCGTATAGCCCTCAGGGGGAGGATTCCGTGATGAGAATTTGGCACTTTCAGGGGGGGCCGATCGCCCCCACGGTGCTTCCACCCCGCCTCCGACCTTATTTTTGGTGCTTCGACGCCAAAGGGGGGAGAGGGAAGTCGAGTAGATGGCTAGCTTTAGGGGGAGCAAACCGTTCTTTTGATGTTTAAACTCTATTGCATCTTGCATCCGTTTCCTCTTAGTGATTGTATGATATGTGTGATGTTTTGAGACTTGATGGTTGTGGACTGTGGGATTTTTTTCTATATATATATGCACTTGGTTTTGCTATTGCTTCCCGCTAATCTCTGTTTCTTTTGGGTATGGGAATCCTTTTTGAAATCAAGTACTAGCTCAATTATATCTATTGTGCTTGTCATGGCTTGAAGGTTGGCATGTACTTTTTTTCTTATCACTAACCCCGCCCATTTTGTCAAGCATGTTTCTCTTGTCAAAATTCACTCTTTATTCTCTACTCAATTGTATTTTCGTCAATCACCTAAAAAAGGGGGGATTGTAGAATCAGGACCCTTGTGTTTAGGCGATTTAAAGACAATAAGTCATATGACTAACGGTGTTTTGCAGAGGCAAAATTGTTAGTTGGGATAGTGATGCAATTTTAATGGGCTTAATGGGTATTCATGCCCCCCAAATGGAAATCGTTTTTTGGTTGCAAAGGATGAAGATAAAACGTCAAAGATAGGTAGTTTTAGTGCCGTAAGGTGGAGAAGGGCACTAATATAGTAGGGCTTTTGTTTTTTTTTTGACCGTACTTACAGGGGGTATGGGTTATAGCTTGACCCGGGGAGTTTAGGGGTGGGTATATGACATTGTCAAAACTTGTCCTAAGGGCCTTTCTTTCAGCCCTTTATAAACCCTAGAAAAGGGAGGGCAAAATCCCTTTTGAAACCTCACGAAAACATTGTTTTAGAGGGAGAAAGAGGCTCCCGGACCACTTGCTAAGTGGGGGGCGGCCCAAAGGGGGTGGCCGACGGGCCCGACTTAGGCAGATTTCAGTCGAGGAGCTCCGGGCCCCTGTCTGGAAAGCACCGGACCATGGGGAGGGTCCGGGGGCTTGGTTCAAGAACAGAAGGTCCGGGCTGTCCGACGGCTAGTCCGACGCCTCCTGAAGGGGTTTGGGTTTTTGAGGACCCTGGGTCCGGACTAGAGCGTGGGACCAGGGCAGGACAAGGGGGGGTCCGGTGGTGTGTAAAAAAGGGAAGGTTTTTTTATAGAGAGACCCAGGCCCGGACCGAGCGTCGGACCAGGGGTCGGACCCAAACAAGTTGTCCGACGGGCCCATTTGAAACGAAGGGGAGCTGGGACCCGTTGCATGGTCCTTTTGGGGTAGCTCCGGACAGTCCGGGGGCTTCCAGGGAGAAAAAAAGTAAAAAAAAGGGATTTTGGGGGTGGGGATATTTTTATTCCCCCTTTTGGGCCCTTTGAGGGCTTTTGGCCTTGTTTCAAACTGGTGGGAACTAAAAGGGAAAACCCTTTGGAGAGCCAAGAGGGTATGGGGAGAGTTAGAGAGAGATCATCTTTGTTCTTCCCTCCTTTGAGTGATTAGGGGACTTGTGGCATCCATCCACCTCCAGCCTTGAGTGGGTAAGTGAAGTCTTGGTTTTTTACTCTTGGTGTTCGACAGCACCTGACGGTTTGGGGTGTTCGGGGGAAATGAAAGGGGGGGGAGATTGTTTGGGGGCTCTTTCCCCCAAACTTTGTGATCGGTTTGTGGGCGATTCACCGAGCCGGAGTGGCGAAGAATCAGCCCGTAGAGAGCACTCTACCCTTCGCGGGTAGAGGGGGAGCGATACCTTGCGAGGTGCTCCAACGAGGACTAGGGGGGTGTGTCGACACCTCGATACCTCGGGAAAAAATCGCTGCGTCATTGAGATTCTCTTTTCCTAGCTCTTTACATTCCGCATTACTTTCCGTTTCGTTCTTTCATTTCCTACTAGAATTGCTTAGGTTGTTTTTAATTTCTATGAACTGCTACCGCTTTCTAGCTAGGACACACGGACGGTAGGCACTAGGGGGTGATTGACATTTGATAGGTTTTTATAATTGCTTTAGAAATTTAAAACAAGCCCAATTCACCCCCTTTTGGGCATCTTGATCCTTTCAGACTGCTAAAAAAAACAGAGAGAGAGAAGTTTTGGTTCCATTAGCATTCTGATTTTTCTCATCGATTGTTTACTTCTTCCATGAGAATATGAATTCAGAACAGATGCAAATAATTTCTATAACCTTGACCTTTTGGGAACTTAACCCCATTTTCCTTTTCCTCACTTCCTTTACTTTTTAAATTGCCTTTCCCTTTTGCTTCTGGGCCTACCTAAATCATTGTCATCCTTCCCAATCCTCCTTTGGGTTCCCCTCAACCTCAAAACTTTGCCTCTCGCGCATCGGATGGGGGTCGTAGAGGCCACCAACGGGAAACCGATCCTTCTGGCGCAAACCATTCGGGAATCCCTTCATTTCAAGCTCATGATGGATTCTCTTTTTGCATCGCCGACGACACTGAAAAGCCAACCTGAGGTCAGAGAAGGGGAGGGGGGCCGAGAAAAGGCCCTGGCACATCGCAAAGGCAGTCTCAAGGAGCGCTTTTACGACGCCGATACAGGGTTTCGATGAGCTCGCTCCCTCCCGGCCCTCCAGAACCGGGTCCGGGGAGGAATGTGACGTGTCTTTTGGGTCCCTTTGGGTTTCCTAAAAAAACAAACCGAAACATTATTCCAGCTAATTTGTTGTGAGAAAAAAATTTTCGTTCTACCCAAAAAAAAACAAGCGGAAAAAGAGGGTTCATGAGAAAAGCAAACGGGGCCTATGCCTCCTGGGCTATGGCTCTGTTCTCTGCACATCTTAACAGAAAAAGGCCCCTTTATGAAACGCCATAATTTTCCTTTTCGGGCCCCCCTTTTTGTTTTGGCTCGGGGATGATTATTGGGAAAAATCACCCCCAAGGGCACCCATGTAAAGGGGTCAGGGACAACTCTGGCATACCGAGCAAAACGAGCTTAAAAACGGTAAAAGGCGGGGGGAAAATTTCCCACATAATAGAAGCCCGCCTGATGGAAATCTGTGAAAGCAGAGTGAAACCACGTGGCACACAAGATCGAGACTCCCAAAAGGGGACATCGGTTTTGCACAATCCCTCAAGAGTGACAGCTGCAAAGAAAACGTGCAGCAATTAACAAACATCGAACCCTTCAACTTCAAGGTACAGTCCTACTTTTTTGAAGGAGGATCCATGTAAAATTCCATATCCTTGCATTGGCTTTAAGCCCATACCTTTGCAGTATCAAATTATTAACTAGTTGTGGCAATAAAAATTGAACTTAAAATTTTTCCTTGCTCTGAAAACACCACAACAACAACAACAACCAACAACAACAAACCAACAACAACAAAGCTTTTAAGCCCCAAACAAGTTAGGGGAAAGGGTAAAAGTTGAAAACCCCCCAAAACAAACAAGGGTTTAAATTTTTTGCTCGAAAACAGCATCATAAAAAATTCATAAAAACTTCCTTTTTTTAAAGGGGAAAAATCAATATAAACTTATTTGTAAACACTCGTACAAGGGCCCCGCCCAAATGCCGGGGTACAAGCATAAAAATGGCGCATTTGAAGGGACAAACAATGGAAAGCCCCACACCGAAGAATGAGCACCGAGTAGCAAATGGACCAGATAAATGCCCGGGTTTTGGGAAAGGGAATTTTAGAATTATTTACAAACCATACATATCTGGGCTCATTTTGTATGTTTTAACAAATCTGAATTTGACTATGCGATTTTTTTTTTTTCAGTGAAAAGGGGAACTCAAACTAAAAGGGAAAAAAAAGGGAAAAAAAAAGGGAAAGTCATTGATCCATACGGGTGGTACGTGATCCCGTTGTCCATCGGGTTTACTGGTCGGCCAAATCCAGAAAGGTATGTGGGAATGTGATAGGACTTCGCAGATAAAAAAAAGCCTTCCTCTGCATGCATAAGGGAATAGCTATTTTAGAATAATGTCATAAGAAGTAGAAAACTGATTCCCAAACTTCTTTGGATCCCTGAAGGGTTTTTAAAGAATACGAATGCGTGCTAAAGTTTTTAAGTTTTGAGTGCAAAACAAAACCAAAGCAACTGTACAGTGAAATTTCTCTTCGGGAAAAGGATGCAAGGGGACACGGGGCAAAAGGGGGGAAACCTGCAAACCCACTGCTCAATGAGTTTAAACACACCCGTTTTAAAAGTTTTTCACCCGGGAAGCGACGAAGGCGGGCACACCTCACCCAAACCTCGGGTATCATCTACTCATTGATTATTTGGTCTCAACACCCCTTTACCTGGGGATCTGTACTTGAAATGGTCAAATCCCTGTATAAAACTTCCCTCTAAATCAACCCACTATGGGTTAAATTGTCTTACGTCTAAATTTTCAAATGGCTACAGCGTACAGGCTATTATTTTTATGGTGTTTTAAAAAGAAAGCTTAGTAACATGAAAGGCGAAGACTAATCGAAACCGTGTATCCACACTCTAAGAGAAAAAAAGAACTATATCAGGTACCCCACATGAGGTAACAGCAGCGCTGCGCGGGCAAGTATAATAAGAAGGCATGTTTTTTGAGTGGTAAAACACCACACTCCATTTTTCCCAGTAAATTATATTTAAGGGAAAAATTTGGCAATATGGATATGTGGAAAATTTTAATTATTAAAAAAGGGGATGATAAAAACACCCCCAAAGGGGTAAGAAGACCATAAAGAATAAAAGTTGGGAAAGGGATTGTCAAAATTTTAATTTTACGAGCTTTTTCTGAATATGCAGGTACAAACCCAAAATTTTAAAAACGGTGATATATAAAAATTTTATGAACCACACGAAACAGATGATTGTGAGGGTCCACTTTTAGAATGTCGAAAATTATTTTTGGGGAAAAAAGGGATTTTAGTGAAAGGGAAAAAACAGGGAAAAAAAGGGAAAAAAAAACCCTGAAGCTAGTTAAAAAGGGGCGTACATCTTTTCTTTTGGGGAAACCAAAATTTTTTTTTTTGTTTTTGGGGACAAGGTTTTTGGTTCCCCTTAGTGTAACGGGGGGATAAAAGAAAAAAAAATTTTTATTCCAGATACTATTGGGTATTTTTTTATTAAGTCCCTTTAATTTTGGGGCCAGGGGGCACATAATTTGGCCCAAAACATGGCAATTTTTAAATTTCAGGGGCAAAAAACACTTTTTTTTCTTTTTAAAATTTTTTCTTAACCCAAACTCAAGGGGGTTCCCTTAAAAATTAAATTTTTAACTAAGTTTTTAAAAAAAATTAAAGAGGGTTTAAGGGCGATCGGGGGAAAATTTTGGGGTTTTTTGGGAAAATTTCCGGGGGCCCCCCCCTCCGTAAAAACCGGTACACGGGGCCCCTTTTTTGGGTTTTTGAGGCAAAAAAAAACCCCAGAAAGGGGGGGGTGAAGCCCTTTGAGTTTTTTCGGCCCCGTGCTACAGGTGGGGGCCCGGGGGGCCCGGGAAAAAACCCCCCCCAAAGGGGGCCCTTTGTTCCCCTTTTTTGAACCCCGCAGGAGTCCCCGCACATTTTTTTTTGAAAACAAAAAAAAATTACACAAGGGGACTTTTGGAAACAAAACCCCCGTGAAAAAAAACCCCCAAAAAAGGGGGTTTTTAATTATACTCCCTCAGAAACCATCACTGAAAAAATTTTTATCTTGCTGGTAAAAGGAGGGAATTTCTTTAAAAAAAATTTTTAAATTTCCGGGCTTTTGGCCCCCAAAAAAAAGAACTTTAAAAAACTTTTTATTTTTCAGTTCGGGTTTTAAAATTTTTTTTTTGGGGCCTTTTTTTTTAAAAAGAACTGGGAACTTGGGGGGAAAAAAAAAGTGGGGGAAAATCAGGGGGGGGAGATTTCCGGGAAGAAAGACGGGGCATAAAGTGGGGTTTCCAGGGGGGCACCAATGCCCAAAATGCAAAATAAAACTTGGAAAGTATCCAAAAACAACAAAGGGGGAATTTGGGGGAAAAGCTGGATGGGTCAAAATTTGGTTTAAAATTTCCCCCAAACCGACCCCCTTTGGGCATTTCATCAACCCCCTTTGGGGGGGCGAAACCAAAAAAAAAGGAAACAGCAGATGGGGTCTCACTTTTGGTTTTAAAAATAAAGGGAAAAAAGGGATTAAAGGGACACCACATGCCTGTAGCTGGGGGAATTTGGGGGGAAAAATTTCAGAAAAGGCCCCCTTTTCTCACTTTTATCGGTTCGAAAAAGGGGTAAACCCCCCTTGGGGTCGAGCCCCTGGGGTGGGGGGCAAACATGGTAGGGGGGCAGGCAGGAAATCGGCCCAGTAAAACCCCGGGGCCCACCCCTTTTTTTTAACCCCGGCCCCAAACCTTTCCCGCCCAGGTTTTTTTTTTCTTTCTTCCTCCCCCCCTCCCCTTCCCCGGGGTTTTTTTTTTTTCCTTTTCCCCTTAAAACCCCCCCTTCCCAAAAAAACAAAATTTTTGGCCCTTTGGGAAAAATTTTTTTGATCCGAGATTTTAGACGGGAAAAATCGCCCCCCTCCTTTGTTTTTTTTTGCACCCCCTTGGGATAAAATTAGTGGATTTTTGAACATAAAAAAGGGGGTTATTTGGTTTTCCCTTCTATCCCCCCAATAAATGTATTATAAAACCTTTAAAGGGTGCAAAAGGGCGTGAAAAAAAAGAAAAAACCCGGGGGCCCTGTTTTTTGTTAGGGGTTTCCCCTTTTTTGGGGGCCCCAAAAGGGGGAAACCCCCAGGGTTTTTGGTTTTTTAAAAGGGTTTAAATTTCTTTGGGGTTTTAAAACAAATTGGGGGTTTTGGGAATTTTTGGGGTTTGTTTTATTTTTTTTTTGATTTTTTGGTTTTTTTTGAAAAAATTTCCCCTTTTTTTTTAAAAGCAAAAAGTTTGGGAGGGGGTTTTGGGGAAAAAAAAGGGGGTTTTGGCCCCAAAAATTAAAACCCCCGAGCGCTACAAAACCCCCGCCCCCCCTAAAACCCCCCCGTCCCAAACCCTAATGTTTTTTTCCCCCCCCCTTTTTAAAAACGAAACATCCGCACACGGGGGGCTTTTCTTCTACCCCATGCATCTTTTTTAATTTTTAAAAATTTTTTCCAGTATGCTTTTTTTATTTTTTGTAAGTATGCTATTAATTTTTTTGTTAGAACTCGTTGTGTAGGTCATGAAAGGGGCCCCTTTTTTTTGGATGCCCGGGGGGAGACAATTAAAAATTCTAGGAAATTTTTCCTTTTTCCCCTTTTGGGGGTTTTAAAAGGGAGAACCCCTTTTTAAAAAAAAAGGGGTTTGGGTTTTCCCACCCCCCCCCCCCCTTCCCCCAAAGGGGAAAAAGGGAAACCCCTCCCGCATTTAGATAAATTTGGGAAAAAACCCCCCTTTTGGCGATTGTAGAGATCGAGCGTAAAAAAAACCCCCGGGGGAGTTTACTTTGGGGTTTTTTGTGTCCAAACAAGCATGAAGAAAGAAAGGGGGAATTTTGGGGAAATGTTGACAATTTTCAGGGTTTTTTAATTTTCTTTTTTTTTTTTTTCCGGGGGCGAAGTGCCCCTTTAAAAAAATTGGTTGGGGGGGCCTAAAACCCAAAATGGGGGAAAACCAAAAAGGGGTTAAAGGGAAAAGAAGAAAAAAAGGGTTTAATTTACAAACACCTCCTTTTTTGCGAATGGGGGGGGGGGTTGGTAGAGACGGGGGGAAAAAAAACCCGGAGAATAGTTGGAGTTTGTGTGCCCAAACAAGCATAAAAAAATTTTGCAAAGTTATTTTAAAAATTGTTGAAAAATTTTCTGAACAAAGGCATTTAAATTTAGATTTTTTCAATGGCAAATGTCGTTTCAAAGAGTGGTTTATGGTAAAAAGGAAAACCCAAGGTGGGAAGCCCCAAAAAAGGGGTTTAAGGGGAAAAAAAAAAAAAGGGGGGAAATTTTTTCCAAAGCCCTTGTTTTTTCAAAAGGGGGGGTTTTTAAAAAACCCAAATTATGGTTTCCCCCCCTTGGATTTAAAATTTTAGAATTTTTGCGGCCAAAAGGGAAAAAATATTTTTGGGTTTGTTTGAAAGGGGGTTTTTTTGGCCGGGAAAAAAGTAAATCTGTATTGTTCTGCTAAACCAAAATTTTTTTTTTTTCCCCAGACTAAACAAACACCAATTTGCATTTTTTTTTTGGGGTAGTTCCCCCCGGGGCCCTTTTTAAAGGGTTGCTGCTGAAACACGGGGAAACCCATAAAAAAAGCACACCCGGGGGAAACAACAAGATATGTTCTTTTTAAAAAAAAAATTTTTAATTTTTGGGGGCTACAACATTACTTTTTTTTCCTTTTCCAACCACTTGATAAACCTTCCCTCCAGCCCCCACGAAAATTTTTAAAAAAAAAGGCTTTGGGCATCCAAAGGGGGTTCAAATTTTTTTTACATTTTCTGCATAAAACACATCAATTATTTACTCAAACCCCCGTGAAAACGTCCCTTTTTTTAATTCCCCTTTTGAAAAACCAAAAGGCCCATTTTTAAAAAAACCCGTAAAAAGGGTTCTTTTCCCTTTTTTTTTTTTTTAAAAAAAAACATCAAAGTTCGGGGGGAAGGGACCATGAAAAATTTTCTGTTAAATTTGAGTAAATATAAACCCAACCCGCCTATACTGACAGTACTACAATGGTTCCTTTCTCTTCTCTCTCTTTTTTTTAAAAATAATAATCCTATACAACAAAAAAAAAACAAAGTTTTGGAAAACCCCCCTTTTGGGGGCGACAGGGTTTTTTGGGTTTTCTTTCCCTCCCCCCCTTTGGCTTCCCACCCCCCCCCCTTAAAACTTCCCCCCAGGTGGGCCCCAAAAAAATTTTCCCTTTGGGGGAAAATCCCCCCCGAAACCCCCCAAAAGCCCCCAGAAAAAAGGGGAATTTCACCCCCACCCCAAAACCCCGCCCCCCACCCCCCCGCGAAATTTTTTCCCCCGCCCCTGCCCCCGTATACCCCCAACCCGCCGCCCCCCGTGCCTGGGGGGGGAAACCCCTTCCCTTTTCCCTTTCTCAAAAAACCCCAAACACCCTTTCCCGCCCCTTTCCCGTCCCTGTCCCCCCCGGGAGGCCCCAGCCGAAGGACCCCTACCCCTCTTAAAATTTTTGTCGCAGAAACCCCGGAAAAAACCCAAAGTCGTTTTTTCCCCAAAACCCCCCGGGAAAAACCCCCCCCCGCCCCCCCCCTTTTGGGTTTTTCCGGGGCTTCCCCCAGTGCCGTTTTCCCCCTTTCCTTCGTTTTCCATCGTCTAAAAACACCTCACCCTCCCGCCCCCGGGCCCCCCCCCAGCCCCCCCATCTTCCCCGAAAAACCCCCCTTGCTCCCCCCCTTCCAGATACGGCCGCCCCCCCAAAATCCCGGATTTGAAAAAAACCCCAAAGGGGGGGGGGCAGTGGTGGACAGTTCTCCGGGGCCCCAAACGACTCGGCCGCCCCCCCCCCTTTCCCCCTCGCTAGGTCCCTTTTCCCTCCATTTTTGGGCCTTTCCCCCGGGGGGAACGAGCACCAAACGGGAAAAAGCGAAATTTTTTTTCCTTCCCTTTTTTTTGTAAAAAAATCGACCCCCCCGGGCCCCTACTATCTGTGTATGATTTTTTCATTTTGGGGGGGTTTTTGGGGGGTTGACGCGTGAGGCTTTTTTTGGGGGTATTCAAAAAAAAATTTTTGGGGGTTTTGGGTACAAGAATGCTGATAATGGGGGAAAAGGGTTTTAAAATTTTGGCCTTTTTGGGCTGTATTTTTTTGGGGCCTTTTTGGGGGGTTTTGGTTTGGGGGATTTAGGGAAATTTTTTCCATGGCTTTGTTTTTGGGGGGCCTGCCTTTTTTTTTTTTTGCCCCCTTCTTTCAAATTTAAAATTTTTTTTCAGCTTTTTTTGCTACGTACATAATTTTTTTTATAAATTTTTATAAAAAAAAGAAGACTTTATTTTTTAAAACCCCCTTTTTTTATAGAAACCAAATTAAACGGCAAAAACGGTGTCCCTTTTTTTTGGGGTTTTTTAGAAAAAAAGTGTAAAAAAAAGGGGGTAGTAAAAAATTTTCTAAAAAGATTTTTTTTGGGGTTTAATCTAGGTTGAAATCAATAAAATTTTTTTGTTGCCCCCTTTTTTAAAAACCAACAAAAAGGGCCCCCTTTAAAAAGGGGGCCCATATCCTTGAAAAATTTTTTGCTTGTGTTTTTTCTTGCTAAACCCCCCTTTGGGGGTCAATTTACCCTGTTTTCCCCGGGGGCTAAAGCCCCCCAAAACCCAAAAAAGGGCCCCTCCCCCCCCTCAATTAAAGGGCATGGGGACATGTTTTTCCCCTGAGATCGGCTCTCGGGCCGCCGACGCCCCCCACCGGAGGCGGGGCCAGGCCCCTGCTTGGGGCTCCACGGGGTCTTTTCGCATTGGGAGTGAAAAGGCGGGGGCGCTGCTCGAAAAAAGGATTCTCCGTGGGCCATGGGGCCATTTCAAATAATTCCCCTCAAAACAATTACGGGGGAAAATCTGGGGCCCCAGCAGCAAGGGGCCCCCGGGTATCCAACCCGACGTTGCTCCCTTTGTTTTGCCACCTGGGGGGGGTCTGCCACCGCAGCCCCATAAAAAAGGGACGCAAAATTGTGGGGCATGGGGAGCAGTTCCCCGGATACAGAGCCACCTACAGCCCGCGATCTAAATTTAAAATCCCCGACCACCCCGGGAGGGGCCCCGGGTGGGGGGAAACAGGATCAACCCCTTGTTCGGTTAAAAATTTCAAAAAAAGTTGTGGAACATGTACCAATAAAGGAGAAAAATCAATTTTTTAAAAAAAAGGTTACACTTGGTTTATAAATTCCCAAAACCAAACAGTTTAAAATTTTCCCTTTTTGGAATCATGAAAACCCCTTTACAAAAAAAATTAAAATGCTTTAACCATTTGCTTGCCCAACCTATTTCCATGTGAAAAAGGGGTAGGGGGCAAGTTTCAAAACCCCCTTTTTACAATTCCCCCCATTAGGGCTATGATTGGATTGACTTCACATTGTTTTAATAGAAAATTTTGCGCCCCAAACTACCAAATGATGTAAGTAAAAGAGGCCTTTGGGGAACGGATACCAAACGGGTGCACCATTTACCCCCCCTTACCCTGGGTTTCTACGTTAACCGTTTTTTGGCCGTTCATATAATTAAGGTTTGGGGCCCGGCGAAAGGGGCCCCGGGTTCTGTTTCCTTTTTGGGGGTCGAGAAAATTTCGGGCAAAATGCCGTTTAAAGGGAAGATTTGCCGATGGGGCAGGAAGGTTGTAAAGGAAAGGCACTTCCCCGAAATCAGCCATGAAAGTAAAGGCTTTCCGATGAAGGTTTTATGTTGCCGTGAAAGTGGAAGTTTCGGGGGTTGCATAAGGGAATGGGAGGGTTAAAATTTTCCCCACTCAAAGGGTTCCCTTTTCCCCTGAGGGACTTGCCAACTGCCGGGTTGGGAAACCGTTTCATCAAGTTTGTCGGGAAACATTCCCAGCCGATGGGCAAGGGCCGTGAGTGACTTAGGGTCGATGTCACAAAAAACCCTGGTCAAGGGGGGAAATGCGGATTGAAGGAAAACCCATGGAAAGTTTCCTCGAGGAAGCTAGGAAAAGGTATTGGGGTACCTTTATTATATTATTTAGTCGGGGTCTTCCTTTTTTTGGGGTTCTTTTCCTTTTTAAAAGGGGGTGTTTTTTTTAAAAAAAATATTGTTTTTAGATCCGACCTGCCGGTTTTCCTTAAATTTGGGTTTGTTTTAGGAAGACGGTGTGTTTTTCCCCAACCCCTGCGGGGATTTTAAAATTTTCCCAAGGGGGGTTTTTTAAAAAACCCAAATCAAAAAAAAACAATTTTTTCTTTTCTATTTATTGAATTTCCCTTTTTGATTAGTTTTTTAATTTCAAATTTTCAAGCTTCGGGGCCGCATCACCTATTTCCCTTTAAAAAATTCAAGTTTGGTGGGAGACCTTGGCCTTTGGCTCCGGGGGTTTTCGTTGCCTCGTTCAGCTTTGCCAGTTTTCCTCAAGCCTCAATCCCAGATCCGGGGGATCGCGGTTGGAAAGGGTCTTTTCTGTTATTTCCCCCTTTTTCGATTAACGGGGAAAACCCTTTGGGGGCCTCCATCCCCATTTTGGGTAACCCCAAAGGGGTTTTCGAACCCGACGCTTTTTTTTCAACCCCCCTTTGGACGCCCGGGGACCCCATTTAAAATTAACATCTTCATGGTGTTACCCCGACTCAACCCCAAAAAACTCCCCCCGGGTTTCCCCAACCAAATTGAAGATGCAGGGGGATTGGAGGGGGGGGGGGGATTCAAGCGGAAAAAATTCGATCTTCGGGGCCAAAGGGGCGGTGAAGCATCAGAAGAAAGGGGTCCCCGTCCCCCAAAGGGAGGTCACTTTCGACGCCGACCCTTGGAAAATACAAGATGGTTAAATTTGCATTAAAAAAAGATTAATTGCCAATAAAAGTTTTCCCATATGTATCAATTTTTAAAAAGCTTTAAAGGGGGGGCTGCCCCTTTTTGTTTGGCCGGAGCATGTCAATGGTCGACATCTTTACAACTCCGGGGTTCCAAGGGGTGTCTTCCCGTTTGAACCATTTGCCGAAGATATGCACCAAGGGGGCCCAGCAAGGGGGCCTCGGGTAACAAAAATTTTTTGGGCTCAAATTATCTGGCCCCTGCCCCGGGGCACCAATTCTCCCAAACCCGGGTTTTGGGTAGGTACTTTCCAGTCCAACGCTTTTTCCCCGATTTGGAAAGGGGAACCTGGGGTGGAATTCCCCCTGGCTTTTGGAAACCCCTTTTAAACCCCCCAGGTTCCAAAAGGGGTTGTACTTTTCCCCGCAGGCGGCAGGGGTTTTCAATGAACGCCCAAGTGCCATGTTCAACCTCGGAAAACTTTTTGCCGTTACAAAAGGGCCCCCGGGGCAATAAACCAGGGGAAGCTTCAAATGGAATACCTGCTAACCGGGTTATTCTGGTAATTACCTGGCCCACAAGAACGACAGCATCAGCTGGTTATCAGCCATCAGCAAATTCTTGGCCGATGCAAACAAGGCATGCCGATTGTCAATCAGCCTGATCCAAGGGTGCTCAACCTATGGAAACCCACAAATCAAGGTTATCATCCAAGGTACAAGGGAAACAGGGGCAGGTGGTTAAAGCCATCGAAAAATATATACCGGGGGAACCTGATGAAAGTTGGATCGGTAAATTTTTCCGATTGCAGCAAGTTGGTGCAGCCTGGGCCCAAATGCAAGGAGTTCCCGTGTCATCCGGCAAACTTCAAAATGTAATATGGTTTACATCAGCCGATAGGTATACCCGCAATACTTGCGGTTGAAGCCCCACAAGGAACTCGGACAACGACGATGTATATAAGGCCACACACAACCAGTGAGTGTGCAAAATTCCCCACCGGTAACTCACCGATCATAATTTCAGTGACTGGTATGCCACGAGCCAATTACTTCAAGCATTCAACATAAAGCCCCAAAAAGAAGCATCAACCTATAACATGGTTCCAAAGTTGCCCTTGGGCCAATCACCCGATGCTTAATATTCAACAAACGATGCGTAAATGGCCATTGCCCCGGCCAAATTACCGCAAGGAAAGGAAGAGGGCATGGACTGCTAACCGGCAATTTTCACCGTGTTTGATGGCAAAGATGAAACTTAGCCATAAGATTGCCGTGGCGAAGACATTTCGGTTCGCCAAGGGTTGAACATATTCTTTCGGCCCATACCCTTCAGTTTAAAGTTTAATCCCCTTCCAAACGGTACAAAGTGCCAGATTTTCCAGTTTTCTGGTCAAGATGGTATGTCTACAAGGAGCACAAACGTTCTTATAATGTGGGGAAGCAGCCACAAAGGGTGAGTTGAGGGTAAGATTGTTTTGTTGTCCTTGTTGGAAACGGCATTCACATATTTTTTTTCATTGCCTTTTGAACTCCATAATCAAGGGGTCCCATCTGGAGGCAATTTCTTTAAAATTTCTTCCCCTGGCGCAAATGAAAAGAGTTACCGTTTGGGGTTTTGGGGAGGCAATGAAGAATTGGTAGAAAGTTTTGTCCAAAGGCTGCGAAGATGAAGAACAATTATACTTGGAAATTGTGTCGCAATTAGGGATTTGGCTTCCAGGGATTACTGGCCATAGGACAAAATCGGTTTAAGAGTTTGAAAGTTGAATATTTGTCAAAGGCTTGCCGATCAAGATACCGGAAATTTTCGACCGAGAGGGAATTGGGGGTGAGAAAGTGTCTAAAAAGCAGATTCGGACAAGAAGCAAGTAACCGGTTTAGTTGAATCGGAGGTAACAAAAAGCCGATTCTGTTTCCCATTCAAAAGAACAAGAGATGACTTTTGGATATTTTTCAAGGCCGTTAAGGAAGTTTGACCTATTGCTCCAAGAAGGGAAGATTAACTGGCCCTAACCAGGTAATTCCATCGCCAAAAGCTCAAGAAATAGGTATTGCAAGGTGGACAATGCAATTGGACCCAAAACAATGACGCAAATTCTTTGGTTCAGTTGCGTCAGGGATTGAGTTGGGTTTTTAATTTGAAAATTAAGGGAGCCGAGGATTGGGCCAGCGCCCGTTTCCCAATAACAGGTGGAAAAGTTTAAAAAATTAAATGCCCGACATCGGAAGCTGCCAGGAAGAATGCATCGGTAATTTCCAAAATAGCTGCTGATGTGAAGAAGTTTGCCGGTGATAGAAAGGACAGGAGGGTTGCCGATGAAGGCAATAGCAAGAAACCTCATCGGCACGCACCATATGACGTTGTAATCACGCATAGGCGAACAAGGCAAGAGTATCAACAGTCACGAGAGGAGCAATATCGGTTGCAAGAAGATGAAAGGCGCCAAGAGTGGCATCGGCATCAAGATCATTGGAAGTGTCCCTTCTTTTTCACTGTTGGGAAGAAGGCATCAAGCTACCCACTGCCGATGATTGCCCTGAATGAAACGGATACTACTATGTCGATCGGTCAGAAAAGAAGCCTCGTTTTGGTGATTGGACATCAGGCTGTCGATTGCCGATGAAGAAGTTAGTGCATGATCGGCTGGGGGGCAAGCTCCATGCACATGACAGGCTTGGCAAGCATATTTGTAGAGAAGGGCTTGAGGAGACAGCAGATGCCGAGGTACCTGAAGAAGTTTTCTCCAAGGGTCTAGACACAAGAGGTTGTACAGATACAAGCAGTGAGAAGCAGTATTAGCCTGTCTGGAAGACTAGGCTCCCTCGATGGTGTCCCAAGGGTCTGACGAAAACTCAGAAGAGGAGGATTCAGCATGAACGCCGAGAGGGTTTGTATAATGATGATAATCCTTTAAGAGGGAGATCTTCAGGCAAGCGATGAAGGCCAAAGCATGAAGATGGAGATCCATCGGTAGATGTCAATATATTGCCGATGACATGGCCAGAGTCGATGGCTTTGGGCATTTTGGCTTGGGGGCAGTATTTGATAAACCCTAGGATATCAATTGTTGCACTTGGGGGGCATCGGTAAGCTAAACATGAAGAGTTTGTGCACTAGCAGTAGTTACCAATGAGTTTATCAGCAGACGAGATAGCAACAGAAAGAATTTCGGCGCATAAGGCATCTTATACTCCGAAACTGGGGGGCATGTGTTGACACCGTTTTTTGGCACGTGTCAATATAATCTAAGGATTGTGCCGATTGACAAGAGGCCGGTTGCTGTTCCTTATCGGCGTCGGGATATTATCGGTCAGACTGCCGATAAAGGCAAGACTTGTTGCCGATGGAGGCAGGAAGACTTGATAAAGACAAAGGTCAGCTTGTCGATGAGAAGTCATTGCCGATGAAAGCTAAAGGCTGTTGCCGATGAATGGTAGATGCTGCCGATGGAAGCTGGAAGTTTCAGATGTTGCCGATAAGGGTTAATCGGTGAGGTTAAATCGCCTGAGCTGCAAAGGAGATATTGTCGATTGCCGATGAGGAGACGTTACCAACTGCCGATAGGTTGGTGAAGACAGTTATCAGTACAAGGTTGCCGATCGAGAAACATTGCCGATGCCGATGGGCATGAGGTGCCGATAGAGTGACTTAGCGCTCGATGTCAGCAGAAGGCTGCCAGTGGTCAGAGGAGGAAGCTGCAGATTGAAGGGATCTGCCGATGGAAAGTTTCCATCGAGGAGAAGCATAAGGAAACTGGTGATTGTATACCAGTATTATTATATTAGTTTGAGTCCGCCTCTTGCCTGGGCCGTTCGTTTTCCTTTAAAATAGGTGTGTTTGTTTAAGAAAATAATATTGTTATCTTAGATCCGACTCCTGCGCGAGTCAGTTTTCTTAAAGTTAGGAGTTTGTTTTAGGAGAGATACGAGTCGTGTCTTTGTACAACTCTCCCTGCGGGAGTATAAATATGTGCCCAAGGGCTGCGTGTAGAAGAATCCAATATCAAACAAATCAATTTTACTCTTATTCTACTTTATTGCAATTTACCCTTTTTGCATTAGTTTTAGCTTATCAACGAGTTCTTCAAGCTTCGACGGGCTGCATCACCCTGATCTCCGTCAAATCCTTGCAAGTTCCGCGTGGGAGTACCTCTGAGCCTTGGCATCCGGGCGCATCGCTGTTGCCTCGTTCAGCTCTGCTCTAGTTATCCTGATCAAGCCTCAATCCCAGCATCCGGGCGCATCGCTGTTGTCTGGATTGGATCTTGTTCTAGTTATCTTCCTTGTCGATTAACTGGTCAAATCGACTGGCACGCCTCCGGATACCGAGCTTTGGGTAATAGCCCGAGGTGTTCGTAGATCCTGACGCTTTTTGTGTCAACAGCTAGATACCACTTGAAAACACTTGAAAATAAAATCACTAGATAAACTATACATGCTAGATTTTTATTTCATCATTCAAACCTACAACTAGCATACACCATGCAAGCATGGATATTAAAATTTAAAACATGTGCCATGCAAGCAAATCATATGAAATGCACATTCAAATGCACCATACAAGTTCATGAGTTTGCTCCCCCTACTTGTGTGCTCAAAATTTTAATTGATCCATTTTCTTTGTCATATCTCTCCCCCTATGTCAAATTCGTCATATTTCTCCCCCTATGTCAAATTCTCCCCCTACTTGTGTTGTCTTTTCACTATCTTTGTACACTATTTCTTCTCCTTTCTCATCAATGACCACAAAGGTTAAAATGTAGATATGTTGAGATTATCAAAGTGAATCAATGGGGTGAGGATCATTTTCCCAAATTTAGTCCAATCTAGATCATTTGCCAAAGATATTTAACTCGGTTTGATCCAAGGACAAGCTTCTTCACACCTCTAATTAAGGGTTATCTTGTACCATGTTGAGTTAAACACTTAGAACTCATTTTCTAGATTAAACACTAGGTTTACAAGCCCACAGGCATGTCATATGCTACCACTAGATCAAAATAAGCATAGAAGCAATAGTGGTACCATACAATCATCAAATTCATTTGATTTTCATGAATGAGCCTATTAAATGTGAAAGATATCTAGATGCACTAAACATGTTCTTAGCAAGGATGTATGCCATGTCAATCAACTTTTACCTTGAATTGCTCGAAGGGGAGGCATGTCATATGAGTGGGGTGCATCAACACATATTTGAGAAATCTAATATGTTCAACTCATTCCTTAGCTTGCAAAACATTTTCTCATCCAATGGCTTGGTGAATATATCGGCAAGTTGATCTTCGGTGCCTATACTCTCAATGTAAATATCCCTTTTTGTTGGTGATCTCTTATAAAATGGTGGCGGACTTCAATGTGCTTTGTTCTTGCATGTTGAACCGGATTGTTGGTCAACTTGATTGCACTCTCATTGTCACATAGCAATGGCACTTTCTTGAACTTGATTAAAAAATCACTCAAAGTGGCCTTCATCCAATGTATTTGTGCACAACAACTACCGGTGGATATGTATTCGGCTTTGGCGGTTGATAATGCAACACTATTTTGCTTCTTTGATGATCATGAAACGAGTGATCTTCCCAACAATTGACATGTGCCCGAGGTACTCTTCCTTTCAACCTTACATCCCGCATAATCCGAATCGGAGTAACCAACTAGCTCAAACTTTGCTCCTTTGGGATACCATAAACCAACATTTTGTGTATGCTTCAAGTACCTCAATATTCTCTTTGTAGCATTCAAATGACTTTCTCTTGATGAGGCTTGAAATCTTGCACACATGCATACACTAAACATGACATCCGACCTTGATGCGGTCACATAGAGTAGGCTTCCAATCATAGACCGATATAATTTTTTGATCCACCATATTTACACTTGCATCACTATCCAAGTTGCCATTTGTTCCCATTGGTGTACTAATGACTTTGTTACCACTCATGCCAAACTTCTTGATCATGTCCTTGATATACTTGCCTTGACTCACAAATGTACCGTTCTTCAATTGCTTGATTTGAAGACCAAGAAAGTAACTTAACTCTCCAATCATAGACATCTCAAACTCATTAGCCATCATCTTTCCAAACTCATCACAAAAGTCTTGATTGGTTGATCCAAATATGATGTCATCAACATAGATTTGCAACACAAATAAATCTTTTCCAATCTTCTTGATGAAAAGAGTGGTGTCAACCTTGCCCATCATGAACCCTTTAGAGAGTAGGAAGTTCCTCAATCTCTCATATCATGCTCTAGGTGCTTGTTTCAAGCCATACAATGTCTTCTTCAACTTGTACACATGGTCGGGTATCTTGTCATCTTCAAAACCGGAAGGTTGCTCAACGTATACTTCTTCATTGATGTAACCATTGAGAAAATGCACTCTTAACATCCATTTGGTAGAGCTTGATGTTGTGGGCACAAGCATAGGCTGGCAAGATTCTAATTGCTTCCAATCTAGCAACCGGAGCATATGTTTCTCCAAAGTCAAGACCTTCAACTTGTGTATAGCCTTGTGCTACCGATCTTGCTTTGTTCCTTACTATTATCCCATCTTGATCTTGTTTGTTTCTAACGACCCATTTGGTTCCAATTACACTGTGTCACTTTGGTCTCTCTACTAATTCCCATACTTGAGTTCTTGTGAAATTATTCAATATCTTAGCCGCATCATGGAAAGGTCTATAAAGTAGAGTTTGTGAGCCTGCGACGCCGCGCACTCTGTGACTGTGTTAAATTCATAAACTTTGCTTTTTATTAAATGTCACTTTAACGTTGGTATTTAATTTTTACATTATTGTTATCTTATCGTGCGATCCGTGTGTTTTTAAGTATAAATAGTTAGTTATCCCGTAGCGACGCATGTGCACGCTACCTGGTGTTAGTATAAATAAAAAAGGCATGTGAATCATAATTAGAAATCTCCAAAAGTGTATATAAAGATCACCAAGATTAATAAACCGTCTAGTAATACTCCGTAGCAAAAAGAAGAATTTAGGTAACAAGGGCGTGGGCTACGCTGGCCCGTGAGATTCCCCTCCCCCTGCCAGGGTTCACCAAACCGCTCCGGAACCGGTCGGTTACCGCGGTAACCGGCCAAACCGCCCACAACCGGTTCGGTTTCGGTACCGGTTTGAATTCAAATTTCAAATTTGAATTTCAAAAAATGAAAAATTCTGAAAAAATTCCTAAAAATAGTTCATGATTTATAGAGTCGAATGGTGTAAAAAAATTTCAAATTGGAGTTCATTTGCTATTTATTTTGACGTGTTTAAGTTTGAAAAAAAAGAAAAAAGAAAAAAACCGGCCGGCCCATTAAGGGCCCATGCGGCCCATTTCATCCAGGCGCCTCATACAAGGCAGGAAGAGGGCGTGGGGGGGGGGGACTGTCGGCTCCCACAACCCTATCCGCCCGCTCCCTTCCCCATTCCGCCCGAGCGCCGCGCGCTCCACCTCTGCGCCTCGGTTACCGAACGGTCGGCGACGGTTACCGAGGGGAACGGGTCGGTAACCGCCCCCGTCGCCAGATCCGACGCCCCCGAGCGGTTACCGACCGGGCGCGGGCGGTTACCGACCGGGCACACGGTAACCGACCGGGATACGAAGGTAAGCTTTTTTTTGTTTTTTTCATTTCCTTGCATTTGTAGTTGTTTTAGTTGTAGGATTTAGTTAGAACAAGCTCTAGGATGTAGGATTGATGGAGTATAGGATGTAGAAAATATTTATTGTAGGATTTAGGTAGGATTTGACTTAGGATGTATATAGGTGCACGGTTCGATTTGTTTGTGTTGTCCATTTGTGCAGGAAGACAATGCCGAAAGACGTGGTATGGGAGCATGGTGAGAATCTTGCTCCCGGTTGGAGATGCAATTACTGCCGTACACAAAAAGCCGGGGGTGGTGTTTCCCGATTGAAGCAGCATTTGGCTGCGCGCGGGACGGAGGTGATCCACTGCAGCAAGGTGCCCAAAGAAGTCTGGGAGTACTTTCAGCAGGACATCGACAGAACTAGGCAGACAACTAGTGACCGCTCTCGGCAGAGGGTTGCACGAGAGGCTGATGCAGCGGAGGGCAACCACCCCCTTGACGATGGCGAATACGAGGCTCAGTTGCAGGCAGCCATTAATCAGTTCAGAGCAGAATATGAGTACCACGAGGGGGTGCAGCGGAGAGGAGGCGCTTACGAGCATGGAGGTGGCAGTGGTAGTGGTACTGCTTCGCAGGGGGGCAATCCTTTGCAGAGGATGTTTCGGAGGTCTGCTTCACAAAGGCAGACCCCTGCAGCGGTGGATGACTACAACTTGGCAGCCGGTACGAGGGCTGGACTGAAGCAGACAAGGATTGATACAAGGTCATGGACGCAGAGGGGAAGGAACGCGAAGGATGCAATTGGGAAAGCTTGGGGAAAGTTTTTCCATACTGCAGGAATCCCCGGGAGACAGGCGGACAATCCGTACTTTGTTAGTGCGGTCAGGGAGACGCAGAAGTGGGGTAAGCACATATACTTGGAGACCTATGTCATTACGTATATTTCTCTATTCTCATGATTCGTTTACGATTGCAGGTGAAGGCATCGCGTCACCCAGTGCAAGGGATATAGATGGGAAGTACCTCGATCAGAACGAGGCGGACTTGCAGAGCCGATATGCAAAGTTTCAGGACGAGTGGCCCATGTTTGGGGTCACGTTGATGTGTGATTCGTGGACGAGCCCGACAAGAATGAATGTCATCAATTTTTTGATCTATAGCAATGGCGTCATGTGGTTCCACAAGTCAGTTGATGCGAATGGTAGAAGCCAAGATTCATCTTATTTGTTGGGGGTATGTCCAAAATATTGTGCCAACATGCACTATGTTTTCTCGGTTCCACTAAATGTTGTGCCTACTTGTGCAGCTGATTCGCAAGGTGGTTGAGGAGATAGGTGCTGAGCATATCGTGCATATCGTCACGGACAACGGCTCCAACTTCAAGAAAGCATGCCAGAGATTGAACGAGGAGTATGAGCATATTGTTTGGACACCTTGCCTTGCACACACCATGAACTTGATGCTGAAGGACATTGGTCAAAGGCCGGAGCATGCAGGTATGATCTTTGTATGCAAGCGCATTTCAATTTGGCTGCACAACCATGGCCAGTTGAATGCAATGATGAGGGAAGCCATTGGTGGTGAGTTGGTCAAATGGAATGCCACTAGGTTTGAGACCAACTACATGTTCATGGAGAGCTTCCATCGGAAGCGTGATCGTTTTATGGAGTGGATGGGATCTCCCGAGTTCTTGCATAGTAGGTGGGGAAAATCTAAGGAAGGACATTATGCTCACGCAAGATTGTCTAGTATACAGTGGTGGGATGGACTTAAATACATCATCGATTCAGTGGCACCAATTTACAGGTTCCTTCGGTTCGCTGATCAAGATAAGCGACCTAACTTGTGTGACGTAGTGTACAACTTCCAAAAGTGCAAAAAGGAGATGGAGACCTTCTTTGGAACAAATGCCCAAACATGGCATGAGTACAAGGCTATCATGGATGACAGTATTGCGAACGTGTACTATGGCACGTATGTGGGCCCAAGTGCGATCACAACCATTGTTAAAATAGCAATCTCTACATATTGAGTATCTATCATATGTTGCAGCTGCTATCCTAAACCCAAGGCTTGTATATCATTACAATCCAACTCCGCAAATGTTTGGTGGCCTCAGGGAAGCATTTGGGAAAATGACCGATGTGCATACCGCTGTCTTGGCATTACAGGAGGCAGAAACATTCCGCCAACACCTTGGGGAGTTTGGCACTGAGCTGGCCATGAAAATGGCCATCGACCCCAATACAACCCCATGTAAGAGTACTTTTGAACTCCCTTTTTTTGTCTTTTTTAGCACATACCTAACATAATGGGTTCCACTTGCAGCTTAGTGGTGGTTGTTGTTCGGTAGGCACACTCCAAATCTGCAAAAACTTGCGTTGAGGCTTGTTGCACAATGTGTATCCTCCAGTGGATGCGAGCGCAACTGCAGTACATTTGCCTTAGTGCACACGAAGGTTCGTAACCGCTTGTCCCACAAAAAACTGAACAAACTAGTGTATGTGAACTACAACCTTCGCTTGCGACTCGCGGATACCTCCAGACCACCTAGGCGTGAGGAAGAAGACTTCATTGACCAGTTCACGCAGATATCCTTTTACGATACGGATAATCCGGTTCGAGACTGGATGGAGTATGGCAGATCCAACAAGGCTCCAGTTCTCGACGAAGAAGATGAAGAAACGGACATCTCTCTTCCGCCCCGTATTGTGAGGTATGTTGATGAACTTTGTTAGCCACTAACAAACCATACTTTTAATAATATGATTCATTCTTTGTGATGACAGAGACCAAGTGGACCCCGACGATCTTGGGTCCATCAGTGATTGGGCCCGTAGACATGTGGGTGACACACATCTTGGCAAAAGGAAATACCAGACGGGACCTAGACAGGAGGACCCCAAAAGCCAGAAACGAAAGGGAAAGCGAGTGCAACAACCTATCACCAGCGATGCTTCGACAGATGATGGCGAGGAGGGTGAGGAAAGTCCACGGTACCAGGAGTCCGATGACAGCAGCTCAGCACATGACAGTGGATACGGTGATAGTGGTGACGATGACACTGCAGCTGCTAGTGGTGGTGGTGGTGGTGGTGGTGGTGGTGGTAGTGGTCTTGGTGATGCTGGTGGACTTCGTTTCACAGGTATCAATTGCTACAGACATTTTTTCTGTCTATGACTATTGACTAGTACTAATTATGGTCGGCTGCAGGCGAAACGGACTTCACACATGCTACTCAGGACCGCGACCATGGGCAGCCGGAATCACAGAGGAGAGCTTACGACCCGACGGACTGCTATGGCACGCCACAGTACTCCTCTTCCTCGTACAGTGATACATCGTACGGTGGTGGTTATACCTACCCCGTTCCTGACATCAACACGCAGCCGACCACTAAATGGGTCTACGAATGACAAGACCCGGATTTCTACAACATGTTAGTGCAGGAATGGGAGACCACAGCTCATTGGACGGGTCAATCATGGATAGACTACAAGGCTCAGCTCCAGACGCGCGGTATCGCTCTAATGTCCACCGCGGAGTATGAGGAGGCGTGCCGAAACGGGATCTTCCCTTATATTCTACACCAGTGATCATGATGTTTGCATGTCTACGACACAAGGTATTTCTATGGACGATTTGTTGTTGCAACAGTGAACTACGTTATTTCCGTCGTGAATTTGTGACTAGTGCATCACTATGATATTTCGATGGGTTGTCTATTTGTGTCACACTATTTTCCCCTGGATTGTATGTTCTATTTACATCATTATGTGCAAAGGTCATGCAAAAAAATAGATTGTTTTAAGAAAAAAAAAGAGCACTCGGCGGTTAGGAGCGGTTACCGACCAAACCGGACGGTAACCGGCCCTAACCGACTGGTTATCGGTCGCCAACCGTTTAAACTACGCTGTTTGAATTCAAAATCCAAACCGTTCGGTTTGAGACCGGTTTGGGCGGTAAACGACGGTTACCGGTAAACCGCCGGCCACCGGTTGCTGGATCAAAAACGGGGTTGCTCGATCCAAAACGATAGGGTGAACCTGCCCCCTGCATAAGAGGAGCGGTCCTAAGTCATTATATGGAATCAGATCGCACCGCATCCTTATTACGCCCGCCGCCGCCGCCGCCGCCGCCGCGCCCCCCATCCCCTGCCGAGTGTACCAAAATGAACCCTAGCTTGCCCAAGCGGCATCGCGGCGACATGGTGGATTCACCATCCAAGATCGCCAAGCCAGGCGACGACACGGTGGAATCAACGACGGAGTTCGCCAAGCCACTATACCTTGTGGCGGCGCTCTGGGCCAAGCAGCAGCCGCAGTCCTACTCCTTTTTCATGGTTGACGCGGCCGCCGTCGCCGGCGGTAACGACGACCCGCCGAGCGCCCGCACTCTTGGCTACTTGCCGGGCGCTGAGCACGGCATGTCCTTCGTCGCCGCGCATTCGGAGCACGGCACCTGGATCGTCGGCGTCGGTGGGCCAAGAGGGAGCACCACCATCTACGATCCAAGGAGCACGCCGGCGGCGGGCGCGCTCCGCGGCCCGGAGCTCTCCTACCCCAAAGACGAGCCCATCCTGATCTCGCACGGTGGCAAGGTCTACGCTCTCTCGCGCCGACCCAAGGTGCATCGCAAATCGAATCTAGACTTCCCGCCATGGTTCGAGTCCCTCAGCTTCAAGAAGGGTGTCGCCTGCATCTACCGCGACGACTGCTCCTCCTGGAGAACATTGCCGCCACCTCCCTGCTTCCCTTGCTTGCTGGACCCATGGGAGTTCCGGTATCCGCCGGACATCTCAGTCTCATCCTACGCCGCCTTCGGCTCCCACATCTTGCTTTCACTGCAGCAAGAAGAGACGGGCACTTACGCTTTTCATGTGGTGGAGAAGACATGGGAGAAGGTCTGTGACAAGAACCTGCCTTTTGTTGGCCAGGCTGTGCCCATCGGCGGCAGCCTCTTCGCCGCTTGCCGTGTCATGCCCAACAACGCCCCTGTCACTATTTCTGTGTTCCACATGTCCATCGAGGTTTCGACCCCAGCAGTGCCGGGCAAGCTCGCTACCAGCTCAGTCCAAGAGTTCCCGGTGCCATCAGATGGAGAGATTCCCAGGCCGCTCTTGTGCCCACTGGGAAGGGGCAGCTTCTGTTCCATCAAGCTTGGGTCCTGCCGTCAAAGCCGCAAATCCAGATGCTTGAAGGATCTGCAGATTATCTTGACTGCTTTTCAGATGGACAATGTTGATGCTATCCTGACTACCTGTCAGACAAAGAATGCCGAGGCTAAGGATTTGCATGGTGCAGTACTGCAAGTGAAGCAAGAAAATCAGATATACAAATTCAAAGGCGGATCTCGATTTCTGGCTTCGTTGCACATGCCTGTGATTGCTGCACTGTCCATGTAAGTATCTGAGGAGGGTCTCTCTCACTCACTCTCACTCACTCTCACTCCATTAGGCTTACTATTCTTCATATTTCTGCTTCTGCTACTAGATTAAGTCTTCCACACAATTGCACCGTAGTGTTGTTCTGATTTCAGTTTTCGTAGGTAAAAATTGCAAATTATGTGTGTACAAATTCTGTTTTGCTAAGACTGTCATCACTACTTATTTGGCTCTTGATTTTCAACAACTCAAATTTCTAGCCCGTGATGCTTCCCCACTTGTCTTGAACACTAGTAACGGATTAGAGTGTAATTAAATCAGGCAGTACGAACAAAGTTTATGCATCGTGGAGGTTTAGTCGTCTACCGCCTAAACCGAGCTGTACATTACCTTGGTTAACAACAACAGCAACCCTCCTCCTTTATCAGGGCTTGGGACCTGCTATGCTGGGACACTATAGGCACCCCCAACATAGGCGGAGTTTACATTACCTTGGTTAATTGCCTTAATTTTGGATGTCAGGTGGCATATGGTTCTTTCAGGCCATTCATCTTATGCATAATCATCAGATGTTGGGCACTGATTTTTGTGTCTTGCACGCATATAACTAGGATGTGATTGATCAACTTTGTTGACCCCATTGGGGTTACATCTGAAAAGACTAGTGGCATTGAATTCATTTACTCAGAAATGAGTAAAGTGAATCATCTTGGAGGTTTCATTTACAAGCCATTTGGTACTAAAACTTCCATGTGGCAATTGGCATTGGTGTGCAAACTTTGCTACATTGTTAAAAGTTACAGAATTAACAATATTAAGCTACCAAATACTTTGCTGCAGAGTAATTGATAATTTGAGAGATTGAAAGCAACCACTTTGTTTTGAGCGCCTCATTGAAAAATTCAGCAAATGTTTGTCTTGTCAACAAGTAATAATTTTATTTTTCCTCTGCTATGAGATGTCATCACTATGATGCACCGGGTTGGAACAATTAATCTAGCCTAGCAGATGGTTGGGGTAAAACCTCAATGAAAAAGTAGTTGAGCTTGGCCTGACCTGCCCATTCTTAAAGAAAAAAATGTTCGCTAAGTAATTGAAGTTCCGTGGCACCTTAATTGTTCTCATTGTATGTTTACGTTTGCCTCCCATTTAGATTCCAGAATTGTATGGCCTTGTTGGTCACTTGTATTCTTGTGTGCTAGCCGTCCTAGCATGCCCAACCAGTTACCTTTTTTTCGGGAGCTAGCAAGTCACATTCCGTTACAAGTGATCCAGGCCGTGGCTGAACCCGTGAATGCCGTTGGTATCGCCTTTTTTGTTCACTAATCACATATGCCTCCGCCAGTTCTGATGTGATCTAGGCTAACCCAGACCATCAGCTGAGTTCCAAGGACTGCACCTACCATGCTGTGACACTGTTCTCTCACCCAAATTCATCTTGCGAGAGCTATAGGTTTTTTCCCCTTGTGCTAATGCTGCTACTGCACATCGGAACTTTCCTTGAAATGGGAGTTTAGATATAAAATTCAATGTAGTAAATGCATCTAGCAGATTCAAACAGATCTAGAGCATGTGTTTTTCTTATATTTGTAGGGTAATATTGTTATGTATGTAGATGGATATTGGGGATAGATGGGATAATTAGGCCTTATGCTTTGCCTAGAGCTTAGGAGATTGAGGGGGACTAAATTATTTCTTCATAATTCATTGCTTGCCTTCTATTGTGCCTCGTGGGCTGAATATAAAGGGTACATAGGACTAACACCTCTTGTGCCTAGACAATATGGTACTATTCCTATTTCCTCTAATATAATTAAATAACTAAGAGAGACACTAATTAACACTAATGGGCTTAAGGCCCAACTAGGACAACCGCGTCCGGCAGCCTGTTGGCTGCCCATCACAAATATATTTTAGCAGCTAATGAACAAAATTATTTGAAAACAACATTGGTGTGCATCCATTGCAGATACACATCAATTTGGGACTTTGAGAGTACTGGATGACTCTTGCTTATTAGCCACATTGCCCTGATATTTGCTTCGATTGCAAGTGTTCTCCACTGATTGAATGTTTTATTTAATCTCGCGTGCTTACTATGTTACTGCAGAGGTGCAGAATGCTACAGAACCTTTCGTGACTCATTGACAGTGTGCAAAAAGTGCAAAGTTTTGCAAGCTCTGCTCTTCACTTGACTCATGTATTGACTGGTGTCTTTTTATGGTGACCCAGGGACATGACATACTGAACTATTTGGAGCGAAAACGACTGAGACGGACAGGACATCAAGTGGTGTCGTGTCAAGCACCTTACCTTCTCCATGGAGCTTATGATCTAAGCAGCTGTATCTATGCCTCGCCTGTCCTTGGGCCCTGTTTGTAAACTGATCTTTAGTTATCGTGAATGGTAACACTGGCCATCTTTATACTATGGTAAAGAACTAGCGATATGGCTGTTCTAGTGTTGGTTTTTGTTTGTACTGTGTGTTTTGCAATCGTGATACCCGGAGAAACGAAACCGACATGTTCTCTGCTGTATTTTGAACTGGAGATTGCACTAACAATATACCATCCAAATCGAGATGTGTCAGTTGAGGGTGCTTTGCTTCTTTTTATCTCCATTGGTCATACATAATTCTAACTGCTGACATGTTGGCCCTCCCTCCACCAAGTCAAGACCATGCTGATTAATTGCCTGATTTACTAATGATACCATCTTTGAAGCATTCACCATATCACCACATGGCCTATGTGTCAGAACTGAAACACTCTACACTCTTATTGCTGCTCAGTTCTATCTGGATCGCGCACTGCTGCAAGAACAATGACAATTAGTACAGAAAAAATAAGAACAATGACATTGACCAAAGAAGTTACATTTTTGCTACTCTCTCCATCCCAAATTGTAAGTCATTCCAAAAATCTTGGAGAGTCAAAGTTTCTTAAGTTTGACCTAACTTATATAATAATATTTATGATGTCAAATAAGTATCATTAGATTTGTTATCAATTATATTTTCATAGTATACCTATTTGATGTTATAAATCTTTATAGTTTTGTCTATAATTCTTGGTCAAACTTGAGATGTTTTGACTCTCCAAGATTCTTGGAATGACTTACAATTTGGGATAGAGGGAGTACCATTTTTGCATTTATGACAATAGCTTATGTAAACTCCTTAATTAAGATATGATGCTTTGCAACTAGACAACCTGGAGTTTTACTATCATTTTTTGCAATCAGTTTTTTGTGCAATGTGAGAGGACTGCATAGTTCCAGTTTGCTGGACTGTGATGTTGTGTGATAATTTTCGTCCAGTCAGGTTACTGGAATGTGCATAGTTCCATTCATGTTGCTGGAATCTATAAAGATCTTTATTTTTGGTGATGAAACCCTGTAGATCTACAGTCGTATCCTCCTCACAGATCACTGCTCATCCACAGTGATCCACTGCTGGCCGCCCGATGCTGCTTCCTGCCGTCCGATACCCGCCACGCTTGCCTCCCAACCCGCAGGCCCGCAGTCCCATTCCCCATCGACTCGCACCTTCCGCTTCCCCGCGCCGGTCAATCTCCACCTAACGAAATCTGCACCATAGGCTCAGGCGAGAGATTGTGCCACGTCGCGGCAAGAGATTGGGCCACGTCGCCTCTTATTTCTTCACCGTCAAATCTTCCATCGAGCCTCTCAGGTCTCGACGCGAGTCACGCGACGCTTCGTGTTTCCTGTCGCTGACTTCTCGCCTCATGTATTATAATTTTTTTACGGTCAACGGGGGAAGCGTTCCCCACCCGATTTATTTGATTATAATGGCTCCGAACGACCTTATAATGTACAGATATTGCTTATAAAAACACCGAGGTGGTTACAATTTTTCCTAAGTGATTAAAGCAGCCTATAAAAACACCGAGGTGGTTACAATTTTTCCTAAGTGATTAAAGCAGCCTAGGGTCCAACGTTTCAGCGCTGGCCTGTTCTAGTCATTTCTAAGATATGGCACCATACGTCGGCGACTTGCTTTTTCTTTCTTGGAAGTCTGAACCTCCATTATTCTGCAGCAATCTTGCAGTTTATTAGCACCTGATCAACAGAAGTGGATTCTTGTCTGAAGATTTTTCCGTTCCTGGCCTTCCACAGGTGCCAGCAACCCAGCGTTATGAAGGCAGAGAACTCATCAGTGGGTATGCCTCCAGCCGTTGAGATGGTATGTAAGGATTCAGCTGTGAGTTGCATCATTTCTGGTAGATGAAGCCTCTGCCAGAACAGAGTCGCAATGGGGCAGCCGTTGATGATGTGCGCCGGTGTTTCGTCGGCCTCGTTACATACCTCACAGGTTTTATCATCCAGTATTCTCTTGGTGTGTAGCACCGATCGTGCATGGATTTTTCCTTGAACTAGAAACCACATGAAAAGCTGCACTCTAGGCGGTGCATGGTTGTCCCAGACGAACTTAGCCCTGGGGTCATCCGGTTGGCCCTTGGCTTTCAGTAGTTTATAAATAGCACCACTGTCCAGCCCTGAATCTCCCTTGCTGAATAAAGATGTTCGTTGGTCCTGTGTTTGCGACAGTGTGGTCGCCTGGATGATCTATAGTAGGTGATGCAGGTCCAAGCATGCCCTTTGAGACAGGCGCGGTACCAGAGTCAGTTGTAGGCCGGTGTGTAACATCTGGGATACCGTAGCCTCCTTGAACGTACAATGACTGAAGAGTGCCGGGTAGGTGTCAGCAAGGGCCTCATCTCCAGTCCAAACATCAGACCAAAAGGAGCAGTTGTTTCCATCTCCGAGGGCAACCATTGTGATAGCTTGATACAGAGGTAGAATTTGTCGAAGCACCTGCCAGTGGTCACCATGAATATCGCCATTGAGCGTTGCAATTGAGTCACCATGAATATCGCCATTGAGCGTTGCAATTGAGGCCCGTCCCTGGACCCATTGTGCCCATGCAGAAAATTTGGGGTGATGAAGCTTATGGATGAGTTTGAGCAGCAGGCATATGTTCTGTGTGCCCATGTCCTTGATCCCCAGATCACCTAGATCTCTTGGCTTGCATACATTGATCCATGCAACGAGGCAGTTTGCCGGTTTGGATTTTCCTGTTTTGTCTGCACTCCACAGAAAGCCACGTCTTCTCCTGTCAAGTTGATCAATCACTGATGGAGGCAACTGCAATGAGCTCATGAAGTAGACCAGTTGAGAATCCAGAACCGAGTTAACCATCACAGCTCTACCCATAGGGTTCAGTAAGGTTGCTTGCCATGTACTAAGATATCTATCAGTCTTCTGGATATAAGGCGTGTATGCTGACAGTGGGAGCTTGTGCACCGACAGTGGCAGCCCTAGATAAGGCTGTGGGAAGGATTCTTGCCTGCAACCCAGAACCTGAACGCATTCCTGGGTTATATTGTCAGTCATATGAATTGGCACCAACGTGCTCTTGCAATAATTTATATGTAAGCCAGAGAAAGATGCAAAATCATCAAGAATGTTCTTCAGTGCAGCACCCCAGTGGTGTTGCCTTGAAGGACGATTAACGTGTCATCCGCATATTGGAGCACTGCACATGGTAAGCCATCTTCCGATGGGTGTTTGATCTCAGAGCATCTAGCAATCAAACCCTGAAGAGTCTCTGCAACCAGCAAGAACAGGTAAGGCGAAATAGGTTCACCCTGACGAAGGCCTCTCTTGCATGTGATCCAAGGCCCCGGACATCCATTGACTAGCACTGCGGATTTCGAGAGGCTAGGAGAGAGCTGATCCACTGATTCCATTTGTCTGGGAAGCCCCTTGCGGATAGGATATTGAACAAACCATCCCAGTTCACTGTGTCAAAGGCCTTGGCAAAGTCCAGTTTCAGGACTATTGCAGGTTTCTTTCTCATGTGACACACTTGAACCAGTTCCAATGCATATACGAAGGTATCTGAGATGGATCTTCCTTTGATGAAACCTGTCTGGTTGATGTTGATTAGCTTCGAAATCTCACCCTGCTCTTGGATAGTACTTTTGAAAGAATTTTTAGGCTGCAGTTCTGTAAGCATATTGGCCTAAATGAGTCAACATCCACGGCTGCCGGCTTCTTTGGTATCAACACCATATGTGATCTGTTAATCGGATCCAGGCTGATCTGTCCCCCATGAAAAGCAGACATGAAGTTCATAACCTGCACTTTTACTGTCTCCCATGCTGCTCTGTAAAAGGCCGGGCCAAAACCATCAGGTCCCGGAGCACTGTTCAAGTTCATTGATAACAGAGCTGACTTTGTTTCTTGCTCAGTGAAGGGTGCTGTTATGGATCTGCTTGGTGTGGTCCTGTCTACGTAGATGTGCTGCAGATGCGAGGGCACCGAGTCACCGGGGACCCCGATAATGAACTTGAAGAAATCTGTCAGTGCTGCTGTCTTGCCATCATGACTGAGGACCTCCTGACCATCAACCCTCACCATTTTGATATAGTTGCTCCGCAGGCGTTGGGTTGCATGTGCATGATGAAAGGCGGTGTTGGAGTCACATTCTTTGATTGCCCGTTGCTTACTTCGCTGCTTCCAGTAGGTTGCTTTGGCTTTGAGCTGTTCCTGCAAGGTTTCTTGAGCTTGTCTACGAGCCTGAAACTCATGTGTTGACAGAGCTCTCGTCTCTTCGAAGAAATCAAACAGCTGAATAATGAATTTACAGTTGTGAATTAGGTAATTGGGTGGCCTTATACACCTCGACCAAACCTTAGCCGCCGCACGCGTCGACTTGATGCACGAGGCCAGATGCCCGGCGACGTCTTCTCGTTCATGCGTCTATTGCCAACCCGCTAGGATAGTAGGAAGAAAGGATTGATGTCAAAGCTAGGCACGTTCGAAACGGAAAAAGCCTGACTTAGGAAGGCTTGTGGAAAGCGACAGCAAAAGAGGAGTGTGATCCGAGGTCGGTTTAGGGAGGGAGGAAAGGCTAGTGAGTGGGAAGATCAAGTCGAGATCGTTGTCCAGCCGTGCCAGGATAGGGTGTGGCTGGCCGTTGGTCCAGGTGTAAAGCCGATCAGAAAGCTCGAGTTCAGACAACTGAAGGTCTTGGATGGTTTCGTTGAAAGCATTGGAGAGTGGCACACTAAACTGCCCATTGTTCTTGTCAGTGGCGCAGCGCACAAGATTGAAGTCCCCCAGGAGGATCCAGGGGCCCTGAATAAGAGTCTGGGTTCTGAAGTCGCGCATACCGTGCAGGAACGGTATTGAGCCCGCACGGTCCGATGGACCGTAAGTGTTGGTGATAGTGAAGTCGAGGTCTGAAGCATTACAGACGAAGACAGTGGTGAGAGTGTGAGGTCTGATGAAATGCTGTTTCAGAGTGAAGAGGGCGGGATCCTAGGCCGTCAGAATTTCCCCCCTTGTGCCGTCAGCCGACGCAAACACATAGGAAGAGGAGAAATTGATGGGTAGGAAGGCTTTGGCTTTGTACAAGTTTATGGTGTCGAGTTTGGTTTCTTGTAGGCAAATTATGGAAGGTTTAGCATCAGTGAAAACATCGCACACAACACCACACTTGTCCGAGTCACCTAAGCCACGAACGTTCCACGAAACGATGTAAAAGCAGCCACAGTTCTGATTCATTACCGAACATTACAGCACCAACAAGGTTCGAAAAGCTCCCAACAAGCCGAAGGCAAGGTAGGCAGCGACAAGGTAAAGAAGAAGTAAACTAAGATAGATGCAGCACCATTTTTAGGACCCCAGCGAGCATTGGGGCCGAAGTGACTGTTGCAGTAGTAGATCATATGGTAGCATCGGTCACCACACCGAGCACGCCGACGTTCTTACATCCGAGGCTGGCAGCGGACATGAGCTTGCGCAGCTCCGCCACCCCCAGAGGCAGCATGTTCCGCGCCAAGATGTTTCGCTTGTTGACGTGTTTCTTCAGCGTCTTGGAGCACCCCGACAGGGAGTTGAGGAGTGCTTTGCGTTGGACCACCTGTGTGGTCATGTCCACGAAGTTGGCCGGTGCCTTGGCGGCAAGGCGCGAGCTGGCCCTCCTCGGGACGGGGGTACCGGCAGTTGCAGTGCCAGCAGTAGCAGCGACAACAGCGCGTGGGCGGCGACGGTAAGTGATGATGCCCGGAGGCGGTGGCAGCCTGCTGACAGGAGGTGATGTATTATAATTTTTGCTGGAACAAAGGACAGACAGTTGAATTTTACAGGGACACAAAAACTGAAGCTGCATCTTGAATTGAGACAGGCATCCCCAAATGTTGTAGACTTATGATGTGGCATATACATTATTTCTAAAGTTACTTGGTGCTTTCCTTCTTCATGAAAATATAATTATATCATGTAATTATACTTGTATCTATGCATGCCATTACAGAGCTTTCTTACTTATTAGTATTTCCATGGGTTCATCCATCCACTGTGTATGCAGCTATGTAAGAACTAGAGATTTTGTAGATTTTGGCATTAAGTGAGAGAAAAAGGAAATCTCAGAGTCCTTGCAGAATTTGTACCCATGGAAATACCAAACTGCTCATCCATGGTCAGAATACATAGAAATAACAAAGAAAAGTTTATGTCCGGACAGTCAGTTGGTGCAAATCCCTTTAAAATTTCCTATATATCTGAACTGCTCATCCATGGTCAGAATTTGTAGTAAAACATCCATTCACATGGTTTAACAATAGTACACATTCAGTGCTAGAAATTCATTCAGTTCAGTGTAGGCATTCATAGTCTGCAATTCAGTGTAGTACACTGCTCATCTATGATCCATCTCATAATCTGCAATATTTTCATTACAACATAACATTCCATCGGGACAGGCATTCAAACCCTAATTACAGCATAGGCATCCAACAGAAGACTAAGAAGTAACACCACCAGTAAACACTTCATCAAAGCTACAACTTTTCTTCTGCAAGTGCTAGAAATTCCTTCAATTCAGTGTCCCTGTTCCTTATTCCTTCTCCATATTCAGCTTCTTGCTTTGTTCCTCGTCTTCAGCTTCCAACTCCTGTAGCCTCTACCTGTCTTCAGGTTTCCTGCATGGTATGTCTGATCATGGAAGACTCTCAAGGGATACAAGGCAGCAACCTAGGCTGCCATGCACTGTTGCCTTCTGAGCAGCCTCTGCACATCCTGAAGCCTGGCCTCGTCTCCGGATGACGCCACCTTCGCTTCCTGCAATCAGCACAAACTCTCTTCGGTAAAATGCAGCTACTCGGCCGGACTCCAATCCGCAGCATTTCGCGTCGGCGTGGATTGATTGGATTACCTGCACTCACTGCTGCATGGCGGGCCGGCGACAATGGCGTTGGACAGCAGCAGCAGCCCGCCCGAGCTGCTCCTACAGCCGCTCTGTCACGAACCGGGTAACCAGAGTCACGAATCTGATAACTAGAATGGAATCTGGGGAGGAAATCAGCAAGAACAGGGTAGGATTGGACGGGAACACGATAGGAGCCCACGAGATGAGTTCTATTTAGAATTGGGTTCAAAGTTCAGTTATGCCGTGAATTCAGTTACAAGCCGGCTATTTAAGTCATGCAGTGCCACCGACCTCCCTTTGACCCCACTAGTCATACTCTCTAACTTCAGGACCCACATGTCAGCCACTCGCCTCTTCTCCTCTTGCTGATGTCAAGCACCGCTGCTTCCAGGCTTGCTTCCTCATCCTTCTCCTCATAGTGCGCCTGGTCATGACATACCCCTCCCCTTGAGAAGCAGCTTGTCCCTAAGCTGGTGCCATTGGAAAAAGTCATCGAAGATCAGATTCATCTTCTAGAGTGACCAAGGAATCTGGTTGTGAACCCCATTGAACTCTGATCTTGAAAGTTGTAGCAGCTGCACTTGGAATCAGAACCCTTTCCAACACATTTGTCGGACAAGGAACCGTGTCATCTTCTGAGTGAACTACAGATAGATCCACTGAAACTGGAGCCTGCTGAGGAACATGTTTCTTCAGTTGAGATGCATGAACTACGGGATGTATCTAAGCAGATGGTGGCAGCTCCAATTTGTAAGCTACCGATCCCACTTTCTTCAGAATTTTGAATGGTCCATAAAACCGTAAGGCTAGCTTATGATTTGGGTGAGTTGCCACACATGTTTGAACATGGGGTTGTAGTTTGAGATAAACTAGCTCACCCTACTGAAACTGCCTTTCAGATCTACCCTTATTAGCTTGAGCTTTCATCCTTGTTTGGGCCCTATGAAGTTGCTGCTGAATCAAGGCTGACAGCAACGATCTCTCTTCCATCCAATTTGCCAGATCAGGAACCACAGTCCTTGGGATCAACAATTGCAAGCTGTCTTGGTGGATGCCCATATAAAACCTCGAATGGTGTATGACGCAAGGCAGAATGATATGATGTATTGCACCAAAATTCAGCTAAGGGTAACCACTTATGCCACTGCTTTGGAGAAGAGTGATGTGGCAGAACCACCCAAATTATATGGCCCACATGCACCTGTCATTGTCCTAAAAGACCTCTGATTGCTGCACATGAGAGCCAGATAATCCGGTAGTCCGTCGGGTGTCCTCGGGGAACCCTGAATCATCCACATTTTACAACTCATACATGATCAACAATGGAGTTGCCAGGACATTACAACATTGATACAAGAATTTCATACATCAGAGTTACGAAAGACTTATAACATTAGTTTACAAAACATGTTTAAGTAAAATTTAAATTTAGATCCAAAAGGTGGATAAGACAACGAAAGCAAATCAGAAGAAACACCTAAGGTAGAAGAGACATCCAGATCATGTCGAGCCCACCGACATGACCTTGATTAGCAGTACAAGTCAGAACCTGCAACAGAGGTTTAACAAACCCTGAGTACATGAGGGTACTCAACAAGACTTACTCGACTAAAAGAAAAGACTTCAAGGATATGCGGACTTAAGGGAAAGTTGAAAGCAAGAATAGGTTTTGCATAAAAGCTTACTACAAGTGAATCCTTACTTTCAATGTTTTAGCTGTGCGTTAAGTTATCCATAGTATCCAGTTTGCACCTGAACTATATCAATCACTTGCTTTAAGCATCACATCTCATTTCCATCTCTTCATCTCTTTTTCCATCGTCACCATGTTCCATTGTTAACTACGATGCAGTTCAGTTGATCGTGTCTCCATAACCGAGGAGCAACGACGATTCGAATCGATTAAACCTAGCTGGGGATTCCCAACTGCACGACATATGTAGGTCCTGGACCTACATATATCAACCCTCACTCAGATCCTCCAAAATGTGAACGGGTTCGCGCCACCCGAGAGCACAGTACTCCACCACCCTACCCTATTCCAGTAGGGTGGGTACACGCTGCTCTCGCCATCTCTCCACTCCTAGTGCGCGGTTGTCCTTTCCCATAATGGAATAGCCGAGGTATCAGGCTTACCGGAGTATGTGGCCGGTACTACAAGTCACGACCACAAGCAGCCCTGCAACGATCAGTCCTTAATCGACACAGGCGGAGCACTACATTGAGACTCCATTCTCGATGCAAGCCACTTGCCTGGTCTCAATTTAAATCCATAACCATCATTAAACCTCAGGGCCCTCCTTGAGTATAGGACCATTGTGAAAGATGAACTCATTACTCGACTCTTAGCAACTAAGCATGACTAAGCATCATTAATCTACCATTACTAAAAGGTTGGCAAGGATGGGTAATGAAATATCAAGGCAGGCATGCAGCAGTTGGTATTCAACCAATCCCTATATCACTTAAGACACATATTATAGGACTTAGAATGATAGAAGTATTTGTAAGGGCTGTATGCTCTGGGGCTTGCCTTGGTTAGTAGTGGTGTTAGGTTCTTCTAACAAACCACAAACGTCGAACCCAACTTCCACCGATGGTTGTATCTCCTCTAGAACTTGCTCGACGGTACCTTCCTCACTTTCGGTTACTACACGTGATAAAAGATGCATACTTGACATGATGATATGCCAATAAAGATGACGTATGAAAGATGCATGCAAGTGTATGGATGAATTCAAACAAGATTCACAAACTTGAATACAACTTTCCTTTGGATTAAAGTTAAGTGAATCACTCACAAAACAACATTAGTGTTATTATTAACACCTTGATTATGAGCACAACCAACAAGTGATTAAGTTGTCAAGGAACATTATTGGTGTTACTGTTCCAAGGTCTACAATCGACACAAAAGTTTACTCAAATCATATAAGAATTATCCTAATTGCTTTAACTTTTATTCATTACAAAATTAAAGGCATATAATTAAGTGGATACTTAAAAATTATCAAAACAGTACAAAACTTTTTGTGGAAGTTAATATTAACATAAAATAGATACACAAAAAGTTTCATAATTAATGGACGTTTTTTTTAGCCTAGAAAAATCATGGAACAAACATTTATTAATTAAAGAGTTAAATGCATCGTAGGCCTTCGAACTTATGTCGGGGTGTCACTTATATCCACAAACTCTTAAATTGTATTTCTGACACTCTAATGTTGTTTAAGTATGTCACTTAGATCTATAACTCATCGAAAGCAAGATTTTGCGGACGTGGCGTGGACAGCGTGGCGTTGACTGGGTCCAAGCCATCATCTCGTAGCATCTCCTTTCTGGCTTTCCGATTCGAGCCTGGCCTGGCTAGCTATCTAGTTGGTTCCTAGCTAGATACTGCAGCAAGAAATATCCCTCTGCCGCGTGTACAAGCGTACAGGGATCGACGACGGCCACGGGCATCATCCCGCCTCGGCGCGCTCGACGCCCACGCCACCCACGACCCCGTCCAAGATGATGCACCTTCTCCACGGCGAGTGCACGTCGCCACCCGCGACGGCCATCTGCAGGAACAATCACGCCGCGGCGGCGCACAGCAATAGCATGGCGGCAGCGGCGCCACGGCAGCAGCAGCTCCCCACGAAGCCGTACTGCAACGTTTCCCACCAGCTGTCCATGGCGAGCTCTGCCGCCGCGGCGACCGGCAATCAGCATCAGCAGGCTGGAATGGGAACCGCGGCAGTGTCGTCGTCGTACGAGCAGTCGTCGTCCAGGAACGCCAACTACGCGTTCGCCGCGTCCACGTACTCCCTGCGCAGCCGCCGGCCACGAACTGATTCTAGAAGTATCTGTAAGTACGAATTGTTCAATTTAGCATCAATAATAATCTAGTGTGAATATGCACTACAATTGAACTTTAGCATCATAATTGTGTGAAAAAATATGCACTATGTCACTGAAATGTTTTGTTATTAGAACTGAGATGCAGTATCCTGAACTTCCACTTTCTTTGATGGTTGTGCAGCAGTACGAGCGCTGTCAACGCTGTCGGTCAGTTAGTTTAGGTCCCTTAAGTTAATGGTTAGGAACGGCTAGCTGCCAGGCAGGCACCGGAAAACCCAGTGCTCATCGAAGCGCAATCCAATTGCCAAGTCTATTTGAGGGGTGGAGGTTATAAAGACCACCCCCGGCCAATTTGGAATTGTTGGAGCCTAGGGAAGATTGCTTGTGAGTTGAGGCTTATCTTTAGTGCTCTATCCATGAAAAATGCTTAAGGTTTCACTAGGCGAACGCGTAGTTGGCGTTCCTGGACGACGACTGCTCGTACGACGACGACACTGCCGCGGTTCCCATTCCAGCCTGCTGATGCTGATTGCCGGTCGCCGCGGCGGCAGAGCTCGCCGTGGACAGCTGGTGGGAAACGTTGCAGTACGGCTTCGTGGGGAGCTGCTGCTGCCGTGGCGCTGCCGCCGCCGTGCTATCGCTGTGTGCCGCCGCAACGTGATTGTTCCTGCAGATGGCCGTCGCGGGCGGCGACGTGCACTCGCCGTGGAGAAGGTGCATCATCTTGGACGGGGTCGTGGGCGGCGTGGGCGTCGACGCCTGCTTGTTATCTTGCTGCTATGCCGCCGTGCCGCCGCAGGAGGGCGTCGAGCGCGCCGAGGCGGAATGATGCCCATGGTCGTCGTCGATCCCTGTGCGCTTGTACACGCGGCAGAGGGATATTTCTTGCTGCAGTAGCTAGCTAGGAACCAGCTAGATAGCTAGCCAGGCCAGGCTCGAATCGGAAAGCCAGAAAGGAGATGCTACGAGATGATGGCTTAGTCAACGCCACGTCGGCAAAACCTCGCTTCTGAAGAGTTATGAGAAAGGAGCGAGATCAGCCGGAGTAGGCCGGCCACGGCAGAGGCGAGCTCGGCGGCCATGGCGGCTGGTGGCGGGGTGAACGGCGGGCGCGGCCGTTTCCGGTGAGGCGAGGCGCTCAGGCGATGCGCAAGGGAGAGGCGAAGCTTGCTGTGCGCTCAATTCGGCCAGAGGACGAGCGGTGGCGGTGGTGTGCGCCGGCGGATGGAGGCTCGACGGCGGCAGCGAGAGGAAGAAGAAAAAGAAAGGCGGCCGGCTCTGGGCTTTTTAGGCGAGGGCGAAACGTCGAGGCGCTCTAGCAGGTACTCGCCGGTGCCACGGCGACGCGGGAGGTGGCAAGGATGCGCCTGGAAACGGTGAGAAGGTCGGCGACGTCGAACAGGCAGCCCAGCAGCTTCCCAGGCAGCTTACTGTAGCGACTAAAACCACCTCATTCTCCTCTCCTTTTCTAATTACTTCAAAAAAAGAATCATATGGAAACTTCAAAATCTTCCAACATGAAAGTTGTTCAAAATTGAAAAATCTACAACTTTCGTTTTTGGACCAACTCCAAATTCCAATTAGTTTTGAAAGTAGGATTTTGAATTTGGGGAATTTTGAAATCCAATTAGGGTTAATCAACATAGTTAAATTAGCAACTTAGGCAATTAATTAGTGAGTAATCATCAACTAAACATTACAACCAATTGCACTATTGCAAAAAAAACACACACTTTATGCCAATTAATAGAAACAAAGCTGCCCAAATTTTTATTCTTAAAAATTCATTTAATACTTCTCCAATATTGAACTTAGTAATTATTTCTTTTAACACTTTATCTAAAACACCAAGTCATTGGAATCAATTTATAAATTCAAATTTGAAGCTCCAATCCAAACATATTTGACTTGTAAACAGTACCCAACCTTGCTACTATTACTAAGTTCAAACTTTGTACTTCAAAGTTTATTTAGGTAAAATTTTAGATACTTAAGAAATGTTCGCGCCACAAAATCACAAAACATCATAACTTATGTTTAATGTCAACATTTCATGTAACAATCAAAACACACTATTTGCAACATATGCATTCAATATATGGACATGAAATGCATTATTGCCATGATGCTTGCTAATTATGCATGATGATTAACATGATTAGGGTTTTGTTAATTTCGTAACATCTAGGATGTTACGAGTGCACTGTACATCTCAAGAATGCTTTCAAACATTGGTTTAATCTCTCCGTTTGACCATTAGTTTGGGGATGGTATGATAAACTCATGAGTAACTAAGTATCAGATAACATGAAAAGCTCTTGCCACAGTGAACTTGTAAACACTATGTCCCTGTCTGATATCATCAGAGCTTGAGGCAACCCATGGAGTCTATATATCTGATTGAAGTACAACTTAGCCACTTGAACAACATAATACGGATGTGCTAGGGACAGGAAGTGAGCATACTTGGTGAATTTATCAATGACCACCAATATAACATCATAACCGTCAGATTTTGGTAATCCTTTCACAAAATCTAGGGTGACAACAGTCCAAACTCTAGATGGAATAGGTAGGGGCTAAAGAAGGCCACGTAGTTTGATGTGCTCACCTTTAGCTTGCTGGGTCTGACAAGACCGAACATACTTAGCCACATCGGGTGGATTCCATAGGATTGTGTACACACTACTCACCATCTCCCACTTCCAGTGCGCAGTTGTCTTTTTCAAGTGATGGAATAGCCGAGGTATTAGGCTTACTGGAGTATGTGGCTAGTACTACAAGGTCTCGAATACGATAGGTCTACAACGGTACGGTCCTCAATCGACATAGGCGGGGCACTACGTTAAGACTCCATTCTTGACGTAAGCAAAGAGTTCGCCCGGTCTCAAGTTAAATTCATGATCATCATCATTAAACCTCAGGACCAACTCTGAGTATAGAACCATCCTCTCATTGCTCAACTTTAACAACTAAGCATGTCTAAGCATCATAAAACTATATAACTATCAGGGTGACAAGGATAAGTATTTGATAATCAAGGAAGGCATGCAACAACGGTATATCGACCAACTCCTATTTACTTAAATGCACAAAGCATAGACTTATGTGAATATTTATAAAATACAAGGAGATGGGTTAAGCTCCAGAGCTTGTCTTCGGTATCGAGGTGGTCAGGTACTTAAGAAAACCACAATAAGATAACCAACTTCCACGAACAGAAAACCCCCCTCTGGCTCAGCAAAAGATCACCACTCTCGACCACTAAACATAAATAAAAGATGCATGCTTTAGGATGATGATGTACTAACATGGATCACGACGAGTAAACAAGATTAACTAACTTGAGTACAACTTTCCTTCGCTAATCAATTGGGTTAATTATTCACAAAGCAATATTGTTACTATTATTAACAAGTTTAGATTTGGGTACACAATCATGTAAGGTAATTGCCAAGGAACAGCAAAGGATTAGTGTTCCAAGGTCCACAACCAATCCCAAAATCACATTACATTATTTTAATGATTTCTAGGAATTATTTTGGTATTTTTATTAATCCATAAAAGTCGGATTCGTCGATTTTGTTGTCGCCCTTTTTCTGTTCTTGAAGGCATCGGTCTCTGTTTTTCTGCTTGCACATAGGGTTGGACAACAGGGCCAGCGCAGTGCGCCGCTCGTCCTTGGCTAGCAGCCCCGATCACTCACGTGCAGTAGGCAGGCAGCACCTGCTGTTCTTCGTTTCTTCCTTCTTGTTCGTCGTGGGAGGCCGAGGAACAGGAGCCGCGTGCTCCCAGCGCCAGAGCAGCGCTCGGTCCAGGTGGGCACTCGTCCAAGCGCCCAAGTCCAGCGACCGGCCGCTCGTCCAGGTACTCTGCTCAGCGGTGAGCAGCTCCACCGCTCAAGCCCCTCTCTGTCTCCCACCGTCTCTCTCTGCCCGGCGACGAGCAGCACCACCGCCCGCACTTCTCTCTCTGTTCGATTGCATCTGCTCGCTTTCCCCAGTCGCGAACAGGGGGTAAAACGGTCACGCCCGGTGTAAAAGATGAGGTCAGAAATTTACAAAATTAGAAAAAACACGAAATAGCAAAATAGCGTCAAACATCTTTCCTAAGACCGTCTCCAACAGTGGAGAGGCAAATACGAGAGGCATTGCCTAGTTTGGGTACGGCACAGGAAAAGAACATGTGACCCAAAATGAAGCTTCTCCAACAGCCTACGCATCCCATCCCCATTTTCTCTCTGCCAAGCTCGTCGCTGCCGGACGGACGAGCCGCGGGCAGATTTGGCCGCACCGTCAGTCTCCCTCCGACGACCTGCATCCCTGTGCGGCCTCCCTCTCTTCCCTTCCCTCCTCTCTCTCTCTCTCCGCCGTGCAGCCAAGGCCCATGGAGGAGGATCCCCTTCCGTTTCTTCCCTTCCCTCCTCTCTCTCCACCGTGCAGCCATGGAGGAGCAGCCGAAGACGACGCCGCGGCGACCTGCATCTCGACGCCGAGGATGTCCGCGTGGCCAAGGTCCCGTGCGCCTCCTCCCCAGTCTCTTCGACGCGGCTGCGAGCAGGCCACCTCAGCGGCGTCGGCGCGGTCGTCCACGGGTAGGAGGCGGAGGCGTGCGTGTGGGCCACCACCGACGATCTGCATAGCGAAGAGAGAGGAGACGCTTTTTTGCGGATCTTTCGCGTGAGTAGGCAAAATGGGTACGGCGTCTGGGTGAGCTATTGGAGGTTGTTTTTGATAGGCAAAAGAACTGTTTAGGACCTATTTTTAGGTTTGGGTCTCTCATTGGAGACAGTCTAAGGACGTTCTGGCGAAGCTCACTCCCGTAACGGCAAAATTCCGATTTTCTCGTCGCGCAGCCGTCACTCTCCCTCCCCGACTCCATCGTGCCGCTGCCATGGCTTAGCTGATCTGCGCCGCCGTCACCTCTAGCATCGCAGAGATTCACCTGCGCGACCTGGGCAGAGCTCCTCGCCGCCGCCCTCGACCTGTCCGCGTGCCTCCCTCGACTTGCCCGTGCGCCGACGCCGCCGTTCTCGACTCCTCGAGCTGTGGCCGCCTTCGTCCCAGGTATACTCCTTCTCCCCCGCCTCCCCCACACCCCCTTCTGCTAGATCTAAATGTAGTTCGGCACACGGCAGGCTGACGGTGTGCGGTACTGCGGTCTCAGAGAGAGGGGCGTAGGCGCAGCAGAGAGAGAGAGAAAGGGAGAAGGAGACGGCGTAGTGTTGGGGAGAGACGTGGGATGCGACGGGACGGGACCGGGACGGGGTCGGAGGGGCATGACGGGCGCCATCGATGATTTGCAGCTCCTCATCCAATCCTTCTCTCCCCTCCCTCCTAGCAGGTAGCTCCTACAGCAACACGGCACAGCAGCAGCAGGCATGGGGTTGGATTGTGTGACGGCATGTAGGTTAGATGCATGAGCTGCATATATAGATTGACATAGATCAGAGTATGCAGCGAGGAGTTCTAGACATAGAGAGAGATTTGTGCAAGCAAGCTAAGGAGATGAGGATGGCTAGCCTTGCTGATGAGCGGCATATGCACTTGCGAGTGAGCGAGAGAATTGCCCATATGCATAACCTCTGGTACTGACTGATCTAAGTTAGCCAAACAACATTTGGATTTTAATTCCAGGAATTCAATTCTGTTTGCATCCAAACAAGAAAAATGGAAATGAATCAGTTTTCAGCTGATTCAATTCTAGACAAATCAATTCTTAGAATCTGATTCCTAGAAATTGATTCAATTCTAGGGAACCAAACAGCCCCTAATTGTATTAGCTTGAACGTTCTACATGTGTTACACTGGTAAAGATGATGATATTTGGTTGCAATGGAGGATGCGGGTGACAGTTTATTAGGGGTTTGTGTAGAGATGTTGTAGTGCCAGAGGTGTGACAGATTATCGAGATGTTTGCTTGACCTTGCCTATTTGTTTATCACGAGTTTGTGAAGCAGTCCTAATTCATGTGTCGACTTGCTGTTGCCACAATGCCTCATATACTAGATCTGCAAAGTGCCATTTGTGTAATTTGTTTATCTGGTGTTTACAAAACGATCATGTTCTTTTCTGTCTGGTACCTGGTTGATGTAGACCATGGCAAAGGAGGAGGAGAAGGAGGGCAGGGCTGTTACAAAGAAGGATACTCGTAAGCGTCGCTCTGAGTCCAACAGGAAACCTGACGGTTCCTCGAACAGGGAAGACGCGAAGCTAAAGAAGAAAAAGGTGGAGTATGTGGTATCCCTTGGCCACAACAGCAAAATGAGTGATAGGTTGGTTGTGCTACTTTTTCCTACTCTTCGCTTTTCTGTATGCTTTCATATTTTATGTTTGTTCACTATAATAAGCCTCAAACAATCTATAGGCACAAGGGACAGCTAGCATGCTTAGCAGCTTTAGTTACCGCAAAGAAGACGGACTTAAGAGCCACCGACAATATGCAGGAAATTCTTGAAAGTGATGCAAACAATGCTGGGGTTTACATGGAGGTTAGCTAAATCTCTTGTCTCACATTTGGGTTTACTCCTTTAAACCTTTTACATTAATTTTCTTTAACTGTTGTACAGTGGTCTGAGGAGGAAGAAACTTACTTCATACATGCTCGCAGTCAATCAAGACAACTCCTCAAATTTGAGCTACTTGTTGTAGCTGGTATAGAAATCTCTATTTGTTCTATTGTTGATTATATTATCTCTCTTGTTGCTCTTTTGAATATCCTGCTAATTTATCTTGGAAAATGCATAGGTTTTGGAGCTGTTCCTGAGGAAACTGAGATAAAGAACCCTTTATTAGTTTTCTCTGAAGGGTTTGGTAATGGTGGGAAGTGGGAGGACACTAAGATGCTGCTGTTTGAGGTAAAGGGGAAAAAATTAAATGTGAAATGCTGAGCAACCATATAGCATGTATAGCAACAATATAACATGCATATCTTATCTTGTTCTCCCTTGTAGGTATTCAGTAAACCTGATGCCAACATTAACTGTGCTAAAGATTACTTGTATGCATTCATAAGGACCTCAGGAAAGATTTACATTCGAATTTACAAGGTAGTCCATGATCATTTATTTTTGTGAACTCTATGAACAAATCTCCGATTCCCACCAAAAGATTCGCGAGTTCTTACAAAGGTTGGAGAGATCAACTTGCCCTCATGAACTAGAGAGAGGTTAGAGAGAGAGAGAGTTGGGGATTATGAGAGGTATTGAAGAGGTGGGATGAGGGATACCCCTTCATACCCTACTTAATGGGCTTTGGCTATTTCCCAAAGACCCCCCTAGATACATGAGTGAACTACCTAGCCTAAGCATTGCAGTCCAAGCTCCGGAAAATATCTTCCTCGATTTTTAACGGACGGCTCCACTTCCTGCATGGACTTGTCGTCATCTCGACGCAACCTCCAGGATTCCGCCATGTGCCGCCCCCGTTTCCTCGGAAGCTCCACCCGGGTTTTGAGGCCCAAACCCGTGAAACCCGCCACCGGTAGCTTTGGGCTCAACTACCGAACCCCGAGTTTTGAGGCCCAAATTCGGAAACCGTCCTCCGATGGTTTTGAGGCCCAAACCATCAAACCGCTCGACTCGTGCCACCTTGTCCTCGCCCGACCCGGCCCCGACTCCCCTGAGCCTCCTGCTCGACTCGCTCGCCGGCCGTCTTGACTTGGTCAACATGGTCTACCTCCATGTCTTCTCGCGGTCACCGGTGCCAAGTACTAGCCACCACAGCTAGTCCGCCGGCGCCCATGGTCCTTCAGTCTGAGCCCCGCTTCCGCCCTTCACCGCTCTCAGTCCATCGGCACGGCAAGCCTCTACTCGACCTTCTCCACGCCATTGACCACTATCTCTGGGCCTAGCACCTGCACACCACAAGCCGATAGACAGGCACACACTTGCTTTTGCAAGGATTAGTGTAAGCCACTCAAACTGAAACGCTCAGGTGTTGGGCAATCACTCATCATCAAAACTAAACATCATGGGTACATATCAACCATGTGTTCGCACAATTTCCTGCTCAGGTGATTCATGTTCATGGAAAACTTTGAGACATTGACCATTTACCTTTAAAGGTGTTGCAACCATAGTCTTGAAGCATGACGATTCTATGTGTCACAACATTGATGATGAAGAACGGTCTTTCTCCTGTGAATCATCGCATTATACTCAGACCCTTTCCACCATTCATTGCTTCTCTCCTGCAAAGGATTAGTGGACAACACATACCTGAAAGAATTCACGAATAATTTGAAGCAAGGGAATTATTGTCATAGAAATAGAGGATATGTTCTATGCTATAGAAAAGTTGGCTTTATCATTTCAGCATAGAAAAGGGATGTTCCATCAATGTTCAACGATTAAAAATCAAGCAAGGTTAAGGCAAAGATGTGTAAGATTATCTCAAAAGCACCACAAACCTTGATTTGTCTCTATGAATGATCTCTTGACTAACCCACCAAAATTTGGAAGTCATCATGCATGGGTTAGTCCAAAACTACAACCAAATTCCATACAATTATACTTTAGGTTCATTAATCAATCTTGACACCATGTCTTATTTGATTAAGGAAGACTATTTAACCTAAGCACCATGCTTAATTTAAAAAGCCTTTGAAACACGATCGATATTCCAAACCCAAGCTTATTTATAACTTAACAAGGAAGCATGAAGGCATAAAGAGATTCAAAAGGAGACAGGAGCATGGATGGTGAACTAGATGAGCATTTGTTTTTTTTCTTTTTTTTTAATTATTTTTGTGACTTAGCAAGATGAGCAATGTATAGAGAGAAAGATAGGTAGAAACAACCAAATAAAATTAAACAATGAAGCATGACATGAATTTCTTAGAGAAATCCACTCCCCCATACTTGGATTTTGCAATATTTGATAATGAGCAAATCCAAGTCTAGGATGTGGAATTTCCTTTTGAATGTGCTTCATTATTGAAGGATGTTTGGTTGGACATACCTTGTGTTTTGCTCCATCATTCTTTTTGAAACTTGAAATGGTTAGTGAAAAAAATACCCGAAGGAACAATTTCACAAATATTCCCATAATCTCATTTTACAAATTCATTTTATTTATTTCAGAATTTTGGGAAACAAATTTTTTTTTACTTTGTTTTATTTTTTAAAAAAGCAAATTTTTATAGAAAAGAAGAAGGCTCGGGTTATCTCCCGAAAGTTTGGCCTCATCCAACCATTCTTGTCTTACAACGGTAGATAGAGGCTCTGACCGTTGACTTTGCTCCTCTTGGTCAGATTTATGGCCCTCATGGCTTCCATACCTCGGGTGTCTTAATAATTTCCCAGAGTCATTAAATGGGTCATCATAAGACTTGAATGAAGGAACACATGGGGGATCATCAGGATCAAGGATGGGTTTAGAAATGGGTTTGTAGGATAAGTCAAATGTGGGCATAGAGAAGGAGAGGATAGATTTGGCTTCTAAACACTTTAAATCTCTTTCTTTATGCTCACTCGACGTTTCTTTATCAGGAATCCCAAGCTTTTCCTAATGTGCCATGTGGGAAGTCGAGGCACAAGATGATGTTGATTTGGGAGGTTTTCGAAGAGATCCCTTTATGAGAGGTCTAGAAAGATGTTTCTTAGAAGGTCTCTTTAGGAAAGGATAATTTTGGGCATTCCCAAAACCAGCAAGATCAGATTGGAGGTTGGCCTCGAACTCGAAGGAATGGTTTAGGTGTCGGATTTCTTCTTCCTTCGAGATTTGTGGTATTTGTAGTTCAGGATCGATGGCAGAATCTTCGGATAGGAATGATGATGATTTGGCTATCGAGATTTCTTTTCTAGGGGCTGGTTTTTGTTCTTCCTTGGGTCCTTCATCATAAACGTTAGTATAGGGAGTGTTTTTAAGAATCTTCGTGAGAAGACTCTTCCCTACACTAATGGGTAAACACGGGAAGGCTCCCCTGGAAGTTATATCAAGAAGTTGTGCGGAATCTTTGCTAAGACCGATATAAAAGTGATGAAACAATGTTGGCTCGGTTATAGCAAGATCAGGGTCAGATGATGCCAGATCTAAAAGACGGGCCCATGCCGCACCTAGAGATTCCTTTTCCTTTTGTTTAAAATATAGGACCTCTATTCGAAGATGAACAACATGATAGATAGGGAAGAAAGCTAGGAAGAATTTGGATTGTAACTTTTCCATTCTCCGTTTACACTATCTACGTTGCGAAAGTACCATCGTTCAGCTATTCCCGTCAAAGAGAACGAAAATAGCTTCCACTTAAGGGTACCTTGGCTCATCCCTTGGATATGGACACATGAACACAATTGTTCAAAGTCACGTAGGTGAGTGTAAGATTTTTCATCTTCATCCCCAAAAAAAGATTGTTCCCGAACTTTGGCTATGAAGCTAGGGCGAAGCTCATAGCTAGGTGAACGGATGGGTTGTGATGGTGGTGGTGGCTCCAAACTATGGCCCTTTGGAGATGCAAGATAAGAGATGGATGATTAGTTCATGGTGTGAAAAGGATAAAATGAAAAGAAAGATAAAACAAGGATAAATAGGACCACTAGGTTCTAGTTAAAACAGCTACCGTTCCCCGGCAATGGCGCCAGAAAGCTTGTTGACACCAGAAGTGGCAAATGGGTAAAAGACCGCAAGAGTACGGTTGTCAAGTGTTGCTTTCACCGGGAGTATTCTAGGTATCGTATTTTCCACAGGGAACGAGAAGTGAATTAACTAGTGATTAAGGTTATTTCCTATGATGAGACAAGGGAGACTATGATGTTGGGTTGAGAGGTTCACTATACCAAAGATATATAACTAGGCAAAGATGGTTATACTGGCTTTATCGGCCCTTCTCTTGCAGGAGGCGATGGGATAGATTAGTAGGAGGACAAAACTCCTACCGAACCGCGTCATCATGTTGTATTGAGGCCCTACCTTTTAAGAACTTATGTTACACACATGGTGGAATACAAAGACCAGACAGGGCTGTCACCACCTGCTAGCTACCACAAACAATCCGTGCCATAAGCGGTTTACAAAGGCAATATCTAGTCTATACACCACGTCTACATTATTCTTACTACTTTAACCCTAGCATAAGGCTAAAGCACTCTACTTAAAGTAAAGCGATGAACAAGCGCGAAAAGTTGTATAACAGCTATGCCAGAAGTAGAATATCAAATACTATAAAGAACTCAGATGTATCACTTACAAGTGTATAACTTACAAGAGGATCACATCCGCTGAGGTACAACTTGGAGAAGATGCCAAACAGGCCCGACTCTCCTCTAGACTCTCCTCACTCTCTTCCAACTAGCATAGGACTACTGCAGAGCTTCGCTAAAGCTACTAGAGAGTGGTTTTCTTCAATGTGTCATGAATGAGAGTGAAGGCCTAGGGTGTATTTATAGCCCAAGGTGGAGTAGGGGCTACTCTACTGCCATGTCAGCAATACGCGCGATGTTGCCTGGGAGCCCTTGGATCCCAACCGCCTTAGAACTGCCTCAGAACGGAGGGCTCTGATCTCCAACATGTGGAAAATGTGATTAGGAGTCACCAGCAGCTTCGCGAGGTCGACTGGGGTACCGGCCGACCCCCTATGACATGTGGGCCCTGCCCATGGTTTCTAGAGGCTGTCCCCATTGGTCAGGGACCTAGTGGGGGGTGGTAGCCCCCTATAGGGTGTCGGCCAACCCCCCTAGGTCTCTCAGGCCCACCACCTTCTTCCAGAAGGTGGTCCCACTTGTCATGGAGCTTGGTTGCACTTCCTGAAGTGTTTGTCACGCTGGTTCTCTTCATTTGGGCCCATGGATGCTTGTGCACTTGATTTGGTGCGTTGAATGAAAGCATAGGTTGCATCCAAGGGCTACAATGGCTTTGACATGGATCCTGCTGGCTTGGCTAACCAGAAGGGTCCAAATGAGTGTCGGCCGATCATGTTTTGACTCCTTTGGAGCCAGGATTTCTTGTGCGAGCTCCTGGACATGTCAGTAGTCTCATGGTATGCGCATTCTAGAGTTTGGCTCAAATCACACATCGGAAGATGTGCAAAAGGAGCTTCCAGTGATGTTGATTGGCCTGAAATGTTATTTCCTACAAAACAAAGCCTTCCAAGTACATGTGGAACTTATTAGTGGTAAATATGCTTATGTAGCATTATTCTACCTTTGAAACCAAGGTCGTTGACGGTATTTTAGATATGTAAAAGTATCTCATTCTTACCGTCAACAGCCATCATCGACATCCTATGTCGTCTAGGCCAAACGTCGGCTCCTCTCTAGCCTAGGTCGATGCCACCCTAACATTTAGCCCTGAGTCATCTCCACGTATACCACATGGTGCCGTTGAGACTGTGAGGCATGATACCAGACCCCTAGGGTCACCATGCTATCTCGAGAGGGTGTGAGTCACGGTCTCCCGTACCTCTCTACACTTTCCGCTTACGTCCAAGAAGTAGTGGCACCGCCCAACCAAGTAGTCCAGCCGTCTTCCTCCCATTAGGAAGCGAATGAGTCATATGGGATTCCTTTGAGTCTGAGTACCAGGAATTTCCAAGGGCTGACCAAGCAGGACATCTTCACCAGGGAAATTCCGTCTTCTCGAGCCACAACAGCACCTCTATCCCGGGGCTTTGCTCCACGAGGGCTCTCCATCCCGGGACCACCTCAATCCACCATTTACCCACCACAGGTAACCAACACATGGGAGTGCTCAGGTTGCACCACCCAGCATAACTCGCACAAGGCTCATCATATATTCATGTTTGGTCTACTCGACCCTCACCACTCACCCAAGACACACGCAGCACTCTCCCCAACTAAGTCCATTCCAGATCAACCCTCCAACCTCCAATCATCGAGGAGAGTAGAGTATGGTATATCATGTCATAATATAAAGCATGCATCTAACTTAATAGCGGTGAGCAAGTTTATTGGGTAAACAAGGCAAGGTAAATCAATTTAGTACCATACAACCTATCATCAGTAGAAATATAAAGTTTGCCATGCGTAATAGGATCTACGAGTGGGGTGAGGTGTGACACCTGTTCATTTTAGATCAATAGTCGTTCATTTTAGATCTACGAGTGGTTGCTGCTTATGCCTCCTGTCTCCAACAGATCGCTGGTTCGATCAACATTATCCTCGATGAAACTACCTCACAAGCGACAAACAAGGTGTAACAACCCGGGTTTTTCTAACAACCAAAAATCCGAACTTTCAAAAACTTTTCTTGCTATGTGTGATGCATGTAGTCGGTAGGTCAAACCATGCTAACCCTAGAGGAGTTTACCGATGAATCGTTGCGCGCATATAGGTTTGGTTGTAGGAGAGTGCCTTTGCTCTCGTGTCGGTTTCAGGCCTTGAGTTTTGCTTGAAGGAGAATGTTTTGGTTCTTGAGTTGGTTTCAAGTTTCGAGTTCTATTCCGTGGTGGAGTGCACAAATCCATAGTAAATTCTTGCTATACTCTTTTTCATCCTCTATCAAACTCCTTGAGTTAAATCTCCCTTTGGACTCCTGACAAATCCATTGCCCATGCAAGAGGAGATATTTTCCTCTCTTTCATTTCCTTTCACAAATATTCTCTCAAATTCCACTCAAATCCTCTTGGAGTTCCTCCCAAATTTCCTTGACTCATGAAAGGGAAATTCCTTTCCTTTCCTCACAAATCCATTTCTGATATCTACCAAATATGTTTTGTAAAAAGATAAAAGGGGAGAAGGCCCCTCTCTCCACTCAAACTGCTCAGCCCAACTGCCTCATTTTCCCCTCCCCTCCTCTCCATCTCGTGCAGGCCCACACAGCAGCAACAGCTTTGGCCCGTCACCTCTCCTTCCTTGTCGCTGGCCCAGCCGGCCTCCTCCCTCATGCACGGCGCACCAGGCCCAGCCCAACCGGCCTAGGCCTCCCTTCAGGCCCGCGCTGCCCCCCTCCACTTCGCCAAGCCCAAGCTGGAAGGTCCAGCTGGCCCACGCCGAGCGCCCCTGTGCTTGGAAACCCTAGGGGATGCGCCCCTGCCCCCTGTTCCCCGCCGCCGCCGCCAGGACCGCACTCACGCTCCCACGCGACTCGGCCCCACGCGACGCGCACCGCGCCACGCGATCCCGCGCCCTCCGCTCGGCCCTACGCGATGCGCCCTGCTCTGCCCTCACGTGCACGCCTCGTGACCCCGCTGCTCAAGCATGCAGCCCCACATCCTGCCTCGGCGTCCGTACCCAGCCGCGGGATGCACGCCGCGTGTCCTCGCTCCGCGGTGGACGACGAGGATGGTCGGCAACCCTCGAAACCCTAAGCGCTGCGCCTACTTAAGCCGCAGCAGCCGCACGCCCTGCCTTTCCGCCATCCGCGCCGCCGCTCCTCTTCTTCCTCCCCTGCACGGCGTGCCACTCCCAATCGCCACTCTGTCACCTGCACGCAATGCTTCGCCTCGCCGACCGGAGCTCCGACCCCAACCCCCACCGGACCCACGACGTTGTCCTCGCCGTGGCAACATGACCATGGACAGGAGCCAATCCACCAGCTTGGTCCCTCCCTCAGCTCGCCGGTTGCTCACCGTTCTGCTCTGCTTCACCAAGCCCACGTCGTGGCCGTGACGAACCCGGCCGCGAGTGAGCCATGCCCTGCCTGGCCGCGCTACGACCCCGTCGCCTCTACGCCACCGCCACGCCATCCACGGTGTTGATCGTGTCAAGGCCGTTGCCCCCGACGTCGCCCAGCAACCCAGGACACGCCATGGTCGTTCCCGGCAGCATGGCCAACCTTGGTGCTCGCGCCGGCTTCGCACCCGACGTCGCCCGATGCCTCGTCGCTGCCTCCCCGGGCGGAGCTCATGGCCACTACAAGCAGGAGCTCCGACACTGCGCTCTGTCTCGTCCTTGATGTGGCCGTGCAGAGCTGCCTCCGGTGTGCTGGGCTCCCGATCGCCTTCTTCTTCATCGCCGGACTGCACCACCACCATGCTGCCTCCCGCAACCACCCCGGTGAGCCACTGAAGCCAAGGCACTGCCTTTTCTTCCTATCACCGTTGCTATGGCCTGAGTCCGGCCATCGCGCCCCTACTTTTCACTGCTGCAGCGAGGCTCTGGCCCTGCATCGCTGTTCGTCGAAGCACCCAAACCAGCTCTGCCCCTACGACCTCAGCACTCCGGTGTCACCATGTCTCCACCACTGGTGAGCCACCTAGCACTAGAAGCTCTGCCCTTGTCATGTTGTAGCCGCTCGAGTCTGAGACCGGCCTTCGTGCCGCTGTTCTTCACCTTGCAGCGAAGCCGCGGCCTTGCCGAACGATTTGCTGGAGCTCCGACGACCCTTGCCCAGTGGCTGTTCTGTCCGGCCATCGTGCCGTGGTCTTCTCTGTTGCAGGGAAGCGCCGGCCTTGCGGTGTCATCTGCCGGAGTTTCGCCACCACCTGGACACCTACCGCCATGTCCAGTAAGCCGCAGCCATGTCCGGCCATCGTGTCGTGATCCTTTCTGTGCAGGGGGCGTGTCCCTGCTGTGACTATCACGGATGTTCGTCGACTCTTACGGCAACCGTCGTCGCTTTGTCATTCAAGGTCAAGTCTTTGGAACCCACCGATGCCATTCTTGGCATCGGCAAAACTCTCCTATATTGTATTCATACATGTTGCACTCATCATCTATACTTGGTATATATCTATATATGCCTGTGTCATGCCTTCGCGCCGACCTTTCTCTATTTCTATGGATGTAAGTTACTCTGTTTTGTTGCCTCTCTGTTTTGTGTTGTTGTTGTTTGTTTGTCTCTGTGGACTGAGCCTTCGAGCCGGTTGAGAAGCGACGTGCTTGATCGTTTCGGTCGTGGGTTCGTCCCGCTGTGGCCGTAACGCCAAGCATGCTCCCTTCTCTCGTATGTATTGTTGGCCCCATAGAACTACGGTCGTTAGTGACCCTAATCGGCCCTAGGGCATGGCTATCATGGACTCGATAACGGTGCGCTTCCTACCCGCACATGGCAAGTCTCACATGACCTAGTCCGCTAGAGCCGAACTAGGAGATAACTATCGTGGAACCTTCGGACGCCAACTCCTGTAGGTAAAGCTCATGGCCGCGAGTTGTCTCGCAATGACCATCGGACTCTACCTCCCTTGCTTCTCTTTTCCCACCACCTCGTATGCTTGTGCCACCTAGACCATAGCAAATTCTTTGGTTCCTACAGTGACAACCGCACTGCTAGAGCCCGTGGGATTGCCTTGTGCCGTTTTAGTTGCACAGAGGTCGTGGTGCCCTACGAGTTGGTGTAGTTCGAGGAACTATGAGCCAGTGTCCCTATTCCTCCGACCCTTGTCCTTTCTCATGGCGTGTTGGTCGAGAGAATGTGGAGATTGTTCCTTTCTTATCAATCCCTGTCGATCCAGTAAGACGGGATTGAGCCCCCTTGTTCCAACTTCTTTGGTTCATGTCCTTTGCCATGACGTGATGATCGAAGTGTCGAGGAACCAATCCCGTTTTTGCTTGCTTGTTTTCCTTTTGGTGTTTATTTATCGATCTCTTTGTTCTTTCCTTCGATTGCCGTCAAATACAATGGCGAGTGGATCAAAGGAAGATGCATCCTTTTCTCTCCCTTTCTCTCTTTTGGCTCTTTCGTGCTCAAGCCCTTGTGTGATTGTACCCATTCTAGACCGTGGTGCTTCTTAGGTCCTTGCGGTGACAACCGCACCACTAAGGCCTTAGGGGTGTCTAGGTGCCATTTAGTGCACGTAGGTCATGGTAACCTACAAGTCGATTGGGTGTTGTGTGTTCTCTTGTGTGTGTCGCTCGTTTCCAATGCCTCACCCTTGCCATGGCGTGTGGATTGGGATAAGTAGACCACTTTCCCTTTTTCTTTTTTCCCCGTTTCCAACCTCCCTTCTAGTTGGTGAAGCTATGGTCTATGCCATGTCCTTGGAACCATGCGAGTCGACTCGATCAACCGTTAGAAACCATTTTACCGAGGATGTGACATGGATGGCCTAGCCAACCTTTCACCTATTTCTCTTGTCCCATTCTCTTTTGCTTGTGCCGATTTCCATGGCATGCAAGTCGAAGCCTATGGGACCAAGTCACAACTCTTGCATCTTGCGTTGTCGTTCGTTCTTTCTTGTTCATGCTTAGTTGTGACTTGTGGGGTTTAAGGCTACAAAGGTCGACCCCTGTTGTGCTTGTCTTCTCTCCTGCTTGCAATCTTTTCGGTTCCTGTCAATTCCCATGACACCCGGATCAAAAGATCGCAAGCCGTGGTGTATGTTTAAGTTAAGCTAGAGTCTAGGCCCCTTCTCTTGAAGGCATACAGGTTGACACTATCAACCCGGGAAGTGTGGCTATTTCGAGGTCGTGACTCGAGCTTATGCTTAGCAGATAACCACTCTTATTTCCTTTTGAGCCCGAGGAAAGTGGACAACCACCGCGAGAGCTAAGTATTTTGGTGCCTTTTGTCTTTAGCCGCTCTTTCTTCGTCTCGCTGCCTTTTGAGAGTTTGGATCTTGGTTAGAGTTTGATTGTTTCTACCTTGTTTGTCGCTTTGTTGAGGTAGTTGCATCGAGGGTGAAGTTGATCGGATCGGTGACCCGTTGGAGGCAGAAGACGCGAGCAACATCCAGATATGGATGAGTATGGATCTTTTATGAACAGGTGCCACGTCCCACCCAACCTCGTAGAATCCTATTAGACATGCATATACATAGATGCTAGTGCTTTACTTTCTGCAATTAAACTGATAGGTTGCATGGTAGATTTTCTTTGAAAGCCTTTACCTTGTCGCAACCTTACCCCTGCACAACTGCTGTTAGGATAGACACTCGCTTTACTTACTTGCTCGCTGCTTACTTCTACTTCACATTATGTCTATGATGTGATGCTGAGTGGAGGATTGTTTGTGAGTGACTAGGCACTGTGTGCCGTTATAATGATAACAACTTGGGGAGATCTTGGCGTGTGTCTTGGGTGTGTGGTGAGGGTTGAGTCGATCAGACAGGTCCTACGACGAGTCTTGCCGGGGGTGCGACCTGGGCATCCCCACGTGAAGTACCTTTGGCAGGTACATGTGTTTTGAGGAGATCCCGGGGCGAGCCCCGGGATAGAGGTGCTGTGATGGCACGGGGGAGGACCCCGATTGAGAAGATGACCTGTCCGATCCCACCTAGGATCTGGAATAGTAAGGGAAAACGAAACCATGAGCCTTTCGTGCACACCACTCGTCCCTGAATGGGCGGGGTGCGGATGTCAATCGGTTTGGGCGATGCCATTACTGGCAGGTTGTTAGGTGATAAGGGTGGGTGGTGCCGGTGTTGAGACCCGTACCACCCTAGATGCGCAGTACCACGGTGGCCAGGTGCTGCGTCTCTCAGTCTCAGTTTGCCGGTGCGCCGGGGAGCCCTAGGGCTGAGTGGCAGGATGGTATCGTTCCGGATCGGGAGATAGCCCATTATCGGCCTAGGCGTTGTACAACGTTGATAATGGCGATCTTGTGGGTATAGGTGTACACACTCTACAGAGTTGATTGATCTATATGTATAGTCGTGTCCCCGGTTATGGACATCTCGTGACCTACGCCTCACTTGCTTTAGAGAGATGAGTCCCTTCTTTTCTTCCCCATGGGTTTTGTAGGATCCGGCTGTGAGTCGCTGAGACAAGGACGAGAGGGAGTTGTCCTTATCACCTAGAGAGTGTGAGAGTGTGTGGTGAGATGTGTGTGGATGGGATGGATGTGTGGGAAATGTGTTAAAACTTGATATACAACTTACTACTATATTATTATTACTTAATATTGAAACTTGCATAGGAAAACCACAACCAGATATAGATTCTCTTCTCTACCCCCTTGCATACCACTTTCCACAAAGCAAAAGCAAAGCATATGGTGGGAAACAGTGGCCAGTACAAATCGTACTGAAAGTTATTTATCAGGCTTGGATGCTATCTTTGATGACAACAACAAGGATCCGGAGGTTTAGGTGGTCTTGTCCTACGCTCAAGGTTGGCTGTGAAGGAGGAGCCTTCACCCGCTGGCGCGTTGCTTCTGCTCTGATATCGTCTCGCGTGCGTCTTCCGCTAGTACCTTCTTGTAGTAGGGTAAGAATCTCTAAGATGTAATACTTGTAAACTTGTAATTCACGATGTATGACTGTGGTATCAACTTTATAATAATAATGTGATAGATTAGTATTCCTGGGACTATCACATTATGTTGTAATCTATGGATTTCCCTTCGAGGAAATTGAGGATTGTTACATAAGGTAGAAAACAATCAATCTCAGGCAAAGATCCAATCAAACGACAGTGACACAAAAAGAGCAGCTAACCACAAGAGATTCCAAAAGACTTAGCCCTCACGGTGGTTTTCTGCTTTCCTTGGGCTCAAAATGGAAACAAGAGTGGTTGTCAGCTAAGTATAAGCTCGAGTCACGGCCTCGTAATAGCCACACTTCCCGGGTCGATCGTGTCAGCCTATATGGCTCCAAGAGAAAAGGCATAGACATCGGATTAACTTAGACATACACCATGGCTTGTGGTCTTTCGATCCGAGTGTCATGGAAATAGATAGGAACCGAAAGATTGTAAGTGGCAAAAAAGACAAGCTCAATAAGGTTTGGCCCTTCTAGCCTTATACCCCACAATTCACAACTAAACACGAATAAGAAGAAAGAACACCGACGCAAGGCATAGGGGACGTGACTTGGTCCCATAGACTTCGACTTGCATGCCATGGAAATTGGAACGAGCAAAAGAGGATGGGACAAAAGAAATAGGGGAAGTGTTAGCTAGGCCGTCCATATCATGTTCTTGGTAGGGATAGTTTTATAACAGTCGATCGAGTCGACTCGCATGGCTTGAGGGATGATACGGACTATGGCTTTACCAACTAGAAAGGATAGTCCAATCTTTGATCCGATCGTCATAGTTAAGGACAAGATCGAAGGGAGCAATCCCAATCTCTCTCGCGATCCATACACCATTGCACTTGACAAGAACCCGAGAGAGGTTGGAACAGGAGGAGTAGAAATTGCTAGTGGTCTACTTCTCCCAACCCACATGCCATGGAAAAAGGCGAGGCATTGGAAGGATGTGACACACAAGAGAACACACAACACCCAATTCCGCTTGTAGGGTACAATGACCTACGTGCACTAAATACACGTCGACACCCCCTAGGGCCTTAACGGTGAGGCTATCACCGCAAGGACCTAATAAGTGCCACAGTCTAAAATAGGTACAAGCATACAAGGGGTTTGAGCACGAAAGAGCCAAAAGAGAGAAGGGTGGCGAAAAGGAATCCACCTTCCTTTGATCTACTCGCCATAGAATCCGATGACATTCAAAGGAAAGAAACCAAACACCAACGGAAAACAAACACGCGAAAGGGGGTTTGGTTCCACAACACTTTGATCATCATGTCATGGTAATGGACATGAATCAAAGATGTTGGAACAAGAGAGCTCACACTCCATGTCTTACTGGATTGACGGGGATCGATAAGGGACAGTCTCAGTAATCTCTTGACCAACACACCATGGAACGGACATGGGTCGAAGGAAATTAGGGACAAGGGCCCACGGTTTCTCAATCTACACTAGCTCATAGGGCACCACGACCTCCGGGCAACTAAAGCGGCACAATGCAATCCCTCATGCTCTTAGTAGTGCGGTTGTCACCACAAGAACCTAAAAAATGTTATGGTCAATGTGGCACAAGCATAAGAGGCGGGTAGGGATACGAGAAGTAAAGGAGGTAAAGCCCAATAGTCATGGCAAGACAACTCGCGGCCATGAGCTCTACCTATCCTAGTTGGCCTCCAAAGGTCTCACGACTAACATACATCCCATTAGGCTAGGTCATGGAAGGCTCGAGAAATGCAATACACCACAACACCAAAATTGGCATTGGACGGTCTGACGCAAAAATTGGATACAGCGACGGATGATCTGACGCTAAAAATGTTTAGCGTCAGATTTGTGCAGACGCTGTAAGTCCTGACGCTAAAAATCTTTAGCATCAGATGGTACTTTTAGCGACAGACCGTTTGTAGCCCTAAATATATATAGCGTCAGATAGTCCATTGCTATTTTTAAGCGACAGATGATCTGTTACCACATATATACCGACAGATCATCCAACAGTCAATGTATTTATAGCGTCAGATTGTTCAACAGGACAATTTAAATATGCCAAAAAAAATAAATACAATTAGAAAACATTTAGCACATATCATACCCATTTCAAGCTTGAGGTCCATCACACATGCATCACATGAAGGTCAATACATATACAACATACAATCTTATCTTGCATAGTGTTTGAATCATCCAACAAAGTCAAGCACCAAAAGATTACATGAATGCACATCCCAGTAAACAAGAATAGTAGTTTGTGTTTGAGATACTAAGGTTTGTGCACACAATCATTTCTAGGAACTAAAAACAAAAGCAAGGGTTGCCAACACTAGAGCACATCCATCAGGTTATGTTTGGAGAACCATTTTCCAGGAACTCCATCCAAAGACTTGTGCCCAGCACTTCCTGAAAAATATAACCATGTAATTAGGCAAGTGGAGAAAATATGGAAAGCTGTTGTACAATATGAGTTTGTAATCAACCAAATGTGGACATGCTCATAGATAAGTTTAATTAGACTTGAGACAAAAGATTATTAAGTCATTATCTCAAAATGGTTGAGTTTTTAACAAGCCATTATATATTTTGTTCACAGATCTTTTCAAACTGTGCGTACAACCTTATATTTTAGTTTACCAAGTCAAACAAAATCCTTTGTCAGTTAGTTTCACTAGATGGCTGGAGTATTCTGTTCCCAGCAGCATATGAGGTCAGTTTTTACTTATGAAATAACAAGATAACATTAGCTAGGTTATAGTTCTTCACAAATAGGTTTAATTAGGAACAATGGTCATGCATCACAGATCAAACCAAAATGGTGAATTTAGGATCAACAATGAGTTGACAAAAGAACATGTATGACCTCAAGCGTAGTTTTACACCTACAAAAATAGTAAAACCTAGAATATCGTAACATTTTAGTCACAGCTAGCATTGATAGTGAATCTAATATTTTCCCTGTTAAACTCAAAGGTGCCTAGAAGTAGATATTGTGATCTAAGTCCAAATGTGTATCATCCACATTCACTATACTAATTTCAATGTAGAGAAAGATTGACTATTATATCAGAAAAATGGAAAACATCTATTTGGTAGATGGATCCATATACATCTTATAAGAATACTAAAATATGTTCAGTGTATCTGAGTTGATAAATACAGAGTAGGCATCAGAAGTCAAAGTTCTGCTTAGTTTAGAACTCATAGTACTACGTTCTGACAAAAAAAACAAGTGTTTCTGTTGCATAACACTCTAGACAAATTCTGCCCAGTTTGTCAATTTTTACCTGCTGCCTACTAGGTCTCAGGATAAAAGCCAAAGTTCAATAAAGAGCCTATCTATTGGAAACACTTTCCCTTCAGCCACGATAGTTTTTTATGGAGATCCAAGACCAAGCTGATGTTCCACCAATGATCCCACATTAGTAAAAATAAAGAACCATGGTCCATTGGGAATGATGTCAAAAACAAGATAAGCTTAATGTCTTGCCCTCACAGGTATCCATTATACAACCATGGTCCATTGGGAATGATGAGTCAAAACAAGATAAGCTTAATGAGGTGCACGTCGCTGGGGAACTCGTCCCGTACCTGGCTGCGCCGCCAGATACGAGGGAGTAGAGTTGTGCAGGTTGGGGAGTGCTTGAGGAGAGGGTGAATACCCTAGGGTGAAAATGGGCCGAGATGGGCCGAACTGTTGATGGGCCAAATATAAAATTGATTTGTTCTTTACGGTCTAATAACATATTTACTATTTTCTACTGTTTAAATGGATTTCTACATGTTTGTTAAAAATAATTCAGAACTGAACTGTGTGTAGGTGCAGTTAAATTCCAAAAATTCACACAAAATATGTTTTGGATCATTCATTTCACTGAAGGCAATATATTGGAGCTAGACCCAAAAAAATCATTTTTTTTACTAGGGATAATTCATAGTTCTATCTCTAAATTACCATAAGATAATTATAATAATATCCAAGTTTTGTTAGAAAATTCTACAAATTTACATGAAAACATGGTTTTGGTGTATAATTATTGCATAAAAAATGATTAAAACAAAGAGGTGTTACACGTTATTCACAAATAGATACATCTCTCACATAGTCACATAGTTATGTAACTATGTTAGATAATTATCCATTTGTGAATGACATATAGTCCAACTTTATCAATATGAGTTGAAAATTTTATGGCAAGATACTACAACTATATTATGATCTCATACCAAAATTTAGGATTTTTAGACACATTAAAGATATTATTGTTTGTTTCTATCAGACTCACCAAAATGTGTGTTCGAGTAATCCCTAACAAAACACTTCATTTTCTATCAATTTTCATGATGTGAGCTCAAATGCAACATGTCTTCTTGTATATATTTCTTTTCTAATTTTTGGACATTTGATATAATGTGTAGTTCAAGTTGACATTACTTTCTAAAACCACGTAGAAAATCATTTAAACATTAGAAAATAGCAAATTATTTTGAAAATCCATGAAAATTCTAGATAACACTAATTAGGTTGTCTAGGTCATGTCAAAATTGTATTGGGAGACGGCGGGCAATCGAGCGGGAGAGTGCAGGCGAGCGCGCAACTCCGTGTGCCTTCCTTTTTTGGCGTCAGATGGACTGACGTTGTATATGGTTTTAGCGTCAGACTGTGTATCATTAAATATAGATACCTATAGCGACAGACAGACAATAGCGGAATCAAGATTTAGCATCAGATGGTCTGTAAGTAAGAATTAGCGTCATATCGTTCAACGTTACAACTAATTTTTAACGCCAGATATCTGACGCTAATTTGGTGTTGTGGTGTAGTGATGCCAGCAAGACTGTGCCGATAAAGTAACCGAATCTCCAATGGCCAAATCCTAGGGGCATAACTAGGGCTATCGATCGGTCTCATTGGGGGCAACATCACACGAGAGAAGGGAGTATGCTAGGCGTTACGACCACGGCAAGATGAACTTCCAGTCACAACATGCAAGCACTCGCTCACTCAATGGGCTCAAGGGCTCGGTCCACAGACAACACAAATAAAGAGCCAATACACAAAACACAAACGCGGTCCGATCAACACAAGCAAAAGATAGACCGGCACATATCCATAGCGATAGAGATAGATACACCGGCACGAAGGCACGACACAGGCAAAAGATAGATATCCAGTATGGATGACAAGTGTGACATGAATAATCAAGTATGAATTAAAAGAAGGGTTTGCCGACGTCGAGAATGGCGTCAGTGAGGGTCCCGAAAGCTCGACTTTGAAGGGCAGAACGGTGACGGTTGCTGTGATGGGTTGACAGAGCGTCCGAGGCGAGCATAGCTATCCGCGACCGCTCCGGACCAGTCATGTCTTGCTGTAGGTGGCTGGACAGGAGTGGCAGCAGGTGATCGGGTGGCGTCGGTGCTTTGTTGGACAGCTCGATAGAGTTTTCTCCTCCCTACGACAGTGAAAGGTAGCGGCACGAAGGCCGGACTCAGGCAAAAGCCATGGTGATAGGAAGAAAAGTGTGGGGTCTTTGGCACTACGGGGGCTCACCAGGGCGGTTGCTATCTTCTGGTGAGGTGCAGCAGAGGATACGACTTGTGGTGGAGGCGAAGACGGCGTCGAGGTGCTGCCGCCAATCCTGGATGCATGTGGTATGTCATAGCATGTCCGCGGCTTACTGGATGGTGCATCGACTTGCGCGTGCGACGTGGAGGGGTTGGCAACGTCGTGGTTGGCGACGTCATGGTTCCCTGTAGGCGGCATGACAGGGAGCGGCTGAGGCAGAGCTCAACGCGAAGGGCTTGGTGTAGAGGGCGTTGGTGCGACCGAGCGGACGACGAAGAGGCCGATGTGGTGGTTTCTGGATGACGTTGCGGACGGCGTCGGGTTCGGCGTCTTGCAGCGACCGGCTGTGGTTCCTACCGGCCGGTTGTGACGCACCGGTTGGGGCTATGGCGAGCTGGCGCGACCCGCGAGGAGGACCGAAGTGGCCGTGGTGTCGACGCGGGGTGCTCGGCGCATTGGCCGGCTAGCAGCTTGCCCCCGCAAGGCGGTGGTTGGCCATGGCATGCTCAGGTGGCTGGGGCAACATCACTGGCGAGGCCGGTGCTATGGTTGCACATGAGCCGTGGTGAGGATGGAGCAAGGCTTGTCGTGGCTACGACTTCGACGCCGGGGAACAGTCGGAGATGAGGCTAGGCACGGCGAGGCGGAGCGCGACGAGTGACGTCATGGCTACGCGGTCGGCAGAGGCTGGCTGGTGCTGCTGTTCGTGGAAGCGAGCAGGGAGAACAGAGGGAGATGGCGGCGGCGGTTGGGAGGCTGGAGAGACAAGAGCGGTGGGCGACAGGAGCCGCTCGTATATGTGAGCAGGGATAGGGTTTCCGAGGCGCCGAGCATCCTCGGTGTCCGTGCAAGCTTCGGGCCACGCGGCGCGTATCAGAGGGCGGGAGGGGGGGGGGGGGGCGTGCGCGCGGGTAGAGTCACGTGCGTGGCAGTGCGGGGAGGGGGGCATTGCGTGGGCGCTGCGCGGCTTGCGTCGGGTGGCAGTGGGGCGTCTAGGGTTTAGGGAAATGGGCATGGTTAGTTGGTCTAGCTGGGCTAGCGAAAGCTGGTGTGTGGGGTGCGGGTTGGCGGGCCTTGTGACCAAGAGTGGCCAAGGGTGCACGAGTGGGGAGGGGCACGGCTGGGATATGCCTCTGGTTGCAGTTGGGCTAGCGGTTGGGCAAAGAAATGTTCCCCTTCTCATCTTCTTATTTCTTTTATTCCTTTTCTTTTGCTATTTCCATTTATTTTCTGGGGCTTACATGTGTTTGTATATTATATATATATACACACACACACACGAATACTACTTAGGACATGCCCACATATTTGTGGAGGTCCAGCAGGGGTCTTTTAGGTTTAGATATTGTCAAGAAGGTTTCCCAGATTTACACTAATGAGATCAGTGATGTGATCAAGGATGGATCACGAGATAGTAAAGAGGGAAGTGACTCAGAGATATTTGAGAGAGATTCAAGGGAGATTCAAGAGGGAATTCGAACGAGATCGGAGATACGTTTCCATGAAGGACTTAAAGGAATTCCAGAGATGGGTTCCGATAGAGTCTGAGAGGAGATTTGCTGCGGGTTGTGCACTCCAACACGAAAGAAAACACAAACCCAAAACTAAATCAAGAACCGAGGCATTCTCATACAAACAATCTATATGTATGCAACAGTTTGTTGGTAAACCTTCCTAGGTCAGCTCCGGTTTGACCTAGCAACTAAATGCTTCACACATTATGGTAAAAGTTTTTGAAAGCTTGGATTTTTTGTTTGCTAGAAAAACCCGGGTCGTTACAGGTAGGCAACGAGCATACACCTTTTTGATCCCTCTTTGATCTCCCTCATTGCTCCTACTATGTGCATGAGCATAGTCAGCGCAAGGTACCGGCGCTTCTAACATAGATGTGGAGGTAGGTTGTATATGGTGAAGACGACTGGCCAAGTGTTGTTGGAGCTGCTAAGCTCACTAGATGGGTTCATCCCATCGGTACTCAGTGCGAACCTAATGTTCCTAAACTCCTTGCCAAACTCAGAGTGTTCCTTGTCGAAATCCTTCCACTTCTTGCCATCAGAGGGGTGTCGTAGGTTGCCATCATCCTTCACACGTTCAGCTGATGCATGCCACTACATGAGCTTGGCATCCTCTGGGTTCCCAAATAGCACAAGCAAGTGAAAGATCACGGGCAGGTACCACACCGATAGTGCAGGACTTTTCCTCGGCGTGTGTAGAGCTGAGATCCTCCTCTCAGCCGCACTGCTCTTTTTAGCCCCTTCTTCTTCTTCGGCCCACCCAGTGATACTACCTCATCGTTCACATCCACACGACAACCGGCATTCCTCTTGTATCGACTCACGCCGCAATGCGAACAACTCATCAAATCCTCATACTTCTTGCCTCGATATAGGATGAGGTGGTTAGGGCAGACATTGAACTTTATAAGTTTCATCGTCAATAAGCTTTTTTGCCCGATAGGTATTGGCGGCCACGTTGTTAGCTGTTGGGTACGTGGTAGCAAGGATGCTTAACAACTCGTTGAAGCTAGTGTCAGACTAACCATGTTGATCCTTCAACATCAACATCTGGAGATTAAAATGGAGGGTCGTGCACTCCTTTGAACAATTGTCATCATCCATATAGAGAGGATCAACTGCCGGCTGCTTCATCTCCTTGAAATTGTCCAACCACTTCGAGCTGCCAAACATAAATTCATCTTCGTCGATGTGGTGGAGCAAGCCCTCAAGGACATGTACATCCTCAGGTTCATTCAAAGTAGCATCGTGACCATCCCCACTGCCACCGTCATCGTCATCATTGTCCTGAATTATATCCTCCACCGTTATGTAGTAATCACGAGCACTATTGTCGTTGTCGGTTGGTGCTGAAGATGAGACAGGTGCTCCGACAGGATCTTGATTCATTGTCATCGTCAATGACGAGCTCACTCCAGATGCACCGCCATTCGCATCAACTCTTTCACCGTGAAAAGTCCAGACGGTGTAATCATTGACAAAACCATACATAATCAAATGATTTTGCACCGTGCCATCTATGTAGCCTTTTAGATTCACACAGTGCGAACATGGACATATGGTTGTCGTCCGCTTCAACCTCTCATGGTGAGCTTTCGCCACGGCAATAAAATCCCTCACTCCATCCAAGTATCGTGGATCACTAACTCTATTAATCCGGTACATCCGTTCGGACCTATCCATTGTCATGCCTCCAAATCGGCAATGAGTTAACGACATCACAAGTAACAAATAAGAAGCATTACAAAAACAAAAACACAAGTTTCCTCTCTCTTCGTTGAAAATGCTTCTAGATCTAGAATGAGCTAGAGACACCAAAGATGAATAAAAGAGAGATAAAAGGGATGGGAGAGCCTTTATGTACCTCTTGTTGTGTCCTCTTCCTCCCAATGCAATATCTAAACCTCAATTCAAAGATTGGTTAAAATTTGGGTAAAGCCTCTCCCTCCACAATTTAGAAGAGGAAGACTTCTGGGGAAGAAGAGGGGCGATGGCTATATTATATAGATTTAGGATTTACTATGGCGAGCAACATAGGGGTTATCGCTGCGGTAAATATATATTAACCGCGACGGGCGGCCTAAGCTGACCATTTACTACAGCGGGCAGAATTAAGGTGTCCGCTGTGGTTAATACCGGTTTACCATGGCGGGCGTGTTATGTTGCTCGCCATGATAAATGATTTATGGCAGCGGGCGCCTCGGCGGCCACCCAATTACCGTGGCGGACAAACAGCGTGCCCAGAGAGCCCAAAATGAGGTGCTACCGCGCTAGTAGTGTATGCGCATTAGCTTTGTTCCAAATCAGTCCAGGGATTGGATTAAAGAATTGAAATGAAATATTCCAAAATAATTCAAACAAGATATACAACAGTATACTCGCAGTTATGTGGCAATTAAATACTCACTATTTCCTAGTTTGACCAAATTTATATTAAAAGAGTACAACATTATCTATGACGCTAAATGAAGAAATTATGAATGTATATTTCATAGTGTGTTAATTTGGTGCCATAAATCTCTATATCCTTCTTGTTATTATATATATTTGGCGAAGCATAAAAATATTTGACTAGCTTAGGAAAACATAGGAATTGATTTATTTAGTAGGGAGATTATACAACTGCAATCCAAGGTCCAAGCAGTACTCTAGTATTGTTCAATATATTCTCTATCTCTAGACTCTAGTACAATGATACATATATATACAGTATAATGCAGGCATCGTTTCGTATGTAAGGAACTCTCATAAAAACTTGTTCTTTTCCGTTGTCGGAAACGTATACTTTTGGTTTCCAATTTTTTTAAAAAAACTCAGTGTTATATATATACACACTATACAGTATATAGTGATATTAGAGCACACCTTGTTGATCGATATCGGGTTGACACCGATTAATTAATATATTTTTTTGCGAGTGATTAATTAATATTTAAAATAATCACACTCGAAAGAGTATAATGCTGGGGTCCAATCCCTTGGGTACGCTGGCAACCAGTTCGTGGTAGGTGTCCGGCAGCGAGAGTGCGATCTTGGTGGCAGTCTCCAGGTAGCTCTGAAACTTCTTGTCGGTGGTCATCAGGCCCTGCTGCTGATCCGCGGCGGCGGAGGTCTTCTTCTTGGGGTAGTGCTCGTCGTCGTCGTACGAATCGGCGTCGGTGGTGGATGTGCGGCGGCTACTACGGTGATCGCGCAGCAGCTCCTCTCTCATGACGTGGTGCTTGAACGTCCGTCGGCGGAACGCCCAGTTTCCCGTGGCCCAGTCGAAGCTGTAGAGCGGGAGGAAGCGGTGGCCGTGCGCGGCCACGAAGTCGATGGCGGCGAGGACGAAGCGGAACTCGTCGCGGGCGAGGTAGTAGGCGAAGCTGACCCTCGTCCACCCGGGCTTCACGCCGTGGTAGCCCTTGACGATGGCGTCGCGGATGCGGAGCGAGAGGTCCTCGCCGACGCCGAGGAGCGCGTGGCCGTACGGCCCCGCGCACGCGCAGCCGCCCTGGCCTGGATCCCGAACAGGTCGTTGAGGAGCTTGGCGACGAACCGGCCGTGCAGGGGCAGCCGCCGCCTTGCCGACGCCGGCGAGGAGGTGTCGTCGTACTCGTCGTCGCTGACTCCTCCTCCTCCTCGTCGTCCGCCGCCGCCCGGGTAGATGAGGAAGGAGAAGATGGGCAGGCGGCGCGCGGAGACGTTGCCGAGCACCTTGATGTTTGGGTTGCTGAGCAGCCGCGCCATGGCCGCCTCGGCGTAGACCTGCTCCCGCAGCGCGACGGCGTCGCGGCCGACGTGCTCCTTGACCCAGAACGCCAGCGACGCGCGCACCTTCTGCACGATCGGCGGCGTGCCGGCGTCCTCCCGCTCCTCGATGTCGTCGTAGTACACCGTGTCCTGCAATTATTGCATGGCCGCATACGGTACGGCACACGTGCGTCAGCTAGCTAGCGACTGGAGATCGGCATGCATGCACCGTAACATGCATGTAATGTACGTCCTCACCTCCTCGCTGAAGCCGTTGACGTAGGCGACGGTGCCGCCGCCGCAGGTGGACGGCGGCATGCCGGCGAGGCGGTAGAGCGTCCGGTTCATGAGCAGGATCCCCGGCGTGCCCGGCCCGCCGACGAACTTGTGCGGGCTCAGGAACACCGCGTCGTAGCCGTCCATCTCCCGGATCGCATGTCGATGTCCACGTAGGGCCCGCTGCAGCATGGATGCCCAGAGAGTTAGAGATACAAGTTCGTCGAATCGACTCGACTCACGCAAGTCGCATACATACACAATATTATATATCTTTTCAATTTATTAGTTTTCATTCATAGTTGTGTGTTAGGGAGAGAGACAGAGAGATAGAGAGAGAGAGGAGAGACAACAATATGCAATGCAACGCCGTCCATGGAAGCTGCGAGGCCATATATAATCAGATGGGGGTTCCTGTTGTGACGCGTACTCCCTCAGTCCTAAAAAAAAGTCGTTCTCGCTTCCCAAAAAATCAACAATTTTTAAATTTGACCAACTATATTTAATAAAATATTAATATTTATAGCATATAATTAGTATCATCAGGTAGATCTTTGAATATACTTTCATAATAAACTTATTTGAAGATATAAATGTTACACACATTTTCTACAAATCTAGTCAAAGTTGAGAAAGTTTGACCCGTACGATTCTCATAACGACTCTTTCTTTAGGACAGAGGGAGTATGCATGTAGTAGCAGCGCTCTAGAGGTCAATGGCTTTCGCTGTCGGATAAGCTACGAACTGGATGACTTGCGATCAGGAAAAAAATTGGGTGCAGCCGGTCTGCACAAACACACCCTGCAGACCTCCACTCATCTCTTGACACGTACATATCTCACGTGGATTAAACCAAATTTCACGTGGATTAAACCAGCCAGTGAAGCGCATCGATTTGATGCTTGCCTCGCCGCAAATTACGAGATTAAACCAGTTGAACCTTGCCTGACTGTGGGATACAGTGCAGGCACACGTGGCTCTCATCATACGTGGGCTCCACAGAGGCATTGCTAGAGCCGGGCTGCACCCAATTTTTTTCCTGCGATCATGACATCTTGTACGTGGTCTCCGATCCATCCACCTCAGTTTCTTTCCGCTCCTTCTAATTGACTTGGAAAACAAATTAGTAACAAACAAAGCCGGGCAAGGAATGAAGAAAATATGTATGAGGATTAATTGCTTCAACGATTCGGAAACCGGACGGGAAAACATTTCAGCAACTTCTTCTTCTAACTACTAACGTGTGATGGATGCGTTCTTAATAATAAGAATAATATGTGTGGCAATATAATGCCATGAATTTGATAGCGTATGGCGTTGGTACACAGACGATGCATATAGTAATAGTATGCGTGACGGTGGCATCTGCAGGCGGTCAAAGTGATATCATGCATGAAGCAGGTGGCAAAATTTGTCAAATTTTGATGTCAAGGATGGAGGAAACGGGAGTGCCTGCAGGTGATCGAGGAAATCAAATCGACCGGGAAATCGATCACAGAATATGTCTAGTGTTATTATTCAAAGAATGACGATTGGTTTTTTCGACCTGTTCATCAGGTCCTGACCGTTGAATGGATCATAATGCAATGTGGACTGAATTTTATAGGGTCAAGTTTGAAACCTCACGTATGTATTCTATAGCACATTGACAAATTAAACGAGAGTATCTGCCTGCATTTGGAATCGAACTATTGTATGTATAGCTGCGAGGACTTTCAGTTTCGCCATCATATATGCATGCGTGTCACGTTGTCATCGATCAGACTATATTAAGTTGTGTGTTCATACATTGTGACGAGCCTAGCTACAAATTCACGGCTACAAAAAAAGAAAATTAAACCTGAACACAACGAAACAATATAAGTTCTTAATTTCTAGCTGATCGATCGATCGACTCATGGACGTACCTGGCGGCGAAGTCGAAGCAGGCGAAGGCGCCGTGCTGGTGCAGCAAGCGTGCGATGGCGCGGGTGTCGGTGAGCACGCCGGTGACGTTGCTGCACGCCGAGAAGGACCCCAGCATTGGCCGGTGGGCGTACTCGGGCTTCCCCAGCACGCGGCGCAGCGCATCGAGGTCGACGAGCCCGTCTTCCCCGGCGCCGACCTCCACGACGTCGGCCAGGCTCTGTCTCCACGACAGCAGGTTGGAGTGGTGCTCGTAGGGCCCCATGAACACGACCCACCGCTCCTCCGCGCGCAGCAGCAGCTGCTGCGCGGCGCGAGCTCGCAGCGCCGGCGGGCACGCCACCCCTATCGCCTCCTGCAGCCGCTTCGCCGCCGCCGTGGCTCCCGACCCGCAGAAGAGCAGCGCGTCGTCGGGGCCCGCACCCATGCACCGCTTGATGTAGCTTGCGGCTTTCCTCGCCATCCGCGTCGTCTTGCTGCCAACGTAGCTGTCCTCCGTGTGCGTGTTCCCTGCATGCATGTATGCAACTAGTGTCACGTCCTGTAGTGTTCATCGACATGCATAATTGCATATGCATCGGAATGAATTGAAGCTCATTATTAAGGGGTACTAACTAACCGTAGAAGGGGAGCACGTGCTTGAGGATGTAGTCCTCGACGTAGCGGAGGCTGCGGCCGGACGCGGTATGGTCGGCGTAGAGGAGCGCGCGGCGGCCGAACGGCGTCTCGAACTCGGCGTCGCGGCCGACGAGCTGCGACCGCACCCACTCCACCTTCTCCTCGGCCTTGGTGCTGTGCTCCGACCGCGCCCGGAGGAGGCTCACCAGAGTATGCGTGCACCTGGGCGGCGCGCCGCCGACCTCCTCGCCGCCGTCCACCATCACCGCTTGAAGCGACGGCATGCCTCCTAGTTCCTTGCGAATATATATCTGATGCTTATTGGACTGGTGCCAATGCCAAATACTGTATTATCAAAATGCTCTTGCAGCTAGACTAGAATAGCTAGACTAGACTAGTTGCGGTACGGCTACTCTCGAATATCTTGCATGCCTAGCAAGTACTACAAGTCTACAACAACAATTGTGTATTTATACATCCGCGCGCCGATCTCCTATACCGATCATCGCTTCATGCGTTCGACTTCATCACAATTAGAATTTCTTAAGCGGCTTTGATTGGATGAGGAGGAGAATAATCAAATCATGTGAGATGACTTATGGGGATCGCTAGAGTAGAGAGTCAATGCTGCGCGAATGAATTGTTGCTTGTGATGGTCGCCAAATTGCAGACGTTCAACTGGCGAGCAATTGCTGTATATATGTGTGATGACCGAGCTAGCTAGCTAGCTTGTTGCATGCATCAGCTCGATCGGTGAATTTATATTTTCTACTAGTGGTTTCGTGCTTGGGAGCATCACAGGTGCGTAGGTGTGCTCCATTTGGTCGGTTTTCAGAGTATAATTGCATCACCACCCACAACGTACGTACGTAACTCTGAGTTTATCGTCACGGTGGTAGTTAACCGCCGGAGCCGCCGGCTGCTGATCGATTGACAGATGTGTGCAGTCCAGTTTTCATTTCATTTGACTCTGTTGCTGTCATGCAATTATTATCCGAGTAAGATCGTCGTTGGCATGCAGAAATAATATCATTTTGTAACTAATTTACTTCCTCCATTCAGAAATATTAGCACTAATCTAGGCACGAATAAGTGATTTAATTTTCTAATCAGGTAAAAGTCAACAATAAATAAACTGAAAGTGGTCCGATTTCATTATTTCAAAAATGATATGAATAGATTTACCTCGGATTATTGTACGTAGTTTCACAAGAGTAAATAAATTTTGTATTTTTTATACATATTATACCAAAAAAAAACACTAGTGGAACTTACCACACTGAGATGTACAAAATGCCACTTGTTATTTGTGACAGGAGGCAGTACAACTTATTTGGCCAGGTTTTACAGGATCTATCATTTGTAGAACGAAACTGAATATAGAACGGAAGTGTTTCCAAATATAATAAAATCTAGTTGTATGATTTTTATACACTATCTAGTAAACATGTATGTGTGCATTGCATTGGGATATAGGTACAGCTTGATGGGTATAGATGATTTGCAGCTTGAAGATTTATTCGAAGATTTATTCAACGTTTTAACACGTTTGTTTCAATTCTTGGAATCGAACTCTTTACTGTGCCTAGCTTGGTATATGCTACTGTAACTCATAATACAGGTACGTGAGGCCTAGGGTTTCAATGATTAGTCTTGCTTTCCAGTTCAATTCTTTAAGGGATCAGACTCCACACCATAGCTAAACACACTCTACTAAATCATAGAAGCATGTAAAGACAGTGGAAGAGCACTATTCTAATTCGTTTTGGAATCGAACTGTGTGTCTCATACTTGAACACGCTACTTTTAACTCGTACGTGCATATGAGACCGGTTCTGCCACATCCTCATCAGATGATGGTCCCAAGAAACCTTCTTCCCTTTCTGTGCGTTGCAACGGAAAAAAATGAACGTTATTGAAAAACACAGACCTTTCTGTGCGTTGCAACGGGAAAAAAACGAACGTTATTCATATTTTATCTTTTTTCTATATACGTGGTCTTTTAAGAGTCTTAAATCAGAGTAGTTCGTGATGGATTCATTGCTATTTATTTTTATTTTTATTCTTTTTTCTCTATAATATACGTCATTGTTTTTTTTCCTATGAACCAGGAAAATCCGTGAAGGAGTCTATTGCTATTTTTTATTCCTATTTTATTTTCCTATATACTTCCATTGCTTTTTTGTCCTATTTCTTCATAAGCATCTTAGCAAAACGAAGAGATTCTATCACGAAGTCCGTAACTATTTCTTTTTCTTTACATATATTCCTTTTTCTATTATATAAACTTTGATCTTGTTGGTTGTCTGATTTTGGTTTTATATATGCCTTTAAAGGATTCGCCCACGAAAAATATAATATATTTATCTTCTGTCACGGATCAAGTTGAAATAGAATTCCTATGGAAAGCCGGTTGTTTTCGAGCTGGAGTCACATACACGACCCAATAGGTTTTGGAATTGTTGACACCGTTTTTCGGCATGTGTCGAGTAGGTTAAGATTCATGCTGATCGGTAGCCGTTCTCTGTTGGTATCGGAAGGTCATCGGATGAGATTACCGATGAGGGTAAAATTAGAGCACCAATGAAGCGTAGATTTGTTGCCAATGGGAGTAGAGTATTGCCGGTCGGGATGTGTTGCCAATGAGGAGATATTGCCGATGAGCGCAGGATGACGAGGCTGACGTAAGTATACAACTGTCGATGGCCTTAGAAAAAGGTTGCAGATTGGAAGAAATCTGCCGATGAAAAGCTTCATCAAAGAGAAGACAAATATGGAAACTGGTGATTTTTATAGTTTGAGTCTGACTCTTGCACGAGTCATTTTATTTCCTTAAAAATAGGTATTACTGTTATGGTTGAGTCCGACTCTTGTACAAGTCATTTATTTCCTTAAAAATAGAAGTTTTGTTTAGGAAAGTTTGAGTCGTATCTATCTACAACTCCCTTTGCTGGGGTATAAATAGGTACCTAGAGGTGCTGTAAAAATATATACAATCAATCAAACAAATCTATTATTTTTATCTATTTTTCCAGCAATTTACCCTCTTATCGCATTAGTTCTAGTTTATCTACGAGTTCTTCAAGTTTCGACGGGCTGCATCTCCTCGATTTCCGTCAACCCTTTCAAGTTCCGCGTTTGAGCAACCTGAGCCTTGACGTCCGGGCGCATCACTGTCGTCTCGTTCAGCTCTACTCTAGTTATCCTCATCAAGTTTGAGCCTTCACATCCGGGCGCATCGCCGTTGTCTCGTTCAACGTTGTTTTGGTTATCGTCCTTGTCGATTAACTCGTCAAATCGACTGGCACACCTTGGATATCGAATTTGGGTTTAAGCCCGAGGTATTCGCAGATCTGACGCTTTTTGTGGCAACACCTCTTTTGGCACACCCGGGGGGACAGATTCAATCTCATGGAGAATACTGGGATCAATCCAAACAATGTCATCGAAGTCTCCGAAGCGAATCTGAAAGATGATCAGAAGCAGGCTATGGAGCAGACTATGGAGGAGTACAAGCAGTTGTATCTGAAATCCTTCAGCCTAAGCAGGAGTGGCGAAGCTATCCAGAAGCAAGATCCGTCGTTGCCACGACAGGTCACTTTCGACGCCAATCCGGGTAAATTACAGGAGATGGTTAATTCTGCACTAAATCAGGCATTAATTACCCACTCCAGTGTGCTATCCAATACTGTATACAATGCTGTTATGCAATCTTTCAAGGAAGGACAAGCACCCCAGTATGTTGGTCCAGCGTATCATCAACCTGGATCGACATCTATTGCAAACCCATCGGCGGCTCCAACAACATCTTCCCAACCTGTGGGCCCATCTTCCGATGAGGTTACGCCGCCAAGATCGAGCCCTGCAAGTGTCACTCGATTGGATATAGATCTGGTGGCATCGACAATGTCAGAACCCGCAACTAAGAGTCATCCAACTCCCGCTAACTGGTGGGGATACGGTATGCCTCCAAATCCATATGTTGATTCTAATCTGATCCAAAGTAACAATACAACATGGAAGGGTCCCATGGCATCGGCAATGCCTTCGCAGCCGATGATCCCTATGATGCATTATGCTACATCTTCCCCAACTGTGCAATTGCCGTCGGAAGATCTTCAAGTGGCAATACCCAAAGTGCCTCTTATGCCACCATCGGCAAGTTCTTTACAGATGCAACAAGGCCACACAGCTGCAAGTCAACCCATGGCAGTGGTAAATCCTCAAGCTGGAGTATCCGCGCATCAAGGTGGCCAATTTGTTGACTACTCTAGAATGCAAGAGCAACAGGCACCAGCTAGCTATCAACCATCGACAAATTACATGCTGTTGACTTATAATCCTAGATGGACTGGACCAACACCGATCCAACAACTGGTGGTACAACCTGGGTATCAGTACCTAGAAAACCCTCAGAGTGGGGCATCGGCACATCAACCGATGAATGTAATGCCTCAGTCTTTCCCAATGGGCGTTCAAAGTGGTCCATCGGCAAATCAGCTGATGTACAATATTCAGCGGGCTAATACTGCACCTGCACCAGCTGCTCCGACCTGTCTACCACAAAAATATGAGGAGGTATATCATCCAGTGCAGTCGATCAACATTCCGCAAGTGCACCGGCAAGATCAAGATGCATACTGGACCGATAAGATTGTCGAAGTGATGAAAGAGCATTTCGACATCAAACCTAAGGTTAATACATATTCTTATCGGACGCCATACCCTCCAGGATATGATCTGATTCCTCTCCCAAATCGGTACAGGGTGTCAGATTTCACAAAGTTTTCTGGCCAAGATGACACATCAACTATGGAGCACATCAACTGCTTCATTATCCAGTGCGGAGAGGCAGCTAGTACAGATGAATTGAGGGTGAGATTGTTCTTGTCGTCATTATCTGGATCGACATTCACATGGTTCATTTCACTACCTCCAAATTCTGTAATCACTTGGGCCGATCTGGAGAAGCAATTTCACAAATACTTCTTCGCTGGCGTACATGAGAAGAAGATTACCGATTTGGTTAAGTTGAGGCAGCGTAATGACGAATCGGTGGAAAGCTTCATCCAGAGGTTGCGAGACGTAAAGAACAAGTGCTACAACTTGGTGCTTGATGATCGGCAATTGGCAGATTTGGCCTTCCAGGGATTACTGCCACATATCAAGGATAAATATGCGTCTCAGGAGTTTGAAAGTTTAAGCCATCTCGTGCAGAGAATTACCGATCAGGACGTTAAAGCTTTCGAGCCTAGAAAGACTTGGAATAAGGTGTCCTTCGCTGAGCAAGAAGATTCTAAGTCAGATGAGGAGCTAAGTATCGGCGCTGCTAAATGGGTAAAAGATAAGAAGCCGCTATGCTGTCCGTTTGGCCAGAAAGAAGCTGAGAGATTCACCTTTGATATCACTAAGACCGATAGGATGTTTGATCTATTGCTTCAAGAAGGACGGATTAAGCTGGCGCCTAACCAGGTAATTTCATCGACCGAAGAGCTTAGAAGGATCAGGTATTGCAAGTGGCACAATGCAACTTCACACAGTACCAATGATTGCAAAGTCTTTAGGCAGCAGTTGCAGTCAGAAATTGAATCTAGGCGAATTAAGTTTGAAAATTCCAAAGCTCAAAAACCGATGAAGATCGACAAGCACCCGTTCCCAAACAACATGGTGGAAACTAGTGGAAAGACTAAAGTGCTGACGTCAGAAGCTGTCAAGAAAAGCGCATCGGTAGATCCGAAACATCAAATAGCTGCGCATGAAGTGAAAGGAAGAGGGTCTGCCGATGACAGAAAGGGCAAGCGAGTTTCCGATGAAAGTGGCAATACTAGGAGATCTCAAGGCGTCATAATCACGCGTAGACGGCCACAACAAAATTATTGGCAAACGCAGGAAGAGCAATATCGGCAACAGGAAGAGGAAAAACGCTAGGAGTGGCATCGGCATAAGGATCATTGGAGGTGACCCTTCTTTGTTCATTGCTGGGAAGAAGGCATCAAGCTGCCAACTGCTGATAATTGCCCGGAATGTAATGGTTACTATCCTGTCGATCGGTTGGAAAAGAAGCTTTGTTTTGACGATCGAACATCAAGCTATGGCAGGCCGATTAGAGAGAAGGGATCAGCACATGATCGACTGGGGGGCAAACTCAGCGCCCATGACAGGCTTGGCAGGTGTGTTGATCAAGAAGAGCTTGAAGAGATGGTCAATACAAGAGTGCCCGATGAAGAGATATTATCCAGGGATCCAAACGTAAGGAGTGGTGCAGATACAAGCAATGAAAAGCAGTACCAACCCGTTTGGAAAACCAAGCTTCCTCAATGGTGCCCTAAGGGTTTGACAAAGACTCAGAAAAGAAGGATCCAGCGCGAACGCCAAGAAGACTTGTATCACGGTGAAAATCCTTCAAGGGAAAGATCTCCAATTAAGCAGTGGAGGCCAAAACGCAAGGATAGAGATCCATCGGCAGAAATCAACATGGTTGTTGACAACCGATGAATATGATACTCTTATGAGGGATGAATTGGAAGATCTAGCAAGTCATCGGCTGATGGCTTTGATCAGTATTGAGGAGAACAAGAAAAGGGTTGCCAGATGGTATGACAAGAAAGTAAAGGTGAAGGAATTTGCCGATGGTGATATGGTATGGAAGTTGATTTTACCTATTGGAACTAAGAATTCAAAATTTGGAAAGTGGTCACCTAATTGGGAAGGTCCTTTTTAGATAAGTCAGTCTATTCCTGGCAATGCTTATATTTTTCAACGGTAAATACTTAAAGAAATATTACCCTAGTATTTGGGTGGATGCATAAAAGCAATGCCAATTTAAATGCCGATGGAGGAAAGGATATACAGAACATCGGCAGAAAGCGTATTAACATTATATTACAAGCAAAATCAAGTGGCAGGTTCACAGTTGTCGACATAACAAATTACAATAAGGATTGGATAGATGATATCACACGCAGGTGAATTTGGTCCGCTTCCTCCAACTCTCTGGCATCGTCATCGGCAATGCTCTCAATTGGCTTGACTTTCTTCCTCAGCATCAGAGCCTCGCGGGCAGCAGCATCCCTCTCTTGTTGCAGGATTTTGGTGGCATTGGGAAGTTGAGTCTTTTTCTGGTTAGCTGAGTTTAAAGCTTCATCAACTTTTTTTAGCTCTGCCAGCAGTTCCTCCTTTTTCGCCGACAGACGAGAGATTTCTTGTTCGAGTTCGACGCTGGAAGCTTCTAAGCAGCCGATATCCTTGTGCTTCTCATCCGCGGCTTGTTTGAACTTGAATATTTCTTCTTCGAGTTCCGCCTGAGCAGCTCTATCGGCAATACGTCATGAAGCTTTTCGATATTGTAGCTGTCGGCTCTCGAGAAATGCCGCTTGAAAAAGTAATTCTTCAACATCGGCAGGCAGTTGATCTTGAATTTCCCTAAACGCTACCCTTACTACACTAGAATCTTGGACTAGTTGGGATGTGCTTTGTTGCAGTAGGGAGAGCAGGGCTTCAAGCTTGGATTTTACTTCTACCGATATAGCGGTTGAAGCTTGGACGGAGCTTTCCTCTTCGTCAACATCGTCCGGGAGGTTGATGGCGAAAGAGAACAGGCTGTTTGGGGAGTCTTGAACCTGAAAAGGAAAGGATTAAGATTTGCCGATTACAAGTTTTGGAGTTTTATGACAGTCGGTTTACCATCTTTAGGTGGATCTCTCGTCTTTGACTTGACAGAGGAGATGGCTCGGCTGCGTTCTGAGGATCGGCAAGAGGTGCCGATGGTCTTGCTTCAGTGGGAAGAACATGTGATGCTGGTGTCGATACCGGTGCTGTTTCTGCTGATGTAGATACATCCTGCAGTGGTGGTACTGTCCCTTGGTTAGAAGTTTCGATCGGTGATTCATCGGGGACAGGTGCTGACACCGGCTCTGGTATTGGTGCGTCGATGGGAGGTTGAGGAGATACTGCCGATAACGGCCTCAGGCGTTTTCGTCGAGGAGCGACACTTGGGGAGCCTTGGCGCTTCGGAGCTTGCGCTTGGGGGACATCGGCAGATTGAATTGGAGAAGCCTGTACATCTGGAGCAGTTGCCGATGGGACCGTTGGCTACAAAAGAAAATGTTTGGTACGAATTAAAAGTTAAAAGGAGTATTATTAACCAAAGTTCGTAATCAACATAGTTGAAATGGAAATGGATACCTCGAAAGTCTGCACCAAGACAGCAGCAGCAGCCGATGAAGTAGCAGTAGCTCCGGTTGATGACTGGGGTTTGAGCGTGACCCTAGGTGCCTTGTAATGCACGAGAGAGGCTAATGAGGGAGCCTTGCTACCAATTACCGATGAAGGATTCATCGGTCGTAGGTTAAAGGCTTTGCCACTCTTGCTCGTTCGAGGGATTGGATCGTCGACCTGTTAGTAAAAGAAAGTCAGAGGCTGATAATAAAGATAAATTATAAAGAGTGAATCAGAATGAAGAGTGAACTTACTGCATCATTGGGAATAATGTGGTCGGCGTCGATTAAATGCCGATAGTAATGCGATGACTTGGCAAACAGCTGATTTTTTCCATTCTTGCCACCAAGACTTGTACGATTCAGTGATGAACGAGGTCGGCGCCCAAGAAGATAAGTTGATGTCAGCTGTATCGGCTTGAGGGGGGAGAGTGACGATCTTGTTCCAATCCATGACGCTGGTAATGGTTTCCCTTGGCTTTATTGCATCGGCATAGCAAAGTTTGATCGGCAGTTGACCGAACGCTAACTGCCTGGCGGCTGCCGATGGATAATAGAACTCGTAGGTCGGGTGAGTGTTCTTCCCGGTCCCAAAGATGTTGACTGGAATGGCCCAGGGAATGAGGGTAGTCTTCATGATTCTTTCATTCTGTGGAATGTTTCCGTCGGTGAGGTTGAAAGAAAGTGGAAATCGGTTGTCCTCATCGACGTAAGGCCACCAGACCCGTTCCGTAGCAGGGATCCCACAGTAGAGTCTTTGGAAGAATAGGCCGAATTGACCTCTGTTAGCATCGGTTCCCGGCAACACTGTTATTGCTTCTCCAAAGTTGAGAGGGGAGCGGGTTGTCGATTCATCATCGGCAGGTTCATACTCCTCAGCTAGGTCCCTTGGAAATTGCTGGCTGAATAAGTCAAATTGGAGACATTTATAGATATAGGCATTGAGCCACATGTTGATAAACCACCAGGGGCCTCCAAGGTTACCGATGGGTTCACCTCGCAACAGTTTCTCTGACACTTGGTGTAGGAGATGATAGACCGAGCCGAGGAGGTATCGGCCAAGTGGCAGTCTTGTACCATTAGCCAAGAGCTCTGCTGCTGGGAGGTACATGTTGGTCGGTCCGACTGTCTTACCGCAAAAGATGAACTTCTCCAACCACATGTTCAGGAAGGTGACATGCTCCCTTTGACCTACCGATCCGGTCTTGTGGTATTCTGCAACATACCCAGTCCAACCGCCGATGTTACGGGTGACCACTTTGTGTTCGGGCTTCCTATTGAAGAGAAGAGCATCGTCGGCAGAGGAAATGTCGAGGCCAGTGAGCATGTGCACATCGGCAAGCGTAGGGGTAGCTGGTCCGTGTCGAAATAAGAAAGCATTCATTGTGTTGGACCAGAAGTAAGAAGCTACAATCACCATGTTCTCGTTCCTGGCCATATCGGCAATGGACAATCTTATGCATTGATCTAGTTTGCGTTCTGCCCAATAGACTTGCTGCCTCTTGGCCATCCTGAGGTACCAGTTCTTCCACCCATTGGTAGGGTTGGGCCAAGATCGGAATGCATCTTTCCATAAACCTAGGCTAAAATGGGTCGATCTGAAGGGGATGCGATTAGTTTCTGCATTGATGATTTTGATTGGATCGACATCTCCCATTGGACCCAAACAACAGAGGTGTGGGTGATCGGTCGGAATGATTATTCTATCGTGCATATCCTAGATTCGAGAGAATAGAGAGGGAAAAAGAAATCACGAATCGGTGTGAAAAAACAGGAAAAATCACAGGATATGGAGGAGAGGCTAACCGTAGGGACATTGAAGTTGATCGCCATTGAAGCCAGGAGGATTCTTGCGGTTCGTGCTTTGATGAGGGAAGGAGATGCTGCTGCTTGAAGATCGTCGGAGTGTTCTTCAGAGGCGCCGGTGAAATAAGGGAATGAAGGTGAATGAAAATGTGAGCTCGGGGTAAAAAACAGATTGGATGACAGTGATTTTTATAGGCCTGGGGATACCAGAGGCATTTTTGGAGTTTTCTTTGCACTGAGTAAAGATATGGAAGGGTATGGTAGTGGATTCGCGTGGTAATCGAGGAATTGTGAGAGTGGATTGTGACTGTTCCCACTACAGTTGCGGGATTCTGTTGGTAACTTGCATTTTTCACGCGTAGGAATCGAGGAATTCGTGCAAGTGCCTTGAAAGAGAAGATTGTAGTAAAGGAAATTTCGGCGCATAAAATATTTTATACTCCGAAATTGGGGGGCATGTGTTGACACCGTTTTTCGGCATGTGTCGAGTAGGCTAAGATTCATGCTGATCGGTAGCCGTTCTCTATTGGTATCGGAAGGTCATCAGATGAGATTACCGATGAGAGTAAAATGAGAGCATCAATGAAGCGTAGATTTGTTGCCAATGGGAGTAGAGTATTGCCGATCGGGATGTGTTGCCAATGAGGAGATATTGCCAATGAGCGTAGGATGACGAGGCTGACGTCAGTATACAACTGTCGATGGCCTTAGAAGAAGGTTGCAGATTGGAAGAAATCTGCCGATGAAAAGCTTCATCAAAGAGAAGACAAATATGAAAACTGGTGATTTTTATAGTTTGAGTCTGACTCTTGCACGAGTCATTTTATTTCCTTAAAAATAGGTATTACTGTTATAGTTGAGACTGACTCTTGTACGAGTCATTTATTTCCTTAAAAATAAGAGTTTTGTTTAGGAAAGTTTGAGTCGTATCTATCTACAACTCCTTTTGCCGGGGTATAAATAGCTACCTAGAGGTGCTGTAAAAATATACAATCAATCAAACAAATCTATTATTTTTATTTATTTTTCCAGCAATTTACCCTCTTATCGCATTAGTTCTAGTTTATCTACGAGTTCTTCAAGTTTCGACGGGCTGCATCTTCTCGATCTCCGTCAACCCTTGCAAGTTCCGCGTTTGAGCAACCTGAGCCTTGACGTCCGGGCGCATTGCTGTCGTCTCGTTCAGCTCTACTCTAGTTATCTTGATTAAGTTTGAGCCTTGACATCCGGACGCATCGCCATTGTCTCGTTCAACGTTGTTCTAGTTATCGTCCTTGTCGATTAACTGGTCAAATCGACTGGCACACCTTCGATATCGAATTTGGGTATAAACCCGAGGTGTTCGTAGATCTGACGCTTTTTGTGTCAACAGGAATTGAACTCTATATCATGCTAGACAAAAGTTATTCAAACTTGTATGAAGACGGTTATATATATAAGTCCATACAGACTCCATTGTCCAGGTTAGAGAAAGAGACGGACAAAAATGGATGGACAAAAAAACACCTAAAATTTTACAAAGATAAGATAAGATGTACATTGCAAAGATTAAACATCGTCATGCGCCTACTTAATTTGCTTATGTAACTATTAAGACAACGACCCTTTGGTGATTTTATTAGTTTTAAGATTTTCCATCTTAGTCTCTTGAAACCGTTCAAAGCTTGGGGAAGCATGTGCAAGTGTTCATTCACAGAGATAGTTGATTATATCCAAAGTACATATCATACTTCATTTGAGAAAAGTTAGGATTTCTTAATTAAATATGTTTATACTTTTTTTAGATGGGTAGACCACATGCTAGTTCTTTGAGTTTTGTTTTAAGAAATAGATCATTTACATTTGTTATTATCAGATTTTTTTATCTCTAAAAGAGATTTTATGTTGTATACACACTACTGATTTTATACACTACCCTAGATGTTTACATCAATGTCGGTTTAAAACCTCCCTTCACTGCTGGATTTTGAACCAATACAACCAAACCAATAGTATTTGGGTTCACATCATTGCTGGTTGTAAACAACCAACAGTATTCATTAGAGCCAACACTGTTTGATTCTGATGAAAACAGATAGTATTCTCTCAATCAGCACGGTCTCAATCAGGACTGTCTGTTTGTGACTCAAGTAGGCAGTGTTCTCACGAAGAATAATGTTGGTTCATGGGTCGAGCCAGCAGTGTTAATTCAATAGCCAGTTGGTACATTTAAGCGATAGTGTTTGTATTACAGAACACTACTGGTTTCTCACCCAAGCTAGCACTGTTGTGTAAGAGAACACTGTTGTTTTTTTACTAACCGGCCGGCTCTGTTATTTGTTTCACAATTTATTATTTTATAATTGATTTTATTTTTTATATGTAATCAGGTTTTGCTATATATTTAGTATGGTTAAATATTATAAATCCATCAACATTAAATATTATAAATTATTCAACATTAAACATATAAATCCATCAACATTAAAAATTACAAATTATTCAACATTAAACATTACACATGCTATGGTTACAGCTCAAATTGTACTTATGAAAGATCTAAAAATTATAATATTCTAGCGATCGGCTCTGTCCCATAATCTGCCTTGTACTTATTGGACCATGCAATGGAGAATGTCTCTTCCAACTACTCAGACAAGATGAACTTTTCTAGCTCCTCTGACAATCCTGTAATCTTCATATTGGTCAGCCTTTCATGCTAAAATTTATTGCGCCATCGTTTAAGAAAGATGATATCGAAAGGCATAAATATAAAACAAAACAAATATCATTTTATTGAATTAACTGATATAAATGAAAAGGGAATATACATACCCTATTTGATCTTCCGCTGAGGTAGTAGAGCATTGCCCATATTACATAGAACTCACATTCGTTGTTTCCTGTCACCTGCTTTAGGGTCTTCATTCTCATTTCTGCAACTAGGAATGGGACCTTCGTCCCCGATCATTATTTCTCGAACACTATGCCACAATATAAAAGTGTGGAACGGGACAACATTAGAATGTGCTACATGTAATTAGCAAATAATATGTTATTAGTGAAAGGATCAAGAAGACCAAGAGGGTGGAGTGAATTTGGCTTTTCTAAATTTCTAAACAAGAACTAAAAGCTAGTCTAAATGCCAATCACCCATAAGTGCCTACCAAGTGTGTAAGAAGGCTAGAGATGCAAAGACAAACTTCCCTAATAACAATTCTAATCAAGCAAGACAAGTATGATGAAGGTAATTGCAACAAAAGTAATGCTTGAAAGTAATTGTAGGGAGAAAGAGAGTAGAGTTGACACGATGACGTTTTGCCGAGGTATCGAGGAGTCAACACTCCCCCCTAATCCTCATTGGAGCACCCCTGCAAGGGTATTGTTCCCACTTGATCCGCGAAAGGACCAAGTGCTCTCTCTGAGCTGATTCTTTTCCACTCTAGCTCAGTGAATTGCCCACTGATTACAACATGGCTTGGATCATCCACAATCGCCTCTAGATAATCTCCATGCTCTTGATCGCCACCAAATAATCTAGGTGTTGTCGATCACTAGGAGTAAAAAGCTAGAACTCTCACTAGACTCACACAAGCCTAATGAGATGAGTGGATGTACACTTGCTACTCTCTAGTCACTAATGAGGTGTCTAATATCAGGATTAGCAAATCTCAACTCCTCACTAGGGCTCTTGCTCACTCTCACACTCTCTAAATATATCTCAGCTGATGGAATGAGCAAAAGTCATGGAGAGACGCAATGGGAGGAGTATAAATACCCCCCACCTCCAACATACCCATTGGATTTAAATTCTACACGTTAAGTAGCGACCAGACTCATCTATCGGGTCGACCGGACATGCCCAATCGCTATCCCAACGGCTAGTTCCTGTGTGTCAGTGTCGAGCACCAGATGCTCCGGTGTATACTGACCGGACGCGTCCAGTCACTCTGTGACATCTCTGGAAACTCTATATGTATTGACTAGACATGATAGAGCATCCGATCAAATTTTGATCCCTCTGGACCCTTACTGGAAACAATCGGACATGCAGGCGCGTCCGGTGCAGGGTCCAGTGCTGTTCCGAGAGTAAGTTGAGTTCAACATTGCGTCCGGTGACTCGAGGGGCGGTGCTTCCGGTGGCTAACCCTTGCCACCTAACATTGACCGGACGCATCCTATGTCAGGTGTACCAACGTCCGGTGCATGTAAAACCCCTCAAACAACTCCGAATCGACTTTCATCAAAAACGAAAGTTGTTCCAACTAATCTTATGGAAAACCTAGTGCTACTTAGGGCGATGTTTGATAAGTGTGCACTATAGCTAAAATATTAGACTCGTCTAAGTCAAGCTACCCATTCAAACCCACCCTTTATAGTACAGTCAAAGGTCAAAACAAAGCTCCAATCTACTCTAAGTGTCTCTCAACTTCAATGACACTTGGACCTAGATCATTCTAAGTCTTGTCGACAACTTTTGAAAACCGAAATGATAACTATCTCCATGGGACATGAAAACTATTAGTTGCCCAATCAATCACCATTGTTATGACCTAACTTAAATTGCCTCTGCAAAACACACGTTAGTCATAATAATCTTGCATTATCGTTAATCACGAAAACTTATTATGACTTTCAATTAGGTTATCTTATTTATTCAGCACTTTGAGTCCCATAGCTAGATATTATTTTTAAGAATATTGATACCATGGAAGAAAAAATGGTTGCTGCAATCTAAAGTTCAAGTGACTAAATAATCTTAACTACAAAAATAAGCACGAAATTAAGATCTGAGAACCCATATTAGTAGTTGGTTAGAAGTATGTTCATTTTGTTGTGCATCAAGGGCTGTTCGAAAACTTGAATCAAACATGTCAGATATTCCAAGTCATATCAATGAAGGCCTCTGCAAGTATTCTCATTGACTTGCTCAGAGTCCAAGAAGGCTATATGTTTGTATTTTGTGTATAACTAATATTTTGCTACACACTAGCGTAAACCATGGAAATTGTTCAAATATGTAAGATGTAGTTAATTATAATATCATCGTGCAAGTAGGGTACTTACATTGTCCACAAAGTCATTATTTGTCTCTATGTAGCTGAAACAAGCACTCCGAACCAATAATGTGCTTCTCTTCGTCAGGATAATGAAAAACATGCGTGGAGCAGATAATATCTTCGAAACCTTGCTCCGTTTTAGTTGCTTTGTTCATGTAATAATCAAGCAACTAACATATATATGTTCACAATTTCTTATACTCAGAATCGTTCACCAAAACATTGCCTCTTTCATACTAGACTACGGTTTTGTCATCTCATATTTTGAGTCATAATAGAGCACCGAAGCCTCTGCTCATGACCAAGCTCTATATTTTAATATCTTTCATGTGCATTTCTTAGACTCTTTTTTATATTGTACTTATTCTCTGTTTGCTTTAGAAAGTCGGACTTAAGCTTCCAATCAGGAAAAGTGGTAAATAGACTGAAGAATTTAACGCAATCATCATTGTGAGCTTATTGTCTCTTTTTCCTTCGTCAAGTTTGTAATGCTAGCACTCATCAGCCTCTTCTTTTTTTTGGTCCACAATCCAAGCATTAGCGACCAAATTCAAGGGCATTTGCTCATCAAAATTGTAGAGGAATCTACTGTACTCATTACAAGAACCAATCATATCATGACATTCTAACAATCATCAAAACCACAATGTAATTAGCTAGGAACTTAAATGGGTTCATTGACACCAATCTTTTGGATGATGGATTCACCACAATTGTCTCCGCGTGAAGTAAAAACACGGCGATGACATGTTGCCAACGAACGCAGAGCGAAGTCAACTTGGAGAGAAGAACGCACAGCCGTCGGCTATCCCAATCTGCTAGCTACTTGCAAAGGTTGACCTTGCCGATTGGATGGGCAGTGGACTGTGTGGACAACTGGGCTTAAATATTTGGTAAGGAATATATATCATCGTATACCCTTTTTTGATATGAAATAAAACCATATATACACGTTCACAACCTCAACAACCAAAAGTGATCAAAATATATAATAGACTCTGCCATAATATTTCTATTGTTGAGACAGTTAGAAAACAAATTTGAATCATACTATTTAGAGCCTGGATGAAAAAAATAGCGTTTCGGATGGGGAGGGGGGAGGGGCGCTGACCTTGCTGGAACCGGCCAGGCCAGTTTCCAAATTGGCCAAGCAGGTTGGGGCAAGTTCCTCTATTGAACTACACCATTATTATATTCATAATAAAAAAAAAACGTATATGCATGTATAGTGTGACCTGGATAGCTAGTGTGATGGGCAAGGGAGAGATGGAGTCTGCAGTGTGCTGGAAAAATTCAAGCTTATGCATGGCATATGGCAGACCGGCATGAACTAGGTGTGAAATGGTTGCTTGCTTTGCTTGCAATGGTCATGCTGAGTTTACTTTGCGAAAGATTCAGAGCTCTGAGGTCATGCAGGAGCCTGCCGTCCGCGTGGCGCGGAGTAAGTTGTTACCTGTCAACTGAATATTATTATTATATTGCTACGATGCAGCACACCAGCAGTAAAGCACTAAAGTAATACTTACTTCATCACAAATTATTCATCACAAATTGTAAGACATCTCAAAAATCTAAAAGAGCCAAAATATCTTAAATTTGACCAAACTTATATAACAATATAATAACATTTATGATGCCAACTAAGTATCATTATATTATCTATCGATTATATTATATTATATTTTTATAATAAGCCTATTTGATGTCATAATTTTTTATAATTTTCTCTATAATGATTGGTCAAATTTATAATGTTTTGACTCTCAAAGATTCTTGGATATAATTTGAGCGCATTAGCTTTGTTCCAGATCAGTCCAGGGATTGGATTAAAGAATTGAATGAAATATTTCAAAATAATTTAAACAAGGATATATACAGCAGTATACTCGCAGTCATATGGCAATTAAATACTCACTATTTCCTAGTTTGACCAAACTTAAATAAAAAAATACAACATTTATCTATGACGCTAAATGAAGAAAGTATGAAAATATATTTCATAGCATATCAATTTGGTGCCATAAATCTCTATATCCTTTTTGTCAAATATATTTGCTCAAATATAAAAGTATTTGACTTTGGATAACATAGAAATTGATTTATTTAGTAGGGAGATTATACAACTGCAATCCAAGGACCAAGTAGTACTCTACTACACCCTCCATTCCATACTACTCCCTCCATTCCAAATTATAAGACATTTCAAAAATTTTGGAGAGTCAAAAAATTTTAAATTTGACCAAACTTATATGACAATATAATAACATTTATGATGCCAAATAAGTATCATTAGATTCGTTATCAATTCTATTTTCATAGTATGCCCATTTGATGAAATAAATCTTTATAGTTTTCACTATAATTATTGGTCAAACTTGAGATGAGATGCTTTCACTCTCCAAAATATTTGAAATGTCTTATAATTTAGAATGAAGACAGTATTATATTGTTCAATATATAGTACTCTAATGTATGTGGACTCTACAATGAAACAAATACAGTATAATGCAGGCATCGTTTTATAAGTAACTACTCATAAAAATTTGTTCTTCTTTTCCGTTGTCGGAAACTCTCTATACTTTTGGTTTCCAAATTAAAAAAACTCAGTGTTATATATATACACTATATATACAGTATAGTGATTAGAGCACACCTTGTTGATCGATATCGGGTTGACACCGATTAATTAATATATAAAATAATCACACTCGAAAGAGTATAATGCTGGGGTCCAATCCCTTGGGCACGCTGGCAACCAGTTCATGGTATGTGTCAGGCAGCGAGAGTGCGATCTTGGTGGCAGTCTCCAGGTAGCTCTGAAACTTGTCGGTGGTCATCAGGCCAGCAGCCTGCTGATCCGCGGCGGCGGAGATCTTTCACAATTGGGGGGTGTCTTCCACAAAATTCAATTGGTTAGATCCAAAATTATTTTGATATAAAGTAATATAGCATTTTGTTTATATTTGTTAATTATCTAATCATTAGGTAACAAGGTTCGAAAAATTCGTCTAAAAAATTACGAACAACCTCTACAATTAGTTATATTTTTTATCTATACTTAATGTTCAATGCATGCGTCTAAAGATTTGATGTAACAGAAATCTGATAAAGTTTTAGAAATTTTGAAGGAAACTAAACAGGGCCTCAATATGCTATCTAAAATGAAGAAACAACAAGAATGAAAATCAAGCAGTGTAGCTAGCAAAACAATGGTAAACAACAAAATAAGAGTTGGATGCTTGTACCTTAAAGTAAGAAAACCATCCATGTGCTTCAAAATCCAACGACTTCATGGTGAAGAATGGCTGCAACAATGGTGGAGTGGGGAAAAGACGTGCCTCCTAGACAGGTGTGCTCGGAATGGGAGACAGGAGGGGGGAGAGGATGAAAATGTGTCCTAAGATTTTTGAGATAGTTATTTGTGAGGGGAGCTAAGGGAGTAAGTCAAGTGATTCAGCTGTAGCAATATGTCCTGAGATTTTGGGCACAAATACACCGTCCATGAAACACACAAATATATTGGAGCATTAACACGTGAAGCGAGCATGAGCTGGATAAAAACGCACAAAAACCGAATCATGGTCCTAGTTGGTTTCGGCGTTTAACGACAATTAGAGATTATTATGGCTAACGTGCGTTTTGCTGAGGTTATGCGTAGCTTAGCCATAGCGATCAAGAAGAGTGGGCTCTAATGGTCATCACTTAGCCCCCAAGATGTATATCGTTTCGGTTTTCAGGAGACATGATGAAGACTCTAAAATGTTAGGCTAAGTGCCATAAGGAGATGAAGGGCACTTAGAATTAGATAGGGCTTCTCTTTTTACCTTTAACCGTACTATTAAGATGGGTTGAGATTAGTAGCTTGACTTAGAAAAGCTTCATAATTTAAGTGTGGTGCACACTTGACTTCCTTAGCTCTAAGCAAGCCTATGGTGACCATAAGATAGCCTAGAACAACTTCCATATTCATCGCGACGAAAAACGAAGTTGTCAAAATCGTTTTCTGGGCGTCGGACGCTCCTGGCAGGGGCGCCGGACGCTGTCCGTCGCGTCGGACAAAAGCGCCGGACGCTGGGTGATTGAGTCCACAGCGTCCGTCGGCCTTCCAGAGGGGTTGTTTTCTGGCTAAGTTTTTCAGGGTCCGTCGGACGCTGTCCGTCGGCCAGACGTCGGACACTGTCCGTCGGCCAGACGTCGGACACTGGGAAGAGCGTCCGTCGACCTTCTAGAGAGGGTGTTTTTCAACCCTAGCCAGAACTCAGCGTCAGACGCTGTGGTTGAGCGTCTGTCGCCCAGTGACATAGCGTCCGTCGCTGGGAACAGTGTGTCAGAACTAGCCGTTAGACAGGGCGTTGGACCGTCCATCGCCTAGGCGCCGGAGCGTCCGTCGCCTCAACTATGAACAGAAACTAGCCGTTGGGCATGCGACGGACCATCCGTCGCCTAGTCGACGGAGCGTCCGTCGCCAACTTAAATTGCCAGCCCGAGGCAGTTTTCAGAGGGTCTATTTATATCCCCTCACACTTCTATCCCACTTTGCCTTTGCTCATTTGAGTTGCTGAGTTTGTTGAGAAGGTTGAGAAGAGAGCAAGATCCCTAGAGAGAGAGTGTTTCGCAAATCCATCCATCCTCTCTCTAGTTCATCCAAGAGTTCAAGTGTGCATCCTCTAGTTGTGAAGCTTGAGTGAGTCAAGCGAAGATCGAGGCTTGTTACTCTTGGTGATCGACATCACCTACACGGTCCGGTGGTGCTCGGAGGAAGGTGATCGTCGGAGGATTGTCGGCGGTCCTTCTCCATCGACGTTTGTGATCGGTTGTGGGCGATTCACCGAGCCGGAGTGGCGAAGAATCAGCCCGTAGAGAGCACTCATCCCTTGCGCGGGATTGAGGGGGAGCTATACCTTGCGAGGTGCTCCAACGAGGACTAGGGGGGAGTGTCGACTCCTCGATACCTCGGCAAAACATCGCCGTGTCAAGCATCTCTTTCCCTAGCTCTTTATTACCGCATTACTTTCCGCACTTGTTCCTTATTTCATACTAGAATTGTGTAGGAAGTTTTCTCTTTCCCTTGGCTTGCTACCGCTTTCTAGCTAGGGCACACAAGCGGTAGGCACTAGGGGGTTAATTGGCTCTTTATAGGTTTAATTCTTGTTTAGAAATTAAAAAGAGCCCAATTCACCCCCCTTCTTGGGCATCTTGATCCTTTCAATTGGTATTGGAGCAAGGTTTGCTCTAAGTTAGGCTTCACCGCCTAGAGCAAGATGTCCCATGGGGATGGACCACCTCCCATGTTCGATGGAGACGACTTTCCTTATTGGAAAGTTCGTATGGAGGCCTATCTAGAGGCCGTTGACGTGGGCGTGCTCAAAGCCGCCACAAAGGGAGGCACCCTCTTCGCGGAGGACCTTAACTTTGATAAGCACAATGCCAAGGCGAAGAACATTATCTTTCGTGGCATTAGCAAGGATGTCTTCAACCGAGTGCGTAATGCCAAAGACGCATTTGAGTTGTGGACCACTATTTGTGCACTTCACGAAGGCAGAAAGAGTGAGCGTGAAGAACGCTTTCACTTGGTTATGGCTAAGCTCAATTCTTTCTCTATGCATCCAAATGAAAATGTAAATGAAATGTACTCACGACTCAACATTATTGTAGAGGAATTGAATGGGCTTGGTCTCAACCAAATGGAACCGGCCGATGTGGTACGCAAGATTCTTTGTGTCTTGCCCATTGAGAAGTATGTCGTCACGGTGCTTCACCAAGGAGATCTCTCCGCCGCTACACCAACACAAATTTTGGGCAAAATCAATTCCCATGAGATGTACATGAAGATTAGTGATGGTGGCTCATCTTCCTCTTCCAAGAAAAAAGAAAAAGAGAAGGAGGAGAAGAAGGACTTGGCACTCAAGGCATCCTCCTCGGAGAAGTACAAGATGCAAGTCATGTATGAGAGCACAAGCGATGATGATGATGATGACGATCTCGCTCTCATGGTGAAGAAAACAACCAAAATGTTGAAGAATCTAAGCAAGAATGGAGTCAAGTTTGACTCAAAGAAGAAGAAATTCTTCACAAGCTCTTCAAGAAAGCCCCTCTCCAAGATGGATTGCTACAATTGTGGCAAACTTGGACACTTGGCTCATGCTTGCCCCGAAGAAAAGAAAGACAAGTACAAGAACAAGAAAGCTGACAACAGGTTCAAGTACAACAAGGGCAACAAGGTTGAGTCAAGTGATGAGGAGAAGAAGGATGACAAGCCATTCAAGAAGAAGAAGAATTTCAACTTCCACAAGAAGAAGAAGAATGGAAAAGCCTACATTGTTGGTGATTGGCTCACCGACATTGAAGACTCAAGTGACTCATCCGGAGATGAAAGTGAAGAAGAGAAGGTGGCCGCCTTGGTGATTGGTTCATCTACTCCACCGCCACCCCCTCCATCATCTCCGGGCTCATCCTCTACACACCTATGCCTCATGGCTAAAGGTGACAAAAAGGTACAAAAAGAGGATAGTGATGATGAGGCTAGCTCTAGTGATGATAGTGATGATGAGTTTGAAGCACCTTCCTATGATGAGCTAATTGTAATTTGCAACAAATATACTAAGCTCATTAGGAAGTATAAAGGTAAAAGTGAATCACTAGAGAAAGCCAATGATAACTTGCATGCTAAGCTTGATGACTTGTCTAGTGCTAATGATGAATTGAAGCTTGAGAACAAATCTCTCTCATCTAGCACTAGGGAGCTCAAAGCCTCACTCAAGCAAGCTAATGAGAAACATGATAAGCTTGAGAGGTCAACACAAGAGCTCCGTACAAGATACAACTTGCTAAAAGATGACTACAACCAAGTTAAGAATGAACATGGCACACTTGTGATAGCTAATGAATTTCTTTCAAATGATCTTGCTACACATGTTGCTATTAACCCGGTTGTTAAGTGTGATATAGCTACTTCTTGTGAGGACTTGCTTGATGAAGTTGCTAGTGAGCAAAATGCTAAGTGCAAGGGTAAGAAGGTAGTTGAGGCCGACAAGCATGATGACTATGTGAAGATGAGGCAAGAAAACTTCAAGCTCAATGAAGAGCTAATCAACCTCAAGGCAAGCAAGCCACTCACTATCAAGTCGGTCAAACAAGATGACAAAGATGCAATGACCTTGATCAACTCTCTCAAAGAGGAAAATTCAAAGCTCAAGGTTGAGAAGATCAAGCTTACAAGTGGATTGGAGAAGTTCACCAAGGGCCACAATCTTCAAAGTGAGCTCTTGATGAACACTATCATGAAGACCGACAACACCGGCATTGGGTTCAAGGAGAACCAAATCATGAAGGCCAAGGTTAAGATAGAAGCCAAGAACTATTACAAGAACAAGGCTATGAGAAGCAACTATGACACACCAAAGCCCAAGCCCAAGAAGTGCTTTGGATGTGGTCAAGAAGGTCACTTTCAATCCCAATGCAAGACTCCACCTCCCAAGACCTTGCCCAAGCACATAAGGCCTTTCGCTCATGATGCACACTTTATCATCAACAAGGACTCCAAGGGTAGACCTCAAGTTGTATTTCTCGGTCCTAAGATGAAGAACAAGCCCAAAGTGCTATGGGTTGCTAAGGAATTGGTGGACAAGGCTATGGGACCTCGCCAAGTGGGGGTTCCCAAACAACAAGCTTAACTCCAAGTTGCTTGTGTGTAGGTGAACTACAAGACCGGTGGAAGTCATTGGGTGATTGATAGTGGATGCACTCAACATATGACCGGTGACTCCCGGATGTTCACCACACTTGAGAAAGATTGTGAAGGGCAAGACAAGATTACCTTTGGGGACAATTCAAAAGGCAAAGTGCAAGGTCTAGGCAAAGTGGCAATCTCAAATGATCAATCAATATCAAATTTCTTGCTAGTACAATCATTGAGCTTCAATTTGCTATCGGTGGGACAACTATGTGATCTTGGTTTCCAATGTCTCTTCACTCCAAATGAGGTAGTTGTGTCCAAGATTGAAGATTCATCATTGATATTCAAAGGGTTTCGGCACAACAATCTCTACCTAGTGGACTTCACCTCAAATGAAGCTAGTTTGCAAACATGTCTATTCTCCAAGAGCTCTTTGGGTTGGCTATGGCATAGAAGATTGGCACATGTGGGAATGTCAACCTTGAAGAAGCTTGTCAAGAAGGAATTGGTTAGAGGTGTCAAGGATGTAGTGTTTGAGAAGGACAAACTTTGTAGTGCATGTCAAGACGGCAAGCAAGTGGCAAACAATCATCCAACCAAAGCTTTCATGTCAACTTCAAGAGTCCTAGAACTACTCCACATGGATCTATTTGGACCTACCACCTATGCTAGCCTTGGCGGCAATCTCTTTTTCTTGGTGGTAGTTGATGACTACTCTAGATACACTTGGGTATTCTTTCTTCAAGACAAGGGAGAAACTCAATCAATATTCAAGAAGTTTGCAACTAGAGCCCAAAATGAGTTTGATGTGAAGATCAAGAAGATAAGAAGTGACAATGGGACTGAGTTTGTGAACACCAAGATTGAAGATTATTGTGATGAAGTAGGGATCAAGCATGAAGTATCCGCCACCTACACTCCTCAACAAAATGGTGTAGTAGAGAGGAAGAACCGGACTCTTATCACTCTTGCAAGATCAATGCTAGATGAATACAACACCCCCGAGAAGTTTTGGGCCGAAGCAATCAACACCGCATGCTACGCGGCCAACCGGCTATTTGTCCAAAGGCTTCTCAAGAAGACCCCCTATGAGCTTGTGAATGGGAAGAAACCGGACATATCCTTTTTCCGAGTGTTTGGTTGCAAAGTGTACATCTACAAGAAGCGCCAACACTTGGGCAAGTTCCAAAGAAGATGTGACATTGGTTTCTTAGTTGGGTATTCACTTAAATCCAAGGCATACCGTGTATTTAACAAAGCCACCGGCTTAGTTGAAGAAACGTATGACTTGGAGTTTGATGAAACTAATGGCTCTCAAGAAGAGCATGAAAATCTTGATGATGTAGGTGATGAACCCTTGAGGGAGGCAATGAAGAACATGCCAATTGAGGGAGACAACTTCACCCGGAACGAAGTTTGGACACTAGTAGAAAAGCCCAAAGGAGCAAGAATCATTGGCACCAAGTGGGTGTTTAGGAACAAGCAAGATGATCAAGGCGTGGTTGTGAGAAACAAGGCAAGATTCGTGGCAAAGGGGTTCTCCCAAGTTGAAGGCTTGGATTTTGGGGAGACCTTTGCACCGGTTGCAAGACTAGAAGCCATTCGTATCCTTTTGGCATATGCTTCACACCATAAAATGAAACTTTTTCAAATGGATGTGAAGAGTGCCTTTCTTAATGGTTTCATTAATGAACTTGTTTTTGTCTCACAACCTCCCGGGTTTGAAGACCCAAATTGTCCTAATCATGTGTATAGGTTGTCCAAGGCACTCTATGGATTGAAGCAAGCTCCTAGAGCTTGGTATGAGAGGCTAAGGGATTTCCTACTCAAGAAGGGCTTCAAGATCGGGAAAGTGGATACCACACTCTTCAACAAGGTGCTAGATGGAGAGATCTTTGTTTGCCAAGTATATATCGATGACATTATATTTGGATCAACAAACCAAGGTCATAGCAAGGAATTTGGTGCATTGATGTCCAATGAGTTCGAGATGTCGATGATTGGCGAGCTAACTTTCTTCCTTGGCTTCCAAGTGAAGCAATTGAGGGAGGGCACCTTCATATCTCAAGAGAAGTACACTTATGATGTGCTCAAGAAATTCAAGATGGAGGATTGCAAGCCAATCAAAACACCTATGCCTACTAATGGGCATCTCGATCTCGATGAGGGAGGTAAACCGATCGACCAATCTCTCTATCGTTCTATGATCGGTAGTTTACTTTACCTCACCGCTTCTAGGCCGGATATCATGTTTAGTGTGTGTATGTGTGCTAGGTTTCAAGCAAACCCTAAGGAGTCGCATCTTTGTGCGGTTAAAAGAATCCTTAGGTACTTAAGGCACACCCCTAGCATGGGTCTTTGGTATCCCAAAGGAGCTCCCTTCCAACTAGTTGGCTATTCCGATTCGGATTACGCCGGGTGTAAGGTTGATAGGAAGAGTACCTCCGGCGGGTGCCACATGCTAGGAAGATCACTTGTTTCTTGGTCCTCTAAGAAGCAAAATAGTGTGGCATTGTCAACCGCTGAGGCGGAATACATTGCCATGGGAGCAAGTTGTGCACAAATCTTATATATGACCCAAACACTCTTTGATTACGGCGTGTTTTTAAAAGAAGTTCCACTTTTGTGTGATAATGAAAGCGCCGTAAAGCTTGCAAACAACCCGGTTCAACACTCTCGCACCAAGCACATAGATATTCGCCATCACATTCTTAGAGATCATGTGGCTAGGAAAGACATAACACTAGTTGGAGTTAAGAGCGAAGAGCAATTGGCGGATATCTTCACTAAACCACTCCATGAAACAACCTTTTGTAGGTTGAGAAGCGAGTTAAATGTGCTTGATCACTCTAATTTCACTAAAAGATGAGCTTGTGTGAACCATGCATTCATATGTAATATAACATGTTTAATATGGTAATGCACATAGGCTTGGCTAACGCAGTTAAGATAACCGCCCTCAAAGCGTGTGACAAAGCTTAACCGCGGTTTAAACTTGCAAGCAACCTAGATTCAAATTTCGTATTGCATAGCATATGCATGTGTGTTGTTTGCCCTTTTCTTTTCGGTTAAGTTTCTTGAGCATCCTCTATGATAGTCCACTTAGGGGGAGCATTCCAAGCTCAAGTAACTTCTTTACCCCTCTTGTGGCCATATGATGACTCCTTGGCGCTTCCATTCGAATATTTTGAGATAAAAACTAAATTTAAGCCTACGGCAAACTATTTGAAAATGAGTGTTTGAGAGATGGTTCTCATATCAAGTCCAATCAAGTGTTATTTGGATCTTATTGGGATTGGAACTTGGTTGGGAGAAAGACGCAAAAAGAAATTTTGAAAAATTCTATTTTTAAGGCGTCGGACGCTGTCGACGGACGCTCGGTGTCAATTGCCTCAGCGTCCGTCGCGATCGTGCGGAGATTAAACTTGCCCGCTAACAGGGCGACGGACGCTATCCCAAGCATCCGTCGCAGTCAATGCGATTGGGCGTTTCAAATCGGCTCTGGAAGCCCGACGAACGATGCCATCGGATGCTCCCCGAGCGTCCGTCGCAGTCCGACGGAGCGTCCGTCGCTCTACGTCGGAGCGTCCGTCGCGAACTAAATGGCGTTTTTTTTTAAATCCCCGATCTCTTCTCTGTCTCGCCCGATCTGTTCAGTCCGCCACCGCGTTTGAGCTCTAACCCTAACCGCCACTCTCCCTGCACCGACGTGGATCCTACCTGTGCCACCGCGCTCCTCCTCCCTGCGCCGCCATGATCCTCCCCCCCAGCGCCGCCCGCACCTGCGCCGCCGCATCTTGCGCCGCCTTTCACCTCCACTGCACCCCGCAACCCTGCCGCCATGCCCAGCGCCAGAGCTGCTCTCCACAGCCCCTTCTCTGATTCCCTGTGAGATTCAAGCCGTGCAGGAGTCCTGTTGCCGACGAGCTCTCCTCCAAGCCCTGATTGGAGGTCGACTGATCACTTTTGGGTGCAAAGTTTGCGGATTGCGGATTACGGTTGATTGATCGGGAAACTCACCTCTTCTCTCTTTTTGGTCAGAGGTTCGAGGGTCAGTTGGTCAGTTGATCAGAGAATCAGTCAGTTGAGCAGTGTCAGTAAACTCAGGGCAAAGCCCGCGAGTACAGACCGAGGCAAAGCCTCGCGAGGACAGTCCAGGGCCGGCGTGCTACTCTCGCAATTGTTTGGTTCTGTGGTCTGTCAGAGGGTCAGGGTCAGTGTTTGATTGGCAGTGGGTTTGTGGTTTGACTCTTGAGGATTCTTGTTAGTGGATTGGTTGCAGAGGTTTGAGATATGGCGAGGACAAAGAACGCAGGTCCTGTTCCTGGTAGTGGTGGTGACCCTCCACCTCCACCGCGTCCACCCACTGACCGGGGAAAGGGCAAGCAGAAGGTTATCTCTCGGAAGCGTAAGAGGCCAGCGATGGATCCAGACTCGGTAGCCGCTCTAGCAGTGACAGAGGCCACCGAGATAGCTGAGCAAGGAGGACGTCGCGCCGGCTTGAGGCTCTCGCCTCGCCGTGGAGCGCATCGTGAATCCCCTCCACCTCCAGAGTCAGATCCCGTCGAGGCTACAGAGGCACCAGAGACAGAGCCAGTCCCAGCGACTGAGCCGACAGAGGCCGCGGGTCACTCTACTATTGGAGAGCTGATGAGCCGCCGTGTTACCCGTTCCCGAGGCTCAGGTGCTCCACCTAGCCCTCCAGGACCCCGGCTCCCAGACCCAGTGAGGCACCAGGTCAGAGCACTTACAGCGAAGCAAGTTCAGCTGCTTCGGTTTGTTGACTTCCAGTCCTGGTTCCCACCTCAGAGGGACCCCCGTGCCGGACGAGAGTTCTATACTACCGTGCACGAGGACTTCTACAGAGCATATGTAGACACTGATGCTCCTCTCAGGGCCCATAGGGTGTGCCCATCTGCTCAGATAGAGGGGATCGGTGGTCCAGAGATCCTGCAACATCTCCAGTATATCCAGGGTCTGACAGATCTAATGGGACGCTCAGGGGCATATCAGAAGGAGTGGGTATACCAGTTTTACGCCTCTCTGTGGATCTCACCTGATCACGAGTTCCTCCACTTTGCATACCAGGGACGTGATTTCAGGGTCACAACTGCTAGATTCAGAGAGCTCTTTCACCTCGAGTCCTCACCTACTAGGATTCACAGTCTCTGCTATGGGGATCAGGAGTCCCCTCGCCGACCTCACGATGGTATAGTGCCATCCACGGACTTTGTCAGTCCGTGCTTTCAGCAGCCGTTCACTGAGGGGTCGAGCCGTACGCCGCGTGACCTCACTCCCTTAGCTCGGATCCTCCACGAGGTTCTCAGACGTACTATTCTACCCCGGATTGGAGCTACGGATACTATCACTCGTCTTCAGCTTTGGCTCCTAACTCACATTGTTCGGAAAGAGAAGTTCGACCTCTGGGATTTGATAGTGAGCGAGCTCGAGGATATTATAGCTGCTGGGTTCAGAGGTCATTGGCAGCTACAGTTCGCCCATTGGATTTCATATTTGATAGTTACCAAGACCGGGTCAGGCGTCATGAGGGTCACTCTTACGAGATCAGCTACAGAGTTTCCTGTATATTCGATGAGTCAGCTTGTGGCACATGGGCAGTTGCCTCGCCCCAGCAGAGCCTACAGACCAGGCACTAGGCAGGCCGGAGTGCCACCACAGTCGGCCAAGGTCACAGATGCGACAGTTGAGCAGATTGCTCAGGCAGAGCTAGCAGACTTGGATGCAGAGATAGATACAGCTGCTGAGACAGTCTTTCAAGAGGACCTCGATTCCGACAGTTCTAACGAGGACTACCAGCCCGTGCGTGAGTATACACCGATGACCCATGACCACGAGGCAGGTGGGTCAGGCATAGCTGCAGCAGCTCCAGCTCCAGGCTCCAGTTCCTCAGAGGCTACCTTGCTCACTATTCTATCGAGGATGCAGGAGGAGCAGTCTCGCCAGGCAGAGGAGCAGAGACGACAGGCTGCAGATCTACGGAGGCTTACTGAGCAGCAGCTGGTAGCTCAGGCACAGATGCAGGCCAGACAGGACGAGTTCTAGCGTCAGTTCTTGGCATATCAGCTGCAGCAGGTAGAGATTCAGAAGACTTAGACACTACTTCTTGAGCGTCTTCTGGCCTCTAGCTCCGGGCAGACTTCCATGCCACAGTTCCAGTTGCCTGGCGTATCATAGCAGCAGCAGTTCACCTCTCCTCCACAGCAGCCTCCAGTAGTTGTGGTGCCAACTCCAGCGTTACCGTCTAGAGGATAGCAGAGTCAGGCACCAACTACTCCTCCGTTCCAGCCGGCAGCCTCTCCTGAGTATCAGACTCCGAGGACCCAGGTGTCCTCTTGGATAGCTTCACCCGGAGAGTTCCAGACGGGATTCACTCCTACCCGGCGAACTACCTTAGCAGAGGCCTCGAGAGATCTGTCCGCTTCCTATCTCGAGATCACGGGAGAAGACTCCCCAGGAGCAGATCAGCAGGTCACACCAGCTCCAGAGACTGCAGTGGATCCTCCGGCGACAGGCACTCACCAGTCCTCAGTTGCATCGTCGGAGATCGCACCTGAGCAGTCAGCACAGACAGTCACCACACCTCCAGCTGCCATTCAGACGGATGCCATATCCCTAGCAGAGGAAGTTACAGTGGCAGTGTCCTCTCTAGGTCAGACTCAGTCTGCAGAGGTTGCAGCAGCAGTGTCCCTAGTGGCACTTGTAGTGACACTGTCCCCCTCGCCTCGAGTTTTCACTCGTCGGGCTCCCAGGCTCGCTACCACTGAGGCAGGACCATCAGAGGCACCGGCTGAGCCTCAGGGGGAGTCAGTTGAGACCGCAGCTCCAGAGGTGCCAGTGACAGCTCCAGAGACCACCCCAGCTGCACCTACACCGGCAGAGACCGAGGCAGATGATGAGTCAGACGAGTCAGACCTTCAGGACTTCATCATGCTGGATCGCAGAGCTGCAGCTTCTTCGCCTTCTTCTCCAGCCCCAGACTCTTAGTTTTTGGTGCTAGACGCCAAAGGGGGAGAGAGGGTCGAATATAGAGATAGGGGGAGGGATTTGGATCTTTGTATGCTTTATTTCCCCATACTCTTTCATCATGTCTACTTTTATGCATTTGTCTATATGTGTGATGTGATGATGGTTGATGTTTATATGGTTGCATGTGACAAAACTCTTGATTATCTCTAATATATCTTGTGAGTTGTCTCATATTCATGTTATATCTCCTTGCTTAACGTTATTTGAGCTTCCGCACTTTACTCCGAAACATCCCTAGAGATTATCATGAGGTACTGCTTTTTCATTCATATCCATGAGTACCATGTTTTGTGATTTGGCTTGGGTAAGCAAGTATGCTTCATTACAATTTCACTAACCCTTGCTCAACCATTCCAAGTCACCCTTGAATCTTAACCAAAACTCTTATCCATACTCGAAGTTCTATTGTTGTCAATCACCAAAAAGGGAGAGATTGAAGAATCATGGCCCTAGTTGGTTTCGGCGTTTAACGACAATTAGAGATTATTATGGCTAACGTGTGTTTTGCAGAGGCTATGCGTAGCTTAGCCATAGAGATCAAGGAGAGTGGGCTCTAATGGTCATCACTTAGCCCCCAAGATGTATATCGTTTCGGTTTTCAGGAGACATGATGAAGACCCTAGAATGTTAGGCTAAGTGCCATAAGGAGATGAAGGGCACTTAGAATTAGATAGGGCTTCTCTTTTTACCTTTGACCGTACTATTAAGAGGGGTTGAGATTAGTAGCTTGACTTAGGAAAGCTTCATAATTTAGGTGTGGTGCACACTTGACTTCCTTAGCTCTAAGCAAGCCTATGGTGACCGTAAGATAGCCTAGAACAACTTCCATATTCATCGCGACGAAAAACGGAGTTGTCAAAATCGTTTTCTGGGCGTCGGACGCTGTCCGTCGCGTCGGACAAAGGCGCCGGACGCTAGGTGATTGAGTCCACAGCGTCCGTCGGCCTTCCAGAGGGGTTGTTTTCTGGCTAAGTTTTTCAGGGTCCGTCAGACGCTGTCCGTCGGCCAGGCGTCGGACACTGGGAAGAACGTCCGTCGAACTTTCAGAGAGGGTGTTTTTCAACCCTAGCCAGAACTCAGCGTCGGACGCTGTGGTTGAGCGTCCGTCGCCCAGTGACGTAGCGTCCGTCGCTGGGAACATGTGTGTCAGAACTAGCCTTTAGACAGGGCGTCGGACCGTCCGTCGCCTCAACTATGAACAGAAACTAGCCGTTGGGCATGCGACGGACCGTCCGTCGCCTAGTCGACGGAGCGTCCATCGCCAACTTAAATTGCCAGCCCGAGGCAGTTTTCAGAGGGTCTATTTATAGCCCCTCCCACTTCTCTCCCACTTTACCTTTGCTCATTTGAGTTGCTGAGTTTGTTGAGAAGGTTGAGAAGAGAGCAATAGCCCTAGAGAGAGAGTGTTTCGCGAATCCATCCATCCTCTCTCTAGTTCATCCAAGAGTTCAAGTGTGCATCCTCTAGTTGTGAAGCTTGAGTGAGTCAAGCGAAGATCGAGGCTTGTTACTCTTGGTGATCGACATCACCTAGACGGTCCGGTGGTGCTCGGAGGAAGGTGATCGCTGGAGGATTGTCGGCGGCCCTTCTCCATCGACGTTTGTGATCGGTTGTGGGCGATTCACCAAGCCGGAGTGGCAAAGAATCAGCCCGTAGAGAGCACTCATCCCTTGCGCGGGATTGAGGGGAGCTATACCTTGCGAGGTGCTCCAACGAGGACTAGGGGGGAGTGTCGACTCCTCGATACCTCGGCAAATCATCGCCGTGTCAAGCATCTCTTTCCCTAGCTCTTTTTTACCGCATTACCTTCCGCACTTGTCTTTCAACTCATACTAGAATTGTGTAGGAAGTTTTCGCTTTCCTTTGACTTGCTACCGCTTTCTAGCTAGGACACACAAGCGGTAGGCACTAGAGGGTTAATTGGCTCTTTATACGTTTAATTCTTGTTTATAAATTAAAAAGAGCCCAATTCACCTCTCCTCTTGGGTATCTTGATCCTTTCACAGTCGAACCATGATTTCATTAGAAAGTCAAAAGGGAACAGAATTTCGTAATAAAACGAGGTTGGAGCTGCGTCACTCTGTCTCTTTGAGTTGCTCTGTACGTTTTTGGGTAAGGTTTAGATGAGCCATCCATTGCATGTCAGAGTAATGTGGCTTTTCAAGTCTTCGTTTTTAGTCTGAAAAATTTCCACCGGATTTTTTTTGGCCGTTTTATAAACGAGAGCTCGTAGAAATTGCTATAGGATTTGGTTCAGCCCAACGCCCATCTAAATGGTAATCGGAATAGTTAGTTTGGTCTAATGGGCTCAAAGAGGTCGTTTCGGACCGTGAGAGATACTGGGCCTCTTGGGCCATTGACCCTAATCTATGAGGTTATTTTGGCTCGCTAGCAAACCCCAGCAATATATGCACGTGTATTACAACGGAAGAAAAAAAATATCAATGCTAATAAAAAATGAGTACATGAGTGTTATATATCTATTTATTTTTTTATCCTTTTTATAAAAAATAAAAGCTATGTTTTAAAATTACATGGCCGGTCCCTAAACTATCGGCGAGTTTTCATCCTGGTCCTCAAACTATAAAAATGACAATTTAGGTCCCTAAACTATTGCTTAGGTTCCATCCTGGTCCTCAAACTTTCAAAACAATCATTTGAGTCCCTAAACTATTGTTTAGGTTTCATCCCAGTCCCCAGCTACAGTGACGACGGTAACAAGTGCTTTGTTTCTATTTATTTGTTTATTTGTGTTAATCTTTGAAAAACATAATAAATCATAGAAAAATCATAAAATAGAAAATTCAATTTTGTTGGAGTCCACATGAGTAGATCTACCTAGTAAACAAATAACATGGTGTGTTTTAGTACACATTTTTTCTATGAAGGTTTTGTCTTTTCTTTTTTAATTTATTTGGCTGAATCTTTGAAAAATCATAGTAAATCACAGAAAATCATAAAATAGAAAACCTATTTTTAGGGAAATTTTGCTACTGGACACTCACAATGAGCTCCCTTTGCTAATGGACACCTTCTGCTTTTATTAAATTTGTTGGTGGACATTGTGCCTAATAAATCATTTTGAAAAAAATAATATAAAATTATATAAATACCCAAAAATTGTACTATAAAATCTTCTATGCTCTACATAATGACAACTATACAGTAAAAATATTGTTTTGCACTGAAACGATCATTTTACCCCTCTTCACAAATAGACAAAGTTAAACATTATTAATTTGTTCATATATTTGTAGGACTAAAAATCTTGAAAAAAAGCATAGAATGTGTACATCACCAAATCATGACTATGCTAAAAATATGGCCTCGAAATATCATCAAAAAATTGGATTTTTCATTTTATGATTTTTCTATGTTTTACTATAATTTTTTAAAGATTCAACCCAAATAAATTAAAAAAAAAAGATAAAGCCTTTATATCAAAAACTTTGTACTAAAGCATACCATGATATTTGTTCACTGGGTAGATCTACTTATGTGTAGTCTAACAAAATTGGATTTTCCATTTTATGATTTTTTTATGATTTATTATGAGTTTTCAAAGATTTAGCCCAAATAAATAAATTAAAACAAAGCCGTTGTTACCGCAGTCACTGTAGCTGGGAACCGAGATGAAACCTAAACAATACTTTAGGGACCCAAATGACCGTTTTGAAAGTTCGAGGATCGATATGAAACCTAAGCAATAGTTTAGGGACCTAAATGATCATTTTTATAGTTTGGGGACTGGGATGAAAACTCATCGATAGTTTAGGGACCGGCCATGTAATTTACTCTTTTATTAAGGACAATGACATCCATACTAATATAAGTTAGTTATTAATTTTAGATGTATATAAGAAAAAATGACGGAGATACTATAACAATGATAAAATTATTTTTTATACTCATGCACCATGTTTATATTGAAATTTGAACTAAAGATGGACCAGTAGCACCTTTTAAAAAAGATTAAACAATATTTGTGCAAAAAATATTATACATGCATCAATCAAATAAAATAAAAGATCAACTTGGTTGATTAAAAGAAGTAAAGTGCTAATCAGAGCCAGGGAGTGGTCATTGATGTGAGTGATTGTGTGGTCTATTGGGTGCGTCATGGCATGGGCCATTGGCCTAGCACACAACAAATCCAATATATAATAGTCCAAGGCTATGCAGTTATACAAAGTCCAAAATATAAATAGAACTTGTCTTCCATCTAATATATGAAATACCTTATTTTTATAGTTTTATTTATTTGTTTGTTCTAATATGCAATCACATAATTTAATATTTTTATTTATTTGCTAACCTCGAGAGTTTGCAGGTAATAGAAATGTTAAATAAAGAAAAGTTCATTTATTTTCATTTCAGCGGCACTGTTGTTGTGGTAGCTCTTCATTTTGGAGGGTCGAGACCTCAGTTCTAATCCTCGAATTGGTAAATGATTGTTGGATTTTTTCGGGCAAGAGGGTTCGGCTGGAGTGGGCCGAGTGCTGAATTGGGTTCGGCTAGAGCAGGCTGGGTGCTGTAGATTGGCTAGACAAAAGCACATGTGGTACTGTAGGCTGGAGTGTGCCGCGAACAAGTGGCCCTGCAGCGGAGAGCGAGTAGACTAGATTTGAATGGACTGGACATAAAAAAAAGAGTCTAAAATTTTACCTCTTTATTATTAGGTATAGATACATTGAACCAATATTTATATTTTCTTGTGTTTCCCTAAACAAAAGTAAACGTTTGTTCGGGCCTTTGTATTTTTGCATTCGCATTTCCCTAATTTTCTTTGTTATATTATATGGATTATTGTTGGGTCCGACTAAAGATGGTAATGGGTTTGTACCCAATGGGTATTGTCCAACCATACCCATGCCCTTTAGGATAAATCGTACCCATTAAGAAACCTATACCCATGTATGGGTATAACTTTGTACCCATGCACATTCCTATGTGGGTTTTGGTTACCCATGGGTTGCCCATAGCCAAGAAAACATATGTAAGATTGTATGGTATTATCAATCTCTAGTCACAATTTTGTATATGTATATAAGAGATATAAACGTATGCAAAACATATGTAAGGAGGTCTTTGCATATCCACGGTCTACAAGATAGAATTTTCTAGTTGGCATAATAAATCTCTTGCTAAGAGCTAAACGCAACACTCCTACATCATGCGGATCCTTCCCATCCAGATGAGATGAAAGTGAACGTTCAAGTCAAAGTCACAGGCAAACATCACATTCTATGATAGTGTCCCTTTCCTATTTCTATAGGGACTAGTCTTGTCTTGTGCAGTTGTGATATGGACATGCGTACCATCAATAGCACTCATGCAGTCCTGCAGGTGAGAAAAATTACTAAAGATTTGGATTGTATTTAGGAATGGTATTAAGGAAAGTGTACTATATGTATGAACCAATCTGAAAGAAGGGCATAAATCTGTTTGCATATCTCACGAAGCGAGTTCTCAGCCCAGAGAAAGTTTGCTACAGTTCTAAATATTTCAGCCTCCATCATAAATTCTTCTGTGCACCAATTCTCGTGTCCTTCGAGGATCTCTTTAAACTTTTTAGCACTAGGAAGAGAAGAGGTATGCTCCAGTATTTTCTCTTCATCGAGAAAGGGCATCACAACAGGGAGAAGAACAAAGAATAGCTCCTCATCTTCTTCTTTCTCTTTCAACGAAAAATTCCTAGCATGCTCCATCCAAGAAGCCATCTAGTGTTACAAATATAAAAATTTATTATAACATATATAAACAAGTATAGAAAATAAGTCTAATAGACAACCTAAATATCTAGGATAATAGATAAACTAGCATATTAAAAGTAACTAACTAGGCTAGGGATGATTTTGCTAGTTGCATATATATAGGTAAGCATTAAAAAAGCATAGATACATGAGACTATAGAAAAACATCTTATTTCTGTATATACAGATGACAATAGATGCAGCAGGCAACTACAATGAGGGGACTAATGCAGCAGTAATCATTGTACAGCATCAAGAGCAAAAACACAATAGATGCAGTAGGCAACAGTGGGGGAACTAACCTGACACAGTGTCACCCAGTCCCAAGACAATAGCAGAAAATCACTCCTACAAAAGCATCATGCCTAAGGCTGGACGAAAAACTCGAAACTCGCTCGACTCATTCTTAATGGCTCGGCTCGACTCGTTTTATAATGAGCCAGCTCGTTTTATAACGAGCCAGCTCGTGAGCTGCTCGTTAGCTCGAACGAACCTGGTCAAATGAGCAGCATATTGAAATCGGCCCACGTCTGTCCAGGTCCAACCCAATTAGCCCAAACCCTAGGCAAATATAGTAGTCCCCTTGACTCCCACTCCCACCTAGCCACCCGTACATCTGCGGTGCACATTAGATAGAGCAGTCAGCGAGTCTTTTCCCCTTCCTCTCCCATCTAGGTCTGGTTGTCTCCTTCACTTCGCCCCATCCGGTCATCCCATCTTGAGCTCCTCATGGAGGATGAGGAAGAGCTCCCAGGAATGCATCATCCGGTGGCAGTGGCACCAAGTGTTGAATCGAGGAGCAAGCGCAAGATGTCATCCTCCACAGGCAATCGTGGTGGCCGCGGCCGAGGTCTAGGATCCGCAGCCGTGAAGTCCACTACTCCATCGGCCTTCATATCAGCAGCAACAGACACGGACATGGTATGCTTAATCCTTTGATTTGTATGATGTTCATCATGTGCGATTCATGCTCTGTTTCGTGGCCTGCTTTGCACAATGTTCCTAGCTTGTTCACATCAGGATGACGTGCTTTGACTTGACATTGTGGCAGTTTTCTTGAAGGAAAATAAATCAAGTAATACAATGGAAATACACATGTACTGAGAATCAACCCCGAAAACTTTGAGGAATTCTTGATCAATTGATGGATGGATTATATTCTCTTTTGTTAAATTTATAAGTACTTTGTGTAATTGTGTTCTTGCTTTTATAATTTCTCTGAAATGTGTTTTTGTGATTTGGCTCGTGAGCCAAACGAGCTAGCTCGAGTTTCTTAGCGAGCTGAGCCCAGCTGCTCTTCTAGCTTGTTTGCATAACGAGCCGAGTCGAGCCAGAATGTTAACGAGCCGAGCTGTAATGAGCCGGGCTGGCTCGATATCCAGGCCTATTATGCCCTCATCATCGTCACATCTAGAATTCTAATTGACACTACAATTTTTACTTGTTAAAAGTTGTCATTGAAGCTTTGTAATTTCCACATGGATCATTTGTACTGAAAATATTAGCCAGCTATGACCTTATTAGTCAGAGAGATTTATTTTTCTTGAACGCACAGGAGAATTGCGCATCAATATATTAAGAAGAAGAGAAAAAGGGGATAGAACACAAATACAAGTTGTTACAGGGTTCAAAGGCCTGTAACCACCCTAAGAAACTTTTTACAAAAACTTTTTGAGAGTACTGGTAACACTAGACCTCAAGACCTATAGGGAGAAAGGTGGGGGAGCCAGGGCAAGGAGGTCATTAACTCCACGAGCCCCTGTTGTTGACCACTGTTGTGCTTCCTCCCTGAATAGTAATATAACCATAGCTAGGCTGGGATTTCCACCATCAAAAACACAAAAATTACGGTGCTTCAAAATTAACCAGGTTTCCAAGATGATGATGGAGTTGAATCCCTTTTTTACTTGGCCTGACAGCCTGTTGCTTGCTTCCTCCCACCATTTCACAAAAAAACTGATCATCCATTTGTGGAACCACTGCTTGCAGCCTGAGAGGTTGCAGAATGTTGAACCAAACTTGTTGGGCAAAGACACAAGAGAGTAGAAGATGGTCAATAGTCTACCCAGCCTGATCACATAGTGGACACCTTGGAGGGTGATTCAGACCCCGACGTGCAAGCCTGTCCGCTGTCCAGCATCTATTGTGAGCTACAGTCCACATGAAAAACTTGCATTTCTCAGGGGCCCAACTCCTCCATATCAACTCCCAAGGACTAAAAAGAGTGGCTCCAATGAAAAGGGCTTCGTAGGCTGATTTATTTGAATAGGGGGTAGAAGCTAAGAATTTCCAGATATGTGTGTCTTCCACCTCAGGCTGCAATACCACATGTGAGAGAAGTACCCAAAGGTGAAGGTATTCAATCAGAACATGCATATTCAGAGCCCCTTTAATGTCTAAAATCCATTTTCCCCCAATGATAGCATCATGCACTGTCCTCTTCCTTGCTCTGACTACTATAGAGCTAAACAAGTGTGGCAGGGCCTGCTGTAAACTTTGATCCAAGAACCATTTGTCCATCAAAAAACGGGTGTTCTTTCCATTTCCAACTATTGTCTCAACTGTCGTAGCAAAGAAAGCTCGGACCTGAGATTGAGCTTGGATGGGGAAAAAAGCCCAAGCCTTGTCAGGTTCTATTTTCTGCAGCCACAACCACCTCAGCTTTAGAGCCCAACCCAAAGTTTGAAGATTAGAAATGCCAAGTCCTCCCAGATCCTTTGGTCTAGTGATCTTCGACCAGGCCAGCAAACAATGTCCTCCTCTAACATCTCTTCTCCATTTCCACAAAAAACTCCTTATCTTATCAATTGCCCTTAGAGCCCAAGGGGGTAGATCAAGTGCCATTATGATATAAATCAACATTAAGGTGAGAACAAACTGAACCAAAATCATTCTTCCAGCTTTAGTGAGCAGATCAGCCGTCCAACTTGGGACTGTATCAACAATTTTCTCAATGATGGGCAGAACCTGTTCTTTAGTTAGTTTAAGAGGGGAAGGGGAACTCCCAAGTATTTGCAGGGGAAATCAGAGAGGCGGCAAGGAAGGGCTTCCTGCAAAGCTGTTCTGTCATCTTCACTACACCTTATTGGGTGGACACTGCTTTTCTATAGGTTAGTAGTAAGGCCAGAGGAGTTTCCAAAAGGCTGCAAAATGTCCAAGGTTATCTCAATGACATTGGATGTAGGTTTCAAGAATAAAACCACCTCATCTGCATATAAGGAGATCCTATGCTCCAGGACCCTTCTAGCAAGAGGCTGTAACAGGTTTTCATCTCCAGCTTTCTTCAGCAAGATTTAGCAAGAACTTGTCTGAATTTGTTGTGCTAGATGTTGTGTGAGACATATATTTAGTGCATCTCGATATATAAGAATTTATACTCTGTTCAATTGTTCAGAATCCAAACGCTAACATGTAGAAACATATATGACCTGATTTGGCCAAGCTGCATGTACATGTGTTCTTGCATGTTTGCAAAATCAAACAAAGTCTTATAATTTAGCCAAGCTACTTGGAACTCAATTGAATAGGAGCAGACTTCTACTAGGAAGACAACAATCTAATAGATCATAAATGTACATGCACTAGAATTATGTTGTCTGCTTACTTGCTAAAAACTATTGGAAAAAAATATTTTTTCTTGGACAATGGTCCTTTTGTTACCAAAAAACTTTGAATCATGGATTATATATCAACATCTCCATATAAACCATGAATACTAATTCAAGTAAACAGCTACACCTCTACGGATTCACAGCTTTTCTAGGAAAACACAGGTCATGATATCACAACTTTTCAATGAAAATGACAGGTCAGGACTCACAAACATCTATTCAAGTAACTTTGAGTCATAATTGAATGCAATTTAAATTGCGACATAGATTTTGTCGCAAGACCTCCAACAGGCAAGAAACAACACTCAATGCATAATTCAAGGCTATTATATTATATCCTTCCATCCACAGCAACTACAAATTTCCCATCCACAACTGCCATTTGGTTCTAACACTAACCGCAATCCAAATGTACAAAAATAAAATACCAAGAGAGAAGGTAAGGGGAATCGTTACCGATGCAACACCAAAAGGCATAGAGGTGGCGAGCACCATCAGATCTCCCACCCTGCTCTCTAGAGCCTCCGGCTTCTGGTTACCGTTTGTGAGAAGAGAGTCTGAGAAGAGAGGATCAAGAAACCCGAAACCCTAGCGACAGGCGCTGAAGTAGGCTCACCGTTGGTGTGAACTGAAACGATAAGAAGCCAAAGGGGCGGCGGTGATGGCCGAATGACGTGGCGACTATGGCAGCCTCAATTGCAGCCGCGCGAGGGAGGAAGCAGTTGTGCTAGTTGCGAGCGCACGGGAAACCCTCCTGGCCTGCTCACTCGTGGATTATTTTGGCATGGGAGTACATCTACCAGCCCAAGGAAAATGGGGGTCTAGGTATCTGGGATCTGCACACTATCAATAAAAGTCTTCATACCCATGGTGCATATGATATTGCAAATAACAAAAATCCTTTTATTACCTTTGTACTCAAGGAAAAATATTTCCACAGTACCTCCTTCCTAGATCTAGGTCCATTTTTTGGTCCTCCATTATGCAGGTAAAAACTGAGCTCGGCGCCAATACTTATTTATCAGATTCATGTAGGTAACACATCCATCTAGTCAACACCATGGTGCCTTATATGGAATTCAATACATGATCATCTCCTTCGTGTCACTATTACTCCCCTGTCCTGTACTGTATTTGACCTCTGGATTCCTAATACTCATTCCTAGAATATGCATGTTCTCTCCAACACTTTTACTAACCAAGTTGTCCAAGCCATTTCCACTATCCAACTAGTGCCTAGTGATCAACATGATATCCTTAGATGGTTGTGGCAGAACCGTCCAAATTATAAGAGATCAAGTACTAAAGTAGCTGAATTAACTACCACTTAGAGCACTTGAGCCCATATAATCCCAGTAGTCTGGAAATCTCGAAGGATTTCTTACAATCGTATATCTGACCAAGATCGCACAAACTCAGGTATGCACATTCGAACGAACCAGCAAATAACCGAAATAAAGAGTACGGGATAATTCCAAATAAAATAACAAGTCTGACGCCACAACACACGTGGCCGAATGAAGCATTGTTTTCATCTCAGTTCCAAAGTTTACTCCACACTAACACAAATTTAAAACATAGGGGTGCCAATGAGACCATGTCCGACAACAGCAAAAGATAAGCTCGTAGAAGACCTTGCCCAAGGCCTACTCCTCTTCTCCCTCGACATGATAGAGACAATGCTTACAATTACCAAAGTATACTTGGTCATCTGCAACAAATGGGATAAACCCTGAGTACGGGAATGTACTCAGCTAGACTTACCCGTCTAACTGAAAATAAAGACTCCAAGGATATGCATGGCTATATATGGAGATGGCTAAGCTTTACTTTTGTGGAAGCGCTAACAAGATGAAATAATTTAAAGATTAGAGACCAGCCATTTTCCACCCTATTATTTATCTCTAGGTTTTGCACCTGTACTAGAGCACTCACTTGATCTAATCAAACGATAGGATAAAACCATATCAAGTTCACTTGTCAATATTATAGTGGAACCATCATTAGTGTCACAAGTTGTACCATGGTGAAGCTCAACATAATCTCCCACTATCCTGTGGGAGACGGCGACTCGAATCGATATACATCCAGCTGACAAGATTACCTTTAACACACGCCCACACTTTCCCCGTCGGGTTCATGCATTGGGTTACCGCTCAACACTATCCAGGTAGTAACCGCCGTGAACTCAGAGTAGTCCACCCAATTGGAGAAATCAATTGGCCACCGCAGGGTAGGTCGTATCTCCAAACTAGAGGGTGCGGCAGTAGGCTGAGAACGGCCCAGACAATATTTACTCGGCTTTAGGGTCGGGAATCCTCACCGGCCCCTATGTGAAAGGGCGCATTCAAAGATGTACGAGGGCCACCATCGTATACAAACATATATGATCCAACGGACGGACTGCCCCCAAGTCTATACCACTTGGTGCCATTGCCTTCCAGTTGACCGCATTTCATTACTACTTTTGGTTCTTTCCCACGATAGCACATATAGTCAACCGTGGTTGGTACTACCCCTTGGGATAATACGAAGAAATATAAATGTAACCATTTCTTCTAAGCAGGATAAGCGGTTGCTTTTACTTTTATTTATCAGGTTAACAAGGTAGGTAAATGAATAATCAAGGAAGGTAATGCAGTAAGTGAGATTCAATCAACTCCTATCACCTAATGCATCACAGTATAAAATACTCAAGTAAATTAATTTATAAATACCGGGAGGCTTAAGAATGCTCCGGGGCTTGCCGTGAGTGAAGGTAGAGGGCTGGTGGTCAAGGCACTCGGGGAGGTTAGTGTCGTGCTCGTGGGACTCCTCGTTGCTCAACTCCTGCACCTCCTGGACTTCTCCTTCGGGAATTCGCACCTGGGGCTCCTCTATCGATCCTGAATGTTTTCCATGCATATGAATAAACCTTGGATGCAGGGAGGATGCTTGAACAAGAATTAAATACTAAAACAATTACTTCTAGATTAACTAGCCATTTACCCTAGTTTCCACTTTACACAGAAAGCCTATTATAGACTACTCAGAAAAATCTACAAAAATTACAGAGGATAGAGCGAGCCTACTGGATACTACTGCAGAAAATTTACACACAACTAAGCTACCAATCAGCAGCTATAAAAAGATGAAATTAAATGCAGAAAAAGCACTTTGAACTAGACTTACTGTCCAACAGGATGAAACAGGTTATTTATCATTTTTATAAGGTTCTTTTCCTAAAAACATATTTATCAAAAAAGTTCCATGATCAGCACACTCAGATTATTTTCTACAAGATTTTCCAAAAAAAAACTCATAAAAGAGCACTTGAACTACAAGTATATTTTCTGTCATACAAAATACCACATATTGAACAAGATATACAGAGGCTACAGAAAAAGTTTCATGATTTAACAATGCATAGGTTTGCCACAGGAATTATTCTAAAAAAAACAGCAAAAACACTTTTTAATGGCTAATAAATAATTTTTACACAAAGCCATGGCAACATATATTTTTCCTGGCTTTTACACATGATAACAGACCTAACATAAAAATACCACATTTTTATTTTGCCATTTTACTCAGGAAAGCATTTAACCTTTATAATTGTAGGAAAGGACTATATAACAAACAATACTGAACACATTCTCCAAAAATTACTTTTATATTTTTAGAAGAAAGATCTATATTTATAGAGAACAACAAAATTTATTTCACTTCATTTGGATTAACATAACTCCAGATATAAAATAAACAAGCATTTCCATATTACTGAAAATTGAATAAAGGAAATGCATTTCTGAATCCGGCCCAAAGCAAACATTGCGTGGGCTCGGCCCATGGAACGTGAGTGGCTGACACGCGGGGCCCGTGGTCAACTCGGGACCACATGCCAGTGAGCGGAGGCAGAGCATCCGCGCTAACCGGCGCGCTCTTGTCGGCGGTGAGCTCGCCGGCGGCGAGGTCGACCGTGGCGTGCTCGTGGTGACGACGCGGAGCGACAGGTGGGGTCGGTTCACCCAGCGTGGTTGCGTAGCTGGCCAGCGGCGTGCGGTGACGGCGCGACGCGACGGTGTGATGCGGTGCAGCCGTTACCGGCGGTGAGTACTGAGGTCAGGTGGTGAGTGTGGTCTGGGGGTTGGTTGGACCGCTGGAACTCTGACGAGGTCCGGCCACATGTGAGCTCCGCGACGGCGGCAATGGCGCACGATGCTCGGTGGTGAGGTGATCCAGGGTGAACGAGTGCGAGTGGAAGGGTATTCTAACCTCTACTACCTTCGGCAAAGCATCCACGAAGATGGAGGCAACGAAGGCGGTCGAGAGAAGAGGGGACACGGCCCTGTGCTCGCGGATGGCGACTGCGGGTCGAGGAACGACGTCGGCGTTCCGGCAAGGCTGGAGCTCGGCGGACGTAGCTAGGGCGAGCGCGGCGTGTGCGGCGTGAAGGCAAAGCTGTGCGCGAGGTGGATCGAGCAGAAAAACTCGGACGGAGACGGAGTGGAGAAGGGGGGAAGGTGGTGTCCGATCTCGGTGCTCGGCGCGTTGTGGCATGGGCAAAGTAGCAAGGCAGGGCGAGTGTGGTGTGCGGTTGCGAGTGCGAAAGGGAGAGGGGGTGTGTGTGTCCCCTTCTGCTCGGGTTATGGCCGAGCGGTGCGGCCGTGTGGGGCCTTGACGCGACGGGGCGGCGTCAGCGAGCGTCTCGGCCAAGCAACGGCAAGTGGGAGGGCGTGAGCGAGGCGCAGTGTGGTGGCTCTTGGTCCAAGCGCTGTTAAGGCAGATACGTTGGCGATTGCGAGCGAGACGGGCGGAGATCCTGTCGGATCGCTGGCGTGCGTGGGCAGCGGCGAAGGGATGTCACAGCGCGTTGCGCGGCTTTCGCCGCGTGCAGAGGCAGCGAGTGGCGAGCGGCTTTAGCCGGCGTAGGGTGGCAACTGAGCGGCGCGCTACGAGTGGCGAGTTGACGGCGTATGGCAGGGGCAAAGCGCCACGCGGCGCGGCTGCCGGCGTACATCGCGCCCATGGTCGGTGAGATCGCGCGAGAACGCGCGTTTAGGCGCGCTATGCGCGTGCGCGGGCGGGCGTGGGCGAAAGGCCGGCTGGGCCGAAAGGGTAGGCAAGGCCCATTCCGGTTTGTTTCCCTTTTTCCTATTTTCTTTTATTTTGTTTAAACTGATTTGATTTAAAATAGTTTCATAAACTCAAAATTAGGATTCGATGTCTCAACAAAAGTTGCTTGAAATAAAATTCTCTACAACTTTTATATAGGACACAAAACTTAAACTTTTAAATACTTAAACTTAATTAAGCCATCAATTTTTAAATACTTAAACTTAATTTTAAATACTTAAATACTTAAACTTAAACTTTTGCTCAAAAACCATTATTTTAATATCTTTTAGTTCAAAGTTAATTTTAAATACTTAAACTGAATTAAGCCATCAATTTTTTCTATTCTTTAAACAAAGCTTAATTAGACTAGTTGTTAACATGAAAAGCACTCCAATTATTATTCTAGGTTTATTGAAATTATTACTTAGGTTCAAAACAATTCTAGAACACAAAACTCCTATTCAAACCTAGTTTCAATATAAATAACAACACATAAAAACATGGAATAAGAAAGACATGAAAATGCAATGCAATGCTTAGAGGCTAAATGATGATCATAATGCAAGCTTGACACGGGGTGTCGCAATGGATGCCTGCAAAAGATGGACTCTGCACCACTTAAAACATTTACAGGCAACTTTTCACCTAGCTTACAGTTCTCCTTCGCCAGCAAGGCTCTAGAAGTATCCAACCACAGACCAACCAAATCCTGCAGAGAGCATGGAAAAGTAAGAATCTAACTCCTCTCATCAAAAGCCTTCACATGGAGACTCACCAGAAGAGCACTCACCGCTGCGGATTGGGCAGCCAGGTACTCCACTAATATTTATAAACATTGATCCTACTGTGGTGCTATAGAGGATGACGCTCATCTCTTCTTTAACTCTAACCTTCCTCAGGCTGTCTGGTTTTTGGCAGGCCCACCTATGAGAATGGATACTCTCCCTCAAGAAACTGATGGTGTGCAGCTAATTCTTCCTAATTTTATTTCCAATTAGCACCGGATTCTTTACTATGCAAAATACTTACCACCATGTGGTACTTATGGAAGGCGCAAAATGACAATCGCTTCCATGCAAAGACCTGGACTCCTTGACAGGTTCATCATGCAATTGTTGCGCACATCACCAATCATCAATAACCAGGCATAACCACTGCAGCAGCAATAACACCGGGGCAAATTCTTGCTCAACCATCGGCAGTTGGAACTGTTCTGAACCAGCTAATCGGCCACAACAACAACAACACAATGAAAGGTATGGCTTCTACAATTGCAGGTGCCAACTCTACACCTCAAACTCTGGTGGATACAAATCACAGGTCATCACACAACAATATAGCTGCCTCCCCAGCCACAACACAGGAAATTAACCAAATCAACACAAGTATGATGACCACTGTAACAGGAAACCATGTTGAACGCACCAACATTCAGGTGCACAGGTATAATAACTAGGTGTCGGCGCAAATTCCATATATGATCCTAGGAACACAACAAACTACTACCACACCAGAGAACTAGACGTACAAGTGTAGGAACCACTCGGGGGATAGATATCGGGTCTGCTTCCCAGGTCTACTACAAGGCGTTAGATGCTACACCAACGTATCAACATCTCTTTACTTCCCATCCTTTCCACCCAGAAATGCTGGAATTGGTCTATTCATCATCAATAACCAAGTTAATCCACAACAAACAATCTACATCAAGGCAGTGATGACAGGAACTACATAAGTACTTATGGCTGAGGCTGTGGCAATGGCTTTTGCCACAATTGTCACTGATTGCCGCAATATGTACCAAATCATCTTTCTCTCAGACAACCAGCAGCTGGTGCACTTCCTAAATGGCTTTGATCAAGAAAACCCACTAGAATGGAGAATCAAACACTTCACCCAGACTTTCACAAACTTGAGAGGTCGAAGAGATGCAAGAATTCTTAAGATTCATAGATCACACAATCAGACGGATGATGCCTCAGCTAGGCAAGCTCTCATTGAACCTCAACCTCTCCCTTCAACCTTGGCTTGTACATGCTCCAATGCAGCTCATGTAATTCAATGCTCACTCTAGGAGGCACTCCAATCTGCCTTCACTACTAGAGGATTTATTTTCCGTGGCGGTCAAAATTGATTAACCGTGGCGGTTATTCCAACCGCCATAGATCAATGGTCACGGTAAATAGGTGCATTAACCGTGGCGGTTATGTTAGGTCAACTGCCACCGTTAATGGATATTAACCATGACGGTTTCTTATATCAACCGCCAAGGTTAATCAAGAAAAAACAAAAAAAGGCCAGAACCAGACCCAGATAGGGCTGGATTTGGGCCATAGCAATGCGTGCTGCACGCCGAGGCGTCACCGGCCCTGGATCCGCCACCGGAAGGGCCTCCGTCCATGGATCCGTCCTCGCCAGCCCCGGATCCGCCGCTGCCGGAGGGGCTCCCGCCATGGATCCGGCCTCGCCTCCCTAGGATTCGTCGCCGGAGGGGCTCCCGCCATGGATCCGCCCTCGCTGGCCCTGGATCCAACACCGAGGGAGTCAGAAAAGAGGGACACAGAGAAAAGGGAGAAAGAGAAGAAGGAGACGAAGCTCGCCTGCACGCGCCGCCCTAGCCCACGCGATCACGCCCCCCCTGCTCCGCGCGGCCCTTAGCGCCGCTTGCCCGCGCGGTCGCGCCGCCCCGCCTCGCGTGGCCCCTCACGCCGCCGTGGCCCGCGTGGTCGTGCCGCCTCGCCTCACGCCGCCCCTCGCGCCGCTGGCCCGCCTCGTGCTCGCGCCGCTGTGGCCCACGCGGTCGCGCCGCCCCGCCTCGCGTGGCCCCTCGCGGTCGCGCTCCTGTCCTCGCGTGGTCGCGTGGGTGGCCTGCGCAGTCGCGGCCGCCGGATTGATGGGAGTTTCTGAGGGAAAGGGAAAAGAGGAGGGAAGGAATTAGGGTTTCTGCTCGGTATATATACTAAAGCCTGTTGTCGGGCCTAGATGGGCTGTTTGGGCCGAATTGTACGTGTTTCGGTGACGGTTAGGTTACAATAAACGCCACGGTAAATGCATTAATCGTGACGGTTGCATTAAAATAACCGTCACAGTTAATACTCATTAACCGTGGCGGTCACTTTATACCGATCGCCACGGTAAATGCATTAACCGTGGCGACTGCGTTAAAATAACCGCCACGATTAATACTCATTTAACATGACGGTCACTTTATACCGACCGCCACGGTAAATGTATTAACTGTGGCGGTTGTGGCTCCTGGCCGGGTGGATTTCGGGGCACCTATTAACCGTGGCGGTTTATAGATTTGACCGCCACGGTTAATAAAATCCAAGTGCTATGCAAAATAAATTCTGTAGTAGTGCTTCCTAACAGCTACTTTCTATTGAAATAAAGCTGACTCTTGTAAAAAAACAGGGAAGCAAGCTACAAACCTCGGGTTACTGGGCTTCCAAATAGCACCAAAATTTGACCTTGGGGAGGTTGGCACAGGGATTGGCCCAAGGAATTCACGGGGATCACCCTAGGAATTCCGACTGACAATGCAGGCCTTATATACAAATCACATTACATGTCCTCGACAGATATACTAGGCTGTTTGGAAGCTTTACTTACTGTACTTTTTTGCTTGTAACTATGTTCCATCTAAAAAAAGTTCCATCTGTATTTCATTGTCCACAATAATAGCTTTGTATTCCCCCCCCCCCCCCCCTGTATAAATGTTGTTTTAGTGAAATATCGTCAGAACTTGAAGAACATTGCTGGCCAATACTACGAGCACTTCGCTGCCTTGTCAAAGTCAATAGTAACTAGCGCGCATTTTTCATCATGTGGTAAATCTTGTAAAGATCGATATATTCAATTTATGGGTTAAGAAATGGAGAACTGTTACAATACTCATCTTTCTAAGTAAAAACTACACGTACGTCAAAGCAACCTATTTAATCTATCTATATCTATATCTATACTATAAAAGAATGAAAGAATTATAAAATACATGTTATCTGAAAATTTTCTACCCACCTAATACCTCCTCCCTCGGATATCTTTTGATTTTATATCTAATGCTTGATAATAATTTAACAGATGGGTCCAGCATAGATGTCACATACATACACGGCATAGATGCCACATACTTACACGTTTCCCTCTCAACCCTCTCAATTGCCCTCCCGTCTATTTTTTTTCTCACCGAAAAAACACACCTTCAGCTTCATACGCTACGCGAGCCTTGGTTTTCTATTTCCATCCCCGATTCCTCGATCCTTGCCCGGTTTCTAATCTACTAACTCACGAAACCCTCTATAATATATTCTTCTTCAATGGCCAGCCACATCAAAAGGCGGCGGTGATGGCCGTGATGCTGCAACAAGGAGGTGCCATATATCAACGTACGGCGAACATATCTGGGCAGGCATGGCAGGCATGTTTCGGAGTCCGACGGCGCTAGGCATAGCCATCGGCAGGGCAATTAACCAGACTACGTCCACGACTCCACCATCTATGCTGATTGTCAGAGTCTCTAATTAATCTCTTGGTGTCCGGCCTGTGTTAGATCCAGTTCGTCTCAACACATTTCCCCCCTCTGTCTCGATCCCTTTTAATTAGTTTGTTCACGTACGCATGCGTGGTATTTGCACTAGCCTATATGCCTATATGCAAGAAAGTCATTGATTGGTCGCATGATAGAGTAGTAGATCAGAGGTGCACTGCCTCGCACTCTGCTTGTGCACGGATGAAACAAAAAATGGTTAGCAGGTCACCTATATCGACCATTATATTATTTTGCCTTGTCCCGTAGTCTTTCATTTTCTATAGATGATCTGCTCTCTCCAATTTTTTCTATAGATGGTTTGTTATTAAATTGCTGATTTTACCTTGTCATTATTATAAGTTTCAGCTACTTTTTAAATTTGTGCAGATCATGACAAATCTTCTAATCTTTTGTACTTTTTATAACTGATGCACAAGCTTCAAGAAATTATGGTCCACATTTACCTTGTCATTATTATAAGTTTCAGCTACTTTTTTTTAACTTGTGCAGGTCATGACAAATCTTCTAATCTTTTGTACTTTTTATAACTGAAGAACAAGCTTCAAGAAATTATGGTCCACAAAGGTCAGGTATCTATTTTCAAATATGCATTTTGTCATTTTTTTTCTTAGGAACCTGTCGATTGTTGGCACTGCTTTTTATCCAACTGAGAGCCCTAATATTCACGCTTGACAAAAAAATTAGAATGTCAAAAGGTTTAAGAACCAATGATCTGCACGCATGACAAGAATTATGGGATGCCTATGTTTAAATGTCACCCAAGATTTATGACTATTTCCTTTCCCCAAATTTAACCATTAACTAATTAGAATGTGTTTTACATGTATATATCATTGAGCATTTTTTCCATCTTTGAATAAAGGCACTCTTGGCTGTTGTCCTTGCTTACTAAAATTTCCCTAGCTCCCTTCATGTGTCAAGCAAGTTAATTTCTATGTTTTGCAAACCATTATAATAACACCGGTAATTGTTTTGGACATCTAAATCAAGTGACTTTAGTTCAATGTCATTGTGGTGTTCAACAATGTGGTAAGCTACATAGAAATACCACAATTAAAATTACATATTGCTTATCAAAGTTCTAGGATGCGCTGGCATTTTTTTTTTTTGACAAAACACCAAAGGGGAAAGGACCTCCCCACCTGATATATTGCGTGAGTCAGCAAAGAGCTTGCTGGCTAACTTAAGAATAAGTTTTATATATAAGCAATAGGCAGGTACTACTCCGTGATGGAAGAAAATTCTAATTAAAGATGGTGCAACGATAATTCCTGCAACAGCTTCAAGTACAAGTCTTTTGGTAACTTCAGAACTTCTACAAGATTTCGTTAGTAAATAAAGAAAGGTTTCTTTTGATATATCTAAACATTTTTATGGGATGACAATCTTTATTTTTGTTCATGTTTTAGAAAGATATTTGAAGTGTGGTATAAGGATGTGAGGAGTAGTAGAAGCCTAGAAGGGGAATGGGAAGGTGCTCAGATTATACTAAGTACCCCTACAAAAGGAAGGCAGAAATCAACCGGCTTTTGTACCAGCCGACTCTAAAACGGTAAGACGCTAAGACAGGCTGCACTATTAAGTGTCAACATATTTCGATCGCAAGCTTTACAAGTGGTTTGATGTGGCAGATGGAGATATTAATTAGCTAATACCTAATAAATGTTCATGTAATTCATGCTTTAGGAGTTTGTAATGTAGTCCACTCTATAGCAGCTTGGTAATTGATTATAGATTACAGTATTCTCATTTGTATAAATGAATGTGGTTGCTAATTTGGCACAGGTTTTTTGACAATTCAAATCGTGGTCGAATGAGCCTTTGCCCGCCCGACCTCTTCGTGCACTTTGCGCTGGTAGCAGATCGCCGCTCAAAGCTGTCATCGAAAGCTTCTCCATTTAACCCGACATCACCTGTGTTTCGTACAGCTAGCACATGCAAGATGACGACGATGACCCATTCTCCTATACATCGAGCAGCATCTGGCCGTGAAAAAGCAAGCAGCAAAGCCAGATGTCAAGGTAATTTTTGCAAAGTAAATCTAATCTGAAGATTCCTGTCTATTTTTCTTAATAATGTAAAACAGATGCATGCAGATAAATCTATTAGCCTTTATCATTGAGATATCTATTTTAAAAATTGTGCAGCAACTGATGGTCAATGATGGGAAGACCAACTACTAGGTGAGATATGGGACGGATCATAATCTTGATGCGCGCAACCGTCACAAACACCATCACCATCATCATGGTCATCATCACCACCATCACCATCACCATCACCATCATCCTGATTTATACCTTGGCTTCCTAGGGGTAATTGGCCTTGTTCTTTCCGATCACTTTATATTTATATTAGGATAAAAAATATCATATATGTTAAGATATTTATGTACTAATTGTCTTATGCTCAATTAATTTATGATTTTAAATAAACTAACCAGTTTATACACAGAGAAATTAGTAAATCTACTATCTAAATAAGCAATATTTAGATCGGTTGGCATCATGAGTATATCTTATTCTCTTCCCTTTGGGGTCGCCGCATCAAATGCTCATGCCATCTCGACTAAAAGCCAAACACGCCACCCTCAAAGATTCATCTTTGGACCTAGATTTTATTTGTCATGTGAATTGGTACTCTAAAGATACAAGTTAATTCATAGGAATTTTGTGGGTTTTGAGTTAACAAGCATGCCGCACACTTAATGTGCATCAATAATTCTTTTTCTCATTAGCTGGAAACCAGACACGACTCTAATAGTAGCTATGCCCGAATAGCCTGCAGGCACCCTCTCACCAATGATGTATTCATATGCATTTAGATGATTTTTTTTGTCTTCAATATACAAATATACAATACATATTGATCTCAACTGTATCAGGAAAAGCTTTCTTTTTCAATAATTATTTCATGATAGATAACAACCTAAAACAATTCGACACACAAGTAAGATTATTGATAGGATCAATGATCCTACCAGGCCTGCTACGTAGATGATAGGGATGGGAAGGAAGAGGACGAGGCCGAGTGGTTTCTGTCACGCGAGGGAAGGGGCGAGCGGGCGGCGGCTAGGGCTCCCGGCTCCCTGAGGGAAGCCAAGTAAATCAATACTCCTGCTTAATTCCAATAGGTCCAGATTACACGTATTTATAATAGCTTGCTAAATAATGCAAATAACCCCCTTCTATCCCTGCAGAATACTGCTAATATGGTCCTTAGACCTCCCCCCTTAATCTCCCTAGCCACCTGTGACCTTCCGACGCTCATAGTAGGCGCCGGTCTTAACATCTCTCCCGGCCTGCTCAAACAGCTCGTCCTCGAGCTGGAAGTCGGGGAAAACACTCCAGAAGTCCTCTAATGCCTCCCAAGTCGCCTCCTCCTTGGACATGCCGCGCCACTGAATCAACACCTGCCAGGCACCCCGGCACTGCTGGGCCTGCAGGGCACGCTCCGGATCCTGTAGTCGGCGACCGTCCAAGACCGGGGGCACCACGCCCGGCGCGGATGGGGGATCGATCCGGACATCTCTGATACCAGATTGATAGGATCAATGATCCTACTAGGCCTGCTACGTAGATGATTGGGATGGGAAGGAAGAGGACGAGGCCGAGCACGGCGCTGGGGCGCCGTGGTTTCTGTCGCATGAGGGAAGGGGCGAGCGGGCGGCGGCTAGGGCTCCCGGCTCCTTGAGGGAAGCCGAGTAAATCAATACTCCTGCCTAATTCCAATAGGACCAGATTACACGTATTTATAATAGCTTGCTAAATAATGCAAATAACCCCCTTCTATCCTGCAGAATACTGCTAATATGGTCCTTAGAGCTCCCCCCTTAATCTCCCTAGCCACCTGTGACCTTCCGACACTCATAGTAGGCGCCGGTCATAACAATTATACAACGTGATTAAACATTCACTCGATTATAGTATCTCAAGCACAATTGCTAACCATTCTACAACAACCTCTTGAGTTCACCTTGACGTCTAAGACAATGGCAAGATCATTCAGTCCTATGGCAACAGACTAAACATGATGTGAAAAATAAGCTTATAATTCAATTGTGTTGGCTCATATGGATTGTTCTAATAATAGGGTTACTAATCTTGGAGGCGGTGAGTGTGTCAAGGGAAGAGAAGGCTATGCTAGAAAACCATTATTATAGTGGAACATCTGAGTATTTCATTAAATTTCTTAGCTTACCCATGATCCAATGTGTTTTGCAGTTTGCTACACAGGTCTTGTACAATTGATAATTCAATCCTTTGAAATTATGAAGCACACCATACGGTAAATGATAGTTCTTGTGAAACAAAATTATCTTTTTAGTTTAGGGTTGGGTTTTTATATGAATGTAAACATTGTGTTGGTGCTTAGAAACCGACTCTTGTTGCAAATACAGTTTATTTCTACCTGGATTTTTGTTATCCATCCATTATATGAATGGAGCAGTAACCTCATGGAAGACAGAAAGCAATATCATGGAAGATAGAATTGAAGGGACCTGCCCTGGAGCACATCTTGTAGCTTCGTAGTTCATATGTTTCTGGTAGGCAGCATTATTTTCCTAGCGGCAGCTTCTACTCTCCAGACCTGCGGCAACTATCGCAAGCAGCAGCAAAGGCGGAAAGCAAATAGTATCATCGGACTTCCCACAGGGCGGTGCATGCACTTCGCATGGAAGGCTGGCATAACCGACGGATGAGTAGAAAACGAACATGAGGTGCGAGTCAGAGAGACAAAGGGAAGATGCAGGGAGGCTAGGCTCACCGACGACTCGACAACGGCAGGAGCGGCAGATGGATCAACATTGTGGTCGGTTGGGTCTTCACGTGCGATGGCGCTCTCGATCTGGCTATCGTAGGCGCGATCTCGCCAGGACTGTGTTCTCCACGTCACGGTGATACTCTCGTCAAGGAGGCACGAAAAAAATACGGCGGCGGCGGCAAGGGCCGGCACGCCCTCCGCTAGGGAGACTGAGACAGATTGGAGAGATTGAGAACCGTTGGATATAGACTTTAGAGTATATAAGCTACCAAACCCTAGCTGCAAACACATTTCAGCAATCTCGCGTCTCCCCAACTTCTCCCATCCGCACGGCTTCTTCTCGACACCACCCATTTCCTCGACTCCTCCAGGCTCCCACTCACCTGCGGTGCTACAACACGGCAGCGTGACGCCAAATTAGTTAGTATTTAGTCAATATAGAAATTGATCAATCATTATTTTTTTATCATACCACGGGTTCGAAATCATATAGATTGCCGGTAGTATTGTTGCTTTTGCCAAATCACAATCTTCACTCGGTAGCCTCATAAACGACAACTCACATCTGAGGTGAGATTCAATGAAATCAGCTCCGAATAATTAATATGCCAAACCAATTAACATATAATTATAAATAATTGAAGCAACAACAAGTCCTACGTCATCCTCCTAGCGATAGCTAATAATGCAGAAATTAAACAAGAGTAGTAAGGAAGCAACCAACCAAATATTATGTCATGTTGGTGGTGCTTTGTTGGGGATCAAAACTTGGTCACCTGCCTCTTGTCCCTTGTTTAACCAGCGATTCGATGTGTGTGTGTTTCTATATATATATATGCTAAGAAACTATTACTAATTGGAGGCCCCAACGGAGGCTACACGTTAATTCTCACCAGACGTGCTAAAAAAAAGATAAATGCTAGGAATTCTCATGTTAATCAGAAACATCTAGCCATTAATTGGAAGACTATAGCTAACCATAACCACTAGATCTATTTTCTTTTTAAAAAAAGTCACCTCCATTATTATAAAGAAAAATAAATACTATCTATTTTCACGTGATATCAAAAGAAAATTCATCCACAAAAGAGGAAATCCTAGTAAAGAAAACCACAGCCCCCTAAAGAGGAACAAAAGGTGAAGAAAGCATCACGGGATGATATATACCAAGCCATAATTTTAAGTAGTATATACCGGTATTGCTTGCTTATATAAGAAACGTACGAACAGAGAGCAAAGTGAAATTTGCACCAGCAGATCATGCCAGCATTTCACCTGCCAATGCATGGCACAATTAAAATATAATAGAGGCACATTATAGGAAAACAAACTGGGAAAATGAAAGGACTGCAAAGTGCCAATTTTCTAGAAAAGACAAACAATTTGATGCAACAAACATGTCAATACAAAAGACATATGGTCAAGAAATAGGTACTCAAAATGTAAGACTGTAGTATCTCATACTACAAAGTTTTGTGAAATATTAACTCATCTTTCTACAAAACTAAAGATTTGGGTGTCTATATGTGCTTGATTTAAGGTAGTTTTACTGAAAATGATGAGCAGTTGTACTTTTATGACATGGATGAGACTATGCGTCATAGGATCAAAAGGTCTCCACACCTTGACACTCATGTGATCCGTGCTATATTGGACATCATGAAAGACAGTCCATATGTACAAGTATTTAAGAGTCTTGGCACTCTTGCTAACTTGGACTCTTACACTATTGCGTTGAATACAAGTATTTTTGTTGACCAGAGAAGATATAATGTGCCCGCAAGTGAACAAGCTGCTGCTATATGGTTTGATGGAAATGACCCGCAACAAAGATTTGATCAAAGCATAAACATTTATGGTAAAGAAAACCAATCTCATTATATAAGGCCATACTATGGATGCTATGATCCATTAACATATCCTCTGTTCAACCCTAATGGTGAGACTGGTTGGGAGGATAAGAAAAATATTATATCAAGACTCACCTCCATCAAAACCAAAGAGGAAATATACAAAACGTATACTAAAAGGTGACTATTTTGGTTATCTGCATATTTTTATGGTTTCTATTTTGGTCATCTGCATAACTATATCTTTGCTCAAAATATCGTTAACAACCAATTACACTTTATCTTGCTTTTCTATAGGGCCAACGCTTGTTGAGGACTATGATGTCTCGGACATGAATGTACATGAAGAACAAGGTCTTTTTCTTTGCTACGTTGTTTTCTGTTTAAAACATTATTAGTTATTCTCAACTTGATGATGTTACTTTTAGTGACAATGAAGGTGTAACTGATGGACAAGGTATAATATTTTTGAACCATTCAAAAATGTGAAGGCATTATAAAATAGCTATCACCTAAAAATTTTCTGCCCACCTAATATCTTCATCCTCGGATATGTTTTGATTTTCAATCTAACGCTAGATTTCAATCTGACTGATGTGCCAAGTGTGAACAAACGTGTGTTTCTCCGTTGTACCATTCACAATATTTCCGTCTTCTGTTTTTTACACAAACAAAAAAAAACCCTCGTGTACCCACCATACGATCCTATATGACGATGAGTTGCTGATATATGCGGGTGGTTGAATTCCCCTACGTTCACGTTCTGGTAGCTTTGATTTCCTTTTTTCATGGCGGCGAGATCCTTGTCAGGATATGATGTCTCCAGCCCGTGGGCAATGCAGGGGCGACCGGATTAACACTCAAAGCCACGACGTGGAGAGCCAGTTGCGTTGGTGATGCCTCTGCCCGCTCTCAGATGCTATGTCTTGCAGTCCTACATGCGGCATTCTCTCCACGAACAGACGACAAAACTCCCTTCCTTCCCCACCAACAACGATGCTCCCTTCCTCCACATCTGCGAGATGACCCTAAGAGTTTGCCCATGTTGTGTGAAGGATGCGTGAGATGCAATGGCATGATCTATGCAAGAACATCAGTGTTCAACCTTGCCATGTATGCAATGGATCGATCTTGGCACTTAGCTCAGAGTGCGACCATATCTCCCATCACACCGATGAGCCATGATGGCAGCAAGCAATGTGTACCAATTGATTTTGACATCTTCGTTTCTAGAGTTTCCATTATTTTTTCTGTCAATATTCTTTTTATGTAGAGATAGAGAACTGACACTAGTGCTGCTTACATGGAGGCTGCTATAAATCGGTTGCCTGATTTTTTACACAATCCTCTAGATTTGATTGTTTTCATGGATTTTGTTTGTACAAATTACAGAAAAAAATTGATTTCGGTCCAAAAGATGTGTAATATATTGTCAACGCAATGAGAAATTATTGTACATTTTAGTTTATTATTTTAGATAGACACTGAGAATGGTATAGCCAAGCAATAATTTGATGGGCTCAACTTACCCGTTTTTTAGAGTATATGTACTTGCTTAGTGTGTATCCAAACACCGTCTATTTCCAAGGGTGTCAATTTGATAACAGTAACATGGTGCCAGCTTTTATAGTATAGATAAAAATAAGTGATACTCAAACCTACTCAATGAATTTGTTTTGACTATCCAAAGAGCCTCTATCCATTAATGACATGATCAATGGAACCACATCCATATTTCGTATCCATCTACATACGAATAACTGGTATAGTGGTATGTAGCTTTGTTATACTTTGTTCTAGTTCAATACATGTATATTTAATTTTACTGCTTGACTCTAATATGCTTCCTGCTCTGTATTTAATTGAATGTTCATGTGGCTCATGGTGATCCTGCTTGTGCAGGAGACGGAATACGTCTTCAAGTACAATCTGGTGAGCACCATTGATATGCTCGTTTGGTAAGCTCTGGAGGCATATCTGAACATCAGGCAGGGCAGGAGCATACGGTTCATGCAGCCGTCGAATCTGAAACTTGTCGAAAAGAGCGTCATGCAAGTGGAGTTCGACAAGAAGGATAAGAAGGGGTATGTGAAGGAAGCGCTAGAGACGTACCCAGACCTGACAAACTTGTGCAAGTGAGTTCATTGAGTTATTTACCAAAAATGCCAGATGCAAGTCTCATGTCCCTGTAAATTGGATGGGTTTGGCCTTCGCTTTGAATATATATGTATGCCTAGATCAGTATTCTTCATTTTTAGTTAGGATAGAAGTTGTGGTAATTTGTTCTTACTTTGGGTCTAGAATAATATTGATTTGAGTTTGTGATGATTCAATATTTTGTCATTATGGTTCTATGCATTAGAAATAATATTCTTTCCATATGACATTATGATTGTGTAAATTTTCATGAGCTTTTGACTAGGCCAATGGTGATACAAGTTTGAGATTTATTCTATGCATTATAAAAAATTAGGTTTTAGAAATTTGATTGTTATTCTTCTATTATAGAAGATTTTGTATACACATGTGCGTGCCGCACATGCATCTTCACTAATTAATTAAATGTTTTCTTAATTATTATCGATCTGGTCACACAGGAGTATGGACATTCCAAGCCCAGACCATGTATAGCCTAAATCTAGCCCACAACATCCTTGTAGCTAGAGTGGATGTGTTGGCCACTCCGTCTCTGGCATCTGTTGCCAGACGCCCACACTTGCGTCCTCGAATAGAGACCGAGGAGAGGGCCCATCAAGGTAATCCCCCATATGGTTCCTTGTGGACCATATATAGGGTCTCTGATCCTACTTACTGTATATGCAGATAAATTGCGTCATGCTTAGACGCTTAGTTGATAACTTAGTCGCCAGATTAACGAACCGTAGGAAGGCATTATGATGTTGACTTCAAGGCGGACTCCTCTGAGTTTGAATGTTGCTGCGGTAAGGACGACGACATAATGCAGCGATGCAAATGGACCCGCTATATGGATTGAGGCAAAAGAACCAATGACATAGGAAGAATCATATTACTAGTATGGCAGTACCATTTAGCATTGTAAACAATGCAAGAATGGAACGGGTTAGGTTTGATGTCATTAAAATGCATTACCAATTGATGTCATTAAAATGCATTACCAATACAATGCAATATTTGGAAGAGAAAGTTTAAATGCCATGGAGGCCATAATTAGTCATCCATATCTATGCATGAAGATGCCACAATCAATGGAATTATAATGGTCTTCGAAAAACAAACAGAGGCAAGGAACATAAAAACCATTCTTCACCTAGACAAAAAAATCATGTCTCAGCAATATTAGACGAAGATAAGAAGGAATAGAAAATGCAAAACAATAGCCAAAGGCTAAACCAGTTGAAGGAACCCAAGAAGGAATAGATACGGTTGTACAAGAAAGAAAAGTAATCATTGCAGATGAGCTTCAATCACATGAAAAGAAAGAACTTATGGACTTTCTCTGCTGGAATAAAGATTTTTTCGTATGGTCTTGAAAATATTTAGAAGGCATCCGTTGAGACATAATTAAGCATGACCTAAATATCAACGAACAATTCAAACCAAAGAAGTGGGAGCTAAGAAACATCCTTGAAGATAGAACTCAAGCAACTAATACTGAAGTACAATGGTTGCTAGATGTAAAGGTGGTTAGAGAAGTCATTTCACAACTTGTCTTGCAAACAATGTAATGGTAAGAAAGAAAAATGGAAAATAGCGGATGTGTAGACTTCATAGATTTAAACAAAGCTTTTTCGAAATACAATTTTACATTGCCAAGAATAAATACACTAATTGATTTAGTAGCAGGAAGGCAAATATTAAGTTTCCTAGACTGACCATCAGATCTAGATGAAGGGACAAGACAAAGAAATTAAAAATCAAGCTTCATTCACCTTTCAACACATATTGCTTCACACAAATGTCAGAGTGGCTTCATAATGCCGGAACAACCTTCATATGCATGACCACAACTGTGTTAAAAAAGCAAATTGGAAGAAATATCATGTCTTATGTCGTTGACATAATGGTCATAAGCATGAAGAGAGAAGAACATGTCAAAGACTTACAAGAAACATTTTTCCAATCTTCGTAAAGCAAACGTGAAACTCAATCCTGACAATGCACCTTCGGAATTGAGAAAGGAATTTCAGCAAAATGAATTAATCCAAAACAATGTAAACTACAAGCAATATGAAATACGGCAGTAACTAAAAATATCAGGGAGGTTCAAAAGAAAATAGGAAGATTAGCAGCACTAAATAGTTTCATATATCAAAATCAGCCGAGTGAAGCCTCCCAATATTCCAATGTTTGAAAAGCTCCAAAAGTTGACTTCATATGGGGCAATATTCAACAAGAAGCATTTGATCATATAAAGGAACACTTGTCCAATACAACTACACTTGTCACCCTAATGCCAGGGGCTGATGTAACAAACAACAAGCCACACAAAAGAACAAATACCAATACTTCGTATATGAAGCCTTGTTGGAATCAAAGGAATTCTATTCAGAAATAGAAAAGGAATTATATTCAGAAATAAAAATGATAGCTTACGCAGTAGTCTCAACAAGGAAGTTATAATGCATTACTTCAAGTGCACCCATAATCTTCCCAGCCAATCAACCACTAAAAGTGTATTGCAAGGATGCAAAACCTAAGGAAAATTGGGAAATGGGCAGGTGACTTATCATAGAATTATATCAAGATGAGAGAAGACCAATAATAAAATTGCAAGTACTTGCAGACTTTGCGGCAGATTAGATACCAACCGTGTATCCAAAACAAGAAACATAAGCTAGAATGGACAGTATTTTGTGATGGTTCATGGGGCTTCTCAGCAGCTGGATAATTAGCCGTATTATCTTCTCCCTTAGGAGTCAAGCTCAAATATGCAATAAGTCTCGACTTTTAGTGCACGAATAACATAGTTGAGTACGAAGTAGTACTTTTGGGACTTTGCAAAGCAAGAGCAATGGGTACCAAAAGCTACTCATCAAAATAAATTTACATGTCATAGATTGACATATAGAGAAAGATTACCAAAGCAAGAAATCTAGAATTAGCAAAATATCTCACATTTCTATGTATAACATCATAGGAAAGAAAGCAGACTACATGATATTCACTAAGGTATATGGGGAAACCATCCAAGAGGGAGAACCATGACAGCCAAACCATTCAGGCAAGGGTATTATTGTCTTTTGGCATTATTCGAAAGAAGAATATCATCAATACATGCCCCAAATGCCAAATAATAGCAAGAAAAATCAAAGCACCTGCAACAGACATGCAAATCATTGAACCAACATGGCCACTAGCAAGATGGGGCATCAATATCATAGGCAAATTACCACCCGTGCAAGGGAACTATCAATTTGGAATAATAGTGCTACAATACGTCACAAAATGGATTGAAGCCAAGCCACTGACTAACCACTACTACAAAAAGGTTAATCACCGCTGGGTCCTTCACCAATGGTTACAACACAACCGATGGTGATACCTTTCACTGCCGACTCATGACTTGAGTGGGCCCTTCTGTGTAAACCACCGGAGGAGATAAATGTTTTCACCACTAGTTTGGTGTATGATTTGGCAATGAACCCCATTTTCGATGATCGCCGCCACATCGTGCGTCGAAACGGTGGTGTAGACAATTGTCACCGCCTGTCAATCATACAATAGGCGACGCAGAACTGGCGGAGATAATAAAAACCAATAGCGCTAGTTTGAAAATGGAAGGATGCACCACCATTTCAGCCAGTCGTTAAAGTCACTACAACTATCAATTCGTTCTATGATACGATGGTGCAAGTGGTCGTGGTTTGTAACACCGCGTCGTCCGTCAAGCCAGTTACAGATATGTGTTCGTTGTCATATAATACAATGTCCTTTTTCATTTGAAATATGTGTTGTCCATTAGTGCCCTTCGTTCTAGACTAAAAAACCCTAAGGCCACCGACCGGTCTAAACATTAAGGTCATCCATCGCCAACTATCAGAAAAGAACATTTGCCGTCTCCTCCCACATACCAGCATATTGATCCACTTTGGAGGCTTGGATTCACGGCATTGTTGCCCTACTTGCTAAAGTAAGTTGCAGTTTGTGCCAACCAATACCGTTCTCAAGCTGTGTCGCTATGAGATCGAAAGGCAAGGCATCTTTAGTTAGTCACCTTCAAGAATTAAGCTTCGGTTGCCAAGTTGTACTCAAATAAGAGTTTAACCACATGATTAAGGCAATGGCATTAAAACATTAATGATGAGCATGGGTATCATAATAAAGCAATAATATCCAACTATTCCATACGAAGTCCAAGGTGCTCATGATCGGGAGCATGACTGATATATCAGTTTTACACTCTACGTACAGAGGTTGTAGATCTTTACCGGTGAGCCATAATTTGCCCTTTCGTCCGAGGTGCCCAACTTCTTGACCCACTTCCAAGGAAGTTCGATAGGGTTCTCTATGAAGTTTTTCAAAAGTTTTCCTAACAAGTTAGTAGCCGCTAGGTTTCGATGGCAGGTAGTTCTAGAGCTCCATTCCGAATGGCACATTCCGAGTAGTTTATATACATAGGGATAGAGGCCGCACTATACCCGTCTCCATCTCATCAAGCCCCTTATATGTCTTTCGGTGACCACTAACAAGATAGAATAGGCCATCATACTAGTACTTGACTAAAGCCAGAGCTATATAACACTCATGGTTGTACTATAAGTTCGAGGTTGATGCTTACATATCAGTCCTTACAGAGAAAAACTAGAGTACCATAAAACAACCCAATGCTATAGCATTCTTAAACCATGTTGCTAAAAAGCAAATGTTAAACTATTGTTGCATGTACCATTAATCAGTGTTAAAGAGTTTTTATTAAATAGACAAGCTAGCACAAACTTCCCAAGTTATTCTTGAGGCAAAAGGCACACCCCAAGATTAAACCATGGCTAGACGAAAATTATGTGTAATTATTTTAATTTTCTTCGTTTTGTTCTTTGTCCTTTGTCTCCTAAACGGAGTCGTATGAACTTTTGCTCTTTTTCAATAAAAGCTCACAATCTGTTCGCTTGACTTTTCAGCCGGCTTAAATCCAGGCAGAACAGTGTTTTTTTCTCTCACAAAAAATCAGGCAGCAGTGCATAATCCTGCCAAAACAGTGCATAATCCTGCCAAATGAACATGCCGTCAGTTGGGAGAGATCCCTCCTGTTAACCCTCAAAAAAATAATGTGCAGTAGTCTGAAGCACGGTGGGAAGATCTTCATATTGATATAGTACAGCCAACTGAAGAAAGACATAAAATTGTCAAGCTCCCAGTAAGGATCTTCAGGCTTGACTCCAAACTGGTCAAAGCAATCGCAACTCAGCTCCCATGCGCGGTTAGTAGACAGATGGAAATTGTCATCCTTTTCTTCCTATACTTCTTCAAAGGAAAACTTCTCTAATAATGGTCGTTTTTTTTTTCAGACAGCTCCTTATCCTTATTCTCCATCTTCTCGACAACTTTCAAGTTGTCTTCGGTCAACTTGAAATTATTTTGAACTGTGTTCACCATTTCTTTTTCCTTTGCGGCCAGTTGAGCTTTCAAGCATCTACTTTTTCTAAATAGATACAGCCAAAGCCTCATATTCCAGCGAGAGACGAAGTCCTTGCATTTTGCATAGCAAAACAATCCGCACAAAACAATAAGGTTGCTAAACAGATAGAAGCAAAGAGCCGAAGACACACAAAATAGATGAAACGAAACATTGTCTTAACTTCAAAGTGACAATCCAACCCTCATCTTAATCTTGCTAAAATGCTCGGGATAACTTATAAATTAGTATGGACCGAATATAGCTCCATAAGCAAAAGCCCATGTCACGATGAACGCTTCAACGTATTGGTGATGAGTATATAAGCAGCTTCAATAATAAAGTTTTCTGTAGCTTCAGTAGTAAAGTTTTCTCCTATAAATACGTAAATTGGTAAAGAGTACATATGTTGAGCTACTAAGAAAATAATAACACGTAAGGAAGCTAGAAGATGGGCTAACTAAAATTGAATCGAGTTATTGATTGTTTCATAAAGGCCTTTATGCCTATGTCGATCCTAATCAACCCCCTAGATAAAGACCATATTTATTTTCTCCAAACGTTGATAAGCCGTTAGCCACTCTAACCACGAGTGTCATGGCGCCGCGGCTGTTGTACTTGTGAGTAATCTCATCGGAAATTGAGACCGAGACATCTACTTGTCTGATGTGTACTCTCATAGGACCATGACTAAGAAAACTTTAAAAATACATTTATTATTTGTTCTTCGTGGATATTGATAAATATCAAATATTTTATATTTTTATCTAATACACATATAAAATTTTCAAATAGAGAAAAATGCTGAAAAAATGAATCTGGGTAGGGTACATTCATTTAGTGTCCATGATAGAAACAGATACGAATAAAAATATTCATATTAATTATGAGTTTAAACGAATACGGTTTCGAATAATTTTGATTTTCCCACACCTACAGCAAATGCGTCTTTAATTTGTCGTCTCCGTGAGCCTGTCCGTCGATCAGGCCGGCCAGCAGTAGCCAGTAGGTCGCTTTTAGAAGCTACCCGCAACGAGTATAGTAGCTGATCGATCGACTAGCTGGCTGCCTCTACCGACAGGTACCAAGCAGCTGCTGCTGCTGCCGCTGTGCAGCAGGAGCCGCGCAGCGTGCGGCAGCAGCAAGCACACGTCGCCGTGCTGCAGGGTGATGGGCGCCGGGCGCATGGTACCGTACGCGCTCGGTCGGTGTCGCCGACAGCGGCGCGCGGCCACATGCCGTGTCGCCGTCCGCCATTAACAGCCGTGCTTTCCGGTTCGATCGGGTGCGGGTGCGGCTGGCTCGATCGATCAAGTTGCCATCGCACGCGTCAGTCAAGTCAGTGACATCCCGGTAGGCACTACGCCCAGGACGTGAGCACTCCACTCCATTATTGGTGTTGCTTTGTTTTTGTGCAAATGGCGGCAGTGAAATGTAGGTCGGGTTCTACATATTTGCCTGTCCTGCTGTTTGCACTATATATATTAATTGCTATCAATTCAATTCAGTTCAATTAGCAGCCTGACAGAATGACAGCCTCGGTTCCTGACAAAATTAATCTCAATCAGAGTGTTTTGACGAAATACTAGAGGCAAGCGGCAGCCCACAGAACAACATTTATGCTTAATTTTGTGGGTTGTCACTTAAACCTGCAAAAATTAAACATATATGTGAGTTCACGGCCTAGTCCACTTGCATCCCTAAATATTATATATACCATTACTATGTATACCAACTGATGCATGGGGTAATTTGTGATAGCTTAGTTTTTACGGTAATTGAAGGCTCAATGATCAAGCTACTCATTCCCCAGTTCGATCGCATTTCAATCCATCAGTACCACTGGCTTGTGATTAGAACGACGATATCCCGTCCAAGTTTCAGGTTTACTGCTGCATGCTGTGTAAAATAAAAGGAGAACTGGCCGGCTTGAGACGCGGCTGAAGAATAAAGCACTGTGAATAATTACTTTTTGTGCATAAATGCTACTCCATTATACCAACATTTTGATTTCATTGGCCGAATGCCGATCAACACGGAATGTATATATATATATATATATATATATATATATATATATATATATATATATATATATATATATGTTCAGAACACCACAACTAGTGATTCATAATAAATAGCCGCTGTATTAGGTTTAGCCCTCCCACGAAAAATCAGTGTGCTCTTGCTTGCAATATCGAATTTGATCACCTGTCTCCAACTCCAATATGGACCATTTCTCTTTCAGCGGGATATATATTGCCTTGTTTTGTGAGGCCACATGACTCATGCCTGCTGGCCAATAATTCGTGCAAGAGCAATGACACATATATAGTTGCATTTGAATACTAATTATTTCCAAAGGCCTATATATGACGATGTTCTGAACTGTAAAACCCAGTTAACTGGTATTTTATACCTATATGGTGCCGCATGACTTACATCAAGCACTTATGATTAAAGGACTCTGATCTATTTGGTAGGGCTTCGACTCCTTTCAAAAGAGTTTAGGCTCTGGCTTCTCAATGTACGTAGAGCAGTTTCTCTAATAGTGTTAGAGCTGTTTTGAAAAAAACACTACTCCAGAAACCTAAATCAGTGCCGGTTCAAAACCCCATTTCAGTGGCGGTTTTTGAACCGGCACAACCACTTCGGCAGTGTCGGTTATGCCAAACCGATAGTGATGGCTCGTTACAAATCGGCAGTGATGCTTGAGCCATCACTGCCGGTTTGTGTGCCCAACCGGCAGTGTATGCTTTATATCACTGCCGGTTCTAATTGATCCGACAGTGATTTAATTTTTACAATTTGCATTATATTACAATTACAATTTGCTTTATTACACGATTAATCTGAACATCCACATTGTCAACCCCAAAATAGACAAGTGTTCCTTTAAGCCAATATATTGGATCAATCATCTACAGTACATATAAGACATGTTAATTAACTTGGATGATCTAGTCATACATATGAAACATATATTGATCAACTTACTATGTTTGGATAATTTCGTGGTACTACCGGTAATACCGGATCGAAACCCATCCAAATACAATAACCATTCCAACCAATTTCTTCCGGTGGTGGGAGATTACGACATCCAGCCATCTAGATATTAAATCACATATAAATAACATATACTAAGATTATCTATCCCTCTCTATCTATCTCTCTATCTATCTTTCTCTCTATCTATCTTTCTCTACATATCTATCTATTATCTATATTAAATTTTATATCACATATCAAATAACATATACTAAGATTATCTATCCCTCTCTATCCATCTCTCTATCTATCTATATCTCTATCTATCTTTCTCTACATATCTATCAATCTCCCTATCTAACATATACTAAGACATATCACATAACATCTCAAATAGGCATTTCGTCAAACACCATGGTACCGTGGAGGGAGGTGGACGGAGGTCCGCGGTGCTTGGTGTCGTGGAGGGAGGTCCGCGGTGCTTGGCGTCGTGGCGAGGACGCCGGCGTGGAGCGCCGTCCTCTTGCCTGCTGCGTGTTGCGGCGGCGGCGGCGTTGCTTGGCGTGCTGCGTGTTGCGGCGGCGTGGGCGTGGAGGGCGGCGTCGAGCGGCGGCGGCGAAGACGTGGGCGGCGGCTGAGTGGGTGAAGAATCATGGCCCTAGTTGGTTTCGGCGATTAACGACAATTAGAGATTATTATGGCTAACGTGTGTTTTGCAGAGGCTATGCATAGCTTAGCCATAGTGATCAAGGAGAGTGGGCTCTAATGGTCATCACTTAGCCCCCAAAATGGATATCGTTTCGGTTTTCAGGAGACATGATGAAGACCTAGAATGTTAGGCTAAGTGCCATAAGGAGATGAAGGGCACTTAGAATTAGATAGGGCTTCTCTTTTTACCTTTGACCGTACTATTAAGAGAGGTTGAGATTAGTAGCTTGACTTAGGAAAGCTTCATAATTTAGGTGTGGTGCACACTTGAATTCCTTAGCTCTAAGCAAGCCTATGGTGACCGTAAGATACCCTAGAACAACTTCCATATTCATCACAACGAAAAACGGAGTTGTCAAAATCGTTTTCTGGGCGACGGACGCTCCTGGCAGGGGCGCCGGACGCTGTCCGTCGCGTCGGACAAAGGCGCCGGACGCTGGGTGATTGAGTCCACAGCGTCCGTCAGCCTTCTAGAGGGGTTGTTTTCTGGCTAAGTTTTTCAGGGTCCGTCGGACGCTGTCCGTCGGCCAGGCGTCGGACGCTGGGAAGAGCGTCCGTCGACCTTCCAGAGAGGGTGTTTTTCAACCCTTGCCAGAACTCAGCGTCGGACGCAGTGGTTGAGCGTCCGTCGCCCAGTGACGTAGCGTCCGTCGCTGGGAATAGTGTGTCAGAACTAGCCGTTAGACAGGGCGTCGGACCGTCCGTCGCCTAGGTGCCGGAGCGTCCGTCGCCTCAACTATGAACAGAAACTAGTCGTTGGGCATGCGACGGAGCGTCCGTCACCTAGTCGACGGAGCGTCCGTCGCCAACTTAAATTGCCAGCCCGAGGCAGTTTTCAGAGGGTCTATTTATGGCCCCTCCCACTTCTCTCCCACCTGGCCTTTGCTCATTTGAGTTGCTGAGTTTGTTGAGAAGGTGGAGAAGAGAGCAAGAGCCCTAGAGAGAGAGAGTGATTCGCGAATCCATCCATCCTCTCTCTAGTTCATCCAAGAGTTCAAGTGTGCATCCTCTAGTTGTGAAGCTTGAGTGAGTCAAGCGAAGATCGAGGCTTGTTACTCTTGGTTATCGACATCACCTAGACGGTCCGGTGGTGCTCGGAGGAAGGTGATCGCCGGAGGATTGTCGGCGGCCCTTCTCCATCGACGTTGTGATCAGTTGTGGGCGATTCATCGAGCCGGAGTGGCGAAGAATCAGCCCGTAGAGAGCACTCATCCCTTGCGCGGGATTGAGGGGGAGCTATACCTTGCGAGGTGCTCCAACGAGGACTAGGGGGGAGTGTCGACTCCTCGATACCTCGGCAAAACATCGCAGTGTCAAGCATCTCTTTCCCTAGTTCTTTATTACCGCATTACTTTCCGCACTTGTTCCTTATTTCATACTATAATTGTGTAGGAAGTTTTCTCTTTCCCTTGGCTTGCTACCGCTTTCTAGCTAGGGCACACAAGCGGTAGGCACTAGGGGGTTAATTGGCTCTTTATAGGTTTAATTCTTGTTTAGAAATTAAAAAGAGCCCAATTCACGCCCCTTCTTGGGCATCTTGATCCTTTCAATTGGTATCGGAGCAAGGTTTGCTCTAAGTTAGGCTTCACCGCCTAGAGCAAGATGTCCCATGGGGATGGACCACCTCCCATGTTCGATGGAGACGACTTTCCTTATTGGAAAGTTCGTATGGAGGCCTATCTAGAGGCCGTTGACGTGGGCGTGCTCAAAGCCGCCACAAAGGGAGGCACCCTCTTCGCGGAGGACCTTAACTTTGATAAGCACAATGCCAAGGCGAAGAACATTATCTTTCGTGGCATTAGCAAGGATGTCTTCAACCGAGTGCGTAATGCCAAAGACGCATTTGAGTTGTGGACCACTATTTGTGCACTTCACGAAGGCAGAAAGAGTGAGCGTGAAGAACGCTATCACTTGGTTATGGCTAAGCTCAATTCTTTCTCTATGCATCCAAATGAAAATGCAAATGAAATGTACTCACGACTCAACATTATTGTAGAGGAATTCAATGGGCTCGGTCTCAACCAAATGGAACCGGCCGATGTGGTACGCAAGATTCTTTGTGTCTTGCCCATTGAGAAGTATGGCCACATCGTCACGGTGCTTCACCAAGGAGATCTCTCCGCCGCTACACCAACACAAATTTTGGGCAAGATCAATGCCCATGAGATGTACATGAAGATTGGTGATGGTGGCTCATCTTCCTCCTCCAAGAAGAAAGAAAAAGAGAAGGAGGAAAAGAAGGACTTGGCACTCAAGGCATCCTCCTCGGAGAAGTACAAGATGCAAGTCATGTATGAGAGCACAAGCGATGATGATGATGATGACGATCTCGCTCTCATGGTGAAGAAAACAACCAAAATGTTGAAGAATCTAAGCAAGAATGGAGTCAAGTTTGACTCAAAGAAGAAGAAATTCTTCACAAGCTCTTCAAGAAAGCCCCTCTCCAAGATGGATTGCTACAATTGTGGCAAACTTGGACACTTGGCTCATGCTTGCCCCGAAGAAAAGAAAGACAAGTACAAGAACAAGAAAGCTGACAACAAGTTCAAGTACAACAAGGGCAACAAGGTTGAGTCAAGTGATGAGGAGAAGAAGGATGACAAGCCATTCAAGAAGAAGAAGAATTTCAACTTCCACAAGAAGAAGAAGAATGGAAAAGCCTACATTGTTGGTGATTGGCTCACCGACATTGAAGACTCAAGTGACTCATCCGGAGATGAAAGTGAAGAAGAGAAGGTGGCCGCCTTGGTGATTGGTTCATCTACTCCACCGCCACCCCCTCCATCATCTCTGGGTTCATCCTCTACACACATATGCCTCATGGCTAAAGGTGACAAAAAGGTACAAAAAGAGGATAGTGATGATGAGGCTAGCTCTAGTGATGATAGTGATGATGAGTTTGAGGCACCTTCCTATGATGAGCTAATTGTAATTTGCAACAAATATACTAAGCTCATTAGGAAGTATAAAGGTAAAAGTGAATCACTAGAGAAAGCCAATGATAACTTGCATGCTAAGCTTGATGACTTGTCTAGTGCTAATGATGAATTGAAGCTTGAGAACAAATCTCTATCATCTAGCACTAGGGAGCTCAAAGCCTCACTCAAGCAAGCTAATGAGAAACATGATAAGCTTGAGAGGTCAACACAAGAGCTCCATACAAGATACAACTTGCTAAAAGATGACTACAACCAAGTTAAGGATGAAGATGGCACACTTGTGATAGCTAATGAATTGCTTTCAAATGATCTTGCTACACATGTTGCTATTAACCCGGTTGTTAAGTGTGATATAGCTACTTCTTGTGAGGACTTGCTTGATGAAGTTGCTAGTGAGCAAAATGCTAAGTGCAAGGGCAAGAAGGTAGTTGAGGCCGACAAGCATGATGACTATGTGAAGATGAGGCAAGAAAACTTCAAGCTCAAGGAAGAGCTAATCAACCTCAAGGAAAGCAAGCCACTCACTATCAAGTCGGCCAAACAAGATGACAAAGATGCAATGACCTTGATCAACTCTCTCAAAGAGGAAAATGCAAAGCTCAAGGTTGAGAAGATCAAGCTTACAAGTGGATTGGAGAAGTTCACCAAGGGCTACAATCTTCAAAGTGAGCTCTTGATGAACACTATCATGAAGATCGACAAGACCGGCATTGGCTTCATGGAGAACCAAATCATGAAGGCCAAGGTCAAGATAGAAGCCAAGAACTATTACAAGAACAAGGCTATGAGAAGCAACTATGACACACCAAAGCCCAAGAAGTGCTTTGGATGTGGTCAAGAAGGTCACTTTCAATCTCAATGCAAGACTCCACCTCCCAAGACCTTGCCCAAGCACATAAGGCCTTTCGCTCATGATGCACACTTCATCATCATCAAGGACTCCAAGGGTAGACCTCAAGTTGTATTTCTTGGTCCTAAGATGAAGAACAAGCCCAAAGCGCTATGGGTTGCTAAGAAATTGGTGGACAAGGCTATGGGACCTCGCCAAGTGTGGGTTCCCAAACAACAAGCTTAACTCCAAGTTGCTTGTGTGTAGGTGAACTACAAGACCGGTGGAAGTCATTGGGTGATTGATAGTGGATGCACTCAACATATGACCTGTGACTCCCGGATGTTCACCACACTTGAGGAAGATTGTGAAGGGCAAGACAAGATTACCTTTGGGGACAATTCCAAAGGCAAAGTGCAAGGTCTAGGCAAAGTGGCAATCTCAAATGATCAATCAATATCAAATGTCTTGCTAGTACAATCATTGAGCTTCAATTTGCTATCGGTGGGACAACTATGTGATCTTGGTTTCCAATGTCTCTTCACTCCAAATGAGGTAGTTGTGTCCAAGATTGAAGATTCATCATTGATATTCAAAGGGTTTCGGCACAACAATCTCTACCTAGTGGACTTCACCTCAAATGAAGCTAGTTTGCAAACATGTCTATTCTCCAAGAATTCTTTGGGTTGGCTATGGCATAGAAGATTAGCACATGTGGGAATGTCAACTTTGAAGAAGCTTGTCAAGAAGGAATTGGTTAGAGGTGTGAAGGATGTGGTGTTTGAGAAAGACAAACTTTGTAGTGCATGTCAAGCCGGCAAGCAAGTAGCAAACACTCATCCAACCAAAGCTTTCATGTCAACCTCAAGAGTCCTAGAGCTACTCCACATGGATCTATTTGGACCTACCACCTATGCTAGCCTTGGCGGCAATCTCTTTTGCTTGGTGCTAGTTGATGACTACTCTAGATACACTTGGGTGTTCTTTCTTCAAGACAAGGGAGAAACTCAATCAATATTCAAGAAGTTTGCAACTAGAGCCCAAAATGAGTTTGATGTGAAGATCAAGAAGATAAGAAGTGACAATGAGACCGAGTTTGTGAACACCAAGATTGAAGACTATTGTAATGAAGTTGGGATCAAGCATGAAGTATCCGCCACCTATACTCCTCAACAAAATGGTGTAGTAGAGAGGAAAAACCGGACACTTATCACTCTTGCAAGATCAATGCTTGATGAATACAACACCCCCGAGAAGTTTTGGACCGAAGCAATCAACACCGCATGCTATGCGGCCAACTGGCTATTTGTCCAAAGGTTTCTCAAGAAGACCCCCTATGAGCTTGTGAATGGAAAGAAACCGGACATATCCTTTTTCCGAGTGTTTGGTTGCAAAGTATACATCTACAAGAAGCGCCAACACTTGGATAAGTTCCAAAGAAGATGTGACATTGGTTTCTTAGTTGGGTATTCACATAAATCCAAGGCATACCATGTATTTATCAAAGCCACCGGCTTAGTTGAAGAAACATATGACTTGGAGTTTGATGAAACTAATGGCTCTCAAGAAGAGCATGAAAATCTTGATAATGTAGGTGATGAACCCTTGAGGGAGGCAATGAAGAACATGCCAATTGGTGCTATCAACCCGCAAGAGGTGGAAGAAGTTGAAGATGAAGCAAATCAGGATCCTTCTCCACCCCACACGCCTCAAGCTGATGAAGGAGATCATGTGAGGGAAGCTCAAGAAGACACTCACATCCCTCAAGATCAAGCCGAGGCCGAAGCAAGCAATGTTGAAGCACCGCAACCTCCTCCCCAAGTGATCAATAGAAGATCTACACCTATGCTTCAAGCACATCCTCAAGACCTCATCATAGGGAGTCCATCAAGGGGGGTAACAACTCGATCTAAACTTGCTTCTTATGTTGAACATCACTCCTTTGTTTCCTTTGTTGAGCCTTTTAGTGTGGAAGATGCACTTGCAGATCTAGATTGGGTGAATGCCATGCACGAAGAGTTGAACAACTTCACCTGGAACGAAGTTTGGACACTAGTAGAAAAGCCCAAAGGAGCAAGAATCATTGGCACCAAGTGGGTGTTTAGGAACAAGCAAGATGATCAAGGCGTGGTTGTGAGAAACAAGGCAAGATTGGTGGCAAAGGGGTTCTCCCAAGTTGAAGGCTTGGATTTTGGGGAGACCTTTGCACCGGTTGCAAGACTAGAAGCCATTCGTATCCTTTTGGCATATGCTTCACACCATAAAATGAAACTTTTTCAAATGGATGTGAAGAGTGCCTTTCTTAATGGTTTCATTAATGAACTTGTTTTTGTCTCACAACCTCCGGGGTTTGAAGACCCAAATTGTCCTAATCATGTGTATAGGTTGTCCAAGGCACTCTATGGATTGAAGCAAGCTCCTAGAGCTTGGTATGAGAGGCTAAGGGATTTCCTACTCAAGAAGGGCTTCAAGATCGGGAAAGTGGATACCACACTCTTCACCATGGTGCTAGATGGAGAAATCTTTGTTTGCCAAGTATATGTCGATGACATTATATTTGGATCAACAAACCAAGGTCATAGCAAGGAATTTGGTGCTTTGATGTCCAAGGAGTTCGAGATGTCGATGATTGGCGAGCTAACCTTCTTCCTTGGCTTCCAAGTGAAGCAATTGAGGGATGGCACTTTCATATCTCAAGAGAAGTACACTTATGATGTGCTCAAGAAATTCAAGATAGAGGATTGCAAGCCAATCAAAACACCTATGCCTACTAATGGGCATCTCGATCTCGATGAGGGAGGTAAACCGATCGACCAAACTCTCTATCGTTCTATGATCGGTAGTTTACTTTATGAAAGGATCAAGATGCCCAAGAGGGGGGTGAATTGGGCTCTTTTTAATTTCTAAACAAGAATTAGACCTATAGAGAACCAATTAACCCCCTAGTGCCTACCGCTTGTGTGACCTAGCTAGAAAGCGGTAACAAGGCAAAGGAAAACGAAAACTCCCTACACAATTCTAGTAAGAAATGAAAGACAAGTGCGGAAAGTAACGCGGTAATAAAGAGCTAGGGAAAGAGATGCTTGACACGGCGATGTTTTGCCGAGGTATCGAGGAGTCGACACTCCCCCCTAGTCCTCGTTGGAGCACCTCGCAAGGTATAGCTCCCCCTCAATCCCGCGCAAGGGATGAGTGCTCTCTTCGGGCTGATTCTTCGCCACTCCGGCTCGGTGAATCGCCCACAACCGATCACACACGTCGATGGAGAAGGGCCGCCGACAATCTTCCGGCGATCACCTTCCTCCGAACACCACCGGACCGTCTAGGTGATGTTGATCACCAAGAGTAACAAGCCTCGATCTTCGCTTGACTCACTCAAGCTTCACAACTAGAGGATGCACACTTGAACTCTTGGATGAACTAGAGAGAGGATGGATGGATTCGTGAATCACTCTCTCTCTCTCTCTAGGGCTCTTCCTCTCTTCTCAACCTTCTCAACGAACTCAGCAACTCAAATGAGCAAAGGCCCGGTGGGAGAGAAGAGGGCGGGGCTATAAATAGACCCTCTGAAAACTACCTCGGGCTGGCATTTTAAGTTGGCGACGGACGCTCCGTCGACTAGGCGACGGACGCTCCGTCACATTCCCAACGGCTAGTTTCTGTTCATAATTGAGGCGACGGACGCTCCGACGCCTAGGCGACGGACGCTCCGACGCCTAGGCGACGGACGCTCCGACGCCTCTGTCTAACGGCTAGTTCTGACACAGTGTTCCCAGCGACGGACGCTACGTCACTGGGCGACGGACGCTCAGCCACAGCGTCCGACGCTGAAAACTGGCTAGGGTTTGAAAACACCCTCTCTGGAAGGCCGACGGACGCTCTTCGCAGCGTCCGACGCCTCGCCGACGGACAGCGTCCGACGCACCCTGAAAACCTTAGCCAGAAAACAACCTCTCTGGAAGGCCGACGGACGCTGTGGACTCAACCACCCAGCGTCCGGCGCCTTTGTCCGACGCGTCGGACAGCGTCCGGCGCCACTGCCAGGAGCGTACGTCGCCTAGAAAATGATTTTGACAACTCCGTTTTTCGACGCGATGAATATGGAAGTTGTTCTAGGCTATCTTACGGTCACCATAGGCTTGCTTAGAGCTAAGGAAGTCAAGTGTGCACCACATCTAAACAAGAAGCTTTCCTAAGTCAAGCTAGTAGTCTCAACCCCTCTTAATAGTATGGTCAAAGGTAAAAAGAGAAGCCCTATCTAATTCTAAGTGCCCTTCATCTCCTTATGACACTTAGCCTATCATTCTAGGGTCTTCATCATGTCTCCTTAACAACCGAAACGATATCCATCTTGGGAGCTAAGTGATGACCTTTAGAGCCCATTTTCCTTAATCACCATGGCTAGGCTACGCATAGCCTCTGTAAAACACATGTTAGCCATAATAATCTTAAATTGTCGTTAATTACCGAAACCAACTAGGGCCATGATTCTTCAATCTCCCCCTTTTTGGTGATTGACGACAATAGAACCTCGAGTATGGATAAGAGTTTTGGTTAAGAATCGAGGGTGACTTGGAATGGTTGAGCAAGGGTTAGTAAGAAGGTAATGAAGCACACTTGCTCACCCAAGCCAAATCACAAAACATGGTACTTATGGATATGAATGAAGAAGCGGTACCTGATGATATTCTCAAAGGATGTATCGGAGTAAAACACGGAAGCTCAAATATCGTTAGGCAAAGAGATATATCATGAACATGAAACAACTCACAAGATATATTAGAGAAACACAAGAGTCTGTCACATGCAACCATATATACATCAACAATCATCACATCACTCATATAGACAAATGCATAAAAGAAACATGATGAAAGAGTATGGGGAAATAAAGCATACAAAGATCCAAAACCCTCCCCCTATCTCTATACTCGACCCTCTCTCCCCCTTTGGCGTCTAGCACCAAAAACTACGCGTCTGGGGCTGGAGAAGAAGGCGAAGTAGCAGCAGCTTGGCGATCCAGCATAATGAAGTCCTGAAGGTCGGACTCGTCTGACTCATCTGACACGGTCTCTGCTGGTGTAGGTGCAACTGGGGTGGCCTCTGAAGCTGTCACTGGCACCTCTGGAGCTGCGGTCTCAACTGACTGTCGTTGAGACTCTGCTGGTGCCTCGGACGGTCCTGCCTCAGTAGTAGTGGGCCTGGGGGCCCGACGAGTGAAAACTCGAGGCGAGGGGGACGTGGTCACTGCTAGTGCCACTAGGACACTGCCGCTGCAACCTCTGCAGGCTGAGTCTGACCAGGAGAGGACAATGCCACTGTAACCTCATCTGCTAATGATATGGCATCCGTCTGAACGGCAGCTGGAGGTGTGGTGACTGTCTGTGCCGACTGCTCAGGTGCGATCTCCGACGACGCAACTGAGGACTGGTGAGTGCCTGTCGCCGGAGATCCACTGCGGTCTCTGGAGCTGGTGTGACCTGCTGAGGTGCTCCTGGGGAGTCTTCTCCCGTGATCTCCAGGTATGAAGCAGACAGATCTCGCGAGGCCTCTGCTAGTGTAGTTCCCCGGGTAGGAGTGAATCCCGTCTGGAACTCTCCGGGTGAACCTATCCAAGAGGACACCTGGGTCCTCGGAGTCTGGTACTCTGGAGAAGCTGCTGGCTGGAAAGGAGGTGTAGCTGGTGCCTGACTCTGCTGTCCTCTGGACGGTAACGCTGGAGTGGGCACCACTACTACTGGAGGTTGCGGTGGCGGAGAGGTGAACTGCTGCTGCTGATAGACTGCGGGCAACTGAAAGTGTGGCGTCGAGGTCTGCCCGGAGCTAGAGGCCAAAGACGCTCAAGTAGAAGAGTCTAAGTCTTCTGGATCTCTGCCTGCTGGAGCTGGTAGGCTAGGAACTGGCGCTGGAACTCATCCTGCCTAGCCTGTGTCTGTGCCTGAGCGGCCAGCTGCTGCTCAGTGAGCCTCCGTAGGTCTGCAGCCTGTCGTCTCTGCTCCTCTGCCTGACGAGATTGCTCCTCCTGCATCCTCGAGAGTATAGAAAGCAAGGTAGCCTCTGAGGAGCTGGAGCCTGGAGCTGGAGCTGCTGCAGCTGTGCCTGACCACCAGCCTCATGGTCATGTGTCATAGGTGTATACTCGTGCACGGGCTGGTAGTCCTCGTCCGAGCTGTCAGAGTCGAGATCCTCTCTAAACACTGTCTCTGTAGCTGTATCGATCTCGGGTCCAAACCAGCTAGCTCTGCCTGAGCTATCTGCTCAACTGTGGCATCGGCGACCTCGGCTGACTGTGGTGGCACTCCGGCCTGTCTCGTGCCTGGTCTGTAAGCTCTGCTGGGGCGAGGTAGCTGCCCATGAGCTACAAGCTGGCTCATCGAATAGACAGGAAACTCTGTAGCTGACCTCGTGAGGGTGACTCTCATAACCCCTGACCCATCTTGGCAACTACCAAGTAAGAGATCCAATGTGCGAACTGTAGCTGCCAATGACCTCTAAATCCAGCAGCTATGATGTCCTCGAGCTCGCTCACTATCAGATCCCATAGATCGAACTGCTCTTTCCGGACAATGTGAGCTAGGAGCCAAAGCTGAAGTCGAGTGATAGTATCCCTAGCTCCAATCCTGGGTAGAATGGTCCGTCTGAGAACCTCGTGGAGGATCCGAGCCAGAGGAGTGAGGTCTCGTGGCGTACGACTCGAACCTCAGTGAACGGCTGCTGAAAACACGGACTAACAAAGTCTGTGGATGGCACTATGCCATCGTGAGGTCGGTGAGGAGCCTCCTGATCCCCATAGCAAAGACTGTGGATCCTGGTAGGTGAAGATCCAAGGTGAAAGAGCTCTCAGAACCTGGCAGCTGTAACCCTGAAGTCACGTCCCTTATATGCGAAGTGAAGGAACTCGTGATCAGGTGAGATCCACAGAGAGGCGTAGAACTGATACACCCACTCCTTCTGATATGCCCCTGAGCGACCCATCAGATCTGTCAATCCCTGGATGTACTGAGATGCTGCAGGATCTCTGGACCGCCGATCCCCTCGATCTGAGTAGCTGGGCACACTCTATGGGCCCTGAGGGGAGCATCGGTGTCAACATACGCTCGGTAGAAGTCCTCGTGCACTGTGGTATAGAAGTCTGGTCCGGCACGGGGGTCCCTCTGAGGTGGAAACCAGTACTGGAAGTCGATGAACCGAAGCATCTGAACTTGCTTCGCTGCAAGTGTCCTGACCTGGTGCCTCACGGGGTCTGGGAGCGGGGTCCTGGAGGGCTGGGTGGTGCACCTGAGCCTCGGGAACGAGTAACACGATGGCTCATCAGCTCTCCAATGGTAGAGTGGCATGCGGCTCTTGTCGGCTCAGTCGCTGGGACTGGCTCTGTAGCTGTGCCTCTGTAGCCTCGACTGGCTCTGACACTGGAGGTGGAGGGGACTCACTACGCGCTCCACGGCGAGGTGAGAGCCTCAAGCCGGCGCAACGTCCTCCTCGCTCAGCTCTCTCGGCTGCCTCTCTACTGCAAGAGCGGCTACTGAATCCGGATCCATGGCCGGCCTCTTGCGCTTCCTCGAGATAACCTTCTGTTTGCCCTTCCCGCGGTCAGTGGGTGGACGCGGTGGAGGTGGAGGGTCACCACCACTACCGGGGACGGGACCTGCATTCTTGTCCTGGCCATTTTCCAAACTCAGCAAACCACTGACAGGAAAACTCAACAATCAAAGCACAGCTCCACTGCCAACCAGACACTGTCCCTGATCCTCTGGAACCAAACAGATCAAAGAGTGGCATGCCGGCCCTGGACTGTCCTCGGAGGCTTTGCCTCGATCCGTACTCGCGGGCTTTGCCCCGAGTTCACTAACACTGCCCACTGTCTGAATCTCTGATCAACTGACCAAACTGACCCTGCTCGTCAGAGATAGATAGAGATATAAACCATAAGCATATAACTAGAAAGGGAAGGAGTCTATAGAAGCATGAAATTAGGAAAGAATAGAATCGATGATAGCCACTACCATACCTCGAGCAACTGATCAAAATGGGAGAAGAGAAGTGAATCCCGATCGATCAGTCGAAAACGGCAATCCGCACTTTACAAACCTCAAGCTAACCAAGACAAAAGAGGAGTTTAGGATTGGCACTGAAATAGATGAGATGAAATGAAGTACGGAAGGAAGTGATCTAAGGCAGTTAGGGTTTGCAACCTTGATCTGCAGCCGTGGACGAAGGAAATGCCAAGTAGTGCCTTGAAGGAGATCCTCACGGAGCACCAGACGCTCCTTTACAGGAAGAAACGCAGGGGAGCGGCGGCGCTTGGCAGGTGGCGGCGCAAGGACGCGTGGCGGCGCTAGGGAGGTGTGGCGGTGCAGACAGGAGGCGACGCAGGTGCGGGCGGCGCTAAGGAGGTGTGGCAGCGCAGGACTAGAGGGGATCTCACTGCGACGCAGGGGGCAGCACGGCGGAGGGGCTCAACGGCGGTTAGGGTTTGCAACACGGCGCGGCGGCGAACTGAGATCGAACAGAGAAACAGAGGAAGAGATCGGGGTTTTCAAAAAAAATTTCGCCGATTAGTTCGCGACGGACGGTCCGACGCATAGGCGACGGACGCTCCGTCGGCATGCGCCGGACGCTCGGGGAGCGTCCGACGGCATCGTCCGTCGGGCTTCCAGAGCCGATTTGGAACGCCCAGCCGCATTGACCGCGACGGACGCTCCGCGGCAGACGCTTAGGAGAGCGTCCGTCGCCCTTTTTGCGGGCAAGGTTAATCTCCGGACGATCGCGACGGACGCTGAGGCAATTGACACCGAGCGTCCGTCGGCAGCGTCCGACGCATAAAAAGTGGAATTTTTCAAATTTTCTTTTTGCGTCTTTCTCCCAACCAAGTTCCAATCCCAATAAGATCCAAATAACACTTGATTGGACTTGATATGAGAACCATCTCTCAAACACTCATTTTCAATTATTTTGCCATAGGCTTAAATTTAGTTTTTAGCTCAAAATATTCAAATGGAAGCGCCAAGGAGTCATCATATGACCACAAGAGGGGGTAAATGAGGAACTTGAGCTTGGAATGCTCCCCCTAAGTGGACAATCATAGAGGATGCTCAAGAAACTTAACCGAAAAGGAAAGGGCAAACAACACACATGCAAATGCTTATGCAAAACGAAAAGTGAACCTAGGTTGCCTGCAAGTTTAAATCGCGGTTAAGCTTTGTCACACGCTTTGAGGACGGTTATCTTAACCGTGTTAGCCAAGCCTATGTGCATTACCAAATTAAACATGTTATATTACACATGAATGCAAGGTTCACACAAGATCATCTTTTAGTGAAATTAGAGTGATCAAGCACATTTAACTCGCTTCTCAACCTACAAAAGGTTGTTTCATCGAGTGGTTTAGTGAAGATATCCGCCAATTGCTCTTCGCTCTTAACTCCAACTAGTGTTATCTCTTTCCTAGCCACATGATCTCTAAGAAAGTGATGGCGAATATCTATGTGCTTGGTGCGAGAGTGTTGAACCGGGTTGTTTGCAAGCTTTACGGCGCTTTCATTATCACACAAAAGTGGAACTTCTTTTAAAAACACGCCATAATCAAAGAGTGTTTGGGTCATATATAAGATTTGTGCACAACTTGCTCCCATGGCAATGTATTCCGCTTCGGCGGTTGACAATGCCACACTATTTTGCTTCTTTGAGGAACAAGAAACAAGTGATCTTCCTAGCATGTGGCACCCGCCGAGGTACTCTTCCTATCAACCTTACACCCGGCGTAATCCGAATCGGAATAGCCAACTAGTTGGAAGGGAGCTCCTTTGGGATACCAAAGACCCATGCTAGGGGTCTGCCTTAAGTACCTAAGGATTATTTTAACCGCACAAAGGTGCGAGTCCTTAGGGTTTGCTTGAAATCTAGCACACATACACACACTAAACATGATATCCGGCCTAGAAGCGGTGAGGTAAAGTAAGCTACCGATCATAGAACGATATAGAGTTTGGTCGATCGGTTTACCTCCCTCATCGAGATCGAGATGCCCATTTGTAGGCATTGGGGTCTTGATTGACTTGCAATCCTCCATCTTGAATTTCTTGAGCACATCATAAGTGTACTTCTCTTGAGATATGAAGGTGCCCTCCCTCAATTGCTTCACTTGGAAGCCTAGGAAGAAGGTTAGCTCGCCAATCATCGACATCTCGAACTCCTTGGACATCAATGCACCAAATTCCTTGCTATGACCTTGGTTTGTTGACCCAAATATAATGTCATCGACATATACTTGGCAAACAAAGATCTCTCCATCTAGCACCTTGGTGAAGAGTGTGGTGTCCACTTTCCCGATCTTGAAGCCCTTCTTGAGTAGGAAGTCCCTTAGCCTCTCATACCAAGCTCTTGGAGCTTGCTTCAATCCATAGAGTGCCTTGGACAACCTATACACATGATTAGGACAATTTGGGTCTTCAAACCCGGGAGGTTGTGAGACAAAAACAAGTTCATTAATGAAACCATTAAGAAAGGCACTCTTCACATCCATTTGAAAGAGTTTGATTTTATGGTGTGAAGCATATGCCAAAAGGATACGAATGGCTTCTAGTCTTGCAACCGGTGCAAAAGTCTCCCCAAAATCCAAGCCTTCAACTTGGGAGAACCCCTTTGCCACCAATCTTGCCTTGTTTCTCACAACCACGCCTTGATCATCTTGCTTGTTCCTAAACACCCACTTGGTGCCAATGATTCTTGCTCCTTTGGGCTTTTCCACTAGTGTCCACACTTCGTTCCGGGTGAAGTTGTTCAACTCTTCGTGCATGGCGTTCACCCAATCCGGATCCGCAAGTGCATCCTCCACACTAGAAGGCTCAACAAAGGAAACAAAAGAGTGATGTTCAACATAAGAAGCAAGTTTAGATCGTGTTGTTACCCCCCTTGATGGACTCCCTATGATGAGATCTTGAGGATGTGCTTGAAGCATAGGTGTAGATCTTCTATTGATCACTTGGGGAGGAGGTTGCGGTGCTTCAACATTGCTTGCTTCGGCCTCGGCTTGATCTTGAGGGATGTGAGTGTCTTCTTGAGCTTCCCTCACTTGATCTTCCTCATCAACTTGAGGCGTGTGAGGTGGAGAAGGATCTTGATTCGCTTCATCTTCAACTCCTTCCACCTCTTGTGGGTTGATAGCACCAATTGGCATGTTCTTCATGGCCTCCCTCAAGGGTTCATCACCTACATCATCAAGATTTTCATGCTCTTCTTGAGAGCCATTAGTTTCATCAAACTCCAAGTCATACGTTTCTTCAACTAAGCCGGTGGCTTTGTTAAATACACGGTATGCCTTGGATTTAAGTGAATACCCAACTAAGAAACCAATGTCACATCTTCTTTGGAACTTGCCCAAGTGTTGGCGCTTCTTGTAGATGTACACTTTGCAACCAAACACTCGGAAAAAGGATATATCCGGTTTCTTTCCATTCACAAGCTCATAGGGGGTCTTCTTGAGAAGCCTTTGGACAAATAGCCGGTTGGCCGCGTAGCATGCGGTGTTGATTGCTTCGGCCCAAAACTTCTCGGGGGTGTTGTATTCATCAAGCATTGATCTTGCAAGTGTGATGAGTGTCCGGTTCTTCCTCTCTACTACACCATTTTGTTGAGGAGTATATGTGGCGGATACTTCATGCTTGATTCCAACTTGATCACAATAGTCTTCAATCTTGGTGTTTACAAACTCGGTCCCATTGTCACTTCTTATCTTCTTGATCTTCACATCAAATTCATTTTGGGCTCTAGTTGCAAACTTCTTGAATATTGATTGAGTTTCTCCCTTGTCTTGAAGAAAGAACACCCAAGTGTATCTAGAGTAGTCATCAACTACCACCAAGCAAAAGAGATTGCCGCCAAGGCTAGCATAGGTAGTAGGTCCAAAAAGATCCATGTGGAGTAGCTCTAGAACTCTTGAGGTTGACATGAAAGCTTTGGTTGGATGAGTGTTTGCTACTTGCTTGCCGGCTTGACACGCACTACAAAGTTTATCTTTCTCAAACACCACATCCTTCACACCTCTAACCAATTCCTTCTTGACAAGTTTCTTCAAAGTTGACATTCCCACATGTGCTAATCTTCTATGCCATAGCCAACCCAAAGAACTCTTGGAGAAAAGACATGTTTGCAAACTAGCTTCATTTGAGGTGAAGTCCACTAGGTAGAGATTATTGTGTCGAAACCCTTTGAATATCAATGATGAATCTTCGATCTTGGACACAACTACCTCATTTGGAGTGAAGAGACATTGGAAACCAAGATCACATAGTTGTCCCACGGATAGCAAGTTGAAGCTCAATGATTGTACTAGCAAGACATTTGATATAGATTGATCATTTGAGATTGCCACTTTGCCTAGACCTTGCACTTTGCCTTTTGAATTGTCCCCAAAGGTAATCTTGTCTTGCCCTTCACAATCTTCCTCAAGTGTGGTGAACATCCGGGAGTCACCGGTCATATGTTGAGTGCATCCACTATCAATCACCCAATGACTTCCACCGGTCTTGTAGTTCACCTACACACAAGCAACTTGGTGTTAGGCTTGTTGTTTGGGAACCCACACTTGGCGAGGTCCCATAGCCTTGTCCACCAACTCCTTAGCAACCCATAGCACTTTGGGCTTGTTCTTCATCTTTGGACCGAGAAAAACAACTTGAGGTCTACCCTTGGAGTCCTTGTTGATGATGAAGTGTGCATCATGAGCGAAAGGCCTTATGTGCTTGGGCAAGGTCTTGGGAGGTGGAGTCTTGCATTGGGATTGTAGATGACCCTCTTGACCACATCCAAAGCACTTCTTGGGTTTGGGCTTTGGTGTGTCATAGTTGCTTCTCATAGCCTTGTTCTTGTAATAGTTCTTGGCTTCTATCTTGACCTTGGCCTTCATGATTTTGTTCTCCTTGAACCCAATGCCGGTCTTCATGATAGTGTTCATCAAGAGCTCACTTTGAAGGTTGTGGCCCTTGGTGAACTTCTCCAATCCACTTGTAAGCTTGATCTTCTCAACCTTGAGCTTTGCATTTTCCTCTTTGAGAGACTTGATCAAGGTCATTGCATCTTTGTCATCTTGTTTGGCCGACTTGATAAGGAGTGGCTTGCTTGCCTTGAGGTTGATTAGCTCTTCCTTGAGCTTGGAGTTTTCTTGCCTCATCTTCACATAGTCATCATGCTTGTCGGCCTCAACTACCTTCTTGCCCTTGCACTTTGCATTTTGCTCACTAGCAACTTCATCAAGCAAGTCCTCACAAGAAGTAGCTATATCACACTTAACAACCGGGTTAATAGCAACATGTGTAGCAAGATCATTTGAAAGCAATTCATTAGCTATCACAAGTGTGCCATGTTCATTTTTAACTTGGTTGTAGTCATCTTTTAGCAAGTTGTACCTTGAATGGAGCTCTTGTGTTGACCTCTCAAGCTTATCATGTTTCTCATTTACTTGCTTGAGTGAGGCTTTGAGCTCCCTAGTGCTAGATGAGAGAGATTTATTCTCAAGCTTCAATTCATCATTAGCACTAGTCAAGTCATCAAGCTTAGCATGCAAGTTACCATTTGCTTTCTCTAGTGATTCACTTTTGCCTTTATACTTCCTAATGAGCTTAGTGTATTTATTGCAAATTTCAATTAGCTCATCATAGGAAGGTGCCTCAAACTCATCATCACTATCATCACTAGAGCTAGCCTCATCATCACTATCCTCTTTTTGTACCTTTTTGTCACCTTTAGCCATGAGGCATAGGTGTGTAGAGGATGAACCCAGAGATGATGGAGGGGGTGGCGGTGGAGTAGATGAACCAATCACCAAGGCGGCCACCTTCTCTTCTTCACTTTCATCTCCGGATGAGTCACTTGAGTCTTCAATGTCGGTGAGCCAATCACCAACAATGTAGGCTTTTCCATTCTTCTTCTTCTTGTGGAAGTTGAAATTCTTCTTCTTCTTGAATGGCTTGTCATCCTTCTTCTCCTCATCACTTGACTCAACCTTGTTGCCCTTGTTGTACTTGAACTTGTTGTCAGCTTTCTTGTTCTTGTACTTGTCTTTCTTTTCTTCGGGGCAAGCATGAGCCAAGTGTCCAAGTTTGCCACAATTGTAGCAATCCATCTTGGAGAGGGGCTTTCTTGAAGAGCTTGTGAAGAATTTCTTCTTCTTTGAGTCAAACTTGACTCCATTCTTGCTTAGATTCTTCAACATTTTGGTTGTTTTCTTCACCATGAGAGCGAGATCGTCATCATCATCATCATCGCTTGTGCTCTCATACACGACTTGCATCTTGTGCTTCTCCGACGAGGATGCCTTGAGAGCCAAGTCCTTCTTTTCCTCCTTCTCTTTTTCTTTCTTCTTGGAGGAGGAAAATGAGCCACTATCACCAATCTTCATGTACATCTCATGGGCATTGATCTTGCCCAAAATTTGTGTTGGTGTAGCAGCGGAGAGATCTCCTTGGTGAAGCACCGTGACGATGTGGCCATACTTCTCAATGGGCAAGACACAAAGAATCTTGCGTACCACATCGGCCGGTTCCATTTGGTTGAGACCGAGCCCATTCAATTCCTCTACAATAATATTTAGTCGTGAGTACATTTCATTTGCATTTTCATTTGCATGCATAGAGAAAGAATTGAGCTTAGCCATAACCAAGTGATAGCGTTCTTCACGCTCACTCTTTGTGCCTTCGTGAAGTGCACAAATAGTGGTCCACAACTCAAATGGGTCTTTGGCATTACGCACTCGGTTGAAGACATCCTTGCTAATGCCACGAAAGAGTATGTTCTTTGCCTTGGCATTGTGCTTTTGAAAGTTGAGGTCCTCCGCGAAGAGAGTACCTCCCTTTGTGGCGGCTTTGAGCACGCCCACGTCAACGGACTCTAGGTAGGCCTCCATACGAACTTTCCAATAAGGAAAGTCGTCTCCATTGAACATGGGAGGTGGTCCATCCCCATGGGACATCTTGCTCTAGGCGGTGAAGCCTAATTTAGAGCAACCTTGCTCCGATACCAATTGAAAGGATCAAGATGCCCAAGAGCGGGGGTGAATTGGGCTCTTTTTAATTTCTAAACAAGAATTAGACCTATAGAGAACCAATTAACCCCCTAGTGCCTACCGCTTGTGTGACCTAGCTAGAAAGCGGTAACAAGGCAAAGGAAAACGAAAACTCCCTACACAATTCTAGTAAGAAATGAAAGACAAGTGCGGAAAGTAACGCGGTAATAAAGAGCTAGGGAAAGAGATGCTTGACACGGCGATGTTTTGCCGAGGTATCGAGGAGTCGACACTCCCCCCTAGTCCTCGTTGGAGCACCTCGCAAGGTATAGCTCCCCCTCAATCCCGCGCAAGGGATGAGTGCTCTCTTCGGGCTGATTCTTCGCCACTCCGGCTCGGTGAATCGCCCACAACCGATCACACACGTCGATGAAGAAGGGCCGCCGACAATATTCCGGCGATCACCTTCCTCCGAACACCACCGGACCGTCTAGGTGATGTCGATCACCAAGAGTAACAAGCCTCGATCTTCGCTTGACTCACTCAAGCTTCACAACTAGAGGATGCACACTTGAACTCTTGGATGAACTAGAGAGGGGATGGATGGATTCGTGAATCACTCTCTCTCTCTAGGGCTCTTGCTCTCTTCTCAACCTTCTCAACGAACTCAGCAACTCAAATGAGCAAAGGCCCGGTGGGAGAGAAGAGGGCGGGGCTATAAATAGACCCTCTAAAAACTGCCTCGGGCTGGCATTTTGAGTTGGCGACGGACGCTCCGTCGACTAGGCGACGGACGGTCCGTCGCATGCCCAACGGCTAGTTTCTGTTCAAAATTGAGGCGACGGACACTCCGACGCCCAGGCGACGGACGCTCCGACGCCTAGGCGACGGACGGTCCGACGCCTCTGTCTAACGGCTAGTTCTGACACAGTGTTCCCAGCGACGGACGCTACGTCACTGGGCGACGGACGCTCAGCCACAGCGTCCGACGCTGAAAACTGGCTAGGGTTTGAAAACACCCTCTCTGGAAGGCCGACGGACGCTCTTCGCAGCGTCCGACGCCTGGCCGACGGACAGCGTCCGACGCACCCTGAGAACCTTAGCCAGAAAACAACCTCTCTGGAAGGCCGACGGACGCTGTGGACTCAACCACCCAGCGTCCGGCGCCTTTGTCCGACGCGTCGGACAGCGTCCGGCGCCCCTGCCAGGAGCGTCCGTCGCCCAGAAAATGATTTTGACAACTCCGTTTTTCGACGCGATGAATATGGAAGTTGTTCTAGGCTATCTTACGGTCACCATAGGCTTGCTTAGAGCTAAGGAATTCAAGTGTGCACCACATCTAAACAAGAAGCTTTCCTAAGTCAAGCTAGTAGTCTCAACCCCTCTTAATAGTATGGTCAAAGGTAAAAAGAGAAGCCCTATCTAATTCTAAGTGCCCTTCATCTCCTTATGACACTTAGCCTATCATTCTAGGGTCTTCATCATGTCTCCTTAACAACCGAAACGATATCCATCTTGAGAGCTAAGTGATGACCTTTAGAGCCCATTTTCCTTGATCACCATGGCTAGGCTACGCATAGCCTCTGTAAAACACACGTTAGCCATAATAATCTTAAATTGTCGTTAATCACCGAAACCAACTAGGGCCATGATTCTTCACTTTACCTCACCGCTTCTAGGCCGAATATCATGTTTAGTGTGTGTATGTGTTCTAGGTTCCAAGCAAACCCTAAGGAGTCGCATCTTTGTGCGGTTAAAAGAATCCTTATGTACTTAAGGCACACCCCTAGCATGGGTCTTTGGTATCCCAAAGGAGCTCCCTTCCAACTAGTTGGCTATTCCGATTCGGATTACGCCGGGTGTAAGGTTGATAGGAAGAGTACCTCCGGCGGGTGCCACATGCTAGGAAGATCACTTGTTTCTTGGTCCTCAAAGAAGCAAAATAGTGTGGCATTGTCAACCGCCGAGGCGGAATACATTGCCATGGGAGCAAGTTGTGCACAAATCTTATATATGACCCAAACACTCTTTGATTACGGCGTGTTTTTAAAAGAAGTTCCACTTTTGTGTGATAATGAAAGCGCCGTAAAGCTTGCAAACAACCTAGTTCAACACTCTCGCACCAAGCACATAGATATTCGCCATCACTTTCTTAGAGATCATGTGGCTAGGAAAGACATCACACTAGTTGGAGTTAAGAGCAAAGAGCAATTGGCAGATATCTTCACTAAACCACTCGATGAAACAACCTTTTGTAGGTTGAGAAGCGAGTTAAATGTGCTTGATCACTCTAACTTCACTAAAAGATGAGTTTGTGTGAACCATGCATTCATATGTAATATAACTTGTTTAATTTGGTAATGCACATAGGCTTGGCTAACGCGGTTAAGATAATCGCCCTCAAAGCGTGTGACAAAGCTTAATCGCGGTTTAAACTTGCAAGCAACCTAGATTCAAATTTTGTATTGCATAGCATATGCATGTATGTTGTTTGCCCTTTCTTTTCGGTTAAGTTTCTTGAGCATCCTCTATGATAGTCCACTTAGGGGGAGCATTTCAAGCTCAAGTCACTCAAATACCCCTCTTGTGGCCATATGATGACTCCTTGGCGCTTCCATTCGAATATTTTGAGCTAAAAACTAAATTTAAGCCTACGGCAAACTATTTGAAAATGAGTGTTTGAGAGATGGTTCTCATATCAAGTCCAATCAAGTGTTATTTGGATCTTATTGGGATTGGAACTTGGTTGGGAGAAAGACGCAAAAAGAAAATTTGAAAAATTCTATTTTTAAGGCGTCGGACGCTGCCGACGGACGCTCGGTGTCAATTGCCTCAGCGTCCGTCGCGATCGTCCGGAGATTAAATTTGCCCGCTAACAGGGCGACGGACGCTCCGTCGCGAAGCGTATGTCACGGTCAATACGATTGGGCGTTTCAAATCGGCTCTGGAAGCCCGACGGACGATGCCGTCGGACGCTCCCCGAGCGTCCGTCGCATACCGACGGAGCGTCCGTCGCTCTGCGTCGGAGCGTCCGTCGCGAACTTAACGGCGATTTTTTTTTAAAATCCCCGACTCTTCGTCTGTTCCTCCGTTCATCGTCGCACTTTTTCCAAACCCTAACCGCCGCGTCTTCGCCGCCGAGGACCCTGCCTGCGCCGCTGTGCTCCACCCAGCGCCGCCACTCCACCTCCCTGCGTGCCACCTTCCATAGCACTATGCCGTCACCCCCTGCACCGCCGCGAAACCTCACCCAGCGCCGCCGTGCTCCTCCACCTAGCGCCCACCATCCCTGCACTGCGCCGCCGTGCTTTCACCTCCACTGCCTCGCACCTGATCCCCTGCTCTATCCCAGTCGAGCAGGAGTCACTCTTGGCCAAGAAGCTCCCATCCTTGGAGGTTGATTGTTCTCCGAGGTGAATTTCATTTCCTGTGTTTACTTCCTTTGAATATCAATTCACCTCATCCTTTATCTATCTCTTGCCAACCCTAAACCAACCCCTCTCCTTGCCTTGGTTAGCTTGAGGGTTGCGAAGTGCGGATTGCGGATTGTGGTTGAACGATTGAGGATCCTTCCCCTTTCTCTCCTTTTTGGTCACAGTTTCGAGGTATGGCAGTTGGACTTTTTGCGATCTATCCTTTCCTAAGTTCATTCTTCCAATAGACTCTTATCTCTAGATAAATGCTTATGGTATATATCTCTATCTATTTCTCATGAGCAGGGTCAGTTGGTCAGTTGATCAGGGAATCAGTCAGTTGAGCAGTGTCAGTAAACTCGGGGCAAAGCCCGCGAGTACGGACCAAGGCAAACCCTCGCGAGGACAGTCCAAGGTCGGCGTGCCACTCTCGCAGTTGTTTGGTTCTGTGGTCTGTCAGAGGGTCAGGGTCAGTGTTTGATTGGCAGTGGGTTTGTGATTTGACTCTTGAGGATTCTTGTCAGTGGATTGGTTGCAAAGTTTTGAGATATGGCAAGGACAAAGAACGCAGGTCCCGTTCCCGATAGTGGTGGTGACCCTCCACCTCCACCACGTCCACCCACTGACCGGGGAAAGGGCAAGCAGAAGGTTATCTCTCGGAAGCGCAAGAGGCCAGCGATGGATCCGGATTCGGTAGCCGTGCTCGCAGTGGCAGAGGCAGCTGAGTTAGCGGAGCGAGGAGGACGTCGCGCCAGCTTGAGGCTCTCGCCTCGTCGTGGAGTGCGTCGTGAGTCCCCTCCACCTCCAGAGTCAAAGCCCGTCGAGGCTACAGAGGCACCAGAGACAGAGCCAGTCCCAGCGACTGAGCCGACAGAGGCCGCGGGCCACTCTACTATTGGAGAGCTGATGAGCCGCCGTGTTAACCGTTCCCGAGGCTCAGGTGCACCACCTAGCCCTCCAGGACCCCGGCTCCCAGACCCCGTGAGGCACCAGGTCAGAGCACTTACAGCGAAGCAAGTTCAGCTGCTTCGATTTGTCGACTTCCAGTCCTGGTTCCCACCTCAGAGGGACCCCCGTGCCGGACGAGAGTTCTATACTACAGTGCACGAGGACTTCTACAGAGCATATGTTGACACCGATGCTCCTCTCAGGGCCCACAGGGTGTGCCCATCTGCTCAGATAGATGGGATCGGTGGTCCAGAGATCCTGCAGCACCTCCAGTATATCCAGGGTCTGACAGATTTGATGGGACGCTCAAGGGCATATCAGAAGGAGTGGGTATACCAGTTTTACGCCTCTCTTTGGATCTCGCCCGATCACGAGTTCCTCCACTTCACATACCAGGGACGTGACTTCAGGGTTACAGCTGCCAGATTCAGAGAGCTCTTTCACCTCGAGTCCTCACCTACCAGGATTCACAGTCTCTGCTATGGGGATCAGGAGGCCCCTCGCCGACCTCACGATGGTATAGTACCATCCACGGACTTCGTGAGTCCGTGCTTTCAGCAGCCGTTCACTGAGGGTTTGAGCCATACGCCACGTGACCTCACTCCTTTAGCTCGGATCCTCCACAAGGTTCTCAGACGTACTATTCTACCCCAGATTGGAGCTAGGGATACTATCACTCGTCTTCAGCTTTGGCTCCTAGCTCACATTGTTCGGAAAGAGAAGTTCGACCTCTGGGATTTGATAGTGAGCGAGCTCGAGGATATTATAGCTGCTAGGTTCAGAGGTCATTGGCAGCTACAGTTCGCCCATTGGATTTCATATTTGATAGTTGCCAAGACCGGGTCAGGTGTCATGAGGGTCACTCTTACGAGATCAGCTACAGAGTTCCCAGTCTACTCGATGAGTCAGCTTGTGGCACATGGACAGTTGCCTCGCCCCAGCAGAGCCTACAGACCAGGCACTAGGCAGGCCGGAGTGCCACCACAGTCGGCCGAGGTCACAGATGCGACAGTTGAGCAGATTGCTCAGGCAGAGCTAGCAGACTTGGATGCAGAGATCGATACAGCTGCTGAGACAGTCTTTCGAGAGGACCTCGATTCCGACAGCTCTGACGAGGACTACCAGCCTGTGCGTGAGTATACACCAATGACCCATGACCACGAGGCAAGAGGGTCAGGCACAGCTGCAGCAGCTCCAGCTCCAGGTTCCAGCTCCTCAGATGCTACGTTGCTCACGATTCTATCGAGGATGCAGGAGGAGCAGTCTCGCCAGGCAGAGGAGCAGAGGCGACAGGCTACAGACCTACGGAGGCTTACTGAGCAGTAGCTGGCAGCTCAGGCACAGACGCAGGCCAGACAGGACGAGTTTCAGCGTCAGTTCTTGGCATATCAGCTGCAGCAGGCAGAGATTCAGAAGACTCAGACACTACTTCTTGAGCGTCTTCTGGCCTCTAGCTCTGGGCAGACTTCCACGCCACAGTTCTAGTTGCCCGGCGTATCACAGCAGCAGCAGTTCACCTCTCCTCCACCGCAGCCTCCAGTAGTTGTGGTGCCAACTCCAGCGTTACCGTCCAGAGGACAGCAGAGTCAGGCACCAGCTACACCTCCGTTCCAGCCGGCAGCCTCTCCTGAGTACCAAACTCCGAGGACCCAGGTGTCCTCTTGGATAGCTTCACCCGGAGAGTTCCAGACAGGCTTCACTCCTACCCGGGGAACTACCTTAGCAGCGGCCTCGAGAGATTTGTCAGCTTCCTATCTTGAGATCACGGGAGAAGACTCTCCAGGAGCAGCTCAGCAGGTCACACCAGCTCCAGAGACTGCAGTGGATCCTCCGGCGACAGGCACTCACCAGTCCTCAGTTGCATCGTCGGAGATCACACCTGAGCAGTCAGCACAGATAGTCACCACACCTCCAGCTGTCGTTCAGACGGATGCCATATCCCTAGCAGAGGAAGTTACAGTGGCAGTGTCCTCTCCAGGTCAGACTCAGCCTGCAGAGGTTGCAGCAGCAGTGTCCCTAGTGGCACTTGCAGTGACACCGTCCCCCTCGCCTCGAGTTTTCACTCGTCGGGCTTCCAGGCCCGCTACCACTGAGGCAGGACCGTCAGAGGCACCAGCTGAGCCTCAGGGGGAGTCAGTTGAGACCGCAGTTCCAGAGGTGCCAGTGACAGCTCCAGAGGCCACCCCAGCTGCACCTACACCGGCAGAGACCGAGGCAGATGATGAGTCCGATGAGTCAGACCTTCAGGACTTCATCATGCTGGATCGCAGAGTTGCCGCTTCTTCGCCTTCTTCTCCAGCCCCAGACTCTTAGTTTTTGGTGCTAGACGCCAAAGGGGGAGAGAGGGTCGAGTATAGAGATAGGGGGAGGGTTTTGGATCTTTGTATGCTTTTTTTTCCCCGTACTCTTTCATCATGTCTACTTTAATGCATTTGTCTATATGTGTGATGTGATGATGGTTGATGTTTATATGGTTGCATGTGACAAAACTCTTGATTATCTCTAATATATCTTGTGAGTTGTCTCATGTTCATGATATATCTCCTTACTTAACGTTATTTGAGCTTCCGCGCTTTACTCCGAAACATCCCTTGAGAATATCATGAGGTACTGCTTTTTCTTTCATATTCATAAGTACCATGTTTTGTGATTTGGCTTGGGTGAGCAAGTATGCTTCATTACAATTTCACTAACCCTTGCTCAACCATTCCAAGTCACCCTTGAATCTTAACCAAAACTCTTATCCATACTCGAAGTTCTATTGTCGTCAATCAACAAAAAGGGGGAGATTGAAGAATCATGGCCCTAGTTGGTTTCGGCGATTAACGACAATTAGAGATTATTATGGCTAACGTGTGTTTTGCAAAGGCTATGCGTAGCTTAGCCATAGTGATCAAGGAGAGTGGGCTCTAATGGTCATCACTTAGCCCCCAAGATGGATATCGTTTCGGTTTTCAGGAGACATGATGAAGACCCTAGAATGTTAGGCTAAGTGCCATAAGGAGATGAAGGGCACTTAGAATTAGATAGGGCTTCTCTTTTTACCTTTGACCGTACTATTAAGAGAGGTTGAGATTAGTAGCTTGACTTAGGAAAGCTTCATAATTTAGGTGTGGTGCACACTTGACTTCCTTAGCTCTAAGCAAGCCTATGGTGACCGTAAGATACCCTAGAACAACTTCCATATTCATCGCAACGAAAAACGGAGTTGTCAAAATCGTTTTCTGGGCGACGGACGCTCCTGGCAGGGGCGCCGGACGCTGTCCGTCGCGTCGGACAAAGGCGCCGGACGCTGGGTGATTGAGTCCACAGCGTCCGTCAGCCTTCCAGAGGGGTTGTTTTCTGGCTAAGTTTTTCAGGGTCCGTCAGACGCTGTCCGTCGGCCAGGCGTCGGACGCTGGAAGAGCGTCCGTCGACCTTCCAGAGAGGGTGTTTTTCAACCCTTGCCAGAACTCAGCTACGGACGATGTGGTTGAGCGTCCGTCGCCCAGTGACGTAGCGTCCGTCGCTGGGAACAGTGTGTCAGAACTAGCCGTTAGACAGGACGTCGGACCGTCCGTCGCCTAGGCGCCGGAGCGTCCGTCGCCTCAACTATGAACAGAAACTAGCCGTTGGGCATGCGACGGACCATCCGTCGCCTAGTCGACGGAGCGTCCGTCGCCAACTTAAATTGCCAGCCCGAGGCAGTTTTCAGAGGGTCTATTTATAGCCCCTCCCACTTCTCTCCCACCTGGCCTTTGCTCATTTGAGTTGCTGAGTTTGTTGAGAAGGTGGAGAAGAGAGCAAGAGCCCTAGAGAGAGAGAGTGATTCGCGAATCCATCCATCCTCTCTCTAGTTCATCCAAGAGTTCAAGTGTGCATCCTCTAGTTGTGAAGCTTGAGTGAGTCAAGCGAAGATCGAGGCTTGTTACTCTTGGTTATCGACATCACCTAGACGGTTCGGTGGTGCTCGGAGGAAGGTGATCGCCGGAGGATTATCGGCGGCCCTTCTCCATCGACGTTGTGATCGGTTGTGGGCGATTCACCGAGCCGGAGTGGCGAAGAATCAGCCCGTAGAGAGCACTCATCCCTTGCGCGGGATTGAGGGGGAGCTATACCTTGCGAGGTGCTCCAACGAGGACTAGGGGGAGTGTCGACTCCTCGATACCTCGGCAAAACATCGTCGTGTCAAGCATCTCTTTCCCTAGCTCTTTATTACCGCATTACTTTCCGCACTTGTTCCTTATTTCATACTAGAATTGTGTAGGAAGTTTTCGCTTTCCCTTGGCTTGCTAACGCTTTCTAGCTAGGGCACACAAGCGGTAGGCACTAGGGGGTTAATTGGCTCTCTATAGGTTTAATTCTTGTTTAGAAATTAAAAAGAGCCCAATTCACCCCCGCTCTTGGGCATCTTGATCCTTTCAGTGGGCACTGGCGCGCGTCTGAATATTTCGGAGCGCGCCAGTGCCCACTTAAATACAAACCCTACCGTATCACTGCCGGTTCAAGCCATGAACCAGCAGTGAAACAATACATCACTGTCGGTTCGTGGCTTGAACCGGCAGTGATACGGCAGAGAGATATCACTGTCGGTTGAAGCCACGAACCGACAATGATGTATTATTTCACTACCGGTTCTGCCCCTGCCCCCAATAAATGGGGGTCTGTCAGAGCCTTTACCGGCAGTGATGAGGCATCACTGCCGGCCCAAACACAACCAGCAGTGATGGGCCAGCAGTGATTGTCGTTTCTGTAGTAGTGAAAAAACATCGTTCATGACTTTTATATGTTTTTATGTCAAGAACTGTCTGTTCTTTTTCTTTCTAAAAACGAAATACATAAATCTAGAAAAAAAAGTATTAAATGCCACTGAGGTTTGGACCAGTAATCCGGCAGTCACTTCAATTTCCCCGACCAAAGGTAACGTGGTGACCACCGTCCTCGAGATTCTTGTGGTAGTATCTGACAGGTTACCCGTCATGGACCATGTAACCTGGCTGATTCATCCCGCTCTATTGGAAACATTAGTCATGCCAAAGTAGTTGTAGTACGTAAAACGCAAATTTAATTTGGTACCATCCCTGGAAAGAATTTGAAGCAGAAACTTGCAAACAGTACCATCACTCCATCACTCCGCCAGTAAACTCTTTTTACTACTAGAGTAGTACAGTATATTTCTAGGTGTAACTGGCAGGTACTGTAGCTAGCTAGCTCATGCCAGTACACTACTAAAGGCCAAAATCAAAGTACCTTGTTTATATCTCAACGAAAACAAAATACATCCTCTGAAGCCAGACACACCAGATCTACAAGCTGGAAAATACAATGAATGCTGGACCGCTTTGCAGTTGCATGCTGGTGTTATACTACACTCCTCTTTCAGAGAAGTAGTCCTTTTCCTCAATGAAAACAAGCCCAATAAAGATCTTGCCAGCTTGTGCCCGCCAACCATCCATAACTGGATATGGGAACAAGAGAAATGCTGCAAAGTTTGCTGATGGCATCTCTGGAAGGAGAATGGTGCACTGTTGTGTGAGATTGGTAGTACATCTGCACTCACTGCAGTTCATTTTTCAGTTCTGGAATAGCCTTACAGTCAACATGCATAGCATGGAAATTGGAAACCACATAAATGCTGGTCTTTTTTACAGTTGCACAATCAAACTTCCTCATAAAAAATTATAAGTGACTTGCTACTCGATTATCATTTTTTCGTAAGAATACAACCTGTATTTCTGACCCAGTTATATATCATCTTTCAGTATAGATGAATAAATACATGGAGGACGCCTAGTACTTGTATAATTGATGTACGGTAGTATCTTAAAAGAAAAAACAATTGCGCAACGAGGTTCAGTGACAATCAGCTCGCAAAAAAAAAACTGTGCATATTGAATTAAGTAGAGGAAATAATGGTCACAATATTTGACACCTCTTGCAATATATATAGATATACCAACACTTTTTTTACAGTTACAGTCGACACAACGCCAAAAGAATTTCCAAAACCGAACAACAAATGGCTAACATATATATGGAATTATACAGTAACTTCTATATAAACAGAAGGCCCAATAAATTACGTATGTGTTATAATAACACCGTACCCCTATATATATATATGTTCCCTCCACGCCACGGCCTAGCTATACATATATAACGCATCAAAAAGAAAACTGCACAGATCATAAAGCTAAGCAAATTGCTTTGCGAAATCCTGTGCAGTTTTCGTTTTGTCGATACAGATACAGCTGAGGCGCGGCACTTGAATTAATATTTCCCTTTGCCCAGTGAGATGAGATGAGATGTACAGGATGTACGTACGTACTACATACTGATGAATGGAAGAATTGATGAAGCCATGAAAGCAGGCAACCAAACCCCACCGTCGTGCTCTTCGATCGTGGACAGCTAGCTAAGCTAGCTACCTCTAGCTAGCTGTGTGCAATGAAGTAATATAATAATGAAGGGATCTATGGACCTGCGGTACGCTTGAAATGGAATTGCATTGGTGGGATCGTCAGATGAGTTCAGTTGAACTTGGAGCAGACCTTCCTGACCTCTCCCTGCTGCTTGTTCTTGACGACGCCGATGCTGCCCATGCGGACCATGGCGTCCGAGAAGTCCTGCCTGAAGTATGGCCCGAAGAAGTTGCTGAGCAGGCCGGAGTAGGAGTCGACGACGTCAACGGTGGCCGTGGCGTTGTACAGCGCCGCGTCGGAGCCGATGACGGCGAAGCCGTTGCGGATGTTGCGCAGGATGGAGGTGTCGAACACGCCCTCGCTGCCGCGGTCCAGCGCCAGCCGCGTGTTGAAGTCCCCCGGCGCGCACCGTGACTTGAGCTCCGACAGGAACCCCGCCGGGATGGTCGGGTCCGAGCCTCGGCCGCCGCCCGGCAGCGGGAAGTTGTACAGCCGGTCCTGCAGGAAGAAGCACGCCGTCGTGCCCACCGTGTGCGCGGCTATACATGGATGGGTCAGATCAGCAGCTTCTTCCATGTATATGCACGCAAGAAAAGAGCAGCGTACGTACCGGAGAGGAGGACGAGGTCCTTCTCGTCGAGGCCGTTGGCACGGAACTTGGAGCGGAGCGCGTCGATGCCGTCGTGCACGTCCGGCAGCGCGTCGGCGTCACGCAGGTTGGACACCTTCCCGTCGAGCCGCCCCGTCGGCACGTCGAACGACGGCCCGCCGGTCTGCATGCATGGAGCCAGCCCACCAGTTATATATATATATATATATAGAAATGTGTATATTATATGCTCATAGCTAGCTAATGGTACGTACGAAGGCGATGGCGTCTCGGGCGGCGAGGACGACGATGTCGGCGCAGGAGACGACGCCGGGGCACTGGGCCTCGAGCTGCGTCTTGGCGCCCTCGATGATCTCGACTCCGCGGAGGCCCTGGTGCTTGCTGTTGTCCACCTCGGCGTTGTTGCCGGCGCCGCCCTTGATGAGCACCGACGCGTCGCACCCGCGGACGAAGCAGTCGTGGAACTGGAGCCGGATGAGCGCCGGGAGGATGGTGGGGTCGGCGGACCCGGACTGCCGGACGACGGAGGCCACGGTGGACTCGGCGCCGGGGCAGGACTTGGAGTAGAACCCCACCTGGAGCTGCCCGTTGGAGATGCCGGCGGCGAGCAGCAGCAGCAGGCATGGCAGGGCCAAGCAGCCTGGTCTGCAGCTACTACTACGCCTTCTGGTGGTGGCCATATTAGATGGAGACTGAGAGAGGGCGAGAACGAGGGAGGTGGCAAAGCAGGCGTGTGGGAGTACTAGCAGAAAGGAATGGAGGAGGAGGGGTGCAAGCCCTGTGAGCTGCTTAAATGAGGTTTTATAGGCTATTTTGGTGAGACGGCTGGCGCCAATGCTCCGACATACGTGCCAAACTTCCTTCAGGTACGTACGTAGGGTTTTAAAAACTGCCATGCGTATTTAATTAGCTCACTTGTGTAGTTTTGAATTAATAATAGTTTTTCTTAGATTAGCTAAATCTTGGACAATATTATGGACCACGTATTTAGAGCGTTAAACAATGCATGTAATCCAAAAACAAAGCCTTATACATAGACAAAAAAATATATCAAACGTCTTATACATACACAAGCTTGTAAAAGAGAAAAACATATGTAACAATATTTTTTTTACAATATAATAATGTGAATATGTGTATAATGCTTTAGGAAATTTTATTATACGACCCGGTCATGCTATTATCTATATATACATATACATATATAAACACACATTTCATTTACGAACCGACAGTGATGACGAGTTTCACTGTCGGTTCTATCACGAACCGGCAGTGAAGAGGCATCACTGCCGGCCCAAACAAAATCGGCAGTGATGGGCCGGCAGTGATGTCTGATTCTATATTAGTATATATACATATACATATATAAACACACATTTCATTTATTTCTCATAGTAGTAGCTATCAGATTTTCTGACGTCAAAATGTTGCACGACTAGAATATAAATAACGGGCAGCTAGCTGAATCTACACAAGTACATTCCGCAGTTCAAATCCGCTGAATGAAGGGCAGCATGGTGCATATGGGAACAAATTTCCAGGGGACCGGCGGCCGGTCGACGGATATATAGGGCGTTCAGGCAGGTGCATATATTGGCCAGTCGGGTCGGGTCACGGCCGGAGAAATGTGTGGCAGCCTGGCAGCTCGCTCTCCCTCCATGACGTCTCATGTTCATCTATCCGTACATCGCTCACAATTTAAGAAGTTTTTTTTTTTGCCTTTTTGCATGGGCCGGTTGTCACGGCAAAGAGGCCCGGGGCGCCCAGCAGTATAGGAAGGAGGCCGGAGCAAGCTAGAGGAGATGGTCCAATACGTACAGTACGTGGTTGGCTGTTGGCACAGCGCCGCACACATGACGGTGTCGGCTGATCGAGCTCCCAGTCCCAGCAGGGTTGGCTGGCTTGCTTTGGTTTACTGCATTCACCAACCTAACCGTATGAAAACTATGAATGGTACGTGTACGTGAATGATCGCAGCAGGCCGGGTTACATGCATGTGCTGTGTGTGTCACTGACTACTCCACCTGCGGTCCTAGCTACGACAAGGATTTCGATCATCCAGAAAGTAGGATAGCGCGCTAGCTAGGAGGCAAACTCTGTCTTCTCTTGTACTTGTGCATTCGTTCTGGAAGCTTTTTACTGGGAGAAAAGTTGCGTGGAAGTACGTCGGGTGCGTAGGGGGCCTAGGGGGGGCCTGCTTTTACAGTTAGAGTTGTCTCCCGTTTTCTTTTGCAAAAGGTACAGTTGTTGCACTCATCACACGTTCATGTGTGCGTTCGTAAGCCGCAAGCACCTGAGAGGGTGTGAGGGCTGCTCGTGAATTTCACAGGTCAATTCTCGTATAATATAAGTGACGATGGATTCCTCATGAACGCTATCCTTCCATAATTAGAGGTCAAATGAACATTTTACTATTTTTCTAAAAAAGTGTAACACATCTACGCACCAAATAAGGACATTATGGAAATACTCGCTCATGTGTGTCGTTTTCGTTTTATGAGAAACAACTTTGACCAAAAATATATATTAAAAATTATTAATATTTATGCTACATAATTAGTATCATGAGTAGATATTTGAATATAGATTTTTAATAAATTTATTTAGAGATATAAATATTATTCGTTTTTTCAATAAATCGAGTCAAACTCATCGGCACATAAAACGTGACCGCAAATATTTTGGGACGAAGGGACTATATTCTATGGTATATCCAATTATATTAATTTAGTGTCATAAATGTTGATAAGTTTTTCTAGAAATTTAGTCAATATTTAAAAGTTTGATTTAAGGCAACTCTATGAATCTATTTATCGAAGAACACAGGGAGTAAGATCAATATGCAAGTTGGAAAAAAATAGTGTGGCATCTTATTTTTCTTTTGAGAAGCAATAGTGTGGCGTCTTAAGTTACAAATAATATAATTGCCTCATGGTTGTGCACGGAGGAAATATATACTCCGTATGTCAAGCACTTCGTTCTATAGATGGCCATCGTGTCTGCTGTGCCAGCCCATGTCGTGTCGTGCCTCCTCAGGCTGTCATACCAGACGGGTCGTGTCTGGTCATGCTTCGTGCCTGACTGCCGGCCCAAGGCACGGCCTGCGGGCTGTTTTGCCATGTCGAGCCGCCCGTCATGCCGAGTCAGGCCATGATCCGTCATGGGAGAAACACTTCAAAATTCTCATAAGTGTTTATCATTTTTTAGTTTTTTCACAAGTGTTCATCGTTTTTAACAGGTCACAACTCAATTATTAAGTTATCACAATTGATTTTAACAAGTCATTTAACTGAATTAGTCGTTGTAATCACAATCACCGGATCGCTCCCGTGCCGCCTCTTAGACCAGGTCGTGCTCGTGTCGTGCCACGTGCCTAGGTGGCGGCCCAGGCACGACCCGTGATCGGGCCGGGCCAAAACGCCGTGCCATGGGTCGAACCCTCATGCATCGTGACTTATGGCCAAGTATACTTCGTTCACATATGTGTGCCCCATGCTGTGTGGATGAAACACTAAGCTAGGAGCAGACTAAGATGATATCAAGGACTCGCCCTAGGGAGAGCGTCGTCGCCACCCCCGCTCCATCATTGCTGCTCTCTCTCCCTTCTTGCTCTAGCTAGCATCTTGCTGGAGGATAGGAGCCGAGATCCATCATTTTAATAACTTTTTTTACTAGTAGGTCGAGTCATTTAGGGATATGGTCTCGCCATGTCTAGCTTGGTCGTGTCGTGCTCGGGCCGGGCCCTCATGCCTCGTGACTTATGGCCAAGTATACTTCGTTCACATATGTGTGCCCCACGCTGTGTGGATGAAACACTAAGCTAGGAGCCTAGGATGCTATCAGGGACTCGCCCTAGGGAGAGCGTCGTCACCACCCCCGCTCCATCATTGCTGGTCTCTCTCCCTTCTCGCTCTAACTAGCATCTTGCTGGAGGATAGGAACGGAGATCCATCATTTTAATAACTTTTTTACTAGTAGGTCGAGTCATTTAGGGATATGGTCTCTCCATGTCTAGCTTTTTAGTAATGGGGATTTATGTTTTCCTCCTCAGCGACTCCAATGGGCAGGATGGATTCATTTTCTCTATAGCAGCTTTGTTGAAGATAAGGGTGATAACAGCGTCAGCAACTTCCTTGCCATGAAGATATAGACATGTTTTTCTAAACAGTGATATCAAGGTAGAGAGTCATAATACTCTTCTCCATTTTATTGTAGTTAGATCCGACTACGATAAAGGACTAGGAAGAATAAGTTTCACATCTATCTTTTTATTCTCTTCAGTGACAGAAATAATAAGAATGAAGATACAAGAAAGTAGAAGTATTTCAACTTTGCCTGCAGGATTCTGATGCCTTTTGCTAAGTGTTTTCCAGTGCATTCATCCATACAAATCTCCATATATAAGTTTGGATTTAAGATTTGGTGCTATACAAAGCGTGGGTATAATTTAGATGATCAATTTCTGGATATACTAGTGTAGTTCAGAAAATGTTTGTAATATGATGATGTACTTAGCTATTATCTAATATAATTCTTCTTTCATCTAAAAACATGCAAACTTAGCAACTATGAATATACTTTCCATAAGAAACATCAATCCTCCTTCTTCTTTATTTTTTTGGTAGAAAATATTAAGTTTCCTTTTAAACTTGGTGTCAACTAACACAAACAAATTGTAAATAAGGAAAATATTAACTGAACTAATCCGTCCATCCTAATTAGTAATGGGCAAGATGGTTTTTTATCAGACTCCTTATACTAGTATATTTGCCCGTGCTAACTTTACGGGACATATTAAATTGAAACTAAAGTCTATCAAATTCGAAATACTTCATTAAAATTTAATCAAAAATATATTTCTGTAGCCCAAAAAATTTTTTGAAGCAATGCACATTAAAAAACATAGATGTATTTTTGTTGTAAAGGTTAGAATTCAATCTCACAGGTACACTCTTTGTTCGTCCTTAAAAACAAAATCTAGATGCAGCCTCTCAATCTCATGTGTAAAACCAATGAAGCAAACATGATTTCACAATACCAACTACAAATCAACTGGTTAGAGTACAATTATGATAATCATCATATTCTGGCCCATGTTACCAAGATGTCGCTCCACTGCAGCATGAACAGTTCCAGCCGTCGGCCAAGGCTCGGATGTTCTCTTGTGTGTCAAAGAAACCCATTTCTTGGGGCTTCACTAATTGTGTTGCATACATTTCTTATAGCAGCACTGCAATTTTCTACATTACTTTGTTGATGAGAAGACTTCAAAAAAATCACCCAGAGAAAAGCTTCAAGAGATCATACTTATATGACCTGCAGGTTGTTCAAGTTATGTAGGGGCTTTCATTTTTTTTTTCTTTACCGTGCTTGTGACCTGCAACTAATCCAGAAAAATCACGAAGTCACAAGAGATGAAGGGGCGTGGTGATTAAGGAATTTAAAATATTGTGGCCAAAGAGAAGACTTTCCATCAACGTCAAGTCGATCTTCACATATGTGCCATGCCTAATTTGCTTAACCTGAACAGGCAAATGAGTCCAGATGAAAAAAAGTTAGAAAAACAAATTGAAATCAAACACAAGCTCCATATAACTACCTGATAAATTCGCAATATCTTGGCAAGGCAAATTTGGCTTCCAGTGTTTAGAGAAAGGTAAACGTGCTTAAAGTAATCTGGGGCAAATTTAATAAAGAACTAACTCTGTTTTCTTGATATGCTTTATGATGGACGAGTCATCCATTATCTTTGCAAAATAGGCCTGCCTCTGTTGTTAACAAGAAATACAGAGAACTGTTTCTTTCCTGTATCAGCAGAGCTTGTACCTACAGTCTGGAAGATATGGTTAACTGCACAAGAAAATATGCAAGCATAAATACTTTCTTCAGAAAAAAGTGATAATATGTCAAAACACTTTCTATCTAGCACACATGAGAATCCGCTTGTCCACTACCAGGAAGGAGCTAATGAAACAAAGTGACTACCAGAACTGTGTGACTCTCTCATATTGTTGATTGTAAATATATCCTTATATTACGATCCAGGCTCATGTCAAGATAGTCAGTGAATTCATTAGATGCTATATTTGGTCATGACTCCAAGTAAGCCTTTATGTCAAGTTTCTATCCATATATAATATGAGCAGCAGTGAAGGTTGGAGAGTTCCAATGCAGGTTGGAGAGTTGCATTAAATCAACCGCTATAATTTTCTACTAACGAAGGTTGGAGAGTTGAATTAAATAATTTTCTACTAACAAAGGATTATAAGTCTACTATATTTTTTTTGTCATCTCTACAGTAAATGGTTTATTGCAGTTGAATGAAACATAAATAGCTGGCACCCTTTTTGTAAATTTGGGAACACCTAGGATCCTAAACATGTGATTGACTGATTGACGAGAAAAGTAGAGAAAAGGCAGAGGGTGCTAACCTATAGCTTAATAGGGCTTGAATATACTTTACCCGAACTGAGTTCAGTGAATATAGTAATTAGAGGAAACTTGTTGAGCTCCACAAACCGTAAAATTGCTTTTTCTTCAAACTCTCTGTCTGCAAAATCCAATTATGAGTTGACACATCAGTATTCTTAGACTGAAGCCTAATGACTGACACATCAGTATTCTTTTTTTTTTTAGGAAACACACACCAGTATTCTTTCTTACCCAAGTACTACAGCGACCCTATTAACAGGAGATAGAGATAACTCCAGCAAACAATATATAAATTAGTTAAATCAGTAATAATATATAATGAACAGAGACAAGAGAGAAAGCAAACAGCCTCCTCACTTGGTGTGCCCCTGAGCCCGACAGCGGTGGCCTGCTTGGGGTAGCACTCCCTGTTGAGCTTCGCGAAGGAAACAACGCTGCTCATGGCACGCAGCGCGGTGGCAGCATCGACGAACCGGGGCATGAGCTGTGCGCTGCGCTCGCACCACGACACGTACCTGAGCAGCAGCAGCTCCGAGTGGTCATCCACGACTGGGGATCGAGAGCAGATCAATCCACAAAAATAGGAGGTGGGGGTTGGAAGGTTACCAATGTAGGAGTTGGTGATAGCTTCCAACCCGCCGGCCGCACCGAGCAAAGAACTTAAAAATTAGTCACGTGTATCGGTGAGAATAAAGATATAAGTCCAGGAGAAGAAATATAGAATTTCAATCATCATCTCTCATAAATCTACACACCATGCATTGGGATCCACCTTAAGGAGGAAAACAGCCTGTGTACAATTTCCAAGAAATCGGCTGCTTTGTCAATATTGATATCCAGCACCAGCTGATAGCTACGACGTGAGAAAACAAAAGAACCAATTAGAACTCATTATCAACTTTATGGTTATACAAATACAAATACAAGGTTGTGCAGTACACTACTCTCACAGCATATACACTCTCTTCTTTGCACCTCATAGAAGATAACTACAGCACAAATCATATATGCACTTTTCGATGACTGGTCCAGACTCACCCATCGCATCTATATATTCATCGGAAACCTGCAAAAAAAAAAAACAGATAGATGACTGCTACTTTTCGAGAATATGTTATTTAAGTATATAGGTTAACTGTACATGCTGCATTTTGGAGGCATGATTAAATAAAGGAAACCTAGTTTTGTTTGCATTTTGCATATACAAAGATACGGTAATTACTAAAACCATATGTTTACAACTTCCGAACGTTGGTCTGAACTCTAAAGATCAGCTTTTATGACCAAGACGCTACGAGTATCTGTTCAGGAAAAGAACCAAGATTGTTTTTTTTGCAACCATACTACAACAACATCTAAAAATACCATGAATTACCTATTTATGTAACCGCTCAAAATTTATTCACAAATGCTATTCTGACGACAATCGAACATAGAGCCACAAATGTTTATTTTCGAAGCAGCTGTGCAAACAGGAAAAAATATTATTGCATATATATCAAAGAAGATCCAACCGAGAGAGGCACAATAACTCCTCCATCATCGCTGTAGAGGGCATGCAAATGCTCAGTACATCCATCATCCATAGACGTCCTTGTGAGGAGAGGCCTATGTACAGGCTCGATAGTGGAGCACAGAACAACTCCATGTGTTGTGCGGTTGCCACACATCAAGAATCCTCATGCCTTGGCATTGAACACCGGCCACCGCATTTGCATCACCACACGGTTCAATTGGAATCCTCGCACTGTACCATCAATTTCATTTCATTTTATTCAATAAGCAAGGGCTCATTCAGTCGTTCATTTTTCAGAAGATTCAATCAAGAAAACAATTAACCAAAGCAATCTTTTATAAATTATGTAATTCACTTGATATCATCCAGCTTAGGTGTAAAACCGCAATCAGATTCAATTGGAAACAAAGCCTAAGTCAGTTTAGAATAGTTTGAGTTTGAATCCTAAATAAAACTGTTCGTCGACAATCCCACTTGGGCTGATATAAAAACATGAGGACACATGATATTTACAATGAATTTAAACAATCTTTTCTTTTTGCTGGCCACAAGTGCAATGCTATATAAGAAACATGATATAACAAGCAAAAGAAAAAGGATACATTGCTGCCTTCATAACAGGTTCAGACATCTGCATGGGACCAACAAATTTGACACAGATCAACAAATCCTCGTCAAAAAAAAAAGATCAACAAACACATTTACTTTTGTAATAAGATCAGATCAGAATACAAATTACGCCAGGGTTCAGGTGCTCAGATACATGTATACAATTGTAATAAGATCAGATCTGAATACCAATTAAGCCAGGGTTCGGTTGCTCAGTCTCGCACAGCGCGAAGGGAAGACAAGTGTGGGCATACCTGTTGGATACTCGTCACTGATGAAGAGCCCAACGAAGACCTGAGCACCTGGTGTGCGGCGGCGGCATCTTCTACTTCTCCGTGCTCCGTTCTCCGTGACAATTATAAAGCAACATGGACTTGTACAATTTTCTTTAGCTGTAAGGGATACGTGTATACATTTGTAATTATATCAGATCTGGAGCCGGTACCCGCACTGACGGCTCTCCGGGCAGGGGTGCGACCGCCGGCCGGCGTCGGACGTGGCCGGCGTCGGGCGCAACCGCAGGGGGCGCGGCCGACGGAGGCGCGCGTCCGAGCGGGGCGTGCCCGGGCGGTCGACACGGCTGGGCGGGGGTGCCGGTGAGCCGGCAGACGGCCGGCCGTAGGTCGCCGGCGAGGTGGCGGCGGGTGCGTGGAACCCTAGCCCGGAGAGGGAGCAATGGCGGGCAGGGGAACCGCGTGGTGAGAGAGAGCGGGTTGGCGTGGGTAGGGGATCACACGAGCGGGTCCACCTGTCGGCGCCGAATTTTTTTGGAGCCTGGTTGTAGGGTCATTAGGGTGAGATCAGGTTTCACACTTTAAAAAGAATATTTCAATTATAGTAGAGATTATCAAGAAAAATACTTAGATACTATATATTTTAGGATGGTGGGAGTATACAGTACAATATACATTTGTCATATCTACATTAAAAATATTTTCCATAACAAATCCAATGATACAACAAATTAATATACATTTGGCTTATCTCTAGATTGTTATTCTTAAGATAATTATCCAAAAATACTTGTTGGGCTCATACTAAATTCATGAGCCTGATGATTCCACTAGTTTATACTTGATAGCGTCGAACATACTATAAGTTGTTAACATGCAATTCAAGAAAAAATCACTTCTTTCACCCACTAATTAAATCTTGACCCAATAACAACTCTTCTTTCAAGTTAATTACACCTATCACCCTCGGAAGAGCATACAAATCCTGAACCACACTACTTTTCTTCCTCGTCTACAACAAGTCAACAACAAATCAACAGTCATCCTGCCACATAATTCTACCATTCTTATTGGCAATTTTGGCCCACCTAATTAGATACATAATCATTGATACACCGAAATGGCCAACTGAAATCCTCGTCTCGACCAAACCTCTAGAGTCAGGATCACCTTGTCACACCGTGACAAACTGCCTTGATCCTGTGATCCTGTCCTTGACTCCATCTCCATCGGTAAGAGAGAACCAGCAGAACCATATATATAACACTATTTTTTGAAGTTTTGAACCCTAACTCTATGAAATCCAAAGAATTTACCTCATTGGAGGGATGTTAGATTGAGACAAAGAGTACGTTTGCATCATGGTACGAAGCCTGAGTCATGAACAAATCCTGCAGTAACAAAACTCGAGTCATAGTTCTTTCAAAAAAAAAAAACTTGAGTACGGGAGAAGAAAATTAAATCACAGTTCAGGCTAGCATAGTGTAATTGTTCATTGACATCTATCATGAAAATGTATGGATCCGAATAGAGACTATACTGTTGTAAAACACATGGACTCTATCCTAGAAGGAAAGGAAAAGGAAGAATTCTAATCCTAATCCATTTGTATGTGGGCTCTTACCAAATTTATAGGCTCTGACAGGACTATATATACGTGAGAGCTTTATGTTGTAATCACCAATATCAAGAGGAATAAAGTATAGTCTCCCTATCTTGTGTCTACTTTCTACTATTTTCATCTACTATGTTGATCATGAGAGACCGAGAGGGAAAGATCCGAACCGCCGACAACGAGTTTTATAACACGTTATCAGCACGACGCTCTACGTCGACATCGCCGATGAAGTTGCCGCCGATCTTCGACGTCAACACCGACGTCCCCCGCGCGACTACTTCGACGACGTCGACATCCCCGACGTTGTTAGCGGAACGGATCTGCTCAGCACTGCATCGACATGTACCGTCGTCATCACGCAGGCATGTCTACGACAATGCCAAACGTCCTACGGTATGTATCTACTAACCACTGCCCTACATGGCATGTGAGGTAGATCAATTGGCATCCGTAATAATCAAAGGTATGCTTTGATTTGAAACAGTAGATTGGTTTTGGTCTGACAATGAAATCAGATTTATTTTCCAACCTACTTGTGTCAGTCTCGAAAATCGACTCGTTTTATTTGGTATGAATGGGGCCACGAAAAAAAGAGATCCCATAATCTTGGAAGGATTATATGCTCGTAGAATTTTCATCTACAATAACAAAGCCAAGAAGGCAATTAATAACTTACGTCATGATCACTAGTAGAAAAACTGTTTTTGCTGGCACCCCCAAAACACACCACAGGCGGTTTTGGGTTTCACGCCGCCTGTGGTGTGTTTTGGCCCGGGCGAACTTTCCAACCGCCTGTGGTCAGTGTAAATAGGACCATTTACACTGGCAGTACCGTCAGTGGTAGACTCTGCCTATATATACCACTCTCCCGACCCCCACTCTCTTCTTCCTCCCGACCAGCTACAGTTCTAGCCGCCACCTTCCATTGGAGGCGATTTTGGAGGTCCAGATTTTTCAAAATACAAGGGGGAGGTTTTGATCTTCATTTCTTGGAAGAAGGTTGTTAAAAAAGGTTAGTTTATGTCTCATTTGCCTCATTTAGCTCATATTTGCTCAATTTGAGCCACATTTTGGATCTAGGGTTTCACCATGAGTGAGGGAGAAGAATACCTAGGTATTCAATTTAGTTTATGCTATATATATTTACTTGATGTTTGCTCTTTATCTTCATGTTTGCTTTTTAATTTAGTTTATGCTATATATATTTACTTGATTGTCATGAATCAATGCTGTGTTAAATAGAATTTATGTATAGAGGGGAAGAAGGGAAGTGTAGTTTTTTTGGTAGTTTTTTTAATTATTGTACTTAGGTTTTTTGTTATACTTTTTTATTTCTCAATTTATTTCATCCACTATATGCGCTTATGTTTTAATTTAATTATGCTATTTAGATTTTTTACTTTAATAACTAGCTACATAATCCCTAGCTAGATCCTAGCTAATAATCACTAGGTAAATCATAAATCCTTAGCTAAATAATCCAGTTACCCTAGCTAATAATCCCTAGCTAAACCCTACATACTAGGTAAATCTATAAACTTAATTTACACAGACGAGTCAGGGATTTCTTCAAGTGATCAGGTTTATTAAGATGGTTACATAATATTTGTCGTTTCTCCCTTTTGAAAGTCAGGTATTGATCGATGGAGAGATCATTCTGGATGTATAAGTTATCAAGGCTAGATGAATCATACATACCTGAGGTTCATAAGTTTATTGATGCCACTAAGAACCATGCTTGGAGAACAAAGAAGATGCACATACATTGTCCATGCATGGACTGTAGGAATGTGAGAGTATTTGATGACTATCGACAAATCCTTTTTCATCTTGTCCTCCGAGGATTTATGAAGGATTACTTGATTTGGACAAAGCATGAAGAGGAGAGCTCTGTGCCTTATACAACTGTTAGCCGTGCAAATATCGACGCCGATGGTCCAGATATTCTTGTTGACGATGGGTTTCAGTTAGTACACGAGACACAACAACCTGTCACCGATGGGCCTGATCATGGTTTCGCTGGAGGAAATGAAGGCGTCGAAACTGATGTGATGCAAAATAATATGGTTGCGGAAGATGCAGAATTCCTGAAGGCAATGTTGCGTCGTCATGCAGAAGATCCATCAATGTTCTTCAAGAAAGGTATGGAGGCCCTGATGAAGGCAGCAAAAGAGCCTTTGTACGATGAGTCTAAGGGTTGCACCAAAGAGTTCACGACCTTGCGTTCGGTGCTAAAGTTGTTAGTATGCAAAGTTAGGTTTGGTATTTGTGATGCTGGCTTTGATGCATTCTTGAGTATTATCACAGACATGCTTCCTAAGAAAAACAAAGTGCCTTTTAACACGTACTATACAAAGAAGCTAACCAGTCCACTCACGATGGGTGTTGAGAAGATCCATGCTTGTAGAAATCACTGTATCCTATATCGAGGTGACGAATATAAAGACATCGAGAGGTGTCCAAAGTGTAATGCAAGTAGGTATAAAACGAATAAAGACTACAAAGAGGAACACTGTGCTTCCTCAGTGGTGTGTAAAGGAAAGAAGCGAAAGAAGACCCAACAGAGTTCAAAACCCATGATCAAAGAAAAAGAAGAAGTAGACTATTATGCGCTGAAAAAGATTCCTGCTTTGGTAATATGGTACCTACCTGTGGTCGATCGATTGAGGTGTTTGTTTGCTGTTGGTATTTCTTATGACTATTGGATAAATCCGCAAGCGCACAGATTATACCGTTGTAGCACTTCACCTAGGAGTATTCCAAGGTATCGTAATTTATATTTTCCCAAGGAAAAGCTGGGCTAGAAATGATAATTAGAGAGAGATCCTAGAGAGCACCTCAACTTAGTACCAACTAGTATAGAGGGGTAAACGATAAATGTGATACGAAGGGGTTGATGAATGAAGAAGCTACGGTAAATGATACTTAGAACGGACTAGATAGATTAGCTAGGTGGGAGGACAACGAGAAGAGTAAAGGGACTCCTAAGCAATTCACTCTACTTCAATATACTTAGCCAATTAACTAGTCTAAATACTATAGTTTGTCTCCTCAATACAAGTATGCTAGGCGAGGGGATAGATCAGTAGGAGGACAAAACTCCTACCGGATCGCGCCCTCTTCTTACGGGGCCTTACCTTTTAAGAACTTGCCTAAAAACACGTGGTGGAATACAAAGACTAGACAAGGCTGTCTCCTCTTGCTAGCTACCACAAACAATCCGTGCAACAAGCGGTAACCAAGGATAAGATGATATATAAGCACCACGCTTACACACAACTTATTACTTTGACTATGATCTATAATCAAAGCACCCTATGACAGGCAATGATCGCATATGGGAAAGGCCACAAGGATCACAGACTATGAATGTAAAGGCTATTAAAGAGCAAAAGCATATAACAAGACTATATCTAGTATAGTAATGCTCAAAGTAAATACTAAGTAAAGTAGAGAGAAAAGATAAAAAATTGATAAAGGTAAAGTCTTACAAAGAAGGAAAGATGCAAGAGCTATACCAGACTCTCCACAAGACAACTCCGGAAATCCCGAGCACAGCTCGACTTAACTCTAACTCCCACTCTAGACTAACTCCTAGAACAATCTAAGGAATAGATCTTGTAGGCTTCTTCACCATGTCTAGAGAGGGGGGAGGGGTATGGCCCTCTATTTATAGTAGGGGTGGAGTAGGGGCTACTCCATCGCCACGTCATCGATCCAGGGCCTTCCATCCTCCACCCTTGGATTAAACCGTCTTAGAACCGACCAAGAGGTGGATGGTGTGGATTTCCACCATGTGGCAGGGTGTATGGCGGTTGGGGAGAGCCAACCAACCTAGGGGGTGGTCGGCCGACCCCCCCTATGGCCAGTGGGCCCTCCCTTGCCTCCTTGGATGAAGCCCCACTGGTCAGGGACTGAGTGGGGGCCATGTGGGCCCACTTGATGGTCAGCCGACCCCCCCTTGGGGGTTCTAGCCCACCTCTGTTGTTCTAGTGCTGGCCCCACTTGTCATTGATGTTAATTTGGTGGTTCTGAGGTGATTGTCACGTTTATCTCCTTGGTGTGAGCCCATGGATCCATGTGCTATGCTTGTGAGCCGTTTAGAGAAAGTACAGAGTGATCCAATGGTTGGAAATCACTCTGGGATGCTTCTCTTGGATTATGGCCGAGAGTGGAGGGCTGGTGGGCCCATAGGGTGGTCGGCCGACCCCCTATGTGGGCCCCACTGGCTCTTCTTTGCTCCATTTACTCATTCCTGCATTCAAACACTCATGGAGATGTGGAACTAGTTATTTGATAAAATATGCCTATGATGTGTTTGTTTATCCTTGATCGAGAGGTTGGTGGCATCATTTTAGTTATATAAAAGTTGATCATAATTTGTGCCAACATTTGCTAACCCAGAGGATTCCAAACTTATGAGCTGACATGCTTCTAATGAGCACATCAAAGACGATGGGAAGCTTCGACACCCAGCCCATGGCAAGCAGTGGATAAATTTCAATAACAACCACGAAGACTTTGCAAAGGAACAAAGAAATGTTAGGTTTGCACTAAATACTGACGGAATGAATCCATTTGTTGAGAGGAGCAGCACGCACAACACATGGCCGGTAATCCTCACCATCTACAACCTTCCGCCATGGATGATGCAGAAGCGAAAGTATCTCATGCTAACCATCCTTATCTCTGGACCTACATAGCCTGGAGTTGACATGGATGTTTTCTTGGAGCCCTTAATGGAAGACATGAAGATATTGTAGGAAACAGGTGTTAAAATGTGGGACGAGTACCGCCAAGAATCATTCACGTTGAGAGCAATTATCTTTGTTACCATCAACGATTACCCTGCTCTCTTCACATTATCAGGGCAGTTCAAGGGAAAGGTTGGTTGTGTGGTATGCATAGATGAAACTGCTCACGTGTCCCTTACTGCATCTAAGAAAATAGTGTACATGAGGCACAGACGCTTCTTATCTAAAGGACACAGGTACCGCCAGAAGAAGATGGATAAGCACTTCGACAATAATGTTGAACTCCAGTCTACTGCCCCACTAGACAACAGTAAAGGCAAAAGAGTTTTCAACCTAGTCAGGAACCTTAAATTTGTTTTCGGGAAGAAGACAACAGGCGGAAAACCAAGAAAGAATGTCAAACCAACTCCAGGGGCTACGTTCAAGAAGAAATCTATTTTCTTTGAGTATTTGTCATACTGGCCTGAGTTAGACGTACACCATGCGATCGATGGTATGCACGTTCAGAAGAACGGGTTTGAAAGCCTAATGGAACCTTGCTAGACATAAAGGGCAAGATAAAGGAAGGACTAAAGTCACGTCTGGACATGGTACAATTAGACATAAAAAAAGAACTCCACCCTGTTCTTCAAGAAAATGGGAAGTACCATCTCCCGGCGGCAAGTTACAACCTCACCAATGTTGAGAAACATTCGATGTGTGTGTGGTTGAAGAATCTGAAGGTCCCATCTGGATTTTGCTCTAACATACGAAGTATTGTGTCAATGAAAGACCTTACACTCACCAACTACAACTCACATGATTTTCATACCATGTTGACTACTTTCCTCCCTATTGCCATCAGGGCTATAAGTCCAGTGTGGATAAAGGTTGCAGTCACACGGTTGTGCTACTTCTTCAACAGGATATCACAAAAGGTGATCGACCGTGATGAGTTGACATCTCTTAAGGAATTTGCAGCGGAGATAGTGTCACAGTTCGAGATGTGTTTTCCTCCAGCATTCTTCGATATTATGGTTCACCTTGTGGTGCACTTATTTCCACAGATAGAGGCACTGAGTCCCATGTATTTGCATGAGATGTGGATGTATGAGCGTTTCATGTCAACACTTAATGGCTACGTATCAACTCGTGCTCGTCCTGAGGCGTCCATGGTAGAAGGGTACTTAACCGAAGAGGCAATTGAGTCTGGTGGTCCATTCTGCAACAGCGTCTTAAAAGACTAGGATGCAATAGGTTTGCCTTCGTCAAGACATGATGGTAGGCTGAATGGAAGGAGGATGGGAAAGATCATTAGTCCTGCAAGATTACAATTCAGTCCTAGAGGCACATCACAACATCCTTCATCAACTCTCAATAATGGAGCCTTTCATCGAGCAACATATTGATGAGCTTCGCAAACAAAATCATGGGCACACGGATGAGTGTTTAATGAATGAACACAAGAATAAGTTCACCTCATGGCTAAAGGAGCTTGACATTCCAAAGGGGGAAACAATTGAGGAACGCACCATCAAGGTGTTGGCTTCTGGACCATCATGCCAGGTCACAACATGGCAAAGCTATGACATTAGTGGCTTCACATTCTGTACCAAGTCCAAGGACCAAAAGAACATTGCACAAAACAGTGGAGTTCGATGTGATGCCTTAGACTCTGAAACTGGGGATGAAAATATGTTCTTTGGCTTCGCTGATGCCATATGGGAGCTAGACTATGGTACATTTCAGGTCCCTATGTTTCGATGCCAATGGCTTGAAGACAAACATGTCACAGTGGACAACTATGGGGTCAGAGTTCTTGATCTAGTAAGGTAGGCTACAAAGATGATCCGTGGATAATGGCTAACCGTGCTGCACAGGTCTTCTATGTTGAACAGATCCTTTGTCCTAATGAGAAAAAAAGTACCGACAAGCCGAAGCATGTAGTTATTCCTGGAAAGCAACAAGCTATAGGGGTTGATGGTGTATCTGATCTGGATGAATTTAATGAGTTCAGCAACATGTGTCTCTTTGTAGATGACCATCCACTAAAAATAAGGAGTGTTGAGCGAAGCATCCCACAGAAATCGCTACCTTGGTTGCGCCACGATGGACAAGGAAGAACAGTATAGCTTCCTAGATTGTTTTTGTTATTTGCCATGTAATCCATTTATGTTTGTACATGTGGAGACCCTATTTTTGTTTGTACGTGTGAGACCCTATGCTTATTTCACATAATTGCACTTTATTTCTATAATTGCACTTTATTTCTATTAATCGAGATATTAGAAATACATTAAATTAGGGTCATTATAAATGTAGATACATATAAAAGTATCTCATACATGTCATTACATATTTAAAACATGTATATCCCTAACCATAAAGCCTTAAACCCTAAACCCTAAACCCTTAACACTTAACCCTAAACCCTAAACCCTAACCCCTAACCCCTAAACCCTTAAACCCTAAACCCTAAACCCTAAACTACAAACACTACAAAATTTAATTCACAATTTTGGGAACAATATATCTCAAGATATGATTTTTTTTAAAAAAATAGAATTATTTTTGCAAAATTGTTTCTAGAGGCGGTTGGCATTGACCACCGCCTGTAGAGATCCATTTCTACAGGCGGTTGGCATTGACCACCACCTGTAGAAACGATTTTTACAGGCGGTGGTCAATGACAACTGCTTGTAGAAATCGGGTTCCTATATACCGCGCGACTCGCCCGAAATTTTCCTAAGTCCCGAAGGCGCGAGTTCATTCGAAACCACGCCATCAGGCTGCTCAAATTTTCCACAAGCCACTGTGCCGCCCTTCCCGCCATCGCCGGCCATCTCCGTCGCAGATCTTCGCGCGCGGCCATCTCCGTCGTCGGGGTAAGTTGCCTCTTCTTCTCCCTCTTTGTGGCGGTGTGGCGGCGGCGGCAGTTGCGCGCGAGGGCGACGTGGCGGTCCTCGGCTACGGTGCTCCTCGCGGCAGCGCGGTGGCGGCGGCACTCCCTCGGTTGCGTAGGCTGTGGAGCGCGTGGGCCGGAGGAGGTGTGTGCCGCTGTGCCGGGGGCGGGCGGGGGTGCGGCTGGTGGCGGTGGCGGGGGTACGGTGGTGGATGGTGGCAGTGGCGGTGGTCGGTGGACCGGTGGCGCTTGGCGGTGGAGCGCAGCAGCGCAACGAGGGACCGATTGTTGCGGTGGTGGAGCGGTGGAGCAGCAACGGCAGCGGCGGCGGCGGCGGAGCTACGAGGAAGATGAGAGGCGGCTGGCGGGTGGGTCCGCGTGTCAGAGAGAGAAAGGGAGGGCTGCGGGTGGGAGGTGCTCCGCTTGGGCCGGTTGGGAGGCCGAGTGGCCGGTGGGCCTCTTGGGCCAGTTGATGGTGCTGATTAAATTCATATGCATCCCCTTGATGTAATTATAATATACATCCAATATATATTTAAATGATTATAAATATATATGTAATAAATGATTGTAATTATTAAATGCTTATAGATACTTGTAATTATCAAATGCTTATATATATATATGCTTCTTGTATGTAATAAATACTTGTAATTATTAAATGACCTCGTGTATGTATTTGTAATAGAAAAATAACTCCCCGAGAAAAAGTCCTTATATATATTCCCCAGAAATTTCATGTTTATTCCTCGAGAAAAAGACCTTATATATTATCACCAGAAAAGACCTCTTGTGTCTATTTGCAATGCATGTTTATTCACCATGGGGTCAAAATTGAATGCATATTTAAATGCCTATCCTTTATTAGATTTCCATGATGACATCTCCAAGCAACAAGGACCAAGCACAAGGGTATATTCACACGGAACACGCCCCAGGGTCCGACCCCACGGAGCAAGTACAAGATGCCCACCAAACGGGGCAATGCGTGGGGTCGTCCGACCCCACGGAGCAAGTACACGATACCCACCAAATGGGGCAAGGCCTCGGGTTGTCCGACCCCATGGAGGAAGAAGAGGGGAACCAATCAACTCCGGAGAACACTTGGAGCCCTAGCAACGACTTCGAGCGGATCGAAGTGAGGAAGGCTCAAGAATAATTTGAACGTGAATTACGCCATTACCCTGATTATGATCCAGAAGCTGAGGAAGTAATTATATGATTTCATGTTTTTATTTAATTACATGTCTATTCAAACCATCACCATTAAACTCACAATGTTTATATTCAGAGGGCATTGGCTCCGATGGAAGAGTTGATCTCACAACGTGCCAAAGACGCACCCGAACCGACCGCGACGACGAGCAATGAGCCATCAAGGAAAACAAAGCGGAGCGGTGGCAAACGAGGCAAGAGAGGATTGAACAAGTTTCCAGATGACGTATATGTCATCTTAGAAGTCAGCCCAACCGGACAGCCCATAGCTCCTTTGGAGGCCCTATCCATGTACCGGAACGCAACGCAATTGGCTTCTGTGTTATGGACTTTCTTGACGTCACTAACAAGAACTGTGCCAATGTGTCGGAGGATGACAAGACAAGAATTTGGGAAAAATAGAAGGCGAGGTTCCAGTTTCCTCGAGCCATCCCAGAGGCACTGATAAAGGACTATACCTTGAAGCAGGCTGCGGTCAGTTTCCGAAACTGGAGGTCCGAGTTGAATACCAAGTTTGCCAAGAAAGGGTTGGACCCTACAACAATGTACAAGATTACTAAAGGCCAGTGGGCAGTCTTTCTAGAGCAGAGGAAAGAGGCAAAATTCATATCTCTAAGCGAAGCAAACTTCGCTCTCGCAAAGAAGAATAAGTACCACCACCGTCTAGGCTCAGGTGGTTATCAGCGTCAGGCTCCCAAATGGCAACAAGAAGAGGCTGCTAAGAAGGAGAAAGGGTTACCGGCGCTGTCCGAACAAGTTGGTCAAAGGTCCGCGAATTGGATTCGGGCTAGAAAACCAAAGGAAACCGACAGCGGTTTGTCCTTTGATGACCCTGAGGTTGAAGAAGTAGCAAATAAAATCTTTGCGGTGGCAGCCAAGCAACGTGAAGGTACATTCAAGCCATGAAGAGAGAGAGAGACATCCTTAGTGAGGGCCTGGGTAACCCCGAGCATCCTGGTCGTGTTCGAGGCGTCTCATCCAAAGAAGGATGGAAAGATGGATTCAGCGCTCAGTGCGAAGGTGAGTACAGGAAACGTGATCGATACAAGGAAGAAATGGCTAGCTATTGGAAGGAGGAGGCTAAGAAAGAGTTCACAGAGTTTATGCAGAAATTGCTAGATGATCTTCCTCCTGAGTTGATGCAGAAACTGGCGAGTGCGGTGTCAAATCAACAAATGAGCACTCAGGCACCCCAGATGCAGCTAGTCCCAGTGGTGTCCTAGCAGACCGTTGCTAAGATACCAAGCAGTGTCGCGTCTACAGGGAATAAGGTTCAATATCCGGTTGACGACATTGTTACTCCAGTGGCTTGCTCCCTAGTCATAAGATATGTCATTAACAATCATCGTACAAGGGAAGTAGCCACTGGCAAAGTGATCCCAGGACGCAAGTACCACGGTGTTGACATTCCTGAAGACTACTGCAGAGTAGAAGTATCGACCGTGGTCCAAGGATATGAGGACGAGATGTTAGACATCCCCGGTCTTGAGGACATTAAGAAACTCGGACAAGCTATAAACAATTTCATTCTTTGGCCTTGGCAAGACGTCCAGCTGAGGGAGCTGCCACTGTCCTCGCAAGAGATAGTAGTTGAGGAGTCATCAGGACCGACTGATCCTCTTCCAAACCCACCACCATCACCAATCCATTCTCTTGCAAGCCCACCTCCGTCACCTCCGCCACCTCCGTCACCTTCGCCACATTCATCACCTCCGCCACCTCCGTCACCTCCACCACATTCATCACCTCCGCCACAATCATCACCTCCACAAACATCACCTCTGACACCTCCACCACAAAAATCCACACCTTCCCCACAAACCAAAGATCCTAAACAAACACCGGATCCACCAGCGCCTCCAAAGAAGAAGTTTCCTATCCCCAAGTTGATTTCCCAATTTGAGCCAAAGAAAAAAACAGCTGGCACGACTAGATTTTTGAGAGGAATTGGGCAAAAACGCACTAGTGAAGTCCTCGAGTTGTCTGAGCTCACGAAGTCAGCGCAGCCGGTGCCTAAGGTAATTCCATGCAAATTCAAGGTGCCAACTTGGGAAGACTACAAGTCTGTGCCCAAAAACTATGTGGTGGGAAAGTCTCTTCTAAGTTGGGTGAAACTCCAAAATGTCCCAAACAATGTCAAAAGGATGCATGACTGGTACATGAGAGCCTCTTCTGCTGGCATTCACGCCATCAACGTGTCTATACCACATAAGGCATTTCAAAGTGATCATAATCTGTGCATGATTAGCTTTGAAGACATTTGGTTGATGATGAACCTCGAGAGACTAGACGTACAGATAATAATGACGTTTGCATTGTAAGTGTTACATAGTTATACATGCATTGTACTTGCAAAAGTTCAATATCTGACATATGCATGTGTCTTGTAGAATGCTATTTGATGAGCAGGAGCAGACTTACGGTACGGACCTCTATTATTGTGCCGAGGAAAGGATTGCCTATCTGAACGCAATTGATATTTGTGAAGGAAGGCACACCTTTAGAATGGGGGAGAACAACGACGATTTAAGATGCTATTTGTGAAGCACGGGCCGCCAAAAAGAGATAATTACTGTTTAAATTTGAAGCCAAGTACTCCTTCTATATTTCAAAGTATATGAAAAAGTATCAAGACAAGAAATCGATAGTAGCACCGTACAACTTTGGGTAAGTACATGAGTTTGGGTAGTGGGACCGTATAACTTTCGGTGATCAAACTACATAATATTTCAATGCACAAATGTAACATAAATTTGATTCATGCAGGGACCACTGAATCTGCGTCGTCAATTATCCTAAAAAAGGAAGGGTGATGGTATTAGACTCTGCAAATTTCGCACCATCAAGCTATGGACATTTCAATGAGATGCTAGAGATGTAAGTTGAGATATGCACGTATACTTTTGCATTATGGGATTTTAAGAATAATTAACATGGTGATTGTATTCGAGTTCGTAGGGCATGACGGTTTTATATAATGCACGGTGGAAAGGTTGAATCGAAGAAAAAAGAAAAGGAGCCATTGGAAGTTATATATGACTGACCGGTAAGTATGAAAACTTACTCTTATAAATACAGATCATACATGTACTATGTGGATATACTATGTGTGCGAGCATCTATAAATAATCACTTTAATTTTCTGTTTTATAGTGCCACAAGCAACAAGCAGGATCTATCCTGTGTGGATACTACGTGTGCAAGCACATGAGAGGAGGAGACATAGCAACTAAGAAGAAACCTTCCAAGAAAAAAGTCAAGGCGACGACCATCAACGAAAAGACATTGTACGTCATAGTTGAGGACGTGTGTCTTTTCTTCATCAAACAAGTCATCTTAAGTGTAGGGAAATATCATAATTATGAGAGTGAATTAGCCAAGCCCGAGTACGAAGCGCTAACAAAGGTTTATAGCCTAAATCTTACTCGGTCCGGTTTTTAGAGGACAAATCCAAACTCTTGATGTATATAGACCTGTAACTTTATGTGTGTAAGTGTGATACTCATGTATATAATATGCCATACATTTTTAACTTTATTGCGAGCATGGTACTTTGAAGAAAGAAATCTATGTATGAGATATTTAATTTACATGTTGTTATATATTTGAACACCATCCAATAGAGTTTAGTAGTTTCAATAACAATATATATGTATATATTAAATAATAAAATAATATATATAAATACTAAAAAATTAAAACTGGAAAATCATTTCTACATGCGGTTCTCTTAGTGAACCGCCTGTGTAAATGAGCCATTTACACAGGCGGTTCACTAAGAGAACCGCCTGTGGAAATGAGTTTCTACGGGTGGTTCTCAAGCAACCGCCAGTAGAGCCCCAGCGTCGACGATTCGGGAAAACGCCTGTACAAATGCATTCCGAACCGTCTGCATAGTAAGCTTTTGTACTAGTGGATCTTTGCATCAAGCGGCATAGCAGCCCTGAGAGCCTGTTCGCTTGGCTTTTCAGCCGCTTAAATCCAACCAGAACAGTGTTTTTCTCTCACAAGAAATCAGCCAGCAGTGCATAATCCTGCCAGAACAGTGCATAATCCTGCCAAACGAACAGGAGCTCATTACATGGAGATGTACTAGATCTTGTTTATCATCCATCTAGTATATTGAATTCGAATTTTTCAACATGCAAATCAACGTGGCCGTTGTTGTCATTGCACACAACACCTAATGCAGCAGAATAACAGATGGTTATGTTTCGGCTAGCACACCGACATGCACCACACAGCACCGTTTTTTCCTAGCTCGTATGTAGCACTGCACTGCTTTCCATTGCCCGCATGCATCAGAAATCGCATTGCCATGTTTTGCACCAGCGCACGTACGTACGTAGCCATGGCACATAACTGCTAGCCTCCACGCATGGCTTGCACGCCACCGTGCCACCAAGGCAAACGATCGAGTAGCATGTACGCTACTGGGCCCGCATGCCCTCGCCTTGGTGGCATGGGCGGATCTATGTAGTGAGTTGTGGGTGTGCCCGTACCCAAAGAAAAATGAAAAAAATTGTGATAATACTCAAATTTTCATCATGTTCGCACCCATATAATAAAAGTCTACGCACCCATAAGGCAGGCGCACCCTCCTCGAATTAGCTCTAGCTCCGCTACTGCTTTGTGGTGCTGTTCATGAACGCGCTTGTACGACGCCGCTGCATGGTTTCGATTCCAAACCTGATGGATTAAAAGAAAAAAAAAGGAAAGGCTACGTGTGGCCATCTCGACTTGGGAAGAGCAGCCACATATCAAGCAGAATTTTGATCCTCAGATCCTAAAGGACTCCGGACCAGTGCGAACTAAAAGAATTGAGCCATGAAAAACAAAAACATAAAATCCAGCGATGTTAAGAAAGGGTTCAATAAATCTGAAATTTATGAATAAGACCTTGATTCTTGCAGAGTTGACAATAGATAAAGTATTCCGGCAGAATAATGCCCTATTCTCTGGTATTTGTGAAGAATTAATGGTGTTTTTTAATATAAACCCTCTGTTTATGCATATTTACTATATTTCTTATACTCATATGTATAAAAGCGTGCATATATACACATTAAATCTGAAGTTTAATGAGTGTTGTTTCTAGCTTTATTTTTCTGAAGTAAAAAATAGATTAATTTCTATGCTTTGAATTTAATTCAGAAAAGTGCAAATGCAACCCGTTATGAATTATATACCATGTAATTTTAAGAATAAAATCTTGAATGATCATACTAGAAACATGGTATAAGATATATGAGCTCTCTGAATCCTGCAGACCTTAGACTTATCACCTTTGAGAGGCTCATATTTATTTTTCCTAGCATAATGAATTTTTGGGATAAAATAAATAGTTTGTATTAATTCTGAAAATTAGCATATACCATGATATAGACCTTGAAAAATGCTAGGATGCTTCTAAGAATTTTTTATAACCATCCACTACCTTTTTGCTACTTATCACTTGTTTACATGTAGTAAACTTATATGCATATGATTTAATTTATGTTAATATATGCATGCTTGAAAGAAAGAAGAAATACCCTAGAATTACTCTGAATGGTAGAATTATTTGTTATGGTCATTATTAAATCCATGTAGGATATTTTGCTACCGTTGAAGTGTAGTGAATTCATGATATATATTTCCTGATTATTCTCTAGAATGAGTATATGGCCGAGAGAAATAACAAATATATTGTATGACTCACTGCATGAGAAAGTTCTCAAATTATGATTATAGAATATCATATTCCATTGAAAGTCGAATTTTCAAGCTTGTATTCTTATAGTTTATGGTATAATGCTACTTTGTAAATAATAGCTTGAAGCTTTGTATTGAATGTCTAGAAGACAAGATGATAAATAAAATTTTAGCAATGTATATTCTCGAGGAAATGTCTCTTGAGTATAGAATATTAAAGAGCAATGCAATACATGAAGTATTTGAATTTATCATCAGAAATTACTCAAATAGAAGTTAAGTTAGAAATTTTTGACAGCTCAATAAACCAAGATATATGACTTGCATATATTGCACTCCTAGAAGGATTGTGATTACATATCACTACTATGAAATAAAGCATGCATGAAGCTGCTAAATGTCAAGCATTGAAGCTAAGCCATATAAGAATGAATAAGAATTTTTGAGGTTTCTCGAAGAAGAATTTAAATCATGTGCTAACATACTTGTATTGTATTTAAACTTATATTATCTATAAGTATTAGTAGTAACAGTGGTGCATTAAGTTTTAATTCTAGTTGAATTAAGTGGATTATGTAAACTCATAGAAGAGTTAATGGTTACTTTATTAGCTTGAAGACTAATACATTTAATATTCTTAGTTGCAATTCTTACTTGAAGTAATATATGTTAATTTTGCATGGAATAAATTAGTTTTATATGTTTTATATATAAATACTTGTCTAATTTTGCCTATTTAAATATTTTTGCATGGATTTTATCAACAAAGAAGCCTTAATTAACCATGAAGGTTATAGTTCTTTGTGCACTACTACCATGTAGGTAGAAGGGAAACTGATTTTTCTAAAAGCACATGAATGATTGGACTATATTAGTATACTAAATAAACTAGAAGTTTATGTTCTACCCCAAATATATTATTATGTACATTGAATAATACACTAAATATATGAATTTCATGCCACAACCATTGAATACTAGAAGTATGATGCATGAAGCATATTTCTACTTAAAGTAATTATGGCATAAAAAGGGGGAGGAATTTTGGGTAAAGGCATAAGAAAATGTGGGTAATATATAATATATATTTAATTGGCATAATCAAACTAAATCTATCTTTAAGTGAAGCTTGTAGCTTTGTATTTGTTATTATCTATTTTATTGGATTGAATAACAATATTCCACATTACACATGAATGTGTATCACTATATTATGCTCCCGTTGAGATACAACTATCTCCCCTCGTACATACATATTAACATGGAAGCTATGTTTGTAGCTTGTAGCTACTAATTTTCCTCTTGCAATTAAATTGGCTAGCTAGCATATTATGCCAAAATAATTTTTATTGAAATAATGAATATATTGCTTTTCTAATGCATTGCATGCATAAGCAATATGATTGATCTAAGTTTAAGCAGCTTGAGATGAGGGGGAGAGTTAATATGAAATTAACTTAATGGAGACTAACCCATTAGATATGAAGAATAATTGTGGAATTAAGATAGTAGATAACATATTTATGATGATTTGGGATTTATGAAGAAAATGCATTTAGCAATTTTTTCATTAATGACAATTAGAAAATTCTAGAAAATAATCCATGTAAATTTGAATGTTGCGTATTTTCTACATTTGAAGTATATTATCCATTTTTATGTATGAGTATTTGGATCATATTTTTAGGCTGAACAATGAAGAAGCTAGATAATGAAATAGTTTTCTAAACTATGATATGTGCAAATCAAGGGAAGAACATCTTTGAGTTTGTAGGAATATTGAACATTCTTAAATGCACTTTATGTATTCTAGCTCGCTGCATTTACTGTATAATAACCCCCCATGTTTAAATATGTGTGTGAATATTTCACAGAAAAATTTATCATAGCATACATGAATGGGCCTCCACCTGTAGTTAGAGATATGTGAATTTGAATTATTTTAAGCCCATGATAGATGATATCTTTTGAAGTATGGTATTAAAGATGTAATATTGGCATTAGGGGGAGAGAGCCTATTCTGAATGCCAAATATTATTTCCACAGAAGGAAAATAATCTAAAGAAAATATTTTTTGAAGCTTGAAGCAGGAATAATATCACACACTGAATCAAACAATAGTTTGACTAATGCTCTCGAGAAGCATGAAGCAGAGCATATGCCAGATATTTTAAAATGAGAGGAGTTACTTGAAGTTATAAACCTGAAGTTATGTTTACTAGTAGTAAACTAAATGTTGTATACTATACTATAAAGCTAAAATCTATGGGGACGCCTGTGGGTTGTAGTTTAATGTATACTATTGAATAGAAATAAAATAAAACTCCTTCATTCTCATGAAGAGAACACCTCATGAAGAAGGTTAAGAACCTCATGAAGAGGATCATCACGAAGATGAAATCCAACATACTAAGCGCGCGCATCATTAGTGTTGGGTATGCGGAACAAATCATCTCTTGTTTTGGGAAATGACAAAGAGATAGAATAATCTCACATTATGAGAATATTGGGAGAAAATAATAGTTGTCGACAATGTTACCTCTATAATTGCATTCTCTTTTGAGAATTCGGATCCGGAAAACAATGTCCATGGCAAAGTCGCTTGCAGCGATTATATCGGGTCAATGAAGAAAGCAATTGGGGTTGAATCTCCAATTTAGAAGAAATTATGTTCTGCTATATCTCTGGCAAATGAAATTAATTGATTTGAATATGCAGTTAATAAGTGGATTATGAAGATCCATATAGTTTCTAAAGAATATAAATCACAACATATAGAAATCTCATACTAAGTAATAAGTCTAAGGTATAATATATTCGTGGATGAATATTGAAGTATCAAGAAGAGCATATCGTAGAAGGAATGTCATCGAATGATTAGTATTGAATATCACTATCTCATTGTATGTGACATAATAATCTCTCGTGTAGTAGAGAATATATCTCATAGAAGTGACATGTTATTCACTGAATATCAGAATATCCTTGAAGGAGTTAATCCATGAAGGATTTACCGGTCGATTCTTGAATAAACACCATCAATCCTTAAAGTGAATATAGACCCGAGAGAAACAAAATGAGGAATGATAAACATCATGAAGATGTCATACAAACACTCAGAAAGTGTATATATGTAAAGGTAGCAATGAAGTATTGATATCCTCTAAATACCATAGAAGGTATAAGAATAATGGTGACTTTGGCAATTGAATTATCCCCTAAATGCCAAATGCAAGACTAGATTTACTATTGAGTGATACAATCAAAATCTCGAAGATTTGTAGAACATATAATTTGCAAATTCACTAAGAAAGGATTTTAAATATTCAAACTCTAGTATAAGTTTGATACATTATCTAGAAGATATTAAATATTATAACTTATTTACCCCATATTCCTCTGAAAGGATTTACCTGAAGTATAAAATTTATTTGTTTTGCACAACTAATAAGTGGTCATTATGCACGAAGCATATTGCTCTTGTTTATACTCTTATTATAATTCATAGAAGAATTTTGAGCCAATTTTTAAAAGATATAATATTATGGTACTGCATACCATCAATTAAGCACATATTTATGAAAAGTGTGACTTGAACAATGAAGTTCAAAGGATGGCTTTATGAGGGGGAGCAAATTGATTGAATCTACCTTGAAGATAATTAAATTCACTAGAATTACAAAGATCAAGTAGATCATATTTGCTAAAACATTGAAGTTTATGTATAGATCATGAAGATAAATATTTATTCATGAAGAATAAAAGATCCTGATGAAGAATACATATCCAAGAAGGTTAAATGTTGTACTCTTTTTTCCTATGTGAGTTTTTACTTGAAGGTTTCTCATGCAAAGGTTTTTAATGAGATAACATGTGCAATACAATTAACGAATGTGATGTACTCTTTTCTCCAAGAACCGTTTTTCCCACTGGGTTTTCGGATGGAGTTTTTAACGAGACATGTGCATATCGCGGTAATCACCCAAGGGGGAGTGTTGTAAAACACATGGACTCTATCCTAGAAGGAAAGAAAAATGAAGAATTCTAATTCTAGTCCGTTTGTATGTGGTCTCTTACCAAATTCATAGGCCCTGACAGGACTATATATACGTGGGAGCTTTATGTTGTAATCACCAATATCAAGAGGAATAAAGTATAATCTCCCTATCTTGTGTTTACTTGTTCTACTATTTTTATCTACTATGTTGATCTGAGAGACGGAGAGGGAAAGATCTGAACTGCCGACAACGAGTTTTATAACATATACTACATAAACTAATATGTCTTAGACTAGACAACTTCGTCATCAAACAGTCCTATTTATATCAGTAACTACTAACTAATAGTGTTTTTAGTGCAGGATCGAAGCGAGGCCCACTCAATTAAAAAGCCGAAGTATTGGGACAACTACCACCAGTAAGGTCCTGAAAGACACATTCTCAGTTCAGAAACAAAGAAAAATAATGAAGACCTTGATAGTGAAAGGTAGCGACCTCCATGTATCTAAATTCTCTTATTTTCAAGAAGAAATTAAAAACCCAATCGAACAACAGAAACTAATATAAAAGAATAAATAGGAGTAAACTACATTATTATCCAGGTCGATTAATTTGTGCTGATTGCGGCTAGGCATGAATTTATGGCACACAAAGATTGCTTACAAGCAACACACAAGAGAATGTATACATGGCTACAAGTATGAGCTGTGCGTTGTGTCTTACAAATAAATAAACTACCCGCCGTGCATGTCTGCGTGCCCAATTGTTAGGTTTGCTAGCTCACGCACTGTTCTGGCAGCTGCTATCTCAGCGGTTGAACGGCCACGCTATTTATTGCACACGTGGCATGTCTCCGATCAAGAGCTGAGCATTCCCAAGAACACCGACGCAGAGTGTTAGGAGTAGTTTGCAACATTCATACACGATCCTTTGTACTATGGCTGTTCGTGATTACTCCCTCCGTCTCTGAAAATTATTCTATAGATGATAAAAGCAAGAACATATATATCACGCCATGGCCTAATGTTAACCAATTTGCCAACGTATATATTGAAGGAAAAAAATAAAGCTAACTAATATATACCATGTCATCTAAAGTTCCAAAATTTAAAGATTTGACATATATCTGTTTGGCTGGTACAAAAGCCAACTAATTCCGACTAATTGAATAGTGTTTGTGAGAGGGAATAAGCTGAAATAAGCTGAAACCAGTTCGAAGTAGTTCAAGCAGGGCCTCTCTCTTTTTCTTCTCCCGTGAGTCTGCCGGTGGCAAAAAGAAAAGCCAATGTATCTCTCTTTTACATCAGTTTTCGGATCCAGTTTGTGCGAACACATGATTGATATGTGCCCATGTAGTTCAGTTTTGATGATGAGTGATTGCTCAACATGTGAGTATTTCAGTTTGAGCGGTTATACTAATCTCTTGCGAAAGCATGTGTGTGCCTGTCTATCGGCTTGTGGTGTGCAGATGCTATGCCCGGAGACAGTGGTCAATGGCGTGGAGAAGGTCGAGTAGAGGCTTGCCGTGCCGATGGACTGAGAGCGGTGAAGGACGGAAGCGGGACTCGGATCGAGGGACCATGGGCGCCGGAGGATTAGCTGTGGTGGCTAGTGCTTAGCACTGGCGAGAGCGACAAGACATGGAGGTAGACCGAGTCGACCAAGTCAAGACGGCGGACGAGCGGGTCGAGCGGGAGGCTCACGGGACTCGCCACAGATCAATGGTCATGGTTAATAGTGGATTAACCATGGCGGTTGGAAGTGACCGCCACGGTTAATGGAATAAAAAAACAAAAAAGCCCAGATCCAGACCCGGTTAGGGCTGGATCTGGGCTGTTGGCCCGCGCTGTCGCGCCCCTCCACCGCCGCCCTCGCGGATCCACTTCGCCGGCGCCCGGATCCGCTCCGTGGCCGCGCTGGATCCACGCCCTCGCGCGCCTGCGTCGCCAGTCCTCCCGCGCGTGGCTCCGCACCGCCCTCGCGCGCCTGCGCCGCCGGTCCTCCCGCGCCGGAGAGGAGGGAGGAGGCCGGAGCCTCCAGTCGGATCCGCCCTCGCGATGGAGTGGAGAGAGGAGGGACGAGGCCACCGCCCTCGCGCGCCTGCGCCGCCGGTCCTCCCGCACGTGGCTCCGCACCGCCCTCGCGCGCATGCGCCGCCGGTCCTCCCGCGCGGCCCCGCGCAGCCTTGCCAGTCTGCCAGCGCCGTCCCACGCCGCCCTGCCGCGCTGCCCTCCCACGCCGCCCTCGCTGCTGGGATGTGAGAGAGAGAGGAAGTGAGGGTGAGGAGTGCGGTCGGGCTGAGAGAGAGAGAGGAGGTCGGGAGAGAGAGAGGGGTGCGGCTGCTAGGCTGGGAGAGAGAGGGAGTTAGGGTGAGGAGTGAAACCCTAACATATGTATATATATATATATATGAAGGCAAATATTAGGCCTCGCTTGAGCTATTGGGCCTCTGTGTTTTTCGGAGACGGGCCTTATAGTGTGCCCGCCTCGGTAAATTGATTTACCGTGGCGGTTTATGTGTTTAACCGCCACGGTTAATAATTCTCAAGTGCTACGCAAAATAAATTCTATAGTAGTGGAAGGATTCCTCCTCAAACCTCTCGAGTACGCAGATCGGGCTATTTCTCTGTGGTGTTCTTCCTTTCTTCCTTTCTCTCCCAAATATTTGTTTCCCTTCAATCCAAACCAAATTGAGCGATGATTTCTTCGGGATAGCTCCTCCATAGCACTAGAAACATGCATACCAAGTTGGGTTGCTAGTGGAGATCATTTGGTTAGGATTTGGGAAGATTTGGCGGAGAGAAAATCGAGTTTCGTTTTTCCTGCGTTCTGATCGGGGGTGTCGGACGCTCCAACAGGAGGCGCCGGACGCTAGGCACTGCCTACGTCAGCGTCCGTCACCACCTCTATCTGCGCGTTTCAGATTGGCATCGTACGCTCGCCAGCGTCCGTCGACCATGCGCCAGAGCGTCCATCGGTTTTAGAGCCGTGCAGGCTCTCTGTGTGTTTTGCGTCAGGCGCTCCCCAACGTCCGTCGCCTGTCCTCCAGACGAGTCCGTCGCCTGGAGGACCTCTCTGGTCAGCTCTGTGTTGGTGTCAGACGCTAAGCGCAGCATCTGTCGCTTCTGACCCAGCGTCCGACGCTCAGCGTCCGTTGCACCCCAACGGTGCGTCCGTCGCCCTGGGGCTCAGCGTCTATTGGGTGTTTGTCTTGGCTGTTTGCTTTGGGTTCTTGCCCCTTTTCCACAGGGGTTGAGAACTGAATCTTGGGGTTTCCGGTGTGTTTTTCTCCACTGCCGGTGAGCTCTCATTTTCTTGAGCACCCATCAACTGGGTTGTGTTTTTGGGAAGAGTGACCCGAATATTTCGAGAGAAATTTGATGCTCCCATTCACCCCCCCCTCTGGTCGCCGTTCCCGGTCCTTCAGTTTGCTTAGATTTAACAAAAATAAATCTACCCTCAAAATCATATTCTTTTTTGTTGAGATTTTGTTACATATGGTAACTTTAGTGGTTACTATGATGAAGTCAATGTTGCAGGAGTCAATTTCATCGATATTATGACAAGTGGTGGCCATTATATGTAAGGGGAGAGATATGTACATTGGCTTGGGCTGGATGAAAAACTTGAAGCTAGCTCGCCACCTCGTTTGACTCGTGCCCACCTTGGTTTGAATTGGCTCTGCTCGTTATATTTTTTTAACAAGCCAAGATTAATATTTAGCTCGTTAGATATAACAAGTCGGCTCATGAGCTGCTCACAACCCAAACAACTCCAACATCCGAAATCAACCCAGACTCATCAACCCAAATATGTTTGTCACTCGCACACTGCTTCTAAACCCTAATTCACCTCCTTAATCTGGGTTGCACTCCGGACCAGCCCCTCTATGACAGATTATTCAATATTTGTTTATCTATAGATTTGAGTTTGCTTGATCCATGACCTAGTAACTGCAGGGAATCTGATCTATTGGACAAAACTTTATATTAAGCACACATCATCACTTCATTAGTATATACATATGTTTTTTTCATATGGATGATGGATTGATGAATCAGTGAACAAATTTCATGTTGTTTATTGCTATTAGTTATTTTTCTTCCCCTCTGTCTCGCAAGCCAAAGGAGCCATCTCGAACTAGTTACTAAGCCAAGCCGAGCTAGACTTTTGGCTTGTTAGGATAATGAGTCAAGCTCGGCTCATTATCCTAACGAGCCAGACCGAGCCAAGCCGAACCGAGATGGTTCGATATCCAGCCCTAACCTTGGCACTCTCCATGAGAACAATAACTATAGGTCATCATGGAAACAAAATTAGGCATACATGACCAACCATGGGTTGGAGTGACGAATCTGCCATATATGTTGCATCAACAATGTTCTTTCATCATTTCTTATGTGTTTTGGAATAGTTCCAAAATGTTAGACAACATTGGATCTTACGGTATGTCCAACGTTTCAGATGAGGACCATGACGTCTAAAAGGGAGATTGACTGGAAACATACAATATATTTTTAAAACTATGGCCTCTAGTTTCCACCTAGTCAAAACCTATGCAAGAAATTAAGTAATCTATCTAAATATGTAACTAGGTTTTTCTATGTGTGTTGCTATCTCTACCCCAAAAGAGTTAAGCAGCCTAAGTTCTAAACCTACCGACTATCCTAACAAAATAAATTAGTATACAATATATTGTGGAAGTAAAGAGCGGTAGAAATGCAAACTCCTGTCGGTGACTCCAGTATTTTTATCGAGGTATCGAGAAACTCCTTGCCTCCCTATAGTCCTCTTGGTGCTACTCGCGAGGATGCCTTGGCAATGACCAATACGGTAACTGTGTGGATAACCCCTAGGCCTCCCCCCCCACACACATAAGTGTGTCTTTGAGATGGGCTCTCCTGAACCACTTTCCATCTCCACTATTGAACTTTCGACAAACTATCGTGGGCCTCTTGTTCCCTCTAGTACATGGTAGTGACCACACAACAAACGCGGATTGTGTGGTCTCCCAAGACTAGGAGTTTAACAAATATGGTAGGCGAGACGCATGCGTGCCACAACACGCCTGGGATCATGTGGATTTAGTCCATGATAAGAGTGGTGTGATGCCAACAAATGTTTTCTAGCTCCAAACTCAAAGTGAGAATGGTGAGAGTAATGGATAGCGAACAGATGCATCAGGAAAGGGTGTCTAATATATCATTAGCTATATAGAACAATATGAGTATAGATTATGAGTGTTGACACCAAAGGTGGCGCAAAGGGTAAACCGCAAGCGCACGACTGTCAAGGTAGCTTTCACCCAAGCGTATTCCTAGGGTATCGAATCCACGGGGAACGTGAAGTGTACTTAACAAAGAACTAAGTTCATCCTATGATGACACAAGGGGTTTATGATAAGTTGGGTAGATATGATCTCTATGGTTATTAAACTAGCAAGACAAGGTAAGATACAAGGGTTGTTCACTTCAGGCCACTAAGCCACTTGGCAACAGAAGGATGCTAAATCGCCTAGCACAAGAAGGCCTACGCTTTAAGAACTTGGCCGAATGTGGTGGGATCAAAGCCTAGATAGGTCTGTCACCCCTACTAGGTACCACAAACAAACCGCTGGACAAGTCGCATACACAGGTAAGTGTATAGCCTAGACACCACGTTTACACTATATCTTACTACTCTAATCCGGATCCCGATGAAATTGATTAGAGTACCGGTTTAAGGGCGGTGAACCAATGAACAACAAAAGTAAATACTTTATATTACCAGAACTAAAGATCAATTACCATAAAAGAATCTCAAATGCAGACTTACAAAAGAGAAGGCCGCAGCCGCTGAGGTACAACTCGGAGAAGACGCCAGACAGGCCCGGCTCTTCTCCAGACTCTCCTCACTTTCTCCCTATTTTCTATGCTACTAGTAGAGTAGGGCTTCGCCTATATGTGTAGAGAGAGTAGCTCCTCCTTGGTGTCTCTTGAATGAGAGGGAGTGAGGGGGTATTTATAATGGAGAGGTGGAGTAGGGGCTACTCCACCGCCACGTCATCGCTCCGCGTGATGGATGATGAGAGCCCTTGGATCCTAACCGGCTTTAGATCAATGGTGCAAGAGAATTCAGCATGTGCTTCTTTAATTAAGCACGTGCATCTTTGCATGGCGGCATGCAAAGGAGGTGGACGCCCCCTAGGCCTTAGGGGGGATCGGCCGATCCCCCTATGGGTGGTGGGACCTCCCCTGTCCTTCTAGAAGATGGCCCACATGTCTTGGAGTGGGTGTGCACAAGTTGGACCACTTTTGGACGTCAGTTTGTACTCTTGTGGGCCCATGGATCCATGTGAAGTGAATATGAGCCGTTTAGAGAAAGCACAAGTTGATCCAAGGGTGGAGGATCACTTGGGAGTGCTTCTTCTGAATCATGGCCAGCGTGGGAGGGAGGAGTAGCTGCCAAGTCACCTTGGGGGTCGGCCGACCCCCTATGACATGTGGGCCACTGCTAACCTTCTAGAAGCATGGCCCACCTGTCATGGAGTGGCTGGAAAACTTGGTGGTTGCCCTTTATGGGCCGGCCGACCTGCACAAGAGGGGTAGTGACCCTCTTACTATGACAGGTGGGCCCTCCTATCATGTGGGTGCTTGGGATGGCTGGTGGGCCCCATAGGGTGGTCAGCCGACCCCCCTATGGTGGGTCCCACTAGCTCATTTATCTCCATTTCTTATAGTCCTGCAAGAAATACTCTATGGACATGTGGAACTATTTATTGGATAAAATATACTCATGATATACTTATGTCCCTTCATTATGAGGCTGTTGACGGTGATTTTGAGTATAGAAAATTATGACATTTTCACCGTCAATAATGATCTCTCATGAGTACAGAAATGTTTATGACGACACGAGCAATTTTACTCACTAGTAGTTCCTAAAGAATAGGCACATGTACATATAGAATTATGGACCCATGGCTACTGCAAGTGGAGATGCATTTCTACTAGCAAATTTTCTAATATTAACTACAGCACATGTCCTCTATTTACACTAGTCATACCCTTAAGACAACTGCTTGTGAAAACTCTATCAATAGTAGCAGTTGTCTTAAAGAACTGTCAGCATCCATCTTGGATTTATGCTTACGGTTGGCTTAAGGAACTATCAGTATCAATCTTGCATGTATACTAGTGGTTGACTTAAAGAACCGTCAATACCAATCTTGGATTTATATTTATGATGGCCTTAAGCCAACGATTAGTATGGAATTGCTTACACTAGCGGTTTTCATAACCAACCACATGTACGAATGATTTGAAATAAAGATTTTGAATTTTTCAAATATGAAGAACCTTCTAAATCAAAGTTGTAGTATTAGAAAAAAAAATGCAATCCCTGAGTCGCATGCGCAAGAAAAAAATCGTGTAACCAGGGACATATAGCCGTTGAGGTTGTCGCGTTGGTCTCTTCTAAGTAAAAGAAAAATATAACAGCAGTAGCCTTAAATCAACCACTAGTGTCAGTATAACCATTTACATAGGCCGTTCACAGGCCGTTTCCAATTGATGTTAACGAAACATCACCATTTTAACTGTCCTCTTTTAACACCGGTTGTTCATAAAACTAGTGTCTTCATATTAATAACAATAGATAGATGATCATAAAATGCAATCACTGAGTCTTGGCCGGCAACGTGCAGGCGCATAAGGAACTCCAGCCCTTCTATAATCATAGGATGGAAAGGATGACATAAAAACAAAAAAAATTGCGACCGTCCCTTAGCACGTTTTTCATTAAGCAGGGATAGTTTGTTACCAGGCACATTGATCACCTAGAAACCAAAAGAGAAATTACATATCCACAATTGGTTGGGGGAAGAAAACGACATGGGGAGCTCAAAACATTCAGACTAGAGATAACAACACCTGAAGGTGTCTGTAACTAGCGAGACACAACTCATTGGCCTAATCCGTGATGATTGCAACTAATTGCGTTGCTGTTGTGGCTTCACTGTTGAACGGTCCTATTGTTTCTTTCTTTACACACCATCCAGCCATCCAACAAGAAGAAGGAATCAAAGCCACGTCTCAACAGCTTGGGGATGGGCTTCCTGTTGTTGATCCACCACGGAATTACATGCTCGTCCTGCAAAGCAATCAAATGGCCTAGGTGTAGCTTGGCCAACAAAATTGCCCACACCTCCCTACTGAAGTTGCAACTCAATAGCAAATGGTACATGGACTCAGGTTCTTGATCAAAGAAGATGCAAGTGTCAAACTCCTGGAGGCCATGGCAAAATCTGCGCTCTGCCATACAGCACCGGCCATGCATGACGAGCAAAAAGAAAAACTTACCCCTCAGTGTAGCCGAGGTTCTCCATTACAATTTGGCGCTCCCATGACAATCGACGATCCGAGGAACATGGCGCCATATGCCGATGCTGCCATATAGCGCTCGTTAGTGGTGAGTCGCCACCTGAAGGTGTCTGGGGTTAGTGGGTCAAGCTGGACCAGCTCCAGGATATCCCATAGCCAGACATATTCAATGAGAACCCACATAGATAGAGTGCTAGTGATGTGCCGCACCCATGTCCTGTCAGGTAGAGCCTCAACAACCATGTCCTTCCTCCTTGCTCGCGCCACTGAAGCGAAAAGCGATGGCACAAGGGCTTGAATGCTTGCCCCATTGATCAAGCTGTCGGACTAGAAGAAAGTAGATTCACCATTTCCGATGGTTGAGACCGTGTCCACCCTGAGCAGAGCAACATCAGCACCTTCACTACGCCCAGGCAGACTAGCCTAGGTGCTATCAACGGTCGCGCCGAAGGTCAGTTATCCCAAGGCCTCCAAGCTCCCTCGGTTTGCAGAATGTTGCCCATGCCACCCTACATCGACCACCCGAGACCGTCTCGGCACCCGACCAGACGAAGGCACGTCTTTTCTTGTCAACGTGATCGATTGCCCATGCGGAGAGGCATAGGGCGATGGACATGTGAATTGGGATTGCCAAGAGGGTAGTTTTGACCAGAGTTGTCCGTCCTGCGAGGTTGAGTAGGTTACCCTTCCACCGTGGATTGCGGTTAGTGACGGCGTCAATAAGGGGCTGCTCATCCGAACTTTTTAGCTTGGTAATCGATAGAGAAATACCCAAGTAGCGATATGGAAAGGCCTCAATCCTACAAGGAAGGACATTCTGAACCTCAACCAAGTCCTGATCAGAGCAGTTGATTAGCGTGGCAACACTCTTTTCCATGTTGGCGAAGAGCCCAAAAGCCGATCCGAAAAGCTCAAGAATCGTTTTCAAAGCCTCAAGATCTTTATTGGCGGAACAATGAATAGGACAAGGTCATCAGCATAAAGACTTGCCCGCTCCCTGATCGTATGAACTGCAAGCTGTGATAGGTACTGTTCGTTGTCAATCCAGGCAATGAGGTGATTCAGCGCCTCGATAACTAGCACAAACAACAAAGGCGACAGCGGGTCGCCCTGATGTAGACCACTTGCATGACAGATCCTCCTGCCTGGCCTACCATTCAACAATATTTTAGTGCTTGCAGATGCCAAGATGATAGAAATCCAGTTCCTCCATTGCTGACCGAAGCCCATGTGCCGCAGCACTTTCAGCGGAAAAGCCCAGGACACGTATCGAATGTTTTGGCGATGTCAATTTTGAGCAGGACAAGTGGTGATAGATGGACATGGAGTGCCTTGGAGGATAATTGCACAGTCTTGAAGTTGTCATGGATGCAGCGGCCTTTGATGAACGCACTCTATTCCAACGCACCAAGCAATCCATCTTGTTCGCTAGCCTGTTAGCCAAGCACTTCGTCATCAATTTGGCAAAGCTGTGAATTAGGCTAATAGGTTGAAAATCTCTGATCTCTTCTGAATGCTCTTTCTTTTTTAGGATCATATAAGCCTCATTTAGGAGGTGGAAACTTCTGCCATCCTGTGACCAAAACACGTTAATTGCGTTCATGATATCCCGTTTTATAATTCTCCAGGCCTCCTATAAAACCGTCGGGGTCCGGCGCCTTCTCATTTGGCAGGGCTGCAACCACCGCTGCTACCTCGACCTCCGAAAAGATCAAAGTTCTATATTAGGTTGGTGTAATCATTGATTTCTGCACAACTCCTATGTACCCTCGAGTCGTACGTTTTTTTTTGAGAAAATCGAGTCATAGAAGAGCAGGTAGGCCTACTATTGAAGAAGGGCCTCTTTTGGAAGATGAATCCATGGACCGAGTATTCATTTTGCCAAGTGATCAAAGAGGTTTTCCTTGCAAAAAAAAAGGTGATCAAAGAGGTTGGCCCGGCCCAAAACTAAAGTTTCAGTTGGGGTTTCTCACGACACCACTACACCAGTGGATGATTGCATTTTGATATAGTTTCAGTTGCTTGTTCCCTGCTGTCGACAATACAGAAATTGAAATCTCTCTGAAGATGAAGGGGATGGCGGTGGATACAAATTGTATTCAAAAGTAATTTGTATGCACATTACCGGACGAAGAATGAATGAACAAAAGAACCAAAGAAAAAATTACATTGCTGATCGTGCAAAGGGCATCTGAAGACAATCAGGACCAAAAGTAATTTTTATACATATTACCCGATGGAAAATGAACAAAGGACCCCAAAAAAAAATCCGTTGCTGACCGTCTGAACTACGGCATCAGAAGACAATCAGGACGAACTAGAACTGGGCCAATCAATTGGTATTTAGAGTAAGCTGGGGCGAGAGTGGAAAGGGAACTGATGCATCATGATTGGGGGAGCCTTCTCATGATCTGTCTTCTTCGTCTCTTCCTTCGTCTTCTCCTTATCATCGGAAGAACAGCGTGACAATGCCGCATCTTTTACTAGCTGTTGAATCTTAGCTTCTGCAGGCGACACCTTCATTTCATCGGCGGCGACAGCGACGCCCGCATCCTCCTCCTAAGAGCATCTCCAGCCAAAGCCCCTAAAACAAGGACCTCATTTTAGATTTGGGTGTCCAACCCCATCTTTGCTGGCCCAACAAATCTCTTTCACTCCAGCAGCAACCCCAGAACAAAGCCCCCAAAATCCATATCATCAGACAATTACAAGTGGGACCCACGCGTCATTGAGTCAAACCCTTCTTCTCCGTACATACCGGCAGGGGTTGAGCAAGCATGCACTGCTTCCACGCGACGGAGGGAGGCGTGGCCGGGCTGCTCCGGCGCGGTGGAGCAGGGTCGTCGTGTCCGTGAGGGCGGACCTGCGCCGTCGACCACCGAGAAGGGAGGAGTCGCCCCGTCCGTGCTATGTCCCTACACCGCTGGTCATCGGGAACGAGGAGCTAGCGCGTTTGCGCGGCCCCTACCCAGCCGACCATCGGGAAGGGAGTTTGCCGCGGGAGGAGCAAGGGAGGTCAGCCGTGCTGGAGCGGAGGCAGATGGTCGCGCTCGCCGGAGCAAATGCGGGCGGAGGCAGACGACGGCGCTCACCGGAGCAGATGCGGGCGGTCGTTCTCATGCTCGCGCGGAGGGAGGCAGGGGTGGTTGTGCTCGTGTGCCTGGAGTGGAGGGAGCGCGCTCGCCGGAGTGGAGCGGGCACGCCACGAGCAGGGGGAGGACGGCAGTTCCGTACACGCGAGCAGGATGGGAGAGGGCGGCATGTCCGTACGACGCGGAGCAGGCGGCGCGGCGCAGGCGGGACGCGCGCGGGAGGCAGCCGGCGGCTGCGGCTGCCTCGCGGTCGCGAGCGGGAGGCAGCCGGCGCGCGTGGTTTATCGGGCGGGTGGGGAAAAGTGGGGTGGGCCCCACCGGATAGGGGGCTGCTAGATCTAGGGACCTGAGATTAAAATTTGAGGGGGCATATAAAATGGGGACCCAAGTAGGGGCTCTATTGGAGTTGGAATTTTGTCCAAACTCCTAAAATTTAGAGTAGGGGCCTAGGTAGGGACTTGGGCTGGAGTTACTCTAAGCCCAGCACCATGATGAATCTTTTCCTCACCTCGATTGGCACTCGACCCTGTTTGAATTCTGGTGAACTACACAAGCTGATACTCTATGAGTGTGTTTGGTTGTCCGATCTATCCTATCCTGCCTTAGTTTCCTAAGCCAGGATTGTCGAAGCCTGGCCAACGCTACGCAACAAGTAGTTGTTTGGTTACCTAGATTGTCTAAGCCTGCATTACAATGTGTGTGTTGGTTGTGTGACTTAACTTGCATAGAATCACCTTACTGTTGAAAAGGTGAGTTTACCCCCTCACACACAATCTATCGAACACCTGGTGGGGGTCATCTATGCATAATCCGTCCATGGTCGGTGGTGCCGGAGATGTGCCCCAAGGCCGACATGGTGATGCCAGCATCCACCAACTTGTCTTCCGGGCATCCAAGCTCGGTGTCGGTGGAGATGCGCCCCAAAGAGGAGGGAGAGGAGCGCGTCGTGATGCATCCAGGCTTGGTGTTGTTGGGGGAGGAGGAGGTGAGCCGAATCCCTCATGCGGGCCATTGTCGCTTGTGCAAGCCTGGCTTGCTGGAAACGAAGGGATTGGGCGTTTCCAGTAAGCCAGGCCAACCCCCCTCCTTTGCATTAGTTGGGCCAGGCTTAGTGCCTTAGCCAGACAACCAAATATGAAAAAACTGCATTAAATAAGCCTGGCTAGGCCTTTAGGCAGACAACCAAACACACTCATTATGTTTCTGTGAGTCTTAGCGGTACGTGGGGTACGGAGTATTTTATAGGGAACCATTGCCGAGTTGATCACGAATTGCGAGGTTCTTTTGTTGTGACGAATGAGGCTTGAAGCTTCATCTAAGAAAAGGACTGATTGGCTTGGAGCGGAAGAGCAGGGTGAGTATGTTGCTAGTCTTGTTTTCTGCAGGCAGCTAATATAAGCTGTGGCTTGCCAAGGTTCTTGTGCGTTATCCCAGGTTCGCAGATGAGGTTGTTGGTGTCGAGTCAATTCGGCACGTGAATTTGCGGGGACTGGCAGATGGAAAGGGCCCAGAAACTTTGCTACGAGGGTAGAAGGGTCAGTTGAAACTTGAAAGCGACCGCTATATAACAGTTACTCATCCGTTTCAAATTGTAAATTGTAAGACGCTTTTATATTTCTAAAAATATTTTTAATACAAACCTACACATAGTGTATATCTAGGTGCATAGAAAAAGTCATATATCTAAAAACCAAAATATCCTATAAGTTGAAAAGGAGATATTCTTTTGTCTAACGACCTGTTTTGGGTTCCCTGAATTGGGTTCCCCGAATTGAAAAGCCCTTCCAGCATGCATGTTCGATAGGGCTGAGGTCTTTTTTAATAATAATATAAAAATAGAAAATCCGGCTATATTAAATCAGATTAGGCCTTATAAATTACAATTGAGCAACAAGCCCTCTAAAGAAGCAACTAAAATAGCTAAAGATAACGGTGGGTTAATTAGCCCTTATTTAGATCCCTTGCAAATTCCAAAATTTTACAAGATTATCCATCAAATCTTTGAACTCATAAGCAGAGTATTAAATGTAAGTACAAAATATAACTAATTGCATAGTTTATCTATAATTTTTGAGACAAATTTTTCAAACCTAGTTACTTCATAATTAGACAATAATTATCAAATACAAACGAAACCTGTAGTACTTTACATCCCTAAAGTTTTTTTTATCTAAAATGCCCTTAGATTGGTATAACAAGATGCAGCGCCTGACCACAACTCTCGGCCACTGTACCCTGCAACCACGTTCGTGCACCCAGAGAGATGTTGTGAGGGTCAGGGACTCGATCAGGGGGCTACCGTACCGTACCGGACACGGACAAGCCTAGTTGATGTACTGCGACAACCAATGGAACCCTTCCCCGTAACCCATCTTGCGGACGACGCTGCACATGAAGACCTCGATGGGCCGCACTCCGGTGCCGGCGAGGTCCACGGTGCCCTTGCCGGTGGTGCAGCCAGTGAGCCCGAGGTAGTAGGCAAGTGCATGCTCAGGTGCGGCTTGCGGGATGTCGATCTTGTTCCCCAGCACAAGGAACGGCACGCCGGCCAGGGCGTCGTCCGACAGCAGCGCGCCAAGCTCCGCCTTGGACTCGCCGAAACGGGTGCCGTCGGCAGCGTCCACCATGTACACCACCGCGTCGACCTGCATGCACGCAGGCAAATATGGGTGAAGTTGATGAACGAAGCAGCAGGGGCGTGTGATAGGCGTCGCCAGAAAGCAAATTAACCTTGGCGTAGTAGTCCCTCCAGACACGGCGCGCGATCCGGTGGCCGCCGAGGTCGAACGCCTTGAACCTAATTCGCCCCATGCTCAGCTCCTCCGACGTCGGGTGCTGCGTCGGCGCGTGCTGACTCAGCCTCTGCAGCATTATGTACATAGATCGATGAGCACAGCAACGACAGTATATAGCAGGGCAACCGTTCACGCACCCGGCCGCCGGCAAGCATAGCAAGAAGAGGCGGCAGAAGAGAATGTGCACCTCGTCCTTGAGCATGTGGAGCAGCGTGGTCTTGCCGGAGTTGTCGAGGCCGAGAAAGAGGATCTTGGCCTCCTTCTGCCAGAGCCCCGCCAGGGAGACAAACAAGTCGTAGAGCCAATCCACCAGAATCATCGCCGCCGACGAGATACCGACCGGCACACGTACGTCTCGTCGATCTCGCTCTAGAAAGACGACCTGACATAACATGCATCCCAGCCCAGGCTCTATATAGACACATACGTACGGTCATACGGAAACAAACAAGATCTTTCGTTTCAAAATAACTTTTTTGAAAGAGCAGAGCAAACCAGATGGGGAGGGACACCTCACCAGATGGATCTGCTGCGCCGATCCTTCATCGGACGGTTGTAGAGTTCCAGGTGAGGCCGAGTCGCTGCCTTCGTCCAGCGGCTTGCCAACCTGGCAGCACTTGCCGTGTGCTACATCCACTTCTTTTATTGGCTTCATTCATTCATGGTGGCCTTTTCAACGAAAAGTCCCTTCTTTCTGTGTGGAAAGTCAACCTCAACTTATCACCCTCAACAATATTTTTGTACTCCCTCCGTTGAAAGAATCAAAGAATCAATTCCTATAACCCGTGCCAGTCAAACTTTTTTAACTTTGACTAACTTTATAGAAAAATATAACAACATTTATGACTTAAAATGAACACCATATAAAAATATATTCTTAGCTAAATCTAATGATACTAGTTTTATACCATAAATTTTAATACTTTAGTCTAAAAATTTGGTCAAAGTTCAAAAAGTTTGACATATGACAAATCTAGAAATCTTTTCTTTTAGAGACGAGGGTGTATATTAACTTCATAATAAATTTCGCATCAATAATCCTGAACTATTTCTAACCAGCTAAACATTTCTAAACGATTTTTTTTATCGGGAATCTCTAAACTATTTCTAACCAACCAAACATTTTTAATAATTTTTTGTCTCTTGCTGTTTTCTCACCTAGAACTTTATTTTTTCAATTTACTAATTATGCGTCCAATTTATTCTGATCAACTAAGAAAATTTCGCATCGATAGCGGATACAGAGTTTGTCTCGATTGCGAAAACTTATGAGTTAGAGAGGATATCTGGCAACTTTTATTTTTAAGAAGCTCTTTTAGCAAATCCTATTTTCTTGTTTTCCCTCTTTAACCGTAAATCAACATTTTTTCTACCTTCTTTCTTTTTCATTATTTTTCTGATCAAGGAAAATAAAAAATATGTTAGTTATTTTTAAGTTATTCTAATCTTGTCCACATAATAAATTGTAATTATTCTTCTATTGCTGGAATCTAGAATTTGAATTTATATTATCAATGCAAATTGGATTTGAATTGAAGGGTGTTGGAGAGCTTTTTTTTTGGTAAAAAAATAAAATAGGGATAGGAAGCACATGGTGTTGCTCTTACCTTAGCCCTACCTATTCCACCTTCATCGTAGTTCACTAAGTCAATCAATCCAGAACGGATGATCCAAAACTAACTAACTGAAGGCATATCAATGGGAGAAGGTGCTCTGTTATAAGTGTGGGGATCAATGGAACCATATTAAGCCTTTGTTTAGATGTTGTTGGATTCCATCTCCATCTACATATGTTGAATTGAGCTGGTGTGGAATTTAGTTCAAGTTCCATTCAATCCATCCTAACACATATGGATTAAAGGAAATCTGAGTACATCCTAACAAAATCTAATAGTAATGTTGTCTTTGTTTGGATGTTCTTGTAACCACACCTATCTATATATGTGTATTAGGGTGGGTTGGTGTCTACATTAACACACATGAATTGAGGTGGATAAATGAGCATCCAAACAAGGTCTCACTTGGTTGATATGGGCAATGTGTTTGGTGGATGTAGACACAATGAAGCCTGTTGACACCAAAGGTGGCAAACGGATAAAAGACCGCAAGCGTACAGCTGTCAAGTGTAGCTCTGACCGGACCGTGTCATCATGTTGTATTGAGGCCCTACCTTTTAAGAACTTATCTTACACACGTGGTGGAATACAAAGACCAGATAGGGCTGTCACCACCTACTAGCTACCACAAACATTCCATGTGATAAGAAGTTTACAAAGGCAAGATTAAGCTTAGATACCACGTCTACACTGATCTCACTACTTTAACCTTGGCCTAAGATTAAAGCACTTCACTCAGAGCAAAGCGATGAACAAGCATGAAAAGTTGTATAAAAGCTAAACCAGATTTAGAATATTAAATGCTATAAAGAACTCGGAAGAATCAGTTACAAGTGTTGAACTTACAAGAGACTCTCATCCGCTGAGGTGCAGCTCCGGAGAAGATTCCCGACAGGTCCGGGGCTTTCTCTAGAAGACTTCCCTCACTCTCCTCCAACTAGCATACACTACCGTAGAGCTCCACTAAGCTAAGTAGTTTCTCCAATGAGTCATTGAAAGCCCAACTTTGACTTTGGTTAATTGATGACACCTATGGACTAACCCTATTGTTAAGTGAATGACCAAGATAGGGTGATCCAATGTGGTAAGTGGAGCTAGATGAAGGATCATGATAGATCAAGTGCTCCATGGACTAAGGAAAAGAAGAAAGAGAAAAACAAAAATGGGCTCAAGGCAAAGGTATATCTATAGGGCCATTTTTGGTTTAGTGATCAAGACACTATAGAGAGTGTGATCACATTTAGGATAGATAGCCGTACTATTAAGAAGGGAAAACTCGTTTCGATTGAGGTTATCATGTGCCACTAGGTTTGCATTGCATACATATAAAATGAACCTACGTGTCACAAACATGAAACAAATCCAAGAAAATATCTTCGCAAAAGCTAACATAGGTGAACAAGAGATGGATCACAAGGTGTTAGTGCATGGAAGCTTGGAGAAGAAGAGGTGGCTCAGTTTGGCACTCGGAAGGGCTCCGGAGGCAGGCCCGGACGCAGAGCAAAGCGCTGTCCGGACCATTGGACATGCGTCCGGAAGCATACCCTAGCCTCGGCCTCTCTGGATAGGAGGTCCGGATGCTGATGAAGGTCCGAACGCAGGGCACCGGACGTGCGTCCGGATGTTTTAAGCTCTCTGGGAGCTCTCTGCGTAGATCCAGACGCAGGCGCCAAATGTCCGGACTCGCACTGTGTAGTGCGTCCAGAGGCTCTGGATGTTCTCAGGTGCTCTCAGGTTGCCTGGAAATATTTCCGGACGCAAGCGCTGATGGTCTGGATGCTCCACTATTCCTAGCGTCCGGAGGTGACGTGTCAGCACCAGACGAAGGCGCGAACGACAGGATTCAAATGGAGGAGGGTCCGGACGCAAGCTTGATGGTCCGGACCCCCTATGAAGACTGCGTCCGGACTGACGCAGACAGTGGCAGTGAAGGGGCAAAACGGCTAGTTGCTTGGAGGCTATATATATGTTTTCGCCGGCTCCTAGGGCTCTCTCTTGCACTCTCCATTCTTTTGATACACTTGTGCTTGCTTGAGAAGCCCTCCAACTCATCTCTCTTTACTTGTGTTTCTAATTCTTGAGAGTTTGACTGAACCAAGTGCTTGATCATTGCATTACATCTTAGTGGCACTTGGTCATCGTCATCGCCGTGAAGTTTCTTGTTATTCTTGGTGTTTGCCAACACCTAGACGGCTTGGCGATTGAGGAGAAGCTTTGGCGCGTGTTGGCGATTGTTCGCGGCTGGCTTCATCGACTTGTGAGAGGGCTTGTACCCACCTCGGCGGAGCACCAAAGGGTAACTCTAGTGGATTGCTCATGTCATTGAGTTACTCTCATTTGGGTGGTTTCTTCTGGCGCTCGGGTAGTGGGCTTGGCTTGTGAATTGCCAATTAGCCACCGAAACACCATTTGAGTAGTCGACACAACGGGGACTAGCTTGGTGGCAACCAAGTGAACCTCGGGAGAAAAATTGATTGTCATCTTGTCTCCCGTCTACTCATTGGCATTCATTGTGATTGGTTCTCTACATTGACATATATACATCATAAGGCATCGGTATAACAATCACCTCCTCTCTTGTATTTACCTTGTTCATATTTTGCTTAGTTAGCTTTCTAGTTAGTTTGTTAGCCTAGCTTGTTAGTTGTTCTTGCTAGCTTGTGCTAAGTGCCTTAGGTTCTTCCTATTATTTGTTAGGCACTTAGCTAACTAGAATTGCATTGGATAGGTGGCTTTGCACCCTAAGTAGAGCTAGAGCAAAAAGCTTCGCTTTAGTGTTATCTAACCTTTTGCTCTAGTGTTTTGTAGAATTTTTATTAGGCTATTCACCCCCGTCTAGCCATCTAGGACCTTTCAAGTGGTATCAGAGCCGTGGTCACCGCTATTATCAAGGCTTAAGAACCTTCGGTGTTAGTGATGGCTCAAATATCATTCAACCATGTGGGGAGCAAACCGCCAATGTTTGATGGCACCTTATTTGATTATTGTAAGAGGAAGATGAAGATGCATCTAGGATCAATATATGAGAAGGTGTGGAGTGTGACCGAACATGACTTTGTCATTCTTGATGAAGCCGCTCCCACACCTAGAGAGCAAGAGAACCGGCAATGCAACACCATGGCACTCAATGTGATCTACAATGGCATTGATTCCAAGGTGTTTGAGGAAATCAAAGATCTTGAAGAGGCAAGTGAAGTGTGGAAGAGACTTGAAGATACTTATGAAGGCACTTCAACGGTAAAGAATGCCAAGTTGTACATGCTCAAGGACAAGCCATCTCACTTCAAGATGAAGGATGATGAGTCCATCCCGGAGATATTTCATATGCTCGAAGTGATCATCAATGATCTCAAGAGCTTGGGTGAGAAGGTCAAGGATGAGGACTTCTCAAACCGGTTTCTGGGTTGTTTGCCTAAGAAATATAAAACTTTGAGGCAAATAATTAGGAGAGATGGTTTGGACAAGATCACTCCCAATGAAGTACTTGGTGAGATCATGACCGAAGAGCAATACAATGAAGAAAGTGAAGAAGAAGAGGTCAAGGAAGAGAAGAAAGAAAAGAATAGCTTAGCTTTCAAAGCTTCATCATCCAAGAGCAAGGGCAAAGCAAAGAAGCAAGAATCTAGTGATGATGAAGATGCAAGTGATGATGATTATGAGATGATGGCCCTCTTTGTGCGCAAGTTTGGTAAGTTCATGAAGAAGAAGGGCTATGGTGCTAGAAAGAGAAGAGATAACTTCAAGGGCAAAGAATATGAGAAGAGATGCTACAAGTGCAAGAGCACCGGTCACATGATTGCGGATTGTCCCAATCATAGTGATGATGATGAGAAGAAAAAGAGCAAGCATGACAAGAAGGAGAAGAAGCTATTCTTTACCAAGAAGAAGAAGGGTGAATCTTATATGGTGACTTGGGATAGTAGTGACTCTTCTGATGATGACTCTAGTGATGATGAGAGGAAGAAGTCCAAGAAGAAGGCATTGGCTAGAATTGCTATCAACAACAAGCCATCCATCTTCGACACTCCATCATGCTTCATGGCTAAGCCATCAAAGGTACAATCTCATGATGATAGTGATAGTGATGATGATAGTAGTGATGATGATGAGGAGTACTCCAAGGAAGAACTAGTAGATATGATGAAGCAAACTTATGCTTGCTTTGAGAAAAAGAGGAAGGAGTGCAAAGAATTGAACAAGAAGCTTAAGGCTCTTGAACAATCCTTTGATGAACTCAATGTATCTCATGAGAGGCTAATGGAAGCCCATGAGAAGCTTGAGAAGACTCACTACAAGCTTGAAAAGGCTCACTCCTCCCTCCTTGAGCAAAACAAGGATAAGATTGTTGCATCATGTGATATTGGAGTTACTTATGATATTCTGGATGAATCATTTTTTACTCATATCATTGTTGCACCAACTAACACTAGCACATCCACTTGCACATCCCCTAGTGAGAGCTCAATGGTTGATGCTACACTAGTGAGTGAAAATGAAAAATTGAAACATGATGTTAATGAACTCACTCATGCTTTGGGTAAGGCATATGGTGGAGATGCCCGCTTGCTAAAGTGCTTGGGTAGCCAAAGGTTTTCCCACTACAAAGAGGGATTGGGCTATACCCCCAAGAAAGGTAAGGCCGCCTTTGTAACTCCTAAGCCTAGCTTTGTGAGAAGTAATGGTCGATATTGCAATAGGTTCAAGCAAGTGGGGCATGTTGACCAATATTGCAAACTTAACATAAGCCAAAACAAGTTTGCTAAATCCACCTCCATGCATTTTGATTCATGTTATATGCTTACCAAAGGGAGAGATGGTGTAATGGCTAAGTATGTTGGCACATCCATTGTTGGCCCAAAGAAGAAGGCTATTTGGGTGCCAAAATCCTTAGTCACTAACTTTGGAGGACCCAAACAAGTGTGGGTACCTAAGAAGAACTAATTTGTTTTTTAGGTCAATTACAAAGCCAGAGGAAGGCATTAGGTGCTTGATAGTGGGTGCACTCAACACATGACCGGGGATTCTAGAATGTTCAAATCAATCAACTCCAACACCAATGATGGCATTGATAGTATTACTTTTGGTGATAATGGCAAAGGCAAGATCAAGGGTCTTGGTAAGATTGCAATATCCAATGACTTGAGCATATCCAATGTCTTGCTAGTTGAGAGCTTGAACTTCAATTTGCTATCTGTGGCTCAATTATGTGATCTTGGATTCAAATACATATTTGGGGTAGATGATATTGAGATCATTAGTGTGGATGGTTCAAACTTGATCTTCAAAGGCTTTAGATATGAGAACCTCTACCTAGTTGATTTCAATGCTAGTGAAGCTCAATTATCAACTTGCTTGCTCACTAAATCAAGTATGGGTTGGTTATGGCATAGAAGACTTGGTCATGTTGGCATTGAGCAATTGAATAGATTGATCAAGCATGACTTAGTAAGAGGCTTGAAAGATGTTGTGTTTGAGAAGGACAAACTTTGTAGATCTTGTCTAGCCAGCAAACAAGTTGGTAACACCCATCCAAAGAAGAGCATGATGAGCACTAGTAAAGCATTTGAGCTATTGCACATGGACTTGTTTGGACCAACTACATACACTAGCATCGGTGGGAACAAATATGGATTTGTAATAGTTGATGATCTCACAAGATATACATGGGTATTCTTTCTCAATGACAAGAGTGATACATTTGCCACATTCTTGGTCAAGAGATGTCACAATGAGTTTGAGATCACCATCAAGAAAGTGAGAAGTGACAATGGAAGTGAATTCAAGAATACAAGAGTTGAAGAGCTATGTGATGAGCTTGGAATCAAACATCAATTCTCGGCCAAGTACACTCCACAATCAAATGGTCTTATTGAGAGGAAGAATAGAACATTGATTGATATGGCAAGGTCTATGCTTAGTGAGTACAACGTGAGTCACTCCTTTTGGGGCGAAGCTATCAACACCACTTGCTACTCTAGCAACCGGCTATATTGTCATCCATTGATGGAGAAGACACCATATGAGCTATTGAATGGAAGAAAGCCCAACATTGCATACTTTAGAGTGTTTGGTTGCAAATGCTATATCTTGAAGAAAGGCACAAGACTTGGAAAGTTTGACAAGAAATGTGATGAAGGGTTCTTACATGGTTACTCAACCACAAGCAAAGCCTATAGAGTGTGGAATTCGGCTAGTGGTGTACTTGAGGAGGTACATGATGTTGAATTTGATGAAACCAATGGCTCCCAAGTTGAGAATGAGAATCTAGAAGATGTGAGTGGATCTCAATTGACAAATGCTATGAAGAGCATGGATATTGGTGATATTCGGCCTAAGCAAGTGATTGACATTAAAGATGATAAAGATCAAGTGCTCAACTCACCTAATGTGCAAGCTAGTAGTTCTCAAATGCAAGATCAACAAGTTGCTAGTTCATCTCAACCAAGCTCAAGCAATCAAGTTCCACCTCTCCAACCAACCAACATTGCAAGAGATCACCCCATTGATCAAATAGTTGGTGACATTACAAGTGGTGTTCAAACAAGATCAAGATTGGCATCCTTTTGTGAACACTACTCCTTTGTATCATCAATAGAGCCAACAAAGATTGATGAAGCCCTACAAGATGTTGATTGGGTCAATGCTATGCATGAAGAGCTCAACAATTTCACTAGGAACCAAGTTTGGGAACTAGTTGAAAGACCCAAGAACTACAATGTGATTGACACAAGATGGGTATTTAGAAACAAGCAAGATCAAGATGGTATAGTTGTGAGAAACAAACCAAGATTAGTAGCTCAAGGTTACACTCAAGTTGAAGGTCTTGACTTTGGAGAAACCTATGCACCGGTTGCAAGATTAGAGGCAATTAGAATTCTATTGGCCTATGCATGTGCACACAACATCAAGCTATACCAAATGGATGTAAAGAGTGCTTTCTTGAATGGCTACATCAATGAGCTAGTATATGTTGAGCATCCTCCCCGTTTTGAAGATGACAAGAAGTCCAACCATGTGTACAAGTTGAGAAAGGCATTATATGGCTTGAAGCAAGCACCTAGAGCATGGTATGAAAGATTGAGGGATTTCCTCTTATCCAAAGGGTTCATCATGGGGAAGGTTGATACTACTCTCTTCACCAAGAAGCTTGGCAAGTATCTATTTGTGCTCCAAATCTATGTTGATGACATCATATTCGGTTCAACCAATCAAGATTTTTGTGAAGAGTTTGGCAAAATTATGGCAAATGAGTTTGAAATGGCAATGATTGGTGAACTTATCTACTTCCTTGGTCTCCAAATCAAGCAATTGAAGAATGACACCTTTGTGAGTCAAGGCAAGTACATCAAGGACATGATGAAGAAGTTTGGCCTAGAAGATTCAAAAGGAATTAGCACTCCAATAGGCACTAATGGACACTTGGATAGTGATGCTAGTGGAAATATGTTGGATCAAAAGTTGTATAAGTCTATGATTGGAAGCTTACTCTATGTGACCGCTTCAAGGCCGGATGTCATGTTTAGTGTATGCATGTGTGCAAGATTCCAAGCCTCACCAAGAGAAAGTCATTTGAAGGATACAAAAAGAATATTGAGGTACTTGAAGCATACACAAGATGTTGGATTGTTGTATCCCAAGGGGTCCAACTTTAAGTTGATTGGATATTCAGACTCGGACTATGCAGGATGCAAGGTTGATAGAAAGAGAACATCGGGCACATGTCAAGTGCTAGGCATGTCACTTGTATCTTGATCATCAAAGAAGCAAAATAGTGTTGCACTCTCTACCGCCGAAGCCGAATACATAAGTGCGGGGAGTTGTTGTGCTCAATTGCTTTGGATGAAGGCAACTTTGAATGACTATGGAATCAATTTCAAACAAGTTCTATTGCTATGTGACAATGAAAGTGTGGTGAAGCTAACCAACAATCCGGTCCAACATTCAAGAACCAAGCATATTGACATAAGGCACCACTTCATAAGAGACCACCAACAAAAGGGTGATATCAAAATTACAAGTGTTGGCACCGATGATCAACTTGCCGATATATTCACCAAGCCACTTGATGAGAAGAGATTTTGCAAGCTAAGGAATGAATTGAACATTCTTGATTTCTCAAACATGTGTTGATGCACCCCCATATATGACATGCCTCTCCTTCGAGCAATGCAAGGTAAAAGTTGATTGACATGTCATACATCCAATATTAGGACTTGTTAATGCATCTAGACATCAATTCATTAGGCTCATTCATGAAAATCAAATGTTTTGATGCTTATATGGTACCACTATTGCTTCTATGCTTGATATGATCTAGTGGTAGCATATGACTGTTTGTAGGCTTGCAATCCTAGTGTTTGATCTAGAATATGAACTTCAAGTACTTAGCTCAACATGGGCAAGATAACCATTCTAGGATGTGAACAAGCTTGTCCATGGTTTAAACCGAGTTAAATAGCTTGGGGCAAGTAATCTAGATTGAACCACAACTAAGACTTCTCTCCAATAATCAAACCTTTGAGCAAATCTTTTATGATAATAGATGACAAAGGGGGAGAAGTAAGTAGTCACAAAGAAAAATTGAAAATTTTGAAAAATGAAAGCACACAAGTAGGGGGAGCAAGCCCATGAACTTGATTGTTACATATCTTTGTGCATTCATAAGTGCTTGCTTGCATATGTATTTTTGATTCATGATATGCTTGTGTGGTGAATGCTAGAAACTTAAATGTCTTGATGCTTGAAGTACTAGCATGTTTAGGTCTTAGCCTAATTCTTCTTGTGAGCTAAAGCTTTTCAGGTGGTATTTCAAGTTTGCTCTCAAGAGGTTTCTAAGCATTCATGGTGCTAAGGATGGTATAAAATGGCACTCCGATTGGTATCATGCTTCAAAGGTCCATCTCTTATACCTTAGCATCATTTGGTAGCCTTCACTCTCCCATAATTTCAATTCATGCATATGTGATCAAAATGAACCAAACTCATATATCACATATGTAGGGGGAGCTAATACTACCAAAGTGGAATTTTCATTATATACATTGCTTTGTGAAACGTTGTCATCAATTACCAAAAAGGGGGAGATTGAAAGCCTATGTGTGGTTTTGGTTAATTGATGACACCTATGGACTAACCCTATTGTTAAGTGAATGATCAAGATATGGTAATCAATGTGGTAAGTGGAGCTAGATGAAGGATCATGATAGATCAAGTGCTCCATGGACAAAGGAAAAGAAGAAAGAGAAAAACAAAAATGGGCTCAAGGCAAAGGTATACCTATAGGGCCATTTTTGGTTTAGTGATCAAGACACTATACAGAGTGTGATCACATTTAGGATAGATAGCCGTACTATTAAGAAGGGAAAACTCATTTCGATTGCGGTTATCATGTGCCACTAGGTTTGCATTGCATACATATAAAATGAACCTATGTGTCACAAACATGAAACAAATCCAAGAAAATATCTTCGCAAAAGCTAACACAGGTGAACAAGAGATGGATCACAAGGTGTTAGCGCATGGAAGCTTGGAGAAGAAGAGGTGACTTCGTTTGGCACTCATAAGGGCTCCGGACGCAGGTCCGGACGCAAACCAAAGCGTTGTCCGGACCATTGGACATGCGTCTGGAAGCATACCCTAGCCTCGGCTTCTCTGGACAGGAGGTCCGGATGCTGATGAAGGTCCGGACGCAGGGCACCGGACGTGCGTCCGGATGTTTTAAGCTCTCTGGGAGCTCTCTGCGTAGATCCAGACGCAGGCGCCAAATGTCCGGACTCGCACTGTGTAGTGCGTCCAGAGGCTCTGGATGTTCTCAGGTGCTCTCAGGTTGCCTGGAAATATTTCCGGACGCAAGCGCTGATGGTCTGGATGCTCCACTATTCCTAGCGTCCGGAGGTGACGTGTCAGCACCAGACGAAGGCGCGAACGACAGGATTCAAATGGAGGAGGGTCCGGACGCAAGCTTGATGGTCCGGACCCCCTATGAAGACTGCATCCGGACTGACGCAGATAGTGGCCGTGAAGGGCCAAAACGGCTAGTTGCTTTGTAGAGGCTATATATATGTTTTGGCCGGCTCCTAGGGCTCTCTCTTGCACTCTCCATTCTTTTGATACACTTGTGCTTGCTTGAGAAGCCCTCCAACTCATCTCTCTTTGCTTGTGTTGCTAATTCTTGAGAGTTTGAGTGAACCAAGTGCTTGATCATTGCATTGCATCTTAGTGGCACTTGGTCATCGTCATCGCTGCGAAGTTTCTTGTTATTCTTGGTGTTTGCCAACACCTAGATGGCTTGGCGATTGAGGAGAAGCTTCGGCACATGTTGGTGATTGTTCACGGCCGGCTTCATCGACTTGTGAGAGGGCTTGTACCCACCTTGGCGGAGCGCCAAAGGGTAACTCTAGTGGATTGCTCATGTCATTGAGTTACTCTCATTTGGGTGGTTTCTTGTGGCGCCCAGGTAGTGGGCTTTACTTGTGAATTGCCAATTAGCCACCGAAACACCATTTGAGTAGTCGACACAATGGGGACTAGCTTGGTTGCAACCAAGTGAACATCGAGAGAAAAATCGATTGTCATCTTGTCTCCCGGCTACTCATTGACATTCATTGTGATTGGTTCTCTACATTCACATCTATACATCACAAGGCATCGGTATAACAATCACCTCCTCTCTTGTATTTACCTTGTTCATATCTTGCTTAGTTAGCTTTCTAGTTAGTTTGTTAGCGTAGCTTGTTAGTTCTTCGTGCTAGCTTGTGCTGAGTGCCTTAGGTTCTTGCTGTTATATGTTAGGCACTTAGCTAACTAGAATTGCGTTGGATAGGTGGCTTTGCACCCCAAGTAGAGCTAGAGCAAAAAGCTTCGCTTTAGTGTTATCTAACCTTTTGCTCTAGTGTTTTGTAGAATTTTTATTAGGCTATTCACCCCCCCTCTAGCCATCTAGGACCTTTCAGTCATGAATGATAATGGAGCTCTAGGGGGGTATTTATAGGTAGAGGTGGAGTAGGGGCTACTCTAGTGCCACGTCAGCGATCCAGGGAGCTTCAATCTTGAGCCTTTGGATCAAAAGCCTTAGAACCGCCTTAGAATGGATGGTATTGATCTTCAACATGTGTTTAGTGTGTGGGGAGGTCACCAAGCGCAGCACCGACCTAGGGGGGTATCAGCCGACCCCCCTATGGGTTGTGGGCCCTGCCTTAGTCTTCTAGAAGGTACCCCACTGGTCAGGGACCAAGTGGGGGTGGTGGTCACCCAGGTGGATCTACCGACCCCCTATAGGGGTTTGGGGCCCACCACCTTCCTCCAGAGGGTGGTCCCACTTGTCATGGAGTTCATCTGATCCTCCAAGAGTGTTTTGTCATGTTTGTTTCCTTGATGTGGGCCTATGAATCCATGTGAGGTGAATATGAACCGTTGGGAGGAAACATATCTTGATCGAAGGGTGGAGGATCACTTAGGAGTGCTTCTATTGGATCCTGGCCAGAGTGGGAGGCTAGTGGGCCCATAAGGGTGTCAGCCGACCCCCTATGTGGGTCCCACTATCTCCTCTTGCTCCATTTACTATAGTTCTGCATCAAATACTTCATGGACATGTGGAACTTGTTATTTCATAATAATATGCTCATGATATGCTTGTCTTCCTTCCATTCTGAGGCTATTGATGGTATTTTGATGATGACAAAATGGGTCATTCTTACCGTCAACAAGATCCCCCATACTTACCTCTTTGCTTGTCCTCGAGTAAAGGATAAAAGTAAACATAACTATGCTATTCAAAGTATAAAGCAAGCATAAAGATTTATTCAAGTCATTTTGTCATACAAGTGGGATTTGTGGTATTGTCTAACATATATCCTTGAGAGGTTGAGGAATGGAATAGTTCTCAAAGCAAAGACATCTTCCCAAATCATATTTTAGTACTTGGAGTTTTTGATAAGTTTTTCAAAACAAAGCACATAAGTCAATTTACTCCTCATATAGTACTCTAAGTCACTCACAAGGTATATATGATTCCTTACCAAGTCATAACATGTGGGTGCCTTCTACCTACTTCTAAATGGCTTATGTCGAGCTTAGGTAGGGATAAACAATGTAGCATACTTGTATTACTTATATTATAAAGTCAAAACAAGGATCCAAGGAGAAAAGTGTCATAATCCTAGATCAAGATGTGCTTGTGTATGGAATATGATAATAGACTTTATTGTACTCTTTGACTATGTATGATCTCTCTATATTAATGATTGCTCAAGATATGGCTATATATATATATATATTAGAGATTTTGCTCATCATTTTTCATCATCTATGATAGCCATATATCTTTTGAATAAATTTGAGAGAGGTCATAACATTTCATTAGAGTATTTATTAGATAAGAATAGAATATGTGAACGAAAGGCATGTTTTGCGTACTTCCAGTGTAGAAGCATCGTATATATGTGGTGTGTGTGTGATCTTGATCTTTGGACTTGTTGGGGATATTACCTCGGCATATCCCCAGGGACCTTATGGGCCTATCGACTAGGGGACGACCCAACTCGCGAGGCCTTGCGGCACGCGACCAGCTCGTCGTGATCACCAAGGACTCCGGAGAGCCTTGCTCGTCAAAGAAGATCCTAATAGATAGACTTGGATCCTTTGCCTTAGGGGACCGATCGTAATCTATTAGGATATAGAAACTATAAACCTCCTCCCCGGCTATATAAGGCGAGCAGGGACCCCCTCAGAAGATCCATCTACACCTCATGTAACCTAATACTCATATCAATCCAGCCACCAAAACACAGGATGTAGGGTATTACGGCGATTTTCCATTCCGAACCTGTCTAAATCGCCGTGTCTACTCAATCTGTGTTATGCTTGATTGCCGTTGCCACACCTCCGCCTACAATCTACTACCGTAGGGTACCCCCTAGGTAGACTATGATGCATATTTCGTCAACAGTTGGCGTGCCAGGTAGGGGCTGTGTGCAACGACTCTAGGGCTTGTCAAGCAATCATTTTCACCGATTCGATGGTCCTCCCAACGGCCAGTACCGTGCTCTAGATTGAATCCATATCCTGGACTGTCGGATCTACACCACGTGAGTCAGACGCGTCGCCACCAGCACATCGCCCCGCCATGCCGAAGTATCACCCACAAAAGGTGATCGGCATTGACGATCTAATCGACACCATTGACCACTCCAACGCCGGCATCATTGACTGCATCGACCTCATGCAGACGGCGCGACGCCGACTCTCCGGCCATCACGGTCACCGCTCGCGCCGCCACTGCACTTCGACAAAGGCTACGACCATGCTGGCCAGGAGGGTTTGCCCTTCTCCAATGATGCCTTACGGGCTCTGCAACCAAGTGGGCGTCTTCCAGCGTGAGGCTCTCAGACAGATCTGCGACCAGGCCCCAGTAGCACCGGCTGTCAACACGATCATTATCTCCGCGATCCCCAGCGACTCTGATCAGGCGGTGTCCCTTGATGGTACGGTCTCATTCGACTCCGCCGACACCACGAGGACCGAAACCGCCAACTCCTCTGGATCAACGAGCGGCTTCGCCGAATTCCCTCCGGGATTCGGAGGAATGATTTTTTAAGTTTCCGCCGACAGCGTCGCCCGTGATAATGAAACAAACGCCGACCAAACCGCCCGAGAACAACACAACACAAAACGCGCGGAGAGGCGCAATCTGGAGTGCTGCGAACAGGAGAAGCGCGACCTTGAGCGTCGCGAGCAGGAATGCCTAGCATGGGAACAGCGCGAGCGTGAGCAAAGGGAACACAATCTCCTCCCATGGCACAACCTCTAGCAAGACTTGGACTACATGGGCAACGTCCTGGTATACCCAACCCCTAGCGCCAATCTGGCGGTAGCCGCCTGTGAGCTGTCAAAGCTCCCCTCCACGCCCGAAGTTGAGAAAATCGAGGCCCACATCATGGCGGCAGCGGTCTAGGTCAACAAGATGGACGTCCCGTATGAATTCTCCGGCCAGTCTTACATCAAGAACCATCCACGAAGCCCCCAGAGGCAATGCTGACCAGGATCTCCACACCACGGCGACCAAGAGTATGATAAACACCAGCGCGATCAAACGCCACCACCGGCATCCCGAGCCGCAGGGGGACCACGCCCTTTCTTTGCCCGCCTCCGCGCAATTAGGTGGCCACAGAACTTCAGAGTCACGTCGGTGGAAAAATACGACAGCAAGGCAAACCTAGAACAATGGGCGACCACCTACGAGATCATCGTGTACACCGCCGAAGGAAACCATGATGCGATGGCCAATTACCTGCCCGTGATGTTGTCGACCTCTACTAACAGCTGGCTACAGAAGATCCCAGAATGCACCATTGACACCTGGGAGGAACTCAAGGAGGTATTCGTCAAGACATACAAGGCTACATGTGTCCAGCCTGGGACGCGCTACGACTTGGAGAATGTCCATCAAAGGAGCAATGAAAGCCTCCGGGAATACATCAGGCGCTTCTCTGACAAGAGATTGAGCATCACAGATATCTCCAACCCAGAGGTCATCGCCATCTTCTCCAACGGCCTACGAACGGACGAGCTCCGGAATAAGTTGGCCCACAAGAGTATAATAACCATAGAAGACCTGATGACCATCACGAATCCTTACGCAAACCAAGACGATGCTACCTGCAGCAGGGAGAATAGGCGGCGCCACTCTCGTTCCCCAGAATGCACAAGGGATAGTGGCCGCTGACTAGACTACTGCAGCGACAGAAGACCCAGCGACAGGGAGCGCGAGTACCATGATTACCCGTCAGGAAACTCGGAAGGCTACCTACAGGGATATGACTACAGGCGCGGCAACCGCTATGTCGCCAGCACGGACACCCGTCCGAGGCGGAACTACGAGGCCAGCTACGAGAAGATCTTTGATGGCTAGTGCCCAATACATAAGAATTCCAAGCATTCCATGCGCGAATGTGAGGTCCTCGAGTTAGCATTACGGGGAAAAAGCAATAAAAGACCAAAGAAAGACGACGCCGACAAGGACAAAGACCAAGAACCACCGACAACGGAGTTCCAAACAACATCAAGGATGTACTCCATCTACGGGGGCAGTGTTGTTATCGAAGGGGAGAGACGACGCCGCCAAGTCCGCAAGGACATATTTTCAGTAGCCGCTATAGGGGACAATACAGCCAACGCTCTCTACCTCGACTGGTCAGAACAACCCATCAGTTTCTCGGGGGAAGATGAGTGGACAAAATACAGATACCCCGGTCGCTTCCCCCTCATCATCAACCCAACTATCGCCATGTGCTGCTTCAGAAAGGTGCTAGTTGACGGCGGCAGTGCCATCAACATTATATTCGCCGATGCGTTCCGCCAGCTCGACTACTCAAAGAAAGACCTCCTCCCGACGAACTTCCCCTTCTGGGGGATCATCCAAGATGAGGCATCTACACCGGTGGGCCAGATCACCCTACTCGTGTAGTTCAGCGACTAGAACCACTTCAGGGTCGAAAACATCAACTTCATTGTCGCCGACTTCGAGATAGCCTACCACGCGATACTCGGCCGTCCGGCACTCGCCAAGCTGATGGCGGTCCCACATTACACCTACATGGTGTTAAAAATCCCAACGCCCTAGGGCGTCCTTAGCCTCCGTACCAACCTGAAGATCGCATATGAGTGTGAGCAGCAGACGATCAATGCCACCGAGAAACCCCCCATCCAGGACACGTACAACTCCGAACCCAGCGACAAGCCCGTCGCAAAGAAGCTGAAGGAAGCAGAACTAGAGATGACCACTGCTGACACCACCTGCAACTAGACATAGAGACTCTCATCCCGCAGCAGTGCGAGAAGGTTTAGAAGTTCAAAGCATTCCAATATAGTTTGTACTATGTACCTCTCCAGTAATAAATAAAGTACGGTGCGTGTTTTCCCTATAATTCGTTTAAACAATTCAACCCTTACCAAAATGCTCACGGCGTTCGGCAACCCCTACAAAACGCTTACGGCGTTCGGCGACCTCTACAAAAATGCTTACGACGTTCGGCGACCTCTCCAAAACGCATAGCGTTCGATGACCTCTCCAAAACGCATTACGACGTTCTCTCCAAACAGTCCGGCCATAACCAAAAACCCTCAAATCTGGTCTATCGATTACCCAAAGCGCATAGACTACCCTATATGCTATGATCATGTTGATAAACCTCCCAAATAACATCTCTCTAGCAACCGGAAAACATCATTTGGGTTGGAGGCCATGAGGTTATGTGCCCAGAATCTGTACACGACCATGGTACGGTCGACGACCCTACAAGCAGCATGGCTTTTCGCCCAGCGTCTGCAGGAACGGTCTCCACAGGCCCTAGTCACGCCACGATCGAGCCTCTCGGAAAAAGGTCCTGTCTCTGGCATCTCTCTAAGTGTGCATGAGCTGCTCGCCCTCTACGCCGTGGGTTGCTAGCAGCGTACCTCCTTGGTAATCCTCATGGCACCTACGGGTGCAGAGGCTCTAGGCCCTACGATCCGGACCATGAGGAACCCAAGGTTGAACGATTCATTGCTACGGCTCACAACATAGCAGGCACGACAAGACATACAAGTGAAACAAAAAGCTCACTGCCTTGGATATTATATAGCTTTGTAGCTTTTCACTTACACGTCCGACAACTTGTATACAAACTATGGTTGCCTCGCAGCAAACAAAGTCTACACCCCTAGCAACAGCTCCCACCCTGGCTCCGCTCCGACCTCCAGGCGACCCGCCACCTCGTTCGACGTCATCACCGCGAATCCTGCCACCACCCAACCAAGATCCATCTACATGATACGCACAAAACAAAGGATGCATACCAAACAAAAGATAACCGGACAGATACACACCACAACAGTCCACGACTACCATCTCAAATACCAACAAGGATACAGTCTGGGTCAATTGTCCAACATTACATCCTCATTCTGCTAATACGATAGGCAACCCTATCGTTAACATTCCTAGTCCAAAGCTCGAATTCATGCCGAATACGACACTCCGGGCTATAGTACTTGATGATCCCAGCCAGTTCGCTACCCGGCGGCCCAAGACATCGGCACACTCCCAAGCGCAAATGTATGGATCAGCAACAACCAACACTAGCACGTCTTTCGGGTAGCGAATCCTCCTCCGTCGCCCAATGATGTGAAGTTCTTTGCGGGACTGAAAACGAATGCAAGGTAATTCATGGTTACCCCACCTACCGTCTGGCAATGTGCTGCCGCTAAGACGGTCGACAAGGGCGAGTGCTTCTAGGTTCGCCGGGTTCACACGATATAGCAACATAGCTCTGAAGTACATCGCACCATCGTATCCAGCTGCGATCGCCTGGACGATAAGCGCCTGGCCATTGGGATCCTGTCCCCGCAACATCAACCTCTCCATGCCGAAAAAGCACAAGGCCTCTCGGTGATTGGCCATGAGGAAGCGTTGCTCCAAGTTGGCCTCCAGCAAAGGACAATAAGGGCGACAATAGCGTTGGATCTGACGAAGGGACAGTAGCCGAATCATCGTGCCATCATCACAAATCCTACGAAAGATATGGCAGACCTGACGAAGTTTCAAGTACTCAAAGATATTGTCACAATCCTCGACGACGCGAAGCAAGATATGGAACAGAAAGTCCTCCGACAGCACCAACAAGGCACCAAAAGCCATGGCGAGGCATGTGCAATCATCATCCATCTCTCCAACAAAGTTGGCATGCCTCCGAGGGTCCCTCCTTGCGATGACGGAAGCCCTCCAACTCTTTCTTATCCCTTGTGGTAGGCAGACGGGAAGAAACTAGACAGGTGTTGGCACAAAATATGATGCACTTTTACATGTCCAAAATGATGCCACCAACCTCAGGATCAAGGATAAACAAACACATCATGAGCATAATTTATCAAAAAACTAGTTCCACATGTCCATGGAGTGTTTGAATGTAGGAATGAAGAAATGGAGCAAAGGAGAGCCAGTGGGACCCACATAGGGGGTCGGCCGACCACCCTATGGCCCCACCAGCTCTCCCCTCTTGGCCATGAACCAAGAGAGGCACTCTAGAGTGAAATCCAACCATTGGATCACCCTGTGTTTCCTCTCAACGGCTCACAAGAATAGCACATGGATCCATGGGCCCACACCAAGGAGATAAACATAACAACCACCTCAGAACCAACAACCAACCTCAATGACAAGTGGGATCAGCACTGGGGAGGACAAAGTGGGCCAGAGACCCCAAGGGGGGGTCGGCCGACCACCCCCTAGGCCCACCTGGTTCCCACCTAGTCCCTGACCAGTGGGGCCACTCTCAAGAGGCCAAAGGAGGGCCCACTGACCATAGGGGGGTCAGTCGACCGCCCCCTAGGTCGGTTTGGCCCCTGCCAACCGTCATACCTCTTGGCACATGCTGGAAATCACATCCCTCCATCCTTGGTCGGTTCTAAGGCAGTTTGATCCAAGGGTGGAGGATTGAAACCCCTTGGATCGCTGACATGGCGATGGAGTAGCCCCTACTCCACCTCCCACTATAAATAGAGGCCCATACCCCCTCTCTACACATGGTGAAGAAGCCTACAAGCTCTATTCCTTAGATTGTTCTAGTAGTTTAGTCTAGAATGGGAGTTAGAGTTGAGTTGAGCTGCACTCAGGATTTCCGGAGTCATCTTCTAGAAAGTCTAGTATAGCTCTTGTATCTTTCCTTCTTTGTAAGACTTTATCTTATTCAATATATTATCTTTTCTCTCTACTTTACTTAGTATTTACTTTGAGCATTACTATACTAGATATAGTATTGTTATATGCTTTTGCTCTTTAATGGCCTTTACATTCATAGTCTGTGATCCTTGTGGCCTTTCCCATATGCGATCATTGCCTGTCATAGGGTGCTTTGATTATAGGTCATAGACAAAGTAATAAGTTTTGTGTAAGTGTGGTGCTTATACATCATCTTATCCTTGGTTACTGCTTGCTGCACGGATTGTTTGTGGTAGCTAGCAAGAGAGTGATAGCCTTGTCTAGTCTCTGTATTCCACCATGTGTTCTTAGGCAAGTTCTTAAAAGGTAAGGCCCCTGTAAGAAGAGGGCGCAGTCCGGCAGGAGTTTTGTCCTCCTACTGATATATCCCCTCGCCTAGCATACTTGTATTGAGGAGGAAAACTATAGCGTTTAGACTAGTTAATTGGCTAAGTATATTGAAGTAGAGTGAATTGCATAGGAGTCCCTTGTACTCTCTCGTTGTCCTCCCACCTAGCTATTCTATCTAGTCCGTTCTAAGTATCATTTACCTTGGCTTATTCATTCATCAACCCCTTCCTATCATATATATCGTTTACCCCCCTATACTAGTTGGTACTAAGTTGAGGTGCTCTCTAGGATCTCTATCTAATTATCATTTCTAGCCCAGCTTTCCCTTGGGAAAATATAAATTACGATACCTTGGAATACTCCTAAGTGAAGTGCTACAACGGTATAATATGTGCGCTTGCGGATTTATCCAATAGTCATAAGAAATACCAACAAGCATTTCTGGCGCCGTTGCCGGGGAAAGCATAGCCTAGAAATTTTAATTAGATTGAATCCAGAGATTCTCGTTAACTTAGTTATCAATTTGTCATAGGGGCTTAACCATGTCTGTGTCTTCCTTTCTTGTGAAGCCAGACAGTTTATGAGCGGTTTCTGACTGCCGGGAAACTACCTAGAAGATCCCGAGCAGCTGTTGAGGAGAACTAGACGTCGTCAAGTTCCCCCTCAAAGGTTCATCTCGACCCTAAATCCGTTCGAGGAAGGAGACTCTACACCACCACTCAAGGAAGCTATGGCCCAGAAGGCGATCTCTGACTTCTCGGCTCCGTTAGCTACCCACGTAGCTTAGGGTCCCAAGGTCAACTTTGGGGATGCCACCTTCGAGCTGAAGCCCACCTTCATCCACATGGTGCAGGCCAATCCATTTTGTGGAAAGCCCCATGAGGATGTCAATCCTCATCTCCAGCACTTCATGGAGTTATATGGCACTCTTACTATCAAGGGAGTGGCGTCTGACGCCATTCGCCTTCATCTTTTCCCATTCTTTTTTTTTGAGAAAGGCGAAGCAATGGTTCTACATGTTAGGAATATGCCCTAGAGCTAATCATGTAGATGATTATATTCCGATTGTATCCATGATTAATAAAGTGTTCTTTGAATATCCATTATAGACAACTAGTATTGATTGACAATTATGTGAATTGTTTGTGGAACTCAATTACCTGAATGGTTATTCTAAAAGTTATCCCTAGTCGGCATTCTTGTAAGAGCACACTTGAATATTAGACCAGCACATGTATTAGTTGATGGCTATGTTTCACAAGTCATAGACATGGAGATGTCAAACTAATAATGTGGGCACATGTGAGACATGTAGGCTGGACTGACCCAACAAGAGAAAGTCTCTATTCATGTCATGTACGTTATGTCCTTAGACCTGAGATTGTGGTATGTACTCAAGATGTGAAACGATCTACTTAGAGACTATCAAACGCTACTCCGTTATTGGTAGTTATAAAGGTGGTCCTTGGGTGGTCGGGAAACATGCTATGAGACATAGACAATCAAGATGGAATTTGCCCCTCTCTTCGTGAGAGAGATATCACTGGATCACTCATGTGATTGGATCAACAAATGCATGGCCATGCTTGGGTTAAGTGTTAACCCACGAGTTGAACCATATATCGAGTGGCAAAGGGAATAACTTGTACATGGTCATAGTGGTTCGTCTGATATGATCATAGCGTATGCATAGGAGTTGACACGCCTTGCTAGAGGCCGCTATCAACTATTGGTCGAGTAAGAGTACTTGGGCCATGTCTATGTATGCGTGAGCCCATAGGGTCGCACGCTTAAAGGGCTGGAAGCCTAATTCGGGTTGGACCCGAATTAGACTAGGTTTAGGGTTACTAATGGGCCTCCACCGTGGGAGCTCGTCAGGACGCCTATATAAGCAAGGGGTGGGCGTGGGGCGAATTGATCCACGCCTTTCGGCAGCCGCCGTCGCCTCCCCACGCTCGCGCCTTTTGCTCCTCGCGGACCTAGCAGTCCAGAGGCGCAACGCTTCCTCCCTGCACATGTGGGATTCCTCGGAGGTGCTGCATCTGGAGCACAAGGACGAACCGCGCGAAGGGGACGTTGAGACGGACGACCACGCAACTGCACTGCCTGCTGCGACGCGCACGACTACATCAAGTCGTCTTCCGCTGCACCTGCGCGTCTAGTGGTAATCCCGTAACCTATGACTAGCAGTAGATCCTGGTTTATGAGGTCGAAAAGTTTTGTTTTCCGGCTAGCGTAGCAACCTCGTATTCCTACAGTGGTATCGGAGCCGTTACCGCCTCGTTATAGGTTCAGATCTTAGCATATGGTGATATGCGGGTTTTATGATGAATCTCAGACTTTGGTTCATGTCTTGCTGCGATGGTATTGCATCGACCTACTCGTACCGGTCAGAATTCCGCCATCCGAGTTAACAGATACAAGTAAATCCAGTCAGGGCGAGTTGGAGATCAATTAGATTGATCGAATTGAAACCTAGGTCATAAGCCGGGCGCATGTGATGCGCGTTGGGAGTAGATGCGATCTATGTAATCCCAGTCAAATTTTAGCTGATGAGATCAGTCTGATGAGATTTTCATAGTGATTCCATAGATGAAGATCACCATGATGGGCAAGATGATGGAGATGGAGATCACCATTATTTAAAGGGCCATACCAAGTCACTATGTGTGAATGTGATTCTCATTTTATTCTACTTTTGTTGTTCGCTATTATGTTTTGTCTACATGAATATGATAGTAAAGTAGAATGATCCCTCAGCAATGTTTAAGTTGTATGCTTCCCCAAACCTTGCACTGTCACGTGTCTTGTACGATTGGTGGTGGGTCTATGAAATTAGGGTGCCACTGATTTTCCTTGACTAGACAGGTTCGTGTCGGACACTTACTAGCAGAAGGTTTGGTTACTTGAACAAGGTTATCCTAACGGTTAGGGACCTTGAAGCATGGGGAGGTTGAGCGTAGCATAGAGATGCTGCCCAACAACAAGAGTCATATGTGATATGATTAGCAAAGTGTTGCTTACCGATCTACCATGTCTTCTAGCGGTGATGCTAAAGCTCACTAGTTGACTTGTTAGTTGTGGGTCTTGAATCACTAAGTATCAATTTAGGGATATTGATTTTAGTGGGAGTATGTTTTATTTTGATATAACTTACTCCTTCATGGATACATTGTCTTAGTATTTTGCATTACTTTTGTTGTAGATGGCTCCCAGTAATCAACCATTTACTTTACGATCAATTCTTGAGAAAGATAAGTTGAATGGAACAAATTATGCGGATTGGATCCGCAACCTGAGAATTGTTCTCAGGGCTGAGAAAAAGGAAGATATTCTAGACACCCCATTACCAGATGAACCTGATGATAATGCACCTACTGCAGAGAAAACCGCTTACAAGAAAGCATGTGATGCTGATCTTGAAGTGAGTTGCCTCATGCTTGCTTGTATGGAACCTGATCTACAGATGCAGTTCGACAACAATCATTCAGCGAACGATATGATCGTGGCGCTTGAAGATATGTTCCAAACTCAAGCGCGGACTGAAAGGTTCAATGTCTCTAAGGCGCTTGCAGAAACCAAGCTGGCTGAGGGCGCACCTGTAGGGCCACATGTAATCAAGATGGTTGGTTACACTCAGAGGTTGGAGAAGCTAGGCTTCGCAATTGGCCAAGAGTTGGCAACTGATTTCATTCTTGCGTCTCTTCCGCCCAGTTATGGAAACTTCATCTCGAACTACCATATGCATGGGGCGGAGAAGGGCTTGAATGAATTGTGTGGCATGCTTAAAACAGCAGAAGCTGATATCAAGAAGGCAGCAGGTAGTAGCCATGTGATGGCGGTCCAAAACAAGCCTAACTTTAAAAGGAGGGCTGGGTGGAAGAAGAAGGCGAAGGCTAAAGATGAGATCTCTAAGCCAAACCCTCCTCCTGCCAATGAACCATCTGCTGAAGCAATATGCTTTCATTGTAAGGGGAAAGGTCACTGGAAGAGAAACTGCAAGCTGTACTTGGAGTCCTTAAAGAAGGATGGCGGTAGTAAAGGTACTCCCGCTGCTTGTACACTTGTCGTTTATGTTACAGATATTTTTCTCGCTGATTCTTACATTAACTCCTGGGTATTTGATACCGGATCGGTTGCTCATATTTGCAATACGATGCAGGGAATGGTAAGAAGTAGAAGCACGAGAAGAGGCGAAGTTGATTTCCGCGTGGGCAACAATGCAAGAGTTGCTGCGTTGAGCGTTGGGACGATGCAACTTCACCTCCCGTCAGGATTTATCATGGAGTTGAATAATTGTTATTTTGTTCCTAGTTTAAGTCGAAACATTGTGTCACCTTCATGTTTGATGAAGGATGGTTATTCATTTGCGAGTAAAGACAATGGTTGTGTGATCTCAAAGAATGACATGTTTGTGGCTTTTGCATCCATTGTGAATGGATTGTTTATTTTAAATCTTGATGATACACCTATCTGTAATGTTAATGCTAAAAGGCCTCGGCTTAATGAGTTAAGTTCTACATATATGTGGCATTGTCATTTGGGTCATATAAGTGAGAATCGCATGAAGAGGCTCCATGATGATGGTCTTCCAGCTTCGTTTGATTTTGAATCATACGAGACATGTGAGGCTTGCCTACTAGGCAAGATGACCAAGGCGCCATTCAAAGGATTTCCTGAGAGGGCGTCTGACTTGTTGGAACTCATACATACTGATGTATGTGGACCAATGAGCACGACAGCTAGAGGTGGATTTCAATACTTCATAACTTTTACTGATGACTTTAGTAGATATGGATATGTCTACCTAATGAAGCATAAGTCTGAAACATCTGAAAAGTTCAAAGAATTTCAGAATGAAGTAGAGAATCAACGTGGCAAGAAAATTAAAGCCTTGCGATCTGATCGAGGAGGCGAATATTTGAGCCATGAGTTTAGCAATCATCTAAAGAGTTGCGGAATTGTTCCACAGCTTACGCCACCTGGAACGCCTCAAAGAAACGGCATGTTCGAGCGACGTAATCGGACTTTGTTGGACATGGTTTGGTCTATGATGAGCCAGTCAGACCTACCACTCTCATTTTGGGGATACGCTCTAGAAACAGCCGCTTTCACATTGAATAGGGTACCGTCTAAGTCCGTAGTCAAGACATCATATGAGATATGGACTGGTAAGAGTCCCAGTTTGTCTTTTCTAAAGATTTGGGGTTGTGAAGTTTATGTCAAACGACTTATGTCAGATAAACTTACACCCAAGTCGGACAAATGCTTTTTCGTGGGATATCCAAAGGAAACTTTAGGGTATTACTTCTACAACCGATCAGAGGGCAAAGTGTTTGTTGCTCGGAACGGTGTTTTCTTAGAGAAAGAGTTTCTCAACAAAGAGAAAAGTGTAGAAAAGGTGTATCTTGAAGAAGTTCAAGATGAGCCAATAGGAGATAACTCTACGAGTGATGCTAATGTAGCAGAACAAGTTGAGATACCTGTGGCAAGAGAAACACCACCACAACCACGAAGGTCAGCAAGAATCCGTGAGGCACGCGGGGAAGTGTTGTTGTTAGACGATGACGAACCTGCAACGTACGCGGAAGCAATGATGGACCCAGATTCCGAGAAATGGCAAAGTGCCATGAGATCCGAGATAGATTCCATGGGAGACAATCAAGTTTGGAACTTGGTTGACCCGCCTGATGGGGTTAAACCTATTGAGTGCAAATGGGTCTATAAAAAGAAAAAAGGATATGGATGGAAACGTTCATGTCTATAAAGCTCGACTTGTTGCAAAGGGTTTTCGGCAAGTTCAAGGAGTTGACTACGACGAGACATTCTCGCCGGTAGCGATGCTTAAATCTATCCGGATCATTCTAGCAATTGCTGCTTATTTCGATTATGAGATTTGGCAGATGGATGTTAAAACAGCCTTTCTAAATGGAAATTTGGAGGAGGACGTGTATATGATACAGCCCGAAGGTTTTGTTGATCCTAATAATGCTAGAAAAATATGCAAGCTACAGAAATCCATTTATGGGTTGAAGCAAGCATCTCGGAGTTGGAACATTCGTTTTAATGAAGTGATCAAAGGGTTTGGCTTTCGTCAAAATGAAGAAGAACCTTGTGTTTACAAGAAGGAAAGTGGGAGCGCTATTGTATTTCTAATCTTGTATGTGGATGACATACTATTGATTGGGAATGACATTCATATGTTGCAATCTGTAAAGACTTCATTGAATAATAGTTTTTCTATGAAGGATTTAGGAGAAGCAACATACATTTTGGGCATCAAAATCTATAGAGATAGATCAAAGAGGCTTATAGGATTAAGTCAAGAGACATACATTGACAAGGTGTTGAAACGGTTCAACATGGAACAATCCAAGAAAGGGTTCTTGCCTATGTCACATGGTATACGTTTCAGCGAGAAGCAGTGTCCTTCGACAGCTGATGAGCGGAAACGAATGAGTAAGGTTCCATACGCTTCGGCAGTTGGTTCCATCATGTACACCATGATATGTACTCGCCCAGATGTCTCATATGCTCTAAGTGTTGCGAGCAGGTACCAAGCCAATCTAGGTGAGAGTCACTGGACGCTTGTTAAAAACATTCTTAAGTACTTGAGAAGGACTAAAGATGTGTTCCTAGTCTATGGAGGTAATAAGGAGCTCGTTTTAAATGGTTACACCGATGCTAGCTTCCAAACTGACATAGATGATTCACAGTCTCAATCAAGTTTTGTGTTCACAAAATTTGCAAGATACATACGGATTTGAATGTTGCAGATCCTTTGACAAAGGCTCTTCCACAGCCTAAGCATGAGGCACACTTGAGGTCTATGGGGATTAGACATCTAAGAGATTAACTCTAGTGCAAGTGGGAGACTGTTAGGAATATGCCCTAGAGCTAATCATGTAGATGATTATATTCCGATTGTATTCATGATTAATAAAGTGTTCTTTGAATATCCATTATAGACAACTAGTATTGATTGACAATTATGTGAATTGTTTGTGGAACTCAATTACCTGAATGGTTATTCTAAAAGTTGTCCCTGGTCAGCATTCTTGTAAGAGCACACTTGAATATTAGACCAGCACATGTATTAGTTGATGGCTATGTTTCACAAGTCATAGACATGGAGATGTCAAACTAATAATGTGGGCACATGTGAGACATGTAGGCTGGACTGACCCAACAAGAGAAAGTCTCTATTCATGTCATGTATGTTATGTCCTTAGACCTGAGATTGTGGTATGTGTCGGTGTTATGACCCGGGGGTCAAGACCACCAACGAGTAAATTTGTATATCGCGTGCTCCCTCTCTCAGACGTGATGCAAGATGGACACAAGATTTATCCTGGTTCGGGCAAAGAAGGCCCTACGTCCAGCAGGGGGAGGATGACTTGTATTATCTCGCACCCAAAGCGTGCTCGTACAGGGGGGGTACAAGCTGTGTTACACGGAGTCGGCCACCCGAGGGGTCGATCGAGTGGCGGTGTGTGTTTGGAGTGTGGACTGGGGTCCCTGAGAACGAAAGTCCGGTCAGAGTCCCAGATCAAGTGGGAGTCGATCCTCAGAGTTTCTAGAAGTCAGAAAAAAGTCCCCCTACTCTACCTCGGCTTCCCCCTTTTATAGACCAAGGGGAGACCCAAGGGTACAGGGTCCTAACAGTAGAAGTATGGGCGGCGTATCTGCGGCACAGTGTTGGCGGAGAGACGTTGAGCACTGTGGCGGCATGGCCTTCCCGTCCTTCAGATGTCCCTGGTCGTGGCGGCAGTAGAAGTCATCGCCGTGCAGTGTCCGCAAGCGGGCACGAGTCCCACGGCCGAAGCGGGACGGGGCGGATGGGACGTCTTCCGTACCGGAGTTGTTGAAGAGGAGGGGGTTGAGTCCCCTGGTCGAGGGGGGGGGGGTCGAGCCCTGTGTGACTCCGTCGCGTTCCCGAAGTTGTCGTCGAGGGTCGCACTGTTCACTTTCCGAGGGGTACTGTTGGAGTCCGTACTCGCATAGTGGCAACAGTGGCGGCCCAGTTGACGGGAATCGGGGACTGGACGGGGAGTTGGCGGATTTGACAGCGGACGCGGGCGCCCATGTTGTTAGGTGGGTTCACTTTAACCCATACCAGAGCAGTTGGGTTAATCGAGCCCCTCGTCCGAGGGTCGTCTGCTTGACCCTTGGTCGAGGGGGAGGTCGAGGCGCCAATGGGGTTGGAGAGGTCGAAGTCGAGGTAGAGGTCGGGGGGTCGTTCGTTCGACCCCTCGTCCGTCGTCGAGGTGGAGCTGGGGGTCGTTCGCTCACCCCTTCGTCCGTCATCGAGGTGGAGCCGGCCCGTGGCTTGTTGCCGTAGTTGGTGTAGAGGGGGCCCTCGATTGATGGCCGCGTCTCACCGAGTAGTGGGCTGATCCTTGCCTTAAAAATGGTTGCTATGTTTAGCATTAATTTATTGAAGGGTTTAGGGTACCCCTTACCTTCGTACCCGACAGTAGCCCCCGAGGCTCCAGAGGAGTGATTTAGAACTCCTCTGGGGGCTATGATACGCGTTTCTCGGAGGGAGTAAGGATTGCCCGGAGGTTTTGTCCTTGGCCTGCAGGGTTAGTGAGAAAACCGATTTTCCGCGGGGTGCGCGCGAGCGCACCCCGCGGGGGTAGCCCCCGAGGCCCCAGAGGAGTGATTAAGAACTCCTCTGGGGGCTAAAATACGTTGTATAGTGGGGTCTTTTAAGGATACCTAGAGGCGTGGCACCCTGTCGAGGGGTCGATTCCATTCCTTTTCCTGAAAAAAGAAGTGTTCGAGGGCGGCTGTCGAACCCTACCGAGGGCCAGCCTTCGCTCCCTCGAGCACCACTGTAGTCAGAGCGCCGCGCCCGAGAGGTCGACCCTATCTGCCAGGTTACGAGTTTTCGACCCTCTTTCGTCGAGGGGTGTCGTGCGTAGTTGGGCCCTCGAGCCCTCGAATGGCTAGGCCTTCACTACCTCATAGCGTCCTTCCCACGGATCCTTTCGTTCGGATTGTGGGGTGAAGAGCATCGTGCTATCCTCGTTAGGACGAGCCCGAAGTCCTCGGTGAGCTGTTCTCAGGCATGAGTCCATTAGAAATGATGCCCTGTACGGGTAAAAATCCGAGTGAGAACTCGACCCCGTTCAATAGGGATCGACTAGTGGCCCGGAGGCGTTCTCATTGTTAAGCAAGTCGTACGGCTCGCTAAGCACGACCACGTGGACCACCAAGGTGCCCACCCCATTCGATAGGAGTTGGTGGCTCGATGCCTCCCAGTGCAGGGATCCTTAGGTGTTCCTAGGTATGCCTCGGATATGTCCCAGGGAGCCTCGAGAGTTCGTTCTCGAGCTACCGGGACATCCCTGACTCGTGTACTCGAGGGCGGCTGTCGAACTCCGTTCGTGGAGCCAGCCTTCGCTCCCTCAAGATTTGGGGGTGGACCGGAGTCCGTTAACCATGGGTCCTTCCTGACCTCAGGTACTCGAGGGCGGCTGTCGAACCCTATGTAAGGGCCAGCCTTCGCTCCCTCAAGATTTGACGAATGGTTCGTCATCCGACGCTATCCTCAGGAGGAGGAGTCCGACCTTGTGGACCGCCGAGGGGAAAAGCAGGTGGTTGTTGTATTAAACTTGGGAACATACCTGTGTCGGAGCTCTCGAGGGAGGCTGTCGAACCCCGGACGGGCCAGGCTTTACCCCTTCGAGGCCATGGAACGATCTGCAGTTGATGACCCGAGGCCCTGTCAGGCCTCGGGTACTCGAGGGGGGCTATCGAGCCCGTTCGTAGGCCGGCCTTTGTCCCCTCGAGATTTGGGGGTGGACCGAGGTCCTAACTCGAGGTCATTTCTGGCCTCGGGCACTCAAGGGTAGCTGTCGAACCCTCTTTCGAGGGCCAGCTCTCGCTGCCTCAAGATTCCTTACCCTCGAAGACGACGTTTCCGGCCGCGCGCCATTTCAGGCGGTGTCCGTTCGGCGCAACAGTGCGGTCGTGGTGCGGAGCCCGATGATGGGACGGGACGACTTATCCTGGAGGGAATACGAGGAGGAGAGTACAGGCGAATTAAATGCGGAGATTCTCTTGCCTGTTGCCGGATCCGTCCGTTGGCCTCCCGCGTATAAGTAGTGAAGGTGAGGGGTCTTGAGCTTTTTCCGCGCACTTGCCTTCCCCGCCTCCTTGCCTTCGCCTTCCTTGCCTTCTTCCCTCCACCTCTGCCTTAGGCGTCCCGCGAGCAGGAACTCTGCGAGAGAGAGAGAGAGAGAGAGAAAGATAGGGAGCGTACCATCCGCCGCCAAGTCCGAGCAAACCGCTGCCCCTATGGCCACTTTCGCGCTCGTCGGTGCCGATGCCTGGCCCGCCTCCTCGGTCCGTCACTCGCATCTGGCGGGGTTGGTGGAGAGTGGGCTTCTCCGGCCCGTTACCACGGCGGAGAGGCCGGAGTGGATAGTTCCGCCGCGGGACCATGCCGCGCCCAACCCGCCGGAGGGGTACGTGGTGTCCTTCGAGGTCTTCCATCGGGCGGGGCTGGGGGCCCCACCCAGCCGCTTCCTGCGCGCGCTCCTCTACCACTACGAAGTGGAGCTCCAGCACCTCTCCCCCAATGGCGTCAGCCAGGCGGCGGTCTTCGCCGCGGTTTGCGAGGGCTACTTGGGGATCGAGCCCCATTGGGAGCTGTGGCTTCACATCTTCAAGGCCAGCATCTTCCACGCCTCGATCAACAAGGGCACCCGCCGGAAGGTCAGGGCCGGGTGCTGCAGCATCTCCGTCAAGCGGCCGCCGCTTTGGCTCCCCGTAAACCTGTCCTCGAGCCACTCCGGGTGGCACTCTGGGTGGTTCTACCTGAGGAACGACGATGATCTGCTCCCGGCGTACATCGGGAGGACACTCGATGTCGAGCCCGACCGATGGGGATACGGCGTCCCGTCGGACAAGCAGAAGCACCTCAACGGCTTGCTGGACACGATCAGGCGTCTGAAGCAGAAGGGGCTTACCGCGGAGATCGTCGCGTCGGCGTTCCACCGACGGCGGGTTCTACCGCTGATGGCTCGACCCCTCCGCATCGACGAGATGGGTCCAGGGGTCGATCTCTCGGGCTGCCGCTTCGTCGAGGAGGAACTGGGCACGGACCGAGTGGTCGGGCGCGTCCGCCGTTTCTTCGTGGGGGGGTTCGACCCCAAGAACGCCGCGAAGATCCCCATGAAGCCGGACGAGGGCTTCTTTGAGCTGGTAAGGTCCTTTCCTCCGGTTAGAGTCCTCGCTCTCGTCCCCTCCGTATTTTCTGCTCGTGCTCTAACTGTCTCGCGTTCCGCAGGGGAATGTGTCCTACAAACTTTCGCATCCGCCGGTGAAGGAGGATCGGGCCACGAAGGAGGCGAACCTCCTCCGCGCGCAGAAGCAGAAGTCCGACAAGGACAAGGCCAAGGCGAAGACGGCCAAGAAGGCTCGGGAGAAAGAGCTGAGAGATCAGCGCCGGGCCCAACAGAGGCGGTTGGGCCTCGATGAAGAGCTGTCGCCCTCGGAAGAGGAGGACGAGGAGGAGGACGACACGAACTGGAGCGAGCTGGAGGAGGAGGAGGAGACGGCGCCTGAGCAGGCGGCCATTGCTACTGGTGGAGAGGAGGGGTCGACCTCGAGGTGGGCCCCTTCCGTTGAAGCTGGGCCACGGGCTGAGCGCCCCGTGGCTTCGCAAGAAATCGCGTCGCGGCAGACGCGGTCGCAGACGTCGCGGCCCTCGTCGGGGGGTCGACCGAGCGAGCCCCCGACGCCCGCCGCGTCGAGCGCACGGGTGCCGGGCCCGCCGGCGCAGGTGGGGGCCGGCAAGGAGACGAAGGTGGCGCCGCTGTCGAGGGGCGACCGAGCGAGCCCCCGAAGCCTGCCGCGTCGAGCGCACGGACGACGGGCCCGTCTGCGCAGGTGGGGGCCGGCAAGAAGTCGACGGTGGCGCCGCCGGCCCCTGCCCGGGGGGAGGTGCCGAGAGCCGCCTCGACCCCCGCTCCCCAGGCAGTGGCGCTCAAGAGCTCGAGCAGCCCAACGGTCACCGGGCCGAAACGCCGGGCTCCGAGGGGGTAAGTAGCTTTGATAGGCGTTATCTGTATTTTCCTTTTGTTGATAACGACCCGTGCTTATCGTTGCACACGTCTCTTTTTCAGGTCGAAGCGCCGGCAGGGAGCCGCGCCCCCTGCCCCCGCCAAAAAGCTGAAGACGGGGGCCGCGGTCCAAGCAGCCGCCGAGGCCGGTCCCGCCGCCCCGCCCCCTTCGACGGTTGCCCCCGAGGCGGCACGGGTAGCCACGGCCCAGGAGGCCCCGGCGTCTGCTCGGACGACGGAGGAGGCGAGCTCGCCGGCAGTGGTCGCCGAAGCGACGGTCGCGGCGTCCACGTGGCCGTCGGAAGAAGTCGCTCCCGGCGCTCTGGGGGGCGCGGAGCTTTCGTCGACGGTGGTCGCGGCCCAGGAGGTGGAGGTGGTCGGGCCCCAGGCCCCCGTGAACGAGCGGGAGGCCCCGGCTCACCCGACGCTGGGGCGCTGGCCCGAGGGTCTGGCCGCGCTGGAGGCTCGACTCCAGCTCGAGCGCGGGGGTACGACTACCGCCGCGCCCGAGGGCCCCTCGACGACGCCGGGGCTCGAAGAGGGAGGTCCGGTCGAGCGCGCCGAGGGAACGCCCGCGCCGGCACAGGGCGAGATGCTGATGGAGTCCACCCCCGCCCAGGTGGACGAGATGGTGGCCGAGTTGGTGGACCCGGCGGAACTGGCCATCATCGCGGCTCCTCGGGCGGAGCCGGAGGTGGCTCGGCCTCCCCTCAAGGTTGGGGGGCCGCTGTCTCGAGGTAAGTCACACTTCGACTCGCTCGAGACGCAGTGGGTTCGCCTTGCTGGGTATTTACTTTTTTGAGCTCTTTATTGCGCAGGGCCGTCCTATTGGCCAGGATCTTCCTCTACCGGAGGCGACGGCTTGGTGGGGCCGTCGACGTCCTCGCGAGGTGGCACCGAGGAGGAAGCCTCGCCCCTTTCCGCTTACCGAGGAGGGGGGGACCTGCGCGATGGCGTCACGGGGACGATGGAGCAGAGGATCGCCGCCCGCAGCGCGGCCTGGGGCCAGGAGGTTCTCGAGGTGGTGGACCCTCGAGACCCCGAGCGGGTCTTCCTCATGCTCGACGACCAGTCCGAGCTCCGACGGTGGGAGAACATCGAGGAGTATCGGGCATTGTTTGAACGCTCGGTACGTCGCGCTGCGGAGGTCGCCGCCGCGGACATACGCGAGGGAATGGAGGTAGGTTCTGTTCTACCTTAGATTGTACTTTGAACTGCCTGGTCGCCGTTTGTTGACGAACTCCATTTTTATCCTTGTCAGTCGCTGCGGGTGAGGTCCTACGAGAAGTTCCAGTACATTCTCCGGGTACAGGGCAAACTCTCGACCCTCCACGCCTCGCTGGATAGGGCGAGGGATGAGGCCACCCGCGCGAAGGCGGAGGCGGCGACTGTCTAGAAGGATGCCGAGTCGAAGGTCGCTCATGCGAAGGCCGGCTATGAGGCCACCCAGAAGGAAGCCTGGGAGGCCTTGTCGTCGGTGCAAGCGAAGCTCGACGACGCCCTTCGGTCGACCGTCACCGTCAGGGCGGGAGCGGGACGCTGCCCTCGAGGCCCAGCGCAAGGCCGAGGAGGAGGCCGCTCGGCTGAGGGAAGACATCCGAGGGCTCCAGGGAGACCTCAACGCCGTCTCCCACGAGCACGGCGCTCTGGCCACCTCGGAGGAGAAGGCTCGGACCCGCGCGACCTCCTTGGGCGTGGTGGCGATGAACCAGAAGAGGGCCCTCGATGACGCAGGCAAGACCATCGAGGGCCTCGAGGCCAAGGTTAAGGAGCAGTCCTCCGACCTTGACGACATCTGCCGCCAGCTCGAGGATACCGAGCAGGCCTACTCTACCCTGGACGTGCAGGCCCAAGGTGAGTGCTTTGGGTGTTGCAGAGTCTGTCCTGCCTCGACCCTTTTTCTGCTTTTTTGTTGGGTTTTGACTATTGCGTGCTTGTTTCGGCAGAGCTTGCGAAGGAGAATACCCGCGCCCACAAGGACTTGGACAATCTTCAGGGCCTCCTTGGCACCGAGGCGAACCTCAACGCGACGCTCGCGGCCGCCATCAATACCTTCTGCAACGACCTCTCGGTCAAGCCAGAGCCGGAGGTCGAGGGGGATGCTCGAGGGGACTCCTTGCTGCGCCGCTTCTACTCCATGACGCGGGGGGTGACAGAGAACGTTCAAGCCGCCCTGCGCGTGGGCGTGAAGCGGGCCCTCGCGGTCGTCAACTCATTCTACGACGTGGACCTCAACCTCTTTGTCGACGGGTTCGCCACCGACCCGGAGCTGACCGAGGAAGAGAACGACGCGAAGTGCCAGGAGCTGATGGATCACGCAGAGGTGCCTGGAGGCCTGCTGGCGAGGCTCTTCGAGCCCGAAGTGATCCCCTCGGTCGACGAGCAGCCCTCGGATGGTGTCGACGGGTAGTCCCGGGCCTGCGAGCCATATCTGGACAAAAAGGTCCATGTAATAGTTAGGCTTTTGTACTGATACAATGCCGAGCCCCCGGGGGCTTTTTGTGTATAATGCATTTTGATCGATATGCACAAAGTTAGTTTTGTTTTTTCGAGCTTTCCCTGCTTTTCTTTGCCTGAGTCGACGCTTGTGAACTAAATGTTCGACACACGCTCTTATCCCTGGAAGGGGGGTGGCGAGCGGGGATACCGTAGCCCTGGGGCGTAGGTGAGTCCCTGGCTCGATGACACCCTCGACCCTTTAGGGAGCTCGAGGTGCCTTTACTTAGTTAAGAAGCATACTCGAGGGAAAGAACGAGAAGGAGAGTCGAGTTTCGAAAAAACGTTCGAGTTTTTCGGAGACTTAGGGGGGGGCTGTTAGCCCCCGAGGGAGGCTCGACTTTGCTGAGGCAAAGTCGAGGCTACCTTAGTGTTGTGGACGGGTTCGTCTTGTTGTTTCTACTTCTCGAGCTCTCTCTGCTTTTCTTTGCCTAAATCGACGCTTGTGAACTTAAGTATTCGACACACGCTTGTATCCCTGGAAGGGGGGTGGCGAATAGGGATACCGTAGCCCTGGGGCGTAGGTGGGTCCCTGGCTCGACGGCACCCTCGACCCTTAGGGAGCTCGAGGCGCCTTTACTTAGTTGAGAAGCGTACTCGAGGGAAAGAGCGAGGGGGAGGGTCGAGTTTCAAAAAAACGTACGGGTTTTTCGGGGACTTAGGAGGGGGGTGCCCTCCCGTCAGCCCCCGAGGGGAGCTCGACTTTGCCCGGGCAAAGTCGAGGCCACCTTCGAGCTACGAACGAACGTGAAATGTTTTTCGAGAACATTTTATTATTTCGAGAATTTGTACATAAATGCGAAAATGTACAAGGCCCTGGGGCCTCAGGGATAGAAGCGATGTAGCTGTTCGATGTTCCACGCGTTGGTGAAGATCTCGCCCTTCTCGTTCTTCAGTTTGTAGGTGCCGGGCTTCAGCACCTCTGCCACGATGAAGGGTCCCTCCCAAGGTGGTGTCAACTTGTGACGCCCCTTGTTGCTCTGTCGACGGCGCAGAACGAGGTCGCCGACGTTGAGGTCCCTTTTGCGCATGTTTTTGTCGTGGTAGCGTCGCAGCGTCTGCTGGTACTGAGCCGACTTGAAGAGGGCCATGTCATGAGCTTCCACGAGCTGGTTGAGGGAGTCCTCTCGGGCTACCGTGTTGGCTTGCTCGCTGTAGGCTTTCAGTCGAGGGGACCCGTACTCGAGGTCGGTGGGGAGGACGGCCTCGGACCCATAGACCAAGAAGAATGGGGAGAACCCTGTGGCTCGACTCGGTGTCGTTCGGAGACTCCATAGCACAGCGGGCAGCTCGTCGACTCATCTCTTTCCATGTCTGTTCAGCCGGTCGAAGATCCTTGGCTTGAGGCCCTGCAAAACCATACCATTGGCACGCTCGACCTGACCGTTAGTTCGAGGGTGGCCAACTGCGGACCAATTCACCCTGATGTGGTGATCGTCACAGAAGTCCAGGAACTTTTGGCCGGTGAACTGCGTGCCATTGTCGGTGATGATGACGTTGGGGACCCCGAAGCGGTGGATGATGTCGGTGAAGAATAGCACGGCTTGCCGAGACTGGATGTTGGCGATGGGTCGAGCCTCGATCCACTTCGAGAACTTGTCGATAGCCACAAGAAGGTGAGTGTGCCCACCCTTGGTTCTTTTCAGGGGACCGACCATGTCGAGCCCCCATACTGCGAATGGCCAAGTTATGGGTATCATCTGAAGAGCTTGGGCGGGTAGGTGGGTCTACCTGGCGTAGAATTGGCATCCCTGGCAGGATCGAACGAGTTTGGTGGCGTCGTTGACAGCTGTCGGCCAGTAGAAGCCTTGTCGAAAGGCACTTCCTACCAGCGTTCTCCGCGCCGCGTGGTGGCCACAAGCCCCCGAGTGTAGGTCCTTCAACAGTGCTCTCCCCTCCTCGAGGGTGAGGCAGCGTTGAAGTACACCCGACGGGCTACGTCGATATAGCTCGCGGCCATCCCCGTACAAGACATAGGTTTTGGCACGTCGAGCTACTCGACGGGCTTCCGTGCGGTCTTCCGGGAGTTCGCCTCGCGTCAGGTACTCGAGGTAAGGCGCGCGCCAATCCGTCGGAGGGGTTGGCGCCGCGGCGGCCCCGTCGATCTCCATGACCTCTCCCCCGCACGAGGGGGAATCGGTCGAGGGGGGTGGGTCGACCCCTTGCTCGAGGGCGGGAGCCCCCGAGCCTAGGCCGAAGGACGGTGTGTGCAGATCCCTCGAGAAGATGTCGGGGGGGACCGTCCCTCGAGTAGACGCGATTTTGGCCAGCTCGTCGGCAGCTTCGTTGTACCGACGGGCCACGTGGTTGAGCTCGAGGCCGTAGAACTTGTCCTCGAGCCTTCGGACCTCCTTGCAGTAGGCTTCCATCTTAGGATCGTGGCAGCTTGAGTCTTTCATCACTTGGTCGATCACCAACTGAGAATCCCCTCGCACGTCGAGGCGTCGAACCCCGAGCTCGATGGCGATGCGCAGGCCATTGACGAGGGCCTCGTACCCGGCGACGTTGTTGGAGGCGGGGAAGTGGAGGCGGATGACGTAGCGCATATGGACCCCTGAGGGTGATATGAATAGCAATCCGGCGCCTGCTCCCGTCTTCATCAACGACCCGTCGAAGTACAGAGTCCAGAGCTCGCTCTGAACCTGCGCTGGGGTAGTTGGGTGTCGGTCCATTCTGCAACGAAATCTGCCAGTACCTGAGACTTGATAGCCTTCCGAGGGGCGTAGGAGAGGGTCTCCCCATGAGCTCGGCGGACCACTTGGCGATCCTTCCCGATGTCTCCCGGTTCAGGATTATCTCTTCGAGGGGGAAAGATGAAACCACAGTGACCGGATGGCCCAGGAAATAGTGTTTGAGCTTCCGCCGAGTGAGGACGACCGCGTACAGCAGCTTCTGGATGTGGGGATACCTCGTCTTGGTCTCGGAAAGGACCTCGCTCACGAAGTAGACAGGCCTCTGAACCGGCAGGGCGTGTCCTTCCTCCTCCCTCTCGACTACTATGACCGCGCTGACTACCTGCGTAGTCGCTACGACATAGAGCAAGAGGGGCTCGGCCGGGCTCGGGGGGACCAAGACCGGGGGCGAGGTGAGCAAGGCCTTGAGCCTCGAGAGCGATTCCTCGGCTTCGGCGGTCCACGCGAAGTGTTCCGTCTTCTTCAGGGGTCGGTAAAGGGGTAGGGCCTTCTCTCCGAGCCTCGAGATGAAGCGACTGAGGGCGGCGAGGCACCCAGTAACCCTTTGCACGCTCTTGAGGTCGTTGATCGGGCCCATCCTCATGATGGCGGTTACCTTCTCGGGATTGGCCTCGATGCCGCGCTGGGAAATTATGTACCCTAAGAGCATGCCTCGAGGGACCCCGAAGACACACTTCTCAGGGTTCAGTTTTATGCGATTAGCCCTGAGGCACCCAAACGCGACCTCGAGGTCTCCGACTAGGTTTCCGACGGTTCTGGACTTGACCACGATGTCATCGACGTAGGCCTCGACGGTCGGCCCTATGTGTTTCCCGAAGACGTGGAGCATGCATCGCTGGTAGGTGGCCCCGGCGTTCCACAAGCCGAAGGGCATGGTGAGGTAGCAAAACATGCCGAAAGGGAGTGATGAAGGAGGTCGCGAGCTGATCGGACTCCTTCATCTTTATTTGGTGGTAGCCGGAATACGCATCAAGGAAGCAAAGGGTTTCACATCCCGAAGTGGAATCTACTATTTGGTCGATGCGAGGTAAAGGAAAAGGAACTTTAGGACATGCTTTATTTAAACTGGTGTAGTCTACACACATCCTATCTTTCCCATTCTTTTTCTTTACAAGCACGGGATTAGCTAACCACTCGGGATGATGTACCTCCTTGATGAATCCGGCCTTCAAAAGCTTGTCGACCTCCTCCCCGATGATCCTGCGCTTCTCCTCGTCGAAGCGGCGCAGGCGTTGCTTCACCGGTTTGGACCCGGCTCGGATGTCCAAGGAGTGCTCGGCGACTTCCCTCGGGATGCCCGGCATGTCCGAGGGACTCCATGCAAACACGTCGGCGTTCGCACAGAGAAAGTCGACGAGCACGGCTTCCTATTTGGGCTCGAGGGTGGCACTGGTCGTCAGCACCTTCCCATCCGCGAGGCCGGGGTCGAGCGGGACGGTCTTTGTGTCTTCCGCCGGCTTGAAGTTGCCAGCGTGGCGCTTGGGGTCGGGGATCTCTCTGGACAAATCGTCGAGGACCGCGAGGATAGCCGAATCCTCACGGGCTTCGGCTTTTTCCACGCACTCGACGTCGCAGTCGTATGCGTGCTGGTAGGAGGTGTCGACGGTGATGACCCCCGAGGGTCCCGGCATTTTGAGCTTGAGGTAGGTGTAGTTCGGGACCGCCATGAACTTGGCGTACCCCGGTCTACCGATGATGGCGTGGTAGGTGCCTCGCCACGTGACCACCTCGAAGGTCAGCTCTTCCTTTCGAAAGTTCGAGGGGACGCCGAAGCAGACCGGCAGCTTGACGCGGCCGATCGGGAGTGCCTTCTTCCCCGGGACGATCCCATGGAACCCCCCGTGCTGGGCAGGAGCATGGTCCTCGGGATCCCCAGGAGGTCGAGGGTCTCGGCGTAGATGATGTTGAGGCTGCTCCCCCCATCCATGAGCAACTTGGTGAGGCGGGTGTTGAGCATGATCGGGCCGACGATGAGCGGGTAAGCCCCTGCGTTGGGGACGTGCTCGGGATGGTCGTCCTGATCGAAGGTGATCGGCGTGTGTGACCAATCGAGGTACCGCGGGGCCTGGTCCCGAACGGAAAAAACTTCTCGATGCTCCCTATTGCGCTAGCGCGTGGTGAGGCAAGTCGAGGGTCCCCCGTAAATCATGTAGCAGTCGTGGATCTCGGGGAAGCCTCCTTTTTGGACATCGCCCCTGATGTGTGCGTCACAGGGTGGGTCTTCCTTGCCGTCGTCTCTCCTAGGGCCAGGAGGGACGAAGTGCCTTCGGAGCATGCGGCAATCCTCGAGGCGGTGGTTGGCCGGCCCAATATGATAGGGGCAGGGCTCCTTCAGCATCTTATCGAAGACGCCCCAGTCGGGAGGGGGCCCTCGAGGCTTCCGCTTGTCCGCTGCAGCGACAAGGTCGTCGGGCTCGTCGTCGTGCTCGACGTTGGGCTCGACGTTGCGCCGGCCCGGTTGGTTCTTCTTCTTCTTCTTCTTCCGGCCGCCGTTGCCGTCGTTGTTCCTCCTGGGCCCCTTGTTTCTCTTGGGCCCATCGTCCGAGTCCCCAGGTTCATCCGCGTCGCCCTTCCCCTTCCCTGGGGGAATCTGGAAGAATGCGCCAACGGCCTCCTCGCCAGCCGCGTAGTTGGCGATGACGTCCATGAGCTTGTTGGCGGTCTTGGGGATGTTTCGCCCCAGCTCCCGCACCAACTCCTTGCAGGTTGTCCCGGCGATGAACGCCGTGATGACCTCGTGGTCGGAGATGTGGGTCAGTTCGGTACGCTGCTTCGAGAATCGGCGGGTGAAGGCGCGGAGGGTCTCTCCTGGTTTCTGCTTGCAGCTGCGAAGGTCCCAGGAGTTGCCCGGCCGCTCGTAGGTGCCCTTGAAGTTGCCCTCGAAGACCCGGACCAGGTCGGACCAGTCCTGGATCAAGTCCGGGGGTAGCTCCTCGAGCCACCTTCGAGCGGTGTCGGAGAGGAACAATGGGAGTTGCCGGATGATGACGAGGTCATCTTTGGCTCCCCCCAGCTGGCATGCCAGCCTGAAGTCGGCAAGCCAGAGCTCTGGCTTGGTTTCGCCGTTGTATTTGATCAGGCTGGTGGGTGGACGGAAACGTACGGGTAGGGAAGCCCGCCGGATAGTTCTTCCGAAGACTCGGGGCCCCGGCGGCTCCGGAGACCGACATCGGCCTTCGTCGCTGTCGTAGCGCCCGCCTCGGTGAGCGTTGTAGCCTCGAACCTCGGCGTCGCCGTATCGATGTCGATTGTTCACTCGAGGGGGGAGGTCGTCGACGAGGCGTTCCTGAACCGGTCATGGCTCGACCCGGCCCTGGGGCGCCTTGTTCTTGTGGATAGAGGCCTCCCGATTTTGTCGAGGGGGCGCTGCTTGCCGCTCAGAGGCAGCCCCTCGACGTCTCGAGGCCGAGCTCTCCGCCTGCTGCACGGCCGCAGTTTGGAGCAGCCCCTAGATTTCTTCCCTGATACGTCGTGCCTGGGGGGTCGATGGCGTCGGCATGTCGCGGAGCAGCATCGCGGCTGCCACGACATTCTGGCTGGCGCGGTTGAAGACTCGGGGCTCGGCGTTCCCCTCCTCGACGATTTGCCGGTGGACCTCCCGGGCCCGCTCGCGAGCTCCTACACCCTGAGGACGCCCTCGATCCCACTCGAGGGCGTGTTCAAGCTGCTAAAGACGCAGGCGCTCCTCCTCGAGCTTGCTGAGAAGCTCTCGGACCTGCGTAATCTGGACATCGGGGGGTGGATCGGCTCTATCAGGACTTGGGGGAATGGCATCTCGAGGTGGGGTGGCGTTGGCCCCCCTTCCTTCTTCGGTGGTCGCGGTGTCGTCGACGTCGTCCTGGAGGACGGTTTGCTCGTCGAGGTGGAAGCACTCCCGAGTGGAGTCGTAACTCTCATCGGGAGAGTCCGAGTCGAAGTCGGCGTGGTAGAAGTGGGGGAAGAGCCTGCCCGTTTCTTCCTCCTCCAGGCGCTGCCGTAACGTGCCCCACGTACGGGGCAACTCTGGCTCGCCTGGTGAAGTAGTGGTGACGGGATCGGCCGTCGCCCACGACGGTGTCCATGGAGACTCGTCGTATGTATGTACTCGCATCCCTGCAAAAGCAGAGTAGAGTCCGGCACTGTTGCGGAGCCCGTACGGGAACGGGTCACACGGTGGTGACGGGATCGAGGGTGTCGGGGAAGCCACGGAAGCCTCTGGGGACGACGACGTGGCAGAGCCGAAGTCCCACTCGGGGAGACGCCCGCCCTCGGCCCACAAGCACGGGTCAAGCGGACCCCTAGGGGAAGGGGCCGTGTTGCCAACTGGGACCGAGGGAACGGCATCCGGCGCCCTAGAGCTCGCACGATGGCGAGCGCGTCGGAGCCGCTCGCGCCTCCTCCTGATCGCAGGCCAGAGATGCAAGCGGAGGGACCGTCGCCTGATCCTTGCTGGCTCCGACGTAGCGGAGCTGCTAATGTCTAGGCCACGGGTGGAGGGAAAGACTATGAAGTTGCCCTCGTCCATGGAAACGAACCCTAGACTGCCGAACCAGATGACGGTGGTGGATGGAGACGGTGCGATGGTAGGATCCATCTGAGAGAGTAGTTCGGAGTTGGTCGACACGCGAATCTCCCTATCTGGCGCACCAACTGTCGGTGTTATGACCCGGGGGTCAAGACCACCAACGAGTAAATTTGTATATCGCGTGCTCCCTCTCTCAGACGTGATGCAAGATGGACACAAGATTTATCCTGGTTCGGGCAAAGAAGACCCTACGTCCAGCGGGGGAGGATGACTTGTATTATCTCGCACCCAAAGCGTGCTCGTACAGGGGGGTACAAGCTGTGTTACACAGAGTCGGCCACCCGAGGGGTCGATCGAGTGGTGGTGTGTGTTTGGAGTGTGGACTAGGGTCCCTGAGAATGAAAGTCCGGTCAGAGTCCCAGATCAAGTGGGAGTCGATCCTCAGAGTTTCTAGAAGTCGGAAAAAAGTCCGTGTAATGATCTACTTAGAGACTATCAAACGCTACTCCGTTATTGGGTAGTTATAAAGGTGGTCCTTGGGTGGTCAGGAAACATGCTATGAGACATAGACAATCAAGATGGAATTTGCCCCTCTCTTCGTGAGAGAGATATCACTGGATCACTCATGTGATTGGATCAACAAATGCATGGCCATGCTTGGGTTAAGTGTTAACCCACGAGTTGAACCATATATCGAGTGGCAAAGGGAATAACTTGTACATGGTCATAGTGGTTCATCTGATATGATCATAGCGTATGCATAGGAGTTGACACGCCTTGCTAGAGGCCGCTATCAACTATTGGTCGAGTAAGAGTACTTGGGCCATGTCTATGTATGAGTGAGCCCATAGGGTCGCACGCTTAAAGGGCTGGAAGCCTAATTCGGGTTGGACCCGAATTAGACTAGGTTTAGGGTTACTAATGGGCCTCCACCGTGGGAGCTCGTCAGGACACCTATATAAGCAAGGGGTGGGCCCGGGGCGAATTGATCCACGCCTTTTGGTAGCCGCCGTCGCCTCCCCACGCTCGCGCCTTTTCCTCCTCGCGGACCTAGCAGTCCGGAGGCGCAACGCTTCCTCCCTGCACGTGTGGGATTCCTCGGAGGTGCTGCATCTGGAGCACAAGGACGAACCGCGCGAAGGGGACGTTGAGACGGACGACCACGCAACTGCACTGCCTGCTGCGACGCGAACGACTACATCAAGTCGTCTTCCGCTGCACCTGCGCGTCTAGTGGTAATCCCGTAACCTATGACTAGCAGTAGATCCTGGTTTATGAGGTCGAAAAGTTTTGTTTTCCGGCTAGCGTAGCAACCTCGTATTCCTACACTACGCCCACAAGGAAGAGTCCACTACATGGGAGAGGTGTGCTAACGCATTCCTCAAGAAGTTCTTCCCAACGGGCAAAACCAATGCTACTCGTGGAAAGATCTCAAGCTTCCAACAACAGTTTGACGAGACGATTCCCGAAGCATGGGAGCGTCTTCAAGAGTACATTCGTGCCTGCCCTCATCATGGGATAGACGATTGGCTCTTGATCCAATGATTCTACCACGGGCTGACTAACATGGCCCATAGTCACCTTGATGCTGCCGCTGGAGGGGCATTCCTCCAACACACAGTGAGGAATGCCAAGGACCTCATCGAGAATATGGTGATCAACCAAGGATGGGTGTGGAACGTCTCCAGCCAAAGAGGATAGGTATGCACACCGTCAATAAGGTGGACATGCTCTCTGCAAGATGGACCTCTTGATGAAGAAGATAGAAGAAAGTTCCAAGAAGGAACGAGAGGCCATCTACCCCATCGCCGCCGCACAAGCTATTGAAGCTGATCCATGGTGCGAGGTGTGTGGAGGAAATGATCACTCGGACAACAATTGCCCCGAGACTCCGAAGGAGGACATGAACTTCATCAACAACAACAACAATGGGTATCGACCCCAACAACAAGGAAGCTGGAATTCACGCCCCTTCTACCAAGGTAATGAAGGTAATAGCAATTACAACAATTACAATTCTTACAATAACCAGCCTTCATTGAAAGATCTTGTCCTTGGTCAATCTAAAATTAATGATGGTATAAATAAAAAAAATGATTGCCAATGATAAAGTTCTTGAAACTCTCGGTGAAAAAATGGATAGCTTTACAACTGCTATGAAAAATCAATTGAGTTTTAATAAAATGCTAGAAACCCAGTTAGCTCAATTAGCAGCAGCTATGCCATCCATAGAACAAGGTAAAATTCCTGGGAAACCAGAGGATTCAGTTGAGCATGTTAACATGGTAACAACAAAGTTCGGTAAGCCTCCACTTCGCTCCAATTGGGGCTATCTTCTCGATCATCCCTTCATCATGAAGAAGGAAGATCCAGGCCACCCGACGATCAAGTGCTTAATCGGACAACGAACCTTCCACACCACCTTCTGCGATCTCGGATCGGGCATCAACATCATGTCCAAGGAAACTTATGATAATTTGTTAGGAGGACCTTTGGTCCCTACATGTGTTCGCTTGCAGATGGTGGATCAAACAATCCGGTTTCCCGAGGGACTTGCGAGGGATATCTTGGTGAACATCCAAGATGAATACATCCCCACAGACTTCATCATCCTAGACATGGGAACTAACATGGAAGTCCCCATCATCTTAGGAAGGCCCTTCCTCAACACCACCAACGCGGTCATCTATGTAGGATCGGGCCAGATCCACTTCCAGTTCCCAAGTCACAAGGTAAAATGTGCATTCAATGGCTATAAACTTAACAAAAAGGTTAAAGCACAACCACCAAGAGGAAGAGTTCGAGCTCTGCACCAAAAGAAGCAGTACCCGAAGGCCAAGATCAATGAACTCAAGGAGGATAAACCTGCCAATCCATGACAGGTTTGGAAAGCAAAGGAGCTGCGCACACCACGGTCTTCCTCTCCGGAGCCATCAAGTGCACCCGAAAAGTGAACAAGAAGGAGAGTCCTACTCCGAGGACTTAAAAGCAGGGAGCCTTCGCCGAAAGGTAAGTCAGTAGTTATCTGTTATTTCCCTTCTTGCATTTAGTTAAATTCTTTTATGCTTAAAATTTAGGACCATGAAGTTTAGATTAAATAAAACCTGAGAATTAGTTTAGCACTAAAATTTTGACAAAAGTTAGGGCCATAGGGGGGTCGGCCGACGACCCTATGCACCCTATCTTGGCTTATTTAAAAGAGGAACACAATATGATCTTTATAAAAGAAAAAGAAAAAAAGGAGGACTAGGGGGGTCGGCCGACCACCCTAGTTGTCCCTTGATCATCCCTCTTTCTTCCCCATCATCCTTTGTCCAAGAATCTCATTAATTGAGTAGTGAGACTTTCAAAAATCAGATTCTTGCTTTGAGAGACATCTCTTTTGTTTTGTCATGCTTTAGAGTACATTTATTGCTTTTGGTTAAAGCATGACACATCCTTGTCTCCCACTACTCCATGTCCAAAGTGGGGAACCAACTTTCACTTTCACTTAGTCATGCTTTAGAAAACACATCAATCACCTTTGATCAAAGCATGACACACCTTTGTCCCCACTACTGTTTGTTTAAAGAAGAGAATCTTGAGCACTTTAGCTCAGCTTTTGATCACATAACAATTTATGCTTCACCTTTCACCAAGCACTAGAAAAAACATGAGTGGAATCCCCACTTTAGGGGGTCGGCCGACCACCTTTGGTCACCCCTTCTCTCTCTTTTGCTTTGTGTAAGGCATCTCCCAACACTTGTGATCATGGCACCCAAGGGCATGCCCAAGGTGGGGGGTGGCCGACCACCCCATGGTGCCCCCTTGGGACCATTCTCTTCCCCTATAAAACCTCATGCAAGGAGAGCTCAATCCCTCATACTTCAACCAGAATCTAGTTCTAGCTCAAGCCTCTCCTCGCCTTGCTCTCTCCTCTCTTCATTCAAGAGAAGTTCTTAGCTCTCAAGAGAAGTAGTGCTACTCCACAAGAAGATATCTTGTCTTCATCAAGCTTCTCTTAGCTCAATCCTATCCCCGCAAGACAAACTAGGAAATTCTCTCCACACACAACCTTGTCCTAGTCTTGCCTCTTCCTCTCTAAAGATGAAGAACCCGTTGACATCCGCATTCAAGAAAATGAAGCAAGCTCTAGGTGGGAGCTCATCTCGTCGCTCCCACCAATTCATGGATACTTCCTAAGGAAGAAGAAGGGGAGGTTCTGCCCGATACACTTGGGAGAACGTCCAAACTGATGAACACCCTCAGGAGAAAGAAGAAGTGCTGGAGGAGGTACCTCATATCGGGGCATTCATGGTGCCCTCGATGAGGACCTATGATCGACATAGTGGACTCTGGTTCGACCAACTAGAGTACCAAAGATATCTCTCTCTTCGGGATCTATCTTTCGAGCACACAAGGATATTGGATCCAAGTCTTCTCTCCAACGTTGGTATGACCACCGAATTCGACAGTATCTTTTCCACTCTTGGTTGGTCTAGCTTTTGGCAAGTAGATGATCTTGGAATTGAGTTACTCACCATAGAATTCTTGTGCTCTTTCCAAGTCTCTAATGATGGAATTTCTTTTCACATGTTTAATCAAAGCTTTAGTTTAACTTGGAGACATCTAAGTGTTGCTCTTGGCTTTGATGATTCATGCTTTCTTGATTTAGACCTTGCCATGCGTAGGTTTAATAAAAGAAAATTTGGATGACTATCTCTGCTCTAAATGATTGCTCAAATCCCAAACCTGAGGAAATTCATAATCTAACCCTTCGTTTCATGCATCTTTGGATGAATATGACTTTGTTTCCTGGAAGTAATGCTAGCATGTTAAGCACCACGGAATTAAAATTGCTTTATGCCATGGTAAACAAAATTCAAATCTCTCCTATGAAATGCTTGTAGAATTTTGGCAAAGTTCAATTAAGAGTAATGGACCTATTCAATTCACATCTTTAATTACTCGTCTTGCCGAATCTATGAACTTGCTAAATGGCACCTACCCCTTTGTTTATATCTCTGCCCCTATAGCAGTAATTTCAGAAGAATATCTTACAACTGCTCAAATGTTAAAAAGAGATGCCAATGGTGATCTTAAAATGATTTACAGTAGCCATACAACTGAAGTGCCTCTTCCAAATAGGCAACATCAGTTGTATAGGACACATAAGCTAACCCTTGATTTAGATCAAGGCATTGGGCAAAGAGGTTTTGTAGGATTAGACAGGAGAGCTCAGGAGGGGCTATACTTTGTTCATCTTGAGCAAGGTGGTCCTTCCCGAAGAGCTATTGGCGAGGAGGAAGACGATGCATCTTCCGATCCTATGCACACTTCTAGTGGCATACCTCCTCAACAATCATGTTCGCAGAGACCATGAGCATCCTTCTCGTCCACACGAGATAGGGAGCATCCTGAACGGCGGCAACATTTCGATCAACTTACCATTGCTTTTGGTGAGCTGCGTGTTGAGCATGGTGAGATAGCACGCATTGTCCAGCAAACTGCCGAAGAACTCCAAGCATTGCAAGAAGAACAACACCGGCAGTGGGACTTGTGGTGGCAACTACATCCATATCTGCCACCACAGCATTGAGCAAAAGATAAGCTTGGGGGACGTTCCCTCCCCCACTAAGGTAAGTTTTTAATTTCAGCATTTATCTTCATGCATTTTCCTTGCTTATCTTTGTTTGCATCTAAAAAATCTCTGCATATGATAAAATAATAAAAAGACTCTTCTCTCTACTCTCACATGTTCCATGAAAATTAATATCTCCTATGGAAATGATGAATAGTTGCTCTGCTAAATGTTTCTCTAGTACTTAGTTTACAACTTGGTATTTCTCTAAGTATGGATTACTTGGCTTAAAAGAAACCATCATGAACCTGAAACTTTTGTGGGTTGCAAATGTTGTAACTAAGTCTAAGTTGTTGTGAGACATGATATGACAAGATAAGAGCTGCTATAATATTGTTCTAAGCAAGAATGACTATCGGAGTTTTATTTATTAAAATGATAAAACATTTTTTGTTCCTCAATGGTGAAAGTTCCTACCAAAGCCATATATGCTCTTTCATAATATAAGCTTTCTACATAAGATGCTTGCTTTTGTGTTGAGTTTGGTCAAGTTTTGTGACCCTTGTTGAGAGATTTATCATGCTCCCAAGATCAAGATCACATACACGCCACATATACATGTCGCTTCTACACTGGAAGTACGCAGAAACATGCCTTACATTTTCCTCATAGTTCATACTCCATGCTCTAGTAGAAAAATCTCTCTAGTATGCTACTAGTAAATGAGACATAGACTATGCAAAATTATGAAAAAGTTTAAGGGCACATCGAAGTCCCAAATTCTTAGAAAAATGATGAGCACCTCAAAGCTCATGAAAAAAAGCTATGTCTCAAGTTCATAAGTTAGGAAAGAGAGATCATCCAATATGGGAGTATTGATATTTTGCCACACACTTGCACATCTTGATCTAAGAGTATGACATTTCTCTCCTTGGATCCGGAATTTGACTTTACAATATATGCAAGGTTAGTTTGCTATATCTTTGATCCCTACCTATAGCTCCATATAAGCTTTAAAGATAGGATGAAAAAGAAGGCAAACTTTGATATGTGCCATGGTGAGGAATCATCCACCTTATAAGCAACTCGAGAGTACCATTTGAGGAACACTAAGTTTTCTTTTGCAAAATCTTATAAAACCTCCGATACAAAACTTGTGAAAGAATGAGAAAACTAGTGCTCAAGTCAAGTTGTTCTATCTCTCAACTTCCAAAGACAAAGGATAAAGCTATACGCCCAATGGAGTACTAAGGTAATATGGGTGAGTCTTTATTTCTAACTTTTCCATTCAAAAGAGAAGTATGATTGTTGTAGATTTAGTACTCTTGAAATATGAAGCATAGTAGCAACTCCTGATCCATCGAGCTAAGTTTGATTGTTTGCTCAGGACGAGCAAAGGTTAAGCTTGGGGGATCTTGTTGGCACAAAATATGATGCACTTTTACATGTCCAAAATTATGCCACCAACCTCAGGATCAAGGAAAAACAAACACATCATGAGCATAATTTATCAAATAACTAGTTCCACATGTCCATGGAGTGATTGAATGTAGGAATGAAGAAATGGAGCAAAGGAGAGCTAGTGAGACCCACATAGGGGTCGGCCGACCACCCTATGGGCCCACCAGCTCTCCCCTCTTGGCCATGATCCAAGAGAGGCACTCTAGAGTGAAATCCAACCATTGGATCACCCTGTGTTTCCTCTCAATGGCTCACAAGAATAGCACATGGATCCATGGGCCCACACCAAGGAGATAAATGTGACAACCACCTCAGAACCAACAACCAACCTCAATGACAAGTGGGACCAGCACCGGGGAGGACAGAGTGGGCCAGAGACCGCAAGGGGGGGTCGGCTGACCACCCCCTGGGCCCACCTGGTTCCCACCTGGTCCCTGACCAGTGGGGCCACTCCCAAGAGGCCAGAGGAGGGCCCACTGACCATAGGGGGGGTCGGCCGACCGCCCCCTAGGTCGGTTTGGCCCCTGCCAATCGTCATACCTCTTGGCACATGCTAGAAATCACATCCCTCCATCCTTGGTCGGTTCTAAGGTGGTTTGATCCAAGGGTGGAGGATTTAAGCCCCCTGGATCGCTGACATGGCGATGGAGTAGCCCCTACTCCAGATCCCACTATAAATAGAGGCTCATACCCCCTCTCTACACATGGTGAAGAAGCCTACAAGCTCTATTCCTTAGATTGTTCTAGTAGTTTAGTCTAGAGTGGGAGTTAGAGTTGAGTCGAGCTGCGCTCAGGATTTCCAGAGTTGTCTTCTGGAAAGTCTAGTATAGCTCTTGTATCTTTCCTTCTTTGTAAGACTTTATCTTATTCAATATATTATCTTTTCTCTCTACTTTACTTAGTATTTACTTTGAGCATTACTATACTAGATATAGTATTGTTATATGCTTTTGCTCTTTAATGGCCTTTACATTCATAGTCTGTGATCCTTGTGGCCTTTCCCGTATGCGATCATTGCCTATCATAGGGTGCTTTGATTATAGATCATAGTCAAAGTAATAAGTTGTGTGTACGCATGGTGCTTATACATCATCTTACACATAGAGTCGGAGTCCCCTCGCATCCTACGTGCACGTGTCCCTGGGGCCATGAGAATACAACTCTTCGCATCCCACACGCTTCCCTTGGATTGTGCAAACATGACCCTTCGCTTTCCGCCGCCGTTAAGACTGCCATACCAAACGGCGTGACACTTCACCTTCAAGGGTTTTTTGGAAAACCGCAAATGATACATAGCCAGTCCGCCTTACATGGGCCGATTATAGGTTGTTTCATTGGCCCATTTATCTTTTAAGCGAATATCCTTTCAGCTATTTTTCTTTAATTATAGTTGCTGATTCCTTAAATATTCGCCACTCCGCAGTCACGAGTTTTTCCTTTCACAGCTACAATAACTCGGCTATAGTAAGTTGGTCGGCAAACTTCGTCAATCACCAGAAGTGATAACACTCGGGGACTTCGTCGACCATGACCACGACTTAGGTACCTCGTCGCCACAACTCGACCAAGGCTCGGGGACTTTGTCAAACTACGTACACCAAGCAAGGCTCGGGGACTGCAACCACGACGCACGGGAGGCGATGCCCAACAGGAAATGCTCGGGGACTATGGGTATTCGCAGTCGTTTTTTCTTTCAAAACTCTTGTTTCAGTTTTTTGCTACAAGTTTTATACCTTTTCTCTAAAGCTTGGCACCGCGTGCATACTTCACCTACTACCAAGCTCGGGGACTATGTGGGTACACTTCACCTTGCGGTGAATGTACTGGTATTATTCTCGACAAACTCTATTGTTTCTATGTTGTTCTTGCAGAACCTATGTGGGTACACTTCACCAGGAAAGGACTTTTCAAAAGTTTTTCTTCTTCAGCACGTCACATTCTTCTGACGAACAGCCACAACATCTGGCAAGGCGACCTGCTCGCCCATCAACCCTCGACGCTCTCAGCTAGTCCAGCCTAGTCGGGAGGCCTCTCCGAGCAGTTGCAAACACATGGTTGATATGTGTCCATGTTTGTTCAGTTTTATGATGAGTGATTATCAACACTTGAGTGTTTCAGTTTGAGTGGCTTTACACTAATCCTTGCGAAAGCAAGTGTGTGCCTGTCTATCGGCTTGTGGTGTGCAGGTGCTATGCCTGGAGACAGTGTTCAATGGCGTGGAGAAGGTCGAGTGGAGGCTTGCCATGCCAATGGACTGAGAGCGGTGAAGGGCGGAAGCGGGGCTCGGACCGAGGGACCATGGGCACCGGAGGACTAGCTGTGGTGGCTAGTACTTGGCACCGGCGAGCGCGAGAAGACATGGAGGTAGACCGAGTTGACCAAGTCAAGACGGTGGACGAGCGGGTCGAGCGGAGGCTCATGGGACTCGGAGTCCGACTGGGCGAGGACAAGGTGGCTCGAGTCGAGCGGTTTGGTGGTTTGGGCCTCAAAACCATCGAAGGATGGTTTCCGAGTTTGGGCCTCAAAACTCGGGGTTTGAGGCCCAAACTCGGAAACCGTCCTGCAGTGGTTTTGCGGCCCAAACCACCAAACCGCTTGACACGAGCTACCTTGTCCTCGCTCGGTCGGACTCCGAGTCCCATGAGCCTCTACTAGACCCGCTTGTCCGCCATCTTGACTTGGTCAACTCGGTTTACCTCCATGTCTTCACGCGCATGCCGGTGCCAAGTACTAGCCACCACAGCTAGTCCGCCGGCACCCATGGTCCCTCAGTTTGAGCCCCACTTCCGCCCTTCACCGGTCTCAGTCCATCGGCACGGCAAGCCTCTACTTGACCTTCTCCATGCCATTGACCACTATCACTAGGCATAGTACCTGCACACCACAAGCCGATAGACAGGCACACATTTTCTTTCGCAAAGGGTTAGAGTAAGCCACTCCAACTGAAACACTCAAGTGTTGGACAATCACTCATCACAAAACTGAACATACATGGGTACTTATCCACCATGTGTTCGCACCGGGCCAAGCATGAGAACCCGTCGAACCCATCTATGGCGTTGGTTTCCGGCCCCGGCGGTGTGTCTTCTTCTTCCTCTAACCCTTCACATGGTTTGTTCACTTTGTCATCTTTGATCTCTGTGACAGAGGAACAAGTGGAGGTGCTCAGAGATGATGAGCTGGCTTTGGTCATCACTAGGCTCTCGCGGTTCCACAACAACCGCTTGAACTGACGACGTGGTGGCACGGCCAAGGGGTGCTACCGTTGCGGTGATGAGGATCACTTCATCGCAAACTGCCCCAAGAAAGCTGTGGGGGACTTCACCAAGCGCAAGGACAAGCGCAAGCATCACCATGGCAACAAGCACAAGGCCAAGGGCGGCTACAAGCGAAGATCCAACAAGGAGGTGCTCAACAAGGTGAAGGCCAATCATCGAGCCTTCCTCGCCTCCCTCAGCGACATCGATTGCTCCTCTGATGGAGGCTCTTCTTCGAGCGATGATGATGAAGGGACGGTTGAGGACAAGCTCAATGGCATGTGCTTCTACGCTGATGCCAAGCATGGTGTCTTATGCACCATGGCGATCGAAGCAAACAAGGTTGGCAAGCGCAAGGACGACTCCGACTCCGACTCTGACTCCGACTCCGACACTCCCGAGATATCACCCACCCTCCATTCTCCCTCTCTCTCGAGCTTAAGACTTTGACCGCCACCTACATGAGTCAGGATGTTGTGCTTAAGCGTGCGATTAGAGAGAGGAACGACTTTAAGGCAAAGTATCTAAAGACGCTGAGTGAGCTAGAGTTCGCTAAGGAGTCAGTGGTGGTTACCGAGGAGGTATAGTGCGATGCTTGCGCCATTCACATGTCTAGCCTTGTCACTCTCCAGGACAAGTATGACACTCTACTTGAGGAGATCAGTGAGCTGAAGGCTAGGCCTAGCTTACTTGGCGCATGCAAGTCTTGTGAAGGCTTGCGTTCTGAGCTGGCACAAAAGGATAGTAGGATTGCTGTGGTAGAGAAGGTCAGCTCAGATAGCACCGGAGAGTCGAGTCGCATTGAGGCACTAGAGATTGAGATCATTGCGTGCAGGCACGGCAAGGCGCGTACCGATGAGGATAACACGCACCTCCAGTCCGTCTTAGCTTGGGTGTCTGGCCGAGAGCCGCAGCTGGGGATGTTATACAGCCAATTTAGGCAGGCTGGCAACACGGGAGTAGGCTTTGCTGTAGGTGGGAAGGGTGATAACACTTTTGGCAAGATCGGTGAGTGCAGCGAGTTGAGCGAGAGTGATAAACCCAATACAATCCCCAAGTTCACCAAGTTCACTCCACCTAAGCCTACCGACCCCTCTGAGTTACCTGTGAGAGATGGTGTGTTTGAAAAGCCACCCAAAACCACTCCACAGAAGCAAGTGTGGATTCCCAAACCGAGCCACCTTCGGAATCCACTTGACACCTTGCCTGACATCACTAGTGATCTCCTTCCTAAGAAAGCGAGAGCCACCCAACCCAACAAGAGAGTGCCTACCAAGAGTGCGGTGAGGTACCACTGTGAGTATTGTAAGCGGGATGGGCACTTGGCTGAGTTTTGCTATAGGAGGAAGAGAGATGATCGGAGGCAGGTTGAGATGAACAACCGGGACATGTACCACCCACCGGTTGAGGTGCGTGAACCGAATGTTCAGAGGCGCACTACTAGGCCTAGAGGTGCAATGCCTCAAGGTGCTAGGCCTCAGGAGGCGAGACCATGCGGTGGTCGTGCCCGGCGGGGTACCGGTCGTGACCCATACGACTACGGGCCTTGTGGCGGTGGCTTCACTCCCCACACCTTTAGCGGACCACCTTTTTCTTATGGTGGTGATCGCTATCCCCCTATGGGAAGGGAGATGTTTTGTATGCCTCCTAACCCTTTCTTTGGGCAAATGGGACAACACTGGTATCCTTCACAGTTTACTAACCCCAGTGTTGTGTCGTTTGCTCACCCTATGTCTTTTTATTGATGTAGGAAGGAGGACTGGAGGAGACTTGGCTTGTGGATTCCAGATGTTCACGCCATATGACTGGAAGTGCCAAGTGGTTCTCTATCCTCGACCCCGTGCACCACACTGAGTACATCACATTTGGGGATAAGAGTAAAGGTAAGGTTGTGTCCCAAGGGTCGATCCAAGTCAATTCGTCTTTTGTCCTCAAGGATGTTGCTTTGGTTGCGAATTTGCATTTTAACCTTCTCTCAGTTTCGCAACTCCTTGATGATGGTTTTGAAGTGAGCTTTAAGCCTAATCTTTCTCGGATTTTGGACTCTCGGGGTGAGCTTGTTTGCCGGATTTTGCCCTTCGGGGCGGTTTTTCGTGCGGATTTTTCTATCTCTTCCGGACCTTCTCGTTGTCTTCTTGCCGGTTCTTCTTCCGATCTTTGGAAGTGGCATAGGAGATTGGGACATTTGAGTTTTGACTTGCTTGCAAGGCTTAGCTCAATGGACCTTATCCAAGGATTGCCAAAGCTAAAGTTCGAGAAGGATTTTGTTTGTCATCCTTGCCAGCATGGCAAGATAGTTGCCGCTTCCCATTCTCCGGTGACGGAAATTATGACCAAACAACTCGGTGAGCTCTTACACATGGACACAGTTGGTCCAACTCGGGTTATGTCGGAGGGAGGGAAGTGGTATGTTGTTGTAGTCGTTGATGACTACTCGAGATACTCTTGGGTGTTCTTTTTGGAGAGTAAGGATGAGGCTTTTTCACATGTTCGAGATCTGATTTTGAGATTGCAAAATGAGCTACCTAAGCATGCCATGAGAGCGATCCGCAGTGACAATGGCACAGAATTAAAAAATGCTCAATTTGCATCTATTTGCTCTTCTTTGGGTCTCAATCACCAGTTTTCTTCTCCTTACACTCCACAGCAGAATGGTGTTGTTGAGCGCAAGAATCGAACCCTTGTTGAGATGGCTAGGACGATACTCGATGAGCATAGGACTCTTAGGCGGTATTGGGCCAAAGCGATCAATTCTACTTGCTATGTTTCCAATCACATTTTTCTCTGAGCTTTCAAGAGGAAGACCTCTTATGAGTTGCGATTTCGGAGACCACCCAAGGTAAGTCACCTACGGGTGTTTGGGTGCAAGTGTTTAATCCTCAAGAAAGGTGGTAAGTTGGACAAATTTGACTCTCGGTCTTCTGACGATATCTTTCTTCGTTATTCTACTCATTCTCGTGCTTATCGTGCTCTTAACCTTGAAACTAACCGAGTGATGGAGACTTGTGAGATTACTTTCGATGAGACTATGCCTTGTAGTTCCATTGCTTTTGAGCTTGCAGGTGATGATGAGATGAACACTAGCATCTTTGTGGAGGAGGAGTAGGACGATGCCGATTGGGGTGATCCCGAGCCAACTCCACTAGCTGCCCCCGTCGACCCGGCGATGTCTACTTCGGCTCACAGCCCCGACCCATCCACTTCCTCTACATGGGGGTCATTCGAGCAACTTCCTCAGTCGGTGCCCGTTGCACCTGAGGGAGCTCCAGCTGCTGTTGAGGGGGAGGCTACTTCTTCTAGGCAAGCTCCCCGCTACATCCAGAAGCAGCACCCGCCGGAGAACATCATCGGCGACATCGACCGTCGAGTCACGCGGTCTAGGTCCTATCTCTCTCACTTTGCTCATTCGGCTTTTGTCGCTTCTTTTGATCCCCGAGATGTTGGACACGCTTTGATGGATCCGGATTGGGTTAATGCCATGCATGAGGAGTTAGAAAACTTTGAGCGAAACTGCATTTGGGTCTTAGTGCCACCACCACCAAGTTGTCATCATATAGGAACCAAGTGGGATTTCAAAAACAAACAAAGTGAGGATGGGGTGGTAGTACGTAACAAGGCTAGGTTGGTAGCGCAAGGTTTTTGTCAAAAGGAGTGAATAGATTATGAGGAAACCTTTGCTCCCGTAGCTCGTTTAGAAGCCATTAGAATCCTTCTAGCTTTTGCGGCTTCAAAGGGTTTTAAACTTTTTAAAATGGATGTTTGTTGACACAAAAAGCGTAAGGATTTGCGAACACCTCGGGCTTATACCCGAATTCGATATCCAAAGGTGTGCCAGTCGATTTGACCAGTTAATCGACAAGGACGATAACTAGAACAAGATTGAATAAGGCTCAACCTTGATCAGGATAACTAGAGCAGAGCTGAACGAGACAACGGCGAAGCGCCCAGATGTCAAGGCTCAGATTACTCCCATGCGGAACATGCAAGGGTTGACGGAGATCAAAGAGATGCAGCCCGTCAAAGCTTGAAGAACTCGTAAGCTAGGTCTAATGCGATAAAAGTAGAGTTGCTAAAAAAGTAAATAAGAGTAATAGATTTGTTTTGATATGTGATTTTTTTTTCTTCACGTGGCCCTTGGGAACATATTTATACTCCGGTATGGGGAGTTGTACATGGATATGACTCATATCTTCCTAAACAAACACTCTATTCTTAGGGAAATAACTGACTCGCGCAGGAGTCGGACCCAATAATAATAACCTTTTCCTAAACAGACTCTTCTATTATTAAGGAAATAAAACGACTCATACAAGAGTCGGACTCAAATTCCTATCACAATACTGGTATAATAACACCAGTTTCCTTATCTATCTTCTTCGATGAAACCTTCCATCGGCAAATTCATTTAATCCGCAACTTCCTTCTAACGCCATCGGTAGTCTTCTACTGACATCAGTTCCCTTATTCTACTTCTATCGGCAACGTCCCCTCATTGGCAATATTCTTCAATCGGTAACTCTTCACTCCTGAACCTGCTTTTACCAACCAAATTATCGGCAAAAATCATCTAGTTTCGATCGGCAACAAACTTATCTCATTTGCAGCATTTACTCTCATTGGTAATCTCAATGAGCTTCTGATGTCGATAGAAAATGGCTACCGACCAATGCAAGTCTTAGCTCATTTGACACATGCCGAAAAATGGTGTCAACAATGTTAAAAGTGCCTTCTTAAACGGCTACATAGAGGAGGAAGTGTATGTTAGACAACCTCCTGGTTTCAAAAATCCCAAGTTTCCAAACCATGTTTTTAAACTTCACAAAGCTTTGTATGGTTTGAAACAAGCCCCTAGAGCATGGTATGATAGGTTGAAAACATTTTTGCTTGCTAAGGGTTTTAAAATGGGATCGGTAGATAAGACGCTTTTTTCTCCTCAACCAAGGAAAAGACACTCTCCTAGTCCAGATTTACGTGGATGATATCATCTTTGGTGGTTCTTCTCATGCTCTTGTTGTCAAGTTTGTAGATCTTATGAGCAGGGAATTTGAGATGAGCATGATGGGAGAGCTGACCTTCTTTCTCGGGTTGCAAATCAAGCAAACCCGGGAAGAGATGTTTGTGCACCAAGGAAAGTACACGAAGGATATTCTGAAGAAGTTTGACATGGGTGAGGCAAAGCCTCTTTCGACGCCCATGTCGACTACGACTGCCTTGGATGCGGACGAGGAAGGAGAGGTGGTGGATCAGACGGAGTACCGCAGCATGATCGGGTCGCTCTTGTACCTGACTGTGACTCAGCCGGACATTCAATTCGCTGTCTGCTTGTGTGCGTGCTTTTAGGCGTCGCCGCGCACTTCGCACAAGCAGGCGGAGAAACGCATCATGAGGTACTTGCACTTCACTCCCGAGTTTGGCTTGTGGTTTTCCACCTCTTCCTCTCTTGGTCTTTGCGGCTATTCCGATGCCTATTTTGCCGGTTGTCGTCTTTATCGGAAGTCCACGTCGGGGGCTTGTCAGTTTCTTGGTTCTTCTCTTGTGTCTTGGTCTTCTCGCAAATAGTCTAGCGTTGCTTAGTCTACCACGGAGGCTGAGTATGTGGCAGCCGCTAGCTGTTGCTCGCAGTTGATTTGGATGATTGCGACTTTGAAGGATTTTGGTCTTGAGCTTACTAAAGTGCCACTGCTGTGTGATAGCACGAGTGCCATTAGTGTGGCTAAAAACCCTGTGCTTCATTCAAAGACCAAGCACATTGACGTTTGTTTCCATTTTCTGAGGGATCACTATGAGAAGGGCAACATTGACCTCCGGCATGTCGATACCCAAAACCAGCTTGTGGATATTCTCACAAAACCCTTGGATCAAGCTGTGTTTTCTCGCCTTCGGGGTGAGTTGGGTGTTTGCTTTCCTTTTTATGGGAGGAAAGCATTTTTGTATCATATTTCTTCTTTTAGTTTTTATTTTACCTTTCTTTTTGTTTCTTAGTTTTTAGTTGGTGTCAGTTTGCTTTTCTGCATCTCATTGCATTTGTGACATAGTTCATTTTGATCTTCATACCTATAGCCAATATAATGAAACTATGCTCTATTTGAGGTTCTTTATGTGTCTATGGTGTTGCTTAACTTAGACTCTTTTTTATCTCTTGATATGAAATAGAGCTAAGTTAGAAAAGCTTTAAAACTGAATTTAATTCCCTACATCACCTCTGAAATGACACTAGCATGTGTTGGCTTTTTGATGATCCCTTGTGGTTGTCTTGTATATAGCTTGTAACTATGGCTCTTCATTGTTTCATTCACTTCCATTGAGCACCATGTTTAAAGTTGATCTAAAATGAAGTAGTTCTCTGAATAGGGAATTGAAAAGATCGAGTCGGGTTCACATTTGTGAGCACTTCACTGTTTGTTTGAGACTGCTTCCCATATGGGTTGAACTTGAGCGGTGTCGTGTATGAATGAAACCAGTGCGTTAAGCTCTTTGGCTTCGCCCGGTTGATAAGTGGCATCACTTTGCTTACAATCACTCACATACACTTACATTGTGCCTAAAACTGATTTTGCTGCAAAACTCTAAAAATGAAAAAAATTTGATTCAGTTTGGGTCATTGGCTTGTTGTATGAACTTTGCTAGGGATAGTTTTACTCGCTATACATGAGACAGTTTTTTAGGTTGATCTTATCTTGTATGCCATGTTTAGTTGTCCTTAGGAGGTGATACCCTTTCTCTGCTCACACATGTAATCTTCTCTAAACTAGCTTCTAGAGTGATCTTTAGCTCAACTAGAGTCTTTGTTGGGCACTTAGAGCTTTTCCTATTCTCACAGGATCATATCACTTAGAGCATCCTTTCATTGTCTTAGCTCTATGTATCAAGCTTTTGCACTCATCTTGCATTTCATGGCTTTTGTGGCCTTTCCTCTTGAGTTTTGAACTTTGATGAGCTACATGTGTCAACAAGGGGGAGAGATGTGCATTCCAATCCATCTACACTTAAGGGGGCACTCCATCTACACTTAAGGGGGAGAGTTTTGCATAGTGGGGAGAGATTTATGGTCAAGGGGGAGAAAAGGTGCATTTCTGAAAATCTTGTATTTTTGGCTCTTTTCTTTCTTCTTGGTATCTTGAGTTTGCTTTCGCTCAGGGGGAGCTTTTGCTAGATGTGTTGAGTCTTTGCCTCTTCAGGAGGGTCTAGCTTTTGTTTTGTCTCCGACACGTTTCGTTTGGTCTTCTGTGCCTTTTGTGCTTCAATTGGTATCTTGGAGAGTTTCTTGCCATAAGGCGTTTGGTATTTTTGGATTGCTAGTGGTGTTGAGCCCGTTTCTGCCTCTTCTTGAGGGCTAGCTTTGTTTTTCTTGGTTGCGTCGAGCCCTTGCTCGTGTCTTTGGGAACCAAGTTTTGGATGCGTTTTGCTTCTTTCAAGTGATCCCGTTTTGGCTTTCTTAGCTTTTTGGTCATTTGGAGAGCTTTACCTTGCAGCTCAAATCTGAAATGCACTTGTGTTGACAATGCACTCATCAAGGGGGAGATTGCGAACACATGGTTGATATGTGCCCATGGTTGTTCAGTTTTATGATGAGTGATTGCCAACACTTGAGTGTTTCAGTTTGAGTGGCTTTACACTAATCCTTGCGAAAGCAAGTGTGTGTCTGTCTATCGGCTTGTGGTGTGCAGGTGCTATGCCCGAAGACAGTGGTCAATGGTGTGGAGAAGGTCGAGTAGAGGCTTGCCGTGCCGATAGACTGAGAGCGGTGAAGGGCGGAAGTGGGGCTCGGACCGAGGGACCATGGGCGCCGGAGGACTAGCTGTGGTGGCTAGTACTTAGCACCGGCAAGCGTGAGAAGACATGGAGGTAGACCGAGTTGACCAAGTCAAGACGGTGGATGAGCGGGTCGAGCGGAGGCTCATGGGACTCAGATTCCAACCGGGCGAGGACAAGGTGGCTCGAGTCGAGCGGTTTGGTGGTTTGGGCCTCAAAACCATCGGAGGGCGGTTTCTGAGTTTGGGCCCCAAAACTCGGGGTTCGGTAGTTGAGCCCAAAGCTACCGGTGGCGGGTTTCGCGGGTTTGGGCCTCAAAACCTGGGCGGAGCTTTCGAGGAAGCGGGGATGACACGTGGCGGAATCCTAGAGGTTGCGTCGAGACGACGACAACTCCTGGCAGGAAGCGGGGCCATCCATTCAAATCGAGGAAGATATTTACCAGAGCTTGGACTGCAATGCTTAGGCTAGGTAGTTCACTCATGTATCTAGGGAGGTCTTTGGGAAATAGCCAAAGCCCGTTAAATAGGGGATCAAGGGGTATCCCTCATCCCATCTCTTGCATTCCTCTCTCCCACCTCAATTCCTAGGGTTTCCTTTCCTCTAGCTCTTCTTGCTTGAGATCCACCGTGTCTCCGGTGTAAGAACTTGAGATTGTTGCGAGGAATCAGAGGCCATAACCTTCATAGGCCATGGTGCCTTTGATTTCTTGATCGTGTCCCCATTTTGCTTGTGTTCTTCGTGTTTTGCTTTTTGCTCCCCTTTGTTCCCAAGATGAAATCTCTTCTTAGGGAGTAGCTCTTGCAAATCTATTTGAACCAAGTTGTTTGTATTTGAGAGGAGCATCTTTGCACCGAAGGATCCATCCTCAAACCTCTCGAGTACATAGATCAGGCGATTTCTTTGTGGTGTTCTTCGTTTATTGATTCCTCCCCTAAATCTTTGTATCCCTTCAATCCAAACCAAATTGAGCGATGATTTCTTCGGGATAGCTCTTCCATAGCACTAGAAACATGCCTACCAAGTTGCGTTGCTAGTGGAGATCATTTGGTTGGGATTTGGGAAGATTTGGCGGAGAGAAAATTGAGTTTCGCGTTTCCTACGTTCTGTTTGGGGGCGTCAGACGCTCCAATAAGAGGCGCCGGACGCTAGGGACTGCTGACGTCAGCATCCATCGCCACCTCTGTTTGTGCGTTTCAAGTTGGCGTCAGACGCTCGCCAGCGTCCGTCGACCACACGCCGAATGCTTTCCGTTGGTTTTGAGAGGTGCAGTGCTCTCTGTTCGTTTGCGTCGGACGATCTGCAGCGTCCGTCGACTTGCCTCCAGATGCGTCTGTCGCCTGACTGACCTCTCGGGTTGCTCTCTGCTCTTGCGTCGGACGCTCGGCTTCAGCGTCTGTCGCCTGGCTTTCCAGCGTCCATTGGTTGCTTTTCTGGTTGTCTTGTTTTGGGTTCTTGCCTCTTCCCCATAGGGGTTGAGAACTCAATCTTGGGGGTTTCCGGTGAGTTTTTCTCCACTGCCGGTGAGCTCTCATTTGCTCTGTTTCGTCTGAATCCCCCGAGCAACGCGAGGGGGAGGTTGAGCACCCATCAACTGGGTTGTGTTTTGGGAAGAGTGACCCGAATATTTGGGAGAGAAATTTGAGGCTCCCATTCACCCCCCCCCCCTCTCTGGTTGTCGTTCTCGGTCCTTCAGTAGTTCCTCGACCAGGCGACCTAGTCGGGGCTCCTGTCACGACGACCTCGCGTATGGGCAACCAGCCGAGCGCCTCCAAGGACGACGCTACGGGCTCGCCAGAAGAATGCAACGTGCTCGGGGACTTGTTGGGGATATTACCTCGGCATATCCCCAGGGACCTTATGGGCCTACCTACCAGAAGATGGCCCAGCCCACGAGGTCTTGCGGCACGCGACCAGCCCGTCGTGCTCACCAAGGACTCCGGAGAGCCTTGCTCGCCAAAGAAGATCCTAATAGATAGACTTGGATCCCTTGCCTTAGGGGACCAATCGTAATCTGTTAGGATATAGAAACTGTAACCCTGCTCCCCGGCTATATAAGGCGAGCAGGGACCCCCTCAGAAGATCCATCTACACCTCGTGTAACCTAATACTCATATCAATCCAGCCACTAAAACACAGGACGTATGGTATTACGGCGATTTTCCGGCCCGAACCTGTCTAAATAGCCGTGTCTATGCTCTCTGTGTTACGCTTGATCGTCGTCGCCACACCTCCGCCTACAATCTACTACCGTAGGGTACCCCCTAGGTAGACTGCGACGCGTATTTCGTCGATAGGACTATGAAAAAATTCTCAACAAGGGTCAACAAGGTTTGACTAAACTCAAAGAAAATACAAGAAGCATATGAGAAAGGTTTTGAACATGTATAAATACTTATGGCTTTGGTAGGAAATTGCTCACTATAGAGGAGTAGTGACATTATGACATTTTTTAAAAAAAATAATCTCCAAGTACCATAAATAGATAGAGTATGAATCATGAGCCGAGAACTATATCACATTAATCAACAACTTAGTCAATATGCTTCCCTATCAAAATATTTTCCCACTAGCATAAGCAAAAGCAAGAATTCATCTTTATGACACTTTTACCATTTAAACGTCATAGATCATGTCACTTTTCAAATTTTAAGCTCAGATGTGATCTTCTTATTTTTATTCAATATTAAAAGGAAAATAAACTAAGCAATTCATTTCATGAAGAAATAAAATTTTATTTTTATTATTATTTTTAGAAGGGGAATGAGTTAAACAAATAAAAACATAAAAGAAAAAAGGGAAGACATGTGGCAAACCAGTCAGGGTTGATGAGGATGTTGTGTAGATGCTGGCTGGTGGGCCTAGAGCTTCTTGGTGGTGTCGACCAACATCACTTTGGAGGATTTTGGCCACTTCGGTCTCTGAAACAGATCCCTTACCTTCTGAATGTTCTTCTGCTCTGTCAGTTCTGCTTATTGGCCTCTAAAGTGTATCGGCCGATACTGAAAAGTGACCGTTGAAGACCAAATTTTTTGTGGGATGTGTCATGGCCGTATACATCATGATTTAGTGGCCAATCTTGTCAAATGGTATGTTGGAGTGTCGACCGATACCCCCCATACTTGTTTCAGTGCACACTATAACACATGACAGAGAGAGATCAAATGCATGGGTTCTGCTGGGGTAAGACACCAGCAGAACCAAATTTTTATTGAATTCAATCTTCACTCTAGGCACAAGTTACAATTGATAAAAGGGAAATAATTGAGAACAACCTAAGTGCCTAATTGTTAGAGAGACTAGAAATCTATGGAGGAGGGGCAAAGAGTTCCTCCCTCTCAATTGCCTTGGCTAAGCGCTTGATCTTCGCATTAGTGCTAATGAGAAGATCATTGAAACTATTCTCTGAGTCTAAGCACGCCATTCTCTCTTCCGCTGCCCTCTCCGCTAACTTGGTGTTACTCTCCCTAAGCCTAGCAACTATGCGTAGGAGCTTCTCCATGTCGCTCTTCTCATGTTCTTCTTGGAATTGGCCTGGAGGGCCAGAGATAGATGGAGGGTTGCTAGTCTGCCGGACCATCTTGTGTGATGCCTCGGACTCAAGAGAGTCACGTGCCGTCCTCTTCTCATAGGAGATGAGGGGAGGGACAAGCACCTTGCCCATCCCTGGTCCACCATTGGCCCTCTGAAGGTGCATTCAGGTGGGTGTCGATGGCGAGTATGAGCTGGTGTAGTCCGTGCTTATACCACCGTCGGTGGTGGAGACGATGGCCTTCCCCTTTACCCCTAATTGGATGGTGGTCGGCCTTTTGGAAGTTATAGGACGAGCAACCGGCTTATTGAGATTCCAGCGAGGGACATTAATCTGGTAATGCTCCGGGCCCTCTCTGAGGACCAGGACGAGATCGGTCGACCCCCCTTGGGGTGCTCGGCTCTACTGGTGGCGGCGCCATGGCTAGAGGAGCTACGTCAAGGACTTTCATGGCCATGGCATCGGCATTGACGGGATCTTTTGCATTGGATTGACTTCCATTGAAGGGAATGATTGACATTTTTGTGTTGCTTCTTGGTGGAGCCATGGTGAGGATCAAGGAGGTGAGAATGAAGGCAAGGAGGGCTAGAGTTGCTGCTGGTTGTGAAGAAGAACAAGGTGAGAGGAGGAAGAAGAAGCAGAGGGGATTAAGAAGAAGGATTCCAACGTTCAAAGCCTCTGTTTTCGCTCGGATCGTGATAGAAACAGAAGGAGAACATTGGTCCAATGTTCATGTGCAACGGGCATGTTGAATAGGATCGGACCATGATCGGCCAATATCCTTTGGCATGGTCTGGTTCAACCGAGTCAGGTTCTATGCTCCTATGGGTCAGGTTATGCAGGTCGCACAACCTCGGGCTATTAGGCCCTTAAACACGATCAGTCGATACCCTTTTGGGGCCAAATGGGCCAAATGGGCCAAAAAATTTTGTGGGAGGTGACAAGGTCATGTCTAAGCTAAATCTAGGGTCAAACATGAAAAATGAACAAAAAAGTTAAAACATGTAGATTTTAGTTCTAAGTTGGATTAAGAACAAAATCTACCATGTCAATTTCTTGTTCAGGTGATTCATGTTCATGAAAAACTTTAAGACATTGGCCATTTACCTTGAAGATTTTATCATCGTCGTCCTGGAGTGTGATTGCTTCATGAGATGCGGCATTGACGACGAGGTATAGCCCTTCGCATTTGCTTTTTAGCTTCCCATGATTGAAGAGCTTGAATCTTGTGTTGAATAGTAAAACCTTATCTCCTGGGTTGAACTCTTTGATTTTGATTATCTTGTCATGCCATCTCTTTGTTCTTTCCTTGTATATTCTGGCATTGTGATATGCTTTCTCTCTCCACTCTTCTAATTCAGAGATTTGCATCCTCCTGAATTTTTCAACAGCTGGCAGATTCATATTCCACTTCTTGATTGCCCAATGTGCCTTAAACTCCAATTCCACATGCAAATGGCATGGCTTTCCGTATACAAGTTGGTATGGTGTCATACCTAGTGGTGTCTTGTATGCGGTCCGGTATGCCCTTAATGCTTCTAGCAACTTGTGCTTCCAAGTTGTACCCATCTCATCCACGGTCTTCTTCAGAATGTTCTTGATCTGTTTATTGGATGTTTCTTCTTGACCACTTGTTTGAGGATGGTATGGAGTTGCCACATTGTGTCGAATTCCTTGATCTGTGAGGAACTGGTGGAAGCCTTTGTCAACGAAGTGAGATCCCTCATCACTTATGACCAATTTTGGAGTTCCAAATCTAGGGAATATCACTTCTTGGAACATTCTCTTTGAATTGGCTGAGTCTGCTTTGTGGTAGGGTATTTCTTCTACCCACTTGGACACATAGTCCAGCTCTACTAAGATGTACTCACACCCCTTCGAAGGAGGAAAGGGTCCCATGTAGTCGATGCCCCAAGCATCAAAGAGCTCGACTTGTAGGTTGTTGGTGAGTGGCATAGCATCTCGGGCATTGATGTTCCCATGCTTCTGGCACCTTGCACATTTCCTGACATACTCTTGAGTATCCTTGTACATGGTTGGCCAATAGAAGCCACTCTGCCAAATCTTAGCATGAGTTCTGAATGCTCCATAGTGACATCCATACTCTGCTCCATGGCATCTTTCAATAATCTTGATTGCCTCCTCCATAGGTACATATCTTCTTAGCAATCCATCATTGCATACTCTATAGAGGTATGGATCATCCCAGAGATGCACTTGACTCTCTTGAATAAGCTTCTTCTTATTTGCCCCTGGTGGGACATGGTCTGTGACCATAAAGTTGACTATATTTGCATACCAGGGGTTGGAGTTCGTCGCCTTAAGGAGTGTGTCGTCTCTGAGGAAGTTGTCGATGGGCAAATTCTGTGCCTCTTCGAATTGCATTCTATACAAATGGTCAGCAACAGAATTTTCTATTCCCTTTAAATTTTTTATTTCAAGATCAAATTCTTGGAGTAGCAAGATCCATCTTGTTAAGCGGGGTTTAGCATCTTTCTTAGTGAGCAAGTACTTTAGAGCAGCGTGATCGGTATAAACAATCACTTTTGCTCCAACTAAGTAAGATCTAAACTTGTCTATAGCAAAAACCACGGCCAAAAGCTCTTTTTCAGTTGTTGCATAGTTTAACTGTGGCCCTGTTAAGGTTTTGCTAGCATATGAAATTACAAGATGCTTCTTATCTTTGGTTTCGCCTAAAACCGCACCAACAGCATAATCACTTGCATCACACATTATTTCGAAGGGAAGCGTCCAATCAGGGGGTTGGATGATTGGAGCTGAGACAAGTGCTTTCTTAAGATAGTGAAAAGAATCTAAGCACTCATCAGTAAAGTCAAAGGGTGCATCCTTAGCTAGGAGGTTTGTTAAAGGACGGTCTATTTGAGAGAAATCTTTTATGAACCACCTATAAAAGCATGTGTGCCCAAGGAAGCTACAAATTCCCTTGACATTCGTGGGAGGTGGAAGTTGTTCTATGACTTCAATTTTAGCTCTATCCACTTCTATCCCATGTTCGGACACTCTATGTCCTAGCACTATACCTTCCCGAACCATGAAATGGCATTTCTCCCAGTTCAGGACTAAGTGCTTTTCTTCACATCTCTGTAAGACTCTATCCAGGTTCTCAAGGCAATCATCGAAAGTCTTTCCATAGACAGAGATGTCGTCCATGAAAACTTCCATGATTTCTTCAATCATATCGGAGAAGATGGACATCATGCACCTTTGGAAAGAAGCAGGAGCATTGCATAGGCCGAATGACATTCTCCTATATGCATATGTTCCATAGGGGCATGTGAAGGTAGTCTTACTTTGATCATAAGGGTGGATTGGTATTTGATGATAACCCGAATAACCATCAAGGAAACAAAAGAAAGAATGCTTTGTAAGCCGTTCCAACATCTCATCGATGAAGGGTAACGGAAGTGATCTTTCTTTGTAGCCTTATTAAGTTTTCGGTAATCTATACACATCCTCCAACCTATGACGGTTTGTTGAGGAATCAACTCGTTCTTGTCATTTCGAATGACCGTCATATCGCCCTTCTTAGGCACAACTTGCACAGGGCTAACCCATTCACTATGAGGAACAGGGTAGATGATCCGTGCATGCAAGAGTTTCAAGACCTCTCTCTTCACTACTTCTCTCATCGCATTATTCAATCTCCGTTGAGGTTCTCTGGATGGGATGGCCTCAAGTTCTATGGGAATGCGATGTGTGCAAAGAGCGGGACTAATCCCCTTGAGATCGTGGAGAGAGTAGCCTAAGACTGATTGATGCCTTTCTAAGACAGTGAGGAGCTTAAAGGACTCTTCAGGGGAGAGTTTTTCACTAATGATCACAGGAGCCTCACGATCGTCATTTAGAAAAGCATATTTTAGACCAGAAGGAAGGGGTTTAAGTTCTATAGAGGGCTTAGATGGAGGCTCGGATTTCTCCAGATCTATGGTTTCTTCTAGATTGTCTTCTTCTTGGATGAAATCTTCAGCATCTTCTTCTAGATTAGGATGAGAAGTTTCTAGAAGAGATGCAACCATCACTTCCTCTATGGGGTTAGATTATGGGAGTGATTCCGTCATTGTGTTTATGGAATTAGTTAACGGAATCGAGAGCTTAATGATGCTCCCAAGATGACCCTTAAGGCTTCCATTAAGAGATCCATCAAGAAATCTCATGAGTGCATGCCCAATTAAAAAATCAAATTCCTCTATATCAAATATGAAGAAATTTAAGAGGATATTGACTTTGTTAATTAGCATAGGAATGGTTTGTGCGATTCCACAACTCTCAATCAATTGTCCTGAAGGAAGCTTCAGAAACTTATTGGTTGGAGTTAGACTTACATCACCTAGGAGAGCATTAGCTAAAGACATAGACATAACGCTCACTCCTACGGCAGGATCATAAAGAGAGTCTAATTTTTCTCTATTGATTTGGCAAGGAATGGTTGTGGAGGAAGAAAGGATTCTAATTGGCTCGAATGAAGATTCGACCTCTTCTAACCATTCATTGCTCATGATAGACGCTAGCTCTTGAACAGTCTCCTAGAGGTACACTTCCTCTAGGCGACTAGGAATATGAAGATTAGGAGCTTTTCGAGCAGAAGACTTCTTTTGCACAGATTGATTCAAGGCTCTTCCAAAATCAGAAAATAAATCAGTCTCAATATCAAGAGGGAATTCCAAGGGTTGAATTTCTTCTTCCCTTGGTGGTTCAGGTTCGATAGCAGGATCTTGGGATGTAGAAGGAAGAGTTTTGGCTATCGATGTGGCTTCTATTCTAGGGGCTGGTTTTTGTTCTTCCTCGGGTCCTTCATAACAAAACGTTAGTATAGGGAGTGTTTTCAAGAATCTTCATGAGAAGACTCTTCCCTGCACTAACGGGTAAACTCAGGAAGGCTCCCCTAGAAGATATATCAAGAAGTTGTGCGGAATCTTTGCTAAGACTGCCATAAAAATGTTGTAACAATGTAGGCTCGGTTATAGCAAGATCAGGGCCAGATGAAGATAGATCTAAAATTCGGGCCCATGCCACACCTAGAGGTTCTTTCTCCTTTTGTTTAAAAGTTAGGACCTCTATTCGAAGACGAATAACATGGGAGATAGGGAAGAATGCTAAGCAGAATTTGGATTGCAATTTTTCTCATTCTCCCTTTGCACTATCTACGTGGCGAGCGTACCATCGTTTGGCTATTCCCGTCAAAGAGAACGTAAATAGCTTCCACTTAAGAGTACCTCACCTCATCCCTTGGATGTGGACACATGAACATAAATTTTCAAAGTCGCGTAGGTGAGTGTAAGGATTTTCATCTTCGTCCCCAGAAAAAGGTTTTTCCTGAACCATCGCTATGAGACTTGGGCGAAGCTCATAACGAACGGCTAGAACGGCCTGAGATGATTTAGGCGGCTCCAAGCTAGCGCCCGTTGGAGCACCATATTCAAAGAGGGGTGTTTGATCCATATGTGTATGTGGAAGGAAAGGATGAAATCAAACAAGGGAAAGATAGGACCAAAAGGTTCTAGTTAAGACAGCTATCGTTCCTCGGCAACGGCGCCAGAAAGCTTGTTGACACCAAAGGTGGCAATCGGATAAAAGACCACAAGCGTACGGCTGTCAAGTGTAGCTTTCACCGGGAGTATTCCATGTATCGTATTTTCCACAGGGAACGAGAAGTGAATTAACTAGGAATATGGTTATGTCCTATGATGAGACAAGGGAGACTATGATAACTGGGTTGAGAGGTTTGATATAGCAAATATATCTAACAAGGTAAAGCTGGTTATACTGGCTTTATCAGCCCTTCTCTTGTAGGAGGCGATGGGATAGATCAGTAAGAGATAAAACTCTGACCGGACCATGCCATCATGTTGTATTGAGGCCCTACCTTTTAAAAACTTATCTTACACACGTGGTGGAATACAAAGACTAGATAGGGTTGTCACCACCTACTAGCTACCTACCACAAACAATCCATGCGATAAGCGGTTTACAAAGGCAAGATTAAGCTTAGACACCACATCTACACTAATCTCACTACTTTAACCTTGGCCTAGGATTGAAGCACTTCACTCAGAGCAAAGCGATGAACAAGCGCGAAATGTTGTATAATAGCTAATCTAGATTTAGAATATTAAATGCTATAAAGAACTTGGAAGAATCACTTACAAGTGTTGAACTTACAAGAGACTCGCATCCGCAGAGGTGCAGCTCCGGAGAAGATTCCCGACAGGCTCGGGGCTTTCTCCAGAAGACTTCCCTCACTCTCCTCCAACTTGCATAGCACTACCGCAGAGCTCCGCTAAGCTAAGTAGTTTCTCCAATGAGTCATGAATGATAAGGGAGCTCTAGGGGGGTATTTATAGGTAGAGGTGGAGTAGGGGCTACTCTAGTGCCACGTCAGCGATCCAGGGAGCTTCAATCTTGATCCTTTGGATCAACCGCCTTAGAACCGCCTCTGAATGGATGGTATTGATCTTCAACATGTGTTTAGTGTGTGGGGAGGTCACCAAGCGCAGCACCAACCTAGGGGGTATCGGCTGACCCCCCCTATGGGCTATGGGCCCTGCCTTAGTCTTCTAGAAGGTACCCCACTGGTCAGGGACCAAGTGGGAGGGTGGTGGTCACCCAGGTGGATCGGCCGACTCCCTATAGGGGTCTGGGGCCCACCACCTTCCTCCAGAGGGTGGTCCCACTCGTCATGGAGTTCATCTGATCCTCCTGGAGTGTTTTGTCATGTTTGTTTCCTTGATGTGGGCCTATGAATCCATGTGAGGTGAATATGAACCGTTGGGAGGAAACACAACTTGATCCAAGGGTGGAGGATCACATAGGAGTGCTTCTCCTAGATCCTGGCCAGAGTGGGAGGCTAGTGGGCCCATAGGGGTGTCGGCCGACCCCCTATGTGGGTCCCACTAGCTCCTCTTGCTCCATTTACTATAGTTCTGCATCAAATACTTCATGGACATGTGGAACTTGTTATTTCATAATAATATGCTCATGATATGCTTGTCTTCCTTCTATTCTGAGGCTGTTGACGGTATTTGATGATGACAAAATGGGTCATTCTTACCATCAACAAAGCCCATGTTATTTTCTAGTACAGACAATGTCGTTGTGCATTATGAACAAGATATGGCAATTTTGTCACAAGTTTTGAAGAGTAGCAGATGCAACAAAACTATTCGCGACTGTGGGTCCATCCACTGTCAGGAAGTTCTCATTTTTGTGGATTCCGGTAGCTCTTCAGCTTCATTGGGAGGGTGTTATGCCACATGTCCAACTTCATAAATCAATTTCTGTGAACGTAGCTAATTGGGGTTTGTTGTGGTGCAAGTTCTTGATTGGTTCATCAATGTCGTTGGTTTGGCCAAGGCTATACCTTCCACTCTGACCTCAAGGTTAAACCTAAAGAAGAAAGCTACTGCTTACATGATCCAAATACATTTTCCTACATTTTTATCTAACTATGTATGCCTACAACGTTGTCTCCAACACTATTCCTCATGAGACATGCTAAAAAAGACAAATATTAGAATTTACAATAAAAAGAAAGATTTGTCCAACAATACGATTTACTTGATCATCATCGATATAATAGCCACTATGTCTTTTTATTTTTGAAAAACTCACCTTATGAATAACAACATAAGTTGCCCCAAAGTAAATTTGCCTAAAAATTGTGCATTTATACCATTAATTTAGATCCTTCAATTTTTTTTATCTAACATACCACTTCTACCATAACTAAGAATAAATTAAAATATACCCTTCAATATCTGCAGCCAAACTACCAATATATGCTATTATGAAAATAGTTTAATTTAAGTAACCATAAACTAAGTCTATATATGTTTATAGCAACTACCCACTATATTGCTAATAACATAAAAAATAACTTAAAGTTAGTAGAAATCTATGCACAATAAATAATATATATATATATAATATATTTCATGATAAAAAAAAGTTCCTATGAGGATTCATATGCCAATAATACTAAGAACTCCTTTAGAGTTATATTCATATAATGATTTATATAAATTATTAATTTTAAAAAAAGAACCACATTTTGACTCAAATATTATTCTTTTATAAAAAAAATACTACCACACCTATAGTTTAGTGATAGAGGAAATTCAGTACCTAAAGCCGAGAAACGGTTTAATTAGTGAAGGCTAGAGGCTTTTGTAATTCTTTTCATGCAGATATAGTGATCATTAGACTTGAACATTAATACTCCCTTCAGGTTAGCACTCTTGGGGACTCCTTGATCTCATCTCAAGATCCTCCTCCGATCTTGAGCGGCGTGATGCAAGCTTAAATAGCCATTTATATAAAGAGAGCTGTCTAGACATAAGTTTCTTTTTTAGTGGAAAAGTTCCCATAAAAGGCACAATAAAGCACATGAGTTTCAACTTCTTAACCTGATAAAAAATTATATAGTAACAAATGAGATCAACATGAGAAAGTCAAAATCTCTTCATGAAATTACAAGGCATTTGATGCAACAGACAGACCATAACTAAGCTAAGGTTGACTAGACGCATTGAAGACATATAAAGTGCCATACAAATGGAAAAAATATGGATATGAATGAAAAATATATAGATTAATAGATAAGTTTTTTATGAGGGCTTACGAAGTTCATCACAACCTAATAGAAATTTTATAGAATATATATATATATATATATATATATATATATATATATATATATAATATATATATATATAGTGTTAGCAAATATAAATAAAAATGAAAAAATAATATTTTAATTGTGATATGTATCACACACAAACTTCTAATAATATACTTTTGCTCCTTAAATTATTCTTGCCCGTGCAGGAGCATGGTGCTAGTATATTATAACGTAGAAGAATAATAAAAATGTAGAATGTATTATTATTATCCCAATGCACTTTTATGATTTTTTCAGTACAAAGAAAAATAATTTGTGAAGTTTATTTGGGGAAAAGCATATTAAGGTTCATATAAATTAATTATGTCACCGTACCAGAACCAACCATCAAAAGTACACCAATTTGTCCATTAGCATGGCATTCATGTGATAAATAATAAGCAGAAGCACTTGTGTATGTTTAATGAATGTATCAAGTTTGTGTTAAAAACTTTATACAAAATAATTTGTGTTAAAAACATGTATTAAATAGTAATTCTTGGTCAAAGTCTTATCCTAGTAGAACAAAATATCTCTGGTTTCAATCTGGACAGTAATACAACTTATCAATGCAGATTCTCTGGGTACGTGCCTAGTACAGGTAATTATTATTCGCTCCTTCCTCGTATATACTAAAGGGCCATGGTAGTAAGACTTGGCACGGTCTTCAAAAATATATTTTGATATATAATATTTCTATAATATATAATTTATAAAAACAAAAGTTTGATCATTAGAAAATACTTCTAAATACAAATCTATGTAACTATTTTTGTAATACAAACTTTTAATATAATTATAATAATTGTAAGCTAAAGATAATAAAGTTTGAATTTTGAAATACGTAGGGGCCTTATATTCGTGAACGGAGGGAGTACTGTTTTGATCATTGAAGCATTAAGAACTGAAACAACTACAAGATTGCTACAGATCACAGAACAGATATATATATATATATCAGTGTCTCTCTCTACTTCTGCATGCTTCCCTTACTTCTGGTAGCAAGAACATAAAAGTTTATAAGCTTCTAGTTCAAACGAAAACCATGCATGTCCCAAACCAAATCCAAGATGAAAGAGCTGAGGTCACAAAAGAACCAAGCAAAATTACAGTAGTCCAGGCCGAGAATGAAAGGGGAACTGATGCATAACTACTGGTGCTGTCTTCTCCTTTACTACCATGGCCCTATCAACGGCCATCTTTGGCTCACTTGCTTTCCCACTAGCTACTTCCTGATCTCTGTCTGCCTGCTGCTTCTTTCCCTCTACCGCAGGAGCCGCTCCAAAGCATCTGCACAGTCCCAGAACCATCTTGCGTTCTTTTTTTTTTCTGACGACAATCTACTCTTCTTGGGGTTGGTCTTTTGCTTTTCTGTCTGTGGGAAGCGTTACTGATTAATTAGGAACCTATTTATAATGAGGGAGCTGGAAACATTTCTTTGTGTTGAAGGATGGGGTTCAAGCTCCCACCAGCTGCTGAAGACAGGAGAGGAGTCGTGCTGACTTGAAGTTGCCTTCACCACCAAGGTTGGCCATCAATTGTTGGGTAGTGCTAGCTAACCAAGACAAACTGACACGTCACTTATTACTCTCTTATTTGGTGAATTTGCAAGCTAGGAGAGAGGAACTTCCTCGTGAAGGAAGGTGAAAATGAGACGTGGAAATGTCAAAAATGAACTCGGAGCAAGTTGCGTACATAATCACACGGTTAAATTCAGCCACTCTTGACTTGTCTGCCACCATGAAAAGGACTTCAAGTGCACGCATGTCCTTTCATCCCAACTTGCCACTGCAAGGATTTTCGGTTCATGCAAAACCGATCACTAGCAGCGGCTGAGCGGCCGTCCTAGAATGATGACGAATTATCACTTTCATGGTGACTTCACTTTTTATCGATATATATGAAGGACAGCGACCAGAGGGATGAAAGAATGCCTCAAATTTATTTCGAAATATAAGGCCACTGTCCCAAATTCAAATCCTAAAAATAAACACACATAAAAATTATATGTTCACGTGCCAATAGGTGGCTAGGTATCTTTGGTGAAGACCAAAAAGTACAATAGAACAAACCATATCAATGGAAATGAATCCTCAATGGATCACTCAAGGACAGAGAAGCCTGCGCAGAGGCAGACTGTCCTTGAGCCAAGTGCAGACTGTCCGCCAGAGGGAGGCTAGAATGTCCTTGGGCGGCACCGGACTGTCTGCCAGTCAAAACTCTGAAAACAAAAGATGGAAAACAATTCTGGATAGAGCTCATGAAGCTGCGGTGAACTGCCTGCGGTTTAGGCTTAGACTGTCTGTGTTGGGAATATGCCCTAGAGCTAATCATGTAGATGATTATATTCCGATTGTATCCATGATTAATAAAGTGTTCTTTGAATATCCATTATAGACAACTAGTATTGATTGACAATTATGTGAATTGTTTGTGGAACTCAATTACCTGAATGGTTATTCTAATAGTAGTCCCTGGTCGGCATTCTTGTAAGAGCACACTTGAATATTAGACCAGCACATGTATTAGTTGATGGCTATGTTTCACAAGTCATAGACATAGAGATGTCAAACTAATAATGTGGGCACATGTGAGACATGTAGGCTGGACTGACCCAACAAGAGAAAGTCTCTATTCATGTCATGTACGTTATGTCCTTAGACCTGAGATTGTGGTATGTACTCAAGATGTGAAACGATCTACTTAGGGACTATCAAACGCTACTCCGTTATTGGGTAATTATAAAGGTGGTCATTGGGTGGTCGGGAAACATGTTATGAGACATAGACAATCAAGATGGAATTTGCCCCTCTCTTCGTGAGAGAGATATCACTGGATCACTCATGTGATTGGATCAACAAATGCATGGCCATGCTTGGGTTAAGTGTTAACCCACGAGTTGAACCATATATCGAGTGGCAAAGAGAATAACTTGTACATGGTCATAGTGGTTCGTCTGATATGATCATAGCGTATGCATAGGAGTTGACACGCCTTGCTAGAGGCCGCTATCAACTATTGGTCGAGTAAGAGTACTTGAGCCATGTCTATGTATGCGTGAGCCCATAGGGTCGCACGCTTAAAGGGCTGGAAGCCTAATTCGGGTTGGACCCGAATTAGACTAGGTTTAGGGTTACTAATGGGCCTCCAACGTGGGAGCTCGTCAGGACGCCTATATAAGCAAGGGGTGGGCGCGGGGCGAGATTGATCCACGCCTTTTGGCAGCCGCCGTCGCCTCCCCACGCTCGCGCCTTTTGCTCCTCGCGGACCTAGCAGTCCGGAGGCGCAACGCTTCCTCTCTGTACGTGTGGGATTCCTCGGAGGTGCTGCATCTAGAGCAAGGACGAACCGCGCGAAGGGGACGTTGAGACGGACGACCACGCAACTGCACTGTCTGCTGCGACGCGCACGACTACATCAAGTCGTCTTCCGCTGCACTTGCGCGTCTAGTGGTAATCCCGTAACCTATAACTAGGAGTAGATCCTGTTTTATGAGGTCGAAAAGTTTTGTTTTCTGGCTAGCGTAGCAACCTCGTATTCCATCACAGATCCCATGCTCTCAGTGGTGAAGGCACTATTCATCATCCTTGAGCAAAGCACGAGCACAAATGCACCCTTGTCCTTGTGGCCTCATGGCAACGGATTATGATGACCTTGTCAACGCTTTGTTCCTTTAGTGACTCGAGGATAAGGGTGCATTTCGCACAAGTCACCGTAACTCCACTTGACGCTTGCTATGACGTGGTGACTTTTTTGTGCCCTGCAAAGCCCAAAAGCACCATGTGGAAGGAATATGGCACAACAAGGATCATAGAGGCAAGGGCGAATCCAGGATACGGTGTCACCGGGGTCAAAGACATGTTGATTTTCTATTTGAAAGAGTGATTTGTAGGTGAATAAAAGAATTTTTAGTAAATTTTTAGCAACTTATCGGGGTCAGCTGACCCTATAACTAGACATAGATTCGCCCTAGGCAGCCTGAGCGCTCGCACAAAGGAGCACATTGACTGTATCTCCGGCCTCTAGGATTAGGTGCATAAGGCGAGACCACTCATAAAAAAAACTCCAGTATTCCTGTCTCAAATTTTAATTCACTTTTAATGCTCTCTATAAGATTAAAGTATCATATATGTAACCAAGTATATAAAAATAATACAGTGCACAAAGTTAGCATATTGTTAGATGCTGTATCACGAAACATAACTACATAATATTTTTTAATATCATAAATATTACTCCAAATAATATCGTCTATAAATAAACTTAGTTGAATTTAAAATAACTTGACTTGAGATAATTCTAAAAATGAACTTATATATGGAGCTTGCTTATGCATGAAGCAGCTTGTCTAAAACAAATGGCTTCTCTAGTCTCTAGAAGCTAGAGATTGTGGTATGTACTCAAGATGTGAAACGATCTACTTAGAGACTATCAAACGCTACTCCGTTATTGGGTAGTTATAAAGGTGGTCCTTGGGTGGTTGGGAAACATGCTATGAGACATAGACAATCAAGATGGAATTTGCCCCTCTCTTCGTGAGAGAGATATCACTGGATCACTCATGTGATTGGATCAACAAATGCATGGCCATGCTTGGGTTAAGTGTTAACCCACGAGTTGAACCATATATCGAGTGGCGAAGGGAATAACTTGTACATGGTCATAGTGGTTCGTCTGATATGATCATAGCGTATACATAGGAGTTGACACGTCTTGCTAGAGGCCGCTATCAACTATTGGTCGAGTAAGAGTACTTGGGCTATGTCTATGTATGCGTGAGCCCATAGGGTCGCACGCTTAAGGGGTTGGAAGCCTAATTCGGGTTGGACCCGAATTAGACTAGGTTTAGGGTTTCTAATGGGCCTCCACCGTGGGAGCTCGTTAGGACGCCTATATAAGCAAGGGGTGGGCGCGGGGCGAATTGATCCACGCCTTTTGGCAGCCGCCGTCGCCTCCCCACGCTCGCGCCTTTTGCTCCTCGCGGACCTAGCAGTCCGGAGGCGCAACACTTCCTCCCTGCACGTGTGGGATTCCTCGGAGGTGCTGCATCTGGAGCACAAGGACGAACCACGCGAAGGGGACGTTGAGACGGACGACCACGCAACTGCACTGCCTGCTGCGACGCGCACGACTACATCAAGTCGTCTTCCGCTGCACCTGCGCGTCTAGTGGTAATCCCGTAACCTGTAATTAGCAGTAGATCCTGGTTTATGAGGTCGAAAAGTTTTGTTTTCCGGCTAGCGTAGCAACCTCGTATTCCTTCAGTCTGCGGGCAAAATCACCAAAAACACATAGACAAAAAATAGTTTTATTCGAGTAGACCTAGCAGCCCCGAACTATCCGCACTCTAGGGGCGGATTGTCCATGGGTACGGACACAAGGCACTGCCGAAACAATAGAACCAAACCCCGTTATATGGTGATTTTTGTTAAGGGTGATACCACCTAAATGGCTCTCTATCCTTTAAAGAACTAAATTGCTATGTTGGATTGCATGGATGGCTTAATGCAAGATTCACCAACCTTAGATCAAGATGTGCCTAGAGAAATCAGTAGTGAGGTATGGATTGGCTCCTTTCTCCTTCTCCATTGCTCTTTTCTTGCTCCACCACCAATATAATACAACTAGAAGGAACCCCGTGCTGCGCACGGGTACATAGAGTTTGTCTGTGTTTTACTTGTAGCATGTAGAGTTAATATTTTAGGAATAAGCACTTGTATTTATAGCAAATTTGAATGGCGTATATTTTTTAAAACTTTCACCAAGGAATGGAGTGACATAGAAGTATTGAAGTACTATACAGGAATATTGAACAATCCATGGTAGCAAAATTATTGGGAATGGAAAGGATTATGAGCCAGGAGATGTGCCGGTGGGAGGGTTCTTTTTTTTCTTTACAGTGAGGAAGCCAGAACGGATAAGGCTGGTGTGATGGTGGTTCCAGAACTTTGGCAGCGTGGCTAGTATCTGAGGGGAAGGTGGGGAGGAGCCAAAGGATTGAACGGCTCCTGCAAAAGTACTGTAGAGCTACAGGAGTCTGTAGGAAATGCGGTACTGTTCATCTACAGTAGCATCACCGTGTTTAAAGGTATAGATGGTACTGTTCATCTACAGTAGCATCACCGCGTTTAAAAGTATAGATGGTACTGTTCATCTACAGTAGCATCACCGCGTTTAAAGATATAGATGGTACTGTTCATCTACAGTAGCATGACCATGTTTAAAGGTATAGATAGATGGGATGAGATCTCTCCTAGCTACAAATAAGCAATGGTGATAAACTAAGGTCAGGGAGGTGCTTGGGGTGTCTTGACTACTTCCTCTTGCTAGCCATTAACTTTCTCTTAGTGTGTGTGTGTGTGATGGCTAATGTGCTAGACCTGGAGATGGTGGCAGCTCACCTGCTAGTGGTGCTAGCTAGGAGAAAGAGCAGGACAACAGTAAAATGCTCTATAGGCCCTTAAACCTTGCAGAGAATACCATTTAGGTCCCAAAACTCTCAAAATGTAAATCGACATATATGAACTAGCTAGGCACACAACATGTGAATGGTCCAAACTGGACTACTACCAAGTTATGTAGGGACCATTGGTACATTTTTCATCTGGACAAAACTCAACTCTGATTGTTGCTTGTTGATTGTTCGGTGGTGCTATGTCTAGACTATACGGCAGGACGTAATTCTAACAAAGATGGAGCCACTGCTGCGGAACCATTTAAGACGATTTCTCCAGACTATCCATAACTGCAAAGTAAAGCTAGTATCAGCTTTTTTTACATTGAATTTTCAGAATTAAGTTTTTTATTGATACATTGACAATGATGAATAGGATTATCAACATATGCAATGTTTGGGTTGTTACAAGCAATGTATTCGTCACTAATTAAGTCTAGTTTTGGTGGGGATTTCATCCACATTAGGGTGTCATATATCTATTTTTGATGACATGACAATATTTTTAAAAAGAAAGAAGGAATAATTTTTCATCTAAATCAAACACATTTGAATGCATTGTTTTACTCTAAATGAGTCGTAGAATTGAATGTTATAGAGAGTGCTTGTTTCATCCACGTTTCGTTGCAATACGGCAGTTTCCGAAACAATCAAACAACACGCCATGAAATCCCTGCACCAAGAATAGCTTAATAATGCTTATCGTCCATTAATATTGACCACATGCGTCGTCATATATGTTAACGTTGTTTTCCTTTTGCAGAACATGCAAAGAAATCTATGGTAGACGCCCCATATATGTGTACTACATATTTTCCAAACAAGACGAGGCGTAAAGGTGATGACGTCAAGGAAATTATAAAACAAGACAGGGCCGAGATCACAGCAGTCCATGACGAGAAGGGAATGGGAAGTGGTGCACGACGATGGGGGCTCGCCCTTTCTTCTTCTTGCTACCCTCTAGCTTTGCAACAGTGAGCTGATCATCTCCCGTCTTCTGGTCGCCAGCTCCGTTGACTTGGACAGGTTGCTGCTTTAGCTCTCCATCTCCGGCTTTGGCCAGCGGTGAGGCCGTCGTGTTCGTCGTCGCTGCTTCCGGAGAAGCACTGAAAGGCCGGACCGGGGTGCCGATTCTGAGCTGAGCCATCGCGTGCTTGTGGTTTGTTCTGAATATTATGAGTTTGGAATGCGTGTGTGAAGCTCGTGTTGCTGATGCAGGGCGTAGTAGTTTAAGGTCCTATTTATAGTGGAGCTGCTGGTATCTCCTTCTGCTGATGAAGGATGTTCTTGGAGATTTTGGCATAGCTAGGGGAGCACAGCACAGCACACACGCACAGCTGTGCTGAGTGCTGAATGCTGATGGCACAGTCAAAGTCAAACCGACTTGTGAGTTACGGTAGAAAGGTCAGCAGTACTAAGGAAGTATTTTGCATATGAGATGAGGAAATTTCTTCGAAGATCACAGAAAGAAAAGGGAGATTCTGGGTCTCCACTTGCATGTGTATTTCACGACGATGTTGGCTCATAGGCTTAGAACTCCTACGAGCACCAGCATCTTCATTATCAGGCCGGTACAAAAACTAGTAGCTGTGTGAAATTTGAGATCCGGGTTGTCGTCGAATGAATCCGTCAGATAGACAGATACAAGAAGTATTATATTAATTACTCGAGGGACTGCAACTGCTCACCGGCCCATAAATAATAAACAACAAATTACTAAACGAAAGCAATGACCTAGTAGTAGCACGTGCCATCTGGCACGTACACAGTGGCAACCTGGAAGGTTAACGAACCCACTAGTCCACGCGAGGTCGTTTTCACCTGACAGCGCCGTCCTCATCCCTTCGGTCCCACCCACGGCGCCACGAGACGAGAAAGTTCCTCGCCCTCGTCTATTTCCGCGCGCCACACCACTCGATCTCAATCAATAAATTAATGAAAGCACACGTTGGTTTGGTTCGTTAACAAAAAAGAAAACAAAATCCCGAGTCAAAGCAAGGGAGTAGAAACCTTGGCACCCAAGGCAACGTCAGTATCATATCATTTCCGCAAGTGACTCGTGGGTCACTCACCCTCTCACCCCCGGCCTTGTTGGACGAAGCTCCAAGCAAGCTACCCTCCTTTGCAATACGGCGTCCGCGCGCAGCAACAAAAGCACCCCGGCCCATCACGCAACTCGATTCGATCGGCCTATAAATACAGCTGCCGCTCAGAGACACACAGGCACAAAGAACATCGGAGCAACACGTAGTAGAGCACCAGAGCTCAAACGCAATATATACATATATATATAACCATCAGGAGGTGATCCATCGGCTGAGGAGAGTTAAGGCCGTACTAAGAAGAGATCGAGCTGAGGAAAAGCATCGTCGATCGACCAAGAATCATGGTGCTGGGCTTCGTGGGAGGATGCTGCGGCGCTGCTGCCGCCGTCGCCGCCGTGCCGCCTTCTGCCGGTAATAAGCAATCGTCGGGAGGTCATCCAGAGGCTAAGCAGCAGCAGCAGAGGCGGGGACGGGAAGGTGAGGAGAAGATGAACAAGGGAGGCGAGCAGGGAGCAGCAGCAGGGGGCAAGCAGAGGAGCAAGAGGGGGAATCATGACAAGGCTGCCCCGATCTTGGTGCATCAGTTCCCCTTTCACTCGCGCCCCGGCTTGCTCTGAATTCCTCCATTGAATGATTACTCCTCTTGTTTTTTGTTTCTTTTGTACTTTGGACATCAGCGTCAGGTGTAATTCTATCTCGTCTGTCATCCATTGAGATATATAAGAAAAACCAATTTCCCAACACCATTTGCAGCAAAATGTAGTACTCTGCTCTAGTTCGAAACGGAAACCAATGAACTGCCTGGGTTTCATTTCTGGTGAAAAGTATTTAACTAGTCTCGATCATATGCAATGAAATGAACCTCGAATAAGACATCCACTCTTAATGGATATTTCATTCTATATTTTAGAGACATTTAATTTCATGACTCATAAAAAGTAGGTATTTGTGCCAAGAGAGTTTCATCTAGATGAAACCCATATTTGCCCTCTCTTCTTAAATACGTTGTCATGCCATAAAAATGTATATGTGACAACATATTTAATGTGGATAAAACTTCCAGTGAGACTAGCCTTACCGGATTTGCCTGGTTTTCACGGATCAAATCTGAAGGGGCAGAGTTGGTGGCTGGAAGTTCAATTGTTGATTATTTGCATAGCATCTCCAACAGTTTGCTATATTTCACTTGACAAATTTTATGTTTTACCAACTCGCAACATAATATGTCAAGGTAAAAACAGTCTCTCTTCAATAGTTTGCTGTTTTGGGCTTGGTAAAATGAAAAAAAGAAGGTACATTAGACTTTTTTTTCCCGAGAGAAGAGGCGACGGCGGGAGAAGAGGTGATGTCAAGTTGTCTCCGGATGCCATATTGGCCAAGTGAGGAGGGGAAATATGTCAAGTTACTATTGATGTCAATTTGTTTTATCAAAATGTTGGAGGCTAATTTTTCATGTTTTGCCAATAATAAATACTCTCTCCGTCCCAAATTATCCGTCGTTTTTGTGCCACAAATTTGACTTGATTTGTAGAAAATATGTACAACATTTGTATCTCCAAATAAATTTATTAAAAACTAGATCCAAAGATCCAATGATACTAATCATGTACCATGAGTATTTTTTTTTGAGGGGATGTACCATGAGTATTAACCATTTTTAGTATATATTTTTTCAAAGATTTTTCTCAGGAAGTGAAAGCGACAGATATTCTGAGACGGAGGGAGTAGATGTCAAGTTGACATAGCAAACTCATGGAGATGCTTCCGTCCCACGATTCTCACTCTTCATGGAGTTTAAACATTTTTGGCTTTGACTAAATATATATATAAAGTATTAATATTTATTGTATATAATTAGTGGAAGCGTTGAATATATTCTCGTAATAAACTTATTTTTGGATAGAAAATATATTAACATTTTTAATAATTCTGGTCAAGCTTCGTAAAGTTTGACCCTAATGAATCCATGGCGACGCTCAATTTTGTCGGAGCGAGTATGCACTTCGACCGAAAGATCAGCTTTCTGCCTGCCGAATTGCAGATTCTACAGCGTACTACGGCTACTACATGGTTGCTATATAACCTTGCATTACTGTCAAAAAAAAAACTTGCATTGAGCAACCAATAATTGGCAACTGGTCCTGAAAAGCTCTGAAGAGATTTTCTTAATTGCCTGCCGCCGTTCACTAACTGAAAAAGAACACAGTATTTATGGTCAAAGGAACATACTTCCACCATAATCCAGACAAAATTCTATAGACTTGCACACAAGCTGCATCAAACACAACCGAGCATCAGAGCAAGTGGTGGACCGAATCAAACTCTCAACAGTGGTACCAAACCATATATTACGCCGAGCAAGTTCGCGAGACTGATGCCCATAGATAATTACAGCCACTGGCAGTGGAAAGCTACTCTACTGATTGATAAGGCCAAACTGGACGTGATACACACAAGCATGGCTCCACATCCACGAAGCACACTGCCCCCTTTATTAACCCAACCCAAACCAGACAACCAGAAAAATGCCAATCTAGTTCTCCATGCGGATGATGCAGCGGATGCCCTCCCCCTTGGCCATCAGGTCGAACGCCTTGTTGATCTCCGCAAACGGCACACTATGTGTGATGAACTTCTCCACCTCCAGCTCCTGCGTACACAAACAAACAGAGAATTGAAGCAAGGTCTTAGCAATTTCAGTATAGCTCATGTAACAAGGCTACTGAAGAAATACCACTTTGCTTGCATTTACCTTCTTCATGTACAGCTCAACCACATTGGGCAGGTCAGTGCGCGGTTTGTAGTTGCCGAAGAAGGTTCCCTTCAGGGTCCTCTCGTTCAGGAAGTTCATTGGGTGCGTCTTGAATTCAGCGTCCTTGTGTGGCACGCCCACCAGCACAGCAACACCCCAGCCCTAGATTTAAAGTAGAGCTGTTAAAATGGAATCCAAATAGAAAAAGGCTGAAAATAATAGCAGGAAAAATCAGTGTTTATTCAGGCCTTACATCATGAACACATTCAAATGCCTGGATCATAGCGTTGATGTTACCAGTGCACTCCACACTACGGTCAACCCCTCCATTGGTCATCTCAGCAAGTACCTAAAGCATCAGCAAATTGGATATTGTTATGGTCAAGATCTGCATAAGCTGTCACAGATTGGCTCAGGTAAAGAAACAGACCTCCTGCACTGGCTTGCTGTGGTCTTTTGGGTTCACAAATTCAGTGCAACCAAACTTCTTAGCTGAAAATGGGTAAACAGATTAGCTTCTTAGAATCAAAGGGATTCAGTTCAATCAAAACCAACACATAAAATGAGGATTCAGTTCAATTAAAGGGATACCTTCTTCGAATCTGTTGGGGTTCAGGTCAACACCAATGATCCTTGACGCTCCAGCAATCCTTGCACCTTCTGCAGCCTTAGAGTCATGAAAAAATGCAGGGTAATCAGAGATGCAAACCCAACAAACATTACACTTGAAAGCATAGAAAAAAGGGGTGGGGGGAACAACACTTACAGCAAGGCCAACAGCTCCTAGACCAAAAATAGCAACTGTTGAACCCTTTGGTGGTTTTGCGACATTGATTGATGCACCAAGGCCTTCAAAAAAACAAATTGGTAAGCCATCCAGCATCACCAGATATATATATCCTCGAACATGCATACCCAAATGTACTAAATCAACTTACCAGTAGAAATACCACAGCTAAGAACACAAACTTTGTCCAGGGGAGCCTCAGGGTTGATCTTTGCAACACAACCAACATGCATGACAGTGTACTCACTGAAGGTGGAAGTCCCAACGAAATGGTAGATAGGCTTCCCATTGATGGAAAACCGCGATTTGCCATCACCAATCATCACACCCCGGTCAGTGTTGATCCTGAGCAGATCACACATGTTGCTCTCTGTCGACTTGCAGTGGGCACACTCCTTGCACTCCCCAGTGAATACCGGGAGGACATGGTCACCAGGGGCAAGGTCAGTAACACCCTCTCCAACACTTTCCACAATACTGTAGCAAGAGGAAATTTTAGTTGTTTGACTCAGATCCAAAAATCAAAAACTTAATGATGGAAAAAGTCAAATAGATGTTTGTCTTCCGAAAAGGACTAAGTTAAATTAAATTGCTGCTGAAATATGAAAAAACTCTCTGAAAATCTACTGCCAGGGGATCAAATCAAAACATGTGACTTCCACTCAGATACTAATATTCAATCATTGTTATAACATGTCAAAAAAACACAAACTATTTTTATTACTCTTTTAACATGTTCACCAGGTTCAAGGCAACATAAAAAGAATGCTCTGCATCTAATTTTTCAATTAACAATGAACACAACGATAAGGTAACTACCAATACAAGCAAGAGACTATAAAGCTCAACCTAAACATCTGCAGATGGCAAGAAAATAAGGTAGAAGATAGCATACCCTCCAGCCTCATGACCGAAGATCCGAGGGAACACGGGTGTCTGCCCCTAAGAAAGATAAGCCCAGAAGTCCAGAACAAGGCGCAAGTCAGCCTGGAGTTGCTGCATCAAGAATATGTACTGACGAGATAGGAACGGGGTGACTGAGTGGATACCTTGGCCTCCCAGAAGTAGACGTCAGTGTGGCAGAGCGAGGTGAAGAGGATCTTGACGCGCACCTCCATGGCCTGAGGCGGCGCCACCTCCACCTCCTCGATCGACAGCGGCTTGCCGGCCTCCCATGCCACCGCGGCTGCAGGGGTCCAAGAAAATCACAGTCAGTTGAGTCTAGTCTAGCAAGAAAAAACAGCCCATTGCAAGTTGCAGAATTCATATATTATAGCAAAATAGTACCACGACAAAAATTTCATAGCATTTATTATAGAGTAAAAGGACAGACAAGAGATGAAGCACGCCGCGGTTTCAGTATAGCACTACAAGATCAACGCCACTGTTCATCATCCCCACCCAATTGCTCCCGAAACAGAGACAGGAAATTGGACGGATCGAGATAGAGAAAGCAGCAAGCACGGACCTCTGCACTTGATCACCTTCCCCGCGGTCGCCATTGCCTCTTTCCTCAATCAAATCCCTCAACGGAATCCCAAATCCAGAAGCTCCAAGAACGCCACCACACGACACCACACCACCGATGAAACAAGTCAAATCAATTCAATCCAATGCAAATCGAATCGAATCGGTGAAGAGGCAGGAGGAGAGAACCCGGTGTATATATAGGAGCTCTAAAGCAGGCAGAGATGGGAGGAAAGGCGAAGGAGGATGGCTGGTGCGGTTTCGCCACCTCCGTCCACCTTCGTGGGCAGCAAACCACGGCGTGGTGGCCGAAACCGGACTCCTCCTGCCTACACCTGGAACGCAGCCGTGGTTTCCGCTCGTGGGGGACGCCACCGCGCCTTCGCGGCCGTCGGATGCGCCGCGCGGGCTGCGATATGCGGCTGGGAGATGCGCCGCTGAATCAGAGCACGGGTGGCATTTCTAGACGGCCGCCGCGCCGAGACATGTGCGCGAAGCCGGAATTGTTGCGCCGTGACGGATAAAGTGTCACCTTGCTCTCAACTACTCTTAGAGCAAATACAGTAGCTGACTGCAAGCCGGTTACATGGTGACTGGAAGAGAGAAGAAAAAAAGAGAAGCAAAACGGACTATAAGCTTACAGCCGGTTCAGACACAACAACCAAAAAAGTCTATGAGAATGGCAGGTGGATCCAATATTAATGCTAAAGACTTAACTATTATATGGATGGGCTGAAAGCAGGCTGTAAGAAAATTACAGCCTGTATTGTTAGCCTGGCTCTTAGCATCAAACCAAAAAAAAATGGCACTTGAAACATCAACCCAAAAAAGAAGTAGATCGTGTGATTAGGACCGAAATAACAAGGGTTTCCTTTCAAAAAGAAAAGAAAAGAAATAACAAGGGTTTCTAGGCACACCTAGAGCCTTGCAGCGTGGCAACATGTGTTAGAGAAAACAAAAATCCCTTCAGAAGACTACAAAATCCTTTTACACTATTATAAATTATAAATTATATTAAAAATTTATAAATCATTGACTTATACATTTTCATATCTTATATGCTATTAAAAATATGTGTTCCTTTCATTGCCATTCATGTCGGGGTTTTCATCCTTATCTGTACGACGTACCGGTTTTGAATTGGAAATTGGCTTCCATTCCCGTAGCCATGAATTGAATTCTGTACTTATTTGGTTCGCCACGTGAGCAGCTGAAAGCTGCTGGTCTATGTGAATTGAATGAACGGAACAACTGTAGACCCAGCTGCAAGATTCTGACAGGCTCTGGCTTGGCTATGGCCTATGGGCCGGGGAATCATCAGCTGCCTGATTCTGGTATTTGTGCTCCCGCTGTATCGATCTCCTAATCCTGACCTTGTTCCCATGGTAATCCTACTGTGGGCAAACATTGTTTGTGAACCGACGCAAAGCCGTTGCGGCTGACAGGGCAAGGAGTGATCGGCCGGCATCATGGACAAAAGCGAGACAGAGAGGTTTTGCGACGGAATCCGTCTACTATCCACACACGCACACAGTCAACTCCTACACTACAATGCTTGGTTTCCGTGAGAAAAATACCCCGTGCCGCGTTGGACACCCAAACTCGTTCCAGCCGCCAACCGAGCTTGGGTGGGTAGTGGCAAAACCCGTTCCAGCCGCGTTGGACACCCAAACGCCTTAGTCTGTACTGGAACTAAAAATCATTCCGGATTATCAACATTATACTTCCTCTGTCCCATTAGATTAGACGTTCTAGCAGTGCATTTAGATGACTACATTCACTGCTTGTTCCATGTACGGAGTATTAGGTTAGAACCGACGTTTAGATTTGAAGTCTTCGTTGTACCTGGTTGACAACTACGTCGTCTTCTATTAGAGGCGGAGTACAAATTAGTGAAGCATTTGAATCATTTCATGGATTCATTCAGAAGAAACCTGAGCAGCCTAAGGAATCTCAAGACAACCTCAAGTAATACTGCAATTTGCTGGTAATGAAGGGAGGCTTGGAAGGCTGGAATATTGTTAACACTGACAATAATATTTCATTATTGTTACATGCAAAATGGTAATTACATACAGGTACTCTGAAACCTGGCCACAAACTTTTTTTTGGGGTTTTTAATTAAGAAGGGCTGAAATTAAACCTGACCACACACAGCACACACTGACAATAAAGATGAAACCGTGAAACAGGATACACAAGGCATGCTCGTGTCTCAGGACAAACATCAACAACATTTTATTGCTAAACTTTTCATGTCCGTTGTTTATGCAACATGGATGTAGAAGCAAGCTTGCAATGAAGCTCTAATCCTCCATCCTCATGATGCAGCGCAGGCTCTCCCCTTTGAGCATCAGGTCGAACGCCGTGTTGATCTCCGAGAAGGGCACGCTGTGCGTGATGAACTTCTCCAGCTCCAGCTCCTACATCGCAGGTTGTTGATCATCAGTCAGGAGGAGTATGTTTGAAGATTCAGGTTTTTCCTGTTCACTCTATATAGGTTGCAACAAAAGGTTGCAGATCCAGCGATTCATGGCCATTATATTATTACCTTCTTCATGTACATCTCGACGACGTTGGGCAGGTCGGTGCGGGGTTTGTAGTTGCCGAAGAAGGTCCCCTTGAGGGTCTTCTCGTTGAGGAAGTTCATTGGGTGGGTCTTGAACTGGTCGTCCTTGTGAGGGACACCCACCAGCACGGCGACACCCCAGCCCTGCATTGACAATTCACAATTCAGAGCGCCGCCCGTTTCAGGATTCCATTCAGTCTGCAAGCAAATTAATGGTGGTAGAATTGCAGAAGAATCATTGGAAATGGCTGAGGACAAGGACATACGTCGTGGACACATTCGAAGGCAGATATCATGGCGTTGACGTTGCCGGTGCACTCCACGCTGCGGTCGACACCGCCGTTGGTCAGCTCAATAAGTACCTGCAACAGCAATGAGCAGTGGAGATACACGAAGGGTCAAATTCAGTATACTCGTCAGAATTTAGAACAAAAGAAACACGCACCTCTTGCACTGGCTTGTCGTGGTCCTTGGGGTTAACGAAATCAGTGCAACCAAATTTCTTAGCTGAAAAATAAAAGAAAATGGAACACGTTGGTAAGTTCAGTTTACCATCAGCATCAAAAACCATATAGCAAACTGTCATTTTAGACATAATGTGACACTGACAGTAGTTCATAAGTGAAGTACCTTGCTCGTATTTTGCTGGGTTGATGTCCACACCGAAGATCCTTGATGCACCAGCCAGTCTAGCACCTTCCATGGCCTGATCATGTACGTGCAAACATAGTACAGACATTCAGTCCCAACATATTCCCATTATTCTGCCCCACGAGTGTACTACTTGTCATCAGATGCTGAAAATAAAACTCTGAAAACTGCCACCACTTACAGCAAGGCCCACAGCCCCAAGACCGAAAATCGCCACAGTCGATCCCTTCACTGGTTTTGCCACATTCAGTGTTGCGCCAAGACCTGCACCAAAACAATGATTAGGACAGATCACAGATTCAGTAAGCCATGCATCCTGCTAAACACATGGTATTCCATGGGAAATATATAAATAACGGAGTCAAGGACCATGCATGCATCTTACCAGTTGAGACACCACAGCTGAGGATACAAACTTTGTCGAGAGGCGCCTCGGGGTTGACCTTGGCCAGGCAGCCGACATGGATGACGGTGTACTCGCTGAAGGTGGATGTCCCAACGAAGTGGAAGATGGGCTGCCCGTTGATGCTGAAGCGGGACTTCCCGTCGCCGATCATCACGCCCCGGTCCACGTTGATCCTGAGGAGGTCACACATGTTGCTCTCCTCTGACTTGCAGTGAGCACACTCCTTGCACTCACCAGTGAACACCGGGAGGACATGGTCGCCTGGTGCGAGCTCGGTCACACCCTCTCCAACGCTCTCCACGATGCTGCGAGAAAGAGCTAGTTAGTTTGGAACGAAATGGATTTAATTTGTTAGACAGCTTGAACTAGTATTAGGAGTGTGAAATATAATATTAATTAAAATGCTATCAACATCTCACTTCAACAGAAGAAATGAATCATGTACTTGTCTCTGTCAGTCTAAGAAAACAAAAACGAATACATGTAAACATCTTAATAGGTACTGTTTCTTATTCTAGGACACGGAAAAAAACGTTGTCCTAGCTCAGAAAAGGCTAATTATGTGTGTGTGCTCGAGTCATGACTGACGTTGTGTTCCTTGAATCTGCACATGAGGCTTTACTTGACGCTTTATACCCAATTCAATAAAATATGCACACTTGCTTTCTTTAGTAATGCATCTTAAATCTACTGCCAAACCAGTGTTCAAGATGTTTTTTTTTTGATGCAGTGCTCAAGATGAATAGACTAGCTATATATATAAGGGCATAATAAGACACAGAAGCGCACATCTAAAACAGTATATATAAGCTCAGTACAAGCAGTAGAAAACAGTAAACAGGACAGGGAGATGTCATGAAGGTAAGTGCATACCCTCCCGCTTCATGTCCTAAGATCCTCGGGAACACCGGAGTTTGCCCCTGCACAAAACAAGATTCAGCCAGAAAATCACGAGTTAGGCACCGATATCTGTCATGCATGTCAACGTTCTGCAACTAGAGAAGCAGTAGCGCGAGGATACCTTGGCCTCCCAGAAGTAGACGTCGGTGTGGCAGAGCGCGGTGTAGAGGATCTTGACGCGCACCTCCATGGCCTGCGGCGGTGCCACCTCCACCTCCTCGATGGACAGCGGCTTGCCGGCCTCCCACGCCACGGCAGCTGTGTAGAAATCCCAGAACAAAATCAATCCGATGATTACTGAGTACTAGGCTGCTAGCTAGGAGTAGTAGCCATCACGAAAGGCAGAGGTAGAACTGTATAGAAGACGCACCTTTGCACTTGATCACCTGCCCTGCAGTCGCCATTGCTCTCTCTCTCTCCCTCTCTAAGCTGGATTGGCCACTCCAAGAACACGAGAATGGAATCCTTTTGCTACTGCTTCTTCTCACCTTTACACTTGGCTGATGACCAGAAGTTGGCGAGGACGAGTACTATATATAGTGGTCTAGGAGGGACTATAGGGTGGCAACCGTAAGAACGCCTGTACACTAGCGGCGCACGTTGGCGCAAGAAAGGCTCGGACTTTTTTTTTGTCGCGGGAGAAACCGGGGAGAGGCCTTCCTGCTTCCGCCGCCGCTTTCCGTTTTCCCGGCCTCCGCGAACCCGCCTTGCGCCCCGCCGGTTTCTGCCTACGGCAGTTTCTTGGTTACCGGTTTCCCATATACCTCCAGTCTGGAGTGGACAGATGATAGTTACTACTGCCATTAAAATAATCTGTGTTGTCGTTTCTTCTTGAATTTTATATGTTGGAGGATTTAAAAAGTTAGTTTCGAATGCTTTCCCAATTTTAACTTAACTTGTACTACTCTATCCCATGAAAAGAGTCGCTAGAAGACTCATTGGTTTAGAAAAAATATTAGCAACATTCTTATTTATCAAGTCAGTTTATTATATAAATATAATCAATAATCTATCAATGATACGAATTGTGTACTATTAATATAAATATCTTTTAGATATATTTGGTCAAAGTTAAAACTCTTTGACTTTTTGAAAAATAAGAATGATCACTTTTTATAAGATGGAGGGAGTATATTTTAAAATATTGACCACGAATAGATTTGAAGGTGTTTTCCTAGTTTAAAGTCATTAATGGTGGCCATGCTGCTGACTCTCGTGGCCTCACATAGGTTGCAGCCATGGAGCCATCAGCTTATGTGAGGTCAGTCGCAGCCATGGGTGGACCAATCGCAGCTGGAGATAGGCTCAGACCTCACGGGAGACGGCGGCATGCAAAGGCCACCACCTCAGGGTGTGTCCAACACGATGAGTCAGCTGGTGGTCTCGTCAGACCAGCTAGGCTCGGATGCCAGTTGGAGATAAAGTGGTGGCTTGCAGGGTGTCAGTAGTTCTTCTCGGCTACTATAGCTTAGAAGAGAGAACATGGTCTAGAGAGATAAAGTAGAGAAGAAAAAAATGGATGGGAGAGATAGGAGAGAGAAGTGATATGTCTGCACAGTAAAAAGTAGTAGCTGCCTCCGATGTGACTAGTAGCCACATAGGGGTGGTATCTACTTGTGCTAGTGTTTTTTGGGTGAGGCCAACACCAAGTGTTGCTTCCGTTGGTGGTGCCCTCAGCGGCCAAGGGCTATGCAAAAGGCCCTCCGTGTGTGGGCAGGGAGCAGGGAAAGTGGTGGCGTGTTCGGGTGTGAGGGAACACACACGAGCGATTTTATCATGCAGTATTGTCGTCATCCATGGAAGCAAGCAAGTGGTCTTTGCCGGAGAGCGTCATTATGCCGAATGCAAGGATAATGAATGGGCTAGACGAAAAAGGCCTAAACAAAAGAAAGGCTAAAAAATTTATCTTTTTACTATTAGGTATAGACTAGTTAAAAACGCTTGATAAAACAACTCCTTTAAAATGTTGAAAAGGTGAAAAGTTCATGGTACCATTCTCCTTCCTTTTCTTTTCTTTTTATTTTTTTCCTATGTTGTTTATGTTTTCTCTCTCCACCTTATGCTATCTCCACCGCGACCTCCCACCATGCTTTCCTACCACCTCTATTATGTTATCCCAACACTACCATCCCTCCTGCATGTCGTTCCTCCCATCTCTCATCTCTCATCGGCAGTGCCACCACACTGTAGTGCACCTTCTTGATCCCACACGCATCCTCATCCTCTCCCTCCTCGGTCTCGTTGGAAGCCTAGACTCGGTCCTACATGCCACCCCCTCCCTTCTCTTCCTAGGTGGCCCACGTCTCTCTTCTTTTGTCTCAACACCGTCGTCACCAACATCGGCAACGTCGAGCTTCGTCTCCAAGTGCCACCCACGCCCATGACACCACGGAGGAGGGGCAGTTCGGGGTGGGCCCGCACGTGCAGAGGATGGAGCTTGAGGAAGCTATCATTTTTAGGTCAATCTGTGCTATTCAGCTCTCTCTCTTATCATGATTTCTGGGTGGAGTCGGTGAAGCCGTTGGTTGTTCATCTATTTGGTTCGCGGAGCGAAGAAACTGTAGGCGAAGCAGCATCGGGAGCGGTACCAAACCAAACACGGGCTAACTGAAATTCGAAAATTATGCACATGAATCTCTCCCTCTTTTCAAGATCTCTTTCATTTGCCAATGTGTGAGTTGAGGCTTATCAACAATTTCTGAATTTGGAAATGAAAATTCAATCCATGCAGCATGCTCAGGAGTTGGACTCTTGGATTTATATTTGGAATACAAATATTTTCTCCTCACAAAAGATCTATGCACATTTGAGTGGAAGACAACAGATTCATAGAGCTTTTTCTTAGTGTTTAAGGCTTGCGGTCAAAACAAAAGAAAAGTTTTCTTTTGGACTCTTATGAAAGATGGGTTGAAATTTATTGAGACGAAAAACAATGTTCTTAGAAGATTATAACTGTGTTCTATGTAACAACTCAGCTAAGGAGACACTGCAGCATCTTTTTCTTGAATGCCCTTTTATACAAGCTATGTGGAACACTCTGGGTTTGAATTTATAGTTATCAGATGACCTTTTTGAGGTTCTTGTCTTGTTCAGGGATCAGCTCCGTGTTCCTTTCTTTATGAAAATTATTATATCAATGAGTTGGGCTATTTGGTCAGTTCGTAATGATGCAATCTTAAGACATTTTGCTCCATTAGTACAATCTGGGAAGAGACATTTCAGGACAGATTCTACCCATGTTAGTTTTAGAGAAAAAATGCTTACAAACCACAAATTAAGCTATGGATAGAATAATTGCTTTAATTTTCTTTATTTCTTTCTTTGCCTCCTGGCGGGAGTTGTATGAATTTTGTTTAAACTTTAATAAAAGCTCAGAAGGGAGTCATCCCTCCTGTTAACCCTACCTAAAAAAACAGGAATCTCTCCCGTCGGTCCGTCCACGTCGCGTGACGCGCGACCTGGAAACCTCGGCAGCCGTGTCAGTGCCGGGAAATAAAAGATTCTACTCTACCAGCAGGCAGGCGTGGTCGATCGTCGTATCTGGGCGTGTACAGTAGGCCACATGCCGGCACTGGACCGGAAGGAACCGCGACGGGTCAACGCCTATGATACCGAGGCCGGATTTGACTTCCCTGGTGCTCGCGCGGCCAAAACCGGGGCTCTTGCGTTCTACTCCACCATGTGATGGTTGGAGGATCTTTTTGTTTACATATTATTATAAACTAATAAGCTAAGGTAAATTTGTTGCCATCCTCGCTTAGTTTACTGCGACTTGCAAATATGCGAGCGGCCCCGGTACGTGTGGCGCGGGCGGCGACGCGTGCTGTTGCTGGTGGTATGCATGCCCCCTGCCTTCCGGCTTTACGGTTCTGTTCTCGTGCCCATGGTAACAGTGCTCTACGTTTCCAGACTCAAGACAACCTCAGGCTCAGAGCTAGCTGCACGTACATACATGCATAAAGCATGCATGTCTGACTTTGGTTTTGTTTCTTTATCTGATTATTATATACTGTTTCCTGTGTGTGACTGTGTCCCACCTGTTTCAAGTCGCCAAGGAACCAACGAGCACTGCTAAAAAACCTTTTCCGAGACTATGACATTTTATTAACGGATTAACGGAAGCGGGTGGACTAGCCTAGCCGACTGCCTCATTAACCGGCAGCCCTAATGTCTGCCTCGGTTAACCATTCATCAATGTTAATAGAGGTGGACAGCTTTAACCATTCATCAATGTTAATAGAGGTGGACAGCTTTAACCATTCATCAATGTTAATAGTCAATTAGGGTCCTGTTTAGATGTACTCAATTAAATTTTTTAGCTAAGATTGCAAAGCTAAATTTTTAGGTAGCTAAAATTTTTCTGAACTAAACTTTAACCGAGGTGTTTGAATGCTCCAGTTAATAGACCCAGTTTGGTTAAAACAGTTAAACTCAGCCAAATTTTAATTGCACCGTTTGAATCCTAGCAACCAAAGACCAACTAAATTTAGTTGGTGCATCTAAATAGACCCTAACGGGACCATTAATAATTGAATGAAATAAACTTCGTTTCTTGGATGTACAATCGATTGAGTGCTCACACAAGTCACACTTGTAAGAGCAACCACAATGTTGCTCAAAAGTAGGTCATACTTTATATTGATTAAAATAATACTTATCAGCTAGTTGAAATACTGTGAGACCAATCTATAGAGTAGTCCATAGCAAAAAAGTAACTATAAATTTATGGACTATCCATAGAGAATAAAAATGTTACTTTGTCTTACTCTTCCCGTTTTCTTTCTTGATGTTACCTTATAGACTAGTTGTTGTCTAAAACATTGTGGTAAAAACAATAGTTATAGCTATATATAGCCCACTGACGTAAAAAATATCATATAGACTATTTAGTTCATATAGATTATGGTTTCTCTAACACAGCCTTACTATTAAAATTTTGAATTTTTTAAATGACCTTGGATGGAGAAATGACTAAAATAAAAGTTATAGATCTCAAAAAGTTATAAAACTTTGTAGTTGAAATTTTTTTCATTTGAAATTGTCTATCCATACAAAATTACGCTTGAATTTCTCAAATTTAAAATTCAAAATTTTCAAACAGCCTCAGATGAAAATGATCCAAACCAATTTTGTAGTTCTCAAAAAGTTAAATCTTTGTAGTTGGAATATTTTCATTTGAATTTGTTTAGCATTTCAAATACATATTTTAAAATCGGACGAAGATAAAATAATACGGACGGATATCGTATTATACATATTATAAAATCGGATGAATATTGTATCAGAGCACAAACACCGGTAGTTGGAGTGGTTAGGGGAGGCACAGGGGAACACTGAGCTCGCTAGTTCGAAGTCTGGCATCTATGTAGTTATTTTTTTATTAAAAAACCTGATGCTTCAGGAGGCGGATGCCTGTTTGTACCTAGTGGGGTGGTCTGTCGATGTTTCTGTTTGTACCTAGTGGGGTCTGTCGATGTTTTACCACCAATAGCCTACCAAGTTTTATTAAAAAACCTGATGCTTCAGGAGGTGGATGCCTGTTTGTACCTAGTGGGGTGGTCTGTCGATGTTTCTGTTTGTACCTAGTGGGGTCTGTCGATGTTTTTACCACCAATAGCCTACCAAGTTTTATTAAAAAACCTGATGCTTCAGGAGGCGGATGCCTGTTTGTACCTGTTTGTACCTAGTGTCGATGTTTCTGTTTGTACCTAGTGGGGTCTGTCGATGTTTTATCACCAATAGCCTACCACTGGTTTGAACAGCCTTACGTCCCCTTACGTCCAGTTGGTGTTTAGCCGAGTTGCTTATTATTACTACAAGATGTCGTATGTCGCTCTGCGTGTCGTCGTATGTCTTATTATTACTTGGGGTGTGCCGAGTTGCTTATTATTACTACAAGATGCCGTATGTCGCTCTGCGTGTCGGGTGCTTGTGTTTTGTCGCTCTAAGCCTATTGTGGGTCTTAGATCAATTTGTCCTTTGGGTGGTGCCCGCTCTGCGTGTCGGGTGCTTGTGTTTTGTCGCTCTAAGCCTATTGTGGGTCTTAGATCAATCTGTCCTTTGGGTGGTGCCCTTACCAGTCCTTTATAGTTCAGGAACTGGTTGAAGGTATGATCTAATCCTACTCGGATACAAGTTCAGAGTCCTAACCTATACCTATCCGAGTAGTATCTGATCTTGTGCGTCTATCTTCCCTCGTGGGCCACATGATCGAGGCCCAAAACTCAGTAACCAGATCAATGGGGAGCCCGTAGGACATCCCATCGATAGGGTCTCCCTAAATAAAAAAAGTATTAAAAAATATTTTACTATTTTAAGGACTAAATTTATAATTTCTAAAAAATTATTTGTAGAGACGTTTTATTTCTTAACCGCCCCTACAAATCAATTTATAGGGGTTGCTGGCCAACCACCCTTATAAATAGTTGATTTGTAGAGACGGAGGCTCCCTGACTGCCCCAACAAAATAAATATGTTGTAGTGATAGTGCAGCCCATACGTGTGCAGGCCCATGCATGCATGACCTTATAGACATACTACACAAACTAATATCCACCGAGGCAGTGCAAGACCTCCTAGGTGATGCCTCTAGGGAGCATATGCACCACCATTCTCCTAGAAACCCTAGGTCAAGTTTCTCCATGAGAGTCTTGGAAGAGGAGGAAAAGGCTTTGATGACACTCGTGAGAAAGCGAGTATCACCCAGGGGCATTCTCTCTCCAATATCTAGCTAAAGCTTTCACCCAACATGTCCCACCTCGCCTTCATATAAGAAGCTAATGGACAAGGGTTGCCACATTTGCTTCGGCAAGGCCACTAAGAGCAAGTCTAATAATAAAGCCAAGTGTTTGTCTATTAGCCAAGTTATAAGAGGCAAGCTATACAATAACATTCCCTTATTTGTCTAGAAGAATACTTTTATTATTAATTCTATTCATGTCTCACCTCTTTCCTAATCCTTCTCCAATTCAGTTAATGTATGGCCCACCACCTGCATATGCTTTTGTGCCTAGCTTGATGGTTGCATAAGAGCCAAACTCTCTTCTCTCTCTTCTCTCACCTCTCCTCCACATAGATTTTTCTTGGCTATAGCCAATTATTGTACTTGCTCTAACACCACGAATTCTAGACACCACGTTTACGACCACACATTGCTATGCAAGACAAGCTCCCAAGGACACAATGAGGACTAGGCCTAACACCAAAACTGTTATACCCATCTGCAACCTAGCCTTTGCACATGCCAGGAACGTTGACAAACATGAGCAAACACAGAAGAGGTAACTCCAAAGCCATACCCCATGTAGCCATGGCAGACACTCCCTGGCCAAAAGGGGATACTATGCTTACAAAGAATGAAAGAACTGACCTTCTAGATGTTCTATACAAGTTCCAAAGGGGCATATGAATTGTCTAAAGTTTGAATTTGCGTCATGTATAAATGGTCACTCAAAGGAGCCCGATTCACTCAGACAAGACATTTATACAAGATGACCCACATAGCCCTTAGACCCAATCTTTGTTGAAGGCCCCTGATTACTATTTTATTTTTACTTCACATCCACCAACATGTGTTGTCTTTTGTAGAGATAGTTATGATAGGCAAAAGAAGTCAATAACATCACTATGAGTATGGCAAAAGAAGACCCTAGGCCATTGGCCACCAAAAGGCTCTTGTCTATCAATGGACTCCTAGAGGAGAAAATCATACCAATAAAACCATACATCAAGAAGGGACAATGAGAAACAATACCATGCAGGTAGAGGTCATGGAAACCAAGTTGGGGAAAGAGTTATGAAGCTAGATGATATTGAGAAAGAGCACACACATGGAAGAACTATGACTGACTTTCTATCGTATAATTTCCCTTACGAATATGTTTAGAACACATGTAATCTTCCTTAGGTCCACTTTATCATGTAATTGTAACTTGAGCTCAGAATCATTTCCAAACACTAATTATATTTAGTCTTTTTGTCAGTCAATTTCTCATCATATCCCAATATACATGCACATGTGTTCATTCCCACATTATAAACTTCACTTGCCTAAAATTAGCTTTTCTCTTAGATCACTAATGTGAACTGAAGCTCATATGCTAAATTAGAGATTGCCATATTTTGAGGGGCTTGTAGAGTTGATTTTGTGTAGTACTAGTTTAGAGGGAGCTAGTAGGATAGGTGCGCTCCATGTAGGAGGTGGGCATAAGTGTCGGGCAACAAGGGGGTGACAAAAAATTTTGTTGTTAACATCGAAAGATGTTTGGATGGAAAGGGGTAGGGAAAGGCTAGTGAAGTTAATATGTTAGCATTGCAAGGGGAAGCCAAGGAAAACTAAGTGACAACTGTTTGGTTTGGAAGACCCTAGTTTGGGTTTTGTAATTGATTGAAAACTAGTGGACTAATGCACTTGAGTTGAAAGCTAGGTTAGTCCACAAGGTGAGGTTCATGGAGAGATCAGATGGAAAGAATATAAAGATGTTGTGCTCAACATAACAAAAGAGATGATGGAGATAATGAATGAAGACAAGCCTAAAAGTAAAGGTATATGCAATCGGGGTTTGTTTCACTGCCAAGGTGTATAGAGAAGTGAATGAACAGTTTTAGGATAGATAGTCATACTATTAAGAGGTAAAGTCTTAACCTAATATGGTTATCTAAGTGCCACTAGGTGAGGACTAACATTGCATATGTGTTAGTTCTAGTGATGCCTTGACAAATCAAGAAAAAACCTTTTGAAAACATTTTGAAAATTATAACTCAGTGCTAAAGGTTTGGTATTCCCATGGGAATCCATTTGGAGTTAGCCAATTTCATAAGAGGTTTGAGATATCTCTTGGTGCAGTATTTTTACACTTAGTGGATAAGTTCAATGGGCACCGAAGAAATGCCATAGAAGCTTTGGTGCTCCCAATGCAATCGGTCCAATTGTATCTTTCACCATGCAGAGCATCACTAGAAATGTTTGGTGTTGCTCAAGTTTGGGGCATTGAAGCTTAGGGTTCGCCTAGAAAATAGTGGGATTCTAACAGTGCTAGGGTATTGTTCTAGTGCCCATCAGAGTGAAGGCACAGAAGAAAGAACCATTGTACATGTGGCATAAATCGACAAGAGGATTCATTTGAAGTCTGGGGAGGACGATCTAATGATTTTGGTTCCTTAAAACGATACTACATAGATTAAAATAGGCTCTAGAAAGTTCTAGTGTAATGCACCAAAGTAAAATGTTTACCAATGAAAAATTAGTGTGTGCGATGTTGAAAGCCAGCAAAAATGTCAGGTGAATCCAACGAAGCTTAATATGTGTCATTTATAGTTCGGGTTAGTTGATGGAACACTCTGAAAGCATCTAGACCCCTAGAGTTTTGGTTGTTAACGACAATACAAGATTACTATGACTAATGTGTGTTTTGCAAAGGCAAATAGGAAGTTAGGTCATGGTAATGGAGATTCATTGGGCGATCAATGGTATTCATGCTCCTTAATGAATTTGTTTCGATTTTCAAAGGATTTGCAAGAAGGTTGAAGCATAGACTAGGTCTAAGTGTCGTTTGGAGTTGAGAGACACTTAGAGTAGTTCTAGCACCTTTATTTTACCTTTGGTCGTACTATTAAGGGGGGGTACTATCTAGTAGCTTGACCTATGAGAGGCTAATGTTGTAGGTGTGGTGCACACTTATCAAAACTAGCACTATACAGCTTTAGAACAACCCTTGGATGGTGATGAGCAACTTCTATTTTTGAAGTGTGCAAATTCGATGAAGTTTTGAGTCTTAGAAGTGCTTCGGATGCTAAGTCCCTTAAGGTCCGGACCAATTGCGATGCGTCTGGATTCCAAGGGTTTGGTTTGACTGAGTCTGAGCCTCCGGACGCTAGGAACAGTGCACGTCTAGACTTATGCTTAAGAGTCCGAACCTACACAGAGAGGTTCCAGAGAGTACATTTGCCTCCGGATGCTATCCAGAGTGTGTTGTCTGGACCAATGTGTTATGTCTGGACCTACAAAGAGAGAAACCAGAGAGCAAAATTGCCTTCGGACGCTGTCTAGAGTCAAGGACCCGAACCAATGTTGATGTGTCCAGACACCTTCGTAACAATTTGAGAACAGTGAGTTTGTGAGGTCCGGACGTATGCATTTTGGTCTGGACTGCTCACACTCACTGCGTCCGGAGTGACGTAGATAGCAGGCATGTGAGTGTAATGTCTCCTCGATACCTCGATGAAACATCGACGTGTCAACCATCCTTTCTCTCTACTTGCAATTACTTTCAAGCTTTACTTTCATTCCTATTAATTGCTTGTGATCATGCTTGACTAGAATAGCATAGGGTGACTTGTTCTACTTGTTTATCTAGTTACTTGTTTAGCTAGAATCTCACACGTAGGCACTAGGGGGTAATTGGCATTTGCTTAGGATTTTATTTTCGCTTTAGAAAGTTAAAGAAGCCCAATTCACCCCCCTCTTGGGAATCTTGATCCTTTCACACTCCCATCACATGTCAATTCCTATTAGAGATAGAAGGTGTGACTGGGGTTTTTAGCTCTATTAGCACTCCCATCACATGCCAATACCTATTAGAGATCACGAGAACACTCCACTCGCATAAACTTAGTTGGGATTGCTTTTAGGTGAGATTTACGGTGATCTTGTGTATTTGCATTGAGAGTATGCATCTAGTGGAACTATATATGGTGTTCACTATGCGAATTCTTGTTAGTATTGGTGATTCCTACCACTTAAATGGCTTGGCGGCATTGGACTTCGTGAAGCAATGCAAGGAGAATGTGCGGAGCCATTGGAGGAGGATTTCTAAGGGGCATTTGGGCTAATATCCACTAGCGGAGGTAAACAACAACTCTAGTGGCTTCAAGGTTGTGAGACTATCTCATTATTGGCCAACTCATAGTCTAGTGCTCATGTCACAACCTACCTTGAGGGGGTAGTTGAGCTAGTCAAGGAGCAACGGCATTTGGACTCATCTCAATAGGGACATAGGTGGCCAGCAAGCCACCAAGCCTCGATGAAAAATATTGTCTCCTTGTGTATTGCATTTTGCATCACCTCTACACTCGTGCTTTACTTTCAAGCCTTCATTTGTAATGTACCTGTGCTTGTCATGATAGCTAGATCGTTTTCCTTGAGTAGTTGGTTCTTGCTAGTGAAGCCAAGTAGCTCTTGTACTCGGTATGCGTAGTTACTAGTTCTAGTCTTTAGATTGTTGTTTACCTTGTTCACTAGCTTTGGGTAGTGGTGCCCATGTTAGACTAAACTTGATTAGTGCTTATTTGATCCATCCTATTGTCTAACAAGCTTTTTAAGTGTTGTGCTTTTGAACAACTTTTTAATAGGCTATTATCCATCTAGCCATCAACTAGTCCATTATTCAGCTTTTAATTGAAATTTAGGAGGAGCTTTGCCAAATAGTTTTTACGAAGAAGTAATTCTATGATGGTGATTCTCTAAAATGAGCTAGGAGGCTATGAGCTAAAAAAAATATCTTCTCTTGATTCACAACATGCAGTGTTGTGTACTTGTGTTGCCGCCCATTGCCTAATGATGCCTGCACTACTACAGAACTTGGTCGATGTCCAAAATGACCTTTAGTCTTGTAAAATTTTGCGTCCGGGGCGAATAGATCTTTAGTCCCGGTTGACAGAACATTTAGTCCCGGTTGGTAAGGTAGACCTTTTAGTCCCGGTTGGTGTTACGAACTGGAACTAAAGGTGGTCCCTTTAGTCCCGGTTGATGTTACGAACTGAGACTAAAAGGTCCCTTGACGCATTGGTTCAAAAGGAAAACGTCACATTCATTGTCAGATGTGTTGTGTAGGTGGGACGGTAAGCTACACGTGAGGTAGAGCATGAGGTCTTGGGTTCGAATCTCATAGGGTGCAGACTCGTGGGAGGCCTTAATGTTTTTTTTAGCTAGGAGGACTTTTAGTCCCGGTTGCTAAAAGAAAACACTTTTAGTCCCGAATCCGTAGTCCCGGTTGGGAAAACTGGGGCTAAAGCCCGTTCCTAACCGGGACTACAGCCGGGACTAAAGCCCGTTCCTAACCGGGACCGGGACTACAGCCGGGACTAAAGCCCGTTCCTAACCGGGACTACAGGCCGTGTGTAGTAGTGATGGGAATATGCAGAAGTAGAAAAAGAAAATAAGATGAATCAGAGGCTCTAACCTGATGACTGTAATTTGTCGCCTAAGATGGCAAATAGTTCTTTAGGTTGGTGAGAAACAGCATCTTCATCCTAATATGATATAGCACTTGCCGTCAAAAAATATGATATAGATTTCACAAAAAAAAATATGATATAACACTGCTCTACTAATAATTCATGTAAAGAAAAGTCATCTTCCTCTTTTTCTTGGTACATAGTAGGGGGTAAGCATCAATCATGAATCTGTTTATTTGTTGCATTGATACCACCTCCTTTGTAAACCTGGCAATGGCATGTGACAATTGAGTTATTTCCTTCAATCATAAATATAGGTTTCATGTATGTTTGTCCTAAGTTAAACCTTTTGAACTTTGATAGTTAGTACCTATATCTATATATTGATTGATAACAAAAGTTTGACACTATTAATTAGATCCAGCATGCAAAGCACTTTCATAAAATAAAATTACTTTTGTTTAAAGTAATATATTTTTGTATCTATTGCTAGACAAATTTTAAAACGTTACAGTTAGTACAAACCCAGATGAGCTTATAATTGTGGTCATAGGAAGCGAGTCTTTATATCAGAAATTATTAATTTAGAAGGATGTTTGAAGTTTTAGATTTTGCAAAAGGTGATTGGAAAAGTATTTATTTGACACTGTTTCATTAAAAAAAATTAAGAGCTACAGGTATATGAATCATTTGCAACCGTATTAGCATCAGATGAAACTAGTAGCTCCAATTTCAATGGTTTATCACAGAGGGACATGGCTAGCACAAGGTAGGAACATAAAAACACCACTCTTTTGCAGACGCATTGATTGGCTGAACACTCATAATTAGAAACAGTGAAATGCCCTTGTTGCACCAAGTTGCTCATATCGTGCAACCTTGGCTAAAAGAAAACAAGACAGCCCGAATGCCCGATGGACTGGACGCTGGGGTGAGCAAAAAAAATGGTGAAGATTCTCGGCTCTGATGCTTACATGGCAGATGCATGCACCCAACTGCTGAGACCCTAAATTCTGCACTGGGGTCGCTGTTTAGCGGCGAATACGTCAAGCATGTGCACGGGATAGGATTCGTTGCCTCTTCTCTGATTAGGGCAGTTTTCCTTTTCGTCAGGATACTTTGTCTTCACAGTCCAGGCTCATAATTCAGGTCCCTTGAAATGGTTCGTGTCGTTTTTGGCGAACAGGAAAGCTAAATCCACTCTCTTTTTGGATTGTTGCGGCCCGGTCGTGAGTTGTGGCCAGACTTGTCCTGGTTTCCTATTGCTGGTTCGCTTCATCGTATACTTCCTCCATCGCAAATTACATGATGTTTAATTTTTTTTAATTCTAAAAGTCTGTTCGACTGATGATTTCTTTGGCTGATAAGCCAACTTATGTTATTTTTGAATGTTTTGTTATAAGACAAAAATATTATACTATGAGCTGATAAGTCAAGCGAACAAGCTCTAAGTTTAACCATTCATCTTATTCAAGAATTTGTATAAAATTAAACTTTATTGTCTTGGCCTGTTTTTATAATAAAAGTTTTTTAATAAAAACTTAAATTTAACTATGTTTGGATAATTTTTTTTTGGATAAGACATGTCATCAAACTTTTAAGTTTAAAAATATCAAACGTGTTATAATTTGAAATTATATAATTACATTTGACTTTTCTGAGTCAGCTTTTGCTATATGTATCCTAGATATAGCGTATATTTATCCATAAATATCAAGATGACTTATAATTATAATTTAGGACAACAGAGTAATAGCGTATAATGTGGGATAGCGGATTATACAAGAACTTGTTTTTTTCGCCATAAAACATAAATATTGAGGTTAGCCGCAAAAGGTGTAAAAATCATCAACCGTAGATTAATAACATGCTCATGGGCAGCACAGATCAGATCACAAGTTCCCAACGATGGCTGTCCAACAGTGTGCTAGTGACCTGGGGGAAAAAAAAAGCAGTGGCTGCAGATCTCGTCTTGAGGCCCGTCGTTGATTTCCAACGCCATGGCCCACAGCTGGTCAGTCAAGACGGGGGATAGATATCGTATCAGCAATTCAGCATCAGGACTTCAGGAGACGCGACGACGCGGCGCATCAGTTGGCTGTGTTGCTGTCAGCCACAGAAATTCTCGTTCTCACATATCAGAGGGCAAACTGTGAACGTACGCAGCATCGGCGCTTATGGTTCGTTCATTAATCACCTTTTTCTGTCGCTGTTATAATGTTGGATCGCTAGCTTCGTTGGACTTTCCAACGGGCCGGCGTGCATGCTGAATTCGCTAGGACAGCCACACTGATATGAAATGCTTCGATTATCAGTGGCGTGAGCCACAAATTAGCACTGTTGCTTGGTTTATCTTCATGCATAGTCTATGTTTGGTAGATTTTATAGGCAAAGGACACTTTTGGCAACGCCCTGTTCGCTTAATCATTTCGGTGGCAGATAAGCCGGCTGAGTTTGTTTTCAGTTGTTTTGTTGTGAGAGAAAAATACTGTTTCAATGATTGATAAGCCGGGTTATAAGACAAGCGAAAAGAATTCTGAGCCAATAACAAGGCGTACTGTCATTATTCAATAGGACACAGTCACTTAGATGTCGCCCTAAATAACACGAATGACACATTGCACTTGGCATAGAATGGAAATAATCAAATAATTAAGGAGATGATTATATTCTTGTCATGAACCTTGGACATGGGACATGTTTAAAGTCCATAAGCATTATAAACTATCTAAAAAGGTGAATGAACAAGATCGTTTAATTTCTTATTATATGTGTGTTGGGGATTCAATCTCTGACAATGCAGTCCCCGAAGCTAACTATCAATCTTCAACTAATAATTTTGGCTTTATTTTTGAGTTATGCTTGATAGGAATATCTCCGCGTTGCTAAACATGAAGAAACCTCTTATCAAGCAAATCAAATCTCTAATCTATCTCTTGGAGACTACGAAACTGTTCAGAGATCTAAGCATTCAGGAGTGGAACTTCAGGAACATTTTGTATGACAATCCGGTTTCACTTCTCAGGATGCAGAAGGCTTAGCAAAGTAACATGGGTCAAAGAGGGTGATGTAGGAACCAAACTGTTTCATGCACATGCCCCACAGTAAGACACAGAAGAAATACCATATCCGTCCTTACTCAATGACAGTAATATCCCTATTACTGCGCATAACCAGAAGGCAGAGACTAGGAGTTTCTGAGTTTATAGGAATGGAATTCAACTTGGAAGACCTACTTACCTCACATCATGATCTAAGTGCTTTAGAGACTGATTTTACCAGAAAAGATCAATGGTATAGTTTCAGAGCTGCCAACAGATAAATCATCGGGCCTTGATGGCTTCAATAATGAGTTTATCAAGACATGTTGGTCAATCATTGCCCAGGACTTGTATGAGATTCATGAATCCTTCTAGTAAGAAAATCTATGCACAAGAAGTAACAATGCCTCCTACATCACCCTCATTCCTAAAATTGAAGGAACATCTATGGTGAATGATTTTAGACCCATTTCTCTTCTCGACTCCTCGGTGAAGAACATAACCAAGCTTTTGGCAAATAGGCTCCAGATTGTTATTCCACAGCTTATTCACAAGAATCAGTAGGGCTTATTAAAAGAGACCAATATACAAGATTGTATAGTATGGGCACACAAATATCTCCATATTTGCCACAAATAAAAAATGGAGCTAGTTATCATGAAACTAGACTTTGAAAAGGCATTTGACAAAGTTGAGCATGAAGCCATATTACAATCATGGAAAAAGGATTTGGAAAGACGTGGAAGAATTGGATCAGATCAATCTTTTGTTAAGGGACCTCTTCAGTTCTTCTTAATAGTGTGTCAGGCAAAACTATGCATTACATAGGAGTTAGACAAGGCAATCCCATATCCCCTATGCTATTTGTTTTGGCAGTGTTGACAATTGTTAATGTAAATCATAAACCGTCAGTATATCCTACATATATACTTAATTCAATCACAAAACATAGGTCTAGGGGTTTTAACTAATGAATTTGTGAATGCAAAAGGATTTATTTAGGAAAAGGATCACATGGACCCTATCGTTAGAACAAATCGAGATCATCTTGGATGAAACATAATTATTGGGCCTAAGGACCATCAAACAAGACATCCCATAAAGATACAAGTCAAATGGAGCCATACGTGAGCCAGCTGACCCACCACTGAGGACGATGAAAGACCTTGTTTGGTTTTGGTTAATTGATGAAACCTATGGACTAACCCTACTTGCTAAGTGCATGATCTAGCTAGGGTGATCCAATATGTGAGATGGATCAATGTGCATGATCATGGTGATTGATGAATCAAGTGCTCCATGGACTATGGAAAAGAAGAAAGAGAAAAACAAAATGGCTCAAGGCAAAGGTATATTCATAGGGCCATTTTCGGTTTAATGATCAAGACACTATAGAGAGTGTCATCACATTTAGGATAGATAGCCGTACTATCAAGAAGGGAAAACTCGTGTCGATTGCGGTTATCATGTGCCACTAGGTTTGCATTGCATGCTAATTAAAATGAACCTAAGTGACACTAAAATGTGAAGTAAAATCCAAGATAATTCTTTGCAAAGGCTAACACAGAGCTTAAGTGGATGGAACACTTAGTGTTAGCACATGAAGACTTGGAGAAGAAGAAGCAAAGTGTTTGGACAAACAGAAGAGGTCCGGACGCAGGGTCCGGACGCAAGGGTTGCACGGTCCGGACCAATGCGGTTGCGTCCGGATCCATACCCTAGCTCTCGGCCTCGGTGAATAGAAGGACCGGACGCTGTTTAAAGTCCGGACTCAGACTCCGGTCGGCCGTCCGGATGAAAGGACCTCTCTGGATGCTCTCTGCAGAGGGTCCGGACGTTGTTGTGCGTCCGGACGCAGGTCTCCGGTAGCGAGTCCGGGCATTTGGGGCTCTCTGGACCGGCTCTGCGTAGGGTCCGGACGCAAGGCGCGTTGGTCCGGACCCCGACTATTTACTGCGTCCGGAATTACGCAGTAGGCACAAAGAAGGGCGCCAACGGGCAAATTCAAAAAGGGCAGAGGGTCCGGACGCATGGGCTTTAGTCCGTACCCCCCATGCATCTTGCGTCCGGACTGACGCAGTGAGCTGAGAAAAAGGGGCAAAACGGCTAACTCGTTTTGGATGGCTATATAAGTGTTTTGGCCGGCCTCTAGGGCTCTCTCTTGCACTCTCCATTCATTTGACATCTTTGTGCTTGCTTGAGATAGCCCCCAACTCACTCTCTTCACTCTTGATTGCATATTTGTGAGAGTTTGAGTGAACCAAGTGCATTGATCATTGCATTGTATCTTAGTGGCACTTGGTCATCGTCATCGCCGTGAAGTTTCTTGTTATTCTTGGTGTTTGCCAACACCTAGACGGCTTGGCGATTGAGGAGAAGCTTCGGCGCGTGTTGGTGATTGTTCGTGGCCGGCTTCATCGACTTGTGAGAGGGCTTGTACCCACCTCGGTGGAGCGCCAAAGGGTAACTCTAGTGCATTGCTCGTGTCTTTGAGTTACTCTCATTTGGGTGGTTTCTTGTGGCGTTCGGGTAGTGGGCTTGGCTTGTGAATTGCCAATTAGCCATCGAAACACCATTTGAGTAGTCGACACAACAGGGACTAGCTTGGTGGCAACCAAGTGAACCTCGGGAGAAAAATCGATTGTCTACTTGTCTCCCGGCTATTCATTGGTTTTCATATTGTGATTGATTCTTCATCTTGACATCTATACATCAGAAGACATCGGTATAACAATCACCTCCTATCTTGTATTTACATTCTTTCTTATCTTGCTTAGCGAGCTTGTGTAGTTTGTAGCTTGTTTAGTTAGCTCTCTTGTTAGTTGTTCTTGCTAGCTTGTGCTAAGTGCTTTAGTCTCTTGCTATTGATTGTGAAGCACTTAGCTAAATAGAATTGCATTGGATAGGTGGTTTTGCACCCCTCGTAGAGCTAGAGCAAAAAGCTTCGCTTAAGTGTTATCTAACCTTTTGCTCTAGTGATTTGTAGAATTTTATTAGGCTATTCACCCCCCTCTAGCCATCTAGGAACTTTCAGACGACCGATCTATGGGAGTCCCATCTAGGGCCGCTTCGAAGGTTGGTTTTCCATAGCCTTTAGGAGTCATATATTTCATGGATTAAGGAGGAAGTATTATGTTTATATTATTCATTAGGATCACAACTTTTGAGTGTTTTAATTCTTGCTAGCAGAGCTAAAGTATTAATCATTACTATAAGCACGGTGCTTAAACTTTGGGCTTCTTGGGATGCACCATGCATTCTGTATTGGTGGTAGATCACGAGGGTGACAACCTTATTGAGTTCTCTATAGTCCACCTCCTATCCATAGGCCAAGTAGGATCTAGTTGTGACAAAAATAGCATAGTATGTTTGTGCTTTTTCTTTGTAATGTCCTCAGGTTAACATTAGAATAGAACACTAACTTAAGTTAGAAGTTAATAGCCTTAGAAGTTCTCTCTACACTCTTATTTATCCTTAGCTTTGTTGCTATCCCTAGTTAAGTTAGGCTATAGTTAATCTCATATGTTTCCCTATAGATAGGATACTTGGAATACTCTGGGAAAAAGCTACATCAGTATCCATGTGATGTATATCTTTTCCATGTGCGTTAACAAATACCAAGTTTTATGGCGTTGTTGTCGAAGAAACAATTGTTGAATTAACTATGGACCTAGATTAACCTTGTATCTACTCCCTCCATCCCAAATTATAAGACATTCAAAGAATCTTGGAGAGTCAAAGCATCTCAAGTTTGACCAATAATTATAGAGGAAACTATAAAGATTTATGACATCAAATATGCATACTATAAAAATATAATTGATAACGAATCTAATGATACTTAGTTGACATCATAAATGTTATTATATTATCATATAAGTTTGGTCAAACTTAAGATACTTTGACTCTCCAAGATTCTTGGGATGTCTTATAATCTGGGATGGAGTATTATTTTATTTTAATTCCTTCTAGCATGGATAACACACCTATATATCAATATGATGTGCCTATGAGTGTAAGCCTAGAGCCATCAAATTCTGCAAAGCCTATCCTAATGCCTAGCTATGAGCAATGCCCTATTTAATAATATAATAATTCAGGAACAATCCTTATCGAGAGAAGGAAATGAAAACTCATATTTTCACCTATGAGAGTTTGGACAGACATGTGCTGCTTGTATATTGCTGGCATGTCAAATGAAACCTTAAGATGAAAGTTTTTTATGTTCTCTTCGATGGGAAGGGCTAACTCTTGGTCACTTATGTGGTGAGCTATTGGAGGTACTTGTTCATATAGATTATGATCACCTAGGTTGTGATTTCAAAACTGTTTTTAAGAAACATAAATCGACATCTTTGACTAGACCAAAGAAGAGGCCCAAATTATAGATGGCTAAAAAACATAAATCTGGTTCGTCATGAAGAAATCTTTTGGAATAGTAGAGGTCTTAGTGACTTTGCTAAACATAGGTTCCTATCAGATTTCTCAAGGGAGCAAAAGCTAGACTTTACAACTCTTCTTAAAACTAGAAAGAAGGACTATTCAAAAAATATCCTCAACAATATTTCTGGTGGCCATGAGTTTATTTGGCACTTGAATCAACCTCATGGCAGGTGTGAAGGCATTCTTTTGGAAATTAATTTGGAGTTCTTTTACATCGTCAGTATTGACGAAGGAGACTTTTATGTAAAGTTTCAAGTTAGAAACAAAGTGGATGGCTTCCACTAGGTGCTTATTGCTGTGTATGGGGTGACATAGGTAGAACATAAATAGTCCTTACTCTTTGAATTAGTACAAACTTGTGCAAAGGAATCAGATCTAGGTCTCGTGGGTGGTGATTTTAATATCATCAGATTACCCCAAGAGAAGAACAATGAGAGATATGATGATCAATAGCCATTCTTATTCATTGCCATTATTAATAGTCTGGATTTGAGGGAGGTAGATCTCTCCAACAAGATACTTGGGCTAATTCCAATACCCACATATGAGAGACAAGACAGAATCTTAGTTAGTATAAAGCGGTAATCCAAATTCCTGCTAGCAACTATTCAAGTGTTGACATGGGAAACTTCAGATCACATCTAGTTGCTTATAGACACCGGTAATGGCACACATGGTAAGAAACAATCCACATTCAAATTTGGACTCAGTCGGCTTTTGAGAGAAGACTATAGTGAGTTAGTTGTTGGAGTATGGAGAAATAATCAGGAAGGTAATACCCCTCTGCAACGTTAGCAATGTACAATACAAAGGCTTAGACAATTTTTAAGGGGGGTGGAAATTAGAAGAAAGAAAAGGCCAATCTAATTAAAAAACCTGAGACACTTGACAAAAAAGCGAAGGTGCATCCATTAAACTCTCAAGAAATTGATCTTCAAAATTATTATAAATACATACTGACTCTCTCTTATGGGAAGAGGAGGTCAAATGGTATGAAAGATCCAAGACAACTAAGATGTAATCCGTCGACTACAATATTAATTATTTTCACCTAGTGGCTAATGAAAAGCATGAAAGGACTCAGATTTTTTTTATTAGACCAAGATGATGGAGTAATTGCGGGTGACAGAAATCTTAAGAAATTCATCACCAATTACTGTATAGGCTTGTTTGGCGAATTGGCTGGTAACCAATTTTCTTTGGTGGAGTCTGTCACACATGACATTCCACAAGTCCAACAACATGAAAATGAGGTCTTAACGGCTGATTTTTTTTATAAAAAAGTTAAAGAGGCTATTTTCAAATGGAGCACAATAAAGCATATGGACATGTCAAGTCCAGGCCTAGTTCTATCAAGTTTTTTTTGGGAATTAATTGAAGGTGATCTTAGGTCCTTATTTGTTGAATTCCACAAAGGTAATTTACCTCTTTATAGCCTAAGTTTTAGAAAATTACGTTGCTACAAAAACAGAGAAAGACAACAAAAATCCAACAATTTTGACCCATTTCTTTACTTAATGTTAGATTTTAAATTTTCACTAAAGTGTTGGCCAATAGAATAGCCCAAGTGGCTCAAAAGAGGATCAAATCCTCCTAATGGACTTTTATGAAGGGCAGGAATATCTTGCATGGGTAGTTATTCTATATGAGACCATTAATGAGATGCATGGGAAAAAGTTAGACAAGGTGAGACCAAGAAAGGTGCAAGACAGAGACACCCTCCTAACTACTATCTTATTTAACTTGGTCACAGATATCTTAGCAACTCTGATTCTTAGGACTAAATCCAATGGAAGAACCAGTGAGTTGTCTCACATCTAGTTGATGATGATCTCTTAATCCTACAATATGCGGATGACTCCATCTTATTTGTGGATCATGATGTAATACAGCCGACCAAACTAAAGCTTGTGCTCAGCTCCTTTGAGCAATTATCAGGATAGAAAAATAATTTTGACAAAAGTTAACTTTTCTGTTACAAGGCAACCAAGGACTATGAACAAGAATAACATGCTTGTTCGGATGCCGATTGGAAAGTTGCCCTTTCTAATACCTAGGTATTCCAGTGAACTATATAAAATTAGATTCGAATATGAATAGTGTCAATCATGACAGATTTGATAGGATTTGATATCGACATCATAAATATGTGATTTGAGTATTCAGATACGGATACGGTATCAGATATTTAATATACGGATGCGGATACGAACTAATCTAAACCCTTGTAAACGAATTGACTCGAATATAGTCGAAAAATATCCATAACGTTTTCACCCCTAAAAATTATCCAACAATGTTTAAGCTCTGGCTACATGTTTAAGCTTAAAGTTTAAAAACCAAAATTTGCTACAAGCTGCTACGGTTTCTCGTTGGTCGATATGCTTAAATAGAAAAGATATGGTATTTGACAAACCTAAACCTAACACATTGATACATGTAATTTTTAGGACGACATATGAGATTCGCCAGTGGCCCATATTGCATAGGGCGGAGGAGAGTTGACGGTCCTTAGTGTCAACTTTTTAAGCAATTATAAACATGATAATTGGATCAATCAAATATAATATCTAGAAATATAGGGCTTTGATTTACAATTTCTATGAGTTTTGGTGTTTCAATATTTTCCAGAGACCATTCCAGAAAAGAACAATAAAGGGAATCAAATCAGAGAAGATATCAAATAAATCCCGCGGAGAAACACCTGCCAATCAACTCACGGAGGATCCCGCAGACACCGGAGCGAAGCAGGGCCCTAGAGACCGACCTGTGGGGCCAGCTGGCATGGGGTGGGGCCAGGCGGCACCCCTGGACCCACTGGCCACCGTCTTCTGGTAGCTTCCTCCACCGCCTTTGAAGATTGATCTGAGCCCTATATGAAGTCGGTTTGATCCAACGGCTGTCGGACATCCCACCGGACTATAAATAGGAGGGCATACCCCTGGAGGCATCCCTGATCGTTCTCAGATCATTTGGAGATCCATTCAGTCTAAGTCATAGAGATCTAGTCATCCAGAGCTACAAACTTTAGTTCCTCTAGAGCACTTTCTAGTTCATAGCATAGCCTAGTTAGATTCGAGAGTAGATAAAGTCAAGATACGTCAATCGATCTTGGACTCCCGATGTTGTCAAGAGATTAGAGTCTGGTATAGTTCTTATTCTCTTATTCTCTTTTAGTATTTATCTGTAGTTGTATGATATTTATACACTATTCTTCATTAATATGTTCTTGTTTACTTTGTTCATTGTTTACGTTAATATGTCTAGTATAGTTAGTTTGCTATTGAGTTCATACACATGTTCGTATAGCGCTCGTCTATTCGGTCGTATGGCGAGTGGTAGGCAATATGTAGGCATGGTGCTTAGATACTTTGCTTATCTGCGGATGCCCCATCTGTGCTGGGCCGTGAGGTAGATCGTGGACGTAACAGGTCGATTGAGTCCTTTGTATGCCTCCCCCGTGCAGTGGTTTGGTAGGGAGGAATTGTCAGGTTGATGATATCTTGTTATATCTGAGGTTTCTGAACTCAACTCATCCTGTTCATGGCCCTATTGTTGTTGGGAACATTGGTAGTATTACTTAACAATGATTACTAGATGTACTTGCACTAACTAGCGTAGCTTTGACGGTAGCTAAAATACTTAGGAGTTATTTCTTTATTACTTGTATTAGACAACGCTTGTGTAGTGACGAGAATACTCTAGAAAACTTTATCCTTATTATTATTATGATCATGACTGATCTATTTACCCTATATTATATATATTTATCATGTGACTTACCCCTGTTTAAGAGTAGAGATCATTGATGGTTAAATCTCTTCATTCATTTCATATGCTTGTTATCAGTACTATAGATTCTCAGTTTTGCTAGACCTTCCCAGTGGTAGAATATAAATGACAACCTGATAATACTCTAGGTAAAATACTACAATGATATATTTAATCTTTCCGCTTGCAGAATCATTAGTTCTTTATAATTTCATATCTATCATTATTTATTTCTGCCTAGCCATATATAAAATATAATATTTCATAAATATCATAAAATATTCCTAGCTCTATAATTAAGGATGACAACCTAGTTCCATGTTTAGGAGTATAAGGTAAAAGATAAGTGACTAGTTACTAAAGGCAAGTTAATTATATACCATGCATTTTTATCGTCATTGCTAAGAACCTGTGTTCTTAGTGATGTCGTTAAGAAATATCAACAAGGAGCTACCACTATTTAAGGATGGATGCAGCCGATGGGAGACCATGATCATGGCTCTTTTGTGAAGTTTGGCTAAAGCTTCTCACATTGTACTTAGGCTTAGTTTCTCTATTTTTTCTTGATGCGCCCACTACGTGAGCTCAACCTTGCCTTTGTTTCCTCAGGCATTTGTAAGCCTTATTGCTTTGGTTTATATTGTGGCTATCATCTGTGTAACATTCTCAGATGGTAGAGGTTAGAACCTCGTTTCATTATTAAAAAGATAGTTAAATCTATTATGATGAGTCCTATTTTTAGGTGGTTGTACGTTCATTACTGGGTATCTCAAGTATAAATTAGCGTGAGCTATTCACGGAGGTTTGAGTTAAGCAATTCTAAGGTGTAAATATAGTGCTATATGTCAGCAGTTTCATATAAGACAATTATTATACATGTTGCCTATTGAATCATGTTAAAAGTACATACCACTATTTGAAACCGTCTACGAGAGACAACATTAGTGTACCTGCCCTAAAGATATAACGAAAGCTAATCATATCCTACCATAACAGGAATTCTAAAAATAAGAAATTTTAACCCATCCTACCGCAACAATCGGATATACTTATGTTACATACATAACAAAATGTGTCACATAAAACCTACGTAATTAAACCACGGCATGTTAAATGGAGAAGACACAAATGCATAACTAGGAATATTCTGTGGCAGAGGGAGAAAAAACGTCGAGTCTTTTACATAGCGAAGTAACAATCAGAAGGTTGGGGCTCTACAAGCATTTCTGTAACTAGTAATAAGTTGAAATTCTGTTACAACTAAACTATGCCGATGTGTTGGCTTTGCTATCATCAGGAGGTCAGCTTTCTCTTCGGTCTCAGCTGAGTGGAAATCAAGAAAAAATGGTACATCAGTTCAATCGGTAAATACAAATTCATTGCAAAACAGTAATAATAGCCTAAGTAGTGAATCTGAATTCCACAAACAGTATTCAAACGAAGTTTGTTATTAGGAATTAACACCGGGAACATGCTTGGACATTATTGGTCAAATTTATCTGACATCTACCAAATTAAAATCATTACTAATGTTAAGCATACCACCACAGGTATAACAACTTCACTCAAAGTTAAACGGTGGTTTCAAGTGTTGACAATAACTCAATCATAAAGAAAAATAGTGAATACTGATAGTGTTCTGGTATCTAAAAGCAAGAACATAAAGAAAAATAGTGAATAGTGATAGCGCTCTGGTATCTAACAGCAAGAACGTTGAGACATCTTCCGATACAATTATGTGTATGTACAACTCCAACAAGGAGTGATTACAAGTTAACCAAGGCTCACCTGATTGCTGTGGCCACACTTCTTTTTTCTGCAGTTTGTAGCCCTCTTGGGAAGCCGTGCTATGCACCTGCATAAAGAAAATGGTCATGGAATTTCACCATGTTGACTGCAATTTACAGATAGTTTGCTGTGGATTTCTAGGGGTAGCTAGGGTGGGGTAGAACAGCTAAGTTAAATATGAGTAAAAATAGCTCTGCACTAACTAACTAATGTCGTGGTAGCCTGCCTCCTAGAGATTTTTTATTTTTTGTTTTTTTGCGAACCACTAACTAATTGCTGATTCGTGTTGCCTTTGCCAAATATAAAAACATTGCAGTTCACGGAATATGTAAATTACACACGACTTCCGTTAGTTGGAATATGTAAAAATATGATTTGCAACTCATATCCTTGTGCTTACTTTCGGCAGATCATCTTCTCCTCGTTGTGCTGCGTCACCACGGCCGCCGCGCAGGCGCAGGACTAGGTGCAGCGTCGACTCTTTCTGGATGTTGTAGTCGGACAGGGTGCGCCCGTCGTCCAGCTGCTTCCCTGCGAAGATGAGACGCTGCTGGTCCGGCAGGATACCTGCAAAAAGAAATCGCATTCGGAACGAAGCAGAAGGATTAATTAAAAGCATGCAGCTAGCAGCGACGAATATGCATCAGACCATGGATCTGTTTAACTAGATTATTATAGTTTGATTGTGTAATCATATCGGCGAGGTGTACTTATGTGTATCATCACTGCGTACCTTCCTTGTCCTGGATCTTGGCCTTGACATTGTCGACGGTGTCGCTGCTCTCCACCTCCAGCGTGATCGTCTTCCCTGTCAGTGTCTTCACGAAGATCTGCATCCTTTTCCGGTTGCGTCGTAACCGAGAGCTAGCGCCGGGGATTTTTGGATGGCCTTCGATCACGTCGCGGCAGACGTGATCCTTTTGTATACACGCTACTGGCGCCGAACCCCAACAGCATACGGATACGAAGACGAGCACGATCCGGCCTGTCGCGCCAAATTTTGTTCCCCTTTCCTTTTAGATGGCCGTGCTGGATACTTGCATCGTACGTGTTTCCATATGTGCTGTGTTAAGTATTTAGACAATTTTCATGTAAATTTAATCTAGAAATTAAATAGTAAAATCATGATGATGACATATATTTGCATGTGAATAAAACTAGCAGTATATACATCAAGTAAAAGGCTAGCAGTAGACATAACATGCAAAAATCCGATCGATACAGTAACCATAAATATGAAAAATATGTTTAACAGGAAGATTAGGATGTACCAGAGGAGGGGCCCATGCCGAAGGCATGAGAGGCTCCATTCGCACTAGTCAACATAGTGCGTTGCTTGAAGTCGCGGACCACAGTTGATGCATGAAAAGGTTCGCAGTGTAGTCCCGCGAACAGCTCCGGGAAGTAGACGAACAGCAACAACTTCGCGAACGGCTCTGGGAAGAAGGCGAACACGGACACCAGAAGGCCTCCGGGAAGAAGACGTGCAGGCGAGCAGTCACGGATCGCTCCCTAAAAAACCTAATCGCCACGCATCCCATGCAAGGATCTTAGGGCGGCGTCGGTTCCGGAGACACCTGCTCTCTCGATCTCTCCGTGCGCGCAGAGAAACGAGACGGAGAAGAATCAGAGGCTACTCGACAGAGGAAGGTCTTGCCGTATATAGAAGAATAGAGACTAGGTACGGAGAATGATAGGAAATAAATGTCACGCTTAGTAACTAACGAATCAATTTCTATTAAAGCGGACGTTTTCCTTTTTTCCGTTGTGTCAAGGTTCGTTGAATCGAATCGAGTCGCAAAACCTGACCACATGGCACAGCACGCACGCCTCGCCACGGCTCGGTGGCAACAGCGGCGCGCGCGTGTGGCATCCAGTCATACTCCTCTCAACTTCTCAATTGGTGCACACGAAGTCCACCTATTTAAGCTGAGTCAACTTATAGTCAATATCCCGTATGGACTATACTATAATGCAATATAACATATACTATGAGACTAGGATTTATTAGATTATTAAAACTAGCAAACATGTCTATACGTTGCAACGGGAGAAAAAACTGAACATTAATTAAAAATGCACGAAGTATTACATATTTATTTATATTTTATATTTTTCTATTTTTTCATCATTAACTCATTGAATTGCTATTTTCTGAGCTAAAGACATGTTCTTTTCTATTTAAATTTGGATTAGAATTAGGATCTCTATTCATTCTGTTCGGAGGTATTTCATCATGAGCCATGTTGGAATAAAAATTATATGAAAAGTTGGTTATTTTCGAGTTCAGATCATATATGCGACACAATATGTTTTGGAATCGAACTCTATATCATGCTAAATAAGAGCTATTGAAACTCGTATAAACACAAATTATATATATAGAATTAGAAATAAATCTCTACTCTTGTCTTTTACTATTTAGATTTGAATAAGGATTAGAACTCATATTCATCTTACTCGGGCGTATTATATTTGAATTAGAATAGGATCCTTAAATATACTCGTGTCTAATCCCTATATATAAAAATAGGATGTTGTACTATACAAACGATTAGAGGCATTTGCATTCACGGAGACACTACTATAGAATTTATTTTGCATAGCACTTAAGAATTATTAACCGTGGTGGTTAAACCAATAAACCGCCGCGGTTAATGCTTGGATTAACCGTGGCGGTCATTTTTTATTAACCGAGGCGGTTAAAACAATCGCCACGCAAAATCCATTTACGGAGGCGGTTCTCCTTACTAACCCGCCACAGTAAATCAGGCCCAAGCCCATAACCAGGTGCGGCCCAATAGGGCACTCAACTATAAATACGAGACTTAGGGTTTACTCCCTCTCCCTCCACCCTCCCTCCCTCACCCGGCCACCGCCGTCACCCAGGCCCGAGCGGCGCACGAGCGCCCCTCCCCCTCCCCCACCGGCGACAGCGCCCCTCCCTCTCCACCACCCACACCCCTCTCCTCTACCCTCTCCCTCTCCCTCTCCCTCCGAGGTTGGGGCGGGGCAGCGCGGGTTATGCTTTTTTTCGGAAAGAAGAATTACGCATGTGCGAGACTCATATATTGATCCACTAGCTAGTTTACATTACTAAAAAAATTCATATAATATCCGTCAACTGATTAAACAAGAACTGGTTGATATTCATGCTCGCACTAATACATGAACTGCAGCAGAGGCATCCAGTCCATCCACCTTGTAGAAATTTAGTGCATCTTGACCGGTCATAGATCAAAATCGCAATTGATCGCAAACCCACTGTTGTCTTCAGTCCCTAGTTCCTAACATGTGTTTGCTAACCTTGTTTCACTGAACCATAACATCCAAGCACGCTGTGACTGCCGGATAATCTTAACCAAACAAAAGTGGTACATATGTATCCTTCTTGCCGTTTTTTCGATACTAAAATCAAATAGATAATTATCATTGTCGTTGGTAGTATAATGATCTATGGATCCATGACCCGTAATTTTATTTCAATAGTACAGATTAAACCAAACACAAATTAAACCAAACCAAGCCATTGAATAGGTTATAGACAATTGTCCTAAACTACCTTATCTATATCTCTAGCGCAACTTTAACGTTAAAGAGGTGACTAAGTACATGAGGTATGGAGGCCATGTAAAAACCCACTTGTACCCATGAAAAATTAATCATATTTTTTTCATATAATGTTAGATGGAGACAAGCTTTATATAAAATTATTGAAATAACTTGTACCAATCTACTTTTTTTTATTTTTTTCTTGCTGAAATTTAAATGGGATTTAAGTTTATTTTATTACCTGATTAAAACCAATATTAAAATTCTTTTTACAAAATATGAACAGATTATTTTTTATGCTTAAATCTAAACAGGATCTTAGCCTAATTTTCTATGTCTGTTTTTTTTTGTTTCTTTTTCTCTTTTTTGCGTTATTATGTCCTTCCCAACCTATCTAGGCCCATGAACGTAGCACGGCCCACGACCTAGTCTGGCTGAAGGCCTCCCTCACCATAGGCCTTGGCCAGCCCAATAAATCGTGCCTAACTAGAATTTTCATTTTCTGTTTTTATTTTTAAATAAAAGTTGCATCTAATATTATAAAGTTAGTATCCCTAGAATATGGTGATAGATATTGTAGAGAAAAGAATCAGCCCAAGCGCTAAAAGCATCTCCAAGCGTCTGCAAAATTAACTCTCTAAACCATTATTTAGAGACATTTGAGTCAAAATGACTTTCTTTATCTTTATACCATCTAACCACTTCTCTATCTTATGTGTACTTTACAAAACCATTATCGCTCCCTATTTTTGTCTAGCAAAAATCAGGAATAGAGGATATCTATAATTCAAGATATAATTTAAAAGACTATTGTAGGATATTTTTCACAAACAATCTCTATTCCTATGAGTTAGGAATGATAAAAAGATTTTTTTGAAGTTGCTCTAAAGCCTTCATCTAATAAAATAAAAAAATAATAAGAAAATTGGCGCTAAACACACACCTACGAAAGTGTTATATACTTGCAACAGAATAAATAGGCAACATATCAGGTGCAAACCACAACCTTCGTGAAAACCCGTGTAAACCATGGCAAAAAAATTCGTCTAAATTCACCAAAAAAATCACACATGTAGATGATATGATGATACATAACTTTGTAAAAATATGTTGTCCAAACTTGAAAGGTCCTAGATGGCTAGAGGGGGTGAATAGCCTATAAAAATTCTACAAACCACTAGAGCAAAAGGTTAGATAACACTAAAGCGAAGCTTTTTGCTCTAGCTCTACGAGGGGCGCAAAGCCACCTATCCAAGCAATTCTAGTTAACTAAGTGCCTACACACAATAGCAAGAACCTAAGGCACTTAGTTCAAGCAAGCAAGAACAACTAACAAAAGAACTAACTAGACAAGATAAGGAAGAAAGTAAATGCAAAGGATAGAGGTGATTGTTATACCGATGACTTGTGATGTAGGGATGTCAATATGAAGAACCAATCACAAGAATACCAATGAGTAGCCGGAAGATAAGTTGACAAATGATTTTTTTTCTCCCAAGGTTCACTTAGTTGCCACTAAGCTAGTCCCCGTTGTGTCGACTACTCAAATGGTGATTCGGTGGCTAATAGGTAATGACAAGTCTAGCTCACAACTAGAGCGCCACAAGAATCCACCCAAGTGAGAGTAACTCAATGACACAAGAAATTTACTAGAGTTACCCTTTGACGCTCCACCGAGGTGGGTACAAGCCCTCTCACAATTACCAGGATCAACCACGAACAATCACCAACTCGTGTTGAATCCTCCTTCTTTCTCCAAGTCGTCTAGGTGTTGGCAAACACCAAGAATAACAAGAAAACCACAGCAAGAACGATCACCAAGTGCTTCTAGTTGCAAATCACTAAGCAATGCACTTTGGATGCACTCTATCTCTTTTGGGGTGAACAAGGGATCAAAGAGATGAGTGGGAGAGGTGCTTGAGAACTCACAAGAATGTATGACAAGTGAAAAATCCAAAAGAGAGAGCTCCAACCAGCCACAAGCCTTTAAATAGTCACACTTCAAAAACTAGTCGTTATCCTCTGCGTCGTGGGCGTCGGACGCTGTTTAAGTTGGCGTCGGACGTTCTGTCACCAGCGTCCGTCGCGCTTCCAGTAAGCATCCAGAGAGCTCCCATGTGCGTCGGACGCGTCTGTTGTCTTTCCGTCGGACGCTCGGTAGCGTCCGCCGCTTCTGTGTCAGTGAGTTCTTCAATTCGGCGGACGCATCTTTGTCTCTGACTCAGCGTCTGTTGCGTTTTTTATAGCGTCCGTCGACGTCGTCCGTCGCGCGAGCAAAGAGCATCCAGAGAGCTCCCAAATCGGACGGACGCGTCTGTCTCCTTGACGACAGACACTCTTTAGCGTTTGTCGCTTTGTCTGAAGGTGCCTGGGCTGAGGTGTATCCATCGGACGCGCCCGTCGCCTAGAGCCAGCGTCTGGCGCCAGCGTCCGTCGCCCCTGTTTTGCTCCTTCCTTGTTTCTTTCTTTTCCAACCTTGCTCCATTGTGCCAAACACTTATGGTACTTCCTTAGAGCAGATGTTTAGCATATATTTTATGTCTTTTAAGCAATGATATATTACTAGGTTGATTAATGCACATGCATGAATGACAACACCTAGTAGCACTTGATAACCGCAATCACAACACATTTTTCCCTTCTTGATAGTACGACTATCTATCCTAAAGGTGATCACACTCTCTATAGTGTCTTGATCACTAAACCAAAAATGACCCTATGATATACCTTTGCCTTGGGTCCATTTTTATTTTTCTCTTTCTTCTTTTCCTTGTACATAGAGCACTTGATCCATCATGATTATCCATATAGCTCCATAGGTCAAGGTGGATTGCCCTATCTTGATCATACACTTAGTAATAGGGTTAGTCCATAGGTTTCATCAATTAACCAAAACCAAACTTGGGCTTTCAATCTCCCCTTTTTTTGGTAACTGATGACAAACTTTCACAAAGGAATATATATCATGAAAATTTCAACTTTGGTACATATGTGATTTATGAGTTTGGTTCATTTTGATCACATATGCATGAATAGGAGTTGTGGGAGAGTGAATGCTACCAAATGATGCTAAGGTATAAGAGATGGACCTTTGAAGCGTGATACCAATCGGAGTGTCATATTATACAATCCTTAGCACCGTGAATGCCTAGAAGCCACTTGAGAGCAAACTTGAAATACCACTTGGAAAGCATAGCTCAAGAGGATTTAGGCTAAGACCTAAGCATGCTAGTACTTCAAGCATCAAGTCAATTTAAGTTTCTAGCATTCACCACACAAGCATGTCATGAATATAAATACATATGCAAGCAAGCACTTATGAATGCACAAAGATATGCAACAACTTGATTCATAGGCTTGCTCCCCCTACTTGTGTGCGCTTACATTTTTCAAAAAAATTCAAAATATTTCTTTGTGGTACTTACTTGTACTTACTTCTCCCCCTTTGTCATATATTATCATAAAAGATGTGCTCAAAGTAGGATTATTGGAGAGAAGATTAGTTGTGGTTCAATCTAGATTACTTGCCCCAAAGTGTTTAACTCGGTTTAAACCATGGACAAGCTTGTTCACACATCCTAGAATGGTTATCTTGCCCATGTTGAGCTAAACATTTGAAGTTTATATTCTAGATCAAACACTAGGATTGCAAGCCTACAAACATGTCATATGCTACCACTAGATCATATAAATCATAGAGGCAATAGTGGTACCATATAAACATCAAATTCATTTAATTTTTATGAATGATCCTAATGAGTTGATGTCTAGATGCACTATCAAGTTCTAATATTGGATGAATGACATGTCAACCAATCTTTTACCTTGCTTTGCTCGAAGGAGAGGCATGTCAAGCATATGGGGGTGCATCAACACATGTTTGAATAATCAAGAATGTTCAACTCATTCCTTAGCTTACAAAATCTCTTCTCATCTAATGGCTTGGTGAATATATCGGCAGGTTGATCATCGGTGCCAACACTTGTGATCTTGATATCACCCTTTTGTTGATGGTCTCTTATGAAGTGGTGCCTTATGTCAATGTGCTTGATTCTTGAATGTTGGATCGGATTGTTGGTTAGCTTCACCGCACTTTCATTGTCACATAGCAATGATACTTGCTTGAATTTGATTCCATAGTCATTCAAAGTTGCCTTCATCCAAAGCAATTGAGCACAACAACTACCCGCACTTATGTATTCGGCTTCGACGGTAGAGAGTGCCACACTATTTTGCTTCTTTGATGACCAAGATACAAGTGACATGCCTAGCATTTGACATCTGTCTGATGTGCTCTTTCTATCAACCTTGCATCCCGCATAGTCAGAGTCCGAATATCCAATCAATTCAAAGTTAGACCCCTTGGGATACCACAATCCAACATCTTGTGTATGCTTTAAGTAACTTAATTCTTTTTGTAGCCTTCAAGTGACTTTCTCTTGGAGATGCTTGGAATCTTGCACACATGCATACACTAAACATGACATCCGGCCTTGAAGTGGTCACATAGAGTAGACTTCCAATCATAGACCGATATAACTTTTGATCCACCATATTTTCACTAGCATCACTATCTAAGTGTCCATTAGTGCCCATTGAAGTGCTAATGCCTTTTGAATCTTGTAGGCCAAACTTCTTCATCATGTCTTTGATGTACTTGCCTTGACTCACAAAGGTGTCATGCTTCAATTGCTTGATTTGGATACCAAGGAACTAGCTAAGTTCACTAATCATTGACATTTTAAACTCATTTGCCAAATTCTTACCAAATTCTTGATTTGGATACCAAGGAACTAGCTAAGTTCACTAATCATCTTACCAAATTCTTCACAAAATTCTTGATTGGTTGAACCGAATATGATGTCATCCACATAGATTTTAAGCACAAATAGATCCTTGCCAAGCTTCTTGGTGAAGAGAGTAGTATCAACTTTCCCCATAATGAACCCTTTAGATAGAAGGAAGTCCCTCAATATTTCATACCATGCTCTAGGTGCTTGCTTCAAGCCATATAAAGCTTTCCTCAACTTGTACACATGGTTGTGCTTCTTGTCATCTTCAAAACTAGGAGGTTGCTCAACATATACAAGCTCATTGATGTAGCCATTCAAGAAAGCACTCTTCACATCCATTTGGTATAGCTTGATGTTGTGTGCACATGCATAGGCCAATAGAATTCTAATTGCCTCTAATCTTGCAATCGGTGCATAAGTTTCTCCAAAGTTAAGACCCTCAACTTGAGTGTATCCTTGAGCTACCAATCTTGCTTTGTTTCTCACAACTATACCATCTTGATCTTGCTTGTTTCTAAATACCCATCTTGTGCCAATCACATTGTAGTTCTTGGGTCTTTCAACTAGTTCCCAAACTTGGTTTCTAGTGAAATTGTTGAGCTCTCCATGCATTGCATTGACCCAATCAACAACTTGTAAGGCCTCTTCAATCTTTGTTGGCTCTATGGATGACACAAATGAATAGTGTTCACAAAAGGATGACAATCTTGATCTTATTTGAACACCACTTGTAATGTCACCAACTATTTGATTAATGGGTTGATCTCTGCAATGTTGGTTGGTGAAGGATAGGAACTTGATTGCTTCAGCTTGGTTGAGATGAATTAGCAATTTGTTGATTTTGCATTTGAGAACCACTAGCTTGCACATTGGGTGAGTGGAGCACTTGATCTTTGTCATCTTCTATGTCAATCACTTGCTTTGGCCTAAGTCACCAATATCCATGTTTTTCATAGCATTGGCCAATTGAGGACCACTCATATCTTCTAGATTCTCATTTTCAACTTGAGAGCCATTGGTTTCATCAAATTCAACATCATGAACCTCCTCAAGTATACCACTAGCCGAATTCCACACTCTATAGACTTTGCTTGTGGTTGAGTAACCAAGTAGGAACACTTCATCACATTTCTTGTCAAACTTCCAAGTTTTGTGCCTTTCTTCAGGATATAGCATTTGCAAACCCAAACACTCTAAAGTATGCAATGTTGGGCTTTCTTCCATTCAATAGCTCCATATGGTTGTCTTCTCCATCAATGGGTGACAAACAAACCGGTTGCTAGAGTAGCAAGCGGTGTTGATAGCTTCGGCCCAAAAGGAGTGACTTATATTGTACTCACTAAGCATAGATCTTGTCATATCAATCAATGTTCTATTCTTCCTCTCAACAAGGCTATTTGATTGAGGAGTGTACTTGGCCGAGAATTGATGCTTGATTCCAAGCTCATCACATAGCTCTTCAACTCTTGTATTCTTGAATTCACTACCTTTGTCACTTCTCACTTTCTTGATGGTGGTCTCAAACTCATTGTGACACCTCTTGACAAAATATTTGAATGTGGCAAATGTATCACTCTTGTCATCGAGAAAGAATACCCATGTGTATCTTGTAAGATCATCAACTATCACAAAGTCATATTTGTTGCCTCCAACACTTGTGTATGTTGTTGGTCTAAATAGGTCCATGTGCAACAATTCAAATGCTCTACTAGTGCTCATCATGCTCTTCTTGGGATGAGTATTACCAACTTGTTTACCGGTTTGATAAGAGCTATAAAGTTTGTCTTTTTCAAACACAACATCTTTCAAGCCTCTAACTAAGTCATGCTTGATCAATCTATTCAATTGCTTTATGCCAACATGACCAAGTCTTCTATGCCATAACCAACCCATACTTGATTTAGTGAGCAAGCAAGTTGACAATTGAGACTCACTAGCATTGAAATCAACTAGATAGAGGTTCTCATATCTAAAGCCCTTAAAGATCAACTTTGAACCATCTACACTAATGATCTCAACATCATCTACTTCAAATATGTATTTGAATCCAAGATCACACAATTGAGCCACGGATAGCAAATTGAAGTTCAAGCTCTCGACTAGCAAGACGTTTGATATTCTCAAGTCATTGGATATTGCAATCTTACCAAGACCCTTGACCTTGCCCTTGCCATTATCACCAAATGTAATACTATCAATGCCATCCTTGGTGTTGGAGTTGATTGATTTGAACATTCTAGAATCCTCGGTCATGTGTTGAGTGCACCCACTATCAAGCACCCAATGCCTTCCTCCGACTTTGTAATTGACCTACAAAACAAATTAGTTTTTCTTAGGTACCCACACTTGTTTGGGTCCTCCAAAGTTAGTGACCAAGGATTTTGGCACCCAAATTGCCTTCTTCTTTGGACCAACAATGGGTGTGCCAACATACTTAGCTATTACACCATCTCTCCCTTTGGTAAGCATATAACATGAATCAAAATGCATGGAGGTGGATTTAGTAAACTTGGTTTGTCTCATGTTAAGTTTGCAATATTGGTCAACATGTCCCACTTGCTTGCAACTATTACAAAACCGACCATTGCTCCTCACAAAGCTAGGCTTTGGAGTTACAAAGGCCGCCTTGCCCTTCTTGAGGGTATCGCCCAATCCCTCTTTGCTTAGGGAGAATCTTTGGCTACCTTAGCTAGCAAGCGGGCATCTCCACCATATGCCTTACTCAAAGCATGAGTGAGTTCATTAACATAATTTTTCAATTTTTCATTTTCACTCACTAGTGTAGCGTCAACCTTTGAGCTCTCACTAGTGGATGTGCAAGTGGAAGTGCTGCATTGTGTTTCGGTTGGGGTGACAATGATAGGAGTGAAAAATGATTCATCAAGAATATCACAAGTGACTCCAATATCACATGATGCAACAACCTTCTCCTTGTTTTGCTCAAGGAGGGAAGAGTGAGCTTTTTCAAGCTTGTAGTGAGTCCTCTCAAGCTTCTCATGGGCTTCCATTAGCCTCTAATGAGAGCCATTGAGCTCATCAAAGTATTGTTCAGAGCCTTAAGCTTCTTGTTCAATTCTTTGCACTTATTCCTCTTTGTTTCAAAACAAGCATAAGTTTGCTTTATCATGTCTATGAGTTCCTCCTTGGAGTACTCCTCCTCCTCATCACTACTATCATCATCACTATCACTCTCATCATAAGATTGTACCTTAGATGGATTAGCCATGAAACATGATGGAGTGTCGAAGATGGATGGCTTGTTGTTGATAGTGATGCTAGCCAATGCCCTCTTCTTGGTCTTCTTCCTCTCATCATCACTAGAATCATCATCGATGGAATCACTACTATCCCAAGTCACCATATAAGATTCACCCTTCTTCTTCTTAGTGAATGATAGCTTCTTCTCCTTCTTGTCATGCTTGCTCTTCTTCTTCTCATCATCACTTTGATTGGGGCAATCCGCAATCATGTGATCGGTGCTCTTGCACTTGTAGCATCTCTTCACATATTCTTTGCTCTTGAAGTTATCTCTTCTCTTTCTAGCACCATAGCCCTTCTTCTTTATGAAATTGCCAAACTTGCGCACAAAGAAGGCCATCATCTCATCGTCAATGTCACTAGCATTTTCATCATCACTTGATTCTTGCTTCTTTGCGTTGCCCTTGCCCTTGGATGATGATGCCTTGAATGCTAAGCTCTTGTTTTCCTTCTTTTCTTCCTTGACCTCTTCTTGTTTACTTTCTTCTTTGTATTGCTCTTCGGTCATGATTTCTCCAAGCACTTCATTTGGAGTGATCTTGTCCAAACCATCTCTCCTAATTATTTGCCTCAAGATTTTGTATTTCTTGGGCAAACAGCCAAGAAACCGGTTTGAGAAATCTTCATTCTTGACCTTCTCAACCAATCCCTTGAGATCATTGATGATCACTTGGAGCCTATGAAACATCTTCGGGATTGTTTCATCTTCTTTCATCTTGAAGTGAGATAGCTTGTCCTTGAGCATGTATAGCTTTGAGCTCTTTACTATTGCGGTGCCCTCATATGTATCTTCTAGTCTTGTCCACACTTCACTTTCCTTCTCAAGATCTTTAATTTGCTCAAACACTTTTGAGTCAATGCCATTGTAGATCACATTGAGAGCCATGGTATTGCATTGTCGGTTCTCTTGCTCTATAGGTGTGGGATGATCTTCATCAAGAATGTCAAAGTCCTTTTCGGTCACACTCTACACCTTCTCATGTATTGAGCCTAGATGCATCTTCATCTTCCTCTTCCAATAATCAAAGGATGTGCCATCAAACATTGGTGGTTTACTTCCAATATGGTTGAATTGTATTTGAGCCATCACTAACACCGAAGGTTGTTAAGCCTTAAAAATAGCGGTGACCACTGCTCCGATACCACTTGAAAAGTCCTAGATGGCTAGAGGGGGGTGAGTAGCCTATAAAAATTCTACAAACCACTAGAGCAAAAGGTTAGATAACACTAAAGTGAAGCTTTTTGCTCTAGCTCTATGAGGGGTGCAAAGCCACTTATCCAAGCAATTCTAGTTAACTAAGTGCCTACACACAATAGCAAGAACCTAAGGCACTTAGTTCAAGCAAGTAAGAACAACTAACAAAAGAACTAACTAGCAAGCTAACTAGACAAGATAAGGAAGAAAGTAAATACAAAGGATAGAGGTGATTGTTATATCGATGCCTTGTGATGTAGGGATGTCAATATGAAGAACTAATCACAAGAATACAAATGAGTAGCCGTGAGACAAGTTGATAAACGATTTTTTTCTCCCGAGGTTCACTTGGTTGCCACCAAGCTAGTCCCCGTTGTGTCGACTACTCAAATGGTGATTCGGTGGCTAATAGGCAATGACAAGCCTAGCTCACAACTAGAGTTACCCAAGTGAGAGTAACTCAATGACACGAGCAATTTACTAGAGTTACCCTTTGGCGCTCCACCGAGGTGGGTACAAGCCCTCTCAAAATCACCGAGATCAACCAGGAACAATCACCAACTCATGTTGAATCCTCCTTCTTGCTCCAAGCTGTCTAGGTATTGGCAAACACCAAGAATAACAAGAAAACCGCAGCAAGAACGATCACCAAGTGCTTCTATATGTAAATCACTAAGCAATGCACTTTGGATGCACTCTATTTCTTTTCGGATGAACAAGGGATCAAAGAGATGAGTGGAGAGGTGCTTGAGAGCTCACAAGAATGTATGGCAAGTGAAAAATCCAAGAGAGAGAGCTCCAACCGGCCACAAGCCTTTAAATAGCCACACTTCAAAAACTAGCCGTTATCCTCTGCGTCGTGGGCGTCGGACACTGTTTAAGTTGGCGTCGGACGTTCCGTCGCCAGCGTCCGTCGCACTTCCAGTAAGCATCCAGAGAGCTTCCATGTGCGTCGGACGCGTCTGTTGCCTTTCCGTCGGACGCTCGGCAGCGTCCGTCGCTTCTGTGTTAGTGAGTTCCTCAATCGGCGGACGCATCTTTGTCTCTGACTCAGCGTCCATTGCGTTTTTCATAGCGTCCGTCGACGTCGTCCGTCACGCGAGCAGAGAGCATCCAGAGAGCTCCCAAATCGGACGGACGCGTTTGTCGCCTTGTCGACAGACGCTCCTTAGCGTTCGTTGCTTTGTCTGAAGGTGCCTGGGCTGAGGTGTATCCGTCGGACGCGTCCGTCGCCTAGAGCGAGCGTCTGGCGCCAGCGTCCGTCGCCCCTGTTTTGCTCCTTTCTTGTTTCTTTCTTTTCTAACCTTGCTTCATTGTGCCAAACACTTATGGTACTTCCTTAGAGCAGATGTTTAGCATATATTTTATGTCTTTTAAGCAAGGCTATGTTACTAGGTTGATTAATGCACATGCATGAAGGACAACACCTAGTAGCACTTGATAACCGCAATCACAACACATTTTTCTCTTCTTGATAGTACGGCTATCTATCCTAAAGGTGATCACACTCTCTATAGTGTCTTAATCACTAAACCAAAAATGACCCTATGATATACCTTTGTCTTGGGTCCATTTTTGTTTCTCTTTCTTCTTTTCCTTGTCCATGGAGCACTTGATCCATCATGATTATCCATCTAGCTCCATAGGTCAAGGTGGATTGCCCTATCTTGATCATACACTTAGTAATAGGGTTAGTCCATAGGTTTCATCAATTAACCAAAACCAAACTTGAGCTTTCAATATCCCCTTTTTGGTAATTGATGACAACCTTTCACAAAGAAATATATATAATGAAAATTTCAACTTTGGTAGTATTAGCTCCCCCTACATATGTGATTTATAAGTTTGGTTCATTTTGATCACATATGCATGAATAGGAGTTGTGGGAGAGTGAATGCTACCAAATGATGCTAAGGTATAAGAGATGGACCTTTGAAGCGTGATACCAATCGGAGTGTCATATTATACAATCCTTAGCACCATGAATGCCTAGAAGCCACTTGAGAGCAAACTTGAAATACCACTTGGAAAGCATAGCTCAAGAGGATTTAGGCTAAGATCTAAGCATGCTAGTACTTCAAGCATGAAGTCAATTTAAGTTTCTAGCATTCACCACACAAGTATGTCATGAATATAAATACATATGCAAGCAAGCACTTATGAATGCACAAAGATATGCAACAACTTGATTCATAGGCTTGCTCCCCCTACTTGTGTGCGCTTACATTTTTCAAAAAAATTTAAAATATTTCTTTGTGGTGCTTACTTGTACTTACTTCTCCCCCTTTGTCATATATTATCATAAAAGATGTGCTCAAAGTAGGATTATTGGAGAGAAGATTAATTGTGGTTCAATCTAGATTACTTGCCCCAAAGTGTTTAACTCGGTTTAAATCATGGACAAGCTTGTTCACACATCCTAGAATGATTATCTTGGCCATGTTAAGCTAAACATTTAAAGTTCATATTCTAGATCATATAAAGTAGGATTATTCTAGAATGGTTATCTTGCACTCAGTTTAAACCATCCGAGTGCCACGAAGACACGGTCTCCCTGGGTATGCTATATTTGTGGAAGAATTATGGGCATGTGCGAGATTCATATATTGGTCTACTATATAGTTTACATTACTAAAAAAAATCATATAAAATCCGTCAACTATTTAAACAAGAACTCATTGATATTCAATTCAAGTACTAATACTTTAATTGCAGCAAAGGCATCGACCTTGTAGAAATTCAGTGCAGCTTGACCAGTGATAGATCAAAATCGCAATTGATCGCAAACTCATTGTTGTCTTCAGTCCCAATTACTTCGTAACATGTGTGTTGCTAACCTTGTTTCACTGAACCATACTACATGCAAGCACTGTGACTGCCGGATAATTTAACCAAACAAAAGTGATAGATGTATCCTTGCCGGTTTTCTTCGGATGTAGACTAATATCATTGTCAGTTGGTAGTATAACTCAGCAATGATTGATGGATCCGACCCACATCTTAGAGACTATTTGGCACACAACTTAAGCTTCATTATTGAAACTGTTTTTTTTAGCTAGCTTCATGAATAACTTTATAGGTGAAACTGATCTGTTTTAGAAAAATTATTTGACAGTAGTTTCACCAACAACCTCATGCATGGATGAGAGACAGAAACCAGAGAGAGAGAGCTAAGATAAGCTATTTTTTCAGCTTTATCCTAACTTATGCCTTTGAAACAGAAGGGAAAAAAGCTTCACCTATAAAGCCGTTTTGGAAATGGATATTTGAAAAAAAAAACAGTTCACAGTGTGGCAAACAGACATTATATTCTATTCTCTTCCTCTCATACAATCTCTCTCTCCTTTCCCCACAACAGACTATCTCTACACCTCCCTCATACAACAAAGAATCTCAGGTGACGTACCGGAGCGGGCACGACATCTCTGTTGACGGGCGCGATGGCCTCGCCGGCACTAGGCGCAAGGTGGGTGGCGGACAACGGATCCGGCCTTCCTAGTGGCTCTAGCGGCCTGGTGGTGGACAGACATGGCAGCATCGCCGGGGAAAGGCACGAGGTGAGCGACAGATGGCTGATACGATCTCCCCAATGGCTCGACGGTAGCCTCATCGGCATAAAGCACGGGGTGGGATACAGATGGTAGATCCGGCGGCCCAATAGAGGTGTGGAGGAGACTACCGGTGGCGGAACCCGCTCATGGCTCCGGCCCCGGTGGCATGGGTGGGGTCGTGGGTGATGGATCCAAGTCGATCTTGTTTTTGTTGGAAAGGGTCATCACTGCTGATTGGGTACTGCTAGTTTAAAATCCAACAATAAAGAAGACTTTGTTTGACTGGTATTAAATTAACTTCTGCTAATTTATACATTATATAGTTGGTTTGTGGTTAGAGAAAAAAAATTCCATAACTAATTTGTGTGGATTAAAACTAACTCAATAGCACAAGTGAACAAAGGACAAACACAAATTAAACCAAACCGAGCCCTATATAGCTGGTTTTAATAGGTTATTATAGGCAATTGTTTTAAACTACCTTATCCATATCTCTAGCGCAACTTTAACGTTAGTTTCATTTAAGTACATGAGGTATGGAGGCCACGCAAAAACCCACTTGCATATTTTTTTTTCATATAATAATGTTATTAGATGGAGACAAGCCTTATAAAAATTATTGAAACAATTGAGGTCTTGAACTTTGTCGTAGATCAGTTTTTTCTATTTTTAGAAGAAAAAAAAATCTTGCATCCACGTTCTCCCGGCACCAATCTACTTGTTTTTTGTTTTTTTTTGCTGAAATTTAAATGGGATTTAAAGTTATTTTATTGTGACCTGATTAAAACCAATATTAATTATTTTTATAAAAATCTAAAACAATTTTTTAGCTTAAATCTAAACCGGATTTTAGCGGAAATTTCTATGTCCGTTTTTTTCTCTCTCTTTTACCCCGTGAACGCAGCACAGCCCAACCCACTCTGGCTGAAGGCCTCCCTCACCATAGACCTTGGCCAGCCCAATAAATCATGCCTAACTAGAATTTTTATTTTTAAATTAAAGTTGCATCTAATATTATAAATTTAGCTCTTCATTTAAGTAAAAATGCCTTTTTATATCTTTGTACCCTCTAACCACGTCTTCTATCTCATGTGTACACTAGAAAGCTATTATCACTCTCTATTTTGTCTAGCCAGAAATCTAGGATAGATGATGTCTATATTTAAAAATTAATTTAAAAGGCTATTAGAGGATATTTTTTCAAAAAAAAAATCTCTATTCCAATGAGTTAGGAATGATATAAAGATTTTCTTGAAGTTGCTCTGAAGCCTTATTTTAATAAAAAAAAGAAAACTAGGCACTAAACACACACCAAGGAAGACGCTATACTTACCCCTGAATAAACAATCATCATCATCAACCAAGTTTTCTCCGCTCCTACCTCCGTAAATGACCGTGTTGCCAAACCCGCTGTGCACTTATATATCCTGTGGTTCGTGGGAGCCGACGTATTTCTTTTTCTTTAATCACAGATGTCACATGTGTTAAAAAAAATCATTGACCAATCAAATGTCATAAGGTTAGTTAATACTGTAGCATATTAACAGCCTGCAGTATATATATATATATATATATATATATATATATATATATATATATATATATATATATATATAAAGTCTTTTGGTGATGGTGACGAGAAAGGGCCGTGGAGAAAATCGAGCAATCAGTCACTGATGTGCAAGACGCAGCTTTTGTCACTAGAACGTGACACTAAAACTTCATTACAGCAGAGGATTATCTCCTTTCAGATATTTTATTGCCGTCGGGTCCTATAGTAGTCAGTCGAGGCATGGCGGCAGCGCAGGTGACGCTAGGCGGCCTTGTCGTTTCCAGCCGCCCTACGTCATCCTTACGGTCTTTCACCATCACGTGAGCGCTGCCGTTACGCTAACCTGCGTGAAAACAAAGATTGTGGCGGGTCCCACGCTGGAAATCCCTACAGCCGACGACAAGTCAAATCCGGACATCCATCGTCAGCTCCTCATCAATTCCACTCCACTCTAGTAGACTCTACTAGTGCAATACAAGACCAGGCAGGAGATAAATCCTTCTTCTACCTCCGCTACTGCTCAAAACTACATTCTGCTGAGCCTGAAATGGAACAAGGCAATCCCACTCCCGTCTTCTCTGCCTCCAACTACGACCCTGCAGCCCCGTGGCTCCACGACGGCATGGCCCACGGCGACGACAAGCTACAACAGCAGCTCGACGCCATTCTCCTCGGCATGGACGACGACGACGACGACTGCTGCTCCGACTGGCTCTCTTCCGCACCCTCGTCTTCTTCCTCCGAGAAGACAACGACGACAACGGCGTCGTCGTCGCTGAGCACGCGGGAGCAGCACCGGCGGCAGCGGCCGCACGCGGCGAACAACGCCAGCGACGTCGCCTCGGCGGCGGGAGGCGAGAAGCGGGTGACGATGACGACGGCGGCCTTCATCGGGGTGCGCAAGCGGCCGTGGGGCAAGTTCGCGGCGGAGATCCGCGACTCCACGCGCAGCGGCGCGCGCGTGTGGCTCGGCACCTTCGACACCCCCGAGGCCGCCGCGCTCGCCTACGACCAGGCGGCCTTCGCCGCGCGTGGCGCCGCCGCCGTCCTCAACTTCCCCGTGGAGCGCGTGGTGGAGTCGCTGGGCGCGCTCGCGCTCGCCGGCACGGGCACGGGCGGAGGAGGAGGCTCCCCTGTCCTCGCGCTCAAGCGCCGGCACTCCAAGCGCACGCGCAGGCGCAAGCACTCATCCGACGCCGTGACCTGCGACGACGGCAGGGATCGTCTCAAGACGCAACGGCGGCAGCAGCCTGCCGGGCGCCAATGCTCTGGGTTGTCCGGCGTGTCGTCGTCCTGCACGGCCATGGCGCCGCCGGCGCCGCAGCCGCAGGTGACGTCCCGCGGCCAGAGCCAGCTGCATTACGGCGGAGTCGTGGAGCTGGAGGACCTCGGCCCCGATTATTTGGACGAGCTCCTCCGCGTGTCGTCCGAGCTGGAGTAGTGTAATTGGTTGACATGTTCCAGTCATGCAACGTCACCATATCGTCATCACGAGAACCGCTACGTACGATCCACCACTGTATCAAGCCAATGCTATTGCACTCGCACGGCGACCTTAGATTGTAAATTGTTTGATGATTACATGTATTATATATACGAAAAAGAATGTAGAAACCAATAATCATGATCATTGGCACTCATGCCTATGATCCTAGTTTGTAGTTTCGTACGTACCCCACTAGCCAGACATAAATTCTGATATATTATGTCCGGCATTACTTTTTAATTTCAAGAAACGGGGAAGAGACAAACAGATTCATCAAGAGCGATATCATCTTCTTTTCTCAAAAGAGGATCCTATTGAACCTGAATATTTTGAAATGCTGTCCACTTGTGTCCTCCTTTCCCGGGGCTCGACGTCTTTGATAATTGAGAGTAACATCATTGATATGCATGCTCCCTTTTTTTCACTTTAATTAGGGCCCAGCAATTTTTTTTAAGATTACAATTGTAGTGAATGTAATACCGTAGTTCATCAGTAGTTTACAGCAGTTGTCCCAAATAGCCATTGTGTGGTTGTAGCCGGTCGAGATTTAGTATCACTTTGAAACTTTAGGAGTGTGAGGGCAACGTATAATTCTTATCGCTCCAAACATAGAACCTCTTTGTACAAAGCGAGGACCAAAGTATAGAGTTGCTACACGCATATTGGCTCATTCCATGTGACGAGCTACGGCATAAGTAGATTTTAGATGTGGTGTGCACAGTTTTACACAATAAAAGATTTATGTAATAATTTAGAAAATAGAATACATCCAATGCTATTATTATCCAAGTGGTTAAAGTACTAGATTTATGGCTAGATATTTATTATTTTTATGAAAACCACTACTACAAAAAAAAACTCTAGACGTTTTCAAAATATGCTCCAAGACGGTTGGGCCGGTTGCCCACCTCATTTAATCATGGTAGGGAAATCGGCCCAACAACAGTCTCGGTTAATAATTAGCCAGGCGGGCAACGTAAACAAACCGCCTTTATTAATCCTATTAACCAAGGCGGTTTTCCCTAAGCCAACCGCCTCAGATACTGATGCGGTTGCCTTAGGTGGCCCACCTCGATTAATCGATTAACCAACGCGTTTGGTATAATACAACCACCTCGATTAATATGTGGCTAACCAAAGCGCTTGTCAGTCTCGGTTAAGCCTGAAATAAATTAAGTACTCAATTTCAAAAAAAATTAAACATGTCTGGATAGAAAAATAACCAAAATAAAAGTTGTAGATCTCGAAAAGTTATAGAACTTTGTTGTTATAACTTTTTATTTGAAATCATTTGTCAAGGAAAATAACATTTGAATTTGTCATATTTCAAATTCGAATATTTCAAATCAACTCAAATGGATAGACAACCTAAAGGAAAGTTATAGATGTCAAAAAGTTAAACATCTTTCTAGTTGACAAAATTTTCATATGAAAGCATCTAACTAAGGATAATTAAGTGTAAGTTGGTGCATTTGAAATTAAAATTTTGAGAAATTGAAGAAATGATCAAAATAAAAGTTTTAGTCCCGAAAAGTTATCAAACTTTGTAGTTGTCAGCTTTTTCATTTGAATTTGTTAAGAATCTTAAACACTCATTTCAAATTCGATTTAGTATAATATAAGAAGAAAAAAATATCTATTATTGACATAATTGACAATGTGGTGGAGTGATAGACGGGGTTACTTGCAAGGTGAGTTTAGGGATTTGAACCACAAAATTTTGCTATTTTTTGACCCAAGATTTCTGGAAAGTGATTAACCAAGGCGGTTATCTAATGCCACCTGCCTCGGTTAACACATCAACAGAGATGGTTGCGTTAAGGCCGAATTAACCGTGACCTTTATACAAAGACGGTTGGTTTTGCTTGCCTCAAATATTGAAAAATGTATGCCTCGGCTAAGTTTTTTAGTTGTGATTTCTTTTTCATCTAGAGCCACGTGAGCATTAACAAAAATCTAGTGAATAAAGTTACATACAAAATTTAGTGACCACGTATTAACCACATACACACAGACTGATCACGTACATACGCAAATCCTATACCAGAAGTAAAATCTAGTGTATAAAGTTACATACAAATTATATGGTTATCAAATATCAAGTACAAAATTATAATAGAAAAAAGATTTACTATATTAATGAGATCACACATACAACAATCATATCTATAAAAAAGATTTTTTATATCTAAAACTTTCCTTATTTATCCTATTTTATAAAATAAAAAATTAAATAGATATACATTTCATCTATTACCTATTACCGAGGTAATAGGTAATCGTGACCGTCCGATCAAAATAAATAGACGACTCACAGTCATTTAGAGGTACCACAACAAAACCCAATAAAAATACATGCAACATTTGTATCTATCTCTAAATAATTTATTATAAAAATAGATTCAACAATCTATTTAATGGTATTAATTGTTTACCATAAATATTAATATTTTTATATATAATTAATCAAAGTTATTTATCGAGAAGTGAGAACGATAGTTATTTGAGTGTACTAATGCTAGTACTCTCTCTATTTCAAATTATAAGTCACTCTAAGAATCTTAAAAAGTCAAAGTATGTCAAGTTTAACCAAAATTATAGATAAAATTATAAAGATTTATTACATCAAATAGATATATTATAAAAATATAATTCATAAAGAATCTAATAATACTTAAATTATAATTCATAAATAATCTAACAATACTTAGTTGACATCATAAATGTTATTATATTATCATATAAATTTGGCCAAACTTAACTCTCCAAGATAATTAAAATGATCTAGAATAATCAACAATTCTTAGAAGAGGAAAATGCATAGGGTTCCCTTAACTTGGCCAAAGGTGTCATATGACTCCCCTACAATCAAAATATCAATTTTGAATCATAAACTTGGCTTTAGGTGTCATTTAGGTCTAAATAGGTCTAAACAAACTCGGAGAAAGACAAACTTTATATCAAAATTGTAGCCCTCGAGATGATCTACAATTTTGTAGTTGAAATTTTTTGAATTAAAATTGTGGATTCCAAAATATTGTTGTAAGCTTACATATTTTAAAATTTAAATTTTAAAATTATCAAAAAATCTCGGATGTTGACATGGTTAATATGAAAGTTATATTTATCAATACAATCTACAATTTTATAGTTGAAAGTTTTTTATTTGAACTACTTTAGTATTTCAAATATGTGTTTTAAGTTTTTTATTTCAAAATATATAAACTTAGAGCACATATTTGGGATACTAAACAATTTCAAACAAAAAAACTTTTCAACTATACATTTTTATATATAACTATAACTTTTATATAGATCATGTCAACATCCTAGATCTTTTTGATAATTTCAAATTTCAAAATATGCACACTTACAATAGTATTTTGGGACCCTAAACTGTATGAATTCAAAAACTTTTGAACTGAAAAATATAGATCATGTCATGGGCTATAATTTTGATGTAAAGTTTGTCTTTATCCGAGCTCATAGGAACCCGTTTAAACCTAAATAGTATATTTGTCTGTGCTAACGCTATGGTTTTATCTAGGAAATGTCATAAAAAACAATCAATTTACTTTTGCAGAATTTAACTTTTACACAATTGTATTTGAGCCTATACACAATAGATAAAATACTTTTGCATTTAAGAAGACACCTAGTTACATTCTACCTAACTCCTTTATCATTTATGTATATTACTTTTTTAGATTTGGAAGGGTGCAAATATGGTCGAGCGAGACATACACGCGAGACATACACGTCCTCGTCTGACCCCTCGGGCGACTCGAGGACGCGGGCTCTGTCTCACCCGACCCCTCGGGCGTATGCTCCGTCTCGCCCGACTTTTCAGGCGTAAGCTTCGTCTCACCTGACCCCGAGGGCGTAGGCCATGTAACTACGAAAATTGCTCCTTATTCTACAAAAAAATACAATTGACTCCATACAGTTTCCTAAGTGGCATAACGTGCCGATTCTGCATGTTTGACGGCAAGAACAGCTGCCCTCTCATTTGCAAAACAACAACCCAAAATTTGTATCTATTAAGAATTCAAAAGGAACAAATTTCGTGACTGACCACCAAACCCATCTCCATACTGCAGCCCACTCTCCAGTGTCGAAGTAGGAGGTGCAGCTCCTCCACGTCCATGCCCAGCACCATCACCGTGGTCATTTATCAATGCAAATCAAACAATCAACGAATATCTTTTTAGTAATCAAGCATAAATAGAGAAAACATATTTTTTATTTATACAAAAAGTAATTTAAACAATTTTCGGCAAGAAACATCAGCACCTCCCTTGCACCTCTGCAATTACCTTATCAACCATGCCATCAATCACCTCAAACCCTGATGCATCGTAGTGGCGCCTCTTATCTGGATCTGACAGGATGTTATAGGAGAATGTGGCTTTTTGAAACTTCTCTGAGGTAACAGGGTCGTCTGAATTCTTATCTGGATGGTACCTACAGGACAATTTTTACGAGATACACAAATACTCAAACAGATGCATTGTCTCCCAACGTAGAACAGAGCCTTGTTTTTTTTCTTTGCAAGACATAGCCTTGCTTGTTGTTCCAATATAATGCACGATTCAGAAGCTACCTCATATAAGGAGAGGAAAATATTTAAGATAAGCAAACGATATACAACTACTCATACATGAACAAAATAAGCACAAAATGCGAACTAATCTACAAAAAAAAATTTGAACACAGCCCTTCGCTCTCAGAAAAATAAGAGAACCCAAAGTGCCCAAATCCAAGAGCATTGCAGACAATACTTACTTGAGTGCCATCTAGGAGAATTGATGCAGCTTCATATGCAAATAAAAGAAATGGGAACCTTTGCAGCTTGGCAAATTATGCTACAATACATGCCTAGAATTGATCAAAATCGTGAATTCGAAACTTATCTGAATCAGGATGCCAAAACCAGCACGAAACTCACCTCATGTAGGGGCACTGTGGCAGGATCACAAAACCAACACAGAACTCACCTCGTGCAGTACTGCGGCTAACTATTTAACTTTTCGTATCAATTTTGGATCACAAATCCATGTGTTCGCTGAGGATGACATATAAATAATTAAAAACAACCAGACCACCAGAATTTCAATTAACACTATTTTCTCCGTGGTGAGTAAATTGCTTCCTAATTTAGTCGACAACACCTGCATAAACAAGTTCCATCAAAGAAACAATCAATATCAGGTTTCATACATGTTCACCAGAGAATCTGCCGTATTACTAATTTAATATGTACCCTACTCGAGAAACTGTATCCTTTCTTTACGCTGTGCTCTCTGATGTAGTCAATCTAGAGTTGTTCAACAAACGCAATCTATAGCTACTGATCATAAAAAAAAAACAAATAATCTGGAAACAAACGCTCACCATCAGGTAAAATCAGAGTTGGAAGTCGGGTAACTCGACGGGCTCCATGGCAACGGGGAGCTGGACGGAGAAATGTGGTACGGCCGGGGAGGCATGGCTCATGGACGCAGGATACCTGCTCATCGATGGCATGTTCGTGGCACTGTCTGGATGCACGAGAGCCCGATTAGCGCCATCTTCTCCAAATCCATGTGATTTCATCCATGTTAGAGGGAGAGAGACTCGGATCAGAGGAGACAGAAGAGGGGATTTTTTGGTTGAGAAAAGAAGCAAGGAGATGGTGGGACGGATGAAGCTACCTGGGAGATGGGGCAGGGGCTCGGTCCGGCAGCGTCAGCGAGGCAGTTCGTGGAGGCGGTAGGAGCATCTGGCGGCGCGTCCGTGTTGACGAGGCAGGTGCGGAGTCAGTGACCTAGCGTCCGGCGGCGGGACATGGAGATTTTTTCCCCGGCAATTTGTGGAGGCGGCGGAGCGTCCGACGGCAGCACGTCCGGGTCGAGCCAGGGGCAGCGGGCGCCGAGGAAGTTTGTGCGCGGGGAGGGTGCCGGGACAGATGGGGGAGCGGCGTTGCGGTTGGCGGGTGCACGTGGTCACGAAGATGTAGATGTAGAAGCCGTAGATAGATGTAGAGAAGAGAAAAAAAAAAAGAGATATCTCAGGACTCGAACCGTCGGAGGAGAGACCCGCATAGAAGCGGGGGGAGTCGCACGGGAGCGAGAGGTGGGTGAGAAACCTAGGACAAACATTGCATGTGAGCTCTGAGATTTGATGTCGAAGTTTCGAGAGCCCTTGATTTTAATAGAGTGAAATCACTGTGTGTAATTTTTTGAGTGCACGAAGATGAGATCCCTCAATGGGGGACGTTCATGTGGGTAGACCTAGATATATTTGAAGTGTTCAATTATAGTGGAGATGATACACAAAGTTAAGTTTATGAATCTAGAATTGACATTTAGAAAGTAAAGGGATCTATTGTAGGGTCGAGATGACGGACTAGAGGGGGTGAATAGTCCTTTCTAAAATTAATCGAGTCGGCTAACCGAATCAAATGCGGAATTAAAACTAATGGTCTAGCCAAGATTACACCCCTCTAACTATAACTCACGCACCTAGCAAAGTATGCCAACTATGCTAACTAAGATGCCGAGCTAGAAAGCTCATCTAAACAAGTCTAGATTGCAAGGTCACACAAACCTAAGCAACTAGTACTCTAAGCAAATCGGGAGCTCCTACACATACTAGTAAACAAAACACAAAGCACCTAAGCTCACTAGCAATGCTCTCTAGCAATACTACACAAATCAACTAGAGAGCTCAACTTACAGCTACTCAAACTAAGCAATGTGACTAACAAGGATACTCAAGCCAATTAGCCACGCAAATGATACTTCTATGCTACACAAGCAAGAAGGTAACTAGCAAGATAAACAAATTAAACTAGATACAATAGGAACAAATAAACACTAGCACAAGTATGAGAAGGTAAATACAAGCTAGTGATTTGGAGAATGCAAACCACCAAGAAGATGTACACAAGGTTGACCTAGTGTTTTTTCTCCCGAGGTTCACTTGGTCGCCACCAAGGTAGTCCCCGTTGTGTCGACCACACACTTGGTGATTCGGCGGCTAATAGGTATCCACAAACCTATCCCAACAATTGGGGCCACAAGAATCCACTCACAAGTGAGGGTAGCTCAATGACACGCTCAACTAGAGTTGCTCTTCGTGATCTCCCGCGGGGCGAGCACAATACCCCTCACAAGCACTTCTCCAGAGCCACACACAAGCTTCTTCCATGCTTCGGCGGAGCCACGATCACCAAGTTGTCTAGGAGGTGGCAACCTCCAAGAGTAACAAGCACCATCGGTGTCGGGTACAAAGGTAAGGGGTACCCTAAACCTGTGACAAACTAACGCTCAACATAGCACCCATTTTTAAGACAGGATCCGATTAGTTGTTCAAACCGATGGAGAATGGACCCATCACACAAAGGCCTCCCTCACCGGCAACGGCAACCAGTCGTGGGCCAGCCCATTACTGGAAAAACAGACGGGCGGGGGTCGAACGAACGACCCCCCGTCTCTACCTCGACTTACGTACAGGGGTCGAACGAACGACCCCTCCGCCTCCGCCTCGACCCCGATTGACGGACAGGGGTCGAACGAACGACCCCACCGCCTCGACCCCTCGAATGACGGACAGGGGGTCGAATGAACGACCCCTGAGAAGGAAGCTCGACCGACTTACCTGCTCCCGGTATGGGTTAAAGGGGATCCAATGCGCCTAGCTGCCCCCGCCTAACACCATGGGCGCCCACTACCGCGGTCAAATCCATCAGCTCACCGCCCATGCCCTGGACCTCCGTTGACCGTGCGACTGTTGTAGCCACGTTGCAGGTACGAAATCTAGAGGCACCCCCTCGAGCCATGAACAGGGCAGCCCTCGACCGTGTCTTCAGGGATACGACAGGGTCACGCTGGCCTTAACCCCCCCTCGACCAGGGGGCTCGACTATCGTCTCCAACCACTCCGGCATGGGACCCGTCCTATCCGCCCTGTCCCGCTTCAGCTGTGGGACTCGCACCCGTCTATAGAAGGCCGACCGCACTACGCCATGACGTTCGGCAGCGTCCAGACCGCCATCACCATACTCCGAAACACCGGAAGGACGAGAAGGCCACGCCGCTACAGCGATCGACGTCCCTTCGCCGGCGTAGTGCCATGGACACGCCTCCCCTTGATCTATAAAAGGGGACGCCGGGTAGAAGAAAGGAGAGAGACACGAATATCGGCTCACACATTGGTATTCGCATTCGGACATCAGCTCTGACCTGCATACACCACACACCCGATTGCTTGATCGACCTCTCAAGCAACCAATCGACCACCTAGGGTAGCCCTGCTAGTCCTAGGCTTCAGCTCACTCTGAGCACCCCCGTGTAAATCTTCTTGTACCCCCCCTGTACGAGCACTCCGGTGCGAGATAATACAATCCATCCTCCCCCGCTGGACGTAGGGCCTTCTGTGCCCGAACCAGGATAAATCATGTGTTCTTCTTACATCACGTCTGGGAGAGGGAGCACGCAATATACAAATTTACTAGCCGGTGGTCTTGACCCCCTGGGTCATAACACCGACAGTTGGTGCGCCAGGTAGGGGGCTTTGCGTGTCGATCAACTCCGAACTACTCTCCCAGATGGATTCCACGATCCCATCACTTCCATTCGCCACCATCGTCTGGTTCGGGAGCCTAGAGTTCATGTCCACGGGCCATGGCCATGACATGATTCTACTCTCAGTTAGTGGCATGGATAGCAGCAGCTCCGGTACTCCGGGGCCAAGGAGGACCAGACGACGGTCCCACCACTCGCGCCTGCCGCCTGCGACCAGGAGGAGGCGCTAACGACGTCGCCACACTCTTCACCGCACGGATCCCGAGACACCGGATGCCGTCTCCCCGGCCTCAGCTGGTGACACAGTTCCTCCCTTCGGGAGCCTATTTGACCCATGCTCGCGGGTCGGGAGCGGGTATCTCGCTGAGCCTGACTTTGGCTCTGCCATACCGTCATCTCAGAGGGTCCCCGTGGCTTCTCCGACATACTCGGCCGCGCCACCGCACAACCTGATTCCACATGGGCTCTACAACAGCGCCAGGCTCTGTTCTGCTTTTGTAGGCACGTTACGGCTCCCCAGGGAACCTGCTACGTACGACGATCAACCTCGTCACCACCCCTCCACTGGACGAGTGCCCGGAGTCACGACGAGCCCCGACCCTAGGGTGTTAGACCTAGGGGACGGTACGGCAATGGCTAGAGGAGGAACGTTGGGGATCTTTCCCCAACTTATACCACAGCTACCCTGACTCGGACTCCCCCGACGAGGGTTACGATCCCACGCGGGAGTGCTTCCACCTCGTCGATCCGGTCGACTCCCAGGACGACATCAACGACGCCGCGGCCACGGATGAAGGAGGAGGGGGCAACGCTACCCCAGCGCGAAACGCCGACCCCCTGAGTCCTGACAAAGCCGATCCACCACAGGACGCTCAGATCGCGCGAGTCCGAGAGCTGCTCGCCAAGCTCGAGGACGAGCGTCTGCGACTCCAGCAGCTCGAGCACGCCCTCGAGTGAGATCGCAAGCGCCCACAGGGTGCGGGAGCCCGCGAGCGGGCCCGGGAAGTCCATCGACAGATCATTGAGGAGGGGTAAACGAGCGCCGCGTCTACAACCGTGCTAGCCAAAATGCCGTGGCAGCCGCAATGCTGCTTCGTGACATGCCGGCACCATCGACGCCCCAAGCGCGATGCATCAGGAATGAAATCCAGGGACTTCTCCAAACCGCGGTCGTTCAGCAGGCGAAGAGCTCGGCCTCGAGGCGCAGAGGAGCTGCTTCTGAGCGGCGGGACGTGCCCCCTCGACAAAATCGAGAGGTATCTGTCCACCAAGACAAGGCGCCCAAGGTGGAGCGGAGCGGCAACCAGTTCGAGACCGCATCCTCGACGATCGACAACCGCGAGATGCGCGATACGACATCAACGACAACAAACGACGCCGACACGGTGACGCTGAGGCTCGAGGTTATAGTGCCCATCGAGGTGGGCGCTACGACAACGACGAGGATCAACGTCGATCCCCGGAACCACCAGGGCCACGAGTCTTCAGCAAGGCAATCCGGCAAACCGCCTTGCCTGTTCATTTCCGTCCGCCCACCAGCCTGGTCAAGTACAACAGCGAAACCAAGCCGGAGCTCTGGCTCGCTGATTTTAGGCTGGCATGTCAGCTAGGAGGAGCCGACGACGACCACGTCATCATTCGGAAACTCTCGCTCTTTCTCTCCGACACCGCTCGAAGGTGGCTCGAGGAGCTCCCCCCGGACTTGATCCATGGCTGGCCTGACCTGGTCAGGATCTTTGAGGGGAACTTCAAGGGCACCTACGTGCGGCCAGGAAACTCCTGGGATCTCCGCAGCTGCAACCAGAGGCCAGGGGAAACCCTCCGTGACTTCACTCGGCGTTTCTCCAAGCAACGTACTGAGCTCACCCACATCTCCGACCACGACGTCGTCACGGCGTTCGTCGCCAGGACAACCTGCAAGGAGCTGTTGCGGGAACTGGGGAGGAACACCCCCAAGACCGCCAACGAGCTTATGGACATCGTAGCCAACTATGCGGCTAGCGAGGAAGCCGTTGGCGCGTTCTTCTATGCATCCCCGAGCAAGGGGAAGGCCAAGGCGGACGAGCCCAGGGGCTCGAATAATGGGCCCAAGAAGAACAATAACAACAACAACAACAACAACAACAAGAACCAACCAGGTCGACGCGACATCGAGCCCTACGATCTTGTCGCTGCAACAGACAAGAAGAAGCCTCGAGGTCCCCCTCTCGAGGGGGGCGTCTTCGACAAAATGCTGAAAGAGCCCTGCCCCTAACACAAGGGACCGGCCAACCACAGCCTGGAGGACTGCCGCATGCTCAAGAAGCACTTCTGCTTCCTCAGCCTCAAGAAAGACAACAAGAAGGAGGACCCGCAAGACGAGGGCGATGGCAAGAACGGGGGCTTCCCGGAGATCCTCGACTGTTTCATGATCTTCGGGGGACCCTCGACCCGACTCAGCACGCGCCAGCGCAAGAGTGAGCGTCGAGAGGTCTTCTCCGTTCGAGCTCAAGCTCCTCGATACCTCGACTGGTCACACGTGCCGAACACCTTCGACCAGGATGACCACCCCGAGCACGTCCCCAACGCAGGGGTCTACCCACTCGTCGTCGACCCGATCATACTCAATACCCGCCTTTCCAAGGTACTCATGGATGAGGGAAGCAACCTCAACATCATCTACGTCGAGACCCTTGACCTCCTGGGGATCCCAAGGACCATGCTCCTGCCCAGCGCGAGGGGGGGGTGGTTCCACGGGATCATCCCAGGAAAGAAGGCACCCCCGATTGGCCGCGTCAAGCTACCCGTCTGCTTCGGTACCCCCTCGAACTTCCGGAAGGGAGATCTGACCTTCGAGGTGGTCGCATTCCACGGTACCTACCATGCCATCATCGATCGACCGGGATACGCCAAGTTTATGGCGGTCCCGAACTACACCTACCTCAATCTAAAGATGTTGGGGCCTAAGGGAGTCATCACCGTCGACACCTCCTACGAGCACGCTTACGACTGCGATGTCGAGTGCGTGGAGAACGCCGAGGCGGTCGAGGAGTCAGCCATCCTCGCGGCCCTCGACGACTTCTCCAAGGAGATCCCCGACCCCAAGTGACACGCCGGCAACTTCAAGCCTACGGAGGACACCAAGACCATCCCGCTCGACCTCGGCCACGCGGATGGGAAGGCGCTGACGATCGGCGCCACCCTCGAGCCCAAATAGGAAGTCGTGCTCGTCAACTTTCTCCGCGCGAACGCTGACGTGTTTGCCTGGAGTCCCTCGGATATGCCGGGCATTCCGAGGGAGGTCGCCAAGCACTCCTTGGACATCCCGGCCGTATCCAAACCGGTGAAGCAACGGCTACGCCGCTTCGACGAGGAGAAGCGCAGAATCATTGAGGAGGAGGTCGACAAGCTCAAGAAGGCCGGATTCATCAAGGAGGTACATCATCCCGAGTGGTTAGCAAATCCCGTACTTGTCAAGAAAAAGAATGGAAAGGATAGGATGTGCGTAGACTACACTAGTTTAAATAAAGCATGTCCCAAGGTTCCTTTTCCATTACCACGTATTGATCAAATAGTAGATTCCACTGCGGGATGTGAAACTCTCTACTTCCTTGATGCGTATTCTGGCTATCACCAAATAAAGATGAAGGAGTCCGATCAGCTCGCGACTTCCTTCATCACCCCCTTTGGCATGTTTTGCTACCTCACTATGCCCTTTGGTTTGCGAAACGCCGGGGCCACATATCAAAGATGCATGCTCCATGTCTTTGGAAAACATATAGGGCCAACCGTCGAGGCCTACGTCGATGACATCACGGTCAAATCCAAGAAAGTCGAGAACCTAGTCGGGGACCTCGAGATCGTGTTTGGGTGCCTCAGGGCAAATCACATAAAGCTGAACCCAGAGAAGTGTGTCTTCGGGGTCCCTCGAGGCATGCTCCTAGGGTACATAGTTTCCCAACGCGGGATCAAGGCCAACCCAAAAAAGGTAACCGCAATCACCAGGATGGGCCCGATCAAGGACCTTAAGGGCGTACAAAGGGTCACAGGGTGCCTCGCTGCCCTCAGCCGGTTCATCTCACGGCTCGGGGAAAAAGCCCTCCCCCTTTATCGCCTCCTTAAGAAAACAAAACACTTCACATGGACCGTCGAGGCCGAGGAAGCGCTCTCCAAACTCAAAGTCTTGCTCACCTCGCCACCTATCTTGGTGCCTCCGAGCCCAGCCGAGCCCCTCTTGCTCTATGTCGTAGCAACTACCCAGGTAGTCAACGCTGCCGTAGTGGTCGAGAGGGCGGAAGAGGGACATGTCCTGCCGGTTCAGAGGCCTGTCTACTTCGTGAGCGAGGTACTTTCTGAGATTAAGACGAGATACCCCCACATCCAGAAGCTATTGTATGCCATCATCCTCACTCGGCGCAAGCTCCAGCACTATTTCCTGGGCCACCCGGTTACTGTGGTCTCATCTTTCCCCCTCGGGGAGATAATCCAGAACCGGGAGGCGTCTGGAAGAATCGCCATTTGGTCGGTCGAGCTCATGGGGGAATCTCTCTCCTACGCCCCTCGGAAGGCCATCAAGTCTCAGGTATTGGCAGACTTCATTGCAGAATGGACCGACACCCAGCTACCCCCGGCGAAAGTTTAGACCGAACTCTGGACCATGTACTTCGACGGATCATTGATGAAGACGGGGGCAGGCGCTGGATTGCTGTTCATATCACCCTCAGGGGTCCACATGCGCTACGTCATCCGCCTCCACTTCCCCGCCTCCAACAACATAGCTGAGTACGAGGCCCTCGTCAACGGTGTGCGCATCGCCATCGAGCTCGGGGTACGACGCCTCAACGTTCGGGGGGACTCGCAGTTGGTAATCGACCAAGTGATGAAAGATTCGAGCTACCACGACCCCAAGATGGAAGCCTACTGCAAGGAGGTCCGAAGGCTCGAGGACAAATTCTACGGCCTCGAGCTCAACCACATCGCCCGCCGGTACAACGAAGCTGCTGAAGAGCTGGCCAAAATTGCGTCCACTCGAGGTACAGTCCCTCCCGACGTCTTTTCGAGGGACCTTCACAAGCCGTCCGCCGACCTAGGCTCGGGGGCTCCCACCCTCAAGCAAGGGTTCAATCCACCCCCCTCGACCGATCCCCCCTCGAACGGGGAAGCAGTCATGGAGATCGACGGAACGGCCGCAACACCAACCCCCTCGACGGACTGGCGCACACCCTACCTCGAGTATCTAATACGGGGCGAGCTCCCAGAAGACCGCACCGAAGCCCGACACGCCAAAACCTACGTCTTGTATGGGGATGGCCGCGAGCTGTATCGACGCAGCCCTACCGGTATACTTCAGCGTTGCCTCACCCTCGAGGAGGGGGGCACTACTGAAGGACCTACACTCGGGGGCTTGCGACCACCACGTGGCGCCAAGAACGCTGGTAGGAATCGCCTTTCGACAAGGCTTCTACTGGCCGACAGCCGTCACCGACGCTACCAAACTTATTTGGTCTTGCAAGGGATGCCAATTCTACGCCAGGCAGACTCACCTGCCTGCGCAAGCTCTTCAGATGATACCCATAGCTTGGCCATTTGCAGTATGGGAGCTCGACATGGTCGGGCCCCTGAAGAAAACAAAAGGTGGTCACACCCACCTCCTCGTGGCCGTAGACAAGTTCTCGAAATGGATCGAGGTTCGACCCATCGCCAACATTCAATCTCGACAAGCCGTGCTATTCTTCACCGACATCATCCACCGCTTCGAGGTCCCCAACGTCATCATCACCGACAATGGCACGCAGTTCACCGGCCAAAAGTTCCTGGACTTCTGTGACCAGCACCACATCAGGGTGAACTGGTCTGCAGTCGCCCACCCTTGAACTAACGGCTAGGTCGAGCGCGCCAATGGTATGGTTTTGCAGGGCCTCAAGCCAAGGATCTTCGACCGGCTAAACAAACACGGCAAGAGATGGGTCGATGAGCTGCCCTCTGTGCTATGGAGTCTATGAACGACACCAAGTCGAGCCACGGGGTTCTCCCCGTTCTTCTTAGTCTATGGGTCCGAGGCCGTCCTCCCCACTGACCTCGAGTACGGGTCCCCTCGACTTAAGGCCTATAGCGAGCAGGCCAATGCAGCAGCCCGAGAGGACTCCCTCGACCAGCTCGAGGAAGCCCGAGACGTGGCCCTCTTCAAGTCGGCAAAGAACCAACAAACGCTGCGGCGCTACCACGACAAACACGTACGCAAAAGGGACCTCGACGTCGGCGACCTTGTGCTGCGCCGCCGACAAAGCAACAAGGGACGTCACAAGCTAACGCCACCTTGGGAAGGACCCTTCATTGTGGCAGAGGTGCTAAAGCCGGGGACTTACAAGCTGAAGAACGACAAGGGCGAGATCCTCACCAACGCATGGAACATCGAACAACTACGTCGCTTCTACCCCTAAGGCCTCGAGGCCTCGTACATTTTCCGCATTATGTACATTTATCGCATTATGAATGAATAAAATGTTCTCGAAATACATTTCACATTCCTTCATAACTCTAAGGTAGCCTCGACTCTGCTCCGGCAAAGTCAATCCCCCTCAGGGGCTGACAGGGGGGACCCATTCCTAAGCTGTCTAAAAAACCCAAACGTTTTTTCGAAACTCGGCCTTCTCTTTCCACATTTGCCCCGAGTACGCTTCACGGCTGAGTAAAAACGCCTCGAACTCCCTAAGGGTCGAGGGCTGTCGAGCCGGGGACTCTCCTACGCCTCAGGGCTACGGTACCCCCACTCGCTCCCCCCCTCCAGGGATACGAGCGTGCGTCGAATACTTAGCCCACAAGCAACGACTCAGGCAGAGAGAAATAGAGACAGCTCGAGAAATAAAAACACCCAGATGCATCTCGAATAAAATGCATTAAAGTTAAGAAGCCCCCAGGGGCTCGACATCGTATTGTCACAAAAGCTAATCTACTACATGGACCTTCTTGTCCAGATTCGGCACGCAGGCCTCGACTACTCGTCGCCATCTCCATTCGCCGAAGGGAGCACTTCAGGCTCGAAGAGCTTCGCCAGCTCACCTCAGGGCACCACTGCGGCCTCGATCAGCTCGTGGCATCTTGCTACGTTAGCCTCATCGGTCAGCCTCGGGTCGACGACGAAGCCGTTGGCGACGACGTTGAGGTCGTAGATGTAGCCTGAGCGGACGACCGCGAGCGCCCACTTCCCGCCAACGTGCAGAGCAGCATGGACTTGCTCCGTCACCTCTCGGGTCATGGAGTAGAAGCGGCGCAGGAGGGAGTCTCCTCGCGCGTCGCCTTCGACCGCCGGCTCCGCCTCGACCCCCATGTCATCGCAGAAGGCGGAGATGGTGCCCTCGAGCCTTTCGTTCAGGCCCGTCTCCGCCCCAAGGAGGTTCTGAAGACTAGTCAGATCCTCGTGGGCTCGAGCCTTGTCCCCTTCAAGTTTTGCTGGAACAAATAGAGGACTCCGTCAAAACCAAAAAAGCAGAGGAAGGGTCGAAAACAGGCAAGCTTAATAAAAAACCCACCTTTGGTGTGTGCTTCCAGGGCGACGTAGTCCTGCTCGGCCCTACGAAGTTGGTGGTGGACATCGACGAGCTCTACAGCCTGGTCGCTGTTTTCAGCCCGGAGGTCCTCGATGATCTTGCCCGTACCATCGAGGGCCCTCTTCTGGTTAGCCACCACCTCCCCCAGAGCGACGCGGTCGCGGGAGACTGCGTCAAAATCCGCCTGGAGCTCCTGGACCCACCACTCGAGGGAGGTGCGGTCGGCAGCCTCCTGCTTCAGGTCCTCCTCAAGCTGCCGGACACGCTCCGCCGCTCAAGCCAGTTCCTCCCTCAGCTGGGTGGACTCCTCCTCCGCCTTACGCCGGGCCTCCTAGGCAGCGTCCCGTTGCTGCCCGACCTCGGTGACCTTCTTGAAGGCAGCCTCGGCCCTTGACTGTGCCCGGGAGGCCTCCTCCTGAGCGGCCTTGGCTGCCTCCTGCGCGGTGGCCGCCTCGACCTTCGCCTGGGTGGCCTCGGCCTCCGCCTTATCCAGCGAGGCGCGGAGGATCGGGAGCTGGCTCCACTGCTCCTGTGCCCGGAGGATGAACTGGGACTTGTCGTACGACCTCGCCCTCAGCATCTACCAGGGATAGAAAGGAAAGTCATCAGAAAAGAGCAGCAAAATAACCAAGATAAGTCGAAAGGGAAAGGACGAAACTTACTTCCATCCCCTGGAACAAATCCGCGGAAGCGACCTCCGCCGACACGCGTACCACATGGGCAAGCCATGCCCGGAACTACTCCAGTTGCTCCCACTCCCCGAGCTCAGCTTGGTCATCGAGCTTGAGGAGGGTGTGATCTGGGTCTTGGGGGTCGGCCAGCTCGAGGGGCTCCTACCCCCAGAACTTGTTGCGGCGGTCGACCCTCTCCTTGACCTCCCGCATGAGGCCCTGGCGCATCTCGAGGTCACCCCCGTGGAGCCTCACCCGCTCCGCTAAAGTGGGGAAGGGGGCCGCCCCCTCGAGTCGGGCGCTCCTGGCATCAGAGCCATCTTGCGGGGCCACCGCCGGCCCCTCCTGATCGTCACCTGCGTGGTGAAGAAAACACGCGTTAGGACCCAATGTCACAGACTCGCTGCGGTCCCCTCCCTCCACGCCGACTAAGTTGGAGGGCGGATCACCTCGAGAAGACGACTGCCCGACCTCAACAACAGGCCGAGCAGCCGCCTCGGACATTGTCACGTCCACCGCGCTGCTTCCTTGCAGCGCCATGACAGCCCCCTCCGGCTCCGACCGGGGGGCGTTATCTCCGTCATCTCCGCCATCTCTGCCACGGGCATCGCCTCGAGCTCCTCGGACCGTCCTCCCTCCTGGGCAGGCTCGGGCAGCGGCTCCAAGGCCCCCTCGACGAGGGTCTCCGCCGATGATGGCACCTCCGGCGCGGCAGCAACCGCACCCTCGTGCTCGCGCTGCAGACGCGCCTCCCACGACACGAGGTTCTCGGGCCACCGCCTCGGCGCCGGGCGCTCCGGTGTCTCTCCCTCGCCGGCGGAGGTCAAGTCGACCACCTCCACCTCTACGACAGCTGGGGGCTCGACCCCCTCAGCCACAACCATCATCGACGCCGGCTTCACGCCTTCCGAGGCTGCGGGCGTGCCCCCCTCCGACGGGATGGTGAGCACGGCCTCGACCGCCACTCCGGCGGACCCCGCCGACTCGACAGGTCGACCCGCCTCTTCCCCCGCTCGAGTCAGCTCCGCGACGGCCTGCGCCTGCCCGCGCGCTATCGCCTCCCGCGCCTTGGCCGCCCACGCCGCACCTGGGGCGGGGGTCGAAGGGGACGAGGTGGCAGGACTGGCTCCGTCTTCAGCCTCTTGGCCGGGGTGAAGGTCGCGTCCTCCGACAAGCGCTTCGCCCTGAAAAAGAAACTCATACGCGACGATAAGCACAAGTCATAACCAACAAAAAATACTCAGGATCGACAGGGAAGCAACTTACCCCAGGGGAGTCATAGGGGTCCGACCAATGGACCTCGAGCCACTCGGGGGCTTCTACGAGGCACGACGGGGGCCACCCCTCCCGCCAGCGCTGGACGCGGCAGGGGTCGAGGCCGCCCCCGGCGCCGCCTCCTTGGCAGGGGCCAACAGCGTCCTCGCCGCCACCGCCCTGGTCTCCTCCTGGGTCGACGGGCTTGATGCCCGTACGCTCGACCGAGTGGGCGCCGGGGGCATGCTCGACCGACCCCTCGACGGGGACCACGACGAACGGCCACGCGTCCGCCACGACGCTTCACCTTGAAGAGCCGCGGGGCACTCACCCCGCGACTCAACTCCAACGGTTGGGGTCGACCTTGACGTCGACCTCTCTCCACCTCCAATACTAGCGGCCGCCCCCTGACGCCTAGGCACCGCTCTTTCTTCCTCGAGCCCTCGCTACGGCTCGGCCTCCTCCTCCTCCTGCTCCGGCTCCTCTTCTTGCATAAGAGCAATCTCCATCAGGATCAGCGTAACGGTCACAACCCTGCGCCACAAAGCCATATCGCCAACAACCTCGTCGTCGCTCGACCCCTCATCCTCATCCTCCTCCGAGGGGGACTCCTCCTCGGGAAGGCTGGCACGCCTCTGTCGTGCCCGGCGTTGTTCGCGCTCCTGCTTCTCTCGGGCCTTTTTGCCCTTCTCCCTCTTGGCCTTGTCTTTGGACTTCTTATCCTGCTCGACCTACAAGCGTCTCGCCTGGGAATCGTTCCGCTCCTCCTTCACCGGCGGCAGCGACTCCCAGTAAAAGACGTTCCCCTGAGGAACGCGAGGCGTGGTTAGAACGTAGGCAAAGGAGACGAACAAGACAGGCAAGAGGGCACTGACAAAGAAAAGAGGTGTCGTACCAGCTGGACGTGGCCCTGGTCTGGCATCATGGGGACGCCGGCGACGCCCCCCACCTCGAACGCGTCGGCGAAGGAAGCGTGTACTCGGCGGACCACCCTTTCGAGGGACAGCTCGTCCTCCACGAGGCGGCACCCCATGAGATCCACCCCCGGGCGCATCTCATCGAGGCGTCGCGGGCGAGCCATCAGCGTCACAACTCGCCGCTGGTGGAAGGCCGACACCACGATCGCCGTCGTAAGTCCCGCCTTCTTTAGACTGGAGACCACGCCAAGCAGATGGTCGAGGCGCTTCTGCTTCTTCTGCTCAACGCCGTACCTCCAGTGGTCGAGCCTCAAGTCGATCGTCCTCCCGGTGTAGGCGGGGAACAGACTGTTGTCGTTCCTCAGGTAGAACCACCCGGAGTGCCATCCGGAGTGGCTCGACGTGAGCTTCGCTGGGATCTAGCTGTCCGCCCTCTTGAGGGAGATGCTGCAGCAGCCTGCCCTGACCATCCTGCGGCTGCCGCTCCCGGCCGAGGCATGGAACAGGCTCGCCTTGAACAGATGGAGCCACAGCTCCCAATGTGGCTCCATCCCTAGGTAACCTTCGCACACGGCAGTGAATACCACCGCGTGGCAGATGCCGTTGGGGGAGAGGTGTTGGAGCTCCACGCCGTAGTGGTGGAGGATCCCGCGCAGAAGACGGTTGGGGGGATCCCAGCCCCGCCCGGTGGAAAGCTTCAAAGCTAACCACGTAACCCTCTGGCGGGTTGGGCTCAGCGTCCTCCCTCGACGGCACTATCCACTCCGGTCGGTCCACGGAGGTGATGGGTCAGAGAAGGCCGCTCTCCACTAAGTCTCCCAGTCGCGCCACGGTCGCCGACGACGGAAGCCAGGCATCAGGGCCGCGCAAGCTGTAGGTGGCCATGGGAACAGGAAAGCGGACGCACTCGGATGCGGGGGTGGAAGGTATGTTGCCGATCTCTCCTCTCCCTGCTCTCGCACACACAGAGATCCAGCTCGGTGGGCGACGAAGGCAACGGCGAGAGGAAGAAGACAGGGAAGGCAATGGCGAGCGTGCGGAAGCCAGACCCCCACCCCCAGTATTTATAACCGGAAGCCCAACGGGCGGACCCGACGAAAAGGCAAGTAAGTCTCTGCATTTAATGTGCTCACCTACCGCCTCCTCGTATTCCGCATGCCTCGCTGCACCCGTCGCGTCATCGGGCTCCGCGCCGCACGCCTCGCCGCACCCTATGCCTGCAACGGCCGCAGTCGAACAAACATCTCCTAAAAAGGCGTGCCTGCGGCAGACAACGTGCAACAGTGGGCGTTATCTTCGGAGGTAAGCAACGGACATCGACCCGTCCGTCAAAATCTTGAGGGGACGAAGGTTGGCCCTCGAACAGGGTTCGACAGCCGCCCTCGAGTACCTGAGGTCTGAGAGGACCCAGGGTTATGGACTCCGGTCCACCCCCAAACCTCGAGGGGACGAGGGCTGGCCCTCGAACAGGGTTCGACAGCCGCCCTCGAGTACCTGAGGTCTGAGAGGACCCAGGGTTATGGACTCCGGTCCAACCCCAAACCTTGAGGGGACAAGGGCTGGCCCTCGAACAGGGTTCAACAGCCGCCCTCGAGTACCTGAGGTCAGGGAGAACCCAGGGTTACGGACTCTGATCCACCCCCAAATCTCGAGGGGGCGAAGGCTGGCCCCACGAACGAGGTTCATAGCCGCCCTCGATTATGCGAGTCAGGGATGACCCAGGGGGGCCGGCGCGAGCCCCTAGCTCGAGAACAAACTCTCGAGGCCCCCCGGGACATATCCAAGGCATAACCACGGAATACCCAAGGATCCCTTCGACGGGAGGCATCAGGCCACCGACTCTCATCGAACAGAGTTGGCACCTAGGTAATCCACGCGGTGTTGCTTGAATGAGAACGCCTCAGGGCTTCTATCGACCCCGTCGAAGGGGGCACGAGTTCTCACATGGATTTCATTTGAATTTATACCCGTTACTAGCTCGCAGAGGACTTCGAGGTTCGTCCTTACGAAGGCTCACAAAGGACTTCGGGGCTCGTCCTAACGAGGATAGCACGATGCTCTTCGCCCCACAATCCGAGTGCAAGGATCCGTGGGAAGGACGCTAGGAGGTAGTGAAAGCCCAGCTACACGAGGCTCGAGGGCTAGACTACGCACGGCACCCCTCGACGAAAGAGGGTCGAAAACACTTGTAGCCTGGCAGACAGAGTTGACCCCTCGATAAGGCACTATGACTCCAGTTTAACACTCGAGGGAGCGAAGGCTGGCCCTCGGAAGGGTTTCAACAGCCGCCCTCGAGCACCCCCTTTTTTCAGGAAGTGGAACTCTCGTGGCCTGGCGAACATAATCGACTGCTCGATAGGGCACCACGACTCCAGGTAATCCTAACTCCTCTCGATAGAACACACATCAAAGCCCCCAGAGGAGTTCTTAATCACTCCTCTGGGGCCTCGGGGGATACCCCCGCGGGGTGCGCTCGCGCGCACCCCGCGGAGAATCAGACATCGTACTAACCCTGCAGATCATCAGCAAAAACCTCTATGCGGATTTTCCTTATCCGTATAAAGGCTCCGAGGCTACTGTCGGGTACAAAGGTAAGGGGTACCCTAAACCTGTGACAAACTAACGCTCAACATAGCAACCATTTTTAAGACAGGATCCGATTAGCTGTTCAAACCGATGGAGAATGGACCCATCACACAAAGGCCTTCCTCACCGGCAACGGCAACCAGTCGTGGGCCGGCCCATTACTGGAAAAACAGACGGGCGGGGGTCGAACGAACGACCCCCTGCGTCTACCTCGACTTACGTATAGGGGTCGAACGAACGACCCCTCCGCCTCCGCCTCGACCTCGATTGACGGACAGGGGTCGAACGAACGACCCCACCGCCTCGACCCCTCGAATGACGGACAGGGGGTCGAACGAACGACCCCTGAGAAGGAAGCTCGACCGACTTACCTGCTCCCGGTATGGGTTAAAGGGAATCCATTGCACCTACCTGCCCCCGCCTAATGCCATGGGCGCCCACTACCGCGGTCAAATCCATCAGCTCACCGCCCATGCCCTGGACCTCCGTTGACCGTGCGACCGCTGTAGCCACGTTGCAGGTACGAAATCCAGAGGCACCCCCTCGAGCCATGAACAGGGCAGCCCTCGACCGTGTCTTCAGGGATACGATAGGGTCACGCTGGCCTCCACCCCCCCCTCGACCAGGGGGCTCGACCATCGTCTCCAACCACTCCGGCATGGGACCCGTCCTATCCGCCCTGTCCCGCTTCAGCTGCGGGACTCGCACCCGTCTACAGAAGGCCGACCGCACTGCGCCATGACGTTCGGCAGCGTCCAGACCGCCATCACCATACTCCGAAACACCGGAAGGACGGGAAGGCCACACCGCTACAGCGATCGATGTCCCTTCGCCGGCGTGGCACCACGAACACGCCTCCCATGCCGCTATAGTTTAGGACCCTGTACTCCCGCACCTCCCCTTGATCTATAAAAGGGGACACCGGGGTCGAATAAAGGAGAGAGACACGGATATAGGCTCACACATAGGTATTCGCATTTGGACATCAGCTCTGACCTGCATACACCACACACCCGATTGCTTGATCGACCTCTCAAGCAACCAATCGACCACCTAGGGTAGCCCTGCTAGTCCTAGGCTTCAGCTCACTCTGAGCACCCCCGTGTAAATCTGCTTGTACCCCCCCTATACGAGCACTCCAGTGCGAGATAATACAATCCATCCTCTCCCGCTGGACATAGGGCCTTCTGTGACCAAACCAGGATAAATCCTGTGTTCTTCTTGCATCACATCTGGGAGAGGGAGCACGCAATATACAAATTTACTAGCCGGTGGTCTTGACCCCCTGGGTCATAACACCGACAACCGGCTTGCAACACGATCACCTAGTCCCACTCGATGCAAACTCGCAATGCAACGCACTAGAAATCACTCTCTCACACAATCGGATGATCACTATCAAGCGTATATGAGTTAGAGGGCTCCGAAACACACAAACACAAGCCACAAAGGCCCAAGGGTGCTCAGCTACCGGCCAAGGGCAGCCACCAAGCATATATAGAGAGAGGGAAAGAAACTAGCCGTTTTCCCAACTTTGTGCACGTCCGAACGCTACCACCACGTTGGGTCCGGACCATTGCTCATGCGTCCGGACCTTCTAAACATTTGAATAGAGCCGTTGGCGCGCTTTAGCACACAGAAAAATACCTCAGGACACTATGAACAGTGCAGCTCCGGAACAACTTTATGCAGTAAGCTTCCCGAGAGCAGATTTTACTACGGACGCCATCCGGACCAAGACCTCCGGATGCTAGTTAGCGTCGGACCTCACCGAGTATTCCCGAGAGCATTTTTGGAGCTCCGGACGCTACGGTCCGGACCATTTCCCACGCGTCCGGACTTTTAGAGACGCAAAATATGCAATACACGACACTAGGTCCGGACAACAACAGTGCTTGGTCCGGACTATTGTTTCTTCACGTTCGGACCTGTGCAGTCCGCACTAAAACGTCCATATCTCTTAGCTCTGAACTCCGATTTCGATGATCTTGGACTTTTTGGAAAGCTAACTCAGAGGGCTACACATCCCTTATATTCATTTGATCCATATCTCAATGAATCAAAGCAGTATTTCATTCCAAGAGCCACTCTAGTGTTAGGAGCATACCGAAAAACATTTTTCTCTTCTCCAAGTTGATTCAATTCAACTCCAACACCTTCTCCCTTGTAAATGTGCCACCACCAAGAGTACATCACCATGTTCATGTGTGTTAGCATTTTCATAATCATTTTCAAAGAATTTTCACTTGCTCTTACCACGCCACTCGATCCTAATGCAACGCAATGTTAGATCGCTCATGTGACACTAGATGACCGATATGCAAACAAGTTTGCCCCTCTTGATAGTACGGCGATCTATCCTAAACCTGGTCATATACTTCTCTACACACCTATGACCGGTGAAATGAAATACCCTACAAGTTATACCTTTGTCTTGCGCATTCCATTCCATCTCCTCCAATGTTGATGCAACACATGCACCAACATATCACCAAATGATATGATCCACTTCATATCATCACATGACCGTGTTGGTTTATCGACCTTGACCTCACTTGCTCTTCACCGTTGCATCGGTCCATCGGCGCCAAGCATCACTCACTTACCCTTCACACTTGCAACCGGTCCATCAAGCCAAGCCTCATCTTGATCTTCTCCACCTTGGTGACATGACTCCATGTCATGTCTCATGTGCAATAAGCTCCTTCATCACACAATCACATGTGAACTAATCTCCTGTGTATATATCAATCAAACACATATTAGTTCACCTAAGTTGTCACTCAATTATCAAAATCACACAAGGACCTTTCAATCTCCCCCTTTTTGGTGATTGATGACAACTCTACAAAGATATTGAAATTAAGATCTTTTTAGACATTATGCCATTTGTCCATCATTTAAGCTCTATGGTATGATTTGGATAAATGCCACAATATCTGACTTGGTAGTGATAGTTCCCCCTATATGTGTGCTCAAGTTGATTTGTTTTAAGCTTAGCACAAATACATGAATAGACATTATGGGAGTGCTAGCACTACTAAGTGATGCTAAGGGATATAGGATAAACCTTTGAAGATACCCATTGTAGTTGCACTTTGAAGTTCATCCTTAGCACCATGGTAGCTAGATTCCACAAAAACACTAGAAACCCCATGAGATCAACATTATAAACACGGTTCTAGATACCAATTGAAGGAACAAGAATCTAGCTTACCAACCTATGCATGCTAGTTTATCAAATCATCATTCAAATCCTATAACTAGCATACACCATACAAGCATGCATATAAAGATAAGACTTATGCAATATGCAAGGCAAGCACATGAATATGCACATATCAAATGCAATCAATCAAGTTCATGAGCTTGCTCCCCCTACTTGTGTGCATCACTTAGTTCAACACTTTGATCCTTTCAATCTTGTTCCCTTATGTTCATGTCCATGTATCTTCCTCTTAGTGCATGTCCAACATATCTTTGCACTAATCTCTCCCCCTTTGTCATCAATTTCCATAAAAGGTATACTTCTTTATTGATACAAAGGTTGCACTAGGGTAGATGGTTGATACTTGTATCTTTTCATTTTGATGGACACCAACATATATTTATTGGAATGACTCTTCATGTAAGATCATTGACCATTATACCATTGAGTAGGGCAACTCCCCTTTGGTTAATGCAATTGTCATCCAAAAAAGATTTGCAAGTAAGAGAACTATGATTTGATCACTTAAGGCTGAGGATCACTTGTATACTTGTAGGATATCACTAGTGAGATACCACATGAAGGATATTTCTTAAATCAACTAGTTGTGGAATATCATATGTATGCTAGAACTAGACATATTTTGCAAGTACCAATATGAAAGTTGATACTATTTGAAAGATAGCATAAGTTTAGATACCATTTGAAAGTTAGATCTTGATATCCATTTGCATTGTTGTCTTATGCTTGAACTAGATTTATCTTCATGAACTTCTATTGTTGACTTGAACTAGAATGATTTGCATAAGCTTTCAAGTCCGGTGAAGAATCATGGCCCTAATGGTTTCAGTGATTAATGACAAGTAAAATATTATTATGGCTAATGTGTGTTTTGCAAAGGCTATGCGTAGCTTAGCCATAGTGATCAAAGAGAATGGGCATCAATGGTTATCACTTAGCCCCAAGATGGATATCATTTCGGATTTCAAAGAGACATGATGAAGACCCTAGAGTGATAGGTCTAAGCGCCATAAGGGGATGAAATGCACTTAGTATAGATAGAGCTTTATTTGATCTTTGACCGTACTATCAAGAGGGGTTGAGACCAGTAGCTTGACTTAGGAGAGCTTCATGACTTAGGTGTGTTTCACACTTGACTTCCTTAGCTCTAAGCAAGCCTATGGTGACCGTAAGATAGCCTAGAACAACTTCCATGTTCATCGCGACGAAAACCGAAGTTGAGAGAGAAGTTTTCAGGGCGTCGGACGTTGAGGCCGAGGGCGCCAAACGCTGGCGCCGGACGCAGACGTAAGCACCCTGGAGCGTCCGTCGCTCATGCAGAGAGCTCCAGAAACGCTGGTTTTGCGATGGATGCGTCCGTCGACCAGGCGTCAGACACTAGCGAGCGTCCGAGAATATTTTCCCAGAAACCCGAGAGCAGCCAGTTGGCGCCGGACGCTGAGATGCAGCGTCCGTCGCCAAGCGACGGAGCGTCCATCGCCTATTGATGTGAACAGAAACAAGCCAGTTGGGCTAGCGATGGAGCGTCCATCGCCAACTTAAAATGTCTGTTTCTCAGCCCGAGGGCTCAGTGTGTGGGGAGTATTTATACTCCACCCCTTGCCTTCCCACCTTGCCTTTGCTCATTTCAGTTGCTGAGTTCTTTGAGAAGGTTGGGAAGAGAGCAAGAGCCCTAGAGAGAGAGTGATTTGCAAATTCATCCATCCATCTTCTCTCCCTAGTTCATCTAAGAGATCAAGTGTGCATCCACTCTAGTTGTGAGGCTTGATTGAGTCAAGTGAAGATCAAGGCTTGTTACTCTTAGTGATCGACATCACCTAGACGGTCCGGTGGTGCTTGGAGGAAGGTGATCGCCGGGAGGATTGTCGGCAGCCCTTCTTCATCGACTTGTGATCGGTTGTGGGCGGTTCACCGAGTCGAAGTGGCGAAGAAGCAGCCCGTAGAGAGCACTCATCCCTTGCGCGGGATTGAGGGGGAGCAATACCTTGCGAGGTGCTCCAACGAGGACTAGGGGGAGTGTCGAATCCTCGATACCTCGGCAAAACGTCGCCGTGTCAAGAATATCTTTCCCTAGCTCTTTCATAACTCATTACATTCCGCACTTGTTCTTCAATTCATACTATAATTGTGTAGGGTGTTTTTACTTTCCTTGCCTTGCTACCGCTTTCATAGTCTAAGGCACACAATCGTTAGGCAAGCCCAATTCACCCACCCCCTCTTGGGCATCTTGATCCTTTCATCCGGTTTAAACCCTCTCTAAGCTTCCTCACACGGATTAGAGGTTGTATTTGTTACTTGATTGCAATACAAAATAGACCAAGTACTTGGGTTTACTAGCTCATGAACAAACTCATATACTACCACTAGATTCAAACAATCAATCAAGCAATAGTGGTAGGCCATAAGCATAAAATTCATTTGATTTTCAATGAATGAACACTATATATGACTATATGCACTAAACATTTCCTAAGCAATAGATGTATGCATATGTCAAACAATTTCACCTTTGCTATGTTGGAGTAGAGGATAGTCAAATTGATTTCATCTCCAATTAGCAATGTGAAGTCCAATTAAGAGCTTGGTGAAGACCAATGAATACCAATTTGAATTCCATTCTTCACCCATATGAATTGAGAACCACTAATGATCAAGTGCACTTTCTTAGTGTAGTTGACTTGCTTCTTCTTTGATCTTTGCTTTCATGAGAGAATACCAAATGATGTACCACTTGTAAATCATGATACCATTTTGAATGTAAGTTCATGACTCTCTCTTTTGGGTGTTGCTTGCTTTCTTTTGATCAATCCTATTGATAACTTCAACTAAGCATCTCCAAATGATCCCTAGATCACCACTTCCATGTTAGCCTTCCAAGCACCACACTTGGTTTACCTACACAAAGCGGAAAGCCCCTACAAAAGGGAGAAATGACCTCTCTCCAAGAACCATCCTTGACACTCACTTGAAATAGCTTTGTTTGATTGACTCAAATGTTGAACTCCTTTTGATGAATGATTATGAATCCACTATGAGCTCAACTTTATTTTGTTAAAGTCCTTTTCTTTCTATCCATTGATCATCACTAGAACTTAAACTTCATCTTCATCTTGAGTTTGATCTTGATCTTCAACTTGAGTACTAAATATGTGCCAAATATACTCCACAATCAGATGGCCTTGTACTCATTGCTTGCCATGCCTCTAGCTTGAACAAAAATCAATCATAGGTGCCTCAATCACTTATAAACATGATTCCAACTTGAGAACCTTTCAACCTAAGTGACTCTTGATCAATCCAATAATTGTCACTTTTCTGGCAGATTCTGTACTCTTCAAAGAATATATCATAACTCCCAAAGTACATATCCAATGATCATGAAATTTTTTGGAAATGTGATTAACTAAGTCATATAGTAGCCATTAAAATTTGAGCTTCATTGGACTTCTAGATTGCTACCAGATTTCACATCTTCCCACCTAGGTACATGCTGAAAACTGTTGCACATGTGTTGACGAGATCCACTCCAAAACCGAAGTATTCCTTATCCAATACTCATGAAATTTAGAGCCTGCATACCAAATTTCAAGCCAATACAAATAGATTTGATCTCTCAATCATGACTATGATCACAGCTAGCTCAGATTTTGAATAATGACAAATATTGACACATTGAGCTATACTTCTTCAAATTGTACCAAACTTGATATCAACTTGTTTGAACACTTTCACAAGACATATATCTATTCAATCCACTTAATAACAGTAGTCTCGTGATCATATCCATTCAAATCAACACAACCTTGATCACTAATCATTTAATCCATTCAAACATCTCATAGCATGCAACTAGTGCATACATATATATCCAATTCAATCAACTCATATGCACTATGTGTATATCCAATTCAAATATCTTATACACACCAAAATGAACTTGATCAACAAGAAATATACCTTAGTAGATCATGATCAATCCATTAGCAAGTTTCATCTTGAATATTTGCAAGCCTTCAACTAAACCAATAAAACCACCACAACTTGATTATGCACTTGTATGTTGTAGCACTTGAACTTCATTATTTTGACTTGGCATTAGGATGAGAATAGCACTAAGCTTCATTACTTGACTCAATCATATGATGAACTATATGCAATTAATTTAATCAAGTCTCCAATACCAATGGTACCTACAAATCATCATCCACTAGTTGATGGTACCCAAACTAGTTTGGGTCCTCTCAAGTTAGGTGCAACATACTTGGGCAATGCCTTAGTATGAATAGCGGGATGTTTTGCAATAGCAACCATAGAGGTACCACTACCATCCTTTCTAAGCATATGCTCATCATCAATTCAAATAGGCTTAGAAGTCATAGCTAGGGGACATGAATTAGCCATGTGTCCCCTTTCCCGACATGAGTAGCAAACTCTCTTGAATTGAGCCTTTTCTTCCTTGCTTAAATGCTGCTTCTCATTGCCTTGCCTCTTCTCTTTTGCTTGAATCTTCATCTCAAGCTTGGTAGGACACTTCGAGGCAAAGTGTCCCATGTCATCACACTTGTAGCACTTGATGTGAGCCAAATCTCTCTTCTCTTAATTCTTGCTTATCATCATCTTGTTGGCATCATGAATATGAGTTGAATGCCTTGCTTTTGCTTTGCCACCTCTTCTTGTTTTCTTCTTCTTTATCATCCCTAAATCACCATCTTGATGGTTGATCTTGTGTTGCACTTGGGGCTTGACTTGTGGCTTAGCTTGAGCATTCTTGGTTGGGCAAACATTTGCAAGATGTACCATCCCATGGCACTTGAAGCACATGAAATGAGATAACTTCTTTTGTTCTTGCTTCTTCTCTTTCTTTCCCTTGCTCTTGTGGAAACCAATTCCACTCTTGTCACCATTGAAAGGATCAAGATTCCCAAGAGGGGTGGTGAATTGGGCTTATTTCAAATTTCTAAAGCAAATATAAAATCCTAAACAAATGCCAATTACCCCATGCCTAGCGTTTATGTGCCTTAGACTATGAAAATGGTAGCAAGGCAAGGAAAGTAAAAACACCCTATACAATTCTAGTATGAATGGAAGAACAAGTGTGGAATATAATGCGGTATGAAAGAGCTAGGGAAAGAGATTCTTGACACAGGGACGTTTTGCTGAGGTATCGAGGAGTGGACACTCCCCCCTAGTCCTCGTTGGAGCACCTCGCAAGGTATTGTTCCCCCTCAATCCCGCGCAAGGGATGAGTGCTCTCTACGGGCTGGTTCTTTGCCACTCTGGCTTAGTGAACCGCCCACAACCGATCACAAGTCGATGAAGAAGGGCCGCCAAACAATCCTCCCGGCGATCACCTTCCTCCAAGCACCACCGGACCGTCTAGGTGATGTCGATCACCAAGAGTGACAAGCCTTGATCTTCATTGACTCAATCAAGCCTCACAACTAGAGTGGATTCACACTTGATATCTTGGATGAGCTAGGGAGAGAAGATGGATGCATGGATTTGCAAATCACTCTCTCTCTCTCTAGGGCTCTTGCTCTCTTCCTAACCTTCTCAAGGAACTCAGCAACTGAAATGAGCAAAGACAAGGTGGGAAGGCAAGGGTTGGAGTATAAATACTCCCCCACACACTGAGCCCTCGGGCTGAGAAACAGGCATTTTAAGTTGGCAACGGATGCTCCGTCGCTAGGCGACGGACGCTCCATCGCTAGCCCCAACGGGTAGTTCCTGTTCACATCAGCAGGCGACGGACGCTACGCTTCAACGTCCGACGCCAACTGGCTGCTCTCGGGTTTCTGGGAAAATATTCCCGGATGCTCGCTACCGTCTGACGCCGTGTCCATCGCAAAACCAGCATTTCTGGAGCTCTTTGCATGAGCGATGGACGCTCCAACGTGGTTACGTCATCGTCCGGCACCAGCGTCCGATGCCCAGAGAACTCTTCTCTCAACTTCGGTTTTCATAGCGATGAAAATAGAAGTTGTTCTAGGCTATCTTACGGTCACCATAGGCTTTCTTAGAGCTAAGGAAGTCAAGTGTGCACCACACCTAAGTCATGAAGCTCTCCTAAGTCAAGCTACTAATCTAGACCCCTCTTGATAGTATGGTCAAAGATCAAATAGAAGCCCTATCTATACTAAGTGCTCTTCATCTCCTTATGGCACTTAGACCTATCACTCTAGGGTCTTCATCATGTCTATTTGAAATCCGAAACGATATCCATCTTGGGGGCTAAGTGATAACCATTGATACCCATTCTCTTTGATCACTATGGCTAAGCTACGCATAGCCTCTGCAAAACACACATTAGCTATAATAATTTTTTACTTGTCGTTAATCACCGAAACTATTAGGGTCATGATTCTTCAATCTCCCCCTTTTTGGTGATTGGTGACAATAATCCTCGAGTATAAGAAATAAGAGTGGATGGTTAGGATTTCAAATGACTTGGATAGGTTTGAGCAAGGGTTACTGAATAAGACTGAACAATACTTTCCCATCCAAGCCAAGCCACACAATATGGTACTCAATGAATATGAAATGAAATTGGAGTACCTCACATGATGATATTCTCAAATATATATTGGAGTATGTCACGGAAGCACATTCATTAGAACAGAGAGATATATCATGAAGCAAATGACAACTCACAAGATATATTAGTGATAATCAAGAGTTTGTCACACAACCACATATACAGGAGTCTTTGTCACACCCGGTTTTAAGAACAAAGCCAGGATCATCATATGTGTGCCCAGGAAGTCCACACATACAACAACAGAAAAGGAGAATATCAAAATCAATGGTATATAGCGAAAACATAGATACATTAACACTTACATCAAAGTATGGCGGAATAACACTAAACTTTCTTCAAGCTCCAACTTCGCAGGGACAGTTGACTGGGGGTTGCATACGCCTAGCACTTCTTCGAAAACTCACTAGATCCATCTTTTGTTATCCATCCGGGATTTTTATCCAAAGTATTGAAAAGTAAAGCAAGCGTAAGTACATCTCGTACTCAACAAGTAAACATGGGGTTCATGAGGCTCAAAAAGTATGACACTGGTTTAACTGCATCAGCTTTTATATTATTACAATTTTAGCATTAGGATAGCATCAATAATATCAAACGCCCAATAACCATATGATCAAGTGAACATGTATAATGAATAGCAAAACAAGTAGTGGTAGATTAAAGTCATTCTGTTCCATAAGAATTCCAGGCCGCTCGTATCCGTGAGCACGGCTAATATATTAGTTTTAAGACACTCTGCAGAGGTTGTACATCTTTACCCATGAGTCGTGTTGCCCATATGCCCGGGTTAATTACTCTCAAAACACTGCCAAGGTGAGCAGGCAGGGTACACTATGAAGTCTTTCAGAGGGGCTCGCTGACATACAACAGACACTACGGATCCACGGGCAACGGGTATACGGGGACCCCTCGATGGTACACACGCGCAGCGGTAGCCACTCCGGCCGTACCCCGCAACCGCGCGTCAATGGCAACTTTCATGAACTATCACATGCGAGAAAGTAACCCCCTTACTTAACTAAAGCCAGAGCCATGTAGCTCTCATGGTTGTACTGTAAATCCCGGGTGATCGCTTACAGAGGTTCTAGAGCATCTCAAAAACTGTGCTCTAGATCACCTTAATCCATGTTGCTAAAAAGCATCTTTTACTGTTTGTTGCATAAGTCATTAGTCAATGTTACATGATCATAGTTATTTTTCAAGAGCACTAGCTTGATCTACCCAATGCATAAATCCTAGGGTAACAAGGTATAAGGTACAAATCTAGGGAAAACCTTATAGGATATCAAGGAAACACATGCATATATCATGAATTAGTTTTTAATGTGATTAGGACAACAAGGATGATCCCATGTATACTTGCCTTAAACACTTGCTCAACTCTCACACCATCAGCTTGGAGTCATCACCTTCTGATCTTCAACTCTCACAAGCGGTTCTCGTTCTACTCGTAGCAAACACCACACATAAAAAACATACCAACAACAAATAGAAACAACTAAAAACAATACACCAACAAGGGAAAGCCACATACAAAAGATAGATTGGTACTACGGTCGAGAGAACGCAAGAAACGCAGAGAACGGATCTACTATAGAAAGAAACTGACTTTCAGGAGTTTTGTTATATTATAAAAGAAAAACCTACATGCTTGATTGTTTTATTTAAGCAAAACCATGTGAATCATATGAATTCAGATTATATTAACCATATTTGAATTCTAAAAGCTAAGCTAAACTAATCATATTTTATTCATACGAATTGTCACATAATCTATTAAACAAGTTAAGATTTATCTTTGAAAAAGAAAATAGATATGTGAGCGCATCTAAGTTTATGGTGCATGTTTAAACTAAGCAACTTATATTCTAAAAGCATATTAAGATTAGCAATTACTCATATTAATATTTCTATACAAAATATCTTAGTATAAAATCTATGTTAATTTTAATTATTAAACTAGTTGCAAACATATTTAATCAATTTAACATTTGACAATATATAGAAAAGCATATGACATGATAAACATTAGCACTACCTTATAGGTCATATTAATATGATCTAACGCAACTCAAATTGTATAAAACATAATTAAAATCTAACATGCTTTTAATTAATTATGAAGCTCATGATTAAACATTAAATAATTAATATTTATATTAATAAAAAATTATAATTAAGCAACACCAAAAACATTAACGTTACTGCGTAGAGCAGAACGCTATGAATCTAACACAACTTGAACGAACTAAAACGGAGATAAAACGAAGAAACGGTGGAGATTAGAGATTATACCGTCAAAGAAAATTGCACTTGTCTCCTTCCTTCACTTTTGTACGAACGCTCTTGATGCTGTTGCTGCTCGTTCGTGCAGAAGGAGGGAGTCGTCGTGCCAAGGGATGTCGATCGGACGTCGGGCAAGGGATGTCGATCGGAGAGCATCACCACGGTTGGAGTAGGCTGCACGATAACGGCAAACTAGGGGCACCCCTTGTGGTAGACGTGGTGTGCTTTGGTCAAGGGGGTGGGTACATATTTATAGGGAGGAAGACTCTCCACCTCAACATCAACTAGCGATATGGTACTAATTGATGGTGCACCTTCACATTTACTAACAGGCCAAATTAACCATCAAAGCCCATTAGTAAATAAAATGCTTGGACTTTTATGATTTATGAGGATTATTGCACATGGGCTTTGTGGGCTGGTGGGAAATTGAGGTCTTCATTATTTATTTTCGGAATAAATTATTTTCGTGAATAAAATAATTCTAGAAAAGTCTAGAACTAATAATTAAGCCACGAAAAATACTCCGAATGCTCCAAAAATTCAGGGAAAATTCTCGGAGATACTTTTGAACACAATGAACCCAAATAAAGTATTTGGAGCTCATGAAAAGATATTTTGGAGCATCTAAAAATTAGAATTTGCTCGTAGATAAATAGGAAAAAGGTCCGGGAAAATTCAGAAAAATTCCCGAAAAGAATTTAGAGACATGTTGATGAATTATGAACTCAAGGGAATCATTTGGATCAAGAGACAACGGATACTGGGAATGTCCAAACGAAAGATTAAGATCGAGAACAAGAATTTGATTATAGAAAAAGATAGAGATGAACCAGAGACCGATAAACGACTTACTAAACGCGTTTTAAAAACTTTAAACACTCACATGAATCAACACAAGCAATGAACAACCACCACAACAATTAAAGTCTATCAAATTGATTTAGAAAAGTTTATAAATTCACTTTTCCTATACTAAATTTGTGCAAATCAAACTAATCTTGGAAATTTTTATATGAACATAGAAATTATTTATTTTATTTAGTGTTTTCTAAGCACAACCCAAAATGTGAAATTTTGGGGTGTGATAGTCTCACAAGCATCACACACAAATAAACAATGCATAAAGGTAGACATGATGCATGAGAACGGGGAATAAAAACACACAAGTAAGATCAAATCCCTCCCCCTATCTCTAATACTCGACTCTCTCTCCCCCTTTGGCGCCAAGCACCAAAAACTAAGGATCAGCTAGAGCATCTAGAAGAGAAGCAGTCGGTGTGCGAGGACGCAGGTCGAACTGAGAGTAGTCTGGACTGTCATCACTATCCTCTGCTGCCTGACCCTCTGAAGTTGGTGTTGTCTGAGAAGCGGTCTGGGTAGGATGAGCGGAAGTAGACTCAGTAGTAGCTGACTGTCCTAACTCCCCCTGGGGCTCGGAAGGTGTGACTATATCAATTGGGGCCTCTGACGGTCTTGCCTCGGTAGTAGCAGGTCCAACAACCCGACGAGAGTAAACTCGAGGCGGAGGAGAAGGTGTGGCTGCAAGCTCTGCCAGTGTCGCTGCTGTTGCAACCTCTGCCTGCTGACCCATGGACTGAGCTGGTACCTCTGAATCCACTGCCTCAACTATAACTGTAGTGGCATCCATGGTGATAGCAACAATAGGAGGCGTAGTCACTGTCTAAGTCGAGCAGTTAGGTCCAATCTCCGACGAGGCAACTGAAGAGAAGTGAGTGCCTGTCGCCGGAGCAGGAAACTCTGCTGGTTGTGTGTCAGGAGCTGCTGCAACTGGTGAGTCCTCACCGGTGATCTCTCTGTATGAAGTTGTGAGGTCATGAGTAGCCTCCTCAATAGTAGCCCCCCAGGTAGGTGTGAATCCTATCTGAAACTCACTGGGGGAAGCTAGCCAAGATGACACCTAGGTCATTGGTGTCTGGTACACTGGAGAAGTTGGTGCCTGACTCTGTTGTCCACAGGATGGTAAAGCTAGACTAGGCACCACTACTGGCAAAGGCTGAGGCTGGGAGGTGAACTGCTGCTGAGATGTCCTGGGCAACTGGAGCTATGGAGTGTAAGAGGGCCTGGAGCTGGAACTGAGTAGTCTCTCAATAATCTGAGTCTGAGTCTTCTTCATCTCGGCCTGCTGCATCTGGTAAGCTAAGAACTGATGCTGGAACTCATCTTGCCTGGCCTGAGACTCTTCCTGTGCTGCAAGCTGTTGTGCTGTGAGTCTCTTGACCTCCTCTGCCTGACGACGCTGCTTCTCAGACTGTCATCGCTGCTCCTCAGCCTGACGAAGGAGCTCCTCAGTCTATCATTGCTGACTCTGTTGCATTTGTGTAAGCAGGGCTATCAGAGTAGCCTGTGTAGAGTCTGAAGCAGGTGGTGGAGCGAAACTGGACCCACCAGCCTCGTGGTCATGAGACCTGGGTGCATACTCGGGGATCGGCCGGTAGTCATCATCTGAGCTGTCGGAAGGTAGATCATCCTGATATGTAGCATCAGCTGCAGCATCGATCTAAGCATCGAGATCAGCAAGCTCGACCTCTGTTAGCCCCTAAACGGTGGCCTCCTGCTGCTCCTCAGACTCAGTGTGTGAGGACCCTGGGTACGTCTGCCACAACCCCTGCCACGGTGACTGACTAACTGGCTCATGTTCTACTCTGGGAATACGGTGTCTGAGCGAGTAGGAGTGGTAAGAAGAGAAGGGGACCCAGCCCAAGAGGTCAGCAGATAGGAGATCCAATGAGCGTACTGCAACTGCCAGTGTCCTTGGAAGCCGGAAGCAATAATGTCCTCCATCTCACTGAGTAGTAAGTCCCAAATGTCAAACTTCTCCATACGGACTATATGAGCTAGGAGCCAATCTGAAGTCGAGTCAGTGTCTCGCGGGCTCCTACTCGGGGAAGGATAGTACGTCGAAGTACCTCGTTCAGAATACGGACAGTCAGCGTGAGGTCACGCACACGATGACTGGATCCCTCTCCGAATGGCTGCACAAAGCAAGGTCGAACAAAGTCTACTGATGGTACCTCTCCCTCGTGAAGATGACGTGGTGCCTCCTGGTCACCGTAGCAAAGACTATGAATCCGCGTCTGTGACTCCTCAAGGTGAAAGATCTTGCGGAAACGAGTGTCGTAGATCCTCACATCTCTGCCTCTAAAACCAAAGTGAATGAACTTGTGATCTAGGGAAACCCATAGAGATGTGTAGAACTATCGCACCCAATCCTCCTAGTAAGTGACAACTCGACCAATCAATCCGGTCAGCCCCTGTAAGTACTCAAGATGTTGGGCTATCTCTGGTCCACCGACGTCAATGATAGCCTATAGAGGGCAAACCCTGTGAGCTCGAAGCGGTGCACGGGTCTCAACGTAACCTCTGTAGAAGTCCTCATGCATAGTGGTGTAGAAGTCGGGACTGGCACGAGGGTCGCGCTGAGCTGGGAACCAAGTCTGGAAGTCCGCAAACCTCATCTGCTGAATTTGCTTCGCTGAAAAATCACGGACCTGGTACCTCACAGGGTCTGGCAGACGAGGTCAAGGTGGAGGTCTGTCATTGCACCGCGGACCATCGGGCCTAGGAGGAGGCATCGACCCGTGAGAGCGCGTGACCCGTCTAGCCATGAGCTCCTGAACTGACGAGTGCCCAGTGGTGTCAGCCTGCTCGGTATCCTCTCCCTCTATAGCCACTGCGGGCTCTATCTCTGTCTCTGGGAGTACCTCTATCTCCGTCTGAGTGGGGGACTCACGACACATTCCACGTCGAGGAAAAGAGTCAATCCTCAAACCGGCGCGACTTCCACCCTGCTCGGCAATCTCTGCTGCCTCTACTACTGCCAACACTGCCACAGAAGTTGGATCCATCAATGGCCTCTTCCTCTTCTTCGACACATGCTTTGCCTTGCCCTTCCCCGGATCAGTGGGTGGACGCGGTGGAGGTGGAGGGTCACCACCACTACTAGGGACAGGGCCGACATTCTTCGTACGTGCCATTGCGGGATACAAGAAGAATTATCTATCGCTAAAAGATCAACTGACATTAATGAAATACCCAAGAATATCACTGTCACTGGTCAACTCAACTGCCCACTGCCAACTGTCAATCAAGAAAGTCCCAAGCAAACCACTGACAAAGACTCTGCAAGGATGGCATGACGGCCCTGGACTATCCTCTCGAGGCTTTGCCTCATTCCGTACTCGCGGGCTTTGCCCCGAGTTGTCTGTCACTGACCACTTGAACCAGTGACACAAACAAAGAGGGGATAAGGGTTCCTTTGTTAATTTCACTTCAGTCCATAAACTGAGCACAAGATTAAGCAGAGATAATTTAGGTCTAGGTGGCTTGAAATTGAGACAGAAGGACTCACCACCTTGATCAAGGAAAATAGAACGGCAAGAACATAGGTATGAATACCTTGCAAGGACAGAGATCAGCAGACCACAGGGAGACCCTGGCCGAAAGAGGATCATGAGTGTACTTCTCTTGAGATATGAAAGTGCCCTCCCTCAATTGCTTCACTTGGAAGTCAAGGAAGAAGGTTAGCTCGCCAATCATCGACATCTCGAACTCCTTGGACATCAAGTCACCAAACTCCTTGCAATGATCTTGGTTTGTTGACCCAAATATAATGTCATTGACATATACTTGGCAAACAAAGATCTCTCCATCTAGCACCTTGGTGAATAGTGTGGTATCCACTTTCCCGATCTTGAAGCCCTTCTTGAGTAGGAAGTCCCTTAGCCTCTCATATCAAGCTCTTGGAGCTTGCTTCAATCCATAGAGTGCCTTAGACAATCTATACACATGATTAGGACAATTTGGGTCTTCAAACCTAGGAGGTTGTAAGACAAAGACAAGTTCATTTATGAAACCATTTAAGAAGACACTCTTCACATCCATTTGAAATAGTTTCATTTTGTGATGTGAAGCATATGCCAAAAGGATACGTATGGCTTCTAGTCTTGCAACCAGGGCAAAGGTCTCCCCAAAATCCAAGCCTTCAACTTGGAAGAACCCCTTTGCCACCAATCTTGCCTTGTTTCTCACAACCACGCTTTGATCATCTTGCTTGTTCCGAAACACCCACTTGGTGCCAATGATTCTTGCTCCTTTGGGCTTCTCTACAAGTGTCCACACTTTGTTCTGGGTGAAGTTGTTCAGCTCTTCATGCATGGCGTTCACCCAATCCGGATCCACAAGTGCATCCTCCACACTAGTAGGCTCAACAAAGGAAACAAAAGAGTGATGCTCAACATAAGAAGCAAGTCTAGATCGAGATGCTACCCGCCTTGATGGACTCCCTAAGATAAGGTCTTGTGGATGAGCTTGAAGCATAGGTATAGATCTTCTATTTGTCTCTTGAGGAGGGGGATGTGGTGCATCAACATTTTGAGTTTCCTCCTCGGCTTGATCTTGAGGGATGAAGGTATCTTCTTGTGCTTCCCTCACTTGTTCTTCATCAACTTGAGGCGTGCAAGGTGGAGAAGGCTCTTGATTTGCATCAACTTCATCTTATTCCACCTATTGTGGGTTGATAGCACCAACGGGCATATTCTTCATAGCCTCCCTCAAGAAGAATGATATATCCGGTTTCTTCCCATTCACAAGCTCATAGGGGGTCTTCTTGAGAAGCCTTTGGACAAATAGTCGGTTGGCCGCATAGCATGCGGTGTTGATTGCTTTGGCCCAAAACTTCTCGAGGGTGTTGTACTCGTCAAGCATGGATCTAGCAAGTGTAATCAACGTTCGGTTCTTCCTCTCAACTACACCATTTTGTTGTGGAGTATATGTGGTGGACACTTCATGCTTGATGCCAACTTCATCACAATAGTCTTCAATCTTGGTGTTCACAAACTCGGTCCCATTGTCACTTCTAATCTTCTTTATCTTCACATCAAACTCATTTTGTGCTCTAGTTGCAAACTTCTTGAATACTTCGGTAGTCTCTCCCTTGTCTTGAAGAAAGAACACCCAAGTGTACCTAGAGTACTCATCAACTACCACCAAGCAAAAAAGATTGCCTCCAAGGCTAGCATAGGTGGTAGGTCCAAATAGATCCATGTGGAGCAGCTCTAGGACTCTTGAGGTTGACATGAAAGCTTTGGTTGGATTAGTGTTTGCCACTTACTTGCCGGCTTGACATGCACTACACAATTTTTCCTTCTCAAACAGCACATCCTTGATTCCTCTAACCATTTCCTTCTTGACAAGCTTCTTCAAGGTTGACATGCCCACATATGCTAGTCTTCTATGTCATAGCTAACCCAAAGAACTCTTGAAGAATAGACATGTTTGCAAACTAGCCTCATTTGAAGTGAAGTCCACTAGATAGAGATTGTTGTGCTGAACCCCTTGAATATCAATGATGAATCTTCAATCTTGGTCACAACTACCTCATTTGGAGTGAAGAGACATTGGAACCCGAGATCACATAGTTGACCAACAGATAGCAAGTTGAAGCTCAAAGATTTCACTAGCAAGACATTTGATATTGATTGATCATTGGAGATGGCCACTTTGCCAAGCCCTTAAACTTTGCCTTTTGAATTGTCCCAAAGGTAATCTTGTCTTGACTTGAACAATCCTCATCAAGTGTGGTGAACATCCGGGGGGCGCCGGTCATATGTTGAGTGCATCCACTATCAATTACCCAATGGCTACCACCAGTCTTGTAGTTCACCTACACACAAGCAACTTGGAGTTAAGCTTGTTATTTGGGAACCCACACATTGCGGGGACCCATATCCTTGTCAACCAACTCCTTAGCAACCCACAACACTTTAGGCTTGTTCTTCTTGGGTGGACCAAGAAACACCACTAGTGGTCTACCCTTGGATTCCTTGTTGATGACAAAATGTGCATCATGAGCAAATGGCCTTGTGTGCTTGGGCAAGGTCTTAGGTGGTGGAGTTTTGCATTGAAACTCAAGATGACCAACTGGTCCGCATCCAAAGCATCTTCTAGGCTTGGGCTTTGGATTGTCTTGATTGTAGCCATTGTACTTGTTCTTGTAGTAATTCTTTGCTTCAATCTTGACCTTGGCCTTCATCACATGGTTCTCCTTGACCCAATGCCCATCTTGTCTTTCTTCATCATGGTGTTCATCAAGATCTCATTTTGAAGGTAGTGACCCTTGGTAAACTTTTCCAAGCCACTTTCTAGCTTGATCTTCTCATTCTTGAGCTTTGCATTTTCTTCTCTAAGTGTGTTGATCAAGGTAGTAGCATCCTTGTCATCTTCCTTGGCTGACTTGAAGGTGAAGGGCTTGTTGGACTTGAGATTGATGAGCTCTTCCTTGAGCTTTGAGTTCTCTTCCTTCATCTTCATGTAGTCATCATACTTGTCAGCTTCTACCACTTGCTTGCCCTTGCACTTAGCATTTTGCTCACTAGCAACATTGTCATTCAAGTTCTCACAAGTAGTAGCACTATCACACTTAGCACATGAGTTAGTAGCAACATGTGTAGCAAGATCATTTGTAAGCAATTCATTAGCTATCACAAGTGTACCATGCTCTTCTTTCACTTTGTTGTAGTCATCTTTTAGCAAGTTATACCTTGTTTGGAGCTCTTGTGTTGACCTCTCAAGCTTATCATGTTTCTCATTAGCTTGCTTGAGTGAGGCTTTGAGCTCCCTAGTGCTAGATGTGAGAGTGTTGTTCTCAAGCTTCAAATCATCATTAGCACTAGACAAGGCATCAAGCTTAGCATGCAGGTTTTCTTTGATCTCAAGAAGTTTGTTATTTTTACCTTTGTACCTCCTTATGATGCTAGAGTATTTGTTGCAAATTTTAATTAGCTCCTCATAGTATGGTGCATCTTCATCATCACTATCACTACCACTTGAGTCACCACTATCATCATCATCCTCTTTTTGTACCTTCTTGTCACCTTTAGCCATGAAGCATAGCTGTGTAGAGGATGACCCCGGTGATGAAGGAGGAGGTGGCGGTGGAGTAGAAGAACCAATCACCAATGCGGCCACCTTCTCATCTTCACTTTCACTATCAGAGGGCTCACTTGAATCTTCAATGTCGGTGAGCCAATCTCCAACAATGTAAGCCTTGTCATCCTTCTTATTCTTGTGGAAGTCGAATTTCTTCTTCTTGTAAGGCTTATCTTGCTTCTTGTCATCATCGCTTGAGTCATCTTGTGCACCCTTCTTGTTCTTGTAGTTCTTGAACTTGTCTTTCTTCTCTTCGGTGCATGTATGAGCTAGATGACCAAGAATCCCACAATTGTAGCACTTTATTTGTGAGATGGGCTTCCTTGAAGAGCTTGTGAAGAATTTCTTATTCTCTGAGTCAAACTTGACTCCATTATTGTTTAGCTTCTTCAACATATTAGTGGTCTTCTTCACCATGAGAGCGATGTTGTCTTCATATTCATCATCACTTGAGTCCTCAACCACCAATTGGATTTTGCACTTCTCTTTGGTGGAAGCTATTGGCACCAATAATGATGCACTTTTACTTAACCAAAATGCTGCCAACAACCTCAGGATCAAGGATAAACAAACACATCATGAGCATACTTTATCAATTAACAAGTTCCACATGTCCATGGAGTGTTTGAATGCAGGAATGAAGAAATGGATCAAAGGAGAGCCAGTGGGACCCACATAGGGGGTCGGTCGACCACCCTATGGGCCCACCAGCTCTCCCCCCTCGGCCAGGATCCAGGGGAAGCAATCTAGAGTGGTTTCCAACCCTTGGGTCACTCTGTGCTTTCCCTCAACGACTCACAAGCAAAGCACATGGATCCATGGGCCCACACCAAGGAGATAAATGTGACAAATACCTCGAAACCAACATCCAACACCAATGACAAGTGGGACCAGCATCTGGGAGATGGAGGTGGGCCAGAGCCCCCAAGGGGGGGTCGGCCGACCCCTATCTAGGCCCACAAGGCCCCACTTGGTCCCTGACCAGTGGGACCACATCCAGAAGGTCAGGGGATGGCCCATGGGCCATAGGGGGGTTCGGCCGACCGCCCCCTAGGTCAGTTCACCCTTTGCCAACCGCCATACCCACTCGCACATGATGGAAATCACAACCATCCATCCAAAGGTGGTTCAAGGTTGGTTGGATCCAAGGGTGGAGGATTGAAGCCCCCTGGATCGCTAACGTGGCGATGGAGTAGCCCCTACTCCACCTCCCACTATAAATAGAGGCTCATACCCCCCTCTATACACATGGTGAAGAAGCCTACAAGCTCTATTCCTTAGATTGTTCTAGTAGTTTAGTCTAGAGTGGGAGTTAGAGTTGAGTCGAGCTGCGCTCAGGATTTCCGGAGTTGTCTTCTGGAAAGTCTGGTATAGCTCTTGTATCTTTCCTTCTTTGTAAGACTTTATCTTTATCAATATATTACTTTTCTCTCTACTTTACTTAGTATTTACTTTGAGCATAACTATACTAGATATAGTATTAATATATGCTTTTGCTCTTTAATAGTCTTTACATCAATAGTCTGTGATCCTTGTGGCCTTTCCCGTATGCGATCATTGCCTGTCATAGGGTGCTTTGATTATAGATCGTAGTCAAAGTAATAAGTTGTGTGTAAGCGTGGTGCTTATACATCACCTTATCCTTGGTTACCGCTTGTTACACGGATTGTTTGTGGTAGCTAGCAAGAGGTGACAACCTTGTCTAGTCGTTGTATTCCACCACATGTTTTTAGGAAAGTTCTTAAAAGGTAAGGCCCCCGTAAGAAGAGGGCGTGGTCCGGTAGGAGTTTTGTCCTCCTACTAATCTATCCCCTCGCCTAGCATACTTGTATTGAGGAGGCAAACTATAGTGTTTAGACTAGTTAATTGGCTAAGTATATTGAAGTAGAGTGAATTACATAGGAGTCCCTTTACTCTCTCATTGTCCTCCCACCTAGCTAGTCTATCTAGTCCATTCTAAGTATCATTTACCTTGGCTTATTCATTCATCGATCCTTCCTATCACATATATCGTTTACCCCCTATACTAGTTGGTACTAAGTTGAGGTGGTCTCTAGGATCTCTCCCTAATTATCATTTCTAGCCCAGCTTTCCCTTGGGAAAATATAAATTATGATACCTTGGAATACTCCTAGGTGAAGTGCTACAATGGTATAATTTGTGCGCTTGCGGATTTATCCAATAGTCATAAGAAATACCAACAGAAGCCTTGAGGGCCAAGTCTTTCTTCTCCTCTTTCTCTTTGTCTTTCTTCTTGGAGGAGGATGAAGAGCCGCCATCACCAATCTTCATGTATATCTCATGAGCATTGATCTTGCCCAACACTTGTGTTGGTGTTGATGCGGAAAGATCCCCTTGGTGAAGAACGGTGACAATGTGGCCATACTTATCAATTGGCAAGACACAAAGAATCTTGCGCACCACATCGGCGGGTTGCATTTGGGTGAGCCCAAGTCCATTCAACTCCTCTACAAGAATATTAAGATGTGAGTACATCTCATTAGCATTTTCATTAGCAAGCATAGCAAAGGAGTTCAACTTAGCCATGACCAAATGGTAGCGTTCCTCACGCTCACATTTGGTCCCTTCGTGTAGCGCACAAATGTTTGTCCAAACATCATGTGCGGTTTTGCAATTCCGCACACGGTTGAACACATCCTTGCCAATGCCACGGAAAAGAATGTTGTTTGCCTTGGCATTGTTCTTCTCAAAGAAGGGATCCTCGGCGAACATGGTGCCACCTATGGTAGCGGCTTTGTGCACGCCGATATCCACGGCCTCAAGGTAGGCCTCCATCTGCACTTTCCAATATGGAAAATCATCCCCATCAAACATGGGTGGCGGTCCATCCCCATGGGACATCTTGCTCTAGGCAGTGAAGCCTAATTTAGAGCAACAAGGCTCCGATACCAATTGAAAGGATCAAGATGCCCAAGAGGGGGTGAATTGGGCTTATTTCAAATTTCTAAAGCAAATATGAAATCCTAAAGAAATGCCAATTACCCCGTGCCTAGTGTTTGTGTGCCTTAGACTATGAAAACGGTAGCAAGGCAAGGAAAGTAAAAACACCCTACAAAATTCTAGTATGAATTGAAAAATAAGTGTGGAATGTAATGCGGTATGAAAGAGCTAGGGAAAGAGATTCTTGACACGGCGATGTTTGTCGAGGTATCGAGGAGTCGACACTCCCCCCTAGTCCTCGTTGGAGCACCTCGCAAGGTATTGCTCCCCCTCAATCCCGCGCAAGGGATGAGTGCTCTCTATGGGCTGGTTCTTCGCCACTCCGGCTTGGTGAACTGCCCAGAACCGATCACAAGTCGATGAAGAAGGGCCGCCGACAATCCTCCCAGTGATCACCTTCTTCCAAGCACCACCAGACCGTCTAGGTGATGTCGATCACCAAGAGTAACAAGCCTTGATCTTCACTTGAATCAATCAAGCCTCACAACTAGAGTGGATGCACACTTGATCTCTTGGATGAGCTAGGGAGAGAAGATGGATGGATGGATTCGCAAATCACTCTCTCTCTCTCTCTAGGGCTCTTGCTCTCTTCCCAACCTTCTTAAGGAACTCAGCAACTTAAATGAGCAATGGCAAGGTGGGAATGCAAGGGGTGGAGTATAAATACTCCCCCGCACACTCAGCCCTCGGGCTGAGAAATAGGCATTTTAAGTTGGCGACGGATGCTCCATCGCTAGGCGACGGACGCTCCGTCGCTAGCCCCAACAGCTAGATCCTGTTCACGTCAGCAGGCGACGGATGCTCCATCGCTTGGCGATGGACGCTACGCTTCAGCGTCCAATGCCAACTGGTTGCTCTTAGGTTTCTGGGAAAATATTCCCAGACGCTCGCTAGCGTCAGACGTCTGGTCGACGGACGCGTCCGTCGCAAAACCAGTGTTTTTGGAGCTCTCTGCATGAGCGACAGATGCTCCAACGTGCTTATGTCATCGTCCGGTGCCAGCGTCTGATGCCCAGAGAACTCTTCTCTCAACTTCGGTTTTCGTCGCGATGAAAATGGAAGTTGTTCTAGGCTATCTTATGGTCACCATAGGCTTGCTTAGAGCTAAGGAAGTCAAGTGTGCACCACTCCTAAGTCATGAAGCTCTCCTAAGTCAAGCTACTAATCTAGACCCATCTGGATAGTACGGTCAAAGATCAAATAGAAGCCCTATCTATACTAAGTGCCCTTCATCTCCTTATGGCACTTAGACCTATCACTCTAGGGTTTTCATCATGTCTCTTTGAAATCCGAAACGATATCCATCTTGGGGGCTAAGTGATAACCATTGATGACCATTCTCTTTGATCAATATGGCTAAGCTATGCATAACCTCTGCAAAACACACATTAGCCATAATAATCTTTTATTTGCCGTTAATCACCAAAACTATTAGGGTCATGATTCTTCAACCATAGCTTCTCTTGTTTGTCAACATATACTCAAAGGTGACTTTGGAGTTGTAGCACCTTTCTAAATTGTTGCTCATATTCTTCAATTCACTTTTGAGCTCATTGTTCTCCTTCAAAAGGTTAGTCTCACAAGACATAGAAGTAGAACAAGCATCTATATGTGAAGAACATGGCATATCAAGTAAATCATCACAAGAGGTGGATACATGCTTTTTCCCTACATCACAAAGGTTAGCAACAACATGTGATTGATCATTTGACCCATGTGATGAGCTCTCTTCATTTTTAAGATTCATTAATTCATTAATTAGGGAGCCATGTTTATGAACCAAATCTTCATGAGATAAGCGAAGTTGCTCATGATCCAATTTTAGTTCTTCATGTGAAGTTGTAAGAACATCAAGTAAGTGCTTATGTTCTTCACATGAGTTATTTAGAAGTGAGTTTTCATCTTTTAGTTTCTTTGTTTTATTTAACTCATTTTCTAAAGCTTTGGAGAGTTTACACACAAGCTCAAAGTTAGGGTCATGACAATCTACAATTACATTGCCAATTGATACCTTAGTGTCACCATGTGACATGAAGCAATGTGATGAAGTGAAAGAGCTTGTGGAGGCATCACTTTCATAGCCCGAGTATGCATCATCATCATCATCATCAAGTGTGCTAGGAGTAGGATCATCAATTACAACACTTGAGGTTGGGCCTTCATCATTCTTGTCAAGTGATCTTGTTGTAGGTAGATCATCTTCATCACTTGACCATGAGGTGGAGCAATCTTCCACAATCACCGAGTTGTGGTCATGCTCAACACTCTCATGTGCCACCAACTTGGACTCATCATCATCATCATTTGAGACCTTCTCATATGTTTCAATGAGATATGTCCAAATCTCATGAGCGCTCTTCATGTCCATGATCTCACCAAAAATGTTATCTTTCATAGAATGGTAGAGAATGTTAGTAGCTTGGCAATTGAGATGTAGGCATTTCTTTTGTGCTTGAGTTGAATCCTTTCTCTCAATTGCACAAGAGAGACCCACATCAACGATCCACCACATTTGGGGAGAAATAAACTTAAAGTTGCATGACATCCAATTTCTCCACCGTGCAAAGTGTGTGCCATCAAAAATGTATGGACACTTAACATCTAGCCCATAAGTCGCCATCCTCTCAGGTCGGTGAAGACCATAAATGAGTGACCAAGCTCTGATACCACTTGTAGGGTCGAGATGGCAGACTAGAGGGGGGGTGGATAGTCCTTTCCAAAATTAATCGAACCGGCTAACCGAATCAAATGCGGAATTAAAACTAACGGTCTAGCCAAGACTACACCCCTCTAACTATAACTCACGTACCTATCAATGTATGTCAATTATGCTAACTAAGGTGTTAGGCTAGAAAGCTCACCTAAACAAGTCTAGGTTGCAAGGTCACACAAACCTAAGCAACTAGTACTCTAAACAAACCGGGAGCTCCTACACATACTAGTAAGCAAAGCACAAAGCACCTAAGATCACTAGCAATGATCTCTAGCAAGACTACACAAATCAACTAGAGAGCTCAACTTACTTAGCTACTCAAACTAAGCAATGTGACTAACAAGGCTACTCAAGCCAATTAGCCACGCAAGTGCTACTTCTATGCTACACAAGCAAGAAGGTAACTAGCAAGATAAACAAATTAAACTAGATACAATAGCAACAAATAAACACTAGCACAAGTATGAGAAGGTAAAACAAGCTAGTGATTTGGAGAATGCAAACCACCAAGAAGATGTACACAAGATTGACACGATGATTTTTCTCCCGAGGTTCACTTGGTCGCCACCAAGATAGTCCCCGTTGTGTCGACCACACACTTGGTGATTCGACGGCTAATAGGTATCCAAAAACCTATCCCAACAATTGGGGCCGCAAGATTCCACCCACAAGTGAGGGTAGCTCAATGACACGCTCAACTAGAGTTGCTCTTCGCGATCTCCCGCGGGGCGAGCACAATACCCCTCACAAGCACTTCTCCGGAGCCACGCACAAGCTTCTTGCGTGCTTCGACGGAGCCATGATCACCAAGCCGTCTAGGAGGTGGCAACCTCCAAGAGTAACAAGCACCACCGGCTTGCAACTCGATGCAAACTCGCAATGCAACACACTAGAAATCACTCTCTCACATAATCGGATGATCACTATCAAGTGTATGTGAGTTAGAGGGCTCCGAAGCACACTAACATAAGTCACAAAGGCCCAAGGGTGCTCAGCTACCGGCCAAGGGAAGCCATCAAGCATATATAGAGAGAGGGAAAGAAACTAGTTGTTTTTCCCAACTCTGTGCACGTCTGGACGCTACCACCACGTTGGGTCCAGACCATTGCTCATGCATCCGGACCTTCTAAACATTTGAATAGGGCTGTTGGCGCACTTCAGCACATAGAAAAGCACCTCCGGACGCTATGAACAGTGTAGCTCCGGACCAATATTCCTTGCATCCGGACGTTATGTAGTAAGCTTCCCGAGAGCAGATTTTACTACGGACGCTATCCGGACCAACACCTCCGGACGCTAGTTAGTGTCGGAGCTCACTGAGTATTCCTGAGAGCATTTTTAGAGCTCCGGACACTACGGTCCGGACACACTTGGTGATTCGGCGGCTAATGGGTATCCACAAACCTATCCCAACAATTGGGGTCGTAAGAATCCACCCACAAGTGTGGGTAGCTCAATGACACGCTCAACTAGAGTAGCTCTTCGCGATCTCCCACGTGGCGAGCACAATACCCCTCACAAGCACTTCTCCAGAGCCACGCACAAGCTTTTTGCGTGCTTTGACGGAGCCACGATCACCAAGCCGTTTAGGAGGTGGCAACCTCCAAGAGTAACAAGCACCACCGGCTTGCAACACGATCACCTAGTGCCACTCGATGCAAATTTGCAATTTAACGCACTAGAAATCACTCTCACACAATCGGATGATCACTATCAAGTGTATGTGAGTTAGAGGGCTTCCAAGCACACCAACACAAGCCACAAAGGCCCAAGGGTGCTCAGCTACCGGCGAAGGGCAGCCACCAAACATATATATAGAGAGGTAAACACACTAGCCGTTTTTCCCAACTCTGTTCACGTCCGGACGCTACCATGTGTCCGGACCTTCTAAACATTTGAATAGAGCCGTTGGCACTTCAGCACACAGAAAAACACCTCCGGACGCTATGAACAGTGCAGCTCCAGACCAATATTCCTTGCGTACGGACGTTATACAGTAAGCTTCCCAAGAGCAGATTTTACTACGGACGCTGTCCGGACCAACACCTCCGGCCTCACCGAGTATTCCCGAGAGTATTTTTGGAGCTCCGGATGCATTTTCGGACGCTACGGTCCGGACTATTTCCCACGCGTCCGGACCTTTAGAGACGCAAAATATGCAATACAGGACACTAGGTCCGGACAGCAACATTGCTTGGTCCGGACCATTGTTTCTTCGCGTCCGGACCTGCGCAGTCCGCACTAAAACGTCCATATCTCTTAGCTCCGAACTCTGATTTCGATGATCTTAGACTTTTTGGAAAGCTAACTTAGAAGGCTACACATACCATATATTCATTTGATCCATATCACAATTAATCAAAGCAGTATTTCATTCCAAGAGCCACTCTAGTGTTAGGAGCATACTGAAAAACATTTTTCTCTTCTCCAAGTTGATTCAATTCTACTCCAACACCTTCTCCCTTGTAAATGTGCCAACACCACCAAGAGTACATCACCATGTGCATGTGTGTTAGCATTTTCACAATCATTTTCAAAGGATTTTCACTTGCTCTTACCACACCACTCGATCCTAATGTATCGCAATGTTAGATCGTTCATGTGACACTAGATGACCGATATGCAAACAAGTTTGCCCTTCTTGATAGTACGGCCATCTATCCTAAACCCGGTCATATACTTCTCTACACACCTATGACCGGTGAAATGAAATGCCCTACAAGCTATACCTTTGCCTTGCGCATTTCATTCCATCTCCTCCAGTGTTCATGCAACACATGCACCAATATATCACCAAATGATATGATCCACTTCATATCATCACATGACCGCGTTGGTTCATCGACCTTGACCTCACTTGCTCTTCACCGTTGCATCGGTCCATCGGCGTCAAGCATCACTCACTTGCCCTTCACACTTGCAACCGGTCCATCAAGCCAAGCCTCATCTTGATCTTCTCCACCTTGGTCACATGACTCTATGTCATGTCTCATGTGCAATAAGCTCCTTCATCACACAATCACATGTGAACTAATCTCCTGTGTATATATCACTCAAACACATATTAGTTCACCTAAGTTGTCACTCAATTACTAAAATCACACAAGGACCTTTCACCTAGATACCTCTTGCCAAGTTGAGAGACCGTCCATGCATTTCTCTCTTAGAATGACCTAGAATGATCTATAATTTAGGATGGGCTTAGAATGACATTAGAGTTTAGAATGACCTACTTTCTCCATCCCAAATTATAAGACATTCCAAGAATCTTGGAAAGTTAAATCATCCCAAGTTTGACCAATAATTATAGAGAAAATTATAAAGATTTATGACATCAAATATGCATACTATAAAAATATAATTGATAAAAAATATAAGGATATTTAGTTGACATTATAAATATTATTATATTATCATATGAGTTTTTATCATGAGTTTTGTCAAACTTGAGATACTTTGTCTCTCCAAGATTCTTAAATTCTTAAGATACTGTCTCTCCAAGATTCTTAGGATGTCTTATAATTTAGGATAAATACAGTATAATTTAGGATGAACTTAGAATGGCATAGTTTAGAATGATATGAACTTAGAATGGCATAGTTTAGAATGATCTATAATTTAGGATGGTTAGAGTAGGTAGATTTTTTGTAAACATTATAGAATACTTTAGAATGACCTATAGTTTAGGGTGGAGGAAGTAGGTAGATCAGAGTGTTTTCTAATCTAAACATAATAATACCAAATAAAATTGAATTGAAATTTAAATTGTTTTAGTTTCGGGATCAGATGGTAAACAGTGTGAGTGACTTGTTGTCGTAACAGGCTTATTTTGGGGCAGGCACCCCTCTCGCAATAAAAGAATGCGAGATTTTACCACTAATCATTTCCCTTTAACTGCCTGAAGGATCATGCTTCTCAACGGTGCACCCGCTCACTCCTACTGCCCCGCTCGCCCGCTTCTGTTTGACAGCCGGTGTGGGACTAAAACGACTTCCCTTGGTTACAGCCTTACAGGTGAGCAACCGTGCTGGTTAGGCTTCAAAGCCTTATTAAATTTCTTCCGATCCAGCAGGGCCGAGCCCACTAAGTCTTTGACACTCACCTCGCCAAGGGTCCAGCAAACCCTTCCCTTCTCCTATTCTTGTAGCTCAAATAGAGGCCCTTCTCTTTCTCACAAGACTGGGGACTTCACGACTGAAATAGAGCAAGGTCGGAATAAGTTATAATAGCAAACGTGTCTGTACGTTGCAACAGAAGAAAAAAAATCGAATATTAGTGAAAAATACTGACAAAAGTGTTTGTTGCATATTTATTCATATTTTAACCTTTCTTCTATACGTGGTCTTTTCAAAGTCTTAAATTAGTTTGTGATGGAGTCCATTACTATTTTTTTCTATTTCTTTCTCTATAATATATGCCAATATTTTTTCACTACAAACCAAAAGAGTACATGAATGACTCCATTGCTATTCTTTTTTTATTCTTATTCTATTTCCGTATATGATTTCCATTGCCTTTTTCCTATTTTTTCATGCGCATCTTAGTGAAACGGGGAGATTCTATCGCTGAGTCCAAAACTATTCATTTTTCTTTACATATATATTTTTCTCCTATTATATATATGTCATCATGAGTCATCTCGGAATATGATTCGTGTTACAAAATAATTTCATTTAGAAATGAATCGGTTAGAAAAAATATAATACATTTATCTTCCGGCACGAGCCATGTTGGAATATGATTCGTATGAAAAGTCAGTTATTTTTTAGTTTGGATCACATACATGACCCAATAGATTTTGAAATCGGACTCTATATCATGCTAGACAAAAGAGGTTATAAAAAGAGGCACGATAGATATAGGTATAGATTATTTATAATATAAATATATTGGGGTGGCCAGGTGGAGTGGGTGGGCCGTACTCTGGAACTCATCTAATTCCAACACGTACGCTCCTTTAGAGCTGTGGGCTGTTTTCTTTCTTTTCTTTCGACAATCCTGTTTTAATTTTATTGCAACGGATCAGAAAAAGAGGAAAAACAGAAAGTGATTTTGTTTGCATAAAAAAATAGCTAGTTTTATTTGGATTAGGACTCCTGCTTCTTTACAATTCAGAATAGCTAGTTCATATAAAAAGAAGGACAATATAAGTCAAATAGAGATCGCTCCACATTTACGGAGTTAGTTAGAGAAGGCCCTAACAAAAAATGGGTGGAGAAATTTTGCCTCTTCAGTATTAGAGATATAGATATACCGTAGCCACCTCCGTTTACGATAATTTTATATATTAATTTATGACAAAGTGAATACATATTTATAATAGTTGTATATTCAGTAGCTAGCTAAGTTATTATGTAGCCACCTTCATTTATGATAATTGTATAATGATAAGTGTATACTTATGACAAAGTGAATACATATTTACGGTACTTGTATATTCAGTAGCTAGCTAAGTTATTTTGTAGCCACCTTCATTTACGATAATTATATGTACTAATAATTTATGATAAAGTTACCCTAGTTTAATCACTTGTCTTATTAAACTTTTTGTGTAAAAATATTACTTGTTTTTGTTGTAGCTCGTTTTATTTATAAAAGTTTTTCACAAATAACTTTGCACAATTTTTTTAAAAAAATATAAGACAAGTGGTAAAATTTAAGATCAAATGAATTATAATTTAGAAGGGAGACAATATAATTGTTGCAACCCTGCAATTGCGAAAGGCTGTAGTGCTATGCTGTTTGATTTTGACACCCTGGCGCCTAGTGGACGACGCGGCCGCCGGCCCATTATCGGACGCCCTTGTTTGATTTGGGTCATTTTTGGATTGGAGGGACTAGTGACTACTAATTAGTCTCAATTTTACCAAACACTGGGACTAGTAGAGGGACTAATGACTACTACATAGAAGTCTCAAAAGTGGCTGCTATTTGGGACTAATGGAAGCTTTGGACACCCTATACCCCTCAATAATTGCTCTCGGCCGCACTCGCTGCTGCATTGATTAGGAGTAATATAGTCTTTGCTAGCTATATTTAATGATGTTTAGTCCCTTGTAGTCTCTTCAACCAAACAACTTAAGGGATTACTATTTAGTCCATGTTTTAGTAACTAGTCATAGTCCCTTGAATCCAAATAGGCTCTTAGCTATGCCGCTCGCCCATTTGACCCCCACCAGCTAGCCACTTGGATTTCACACGGAGAAGAGCGTCAGGAGAGGCGGAGAGATGAATGGGAGGGCATCGCCACGGCGCACGCGTGTATCAGACGGAGATAGGCGCAGGTCTGAGGCGGCTGAAGTTTCCTGGGTCAGCACAAGAATGTACTGGGCCACACCTAGTATAAAACTTTTACTACAATTTAAACATACGGTAAATAGCTTATCATAAAAATTTCACCACTTGAACCATAGAATCTGCACCTATAAATTATTCTAATTGATTACAGAAAAGTATGACCTAAAGCTACATAAAAAAATTTGTACTAACATATTATAAATTCACTGTATAATCTACTCAAATAAATTTAGATTTTCATTTTATGATTTTTCTATCATTTACTATACTTTTTTTAAAGATTCAGTTAAAATAAATAAAATGAAAGAAAAAAGAAAAAAATATCATCACGGTAGTAACCATCGTCCAAAATCATTCAAAAGCTAGATCAAACGGTTTTTAAAATTGGAGGAGGGAAGAGTCTAGTTTTATAATTCAGAAAAGAAAACGGACACAAGGTAAAGTTGAAAAAAGAAAATTAGACTTTTTACTTTTTTTAGGCCACACCTAGGCCATGCTCTAGGCGGCTAGGACCAAATCCAGCCCTACATAACAGCATAGAAATGATTTCATCATCCAGCAGCTTGGTACCCTGATTATATTAAATAATTTTTTAATTTAGTTCTAATTCTTTTTGCATGTTGATGAAAGTCCATCGGAGAATTCGTTCACACATTTTCCCTTGTGAACTGTGATGGATAAAGAAATCAATCCACACTTTAGCATGCTATATTGGTATGGTTTTATGCTATTTTGTTGGTTGGCATCATTTGTACCATAAGAATGGTAGACGATGCTCTCGTCGACAGCGAAGCATTGTCAATTATGATGATATGTCGACCCAACCCTTGAAGATGAACATAGAGGTAGGGTTTGCGTGCATACGTTCATAGAGATATGCGTGCGTTGTGAGTGTCTAAGTTGTGGTGTATAATTGCAAAAAAAGAAAAAGATAGAGGCTTGTATTGTAATAATTTATATTCTTCCTTATGGATAGGAATATATATTTTGGTGCTAAATTAACAATCCTCTTTTTCGGATTTCTTACTAGAAAAAAAAATAGAGAGCAAGGTTTGCTCCTTAGAGCGTCCTCAATGTATAGGGGTAGGGTTGGGTCGTTCGGTGGGCCCCACTGTGATGTGATGGCTACTAGTATTCAACTTCCAATGTGAAGAACCGGGTGTCGATTTTATAGCTGGCCTCAGCATGTTATTCCTCTCTCTACCCTCAGTCTCACTTTTGACGCGCTGGGGGGAGAGAAGAGAATATGACCGGGTTTGTTGCATAGGAGCGGTGTCTTTATCGAATCAAGCACACAGTGTATAGGACGGGTTCGTTGCATAAGAGCGGTGTCTTTATCGAATCAAGCACGCAGTGTATAGGACTCGGTGCTATGGTGACATTTATGAGATCGAACCGGCTAAAACACCCACACTACAGATGCCCGAGTGCACACAAGATTTAGAAAGACTATTGAAGGGTGGGAAGATATAGAGACGGTTTATTCAAATGGCTCTTAAATTGATGATTTAGGGAGTGAGTTCAAAAAAGACTCTCCAAGTTGCTTAACATGTGTAAATTTTGCTATTTGATGTAATAAATCGTGTAATACATACCAAATTATCTGTAGATTTAGCATGAATCTAGAAAAATGGAAGTAGTTGGATATTTGTTACAAGACACATTCTAATGATGACACACTTTGTTAATTAATGGCCGGTGCCCTGTGGTAACTATGAGGTTGCCCAAAGGAAGTGCAATGCTCTATATTAGAACTTACGATTAGGGATCACACACTTTGCATTTATTCGACAAAACTATGGAAAAGGCGCTAAGCTTTATCAATTGCAAAATGCTTCACCTGGCACCTTGTTGGCACCATCCAACAATGCTTTGCTCTGATCTCGCTTCATGACAAGAATTTCGCACTGCCCAAGACCATCAAAGATTGTTTTATTCATCCTGTTACAGTCAGCTTTTAGCCATCGGGGAGGAAAGAGGCATCCAGCTTCCAACTGGGTCAGCTTCCATCCTGTGTGCCCTGTCCGCGTATTAACCTACCAGTTCATTGCATTATTTGTGCCATCCAATGCAGATAAGCCTCTGACTATTTTATTCTTGATGCAGATTCACTTTCTGTGCCATGTGCCGTTGCACACTGATCGAGCGGAGTTTGTTCACAAAATAACTCAGTTAAGGAATCCCTCTGCCTGATCGAGCGGAATTTGTTTAGAAAATAACTCAAAGCTTGTTCGACAGTGATTTATATTATTTTTAACTATTTTGTTGTAAAAAAAACAATGTTAAACGAACAGACTCGCTGACAAGTTAAGGAATCCCTCTATCGACAAAAATTGTCAGTTATCGAGCTAAACACAGCACTAAGGCGTCATCATTGCAGAGAGAGCTTGCCATCTGTTTGTACTAGTGAAATGCTGTTGAGCTTGGAAGAGTATTCCCTGGACTATTTTGGCTGTCACTTGCACAAATCCCTCTGTGTTCCAAGCTTCAAGGGATGCAGATTGATGATATATATGTAATGACAATAAAGCCAGCCTCAATGGAATTTCATGAGAGTTTGTGAAAGTTTCATGGGAGCAGTCTCCATAAAACTCTTTTGTATTATTTTTAAAATATAGATGTGTTTGAAACTAAGATATGAAATTTCCATTAAGACTGACCTAAATCAATAACCACAACATTAAAAGTATTATTTCTGCTGTTTATAAATAATAAAGAACTTATTGACCATCCAACACATTACACATCTTTATGAACCTATTGTAGCAAAATTGAAAAAGAAAACTAAGCTACTTTTTTCTATCTCCACCTTTTGTAGATACACTTACTCAATTGGTGGATTGGTTGTGTTTGGTAGTCTTTGTACGAGTATAAATGACTGAAATAGCCTCAGAGCCCGGTCTGGCTGTGCAAATGGCACCATGTGAGACGCACCTCGCACTGTGGCGAATGTCAGAAAGTTGCCATACTCCGTCACCCAGCCTCCGACCTATATAGAATTCAAATCGCCAAAGATATTTCCATGGTCAAAACTTCTATTTGCACCAGAATCTTGTTTATACAATTCAGCAAGGTTGTCATTGGTTATAGAACAAAAATATACCTGGCCTTTGCGGAACCAAGTGCTGTAGGGGACTGTGACATGCAACCCCATGGTGTGAGCTAGCTCTCGCACAAGGGTTCGGCTGCCCAACAAGGGCACAACAGAGTCTTGATCGCCGCTGTAGTGTCAAGTCATTGTGTCACAAGATATTGACATGAAGCAAAACTGTTTTAAATGTATGAAGTAAATGAGAGTTACATCACCTGAACACCCAAAGTGGTATCTTGTGCTCAACGATTCTTTGAAGTGTAGGCAGGATGTTGATGTTGCCGTCGGTATTGCTGTAGTTCAGGACACTGGCGCATGATGCAAATGACCCGTGTGAGTTTGCATTGAAAAGATGACCAACCTAATCATTTATATTCAATTTCTGATTATTGAGCTTCTCTCTACGTATCACAGCTTACTATATAGGGTCTGTTTGGGACTACTCTGCTCCATGTTTTTCAGCTCCGCTCTGCGTTTTTTAACCAAACGGTTTCAACTCCATGCACACAGCTCCAGAAAAAAAAGGTGAAGTTGTGAGAGCATCTAAAGAGGTACTCCACAAACTCCAGTTTTTTGTGGAGCTGCTCCACAGTGGAGTTTGCAGAGCAGAGTTTATGGAGCAGTCCGTATCACGACTACTGTTAGGAAAGTACATAGTTGAAAACCAGTTCTTACAGAAGCATATAAATTCTGGACAGTGTTAGGACAAAAATAAATAAACTGGTAGCAGTAGCACTGGCACACTTACTCACTGCACATGCTCCAGTGATACTTCAAATGCGTCCTATTAGCATGTAGAGCCTGCTGCACCTCTGGTAGATTGAAATAGAAAAACCTTTCATAGGACATGCAGACATCCACTCCAATACTGATTTTTGTCGCCTGCAATAAAAAAGAGCCAATCAAACGAGGAAAACAAATGATTCTGTATGTTACATTTTGTAACATGAGGAGCAAGCATACATATTGTCGCAACCGTAGCTCCTGCATCACAATTGATGGGTAGCAGACATCAAGAATAACATCATAGTTGTTGACATAGTCTCCAACTATACTGTTTGCTTCTGCAATGGCATCGTTGCATGACTTGCTCTCATTGTGGGGGTCGTTGAAGGTGTAATCCTCGAAATCACAACTGTGGCTGATTGCTAGAAATATTTCATCAGAGATCATGCCATGAGACCAGAAATACTCATAGATTGCAGGGACATCCCTATCAAGCTTGAGAAGTGGGTTTCCAATCTGTTCAAGGTAATTTTGAGTTAAAACTTAGTAAGAAGAATGAAGTTTAATGAATCTCAAGAGATATTGACCAAGTTATTATTGTCAATTACTTACAGCGACTCCCTTAATATTGAACTTGAAACCCTTTGATTTCTCGTTATGGGTGATAAGTACATCAGTGAGTTGTGGTATATAATGCCCTGCATTGTTATTTACCAATGCCATTCACCATACAAGACAAACAATTGTACTAAAACATGAGAATTCACACTTGAAATACTTCATTACCTGCGTAACTCTCTCCTGTAAGAAATAAAGCTCTTGATCTGTACTCAGGAAACTTCGCATACCATCCCAACAAAAATTGGTACATGTCATTAGCTGCATAGTTAAATTGACAAACAGCGAGATTCAGAATTCCAGCTTACAATAGTTCGATATGATTAATAAACTGTCAGAACAACTAACCTGTCCGCACATCTCCAGTGTTGTAGTCTGATGAAGTGTTTGAATAAGACCATCCAACTCCAGCCGGTGATTCCACAAAAAGAAGATTGGACGCTGCAAAATTAAAGGTAAACATCATTGAAACAAACTAGACGTGAAGACCTGCACTTTTCTTTCTTACTGAAGAATGGGATGCAAATATAACAAGAGCCTAAAGGTCAACCTTTGTTCCATGACTTCTTGTTCAATCTGAGGCCTCTACCATCTCCTCGCGGATAAAATGGCCCTAGCTCTGTGAAAGCACCACCTCCAATCGAAGAACAGCCAGGACCTGACAAATCAAATGGCCTTAGACTATAAGCAGGGAGAATATCCCCAGCAACTTTAAAATGCCTTTTCTGATCATTCATTAAGTTCATAGTCATTGTTGTAACCAGTAACAAATGTACTGCTCCTCGAAAGAAGTTTATAAATACTTTTCATCTACTGAGATTGAAATCGAATTATGCCTGAAGCTTTCTACCGGTGTGTCTTTTGCTGCATGGGGATCAAATGATTTCTCACTTCTTTGACATCCACTGGGTGACAGGGACCACACCACACAGAGCCCGATAGAGTAAGGCTCTAAACGGGCAAGGTCACATGGTGCCATCCAAGGGCAAGTTATTAACAATGATAATTCTGTGCTATTTTTTTTCTTGGCACGTGTGGAGCAGGTAACGAATAGGAGTGTTTCCAGTCCAGGAAACACTACCTGGCATCATAATCCCCACCCACCTGAACAAGGAAACATACGCTGGATAGCGAATAAAAAAAGGGAAAATTGGTTTCATAGCATCCAAAGATCACGAGTTACGTAAAATACCACCAAAAAATCTCCGATGAAACTGTTATCTGAAAATAGCATTCCGTCATGTTTGAAGGTAACAGTGTCAGCACCGTCAATTCCAGTCCGTCTAAAAGGGAAAAAACAACTCCCAGTCCCAGCTCTCGAGCGGCCTTGATTTCATTCATTTCATGCAACGCAGCGTGATCCCATCCTCGTCCTCCCAGTCCACTCAGCTATTACTTCCTGAGCTGGACGTGATGAAAAAATTCGCCAAGCTCCTGCTGGACGAGGACATGTCCGGCACTGGGCCACCGGCAAGGGCGTGGCATCCGCGCGTGCTCTGTCCAACATCGTCCCCAGCGGCGTACATGTCCGGCACCGGCAAGGGCGTGGCATCTGCGCTTGCGTTGTCCAACGCACTCACCAACCTCGCGGCGTCCGTCTTCAGCGAGCACCGCAAGCTGGAGCCCATGGTGCCCGAGACCATGGAGCTCTGGAAGAGGGAGGTGCAGGACGTCAGATGCGCCCTCCTGGAGAGCTACTCGCGCGTGCTGGAGAGCCTGGCGTACAACGTCATGTCCCGCATGGAGAACGTGCTGAGCGCAGACGCGGTGGCACAGAACCTGACGGGGAGCGACGAGCGAGTCTCGCGGCGGATGCTGGAGTCGACGGAGCTGCCCGTGGCACGGAAGCTGGACGCCAGGGAGGAGCCGAGAAGCCGAGCGAGGTCCCAGCGTTGATGACGCTGTTCGATTTCATGGGCTGGCAAGCCTGGCACTTCGACCAGGACGAGCTGATGAAGCCCAGGGAGTACGGCACGCTGGACGCGGACCACGAGGCCATCACGCCGCCACCCAACTCAGCCGGACCACCCGCCAGAGGCTGTGCTGATCCGCCAGATTCCATCCTGCATGGATCCACCTACGCCGGAGCTAAGGAAGAGGAGATCCACGTGGGAAGAAGGGAGGAGCAACGGTGAACTCACGTCGTTAGCTCAAACCGTGACAGAGTGGTAGTTTCGGGTAACAGTTTGTTTTTTCGCTGGTATTTTCCGTGGCCGTGATTTTTAAGTGGTATTTTTCGAATCTCGTGATCTTTAGATGCTATGAAACCAATTTTTCCATAAAAATATAGATTATTTTCTTAAAGATGTACTATTATATTTTAAAAAGGCATATTTGAGAAAATTGATTGATTAATTTAAATCCCTGGTCCTGGCTACAGTACTATAATAATTAATACGCCAATAAATTATAAATTCTTAAAAGGAACGTGTTGATGTGTCTAATGAAACAGTACAGCTGCCAGATTCCAAGTGATATGTTTTGTTTCTGCTAAAAATACCAAACGAAAGGATAACAAGACGGCCCCAGAGGCGAACGGGAATCCAATGGATCTGTAGAAAACAAAATCCATCAAAATTCAAGGCACCATGACAAAACTCAAAAGGGATTAAGATCCCTGCAGCATGAATCGAATCAAGTCAAGTGAAATTCAACAACAGTCAAACTAAACGCTTGAGTTCTGAATTTCGTCAAGGAAATTCAGATGCAAACGTTCAGGAAGGCGGCGGACAGATCACTATCCGGGAGAAATGAAAAAGAGCCGCATTCCCCGTCAAAATCAAAATCGTCGCTTCAGACAGAGTAAAAAATAAAAGCACACAACTTCCACCAAAATTTAAAATTTACTTTACTGTGTGAGAGAGAAAACGAGGGAGCGGTAGCAAGTAAGAGTAAGAACGAACCTCCATTGAGCCACAGCGTGAGGGGCTTGGCGGCGGCGTCCTGCTGCGCCTCGGCGAAGTAGTAGTAGAGGCTCCTGCCGGCCTTGACGTCGACGTCGACGTACCCAGCGAACTGCCTGAACGTGACCGGCGGCTGGCCCGGCAGCCGCGTGACCAAATCCTCGGCCGGGAACGCCCACGCGCCACCGCCAAGAAGAAGCAGCCAGCCCACCGCGGCCACCGCCAGCGCCACGGCTCTCCAAGAAGCCGCCATTGCCGGCTGGTGCAAGAGCCAACGGAACGGAACAGGGAGGGAGGGACGGAGGCGGCGGTGCCCTGTGCAGGACGAAGCTTGGGAGGTAGGAAGAAACAGTAGCGGCGTCCCCGGGGGGCCTTTATATCGGGGGCGCCTTAGCTTTTGCCATGCCTCCGCTGCCACGCGAAAAGACTGCGTGATTAGCTGCTGGGTTGTTACCGCTTCAGTTCGAGTTTGTTTTGTTTTGTTTTGTTTCTCCCAACGGTTTCTCTGCGCTCCTCCTGATTTTCTGTAACAAAAAAGTGAGTTTGACTCGTAGGTTTCGAATTTCGTTGGAGGTAGGCACTGACGACTTGATCTTCTATTTCGTTCGGAAATACATAATGCAAATCGAAACATTATAGTACGTGGATTAATTAGTTTCATTTCATAGAGAACATGTATGTGGATTTGTTTTTGGTATGACTATATGATTTGCCGTAAATTAATTAATTGACATCATATCGTGCCAGCGCGTTTAAATATTTTCAATAAATAAATAGATTGCTGTAGTGTTTTTGGTTTAAGTTGAAATCGGCTTGCACTTGCACCCACGGCAAGATATTATTGTTGTCCTACTAGGTGGAGCATTAGTTGACTCTGATAGTCTCACGTGCACTAATTTGAAAGTCATTCTTTGCAGCGGTATCGGTATAGTTCCTGTTCATGTCCTGCAAATTTCAAAACCATGATATTTTCAGATGGTAGTACAGTAGTCCCTTATAAAAAAATATAATTTTAGAATAGTATCATGGTTTAGTATCTTATAGATTCAATTAATTATAGATAAAAAATTAATATTTATAATATTAAATAAATATAATTATATTAATTATAAATTATAGTTTTATAATAAATTATTTTAGAGCTATATAGTGTTAAATGGGGGTTATTAAAACCCACTCGGTTCCGCTCGCACAGAGCAATCGGAGCATTGATGGCTCCTCGGGACAGCTACACGCGTCTTCGTAGCTTTTACAAAAAAAACCTTCAACTTTTAGGAAATCAACCCGCTATCCACTCTATCCTCCATAAATAGTATTCACGTTTTGATATTTTACAAAAAGGACCCTCAGAGTAAATTTATTTCGACCCGACGATGGAAAAATTCGGTAGCCTACCCGTTTTGCTGAAGTACCCTTCAAAATTTGCAGACAACCCCCGCGCAGTGGCGCACCCCAAGTCCCCAACCCTAGCGCAATGAGAGCATCTCTCCCTCCCTCCCTCCCTCCTCTTTCTCTCCCTACCGCCGCCGCCCCACAGTGTCGGCGACACGCCTCAGCTCTCTGCTCGCCGCCGCCGCCGCCGCTGGACCATGCGGTCCCTTCTTTCTCTCTTCTGCGACGAGGGGGAGGGGGTGATGATTGGAGCGGCGCGAGATCCGTGGTGCACAAATCAGACAGACCTCCTCGGTCTCTCCAACGGCCATGGTCGACAGCGGAGGAAGCGATAGCCCACCCTGTCCTCTCCTTTCCCCGCTGCCTCCATACCTGCACGAGCACCGTCGCTCGAGCAGGAGAAGCTGTGGGGCTTCTGCGGTTCGTGGGAGCGACTGGAGCCACGCGAGATCCAGCAACACGCACGAACGGACAAGGATTTGTCTCAGATCCAGGCGGCGCAGGAGGATCCCACCGGATCTCAGAGGTAACTCGCTGATTCTTCTGTAGTCCCTTCCTTTTCCATCTCCAAATCACAGCACAGTAGTACAGACCGGAAATTTTATAGAAGATCATCACGTGATGTGCTTAGATGTTAGTTTCTTCATTCATTTAGTACAAGGGACGATCTGCTGCAGAGTTTTCCCCTAAAATTCCGGTAGTTAGAATGTATATGATGGGAAATTTTATTGTTTCACTTAATTACAGATTGATCTCATTGGAATTGTTTCAGGATTGGTGATTACCCATTTACAAAGCTGATTATTTGCCTCAACCTCTGATCTCCATTGGGTCAGGGACAATCTCTCTTCCTCTCAAAATTATCAATTCCCTAATTCCCATGTGAACAAATTACAGTTAATAACCTTTTAGCGTATTTCTGATATTTGTTTGTTTATTGGATTTAATTTCAGATTAGTTTACAAGTTTCCTCGGTGACCATCCTAATCAACAGGAAGTGGTATATGTTGTTTTTATGTGGTCCTTTTCATCTTAGCATTATTTTCAACTACAATGATTCACTGTTTGGTGTTATCTGTTTTATTTGACTATATGGTGGTTCTTGCAAATTTAATGAAGTGAGGCTGTCCTTTTTTTACAATGTTTTTACTATAATTTTGATTATGGCATAGAAAATTATGTGGGAAACATTTAGTCCAGATGTGATCGAACGAAGAAGCCAATGCATTTAAAACACCATACAATAATTTAATGATTTCCAGGTCACTTAGTATCATCTTGTGCCTGATGCCCTGACTAAGTGTTGCAGCCTTGGGTGCCTGATTGACACTAGGCTGCATTATGCATGCTTAACACTATACCCAGTTTTAAGTGGTGTAGCCTGCAATGTCCGGTGGACTGAAACGCGCCGCATGCATCTGCCATTGGTCCCTAAATCATCCTGCAAGGGTTGCGTAATACCCCTGGAAGGCTGGAAGTGTCGAGCGCTGGATGCAGGATGCCGACCCGGCTGACCCACCATCAACGGTTATTGCAGCTCTCCAGTGAGCAGGTAATGAAATCCCATCTCCCTCTTTTTTTCTTTCAGTCTGCTTATATGTTCCGCCAGCAACATGAGCGGTAATGGAGTCACTTTTAGGCATCTCATAGCCTTAGGTTAGGTAGCAGCATATTGTCTTATTTTTCTCATCTTGAAAACAAAATTTCGATCTTAGACACTAGCCCTTTATGCTTGATGTGTTTCACTGCTTTTCTAAATGCTAATAGTTATGTGATTGTGTTGCATATGTCATGCTAATATCACTGGATGCACGAGTGCGCCAATCAGCTAGCAATGCAGTTTTGCAATTAATTCAGAGAACTGTGTCGACCTATTTCAGTTTCATCGAGTTTATTTATTTTGGATTCCATGTTCTATTGTTCGGTACCATAAGTCAACAAATGTTTATAATCCTTGGAGATGTGGGTTTCAAATTTCTTGCTGCTCTTTTTTCCGTCAAACCTTTTTATGCCAGGTCTCAGGTTTTGCTTTGGTTTTGGTTTCTGCTGAGTTGCTACACAAAAAAATAAATCATAAGTTTCTAATAAAAGACAAGTTGTTTGAGTTGGGTAAGGAGCTGTTCTAAGATATGATTTCTTAATACCATGACCAAAATAAACTCCTATAGTCCTATTATCTCTTTGAAGTTGATATTCTATTCATAGCTGTCCATTCAGTAAATGGACTGGGGGTAACATTAAGCTGTACTATGTCAGCTTTAGGCTATGCTGATAGAAGCTGATGACTACTTGTGAAAGCTTAGCTGAGACACCATACTTACAATTTGCTTGTCAATAAGTTTACGCCTACCATATTGAGCTTAATGCTACTTTCCCATAGTACTGTGAGGCATTAATTTGACATTTTTATTTGTTACTGATACTTGCTGGGTCTTGAGTTTCTGAAATCTAAAACAGGGCAGGTAGCTTGGTACATGCTGTTATAGAGTTTTTGCTTAAAACTTCGGCAGCTCAAGTACTGAAACAAGTTCTCAGATTACTAGCTAAGTATTGTTGACTTAAGTTCAGAGTTCTTTAGCTCTGCTATTAAGAAAAAGGATAATATTGTAACAAAAAAGTTTCCTCTAAAATGAAAAGACTACAAGCTTAGTTAAATATCTCATGTAACATCTTGTATAATCAGTAAGCAGATGATAGTTTAACAAAAAAAAATTCCTGAACATATCATTTGCTTGGGAACCACTAAACATTAAATTGAGAGCTAGAGGTTGTAAACTAATAAATACTCTTGGTTGAGCTGCTTGCTGGTTGTTTGTATATGAGCGGCTTTTGCATAGTGTTTGACATCTGGCGTAATTTTTTTGCCACCCTAATAATCGACTAATAATTTTGGAAGGCCTGTTGGGCACAGACCGTTTAATTTGCTGCTTCTATTATAGGAAACTTGTCTTTTTCATTGCAAATTTGATCACTACATCAATCTACCGTTAAAGTGTTTGGTAATTATAAACTCCAACGTTTAGTCATTACGATTTCTAATCTTAAAATGTAATACTTGGGTATATCATGCATCAATTTTTCAGTGTGCACTTTGAGCCGAATCTACCTAAGATTAACATGATTTAGATGAATGGGAATCGTGTGGTTTCTATCTGGGTTTGTACCATACTCTTTATCATGTTTGGTAAGAGTGTTTCCCTGATTCCCATTTTTTCCCATTTACAGGGCTTTTTGTGTCTACGGGTTCCTACGAGCTGTACCACTACCACGAGACATTTGGATAGGCATTCTAAACTACTGGCTAAGGCATTTGATAATCACGATTTCTGATTGTAAACTGTAATGAATGGCTTTGTAATGTATGACTGAACGAAACCACAAAGGCGAAATATGGAAGATGAGGTAGTTTAATAATTTGTACTATGTTGATATGATACGCTTGATGTTAGATACTAATGCCATGGTGATGTGATATATATACCATTGTTTGTGCTTAGATCATAATCTTATCATTTGATTATAATTATGAATCTGAGTCTAAGATGTATGGATCATAGATTGTGCTCTTCAGGTCATTGCAGGGCGCCCGAAGGGCGCTTGATGTTCTAGTTTGGTTAAACCTAAACTATTTTCTCAACTTTGACTAGTTTTGTAGAAAATACGTGTTTATATCTTTAAATAAATTTATTATAAAAATATATTCAATGATCTATCTAATTATACTAATTATGTATTATAAATATTAATATTTTTCTATATATAATTAATTAAAGTTTAAAAGCTGACTTCTTGAAGCGAGAATAAATTCTACTTTGGGACAGGTCTTTTATAGACTAAGGGAGCACCTATGAACTTTTCAGCATTTCAATCACTGAATTCTTGTTCTTGTCGAAGCATGCTACTACCTCCCTCCTGTCAACTCTCTCTCAAAAATGTTATGGTAGGCACTCGGGAGGCTAAGAGCTAGGGTTGCTTGTATCAAAACGGGGCATTATCGCGCCTACTACTCAACCTGAGACTGAATAGGTAGCCGTTGGAGGAAGTACCAGGAAGCGATAAGAACCCATTTACTGCTGGCAGCCATTCAGTTGGACTAGTCAGTAGGGACTACTGTAGGGAGTAGAGTCGGGTCAGAGGTCAGAGGCATTCAAGCCCGGTGCGTCAGCCGTCACGAAGGCTACAATGGCGCCATGGCATACCCGTCAGGCACAGCTCACCTCATTCAATACTCATCATACCCAGATGCGTCCAGGTCCAGGTCCAGTACTCCAGCAGCAGTAGCTACCAGCCACCAGCCCACCACCTTCTGGATTTCAGTTCTTGCAACGGATGGCACTCGCAGCATCTGCTCTCTCACCACTAGATCGATATTTTTAGTAGGTACTTTCACATTAGTCAATTAGGACGAACTTATTCGGCGGCTTAGAGGATGATTATTTCAAAATCAGACAATACTCACTAAGGCAGTAAAATTTTCACCAGAATAGTACATGAATTTACAAACACGCACTCGCACAGAAAAACATGATTTTTTTTTTTGCATTCGATTGAGGTCTAAATTCAAAACCAAACGGTATTACATCTTTCCTAAAAAAGATGAAAGTTTTAAATTATCTTCATTTTTACTAAATTTATTGAAAAAACAATTCAACATGTATGACTCCAAATAGTATATATGGAAATATATCTGATGAAAAAATTAATGATACTTATTTAATATAATATTATTAGTCCATAAGACTGTCCCCAACATCTCGTATAAATCGATGGATGCTACAATCAATTAAAAAAAAGAAAAAAGTCTACTTTTCGTCCCTCAACTTCTGTGAAAGTCTATTTTCTTCCCTGAACTCTAAAATTGGATAAATTATCTCCCTCAACTTTTGAAATCATACGTAAGCGGTTTTATCTTTTTTTTTTCTTTTTCACTTATTTCGGCTGAATCTTTAAAAAATCATTGTAAACCACAGAAAAATCATAAAATAGAAAATCAAATTTTGTTGGACTCCACATGAGTAGATCTATACAGTGAACACATAATATGATATGCTTTAGTATAATTTTTTTACTATAGATTTAGATCTATTCTTTTCTATAATTAATTTGAATAATTCATAACTACAGTTTCTATGTTCCAATTGTTGTAAATTTTTTATGGTGGATTAGTTATTGTATGCTTGAACTATAGCAAAATTTTCATACTCATTGAATCAAGTATAAATTAGTTATAGATTTATTTAGTGTTTATGCTTGTTAAATCTAAATAAATCAATAACTTTTTTTGAGCGGATCAGTAGGAAATCCCCTACCTATTTTTTCATTAAATAAAAGAATGGGTACAAATTACATCAAAGAAGTAGCAATTACAGGGTATCTAGACCCAAAATAAAAGAAAGGAACAAACTATAGAAGGCTATCTCTCCACCGGATGATCGAGGCTTTCCTGACTAACTTGGATTTGGTACACACCTGCCCAAGTTCTTCTTTGAATGATTCTTTCCATGCAATCAGGTTGACTTGACCATTATAAAAAATGACACTATTTCTGGTTGTCCAAATAAATCAATAACTAATTTATACCTGATCCAATTAGTATGAAATTTTTACTACAGTTTAAGCAATGAATAACTAGACCACCATAAAAATTTCATAAAAATTGGAACAAGGAATCTGCAGTTATGACTTATTCAAATTAATTATATAAAAGAATAGATCCAATTCTACAGCAAAACATTTGTACTCAAATATATAATGTTATATGTTTACTGTGTATATCCACTCATGTGGATTCTAATAAAATTTTATTTTTCATTTTATGATTTTTTTGTGATTTACTATGGATTCAACCGAAATGAATAGAAAATAAAAAGACAAAAGCGCCTTTAAAAACGCTTATAACCATGCTAGGGAGGTAAAATGCATGGTTTCAATAGTTAAGGGAAGTAGTTTATCTGGTTTTGGAGTTCAGGGAGGAAAATATACTTTCGCAAAAGTTGAGGGAGCAAAAATGAATTTTTTCCTTAAAAAAGTAAAAACCTTAGATATCATAGCAAAGGAGCAATTATGTATGTGGCAGACGCGCTAGCATGAACAAAAATTTCTTGTTCTCTATCTTTTAATTAGGTGAGCGTTGTTCTAAGCTAGCGCTTGGGAAGACATTAGACATCCTAAAGATCCAAACGGATATGCTAATGGGTTTATTTTTTTGCCAAGCCTCCAACTAGTTGTTAGCCTACTAGTTGGGCTTTTTTAGCCAAGCCTCCAACTAGTTGTGAGCCTACTAGTTAGCAAAGCCCAGCTAATCGAGATCAATATGGACAATTAATCTTGAAGAAGTAAACAAAACACCCATCCCTACTCTTTACATGCATGTAGGCAAGGGCATCAATGTCTTTGTATATAAATATACTATCCATTAGTATCTAAATGGCACGGGACTAATTTTTAGTTAGCTAATTATTAACCAACTAACAACTAGTTTTGGTCCTAGTTCGAACTAATAAGTCCTAATACATCCGAACAAGTTATGTGTCGGTGTTATGACCCGGGGTCAAGACCACCAACGAGTAAATTTGTATATCGCGTGCTCCCTCTCTCAGACGTGATGCAAGATGGACACAAGATTTATCCTGGTTCGGGCAAAGGAGGCCCTACGTCCAGCGGGGGGAGGATGACTTGTATTATCTCGCACCCAAAGCGTGCTCGTACAGGGGGGGTACAAGCGGTGTTACACGGATCGGGCCACCCGAGGGGTCGATCGAGTGGCGGTGCGCGTGTGTGGACCAGGGTCCCTGAGAATGAAAGTCTGATCAGAGTCCTAGATGAAGTCGGAGTTCGTCCCTCTTACTCTACCTCGGCGTCCCCCTTTTATAGACCAAGGGGAGCTCCGAGGGTACAGGGTCCTAATAGTAGAAGTATGGGCGGCGTATTCGCGGCACAGTGTTGGCGGAATGACGTCGGGCACTGTGCCGGCATGGCCTTCCCGTCCTTCAGGTGTCCCCGGTCGTGGCAGCAGTAGAAGTCGTCGCTGTGCAGTGTCCGCAGACGGGCACGAGTCCCACGGCTGAAGCGGGACGGGGCGGATGTGACGGCTTCCGTACCGGAATTGTTGAAGAGGAGGGGGTCGAGCCCCCGGTCGAGGGAGGGGGTCGAGCCCTGTGTGACTCCATCGCATTCCCGGAGTCGCCGTCGAGGGTTGCGCTGTTCACTTTCTGAGGGGTACTGTTGGAGTCCGTACCCGCATAGTGGCAGCAGTGACGGCACAGTTGACGGGAGTCGAGGACTGGACGCGGAGTTGGCGGATTTTACAGCGGACGCGGGCGCCCATGTCGTTAGGTGGGTTCACTTTTACCCATGCCGGAGCAGTTGGGTTAATCGAGCCCCTCGTCCGAGGGTCGTCTGCTTGACCCTTGGTCGAGGGGGAGGCCGAGGCGTCGACGGGGTTCGAGAGGTCGAGGTCGAGGTACAGGTCGGGGGGTCGTTCGTTCGACCCCTCGTCCGTCATCGAGGCGGAGTCGGGGGTCGTTCGTTCGACCCTTCGTCCGTCGTTGAGGTGGAGCCGGGGGTCGTTCGTTCGACCCCTCGTCCGTCGTCGAGGTGGGGCCGGGGGTCGTTCGTTCGACCCCTCGTCCGTGGCTTGTTGCCGTAGTTGGTGCAGAGGGGACCCTCGATCGATGGGCCGCGTCTCATCGAAAAGTGGGCTGATCCCTGCCTTAAAAATGGTTGCTATGTTTAGCGTTAATTTATCGAAGGGTTTAGGGTACCCCTTACCTTCGTACCCGACATTATGTATCTTTTTATATAACTTTAATCAAACTTTAGATCGTTTGACTTAACACCATTTTATAATTACATCCTTTCTGATACCAGCTCAACATGTCACTCTGACAGGAACAGGAATAGTGTCCCAGTCACGTCCGGTCGGATCATATGCACAGAGATCGCTCATTACTCAGAGAGGTTCTGGAGCAACTGGACGCATCTAATCATCACTGACCGGACCCTGACAACGTTTGGTGCATACCTTACAAACACTCTGAATCTAGGGTTAGCCACTAGACACGTTCGTTCCCAAAGAAAACGACGTTCAATCACACTCTATGAACCCTGAACCTTCTATAACTTCACCCTTGTTCCCATGTGCCAAACACATAGGTCCACTAAGCTAGATGGCCCAGCATCCTTACCACCCTTTGTCTGTTTCTAAGATGAGTGGGGGAAAGTGTTGAAATAGGCAACATAATGCTTACATTTGTGGAGAAATACACACACACCGTGTGTGTGTGTGTTTTCATATATGTATTGTCTCCTGAATTCAATGGATTTGATTTTTTTTCTAAGTCAAACTACCCTAGACTTGACAAAGTTTTAGGAAAACATATTAACATTTACTACAGTAAAGAGATAATTTATTATAAAAACATATTTCATATTATATGCTTATTTGATATCATAAATATTATTGTATTTTCAATAAATTAATTACACTTAAAAACAATTTAAAATCTAGTATTAGTATTTGTTTATGTGGACTTCTTTTTTTTCGAAGATGTTCATGTGGACTTCAGTTCTTGGGACTCATGCAACAAGGTCATTCCAAATCTAGTGTGGACCTTTAATTTATTTTCTCTCTTTTGTACTGTACAAAGGAGCTAAAGGTCATACAAAAGTTCTTTCACACCAATTATGGTACTCTTTCTATCTAGAGGGCCAGCTCTCACGTGAAGAATTTTGTGCTTTTAGACTTTTATTTAGTTTGTTCTATTTATGTGCTCTTGACTGCTGTGGACCTTGTGGTCCGGTCATTCGTCAGCAGCCTTCTACAGGTCACCCATCCTTGTTTAGCGTGGGCTGCATAGAATGGTTAGAACCTACTTGCTTTGCTTTAAAATATAAGATATTTTTAGGGTTTTGAAATAAATCAATTTCCTATGCACCGTGTAAATATAATATATATATAGTACCAAATTACCTCAGCTAAATCTATCATTCAATATATTCTAATATTTTTTGGTCTTAATCTATTAAAAATAGCTCTACGTTGTTTTGATCAATTTAGTCAAAGTCGTGGGCGGTTATAACTTATAAAAAAAACTTATAACACCGTATCTGACGTAGGTTTTAGCTTGGATATGAGTTACTACTTTTTTTCTTAATAAATATCCATCTCCTAGAGTATGACGCTTTGGATATGACATGGCATCTCTTACAACATTTCAAATTTAAAGTGGTAATTTTGTACGTTGATGGAGACGTGATTTTTGAAAAAGAAAACAGAAAATATCACGAAAATATTTCCTAATTGGACGGGTACAGCATAAACATTGGAATGGAAATCCCATCTTCCAATGTCTTTCGATCGATGTTGACATGCGAACTGACAATATAGTGGTAATGTAGCTGGAGCGCAACTCAGTAGCTGGATGATGGAAAAAAAAACACAACTAAATACGCGTCCGTTTCATTTCATCGTGGAGAGATGGAGACAGGCCAACGGAGGTCGAAGGATCCGATGGTTGCTCGGAGGAAGTGGAAGCTTGGCGACAGGCAGATGCTGATCGAAAAGGAATCAGAATCAGAAACGAAGTAAAGAACATATCCCAGGTCCAGTCCAGATACATATAGACTCTTCTGTAGCTGTTCATTCCAATGAGAAGATGATGTCCTTTGGAGTTAGTTGACGCCTTACGGTTCTTTTTTTGTTAAACAAAAAACACTGCTCGGTTGTCCTATACGAATGTAGATAGGATCGGCTACCTTCAGTTTTGCTTGCCAAGCATTCTGAAGTGAACAGATGCTATTGTTTATGCATCCTCCTAGAAGAAATCGGACAGCAGACAGCGGCGGCAGCCACCCTACTTAAGCTGTGTTTAGATGAAAAAAGGAGATGAAAAAAATCCTGTAACATTTTTCGTTTGTATTTGGTAATTAACGTTCAATCATGGACTAATTAGACTTAAAAGATTCAAGTGAACTATGCAATTAGTTTTTGATTTCGTCTACATTTAATACTCCATGCATGTACCGTAAATTTGATGTGACGAAGAATCTTCTTTTTTCATAGTGTCAAAGTTTGAAAATTTTAGATGAACTAAACACAGCCTTAGTTGAATCAGAAGTAAACAGGGCCAGCTCTTTTCTCAGACGGTCCGTGCAGGCATTTCCAAGTGAAAAAAAAACAAGTATTTATGCCCTTCAGAAGGACAGCGGTTTAAGTTGCCTCTTTGGGTGAGGTCCCTCCGTTTTCTTTTTATATAGTGTTAAAGTTTAGGAATTTCGAGTGAACTAAACACAACTAATCAGAAGTAAAAAAGGGCCGGCTCTTTTCTCAGACGGTCCGTGCAGGTATTTCCAAGTGAAAAAAAAACAAGTATTTATGCCCTCGAGAAGGACAGCTGTTTAAGTTGCCTGTTCGGGTGAGGTCCGTCCGTTTCTTTGCGTGGATATAAACACATGCTCTCTCTAGTCAATGTGTTGTTTGATGGTCACTTGGGTAATTGGGTCTTCCAACGCAACGATGAGCGGTTGAAACGAGGCAGACAACGATAACCTTGTACTACCTTGGAAACTGCTACTACTGCAGCACAGCTACCGACATTGACCCGGATCGTAGCTGTATTTTATCACAGGATGTCGGCACTGACAGCATGGGCCATGGGCCTAGCTTTTCTCTGTTTATCAGCTGAAAAAAAGTCTAATTTTCATCTCAATTTTAAACTAAGTTCATTTTTCCTCCCCAAATTGTAAAACTAGAATTCTTTCCTCCAATAACTTTAACCGTTCGTTTACCTCATAAATTATCTTTTTTCTTTATTTTGATTGAACATTTGAAAAATAATAGAAAATCATAAAAGAGAAAATCTAATTTTGTTAGGTTCCATGTGAGTAGATATATATAGTGAACATATAATATGGTATGTTTTAGTATAAATATTTTTTGATTAATTATAGAAAATTTATAGATTTAAAGGTAACAAACATTTTTACTAAAATATATCATATTATGTAGATCTACTTATGTAGAATCCAATAAAATTAGATTTTCAATTTTATGATTTTTTTTATTTTCTATGTACTATGTTTTTTTAAAAAAAATTGGCCAAAATAAATAATAAAAAGAAAAAACAAAACTAGTATTACTGCAGCAAAACAACTGTGCTAAACTGGTCAGGGAAGTAAAACAAATGGTTTTTAAAGTGGAAGAGGGAAGATTTATGATTTTATAATTCGAAGAAGAAAAACAACATAGTTCAAAGTTGAGGAAGAAAAATTAAACTTATTAGACCTTTTCCTTTCTTAGCAATCCTTGGATCTCCCTACATTAGCTCCAAGATGCCTAGTCTCTAACTAGAACAGTAAATGCTTGAGCTTAAGTATATGGGTATCCAAGTAGCAATGCATACACATTTCAAGTTGCTGTGGAGAATCCTTTTTCTTTTTTCATAAAAAAGGACGACTGGCCCATCTCCTATTAAAACTGAGAACTGAGATAATCTAGCTTTCTCTGGTCCATGTTAGATTCGAGCCAGTCAAAACAATTTTTTGCTAAATTTTGTACCTACGGAGTATTTAACAGGTTCAGGAAATTAGGGTCACCTCTTATTTTCTCCTGGCAATTCGCATATTCAACAAAGAATCTTCTTTAGCCCAGGGGGCGGGGGGGGGGACTTCCACAAGGGGAAAAAACTGACATAACAGTAACAATCTAACACATGCCCACACCTCACGTAAGCAAAACATGAACACAGAAAATTTCTGATTTGAATCTACAACAGAATCTCCCGTCAGCAACAGCAGAATCTACAGGATATCTGACACAGGAAGCCACAACAGCTTCTGCGAGTTGTTCTTACAATTACCAACACCATCTCGGCACAACAAATGTGAAACTGCAACTTACCCGGATAAGGGGTATATACTACAGCATCTCTAGAATGAGTACATACACTAGTACATTGTATGTACCCCTGCTAAATCCTAACATTATCCAAGAGGGTGATGGTAATCTAGCACTTTCTGATATAATGTACTACCAAGTTCAATAGATCAAATACGATAAATGTAATAATAACAATCTGCCGAGCTAGTACTGTCTGCCAGCGAAGCTCTATGTACTCCCTTCTTCAATGGATAAAACAACAATACAACATATTGTCAACAACCTTCAAATGTCCTTGAATGAGCCACAAGACAAGGTGAAACTCCGCAATCTACATGGTGGATGATGTTACCTGGATAAGGAAGATTAATATATCGATAAGTGATACGAGGCAACAGGCATAAGAGTAGGTGATGACTTATAGTTATCCTACCAATTTATATACTTGGCACCATCTTTGTTGTATATCCTACTCTGCAATTTTGTCATTCCGATTCCTGCAGAAGTGTATAGAGCGGAATGAGATTTACAATCACAAATTAGCAAACAGGAAATGAACGCAGCAGGTGACACATACGCTTGGAATGAATGGATATCCTTACGGAAGTTCTCTAGTTCCTCTGGATTAAACCAGCCGTCATCAAGCTAAGTCATATTGATAAAACATATTAGTTAAACATTTGAAACGGCAGTCAAAGGCGGAAATAGATGACATACCAGCTGGGTAAAATCTTCTTCCAATTTCTTATTTTCAAGAACTTCTGCCAGTTTTTTGTTTTGTAGAAAACAGTGGATGAAATAAAGAACATAAATTCCACATTCATCCCCATTTTGCTGTGGCACCTGCAAAATTGTTCAAGAGTACCATAAGATATCTAAGATTTAGAAGCAATGATATAATGGGTAAGATGCCAAAGGAATACCTTGGGAAACTCGAGGCGGATTTTGTTTATGAACTGCTTGCTTTCTTCCCGCTCCTCAGTCTTGTAAATGTCAGCAATGAAACTAGGATACCAGTACCAAAATTAAATGCTAGTAAAATAAACATATTCTAAGCAAAATCTAGTGTGTAAAAAAAATGGGAAAAACAATTCAAAGTATATTTCCCTTCTCCATTCTCTGCTTGGATGATTGCTGCTTGTGTGAATTTCATTGCTGCGGGTCCCGCGTGTGCTCGAATAAGATTGTTTTAGGATTCTATTTAGTTGAATTTACGTGCAGTAGTAGGATTGGTTCTCATAATTATCACACAATTTTCAAAAAACAAGGAATTTGTCCAAATCAAATAAAAAATATCAAAAAATCCAAAAGTTAAAAGGAAATGAATTAGTTAATTCTGAGGTCATCTAAGCAAACACAAAGTCTAAGACTATTTTGCGGCTCCTGGATCTCTTTGGTGATGCTTCCGGCCTGAGAACTAATGTTCAAAAAAGTAACGTGTTGCCAATCAATTGCTCGGAGGATAATCTGGCCCTTATACAGAGCTTGCTGCCTTGTGAGATTCTGGATTTCCCCTGCAAGTACTTAGGCCTGCCCCTGTCTATCAAGAAGCTGACAAAGGAGCAGATTCAACCCATCATTGACAAAGTTGCTGATCAGCTGCCTGGGTGGAAAACTGAATTAATGACCCGGGCTGGTAGAGCCATTCAGGTGCAGTTTGTACTCACAGGAACACTGATTTATGTGGCTATGGCAACTGACCTCCCTTCATGGACCCTTACAGCCATCGACAAGATCAGGAGGGCCTTCCTGTGTAGAGGTCGTAAGGAGGCTAAAGGAGGCCATTGTCTTATTGCTTGGCCTAAGGTATGTCGCCCCCGCGAACTTGGAGGTCTTGGGATCGCTGATCTGAAGATTTTGAGTATTGCTCTAAAGGCACGATGGCCGTGGCTCCAGCGGAGTGAGCCTACTAAGCCGTGGGCTAACTTTCCTATCCAATTTAGCACCGAGGTTGCTGCTCTCGCCTCCATGGCGATATTGACTGAAGTCGGTAATGGGGCCAATACTCTCTTTCGGAAGGACAGATGGATAGATGGCAAAAGAATTCAGGATACTGCTCCTCTGATCCATGCTTTGGTTCCTAATAGAAGGTTAAAAAATCGTACAGTGATGGAAGCACTGTTCAAGGAAAGATGGACTGAGGACATTCAGGGTGTGATCGGCCCTTCTGCCCTTTTCCAATATCTTGATCTTTGGGATATTCTGAATGGTGTGGAGCTAGATGAGAATACGCCTGATAAGCATATATGGAGACTATCTGCTTCAGGAAAGTACACAGCAAAGAGCGCCTATGATTCACTTTTTCAGGGAGCAGTCCTTTTTGAGCCACACAAGAGAATCTGGAAATCCTGCCCCCCCCCCCCCCCCCCCCCCCCTAAATGCAAGTTTTTCATGTGGCTTGTCGCTCATAACAGATGTTGGACTGCAGACAGATTAGCAAAGAGAGGGCTCCCACATCCAGAGCAGTGCCTCCTTTGTGTTCAAGAGGAGGACATCTAGCATGTTCTTCTGGGTTGTGTGTTCTCAAGAGAGTTTTGGTTTTCCCTCTTGTCGAGGTTTGGGGTTGCTGCACTTGCTCCTCAGCCTTCGGACCAATCCTTCGATAATTGGTGGAGAAAAATTGACAGTGCTGCTATTGGCGAGTTTAAGTTAGGTTTGAATTCTCTGATTATTTTGGGAGCTTGGAGCATTTGACGCCATAGAAATGATTGTGTCTTCAATAGGACCTCCCCAAATATTAATCTTGTGTTGGCTTTGGCTAGGGAAGAAGCTAATTGGTGGTCTATGACTCTATGGCTGGAGCCAAGGGAATTTCCCTGCTCGCCGCTGGTGGACCAGTGTAATGCGATGTTGTAGGGTGGTCGTCTTTTATTATCTTTATATCCGGCGATCCAGAGATCCTGCTGTATTAGTGTGGGTGTGTGTGTGGTTTGGGACCTTGTAAGACTCCCTTTTTTCTTCCTTCAATATAATGATACGCAGCTCTCCTGCGTGTTCGAAAAAAAAATTGTGATATGATGCAGAGCATTGTTCTGATTTGATGTGGCTTAATATGTGAGTTTGTTATCATACTCGCATTTTATATATACAATTCAGCCATTGCCATGGAAGCTCACTAGTTTTCAGTTTCAGAAGTATATCATTTATGGAATAATCTGCATGAGGCAACAGAGTACAGGAAGACATGACACCTCTTGGTCTGTTTGTAAGAAACAAAAAAGATCCATAAGAGTAGCAAGCTGTTTTCAATATTTGAATCATGCTTCTTGAACAAACATAATGCTGCAGACAGTAAGCATAACCACACCAAATCAAAATATCTATAATATTCTCAAACAGATATTGCAATTATTATTTGGAAGTTCAGAAAGGGAGGATTAGAGGAGCATACTTTCTGATTGCTGATTGCAACCTTGTCGGATCTGTTGTATTGAGTGAGTCCAGCACTATCATCCGTGGCCCTTTCTTAATATCCGAGCAGTTTGCATCATCAAAGTGGCATAAGACAAGGAGGCTCCAGTGTCCACTGCCATAAAAAAGAAGGGTGAAAATTTGATACATATCTGACAGTTGATTGAGTGAATACATAAGGTAATAATGAGAGTAACTCACAAACAAACAATAGGAACGAAAACATATTGTCTTGAAAATATTCTCTTAGACTTTATCCATTTAAGGACATTGGGTTTATTACTCCCATGGTAATACATGTTAAACCATAACGAATCCAAGTATGCATAAGCACTCTTCTTATCTTCATCAATGTGCTTCCAAAGATCCCTGTGCAAGAAGTTATTACAGCAGTAAGAATACAAATTTCTTCAGAAGACCAACTAACAGGAAAAGTAAAACGAACCAGCACCACATACTCCATGTATAATTCAAAAATATCAGTATTCAGCTTGTCTTGATTTGCCTCGTTCCTCCTGCTAGTTCCATGGCGTGAGACTCTTCTCAGTGGGAGGTTAACATAAAAGGAAGGTAATACATTTTTGGATCTCCCAGATGTCTTCAATGTTGTTGTTCTACTTGTTCGAGAACGTTTGCTCTGGCACTCTACAAATGGACATAGAAACTCCGTCAGAACTAGAATAAGACAAAAGCCTGGGGGCAAGACCTCCCCCAGTTGTTGCACTAAGACGAACTAACTCATCTGCAGGATCAAAAAATCAGCCTGAACCCAACTACCAGGATATGCGACTAACTGACAGGATGTGCCTCCGACGCATACTTCTCAGTCAGTGGACCACATATTTCACTGCAATAGCAACAAGGGGGATTATTTTAACCCAACTTCAAGAATCCGCTCCCACAGGGAATCAAACCTGGACCTTATGGGTGCTACTAAGGCACTACAACCACTAGGCTAGGTCCGTTCACTTAAAACTTGACTCTGTTGTAGAGATGATTTGTTGTGAGAGATAAACACTGTTCCATGGCTGAGAAATATGGCTAATTCTAGCTGATAAGCTCAAGCGAATAGACCACCATTCACTTTTCAAACACACATGCATAATTTATTTATTTTGTAAACCATGTTCTAGGTTTGCAATTAGTGTTGCAAAAGTGTATCTAGCAATCCATCACTTAGCATTTACTTTGCATAATGTATAAGTGGCTCTGCCATTGGTACATCACACAGGGTTCTTAAGGTGGTATGGCAAAATGAGGCATGTCAACTCACCCCCTTACAAACTAGGTACTTTTGGGGCAACCCGACACTGTACCAGAGTGTGAAACAGCAGATCAACCGCAAATAGGAAGAAAAAACAAAGAGAAGAAAATGTTGGCCTCCAGACTCCCTACAGGTGAGCAATCTGCTCACCAGCACACACTCTTACACACACCACGGTTTGAGGTAGAAGAAGGAGAATGAGCACAGCACACAAACACGAGCTGCAGCTCTGCTGCCGAGAACTGCTCTCTGAAAGTGGCAAACTGAACTAGATTTTCATTGCATTGCTAGCTGATATATATACATCTCTAACTACCAACTACAAGGTACACTAGTACCACTAGCCACTACTTTGCTACAGCTATCAACTATTTGGCTGATGTCAGCCACTACTTAGCACTATTGCCATGCCTCTATAGTAGATAGAAAGGACAACAAGGTTGACAAACTTGCCAACACCCTGTTGCGCTGGTACAGTGAGAGAGGGAGCAGCAGATTATATATAACAATTCTTCCCCTAATCCTGTAGCTAACCTGATGCCTTGACCTCCACCATGCCAATCATCTTCAGCTCAGAGAACCAAAGCTGTCGGCCGGTCTCGACGAATTCGATGACAATTTGTCCTCCATCGACGCAATCCCAAAAGAAATGAAACTTGACGTTGATGTGCTTGCTCCGATTGTGGACAGGGTTCTTGGCGAGGGCGATGAAAGGCTGATTGTCGACCATCAAAGTTGGCGGACAAGCTTCCTCGCCGGTCAGCTCGCCCAACAGTCGATGCAACCAAACAGCTTGGCACGCTGCTGTGGCCGCCACCACACACTCTGCCTCGCACGTAGACAGCGCCACCACCTTCTGCTTCAACGACACCCACGAGATAGGGGCCGAGCCGAGGAAGACAAGCACACCTGAAGTGCTCTTCCGCCCATCGATGTCGCCCGCCATGTCTGCGTTGCTGAAGATCATGAGCTGCAGACCACTTCCAGCCTTAGGAAAGATGATACCCTGATCCACCGTCCCCTTGAAGTAGCGCAGTAGCCGCTTCACCGCAGCCCAATGATCCACTCGGGGATCCTCCATGAAGCGGCTGACGTAGCCCACGACAAACACAATGTCCAGCCTCGTGTGGACTAGGTTGCGCAGCCCGCCGACGATGCTCCGGTAGAGTGTTGTATCCACCTTCACCGCGGTGCTGGCCTTTGTCAGCTTCAGCCGCTCCTATGGCTTGCAATCAGCCATGCCGCTTCGCTCCAACAGCTTCGCCGCGTACGCGCTCTGACCAAGCGTGAGCACCTCCTTCCCCTGTTTCACCTCAATGTCGAGGTAGTAGGAGAGCTGGCCGAGATCGCTCATTCGAAAATGAGCCGCCATGTCGCGCTTGAAGCTGTCGATGTCCTCCGCACACGCGCCGGTGACGATCAAATCGTCCTCCTCACCCCGTTACCGCGTGTAGAGCGCGTGCTCTATTGCGCAGCAGTTGAACCCAAGCTCGCTCATTGTGGCATCGAGCTTGGCGTTCCATGCCCGCGAGGCTTGCCTAAGCCCGTAGAGCGCCTTGCACAGTCTGAGGACCTTGTGCTCTGCTCCCTTCACAACGAACCCCAGAGCTTGTTTGACAAAGACCGTCTCCACCAGCTTGCTGTTGAGGAAGGTCGATTTGCGTCCAGAGCCAGCAGCAATCGAACAGACTCCATTCGTGCCACTAGCGCAAAGACTTCCTCAAAGTCGATGCCTTCGCGCTGGACGAAGCCACGAGCTATGAGGTGTGCCTTGTGCTTGACGATGGCACCACACTTGTCCCTCTTCACCTTGTTGACCCATTTGAGCCCAATCGGCCAGCAGCTAGCCGACGGATCAACAAGCTCCTATGTCTTGTTCTCCTTGATCACCTTCATCTCCTCCAGCATTGCCCATCGCCAATTGGCGTCGCACTCGGCCAGCGCAAACGTGGGTGGCTTCTCTACGCTGACAAGAAGCAGCTCTGGGTCGTCGAGCAACCGACTCGCTAGGCCAAGGACCCTGACGATGTTGTCCAGTCATCGAAAAAATGCACCTTTTAGCCATCGTGGAAGGTATCCACAAACTCGCTGATGTCACTCGGTGGAGAGTTGAACTCGATCAGATGTCCCTATTGATAGATATATATTGTCGCCTGCTCTGTTTTGGCACGTAGTCCGCGTGCAGCCCGCGCTTTTTTCCCGCTCGAGCGCACGCTCTCCCGCTCGCACTTTCCGCACGCGCGCGGTCATCGCCTGCACGCCCAACGACGCCTAGCGTCGTTTTTCTACGCGTCCGCGCCGCCTACACACCGCCTAGCGCGTAGATGCAACGTCTAGGCGCGTCCAGCGCTTAATTGGGCGCCTAGGCCCTAAACGAGGCATTAGGCCTCTGTTCAGTGTTTAATCTCGATTAAACGACGTTTAATCACGTTTTCTCGAACATTGCCTGGAACGCTAAGCTGAACCGCACCCTGAAGGAGATGGGGTTCAAGCAGAGCGAGCACGAGGCGGTGGTGTACCGGCGGGGCAAAGATTCCTCTGTCCTGCTGGTCGGCATCTATGTCGACAATCTCGTCATCACCGACGCCAACTGGAGGGAGGTGGAAGAGTTCAAGCAGGAGATGAAGAAGAGGTTCGAGATGAGCGACCTCGGCTTGCTCTCCTACCTCGGCGTCGAGGTTCACCAGGATGCCAAGGGCATCACACTGCGGCAAGCTCACTACGCCCAGCACGCATCCTCGAGCTCGGGGACATGGTGGGTTGCAACCCGGCGACTACGCCCGTGGAGGAGAAGCTCAAGCTCAGTCGCGAGAGCAAGGCAAAGGAGGTGGATGCCACGCAGTACCAGCGCCTCATCGGCAACTTGCGGTACTTGGTGCACACCAGGCCGAACTTAGCGTTCGCCGTCGACTACCTCAGCTGCTTCATGGAGCGTCCTACAAGTGAGCATCAGCAGGGCGACAAGCGTGTTTTCCGATACGTGGCTGGGACTCTCGACTTCGGTCTCTACTACAAGAGGGCTCCCAGCACGACACGCTTCATCGGCTACTGCGACAGCGACCTCGCCGGCGACAGCAACACGAGCAAGAGCACCAGTGGGACGATGTTCTTCTTGGGAAACTGCTTGGTCAGCTGGCAGTCAACCAAGCAGAAGGTGGTGGCCCTGTCCAACTGCGAGGCAGAGTACATCGCCACGGGCTCAGCAGGAACTCAAGCTCTCTGGCTGTCCAGGCTGCTCGGGGAACTCTTGGGCAGAGAGGTGGAGGTGGTGGAGCTCAGGGTGGACACCAAGTCCGCTTTGGCCCTAGCCAAGAACCCTGTATTCCACAACAGAAGCAAGCACATCAGGACTAAGTTCCATTTCATCAGGACTGTCTTGAAGATGGGAGCATCAAGGCCAACTATATCCCAACCACAGATCAGTTGGCTGATATCCTCACCAAGTCTCTGGTCAGATCAAAGTTCTTGGAGATGAGGGGAAGAATTGGCTTGAAGAAGATCAACTAGTGATAGGCTTAAGGGGGAGATCGATAGAATTAAGCCTTCACATGTATCTTACTTTCTGCATTTTATGCTTTATGCTTAGGGGGTTTCTTTGGCTCTCAAGTTGAGGATGCCTTGGATACTAAGTAGATAAGAGGGCATCTTGCTTTATGCAAGAATATGTCAGGTAGTAGTTAGGGGCCAGCTCTATATAAGCTGAAGTCATCCTTTGTATCAAATGCTTTTGCAACCTTTAAGATTCAATCCAAGCGGCCCCTTGGTCAAGCTGACCTCTGGGCATTCTCACCTTTGCTTGTGATGTTTGGGCAACAGTAACCGACAAGGTTGCATTAGGCCAGCCCAAGAACACTTTATCTTATGCTGTGTCCGAATTAGAGAAATGAGAAATTTAGCCACCTTTATTTAATGTGCTAAAAATGAGGAACCACTAAACTAATAGGCAGCAATTACACCCTTAGAATAGAGGACAAGCAACTAACTGCGAAAACTGGTACCCTCGAACTTCAGGTTACACCAAGTAGAGCCTAATTTTCTAAAAGAAAAAGGAGTTGAAAAGGGAAAAACACAAGGTACATGAAAAAAATCTTGTAAGCTATTATACAAAGATATAAAAGGAAATGAACTATGAACTCAAACTTAATGTTTTAACTCTTAATAGCTATGAGAGGTCAGTGTGGCCTGAGGGCGCTTAGTCCTGGATGGTCTAATTTGATTATGTGACCTTGTCCGCGGCAAATTATGTGGTACATGTATTATAAAGCAGGCACATTTAGGGCTGCAAAATGCATGGCAACTGTAATCAACACATTAAAACAACAGCAGCAGACATGCTCTGCGCACTAAATGATTAATAACATAAACAGGCACCAGATGAAAAAACTGAACCATGCACCAAATGATTAGCAAAATTCCACAAACTGAACCCTATATATATATATATATATATGTGTGTGTGGAATTTAAAAATTTATTTCTGTCAAGTGACTGCACCAAAATGGTCTAGTTCCACCCCTGGTGTAAAAGGAGAGAATTTCGTGCAAAGCATGTGTGGTGCTGCTTGCTGCCTTTTACAGTGTCTCTTGCTCTAAATCGGAAGTAGATAAAGCGCATACAGCTTGCATAATCTTTTTTATAAAGGTTCATTTCTGCACCTTGCCTCTCAGCAGCGTTTATTCTTGTCATGATTGGACATTATGCAAGCTGCTGAGAGGCAAGGTGCAGAAATGAACCTTTATAAAAAAGATTATGCAAGCCGTATGCGCTTTATCTACTTCCGATTTAGAGCAAGAGACACTGTAAAAGGCAGCAGCAGTACCACACATGCTTTGCACGAAATTCTCTCCTTTTACACCAGGGGTGGAACTAGACCATTATGGTGCAGACACTTGACAGCAATAAATTTTTAAATTCCAAGGCTAATGTTTTGTTGACCTAAAAACGAAGACTAATGATCACATTTTAAAACCAGAGACACCGATGATTATCACTCTAAATCCACCCCTGTTTTACACAATAGTTAAAAAATCGACAACAGCACATATATAGGATTACAAGTTCTGTATAAGAGAGTATGGAGGCACACCCAGGAACCCTGTACATTTCCAGGAGACCGACCATGACGCAATAAGCTGTTCCAGACATACAGCAACACCCGGAGAGGATGTAGCCCAAAAATTGAGACAAAATACACCTACGAACTCTCTCAATTTTAGCCAATCTAAAGAAGAAGCCAGAATTCAATCTCCTAAACCCGTACAGGGCAATCAATCAGGCACCAGACAACCAACAGACAATCCAAACAAAGAGCAGCGCAGCCGGGCACCAGCCAACCCAACCGCACCTCCACCGCGCCAGCACATGAAGCAGCACCCAGAGCGCCGAAACATTAGGCGCAGCACAGCGGAGTAAATGGGAGATTTTGGGGGACGGGTTGGCAGAACGCCTCACCGTCTTCGGCGTCGCTGTCGAGGTCGATGGGCGCCTGCTCCTTGTCGCGCCCGCGGCGGGGCATGGCTTCCCGCTCCCGGCCGTTCGCCGCCGGGGAAATGCCGATCGCCTTCTCTAGGGTTTGGCCCGGCGGATTTGGTAAGGGGGCGGCAAGGCGAAGAGAGGAGTGTGGAGGAGGGAGATCAAAAATTTTGGGGACAAGCGGGTTTTGGCTTTGCAGTTTGCTTTCGTCTTCCTTCCCCACCTGCCTTTTCTGTGCAAGGACAGGGGGAGCGGTGGTGACTCGACACGTGGACGAACCAGATGTCCCTCGGGTTTGGCGGGCGCGCGGTGCGGGCCGTTGGATCTTTATCCGTTTGGCAGGCCGCTTTGACACGCTGCACTAGAGCACTAGCGGCGGCACATGGCTGGTTGGGCCGGTCGAGTGGAAAAGGTAGGGGTGAGTGATGGGCTGCGTGGGCTAACACTGTGACGAAGAGGAAAACGACAGGATAAAATTCATTTTTCTTCCCTCAGTTTTGACGAAAGTATGTTTTTTCTCGCTCAGCTCCAAAACAGAGTAAACTACCTCTCATAATTTTTAAAAGGAAAAAGTTCATATTGCTCCCTCCAAGTTTGGCATATGTCTAAATAACCCCAAAACTAACATTTGGTTTAATTTACTCCCTCCAACTATTAAGTTGGTCCAACCAACACCTTAAAGAGATTTTTCTTTTTTTGTTCCTCTATGTACAAATTGTATTTTAGTTTCAGATTTTATAATGTAAAATACAACATTGTATTTTGAATTTTAGAACATGCACTATGAATTTTTTTATCATTATGTTTTATACGATATTGTATCTCTAGTGCTAATTTATTATTAATTTTCCCAAGCTATCAAAATAGTGACAAAAAGTTAAGATATAATTTTTCTAACATAAATATGATGTTCTCTATCATATCACAAAAGTTGATATCAAGACTCAACTAATATGTGGAAAAATAAAAATAACAAATCATATTAAGGGGTAAACTAAACCAACTGAAATAATTGGAGGGAGTAAATTGAACCAGTTATAAGTTTAGGGGGTAATATGGACATAGGTCAAACTTGGGGGGAGTAATTTGAACTTTTTCCTTTTTAAAATCATTTGTTTCATCTTCCTAACCTTGTTATAGGCGATTTTGTTTTTTGTTTTTCATTTATTTCGACTGAATCTTTAAAAAATCATAGTAAATCAAAAACAAATATAGAAAATTCAATTTTGTTGGACCCCACATGAGTAGATCTATATGGTGAACATATAATATAATATGCTTTAGTATAATTTTTTTTAGATTTAGACATATTATTTTATGTAATTAATTGGAATAATTCATAATTGTAGTTTCTATGGTTCAATTATGGTAAAATTGTTATGATGGACTAAATATTGTATGTTTGAACTGTAATAAAAATTTCATACTCATTGGATCATGTATAACTTATTTATAAATTTATTTAGATTTAGTCAACATAAACTCTAAATAAATCTATAACTAATTTTTATATGACCCATGAGTATAAATTTTTTACTACAGTTCAAGCATACAATAATTAGGTTATCATAAAAATTTCATCACAATTGGACCATAGAAACCGTAGTAATGAATTATTCCAATTAATTACAGAAAAGAATATATCTAAATTTATAGCAAAAACTTTATACTAAAACTCACCATATTATATATTTACTGTGTATATCTACTCATGTGGAGTCTAGCAAAATTGGATTTTCCACTTTATAATTTTTCTGTGATTTACTATAATTTTTCAAAGATTGTGCCAAAATAAATAAAAAAGAAAAAACAAAATCACGTTAAAAAACACTTATAACTGGGTCAGGGAGGTAACACGTATGGTTTCAAAAGTTGAGGATGTGGTTTGCCTGATTTTTAAGTTCAAGAAAGAAAACTAGCCTTTCGCAAAAATTAAGAGAGAAAAAGTGGACTTTTTTTTAAAAGAAACGTTTTTTATTTTTTTTCCACCAAAAAGAAGAGTGCTGCTCATTGAAAAATAGTTTTAAAATTTTATCTTAAATGATTCATTTTAAACTGTTTCTCTCTGTTTTTCAACCACCGTCGTGACCATTGATGAGATTAGGGGCCGAACACTTGATTCCTTTTGTACCATCGGCCATCACTATTTCACGGAGAAAGAAGTAGCCAATGGTCATGACTCATAAGTGGCTCAGTTCCTTTTCAGGTCTTGGTTCAACTCTTGGTGGGATTGATTTAATAGCATTACACGGAACATATCAGTGATTTCATCAATCTCGATAATATACCAGTTTAGTCTCCCAAGATGCTCGTAAGAGGTAGGATTTGCGTATGATATAGGAGTAGTGTTTGCGTGCGTGTGTTCATAGAATAAGTTTATCCATCATGAATGTTTGTGTTGTATAGGATTTGCGTGTGTGATATACTAGTAGTGTTTTTTGGCCTGTGAGGTGTTTCTATGTATTTTGGTCACTTGTAAGCACAGAAATCGGTTTTCATCAACATCATAATGTGCTTTCTGAGTACCCTGGATCTAGGCCATCTGAAAAAACAATAAATATGATAAGCTACAACGTCAAATCACATATGTGACTCATACATTTTCTTTTCCTTTATGATTTCCGTCCATTGTGCAGACTGATCCTACTGCAGCTGGTGCGGTGTATGACAGAGAATTCATTGTTTGTTCGTTGGATCTACTGTCAGGACTTGCAGATGGTCTTGGCACTGGTATTAAAAGTCTTGTAATTTCTTGTCTTTGCATACGAAATTGTTTTCCCTTCCCCGTCACATCGAATTGAATCTTTGAACGCATGCATGAAACATTAAATATAAATAAAAAATATAACTAATTACATAGTTTATCTGTAATTTGCGAGACGAATCTTTTGAACTTAGTTAATTCATGATTAGATAATAATTACCAAATACAAACGAAATATTACGTTGTAAAATTTTTGGATCATTTTAGACAAGATCACATGAATACGCCACTCACATTGATTGTCAGACAATACAGATACACCATCTGAACTTGTTAATGTCAGACAATACATTGATTGTCCCAATATCTACTGTACTGTTTACAGAATATTATCAGTTCTATTACATGGGGCTGTACCATATGTGCTGAGTAGATTGTCCAGTTGGTAATTTTGCCGGGTAGCTGAGTTTAGGCATTTTGTCTGTTTAGCATGTATCCTGGATGAATGTTAGGTGTGACTCCTCAGGCTTGAGATCTCACTTCTCACTAGGATAGCTGGATATGTTTTTCTTTTCCATCCATCTTGAAAGAGTTAGTTTCACTACTTATGTTGGCTTTACGCCTCTACTGATTACTGTCATATAGTGGAGTCTGTGTTTATTAAAACTAAGTGCTGATGCTTGGCCATGATGCTTTGTGTGGTAATGAAATTGGATTAAAACTAGAGCACAAGTATGAGACCCAATTGTTTGTGGGGGTAAATTGAGCCAAAATTATGTTTAGGGGGTTAATCATACAAAGTGGATTGTTGAAAGGTCCTATGCGATGGCTAGAGGGAGGGTGAATAGCCTAATTTAAAAAACTACAAGCAAAACTCAACAACAAGTTAGACGACTAAGAAGCGAAGCGAATTTTGCACTAGCCTAGTGGGAGATGCGAAGCCACCTATCCATGAGTGCTAACCTAATAGCTCTAGCTCACAAAAATCCTACACAAGATACTAAGACTAAGAGCTAACAACTAGCACAACCTAATATCTCTACTAAGCAAAAGAACAAGAGAGCAAAGAGAGATAGGGGTGATTGTTATACCGCCATGAAGTGTAGAGGATGAACGAATCAAGTGAATATCAATGAGATCAATCAATCACAAGAAGGCAATGGTTGACACTTCATTTTCTCCCGAGGTTCACTAGTTTGCCAACTAGCTAGGTCCATGTTTGGGCAAGACACTCACTTGGAGGCTCACGCGCTAATTGGCATCACACGCCAAACCCGTCACCGGGTGCCGCACAACCAACACCAGATGAGGCTATTGAAATGCCACGAGCAATCCACTAGAGTTATCTTTGCGATCTCCCATGGGGAAGGCACAAGAACCCCTCACAATCACACTTGTGGTCGACAAAGCACAATCACCAAGCTTCTCGAATCTACACCGCTGCTCCAACCGTCTAGGTGATGGCAATCACCAAGAGTAACAAGAAAACCGCAGTGGTATCAACTCCTAAGTGCCACTAGATGAACTCACTTCATGCAATGCACTAGAATCACTCAAATCTCTCAAAAAGATGATCAATCAACTAGGATGAGTGAGAGTGGGTGTCATAAGCTCACAATGTGTATGCAATAGCCAAGTGTGCAAGAGAGTGAGCTTGGGCCGGCCAAACACCTTAAATAGCCCCTCAAAAGGAACTAGCCGTTATGCACTTGGGCTGTCTGAAAACGCAACCGTCGGACCACTTATCGGGACCATTGGACCATAGCATCTGGTCCGACGCTTTGGTCCGACGCCTTCTCGGATCGCCACGTGTCTCTGAACTTTTGAAAACGACCGCTGGTGCTCAAAACTCAGCACCGTCGACCACCTGAAATGGTCCGGAGGCCTAGTCCGACGCCTTGATCAAAAGTTTCACCCAGTTTATGCAGAGAGCACCTAGGCTTCGGACTCAGGTCCGGAGCCCCACCGTCGGACTAATTTACTTAGTCCGGAGCCTTGTTCAAACTTTCACAGAACGTTCCAACCCTCCGGATTCAAGTCTAGAGGTTTACTGTTAGACTAATACTCCTAGTCCGACGCTCTTCTGCAACAGCTGACTACCAAGTCAACACCACCGGACCAATGAAGAATGGTCCGAAGCTTCTTTGGTCACTTAGTCCGGAGCTTCCAGTGAAGCGGCCAGGGCTAGGGTTAGCCACCGGACCACTTCCAATGGTCCGGAGCTCTTCCAGCAACTGGTCCGGAGCCTATTTCTCAGTGATATTTCACTTCTCATTTCTTCCCTTGATCTCATGTGCCACCACCAAGTGTTCCACTACTTGTGCTCATGTGTTGGCATATTTTATCAAGTTTTATAAGGGTTGCTCATTAGGTCTAAATGCAATGCAAGAAATGCTTCACCTAATGGCACTTGACAATTGTAACCACATACCATTTTCCCCTCTTAATAGTACGGTTACCTATCCTAAATGTGATTACACCCACTTGGTGTCTTGATCACCAAAAGAAAAACCCTAACTTATACCTTTGCCTTGTTTAGCTTAGGGTCTCCTCCATTTGTCCAAGTGTGAGCTTTGGCTTGCCTTCGCCTAGCTTCCATCCTTGCTCCACCACTTGTCATCTTCACCTTTGTGTACTAAACCTACTCATCACTTAGTGCTAAGTTAGTACTTAGGTTTCATCAATTAACCAAAACACTAGAGATTTTTCAATTGTTCAAGGTTGTAAAATAAGCACGAGTAGCAAAGATTTTTTTTAAATCCGGTATAATTCCTTTGATGAGGGCCAGGGTTGGGAGGCCCTTGGCGAAAGATTTTTTTTTTAAAAAATATAAATTCTTTGTCGAGGGCCCGCGCGGTGAGGCCCTCGGCAAAGACTCCGTCCAGTGTACCGGCGCCGTGACGGCTGTTTTTCTTTGCCGAGGGTCCGGGCCCTCGGCAAAGGCTTTGCCGAGTGCCCGACAATTGGTTCTCGGCAAAGACCCTCTTTGCTATCTCAAAATTCCCCGAGGGCTCTTTGCGAGGGCTGCCCACGGCAAAGCCTTCGCCGAGGGTTTATAAGCCTTTGCCGAGGGCCTGGGGAGTAGATTCACAATTTCCAAACCTGTCTCAGCACAACGATCCCAGCAACGCTGTCTCTGGCGTTCGCATTAAGATTTCTTTGTTCCAGCCTTTGGTTTTCTGAGCTCCACAAAACTTGTTGCCCCCTTTATGCCACTCTTTATGTTTTTTGGTGGCACCAGTGAACCAGTAATTTCATCACATGGTGAATATAGCTGGAAAGGATAACAGTTGTGGATCTTATCCTTAGTTGTTTCACAATGTGCACATGACGGTCGTGTTGTGTTTGCAGATCATAATGTGTTGATCAACTTTAAGTGGGCTTGTCTATTTTTTCTGAATGGGAAATGATCAACTCCATGAGATAGTGAATTTGTGTTTCTTTCATCAGTTGATTTATTTTTACTTTTATGATTTATTTTTTCTAGATGCTATCATAACATATATAAAAAATATCATTATCTGGTTGTTTTCATGTACATCACCGAAATTAAGCCGTGACGTTAGTATGGGTATTATACTATAGTTTCTATACAAGGTTAGACATCCACCTCTTAAATAATTAATTACTAGGAAACGCCTCTACAAACTAAATAATTAATTGCTAGTAAACGCCTCTATAAACTAATTCTGTTATATATCGAATTAGTACCAAAGTAACTTCTGTTATTCTTTAATTCCTTGCAGGTTTCCCAAACTAAAAAGTAGCATCTAGATCAATAGTAAAGCGAACTGTGGTTACATTACATTAGAGATTACAGAGGGGTAGTTAAAAATTGTTGCTTGAGAGTTTTAGTCGTGTAATATTTAAGTCATGTTCGGTTATCTTGAATTAAAAACCCGAAACCAATCCACGATCGGAATAATTTCGCCTAAAATCGACCTATTCCGGTGACAGCAAACAAGACCTTAGCAGAAATTGAAAACTCAGCCGATAACAACAGGTTAGTAGCACGTGTACGAGTGTGATAGCAGGACTGTAGCACGTGGACGAGTTTGATTGATAGGAAGACATCTGCGCGTCGCAATCGGGAACGAGGAAGCTGCATCTAGGACAGCTACACGCAATGGAAATAAAAATAAAAATAGTCTCTCTTTTATTTTTTTTAACTAAAGGTCCCGGCTCTATCAAATACAGATTTACCAACATATGCATCTAGCTCTTAAACATATAAAATCTGTGGAGATCCTCAAGAATTTTCTAAAGACTCCTGTTTGGTGGGGTTGAGATAAATTATCCCCTTGCCACTGCTTTACACACCTCAATCCCCATGTACGACTCGTTTTCTTTTTGTCTGAGATTTCTTCTCTCCAGATCTGCTCGGCGTCCACTCATCGACATTTCGCTTCCTTCCCGTAAGTCTGGGCAAAAAAACTCGATACCCGAACCCGAACCTGAATTACCTGAACCCGAGGTACCCGATCCTAAATTCGGATAGTGATTTTGATTACCTAAAATTAGTTTGGATAATTTGGGTAATATCCTCCGGTGCCCAAACTACCCAAAGTTTTGTATGTGTTTTTTATTTATGATGTGTTGTTAGTTGAACACTTGAACATATCACTTTATTAAAATATAATTCTCTATTTTTTAAACAAATAACAATAATAAATGATTCTATACAAATTATTATTAAAGTTCTATACAATTGCTTCTGAAATTATGTATAATGCTACCAAAATTTTATTTAGTTTGTTGATTTTTGTAAATTCGGGTATATCGGGTAGTACCCGAACCCGAACCTGAATTATCGGGTATCCGAAATTTCGGATAGTGTTTTTTCGGAGCTAATATTGGGTAATAATTTTTATTACCCGAATTTTGAAGTACCCGACCCGAAAAAAACTGATAACCCGAACGCCCAGGCTTACCTTCCCGTGCCAGGTTGGCCGCTAGGCCAGACCCCATAGCGCCCGAACGACTTCCTCGTGTCTGGGCCAAGGACGTGCTAGTGTTCCGTGTGCTTTTGCTCTATTGCCACTGGGCCGCTACACCCGACCCTTGAATAATCTTTAGAATTGCATATGAATTCAGATCTACGGTGGAGATCTCCTAAATATGTTCCGTAGAGCTCAGATCCTTTGTAGAGCTGGTACATCGTGGAGCGGTGCTCTGGAGTTGTTTAATTTTAGAAGCTAGAGCTCTCCAAGTATATATAATTGGGTTAATTGGATTGATGCCATTACAATTCTTGCGATTCTGAGAAACACCATTACTATTTGTCTTATTGTAAATGTGCCATTACAATTTAACTCGAGTTTGAAAAATACTATTATGTACGTTTGTCGTAGCCTGTGGCTCACATGCAGGTGTATACAGCTGCTAAGTAGATTCAAATGGACCATTTTACCCCTGTCTTCTCCTGACTTGACTGCTTGACTAGATCGAGTCCATGGAAGGATGCATGTTTCTGCTTGGTTCTGTGAATCTGTGTATACTCTGCAACCTTGAATTTGTGATCAAGGAATGCATGTTTCTGCTTGGTTCTGTGAATCTGTGAATTACTGATAAATCTATGAATTTATGAATCTGTGCAACACATCTTATTGTGATGAATCTGTAACTTTGCAGCTGCAGCTTTTTCCCATCTCTTAAATCACAGTGCTAGTAGCAGCAGTTTGCAAATAGCTAGACAAAATATTCACAGTTTATGATCTGAGATTAAATTAAATTAAAAGGGATCAAATACTTCCTCGAGCATGCATGTTTGCAAATAGCTAGATAAAATTCAGACAAGTTGAAGGTAGCATAGCAGTCAATTCAGTTTGCAAATAGCAAGACCAAAGAAATTAAAATTTAGTGCACTCCATAAATAGGTCCAGATCCTACTATTCATCAAGTTCAGGCCACAAACACTGGGAGGCCACAACATTTATTCAGTGATGTCCATAACCTAACAGAAACTGGGAGACCACTATTTTAGACCACAACAGACATCTAGTTCAGGCCCTAGCATACATCAAGTTCATGCCATACCATACATCAAGTTCAGGCCTTAAAATACATGAAGTTCAGGCCACAAAAGATTCTTGCTTTTGATCAGAACATATCACATGGTGTTTAAGAAGTCCTTCAGACTTCTCACAACACTGGCAGGTGGAGCAGCTTCAGTTTTCTTCTGCTTCTTTTTCTTAGGTGTCTGCTTCTTCTTTAGTGTTTTCTTCTTCTTGGGTGCACTCTTCTTCTTAGGTGTTGTCTTCTTCTTCACGTGTGAAGGTCCAGCATTGTCGTCATCTTCTAACTGCTGTCTTTTCCTGCAACCAGCAGACTTGTGATTAGAAAAATGTAGGAAATGTCACAAGATTTGGAAAGAGACTTGTCTGAATTGGAAAGAGTCTTTTCCATGGAGGACACGAACGCCATAGTGCTCAAGCTTGCACCATGACCTTCAATCGACTAGCAGCGGTAGCACTCGTTGTTGCCGTCAGGAGGAGACGCAGTCGCGGCCGCCACGCGCAGTAGTCGTCGCCGCCGCCCACGAGCTAGGGTTCGTATGAGTGAGACAGAGGAGGCGGTGGGGAATGGAATTGACTCGATCCAGTCAAGCGTTCACATGTATGGAGAAGGCAGGGGCAAAATGGTCCATACGAATCTACTTAGCAGCTGTATACACCTGCATGTGGGCCACAGGCCGCGGCAAGCGTATATAATGGTATTTTTCATACTCGAGTTAAATTGTAATGACACATTTACAATAAGACAAATAGTAATGGTGTTTCTCAGAATCGCGAGAATTGTAATGACATCAATCCAATTAACCCTATATAATTCTATATACATCTACACCCACACTCCAGTTGTGAGCGAACTGCAAACTACTCTCTCCGGACCTATTTCTTACGCATATTAGTAAAATCTTAGATATCAAGGAGAATACATACACAACTCGTGGCTCATTGAATACATGCAAGTAACACCAGGAAAGCTAAATCGATTCGTCTTCCTAGCGCGTTCTGCTAGTAATTCGATACGTCTTCCTGGCGTGTTTGTTTCGTTGCTGTGGCAAAACCGTTACGTGCAAGAGGCAAAAAAACTGGCGCGTTTTTTCGTTGCTGTGGCAAAACATGCAAGCCAATTTCCATCTCAAGTGTTCTCCATTTGATATAATTTGCTTGGCGCACGTGCAAGAGAAGAAATGAGAAATGCAGTTCGCACGTCTCTTGGAGTCCCCTAGCTACATGCAAATGCTTCGAAATTGCACCCAATGCATGTTATTGTGTATTCCAAAACATTTCACTTTATACTTGCTGTGGATGTCTAAAATAACTGCCTAACTAAAAACGCGAGCACGCCTAAAAAAAAATCTGAAGGGAGTAGTATTACCCTTAATAAGTCAGCATTCGCAGGCCACAACCCAAAAGAAAGACCAAGCTGAACGTCATGGCTTCCCTCTCCTCCCTCTTCCTCAGTGGCGGCGGTGCCTTGTTCTTCCTCTTGGCCACCACCATATCCGTGTATACCCACATATATGACACAAGCGGCAACGCCAACGACAGCGGAGCTGCCACTACGCACCTTCACTTCTACATGCACGACGAGTACACTGGCCCACGCCCGACCGCAATGCGCGTCGTGTCCGGCCGCTCCCTGCTGCCACCCGCCGTCTCGTCCAGCGACGACGATTTGCCGCCGCCATCGTCGTGGCATCGTGAGTTCGGGGACATTGTGGTCCTGAACAACGCGCTGACGGAAGGGCCCTCCATCGTCAGCGCGCGCGTGGGCACCTCGCAGGGGTTCGGCGTGCGCGTGTCTGAGGGCGGCGTCGTGTCACACGTAACGATGCACCTGGTCATGCAGGCCGGCGAGCACCAGGGCAGCTCCGTCACGGTGAGCTGCCGTATTGACGTGGAGGAGAAGGTGCGCGAGTCGGTGGTCCTTGGCGGCACCGGGCGTTTCAGGTTCGCGCGCGGGTACGTGCTCACCAGTAACTACGACTATGACCTTGGCCGCGGCGGAGTCGTCGAGTTCGACGTCTACTTGCTTTGCTAACTTGTTTGTAAGGATCAACCTGAACAAACATTGTACGCACGCAGATTTACCGTGTAATAACTGTCCATACGTTGTTCTGATAAGAAAATGTGCGTGCGTACAATGTTTGTTCAGGTTAGCGATAGCCAATGCAGCATATATGTGGTTAGTATAGCCCCTGTCTTCATCCAGTTCTGGCCGCATTTCTACACCATAAAAAAGTTCTAGTGTGAATTGTAAAGAGACTGGTGGATAAGAAAGTTCAAACGAGAGGGGTATCACAATTGTCGCATGTGCTAATTGCCTCAAAGGGTTGAGAGAGACAAGGTATGATGGTAGTACCTTGTTCGATTGTTCCCAAAATCAAAGGAATTGAAAGGGATTGGAGAGGGTCGTTGAGAGAAAAATAATTCCTATCAATCCCACCAAATCGTCTTGGTTTTAGGACCAAACAAACAGATCCTAATAAGAAAATGTTCTACGTGTATAGCCATGTTTTCGAGAAGTGGTAAAAAACCCACCGCCAAATTAATTCTTGACCGCAGATTGTCTCCACATATGCCACAAAAAACAACGGGTGCGATGATTAGTGGTGACCAACCACAAATGGGTACGGTTTGGATACAAAAAGGATTCCTAATTGGCCTCATGGGATTAGCCTTTGGCCAAAAACTAAAAAAGGGTGCATGGTTTGCATAGTGTCCAGGCTTAGAGAAACGTGTAGCGCGGCTTAAGCCAATGCTTCGTGTTGCTGGTTTACATAGAAGCAAAATCAACAGCCGCAAACAGGAAATCGAGGTACCGGTGGTCATTACTACATAATTGATACTTAGAAACATGTCTAAATTTAGCAGAGATGACTCTATCTAAAATAGCCTTTAAAAGTGGTTTTCAAAAATGACCTGTCTCTATAAATGTATTTTCTGAAGCAGCTGGTATTTTTAGCCACCTCTAGAAATGCCCATATCTTTAGAAATGTGAGGATATAGAGCTAAACTAAAAAAAATCGATTTATAGATGTCATTAGATCTAAAGTTGACTCTAATAATAGGTGCAATACTATAAAGTTCATGAATTTTTTTTTCAAACAAAAAAAGATTAGGACAAATTGTATATCAAAGTTGTATATCTCCAAGATATCTACAACTATATGATTGATAATTTTTTCATTCAAAGTTATTACATCATGCAAATTCTGTTTGAAATTCTCATATTTTGAATTGTTTTTTTTCGGATGACCATGGATCGACAAATGACCAAAACCAAAGTTATAGATTTTTTTTAAAAAAACTAAAGCATTACAGTTAATAAATTTTTCATATATGGTCCTAAAGTATAGTTTGAAGTCCTCCAACACAGTGATTTTTTTCTAAAAAATGAAATTAGATATAGATAAACGTCACAAACCAAATTGTAGGTCTCAAGATCTATATACCATTATAGTTGATAACTTTTTTCATTTGAAATTATTCATCTAAGAAAATTCTATTTGAATTTCTCACAATTTGCAATCTAGAATTTTATAAGGACGTTGGATGGAGAAATAACTAGAATCAAAGTTGGAGTCCTCAACTATATAATCGTTGAGACATTTTTTAATTGAGTTCAGTTTGGGTCCTAAATATTCATCTTTAAATCCATTGAAGTGAATATAAATGAAATGTAGCTACCCCTTAGTCTGTTGTGACTTTGGGGTGAAGGGGTTACGAGAGTTACATGCGAGGGTTGAGATTGTTAGTTCGGATCCCATCAGTCACACGTGTGAAAAAATTGGTGACTACTTGTGAGTTCTAACTTGCGACTCGTGATGGTTGGACCCACATAGAGGGGACTTCCCTTTATGAAAAACATGCTATTTTTGGGCATGATTTATCATTTCTATAAACTGATTTTGATAAGTTACTAGACTTTGGACAATGGGGGCTTGTGTTGGCCACACAAATTCAGCAAGGAAACATTTATTAGTTTCGTTATCCAAGCTACCCCAATGATATTCTTTTTTTTGAACATACCCCAATGATATTTAAGAGAATGCATATTCAAAAGATGTGATCTATGAACATCTCTTGCATCTATAGAGGGAGTTTCAACAGCAAAAACATAGTGGGGGGCCCCTAAATTAAAAAAATGCTATTTTTGGCATGATTTTTGTTTTGTAGAATATGATTTTGAGGAGTAAGACTTCGACTCTGGGGGCTTGTGCTGACCAAACAAATTCAGAAAGCCAACATATATTAGTTTCATCATCCAAGCTATCTAAATGATATTCAAAAGCATGCAAATTACAAAGATGTGACGCAAAGAACGAGTTTTTTTTACGCAAAGAACCGTGGGGGAGTTCCCCACGGTTGGCAAAACGATTTTATAAAGAGCAAAACAGGCGAACTTACAGGAGAGGGAACCAGAAGAGAGAGGGGGAGAGAGAGAAGAAGAGAGAGAGAGAGAGAGAGAGAGAGAGAGAGAGAAGCTAAGCTAGGACTATACAAACCTTACAGACCTGAGAACCTGAAGAAGAGTGGGGAGAGGGGAGGGGGTTACAACAGAAGACAAAAATTACAGGGAGTCTAGCCAAAAGCTAACAAGCTGTCTATCTGAATCCTGAAGTCTGCAAGACTGCAGTGAAGCTTGTTCCTTAAAGTTCTGGAGCTAACGACCGAAGGTAGGAGGGATACCATCAAACACACACCTGTTTCTAAGCTTCCAGAGTTCCCAAGCAGCTAAAAGAAAAATCTCGGGGAAGAAGGGGATCGTGGTCTGCTGCCAGGTTTCCATGATTCTTATATGAACATCATCGTGCTGAGCCCAAAGAATTCCAAGCTTGATCCAACATCTCTGAGCAAAAGGACAATCAAAGAATAGGTGGGATATGGTTTCTTCATGGCTAGAGCGACAGAGGACACAGAAGCAGTTAGGCTGCACATTAAAATGTCTTCTAGCCAACATACTCTTTGTGTTAAGCCTGACCATGAGGATGAGCCAAGCAAAAAACTTGACCCTTGGGGTCACCTTAGACTTCCAGATGATTCTAAAGCAATGCGACACTGGCATGATCAAGAAGGCAAGGTTGTAGAGCTTTTTTGCCGCATATTTATCATTTCCCCAGCACAAGAACCTCTTATTAGGTCCCTGGGTCAAGCTGAATGGCTGAATGTGAAGCTTAAGGCTGTCCAGCTCAAGGGCCGCCACATCAGAGATGGGAATAAAAAACAGATCTTCCAGGCAATCGGCCTCACAAACCTCTTTAACCGAGATATCCAGAGACCTGGCAGCGTTGGCAATATTGGGAAACATCTCATCAAGATAGTTGCCAGCCCAGTTGTCCCTCTAGAATAATACCGAGGAGCCATCACCCAAAACACAAGAAGTGATACAGCCATAGAGATCTTTTAACTTAAAAACGTCCTTCCACCAGAAGGACCCTAGCTGCCTTTGCACATGAGGCACCTTACCATCATAGTACTTAAACCACAGCAGATTGACCCAAGGGATATCAGCTCTACCAAAGAATTTGTGCACTTGCTTCATTAAGAGGGCATCATTATGAAGTAACAAGTTTTTAATTCCAATTCCCCCTTTCTTCTTTGGCCTCTGAACTAAATGCCAGATAACTAAATTCCCACCTCTTTTCTTTTCAGAGTTACCTCTCCATAAACACTGTTTTCTAATTCTATCAATGTCATGGATCACTCCTTTATGTAACTTGAGAGTGCCCATTGCATAGGAATCAGTGGGAGTGAAAACAGAGTTGATGTATTCAATTCTCCCAGAATAGGACAGGAAGGAGGAACAAGCCGAGAGTTTCCTTTCCACTCGATCCAGAAGAGGGACAAAATCTTCCATTTTTGGCCTGGTTGAGCCTAAGGGTAGACCCAAATAAGTGAAAGGGAATGAACCAATCTGACAACCAAGAGTAGCAGCCAGAACATCCATTTTCTCAGGGGAAACATTGATAGGGACAATCATGGATTTGCTGAAGTTCACACTAAGCCCCATGGACCTGGCAAAAGTGTTAAGGATGGCTTTTAAATAGAAGAGTTGCTTAGCATCAGCCTGCATGATGAGCAGAGTATCATCCACATATTGAACAATAGGGAAGTCTGACGTCGGCTAAGGGATAGGAAGTTTCAGCACTCCAGAATCTTTCAGACCATTTCTAATATACTACAGGATTTCAGCTGCAAGAACAAAAAGGAGGGGTGAATGAGGGTCACCCTGCCTGACCCCTCTTTACATTTGAAAATTTTCCCTGGGACCCCATTGAGGAGAACAGAAGCTGATCCAGAGGAAAGGATGGCTTTGATCCAACAAATCCAGCGAGCAGGGAACCCCAAGTGAACAAGCATCTCAAGGATAGAGGAGTGTTCGATAGTGTCAAAAGCTTTCTCAAAATCTAATTTGATAATGACAATTTCTTTCTTGGAGTGCTGACATTGATGAATATATTCAAAACTCCAAGCCAAGCAATCCTGGATAGATCTTTGTCTGATGAAGCCATACTGGTTTTTGTGGACCATCCTTAAAATGATAGGTTGAAGCCTATCGGCCAAGAGCTTGGTGACCCTTTTAACACAACAGTTGAGCAAAGATATTGGTCTGAAGTCAGAGACTACCACTGGGCCGCAGACCTTCGGCACCAGGACAATGTATGAGTTGTTGATAGGAGAAATGTCGACCTTGTTATCAAAGAAGCGGGAAAACAAACTCAAGAGATCATTTTTATGATATGCCAACACTTTTTGATAAAAACACCATTGAACCCATCCGGCCCAAGGGCCTTATCAGCCGGCATAAGTTTGACAATATTGTCAAAATCCGAGGGGAGGAAAGGTTGCACCAAAGGAGCCAAGCTCACACTTGGGAAGGAGGGGATTAAGGACCCAAGATCAAACTCCATAGCAACCTCACTAGAGGTTCCCATTCTTTTCTTGAAACTGCACCAAAAGAGATTAGCCTTGTGTCGATGGGATATCCTATAGGGTACCCATGGGCCGGCTTGCCGGAGCTTTGGGTCTCTATCACTCGGCCCATGGAGGAAGGCAAGCAAACAGAACTGAATTCTACTTGGTAACAACGACAAGACCGAAGCGTAGCTTAGGTCTCTGAGTTTGTAACCGAGTAGGACTAGAGCAATCCTCAGCCAGATCCTGGACTATAAAGGGCTGGTGAGGGTACCACCCAAAAAACATCTGAACATACTATGCAACACCCGATACGTAGAGCGATACACAACACCTTGTATTACAAGATCACAACAATAACAAGCGACCTAACTGGACGTAGGGTTATTACTCGACTGTGTCGAGGGCCTGAACCAGTATAAATCGTGTGTCCCTGCGTGTCCAACCACCAAAGTTTCACTATTCGCCGAAGCATGAACAATTGTCTGGAGTAACCCCGTGGCAGGCTATCGGTGGTAAAACATCAACAGCTGGCGCGCCAGGTAGGGGCTTTCGACGAATGTTTTCTCGAAAGTTTGGTGGACCACAACCTCAAGATGATGAAATCGATGAAATCAACATTTTTCTTCGGATCATAGATTTGCGAGATTGACAACGATGGAAAGCTTCGAAGCCGACTCCGAGAAGAAGGAGTAAATGAAAAGATTGAACAAGACCTTCAAGAACTGCATCAAAAGACCAAACATCTCACGATTTCGAAACCGATCAGAAAAGCAGAAGAAGATGGATACGAAATAGACTCGGAAAAGGAGATGCCGCCGCACACCGACTCCGAATCGAGCACGGAAGGACTAAACATAGCCCGAATAAAAACATACAACCGAACCTCAATCGGAAACAAAAACAACTCGGAAACAGTCAAGTACTCGGGCCCGTTCGGACTACACAACTCCGCATATACACACAAAGATTTTCTTCGGAAGACGATGACAAAGAGAATAGCTCTGAGAGGCGCTCAAGAGGGGATGATAATGTCAACAACTCCAGAAGGATGCATCGTACACTAGCCAAACCAATCCCCAAGAACGCAAGATCAGGACAGAGAACTACCATTCAAAGAAGGAAAAAGAACTCGGACTCTATCAGGGACTGTCATGCAAGCCAAGGAAGAGAAACCAACAAACAAAAAGAACTCGGAAAGTACACACTATTTACATGGTAGAGCTAGAACCTTATTTAGAACCACCACAAATACCCGACCTGAAATCATCAGATGAATCAGAAGGAGATATCTCAGACGACGAGGAAGGAGACGACAATGAAACCAACAACCACAAAGCTGCAAGGATAAAGAAGAACAAAACTAGAGCAGGAAGAAGAAACCGAGCCGCCCAGAGAAAGCAAATCTGGAACAAATACAAAGCAGAATTGACAGAATACAACAGAAAGAGGGCGGAAAGAGAATCTGTGAAAAACACAAAGAGAGAAAGAATTGAAGAACTAACAAAAGAGCTAAATATCCTTACCAAAGAAGAAAGAATCACAAATGAGCCAAATAAAGAAGACGGAGACCCCAATAAAAAACCCGAAGACAATATACCACATGAAGGACAAGGGGAAAAACAAGAGGAACAACCCCCCAAGAAGTCAATATTCCATAGATTGGGAAGAACAGAGGTACCACAACCTTCGGAAAGACAAGAACAACACCTCAGACTAATAAAACAAAATGACCCAGATTGGGGCCAGCGCTACCCAAAAGACTACGAAGAATCCGAATACAGAGGGGACATGGAATATTACAGAAGAGATTGGTCACCCGACTTCAACAGACTAGAACAATACGACATGTTCCCATGTTTTGCAGGAAGATTACAGACGTTGAAATTACCACACAAATTTAAACCAACAAATCACTCCAAATACAACGGAAAGGTAGAACCTAGACAATGGATAAGAGTTTATTCCCAATCCATTGAACTCGCAGGAGGAAACAATGACATCGAAGACCTATACTTTCCAATGACACTTGAAGCTATGCCTCTACAATGGTTTGACAAGCTAAAACCACGATCAATCAAATATTGGGAAGACTTGCAAGAAGCTTTTTGCAACAACTTTGCAGGAATAACAACACATCCCATGACAACAGCAAAATTGAAAAACGTGAAGCAAAGAAAAGGAGAGACCCTAAGGGAATATTATCAAAGGTTCGGAGAACTCAGATACATGACATCACCGACAGAGAAGTAATAGAGACATTTGCGGATGGAATCCTAGCAAATTGGCAATTCAAGGATTATTTCAATGAAAATCCAAGATCCAATGAATATTTCAAAAGAGCTGTAGAGAAAATGATATCGTCAGAAGAAAGAACTCGGCATAGATTCACCCGAGAGTTTCATGAAAATAGAAGACCAGATTTCAGACCACAAGACAAAAGACCAAGACAAGACAACATGGTAGCAGCAACAGACAACGAAAGAAGATACAATGACAATGACAAAGGAGGGTACAACAACAACTACTACAACAACAGAAACGCAAACCAAAATAATAGATACTCAAATAACAACTACCAGGGAAACAACTATGCGAGAAAGCCAACGGAGAGGATAGAAAACTTACCCTGCCATATACACCCTCATGTAGGACACAAGCTAGTCAAATGCGACATCTTCCAACGAAGATTCACAAAAAGGGAAGAGACGCGAGCAAACAATTCGGAACGGAGAACAGAGGAACCCGAAAAGGATGCAAAGAAGGCAGAAGGAAACTATCAAGAACCCCAACGACAAATAGCAGTAATCTTTTCCAGAGAATCATATACAAGAAGTAAAAGATAGGAAAAACTAGCACACAGAACCATCATGGCAGCAGAACCAGCTACCCCAAGATACTTAGATTGGTCAGAATACCCAATTCAGTTCACAAGAGAATGTAACACCCTAAAATTTGAGTTAGCAAATTAGTTTGAATTTAAATTTAAATTGATTTAATTCAAGCATTTGTGTGATCATAGAATTAAATAAATAAAACTAACTTAAATCTCATGTTAGGGTTAACTTGGTTGTGCATCTCATGCCTCTGCATTTTCTTGTTTGGTTGGTTTCCAAAATTCAAAGAATATATTCTAAATCCATTTTTGAAAATCAATTTGCAAAAAGAAAATAAAAAAAGAAAAATATGAAACCCTCCCCTCTCTCTCTTTCTAGCCCGAGAAGCCAAACCGGCCTGCTTCCCCTCCCCTCTCCCTTTCTCTCTTCCGCGTGGGTCGGCTCCCTCCTTCCGGCCCAGCTCCTCTCGGCCCAGCCTCGCGCGGGCACTCCTCTCCTCCCTCCACTCCCTGCCGCTGACACCACGGGCCCGCTTGGCAGCACCCCCTTCTTCTTCCTCCCTTCGAGCCCGTTCCAGACTCCGCCCCGCGTCGGGCTCCTCTGCCTCGCGCCGCGGTGGAACCGCGGAACCGCCGCGCAGAGCCGCGCCTCCCTCTCTCTCTCTTTCGCTGACACGCCAGGCCCACCCGTCAGCCTTCTCCCTCTCTTCTTTCTCGTGTCCGCCTCGGACACTGCCGCCGCGCCACGCCGCGTGCACCGCAACCGCCGCGCGCGGACTCCGCTCCCGTAGCCACGTAGGACTCTGTCCTCGGCTCCCTTTAAGTAGCTCGGCACCCCGCACCGCTCCTCGCCTCATCCTCGCCTCGTCTCGCATCAGCAGTAGCAGCGCCGTCGGGCGCCGCAAGCCCTTCCCCGAGCCGCGCATCATCTTCGCGTAAGTGCCGAACGTTGTTCCCCTCTCTTTTCTCCCTCTGTTGTGCTCTGTTGGACCTCGCCGTCGTGTGCAGAGCATCCGCCGCCGCGGTTCACCGCCGTCGGTGCTTCCTTTCCATCCCGAGCCTCGCCGTTGCCCTAGGCGAGCTCGCGGTGTCGTCCTCTATCTCCCGGTGTGCTCAGATTTGAAAACGGGGCACTAGAGCTCCCGACCGGCTTACGCCGACGAGCCTCGGGCTCGGCCGGTCATGGCGCCGCCGCGCGCCGCCCAACTCCGGCCTCTGCACCGCCTTCTCCCTCCCCCTTCTAATCTGAGCCGTTGGTTTCGGATCCAACGGATCAGAGAACCCGATACCCCTTCGGGTGGCGGTTTTGCTAAAGAGTCCCTGCCCTTTTCGGCCTCTTAACCCGCCGTCCTAGAGCGCCTCTCGGCTTTAGGTTTTCCTTCTCCGGGAGACGTATTCCCTTTTTCAGATCTATTTAATTCGGTTTTAAAATAAAAACCCTAATTACAGTTTTGCCACTGAATTTCAAATGCTTATAATTTGCTCATTTTAAATCCAAATCGATCCGTTCATGTTGCGTTAGATCCGTAATTTTATGCTCTATCCAGTAGTATAGATTTCACCTATGTTAATTAATTTTGAAAATCAAAGTAAATTATTTTGTTAATGCTTTAATCTTTCCCTTTTCAAAATCTTGTTTAATCTATAACTTATTCGTTTTAGATCCGATTAGCGTGGTTCTCGCGTCTTTGTGATCGTAGTAAAGTATAGATCTGTTTTATAATCTTTTTAAAACCTCTTTATTGTTTATGGTGTAATGTTCTAATCATATCTTTATTGCTTCGTGTATGATTGTTTGGATGATTGCATGGTGATGTTGATCGAGTACAGCCGGTGAGATCTTCGGTGAGCAAGAGTTCTTTGCAGCAGATCAGGATCACCAGGAGCTTTGTGATCAAGGCAAGTTTAACATGGGATCATCCTTGTTACCTATTCACCATAATTCATCTAGTCATGATTGCATGTGTCTAATTTGATTCCTATTTAGATCTTTACCATAGCTTTGTTATCCTTGTACCTTGTCACCATGGGTTTTTATGCATATGGGTAGCTCTGCTATGCTTTACAACAATGGATCTTGAATCGAATATTGATTAATGATATATGCAACAAGGAGATAAAAACTGGCTTTTGTAGCAACATGGAATAGGACCCCACTGTAGGGCAAAAGCTGGGATAATAATGCAACCACGAGTGCTATAATGGCTCTGGCTTTAGTCAAGTATGAAGATTCGTACTAGCATGTTGGCAGTTCGTGAAAGGCACCATTGCCGAGCTGGGTGTAGGGCATGTCCTAGGGTGGTTACCGCTTCGAAAGGTACCATCGAGTAGGGGCTTTACATACCCCTTGCCCTTGGTTCTATAGGGTCTGACAACATGTTGGGAGGACTTTTGAAAGACTTCATAGTGTTCCCTGCCCACTCACCTTGGAAGTGTTATGGGAGTTATAAACCCGGGCATATGGGTAACATGGCTTGTGGGTAAAGTGTATAACCTCTGCAGAGTATAAATCTATCATGATAGCCGTGCTCACGGTTATGAGTGGCCTGGAAAACTCACAGTGTAGATGATCATGTTGTTTAATGTTTAATTGTTAATGATGTTTATTAATCTTATCATGTGGTTATCAACTGGGTTTGCATAATTAAAGCTAAGTGTTGGTAAAACTTGACCAAGTTAAAAGCAACCGCAGTACAGACAATGTCGGCCTTTTGAGCTTCATAACCCTATGTTACTCTTGCTGAGTACTTTAAGTGCTCACTCTTGCTTTCTCAACCCCTTCAGATGGCTATGAAGATTACCACGAGGAGTACTAGGCTAGTGGTCAACCAGTCGGCGTTCCCTGTGAAGTGGAGCTTCGTCGCGAGAGTTATCTTTATTTTCCGCTGTTTTGTTTAAGAATATTATTCGTTATGTAATAAGCACTCAGTGATGGTACTATTTAAAGATTTGTCGGCTTATGTGTGTGATTGATCTCTGGGCACACATGAGTTATTCATATTCAATTTTATCCTTAAAATTGGGTGTGACAGAGAAGATCAATGGACAAGTGCAATAAATGCTGGTTATTATCCCCTAGTATTGGGACCAACAATAGCAGGAGTGGTAGTATCTAAAGTGCTCATTGATGGGGGAGCAGGACTAAACATAATCTTCGCAGACACCCTGAGAAAGATGAATTTAGACTATGAAGGCATGATCATACCAACAAGTATTCCCTTCTATGGGATAGTACCCGTAAGAGCTTCTATACCATTGGAGCAGATCACCTTACCAGTCACCTTTGGAACACCTAATAAATATCGAATTGAGTTCATTAAATTCAAAGTAGCCGACTTCGAATCATGCTATCATGCAATCCTCGGAAGAGCAGCACTCACAAGATACATGGCAGTACCCCACTATCCGTACCTATTACTCAAGATGCCGACAACAAAAGGAGTCCTATCACTAAAAGGAGATCTAAAGAAAGCTTATGACTGTGATGTACAAGCCATACAAATATCAAAAAAAGTTGCAAGACTACAAGGAAAAAGAAGACATTGCAAAAAAGGTCGAGGAAATGAATCCGGATGAAATTCAAATACTGGCAAAGAAGCCTATCAACTTTACACCTCCAAAAGAAGCCGCCACAAAGACAATTGACTTATTGATAGGAGATGCAGAGAAGACATCGATAATCAGCGCAAATCTAGACCCCAAATAGGAACTCGCGCTCACCAAGTTTCTAAGGGACAACAAAGACATATTTGCATGGAAACTAGAAGACATGCCAGGAGTCCCAAAGGAGTTGGCTGAGCACAAAATTGACACAGACAAAGGATCCAGACCAGTAAAACAAAAGCTATGCAGTTTCGCTCCAGACAGGAAAGCAGCAATAAAAAAGGAAATAACAAAGCTATTGGCAGCAGGATTCATTAGAGAGATAATCAACACAGACTGGTTAGCAAACCCAGTCTTAGTGGAGAAAAAGAACTCGAAAGAATGGCGCGTGTGTGTTGACTACACGGATCTTAACAAACACTGCTCAAAAGACCCATACGGACCGCCAAGAATTGACCAAGTCATAGATTCAACAGCTGGATCGTCTTTACTATCGTTCCTAGACTGCTACTCGGGATACCACCAAATATCACTAAGAGAAGAAGATCAAAGCAAAACATCTTTTATAACACCCTTCAGGGCATATTGCTACAAGTCAATGTCGTTCGGACTAAAAAACGCAGGAGCAACATATCAAAGAGCAATACAAACCTGCTTGGGAGATCAAGTAGGAAGAAACGCTGAAGCCTACATCAATGACGTGGTAATCAAAACAAAGGAACCAAAATCATTGTTGGAAGACTTAGAAGAGACCTTCAAAAATCTAAAAGCTTGGAAGTGGAAACCCAACCCCAGAAAGTGCGTTTTTGGCGTACCATCAGGACAACTACTCGGTTTCTTGGTCAACAATAGAGGGATCGAAGCAAGTACAAAACAAGTCAAAGCAATTATGGATATGAAGCCACCAAAAAAGATCAAGGACATACAAAAACTAACAGGATGTATGGCAGCTCTTAACAGATTCATATCAAAATTGGGAGAAAAAGGACTACCCTTCTTCAAGCTTCTGAAAAAGAAAGAAAACTTCGAGTGGACAGAGGAGGCCAACCAAGCTTTCATCAAGTTAAAGGAATATATATCATCATCCCTAGTAATGACTCCACCAAGAAACAAAGAAGATATGATGTTATATATCACCGCCACAAAGAATGTGGTAAGCACAACAGTCATAGTGGAAAGAGAAGAACCTGGACATACCTACAAAGTACAAAGGCCAGTATACTACATCAGTGAAGTACTCACGGAATCAAAAGTCAGATACCCACACGTACAAAAACTACTCTACACAGTGCTCATATCATCAAGAAAGTTGAGACATTATTTTCATGAGCACAAAGTAACAATTGTGACAAACTTCCCATTACAAGACATTCTCAGAAACAAAGATGCCACAGGCCAAATATCAAAATGGACAGAGCTCAGAGCTTTAAACTTGGACTTCAAACCAAGAACAATAATAAAATCACAGATACTACCCGACTTTATCGCAGAATGGACAGAAATCACACAAAAAGAACCCGAACCAATACGAGACCATTAGAAAATGTATTTCGACGGTTCTCTATAGCTTGGAGGGGTAGGAGCAGGTGTGCTACTAATCTCTCCAGAAGGACGACAATTAAAATACGTATTACAAATATTATGGCAAGCAACAAACAACGAGGTAGAATATGAAGCACTCATACACGGATTAAAAATAGCGACTACTCTAGGAATCAAAAGAGTACTCGCCTACGGAGATTCAACAGTGGTAATCAACCAAGTAAACAAAGAATGTTGTACAAAGAACAACATGGATGCATACTATGCGGAAATAAGAAAACTCGAGAAGAACTTTGAAGGACTAGAAATCCATCATGTCCTAAGAGATTCAAATGTGGCAGCAGATATCTTGTCAAAATTGGGATCGGACAGAACAAAGGTACCACCTGGAATATTCGTGGAAGAACTTGCAAAGCCATCAATCCAAGAAATTAGCAAACAAAAAGAAGACTCAATGGACATAGACAAAATAGAAGAACTGGATGCTTCAAGACAGATCCTAAACATAGAAAGTGATTGGAGACAACCATACATCGACTACAAAAGCGAAAATAAACTACCCGGAGACAAAGCAGAAGCAACAAGGGTTATAAGGAAAAGCAAAACATACGTTCTCATAAAAGACAAACTATACAAAAGAGCAGCATCTTCTGGGGTATTATTGAAATGTGTATCGACGCAAGAAGGAAAAGAGATATTGGAAGAAATCCACTCGGGATGCTGTGGAAATAATGCAACATCTAGAACACTAATCGGTAAAGCATTCAGAAGCGGATTCTATTGGCCAACAACACTCAAAGGTGCAGAACAACTAGTCAAGACATGCAAAAGTTGCCAAATGTTTGCAAGACAATTACATGTTCCAGCACACAATCTAATCTGCATACCACCAGCCTGGCCTTTCTCATGCTGGGGGCTAGATCAAGTCGGACCTCTTAAAAAAGCAAAAGGAGGATTTGAATACATATTCGTGGCAGTAGACAAATTTACCAAATGGATCGAATACAAACCATTAGTCAAATACAACGCATTAAAAGCAACAGAATTCATACAAGACATCATGTACAGATTTGGGATGCCCAACCGAAAAATCACAGACCTGGGATCACCATTTACATCAAAGGAATTCCAATATTGGGCAAGAGATTGCAGAATAGAGATAGATTATGCATTAGTAGCTCATCCCCAAGCAAATGGACAAGTCGAAAGAGACAATGGGCTATTACTACAAGGACTAAAACCAAGACTATATGAAGACCTAAAAGATTATGGAGGAAAATGTATAGAAGAATTAGCAAAAGTAGTATGGGGCCTAAGAACCCAAATCAGCAGAGCAACAGGATACTCACTGTTCTTCTTGGTATACGGATCAGAAGCAGTATTACTAGTCGACTTAATATGACAGTCACCAAGAATAGAACAATATGACGAAGGACAAGCCGAAGAAACAAGACGACTAGAGATTGACACAATTGAAGAGATAAGAGACGATTCAATACTACAAAATGCAAGATACCTACAAGGCCTACGAAGACATTATGACAGAAACATGCACCCAAGAACACTAAAACAAGGAGACATGGTAAGAAAGAAGGAAGACACAAACTACTCAGCCCATGGGAGGGCCCTTTTATCATCAAGACAGCAATACAACCTGAAACTTATGAGCTAATGACAGAAGACGGGATACAATTAAGCAACACTTGGCACATCAGCCAACTCAAGAAATTCTACAACTAAAGATACAAAAAAGATACAAGACTTCAAGAAAAAATGATCTACAAGTCAACCTTTTCGTGAGACGGCATGACAAGCCGACAACTTTGCACCATGAGCGGCACTGTCTGGCATTCTAAGTCAATTGCTTCGTGAAGCAACATGACAAACCGACTGCTTTGCACCATGAGTGATATAGTCTGGTTCATATATATAAGTCTACCGTTTCGTGAGACGGCATGACAAGCTGACAACTTTGCACCATGAGCGTCATTGTCTAGCATTCTAAGTCAATTGCTTCGTGAAGCAACTTGAAAAACCGACTGCTTTGCACCATGAGCGGCACAATCTGGTTCATATATATAAGTCTACCGTTTCGTGAGGCGGCATGACAAGCTGACAGCTTTGCACCATGAGCGGCACTGTGTAGCATTCTAAAGTCAATTGCTTCGTGAAGCAACATGACAAACCGACTTCTTTGCACCATGAGCGGCACAGTCTGGTTCATATATATAAGTCTACCGTTTCATGAGACGGCATGACAAGCCGACAGCTTTGCACCATGAGTGACACTGTCTGGCATTCTAAGTCAATTGCTTCGTGAAGCAACATGACAAACCGACTGCTTTGCACCATGAGCGGCATAGTCTGGTTCATATCTACAAGTCAACTGTTTTGTGAGACGGCATGACAAACAGCAAACTACTCGGCACAATAAGAAGACCAGTCTACCTTGACGACGTCAAAGACAAAAATGGTGCAAAGGAGCACAACACATATAAGCAATTGCTTGAAGAGCAGCACAACTCGGCGCAACAACAACTACAAGCTGAATACTACCACGTCATAAAGTGACATTGAATACTCCAAAATTGGAAACTACTCGACAAGGTCAACAGTACTACCCTGAAACAACTCAGAAGTTACTATGCAAAAGATAAATAAAGTGCAAGGGTGAAGATCTACAAAGCCTAACTCAGAGGCATCAAGATATAAGGCATTGTATGAGCAACAATATTTTCAGTATAATCATCAAGACACGAAGATCGATAATGCTATTCAGAAAGAACTCGGGAAATACAGATGAATCTACAAAGCCTAATATAAGAGGCATGATATTACAAACATCAGTTAGAAGAACTCGACATGCCTCACAAGACTGGAAAACAAAGTATTCATTAGAGTAACAAATAAGTCGATCAGAAGGCAACCTACACGGCATCTACAGACAAGACAAGTACATATATATCAAAACCAAGAGATCACAATATCAGGATGAAACCCGATGGTATACCAAGAGCAAAAAGTATCATCCAGAGTATATTACAAGACCATCATTCAAGGACAAATAAATGTTTTTTATCAAGGAGAAGGGGGCAACACTTTCATCTGACTAAGTATCTCACTACAAAGATCTTCAACCTCAGGTTTCGATTGCTCCCACTTAGTCAAAAGATCGGCCTCCATAGGATCTTCAAGAATTCGGTTCAAGGGAACCTCAGGAGCAAGAGCCCGAACAAAGGAAGCAACATTGTTAATACATTGTTCAAACCCACTCTGCACAAACTCACGGAATCGTGAAGACAACACCGGGATTATACTACCCACACCAGCACTATCATCTCCAGGATGACAAACAACAACAATAATAGGCTTAACAACATCAAGCAGAGACCTAAGTTGTGCTCGGGCGGAATTCAACTTTTCTTGCAAAGTCTGAACCGATTGTAAAGCCTGGACAAGGTCACGATCAGCTCCAGCCCGAATCAACTGAGCTTCAGCTAGCAAATCTTGAGCCTTTTTTAAAGTGTCATCAGCAGATTCACTCACATGCTCAGCCTTATTCTCAGAAGACCGGAGAGTCTCAGCCATTACCTCCCAATCTTTTTTCCAAGCCTCACATTGGCGTCCAGCTTCTGGCAAAAATCAAACAAATAAATAGGGGAATATGAAAAAATCAAAGGCAAAAAGTGCATAACAAATGATACTAGCAAGTTGGGACTTCAGATCAGCAATTTCATTAGACGATCGGGTAGCAGCAGACTCCTGCATCTCTTTTACTCGAACCAACTCAGCCTTAACACGAGATAACTCGGCTTCAACCTTTCCAAGGCTACCCTGAATAAGGTTAGCTGACCTTTCTTCTTGAGGACCAAACAGAACATCTTGATCTTGATGAAAAGCCTATTGATAAGAACTAAGATGAGATGAAAATAACAAGAAGATAAGAAAACAAAGATACGAAACCGAGATTATCAAAAATACCTTGAGTTCTGTGCCATATTCTGAGGAGAAAGATTCCTAAGTTGAAAGCAACCTACCAATTCATTCAGACCGAGCAGACAAAGGGATAAAATGATCAGTCGCAGAAAGAACTTGGGTAACAGGTGGAGAAGCTACGAAGGGCCTTCCAAGAGACACTTCAGTTGTCAAATCGGTACCACTGGGGACCGCTGAAACACCTACAACAAAAAGCTCAATGCAGAGATACATAAAAAGATAAGACCAGGAAAGATAGAAAGTAAACTAACCTTCAGAAGATGGTTTCAAATCTATAACAACCTTGGAAGAAGTAGGATTATCTAGAGGAACAATGCAATCAAAATATCACAGTTTTTTACAAGGAATTCAACAAAAATCAAAAAGAGGAGCAACATAAAGAAAAAGTACCTAGAAGACTTCTTGATTTGAGCCACAGTCTGAGAGAAGGATAACTTTGGAATAGCAAAATCAAAACCACCATCAAAAGATGGTAAGACAGAAGAAGAGGGTACAACAGAGCTAGAAGCAAAAGGAACATCAGCAGACACCCGACTACATTAGAGGACCAAGCATCAGCAAGCATCATAAAAATAAAAGCACATAAAAGGAAAAAAGAAGAAAAAGACTCACCCAGAAGGACTCAAAGGGTCACCTGATTCATCTTCAGTCGAAAGAGCCGAATACCCATCTGCAAATCAGAAAGCAAAAATCAAGAGACAAAAGACAGACAAGAGAAACAAAAAGAACTTGGCTTACCATGAGACAAAAGACAGACAAGAGAAACAAAAAGAACCCGACATAAAGATAACCTAACAAAGAACCCTGATGGGTAGACCGCCGCCTTTTCGGCTGAGGAGGCTTAATGGTTGCATCCAAATGTCCTCGCTTTGGAGAGGCAGCACGAGAACCAGTAGCAGCATCAGTATCATAATCATCTTCATCATCCAAATTTCCACCATCAGTAGCAGGCACATCGAGAGCAAAGTCATGACCATAACCCTGCAAAGTAAAAGTACATCAGATCAAAACAACAAAACAAAGGAAGACAGATTAAGGATATAAAAATCTTAGATCAGGTGGAGGATTGGCAGCACTATACTCTTGAATCGTGACAGGAAGAATAACAACACCACCTAATACTTTATTCATCATCTCAAGAACATCATCATCTGAAAGTTCAGTCTCGAGGATATGGCGAGATGAATCAGAAGGACCACTATATTCAAAACCTAGATGATCCCTTTTCATCAAAGGCTGAACTCGGCGACGCAAGAAGCTAGCAACAATACCATTGCCTATCAAACCGGATTGCTTCAAGAAACTAAGACAATCAATAAAAGTCTTAAGGGTTTGCTTTTCAGAAGAGGAGATTTTATCAGACCAACAAGGAAGGGAAACTGGGAGAGAAGATAAGTCAAAAGGCTTAGGAAAAGATGGCTGAGAAATATAAAACCATTTTCAGCCTAATCACGAACAGAATCAGATAGGGACAAAGAAGGAAAGACATTTTTGTGACCTTGCCTAGATTGAATCATGCAGCAGCCACAACTAGGAACCTTTGACCTACCAGTAAAGCGGACCCGAAAGAAATAGCGGAAGAACAAAAGGCAAGGAGGAATTCCTATGAAAGGCTCACAAAGATGCACGAAGCAGGAAAGGAAGAGGATAGCATTAGGAACAAGATGGTGAAGTTGGAGACCATAGAAATCAAGGAACTGAATTAAGAAGTCAGATGGTGGAAAACAAAGTCCAGATCTGACGTTAGAAACAAAAAGAAGAGATTGATCAGGAGATGAATTTGGGGACGATCGATCACCAGGCCACTCACAGGTAGCCGATCTTGAAAGAAGACCTTGTGCAACTAAGTGATCAAGGTCACTTTGTTGAACGAAAGATTTCAGGACCCCTTTACCCTTCATTGCAAAATCACCCCAAGAAAAATGACAGAAGAAGGTTAAACCAAAAACAAAGGACAAAAATTTCTTGTTAGTCGGAGAAGGACATAGTAACAAATGATGAAGGAACTTATATAAGGATAAAACAAAGAGATTGGTTCCCATAAATAGCCATTACCCAAAAGCAGCAATTACAGAAAAATAGCGGAACAATTACCAAAAGCGTCACTTCCTAAAACTATGCATCGGAAAAGGAAAAAACAACGGTCATATTAGGCCAACCATAGCCGAGTACCATAAATAATTACACCCTGCAGAGTATAACATGACAAGGAAGCAGTTAGTCAGAAATGAAAACAACTCAGCAGGACATGAGATAAACAGATTAAAGAGAGCCCTTTATTGAGAAGTATCAACACATAGCCGGTTTACATCAGAGTACAATGCCCCCAACAGATACAAAAGTACACCGATAAGCAGGGAATAGTAGAATCAAAAGTAAAAATTACACAAACCGGAACTAGTAATTGTCGTGCAGGAGAAAGCAGCTCGAAAGCGCTTGATTTCCGACGAGAGGAAGTGCATCCTTGCTAACTGAAGGAAGTAGATCCAAGAATTCGTCCAAGACGGGCGTCATCAAGGATAGCGAATCCAGAACAACCCAGAAGGAAGCACAAACAAACGACTGAAGGGTCCATGATAGTACACACCAATACCATCACAAGGCCTACACCATTTGCTTTGGTTCCTTCCATGGAATTCTACTACCTCAAAACTAGCCTGCAACTAGTCTCTATCACAAGATCTACACCATTCACCATAAGTTCAACCCAGAAAAGAAAGAAAGAAGCCCGGGGGCTCGTCAAGCTCGCCAACCACAATATCCATGATACAATATGGACCTTTTACAAGGGAAAGCAGAAGATATGTGACAAGGGAACCATACTACAACTATTTATAGAAGAACAATGGGTGCACATACACCAGGTCCATGAAGAAAAGACAACAACAATAATAGTACACAGAGGGAGCAGTAAAGGCAAAAGATTCTACAAGGACTACATTGATGAGATGCAAACAGCTACAATAAAAGCAGTACATCAGAGTACTATATAGAATATCCAAAAGAATATTCCAAGGACAATCATACAACTAGTAACACTCATTGGATATCGAAAACAACTTGATCATTAATCTTACAAATACAACAACCAGGAGCTACCAATACAAGGCCAATATAAGCCTCATCTACAACAAAAGACCACAAGTGACAAAATATAAAGGCTACAACCAAGGTTATATCAGGTCTACCACCAAAGAAGGCCTAATACCTAGACAGAAACCTTACAAGTCAAGACAACCCAGAAACTCCACACAACGTGAAGAAGTGCTAGATCTTAGGGAGAAAACCACTCCTAGAAAATGAGATTGGACAGCTCCAACTCTAGCCTTTCTGGCAGGAGTTCGGTGCAAGCATGCACGGCCAGGAAGATGGAACGTATAACTTCAACCAACTTAGGAGCGGCAACGGTTACAACCCAGAGTTTAGCAGACAGAGAGAGAAGGCATGGAAGCGACATCACAAGAATTGTTCTACCTGCTACAACAAACTTCCCAGAAAAATCTAACCGAGGAGTTAGTCTACCTCCAACTTCTTTTACAAGAATTCTTCTACCCACTCAAATACCAAAAGGCGGACATAAGCCCGGGGGCTGCTCAGTTTCACTCAGCAGCATGATCGTCAAAAAGAAAGAAGAGAACTCTAGAGATCAAACTACCAGTGCAAGCACAACAAAATATATAGCAAGAAAGGACCACCAAAAGCCAAACGTCACAAGAAAGAAAAGCAAGAAAACAACAAAAGCTGACCAAAGCAAACAGTGAAAGCAAGATTCCACACATCCGTGAAAGCACAATACCCACCCATGAACAAAATTAGACAGAAGCAAAGTATTTCAGACCATTCTGCCGAGTTCTTTTTCGCTAAAAAGAACTCGGAGAAGGCTCGGGGGCTGGAAATACATACCACACAAATTTTTTTCTCGGATCCTCCGAATACTTGTACCAAGTAATCAGAGGCTCGGGGGCTACACTCAATGAGTGCACCTTTTGTCCAAAGACAAAAAGTGCAGGAAAACCACAAGACGAAGACACAGAAGATCATCCCATGATTTTGCTTCAAAAAGAACTCGACTTACTTTCAAAATAACCTGACACTTTGAAGAAAAATCATGAGATGCTCGGGGGCTTGTCGATGGGATATCCTATAGAGTACCCATGGGCTGACTTGCCGGAGCTTTGGGTCTCTATCACTTGGCCCACGCAGGAAGGCAAGCAAACAAAACTGAATTCTACTCGGTAACAACGACAAGACCGAAGCGTAGCTTAGGACTCTGAGTTTGTAACCGAGTAGGACTAGAGCAATCCTCAGCTAGATCCTAGACTATAAAGGGCTGGTGAGGGTACCACCCAAAAAACATCTGAACATACTACGCAACACCCGATACGTAGAGCGATACACAACACCTTGTATTACAAGATCAGAGCAATAACAAGTGACCTAACTAGACGTAGGGTTATTACTCGACTGTGTCGAGGGCCTGAACCAGTATAAACCATGTGTCCCTGTGTGTCCAACTACCAAAGTTTCATTATTCGCCGAAGCATGAACAACTGTCTCGGGTAACCCTGTGGCAGGCTATCGGTGGTAAAACATCGACACCTTGTCCTCATGATGCAGGAGGGAGACACCATAATCATTTTGAATTTGAGCAATGAGATTCCGCCTGTAAGAAATTGTTGCCATGGAATGGAAATATTTGCTGCACTCATCACCAAATTTTACTCTATTAATAGTGTTTCTCTGTTTCCAATAGGAGGTTTGTTGCTTAAGTAACTCTCCTAGTTTCCCTTTGACTATTCTTCTTAGGTTCCACTCCGGATTGAACAAAACTCTAAAATCTTCCATAGTATCTAAGAACTTGATGACATTGTTACAATTTTCAATAAGGAGTTTAATGTTTGAGAGGCCCTTACTCTAGTTCTTCAGAGCAAAACAAATCTGCTTGAATTTGGAGGAGATGATGGAGACAATGTTACCCCTTCCACTAACGGGATCTAACCAAGAGTTGGCAACCGTTTCCAGAAAACTATTATGCCTGGCCCAAAAGTTTTCAAAGCGAAAAATATTAGCTCTCGGGATCTTGGTACCAATGGAAATTTTGCAGGGCACATGGTCAGATGTTGGCCTAGCCAAAGGGGTCACCATGGTGTTCGGAAAATTAGAAGTCCAATTAGCAGAGGTGAAAAACCAATAAAGTTGCTCAAAAGGGGAACTGGCTGCATATTGCTCCAAGTAAAACTCCTTCCTTTCAGAGGTAGTTCGACTAATCCAAGATGATCAATAATATTGTTGAAGATCAGTGTATCTTGGAAGTTACCCCCACTTTGGTTTCTGTTACTCAACGATCTGTAAAAGTTGAAATCTCCTATAATTAACCAATTTTCACCATCGTGGATGTCGAGATCATGAAGCCAAGAGACAAAAAGAGACCTGGCAAGCTCAACGCAAGGGCCATAGAAGGAGACCAGGTTCCAAACATTTAAATCGAACTTTGAGGAGAAACTGACGACAACAGTGAAGGGTTGGATTTTAATGGCAGTACCCTCAAACAAGCTACCATTCCAGCCAACAAGAACCCCCCCCGCCCGAGGCACCCGTCGAAGGGGAAAAGACGAACTTATCAAACTTTCTAGGAGCAAAATTCCTGATGTAAGCAGAATCAAACTGAGCTCTTTTGGTCTCTTGGAAGCAAAAGATTTCACAATTACTTTCATCAAGCTTATTGCGAATCGTAGGCCATTTACTAGCAGCATTCAACCCCCGAACATTCCAGCATAAAACATTCCAAGCTCTATTCATTAAAACATAAACTGATAAAAACATAACCAAGGTCTCCATAGGAGGCCAAGCATAACTGGTTTAGACAACAAGTATCAACATAGAACAAGCACATCCAAACTAGGAAAGTAATAAACATATAAGTTTCAAAGACTTCCAAAAGCACCCAACTCCTCCTTGCAGCATAAGATGTCATCATCATTATTCTCGCATGTCGTTGCTGCGACCCTTGAGAAGGTCATCATCAGTTAACTGCTCAGGAGTAACTCCGCACGCATAAGCCCAGTCTCTGAGGTCCTGCAGAGGGATAGGGCTTGACACTTCTTCAACACTGGTTGGTAGCTTGCCAAGGTCAATCTTCTTACGACACTTTGAGGAAGGCTCTCTGATCTTGACCATCTGAAACCCATCGACAGAAGAAGGGTTGAAACGAGGATTGCGCCTGACCAGCGTGTCAACAAGGGGGGTTTTAGCACCCACCTTCCTGGTGACCTTTGTAGGGAGAGAAACCATCCCACTGCTTTGCTGGGCCGGAGGTGCTTTTCCACAATAGGAGGCCCAAACCTTGAGAAGAATGCAGTCTAGGTATTTCTTAACACAAATAGATAAATCCTCAAGCGCACGGATACCACTGTAACTTTCACCCGTGAGTATTCCAAGGGTATCGATTTCCTTGGGGAACGTGAAGTGTACTAGATAAGAACTAAGATCATCCAAGGATAGATAAGATAACTGGGTATAGATATTTTAGAGTTTTCTAAGGGGGATATCTAATCAAAGGTCCACAATACTCTACTTACTTTGGAGCAACAGTACCTTCCCGACTCTCGACAAAGACTGGGAAAAAGGTAGTCGGGGGGAGGTTGCCAAAAGCTCTACGAAAACACCAACCCGAACGTGGTGGACTACAAAGGCCTTACAGAGCTGTCACCCCTGGGGCTACCACAACTATCCGTAGGATTGGGCGCAAACTCAGGTAAACTCTAGTCTAGACACCACATATACACTATCGCTTACTACTCTAATCCCATATGAAAACTAGAGCACTCAATACGAGCGGAGATCCCGTAAATAGAATAAAGTAAGAACTGAAATAAGATACTTAGAAATAATAAATGAAGAACCTGGAGATTACTCAGAACCAGATGCTGCAAAGGTAAAATGTTGAGGAAGATCCGACAGATCCGGCTCCTCCTAGCTCTCTCCTCCTCTCTCTCATCTCTAATTACAACTAGATGAACTAGAACTAGGAGAACTAGATCTAGACAACTAGAGGGACCTCTCTCCTTCTCTACATCTAATTAAAACCCTAGCTTTTGCTCTGGAGAAGAATAATGAGATGATATGATCCTCAGGGGGGTCAGGGGCCTTGCTTATATAGCCTCCTCAAATGAACGTGGGCCGTTGGATCAAACTAACCTATACGAAGGGTTTAGATTGATCCTCAAAGGCGGTGGAGCGCGATCCGCGAAGCAGAGCCTGATTGGCTGCCAGCTCAGGGCGGGCGACCTAGGGGTCAGGGCGGGCGCCCTGACTCCGGGCCTGATTCGTCTCCCGTTCGTTCTGGTGTCTCCTGGTGCGAACACATGGTTGATATGTGCCCATGATGTTCAATTTTGTGATGTGTGATTGCCCAACACTTGAGCGTTTCAGTTTGAGTGGCTTTACACTGACCCTTGCGAAAGCATGTGTGTCTATCGGCTTGTGGTGTGTAGGTGCTATGCTCGGAGAGAGTAGTCAATGAAGTGGAGAAGGTCGAGTAGAGGCTTGCCGTGCCGATGGACTGAGAGTGGTGAAGGGCGGAAGCGGGGCTCGGACTGAGGGACCATGGGCGCCGGAGGACTAGCTGTGGTGGCTAGTACTTGGCACCGGCGAGCGTGGGAAGACATGGAGGTAGACCGAGTTGACCAAGTCAAGACGGCGGATGAGCGGGTCGAGCGGAGGCTCATGGGACTCGGAGTCCGACCGAGCGAGGACAAGGTGGCTCGAGTCGAGCGGTTTGGTAGTTTGGGCCTCAAAACCATCAGAGGACGGTTTCCGAGTTTGGGCCTCAAAACTCGGGGTTCGGTAGTTGAGCCCAAAGCTACCGGTGGCGGGTTTCGCGAGTTTGGGCCTCAAAACCCGGGCGGAGCTTCCGAGGCGACGGAACTCCTGGCAGGAAGCGGGGCTGTCCATTCCAATCGAGGAAGATATTTTCCAGAGTTTCGACTACAATGCTTAGGCTAGGTAGTTCACTCATGTATCTAGGGGGGTCTTTGGGAAATAGCCAAAGCCCAATAAATAAGGGATGAAGGGGTATCCCTCATCCCATCTCTTGCATTTCCACCTCCCACCTAATTTCCTAGGTTTTCCCTTCCCCTAGCTTTTCTTTCTTGAGATCCACCGTGTCTCCTGTGTAAGAACTTGAGATTGTTGTGAGGAATCGGAGGCCGTAACCTCCGTAGGCCATGACGCCTTTGATTTCTTGATCGTGTCCCCATTTTACTTGTGTTCTTCGTGTTTTGCTTTTTGCTCTCTTTTATTCTCAAGATGAGATCTCTTTGTGGGGAGTAGCTCTTGCAAATCCGTTTGAACCAAGTTCTTCGTACTCGTGAGGAGCATCTTTGCACAAGAGAAATTTCCCTAAAACCTCACGAGCACTTAGATCGGGCGATTTCTTTGTTGCGTTCTTCGTTTTCTCTCTTTTCCCCCCAAATCCTTTCTTCCTGCTTACTCACACCAAATTGAGAGATGATTTCTTCGGGATAGCTCTTCCATAGAATTAGGATCATGCCTACAAAGTTTGGTTGCTATTGGTGAACATTTGGTTGTGATTTGGAAGGTTTGGGCGGAGAGAAAACTGTTTTCATGGGTTTCAGCAGTTCTGTCCGCGAGCTCCGGACCAGGCTCCGGACCATAGCAACTGGAACGGTGGTCTTGACTAGTGACTCTATCAAGCAGGGAAGGACGTCGGACCAAGCTCCGGACGACTCAGCTTTTGGGCTCCGGACCATTCTCCATTGGTCCGGTGGCCTTGACCAGGGAGTCAGCCCTCCAGCCTTTAGCACCGGACTAGTCCGGAGGTGGACGTCCGGAGCTAGGGTGCTCCCTGCGTGATTTTGCCAAAGGAAAGAAATAACACCGGACCTTTTCTGTTGGTCCGAAGGTAGCACCGGACTAGTCTAGATCTAGGTGTCTGGAGCTAGGGTGCTTCCTGCGTGCTTTTGAGACAGGAGGTGAAGGCGTCGGACTAGTCTCCGGACCAAGCACCGGACCCTATCCAATGGTCCGGAGGTCCTAACAGAGTGGTCCGATGGTTGCTGTTTTCGTGTGTTTTGCTTAGGTTCTTGCCTCTTTCTCGTAGGGGTTGAGAACTTGGTTTTCGGGGTTTCCGGTGAGTTTTCCTCCACTGCCAGTGAGCTCTCTTTTCTCCGTTTTAATCTGAATCCCCGCTCGCGTTGCTCAGGGGAGGTTGAGCACCCATCAACTGGGTTTGGTTTTTGGGAAGAGTGGCCCGAATATTTCGAGAGAAATTTGAGGCTCCCATTCACCCCCCTCTGGTCTCCGTTCTCGGTCCTTCACCTGGAACCTTCTAGAGTACAGAAAATTATGCGGTTGATAAATATCTCTATGTAAACATGACATGTGGGCCTTTCCTTGGTATTTCCTGATAACCCCCTGCAGAAATATACATTCACCAAAACTCGTGGAATTCTGTTAGTATAAACCCTAATTCTAGCTATTGGTTTCATTTAGATCCTTTTCCTTGTTTAGTTGACGGTTAAAATTGGTACTTAAGGACCGTCAACAACTCCCCCAAGCTTACCTTTTGCTCGTCCCTGAGCAAAGATGAACTCAATGATGGACCAGGAGTTGCTACAACGCTTTCACGCCTTAAAGGTACACATGCACTCAAACAAGAATTCTCCTCTGGATTAGAGTAAACTATTCTGACTTTCAAACATACCCATATTACCTTTACCATGGGGCTTATAGCCATCACTTGGGTCTTGAGTAATTGAAAAGTAGAATAATCCAACCAAGTACTATGTGTCAAGCTCTTCACTTTACCTTCATCCTAGAGTTTTGCAAAGTTTTCAAAATAAAACTCAAAGTCTCTTTTGTATGACCCTCTCAAGTCTCTCTATATGTGGTATTTGTGGATCCTCACCAAGACAACAATGTTGTTATGCCTTCTCTCAGAATATTGTTTGGAATAGGCAAAGTAAAAATGTGCCTTTTCTCTCTCACCCTATAACTAATAGGCAATATATGGAGTTCATAGGTGGGGAGAAACAACGCATACATACTTGCAAAGCATATATTGTAAAGTCAAACAATGGATCTAGAGAAACAGGTCATACAATCAAATCAAGATGTGCATGTGTATGGGATATATGGTGGATGTATAAGGGTGGATATTTGGTGGATATATAATGGTGTGTGGTGGATATATGAGGGTGTATGATGGAAACTTAATTCTACTCTGCTCCTTGAATACATATATATATACATCTCTCTTTTGGAACTTGTAATTTTGAGAGAACTTGGGCTTGCTTTTTTTAGAGAGGCGGGCATCTAAGCACCCATTGTTTTGATAGGACACTTGTCCATGTTTTACTCTCTTTATTTTATTTTATTTTATTTTTTTGACAACCTCAAGTCTCTTTCTATAATAACACTTTTGAGAGATGATAACAAGGAAATCTTTGGAGCAGTTACATATGTGGTAATGGAATATGTGGATAGGTGGAGAACTGAGATATTTTCGGTTGCTTTCTCCCAAAGGTAGGAATAGAGCATTTTTCTGGTGGATCTGAATGGCATATATGTGGATGCGTACTTCCAGGATAGAAGTGGCATATATGAGTGGAGTGTATATTATCTTGATTTTAAAAGCATGATAAGTCTCTAAGGGTCAACAAAGCTTGACAAAAGTCAATGCAAATACAAGCAATAAATATGATAGTGAATGTTTTCCTAATCTACGAGGCATGTATATATGGCTATGGTAGGAATTCAAGCTCTCGTCATACAGAGACTCATCATGTAATATTTTTAATTTTCAAAAGATAAATTCTCCAGAACTCTAGTATTGCTAGGAACAAGATAAATATTAGCTCAACTTTTTCATATCATACCTATCAACTACCTAGACTTAGCTCAAGCATTCGCAACCCACAAGTTTCAGGTTCAGAGTAAATCTTATGTCAAAATAGTTATATCTAAAACTCGGGAGAATTCAAGGCTGAAAACTAGGTACTTGAAAGGAATTATGGCAGAGCAACTATTCATCATTTCCATAGAGTTATCTTCAGAGTTTTTCATTTTATTATTAGCAACTTCTGAACACACATATTATTATTACTAAATAGGAAACTCTATTAAGGATAAAGTAGACAATGAAAAACCCATAGATATAGTGAGTGTCTAAGTTGTAACTTTTATGATTCATAATTATTTAAGTGTGAACCTTCATGTGATCACATTTTTTTATTTGAATTAATCTATGTAAAATAAAAGTAAACCTAAGAGGGTAAGGATACTTACCCTCTTAAAGTAGATGAAGTTATACTTCAAAGATGATAGTTGATGTAGTTGTACTTCTCAAAGTAGATGAAGTTATCTAATCCTGTCTAGTCTTTCCAAATCCAGCTAAACTCAAATAGACAACAAAGCTCATGGAACAGATTAAGCGTTAGCGGTAAACCATTTATGCCTTAATTGCCTAGAGCCTTGCAGAATTTGAATATTCAAATATATTTTTAGATTTCCAATTTTATATGCAAATGACTAATGCAATATTTTTTATGCCTCCACAGTAAATAGTTGGAAGACTTATTCACATGGGGCTTAACGGTTTTTCTTTTTATGATGCAATGCAGTGCAATAATATAGATATGCTATGATTAAGATGATTATGCAATGGATTATACTAAGGATGATATATATAAATAGAACTATAAAATATTTATGGAAAGTAAATATGCTAGAATGCAATGCAGAGGAAAATAAATATGCAAATAAGTTACCGAGTTTACCTTCCGGCTAAGGTTCGGAGATTTAGGTCCGTCGGACCGGACCTCTCTTCTGGTTCAAATGTCTTAAGGAGCGTGGTCCACTCCTGATGAATTCTTGGATGTTTTCTCTTCTTGTGTTGGTGTTTCCGATGAAGTCTCTTTCCTCTTCCACACTTTCTCAGTCTGAGGTTCTGCTTCTTCTTTCCTCTGTAGCAGGTGATACATCCTCTGTTGGTGGTACGATTTCTTTCTCAGGAGAACTCTTATCTTTATTATTGAATTAATCTTCATATCTTGTTAATTCTCCCAGATAGTCTGTCCATCCATCCTTGGTGGCTTATTTCTTTTCTTTAGGAAATTGGAAGTGGATCTCTCATGATTTCAATGAGATAATTGCGCTGGTGGTGTTGAGGAAAGATCTTCCTCGAATGAGGTGGACATCATCTTCATCTCCCATATCTTGAACCATGAAGTCGGTGGGAACATAGTGATCTCTGATCATGTTGTCTTTTGTTATTCCTTCTAGAAATCAGAATGATTGGTATGCTAGCTGTAGCTGCACATATGTCTGGTACAGTGGTCTACTGCCATATAAATGTTGGTAGGCCACCTTAGACACTATGTCACTGCTTGATCCAATATTGCAGAATATCTTGTAGAATGTACTTTCCTTGATCTTGCAATCAATGGTAGGTACTCCTGGATCTCCTAGCTTAGCGAGGTATTGTGATAGAAGGAGTTGATCATACCCTGGATCAATAGTGCTAATTATCTAGGTATTCCCTTGGTTGTTGAGCTTTACTCTTCCTCCTTCTATTGTTGATGTTCTTCTTTCTTGTAGCAACAGTTGTATCCTCGTAGATGTATGGCCTCTTAGGATGAGTTAGAGTCTTGAGTGTATGCTTCATGAAAGTGAATCTCTCCTTCTCATCCTTGATAGTGAAACAGATCTTGGCGCTATCCGTGTAGACGATGGCATTATCTGTTCTTACGAATGAACATCCCAAGATAATGAGTGCTTACGCATCTCCGCTTGTTTCTTCAATCATAAGGATTTACCCGTACGAACGAGTGTCCAACTCGTATGCTGACATATTAAAGAATTCCTTGGGGTAGCATAGTGTCTGATCTGCAAGCTTCTCATGATGTTGACACTTGCTCCAAGGTTACAGACAGCTTCTTCAAGATCTCCCTTGGGATAGCATAGTGTCTGATCTACAAGTTGGCATGATGTTGACACTTGCTCCAAGGTCACAGACCACTTCTTCAAAAGTGTAAGCTTCAATGGAGATTGGAATGACAGGTCTCCCTGGATCTCCTTTCTTTATTGGTAGGGTATCATCCCCCCATGATCTTGATGTCATGGTGAAGAAGTGTTCTGCTCATAGAAACAAGCCAGAGATCAAGTGCATGGGCTCTGCTGGTGGAAAAACACTAACAGAACCAAAAGTTTATTCGTTCTTCTCTAGCCCAAATATATTGGGCAAAAATTTGCATTGATGTTCTTATGTTTTATTCAACCATGACATGTGTGATAAGATCAGAAGATGAGCATGAATGTAATATTTCAAAAAACACTTAGTAAATCAGATTGCTATAACACATGGAAAGATTGTCTATGGATAATGTATTTTTATATGATTGAGATTAACATCTTCCAAGGTTAGATGTGCAACATTCTAGCTCATATGGTTAATACTATGAGATCAAAAAGTGGTACTAGGATCAAAATTTAAAGAACAAACATGTTGAGTTTATTAGGTTGGATCATGTAAAGTTGCACCTTAAACATGTTTAGATCTTTATTTTTGTGAGTACCAGAATCAAAGAAAGGCTTTTAGAGTGATGCTTAATTACCTTTGCCTTTGTCATTGGAGAATGATGGCATCATACCTTCATGGAAACTTCCCTTGATCAACTGGTTGTGCATTAATAGCTTGTCTTCTTGTTCCACTCTCTCTCATCCTCGTTCTTCTGATCTTGAAATTTTTGTTGATCTTGTCTTGAAGTTTTGTTCACCCTCTTCCATTGATTGAGCGGATGTAGATTTTGTCCTTTGTCACTCGCCTTCTCCTTGCGCCATGGAGTTCATCATGATGAATTAGCTACCTCTGTCTTGTGAAGGTTGTTGAAGTTCATGCGTCTTTCTTCATCTTCAGCGTGAGTTCATGTCAGGACCTCCCAATTTGATATTGAAAGTTTTCCTGCAGAGGTTAGTCTAACAAAATATCCAATATCTACTCTAGTATACTATCGGTTCAAAAATCAACCTAGACACCACGTCTAATTTGATTTAGGAAGACATTTTAACATAAGCACTACACTTAAATTAAAAAGCCTTTAGAAGTAAAATCAAAATACCTTTATTTTAAACTAAGCACCATGCATAATTTAAAAGGTATATGAAAATACTTCAAAACCTAAACATATACTATAGCAAACAAAGGTAGCATGAAAGTATTATGGAGATTTACTCAAGTGACGATGAAAGAGCATGATTAACAATTTAGTAGTTTGAGCATGCCTTAACGGTAGGTACAAATAAGATGATGTAGCAACATGGCAAAAGATGTTTTTATGATGGGTTATCCCCCAAGCTCGAATTTTGCTAAAATCAAGATTGGATGAATGAAATTCAATGTTGCATAATAATTGGTTGGACATATCTTATGCTTGCCATTCCTTCATTCTTTCTGCTCTATACCTGGAAAGGTTAGTGACAAAAATACCCGAAGGAATATAATTATATAATACTATGCTCAATTTACAAGGGTAGGCAACATAAAGGTGAACACTTATGTTAGGATCTAAGAGGTGCTTGTTTTAGGACACTAAGGTTGTCCTAGGGAAACATTTTAAGATGCGTTTTTAGCGACATTGTTTCCCTTCTATTACCTATCTCAAGATTTAATACAATGAGATCTGCAATATTTATGATAAACATAGGCATCTACAACTTCCCTTTTCAAGTATTTGTAAATAGAAAGTGTGAGGGTGTTGAAGATGTCATGTGTGGTAATAAAGAGACCAAAGGGTATGGGATATGTCTCATATGAGCATGAGTTTAAAGAGATGGTTATGGAATACATTTCATGCTCATAGATATCATCTTCCTCTCCAATCTCTATGGTTGATTCTTCATGTAAGTTAAAAGTTCCACTTGGATTGGTAACTCTCAAATTGGTCTTGTTTGGGGCCTCCTCTATACTTGGATGATTCATATTTTCAACTGGATTTAAAACTAAACCAAGGCTAGAGAAACATTGCTCCCAAACCATGGCTATACAAGCAGGGCGAAGCTCATAGCCATTTATAAGAATAGGGGATAAAGATGGTGGAATCTCCAACAAGTCACCCTTTGGAGTAAAATATTTATATATGTGGTAAGTAGAAAATGGTAAGGTGAGAAAGATGGTAAAAAGGAAAAGGAAAAAGGTAGATGGATGACCATAGTTCGAAACTAGCACAGCTACCGTTCCCCGGCAACGGCGCCAGAAAGCTTGTTGGTATTTCTTAACGCAAACAGATAAATCCGCAAGTGCACGGATACCGCTGTAGCTTTCACCCGTGAGTATTCCAAGGGTATCGATTTCCTTGGGGAACGTGAAGTGTACTAGATAAGAACTAAGATCATCCAAGGATAGATAAGATAACTGGGTATAGATATTTTAGAGTTTTCTAAGGGGGATATCTAATCAAAGGTCCACAATACTCTACTTACTTTGGAGCAACAGTACGTTCCCGACTCTCGACAAAGACTGGGAAAAAGGTAGTCGGGGGGAGGTTGCCAAAAGCTCTACGAAAACACCAACCCGAACGTGGTGGACTACAAAGGCCTTACAGAGCTGTCACCCCTGGGGCTACCACAACTATCCGTAGGATTGGGCGCAAACTCAGGTAAACTCTAGTCTAGACACCACATATACACTATCGCTTACTACTCTAATCCCATATGAAAACTAGAGCACTCAATACGAGCGGAGATCCCGTAAATAGAATAAAGTAAGAACTGAAATAAGATACTTAGAAATAATAAATGAAGAACCTGGAGATTACTCAGAACCAGATGCTGCAAAGGTAAAATGTTGAGGAAGATCCGACAGATCCGGCTCCTCCTAGCTCTCTCCTCCTCTCTCTCACCTCTAATTACAACTAGATGAACTAGAACTAGGAGAACTAGATCTAGACAACTAGAGGGACCTCTCTCCTTCTCTACATCTAATTAAAACCCTAGCTTTTGCTCTGGAGAAGAATAATGAGATGATATGATCCTCAGGGGGGTCAGGGGCCTTGCTTATATAGCCTCCTCAAATGAATGTGGGCCGTTGGATCAAACTAACCTATACGAAGGGTTTAGATTGATCCTCAAAAGCGGTGGAGTGTGATCTGCGAAGCAGAGCCTGATTGGCTGCCAGCTCAGGGCGGGCGCCCTGACTCCAGGCCCGATTCGTCTCCTGTTCGTTCTGGTGTCTCCTGGAACCTTCTAGAGTACAGAAAATTGTGCGGTTGATAAATATCTCTATGTAAACTTGACATGTGGGCCTTTCCTTGGTATTTCCTGATAACCCCCTGTAGAAACAGACATTCACCAAAACTCGTGGAATTCTGTTAGTATAAACCCTAATTCTAGCTATTGGTTTCATTTAGATCCTTTTCCTTGTTTAGTTGACGGTTAAAATTGGTACTTAAGGACCGTCAACACTTGAAAGGCACAAAGGCCTTTTGAATGTCCTCAGACCAAACTTTGGCGGGAGAGGTAGCAGAAGGAAGGATGGGTGGTAGAGCTAGTATCTGAGGACAGACAGAGGTGTTGACACGGTTTTTCAACACGTGTCAAATGGACTGAGGCTTGACTGGTCAGTGGCCGTTCTCCATCGGCATCGGGAAAGTTTTGAGCCGATATTGCCGATGGGAGAGTACTGCGGGAAGACCAAGTGTGTTGCCGATGGAGGCTGGATGATCTTTGCCGACAAAGGTTAATTGGTAAATTCTTGCTGAAGCTGATTGCCGATGAGGGGTCATTGCCGGTTGCCGATGAAGGATGGTTGCCGATTGCCGATGAAGGGTAGTTGCCGATTGCCGATGGGGGTTGATTGGTGAAGAGCTACCAACACAAGGTCGCTAATCGGAAAATGTTGCCGATTGCTGATTAGGGAAGTGTTGCCGATGCCGATGGGAGTAACTTGGCGCTTGGTGACAGCAGAAGGTTACCGGTGGTCAAAAGAAGGAAGGCGTGGATTAAAGGGATCTGCCGATGGAAAGCTTTCATCGAGGAGGAGAATAAGGAAACTGGTGTTTTGTACCAGTGTTATTATAGTAGTTTGAGTCCGACTCTTGCATGAGTCGTTTATTTTCCTTTAAAATAGATGTGTTTGTTTAGGAAATAAATATTGTTATCCAGCTCCTGCGCGAGTCAGTTTCCTTTAAAGTAGGAGTTTGTTTTAGGAAGGATACGTGTCGTGTCTTTGTACAACTCTCCATGCGGGAGTATAAATATGTGCCCGAGGGCTATGGAATAAACAATCAATCCAATTCAAAACAAGCCAATTTTATCTTATTCTACTTTTTATCGCAATTTACCCTTTTACTGCATTAGCTGTAGTTTTCAACGTGTTCTTCAAGCTTTCGACGGGCTGCATCATCCTGATCTCCGTAAAATCCTTGCTAGTTCCGTGTGGGAGTACCTCTGAGCTTTGGCAATCCGGGCGTATCGCTGTTTGCCTCGTTCAGCTCTGCTCTAGTTACCCTTGATCAATCTGAGCCTTGACGTCCGGGCGCATCGCTGTCGTCTCGTTCAGTTTGTTCTAGTTATCATCCTTGTCGATTGATTGGTCAAATCGACTGGCACGCCTCCGAAATACCGAGCTTTGGGTAATAGCCTGAGGTGTTCACAGATCTGACGCTTTTTGTGTCAACACCTCTTTTGGCACGCTCGGTGGGACCCGATTATACAGATCTACACATTCGGCATGGGTGATCACGCCGATGTCAACCAGAGGAATGTCATTGAAGTTTCTGAGGCTGATCTGAAAGATGATCAGAAGCAGGCCATGGAGAGGGCTATGGAGGAATACAAGCAGCTGTATCTCAAGTCCTTCAGCCTCAGTAGGAGCGGCGAAGCAATTCAGAAGCAAGATCCGCCGTTGCCACGGCAGGTCACGTACGACGCCAACCCTGGTAAGCTACTAGAGATGGTTAATACTGCTGTAAATCAAGCATTGATCAACCACTCCAGTGTGCTGTCCAATAGTGTCTACAATGCCATCGCGCAAACATTCAAAGAAGGACACGCAACGCGATATGTCGGTCCAGCGTATCATCAGCCTGGATTGGCATCTACAAGCCCATCGGTGGCCCAAATGGCGTCTTCCACCCCTGTGGAACCATCTGCCGATGTGGCTACGTCACCGAGGCCGAACGCTGGCAGCGTCACCAAGCTCAACGCAGATCCAGCCGCGTCGGCAACTTCAGGACTAGCCCCCGCTAACTGGTGGGGATATGGTATGCCTCGGAATCTATATGCTGGTTCTAATCTGGTGTAGGGAGACAGTTCCGCCTGGAGGAACTCTACGGCATTGCAGTCACAGCCGATGGCCCTGATGATGCGCAATTCTGCGCCTGCTCCAACCATACAAGTGCCATCAGATGATCTCCAAGTAATCCCCAAGATACCTCTGATGCCACCATCGGCAAGCTCTGTGCCGATGCAACACATTACAACCACCGGTAGTCAGTCTCTGGTGGCAAATTCTCAAGCTGGAATACCAATTCCCCAAAGTAATCTGGTGATTGACTGCTCCAGAATACAAGAACCGCATGCCCCAGTTAACTATCAGCCATCGGCACGCCATATGCCGATGATCCATAATCCTGGATGGGTCAACCAGCCGCCAGCTCAGCAGCCTGGCGTGCCGATGTATTATTATGGAGGCCCAACTTACACTCAGAGCGGACCATCGGTGCAGCAACCAATGAATGTGACAGTTCAGCCAAATCCGCCAAGTGTGCAGAACTATCCATCGGTAAGTCAACCGATGCATAGTGTTCAGATGACTGGTGCTGCGCCTGCAACTGCTACGCATCTTCAAGAGGCGCATCAGCCGATTTCACTAGTCGACAACCAGCCAATGAGTCGGCAGGAGCAGGATGCATACTGGGTCGGTAAGATCGCCAAAGTCGTGAAAGAGCAATTCGGCATCAAACCCAAGGTCAACACGTACTCCTATTGGACTCCATATCCTCCTGCATATGATTTGATTCCTCTTCCAAATCGGTACAAGGTGCCTGATTTTACCAAGTTCTCCGGCCAAGATGACACGTCGACAATGGAGCACATCAACCGCTTCATTATCCAGTGCGGGGAAGCTGCCAACAGGGAGGAGTTAAGGGTGAGATTGTTCTCTTCATCACTATCCGGATCGGCATTCACATGGTTCATATCGTTGCCTCCAAATTCTATAATTACATGGGCCGATCTGGAGAGGCAATTTCACAAGTACTTCTTCGCTGGCATACATGAGAAGAAGCTTACCGATTTGGTCAAGATGAGGCAACGCAACGACGAATCGGTAGAAAGCTTTGTGCAAAGGCTTCGGGATGTGAAGAACATGTGCTACAGTCTGGTACTTGATGATCGGCAACTGGCATATTTGGCCTTCCAAGGATTGCTGCCGCACATCAAGGACAAGTATGCGTCCCAGGAATTTGAAAGCCTAAGTCACCTGGTGCAGAGGATTGCCGATCACGATATCAAAGCCTTGGAACCCAGGAAGACTTGGAACAAGAAGGTGACCTTCATCGGGAAAGAAGAAGACTCTGGATTGGATGAAGAGCTGAATGTTGATGCGGCCGAATGGGTCAAGGATAAGAAGCCCGTGTCTTGTCTGTTCGGCCAAAAGGAGACTGAAAGGTACACCTTCGATATCACCAAGGCCGATAGGATGTTTGACTTATTGCTGCAAGAAGGGCGAATCAAGTTGGCGCCCAACCAAGTGATTCCATCGGCCGAGGAGCTCAAGAGGATCAGGTACTGTAAGTGGCATAACGCAACCTCACACAGTACCAACGACTGCAAAGTATTCAGGCAGCAATTGCAGTCGGAGATTGAATCTGGGCGTATTAAGTTTGAAAATTCCAAAGTCCAGAAACTGATGAAGATAGATCAGCACCCGTTCCCAAACAATATGGTGGAGATCAGTGGAAAAGCCAGAGTGTTGACATCGGAAGCTGCCAGAAGGAACTCATCGGTAGACCCTAATCGCCAAGTGCCTGAGCACGACGTAAGGAGATTTGCCGATGACAGAAAGGGTAAGAAGGTTGCCGATGAGGGTAACAGTGCCAACTGGGCTCCTGGGGTTGTGATCACACACAAACAGCCAAGTTGGAATCATCGGCAATCACGTGAAGAGCGGTATCGGCAAGAAGAAGAGGAGCATCGGGAATGGCTTCGACACAAGGACCACTGGAGGTGCCCCTTCTTCGTTCATTGCTGGGAGGAAGGCATCAAGCTGCCCACTGCCGATAACTATCCAGAGTGCAGTGGGTACTACGCTGCCGATCGGTCAGGTAAGAGACCTTGTTTTGATGATCAGGCACCCAGGTACGCCAGGCCGCTCAGAGAGAACAGATTGGCGCATGACCGACTGGGGGGCAAGCTCAGTGCCCATGATCGGCTTGGCAGGCGTGTTGATCAGGGGGAGTTGGAGGAGATGGTCAATGCTAAAGTGCCCGACGAAGAGATATTCTCCAGAGATCCCAACATCGGAAGAAGTGCCGATGTAAGCGGGGGAAAGCAGCACCAACCTGTCTGGAAGACCAAGCTTCCTCCATGGTGCCCTAAGGGTTTGACTAAGACCCAGAAGAGGAGGATTCAGCGCCAGCGCCGCAACGACCTGTATGACGGTGCAGAACCCTCAGGAGAAAAGCAATGGAGGCCGAAGCGCAAGGACAGGGACCCATCGGCAGATATAAATATGGTTGTCATGTTGCCGATGGAGTTCATGGTGCCCGTCAGCGATGATGAAGAGGCTGCCGATATGGCACAATTGGTGCTGGATCCGATGACGGCTATCTTTGAAAAGCCTGCCGAAGATGAAATGCAGCACTTAAGGGCTCTGTTTGTCAAGGGCAAAGTGGATGGTCAGCCGATGACCAAGATGCTAGTGGATGGTGGCGCGTCGATCAATATAATGCCCTATGTCGTGTTCAGAAAGCTTGGCAAAGGTGACCGGGACTTAGTCGAGACCGACATGAAGCTCAAGGACTTCGAAGGCAATGTGTCAACCGCCATGGGAGCCATATGTGTTGACTTAACCATCGGTAGTAAGACTTTGCCGACAACGTTCTTTGTAATCAGCGGCAAAGGCACTTACAACTTGCTCCTCGGAAGGGATTGGATCCATGCTAATTGTTGTATCCCTTCTACTATGCATCAGAGTCTGGTACAATGGATCGGAGACAGAATTGAAGTCGTCCACGGTGAAGCCCCATCTACTGTTGCATCGACAGAGTTGGACACTTATGAGCAGACCAGATGCATATCCGGTGAAGCCTGGGACAAGGAGTTCCTTAAGGTTGCAGATTACCGCATCAAGCCGATCCAAGCAGTCGGTCCTGAAGAAGAATCTTAATGGATCGGTTCGCTGACGACGGAAAGCTGGGGCAGGGCTTCACGTCTGCCGATGACTTGCTCGAGATCGACATCGGCGACGGTAGTAAACCTAGGCCTACTTTTATTAGTGCTAAGTTAGATTCCCAATGTAAACAACAGTTAACCGACTTATTAAAGGAGAATAAAGATTGTTTTGCTTGGGATTATACGGAGATGCCTGGTTTAAACCAATCGATAGTTGAACATCGGTTACCCATCAAGTCTGGTTTCCAACCACATCGGCAACCCGCGCGCCGATGCAATCCTACTATTCTGCCCGACATCAAGGCTGAGATTACAAAGTTAATCGAAGCTGGATTTATTCGGCAATGTCGATATGCCGATTGGATTTCTAACGTGGTTCCTGTGTATAAAAAGAATGGAAACCTTCGTGTTTGTATTGATTTCTGGAACCTTAATAAGGCCACGCCGATGGATGGCTACCCGATGCCCGTCGCCGATTTGTTGATCGATGTTGCCGCTGGACATCAAGTTATTAGCTTCATGGATGGTAATGCTGGGTATAATCAAATATTCATGGCTGAAAAAGACATATCCAAGACTGCTTTCCGATGTCCAGGTCACGTTGGCTTGTTTGAGTGGGTAGTCATGACTTTTGGTTTGAAAAATGCTGGTGCTACTTATCAGAGAGCAATGAATTTTATCTTTCATAAGTATATCGGTACAATAGTTGAAATCTACATTGATGACGTGGTGGTTAAGTCTGGAGATTTCAGAAAGCATCTTGCCGATTTGCGGAAAATATTGGAGTGCACCAGGGAGCATGGGTTAAAGATGAATCCTAACAAGTGTGCATTTGGCGTATCGGCAGGGCAGTTTCTGGGTTTCATGGTGCATTAGAGAGGCATTGAAATCGGCAGAAAGTCTATTGATGCAATTAACAAGGTGGTTGCTCCTACCAATAAGACTGAGTTGCAGTCTCTGATCGGCAAGATTAATTTCATTAGAAGATTTATATCCAATCTGTCTGGTAAGATTAAATCTTTTAGTTCTCTGTTAAAGTTGAAAGCCGATCAAGAGTTTATATGGAAAGAAGAGCAGCAGTCAGCCTTAGAGGAGATTAAGAAATACTTGGTGAATCCTCTAGTCTTGGTTCCACCTCAACACGGGAAGCCTTTCAGGTTATATTTGTCTGCCGATGACGGTGTTATCGGATCAGCCTTAATTCAAGAGTTTGAAGGGAAGGAACGTGTAATATATTACTTGAGCAGAAGATTGGTGGATGCTGAAATCAGGTATTTGGCCATAGAAAGATTGTGCCTATGTTTATATTTCTCTTGCATTAAATTGAGGCATTATTTGCTGTCAGCCGAATGCACTGTTGTCTGTAGAGATGATGTGGTCAAGTATATGCTGTCAATGCCGATTTTGAGTGGGTGAATCGGTAAGTGGATTTTGGCACTGTCAGAGTTTGACCTAAGGTATGAATCGGCTAAGGCTGTTAAGGGTCAGGTGATGGCCGATTTTGTTACTCAGCACTGCAATATGGTGAGCTTTGTTGAGATTGCTCCTTGGGCTTTATTCTTTGATGGGTCCACGTGCAAAAACGGGGCAGGTATCGGCATTCTCTTGATTTCACCCCGAGGACAGAAGTATGAAATCTCGCTGCCGATTGTTGCTACTTCGACAAACAATCAGGCTGAGTACCAAGCTTTGCTTAAGGGGTTAGAACTACTCAGGGAGGTGCGTGCCGATGCTGTTGAAGTCTTCGGTGATCCCATGTTGGTGATTAATCAATTGATCGGGACATATGAATGCCGAAGCGAGGTGTTAATTGCAGCCCATGAGCGGTGTTTGCAGTTGTTGAAAGAGTTCAGAGAATACCGCCTTGAGCATATTCCTTGGCTGCATAATGAAGAGGCCAATCGGTTGGCACAGAATGCTTCAGGGTATCAGCCGATTCAAGAAGTCGCGACATCGGTAACAGTTGCCGATGACTGGAAAAAGGAGATTGCCGATTACTTGAGGGATCCATCCTGGAAAGTTGAAAGGCGTCTAAGGTTCCAAGCTACTAAGTATGTACTCCTTGATAATGAGTTGTATTATCGGACAATTGATGGGGTTTTACTTAGATGTCTTGGCAAAGAGGAATCGAAAGAGTTGATGGGTGAGATCCATGAAGGTGTATGTGGAGCGCATCAATCGACATTCAAGATGAAGTGGATGATTAGGCGGAATGGATATTATTGGCCAACAAACCTTGAAGATTGCTTCGATTAGTTCAAAGGGTGCCAGGACTGTCAGAAGTTTGGTAATGTGCAAAGGGCACCTGCATCAGCAATGAATCCTATAATCAAGCCTTGGCCGTTCAGAGGATGGGCTATTGATCTCATCGGCCAAATTTATCCGCCATTGAGCAAGGGGCACAAGTTCATACTTGTTGCTACCGATTATTTTACCAAGTGGGTCGAAGCAATCCCCTTGAAGAAGGTGACATCGACAAACATGGTGGATTTCGTTAAGGAGCACATCGTTTACCGATTCGGTATTCCTCAGACTATCACTACCGATCAAGGGACCATGTTCACATCGGGAGAGTTTGATGACTTTGCTGCTAGCATGGGTTTCAAGGTGTTGAATTCTTCTCCTTATTATTCTCAGGCTAATGGTCAGGCTGAAGCTACTAATAAGGGGGTTATCAAGCTTATTAAGCTCAAGATTGAAGAGAACCCTAGAAGGTGGCATGTAGTATTGAACGAAGCCCTGTGGTCATATCGGATGGCTTGTCATGGTGCAACTAAGGTCTCGCCATATCAGTTGGTTTATGGGCACGATGCTGTCCTACCTTGGGAAATCAAAACTGGTTCTAGGCGATTATCTTTTTAGGATCAATTGACGACCGATGATTATATTACTCTGATGAAAGATGAGTTAGAGGATTTGGCAGGTCATCGGTTGAGGGCATTAATTAGTATTGAAGAGAACAAGAAGAGGGTTGCCAGATGGTATGACAAGTAAGTAAAGGTAAAAGAGTTTGCCGATGGCGATCTGGTTTGGAAGTTGGTTTTACCGATTGGGACTAAGAGCTCTAAGTTTGGAAAGTGGTCCCCTAATTGGTAGTGTCCTTATCGGATAAAACAGTCTGCTCCTAGTAATGCGTACATTTTGGAAACTCTTGAAGGAGTAGCATTTTCTAGAGCGATCAACGGCAAATACTTAAAAAGGTATTACCCTAGCATATGGGTAGATGCATAGTGCTCAGTCGAATGCCGATGAAAGAAAAATTTATAAAACATCGGTAAAAACAAACTGGCATTATATTACAAGTCGAGATCAAGTATCAGGTTACATCCTTGCCGATAGAACAGATAAATTACAGTAAGGAGTGGATAACTGATATCGCACGCAGGCGAATTTGCTCTATTTCGTCCACCTCCTTGGCGTCGGCGTTGGCAGAACCCTTGACCGGCTTGACCTTCTTCTTCCACAGTATAGCTTGTCGCGCGTTCTGGTCCCTTTCTTGCCGCAGGATTTTGATGGAGTCAGATAGTTGGGTTTTCTGCTGGTTGGCTGCAGTCAGATCCCCCTCAACCTTCTGTAACTCCGCAAGTAGCTCCTCCTTCTTTGCCGACAGTCGGGAGATTTCTTGATCAAGATTGCCGATGGAGACTTCTGCTTGGACGATGCCTTTGTGCTTCTCATCGGCAATGTGTTTGAATTTGAGTTTCTCTTCCTCGCTCTTGGTTTGAGCGGCCCTATCGGCAATGCGACGGGTAAGCTTCTGGTACTGAATCTGCTTAATGTCGAGGAAAGTTGCCTGGAGAAGGACTTCTGCTACGTCGGCAGAAAGATGGCTTTGGATGTCCTTGAATGCAATCCTTGCTGCCGATGAATCTTGGATGAGTTGAGACGTGTCTTGTAGCAGCAAGGAAAGCAACGCCTCCAGTTTAGATTTGATGTCTGCCGACAAGGCTGGGACGGAGCTCTCCTCTTCATCGTCATCGGGGACGTCGACTGCAAAGGAAAATAGGTTGTCCGCTTGAATGCGGCCTTGACGTACATCCTCATCCTGAGGGTTCAGGCTGTAGGAGAAGAGGCTGTCCGGAGAGTCTTGAGCCTGAAAACGGAGGTTAGAGTTTGCCGATCGGAAGATTGTACTATAAGCTTTAGGATAATTAACTTATTGTCTTGAAGCGGATCTCCTGCCTGGGACATGGTATGCTGGATAGTCCAGCTTCATCATGGACGTTGGCCGCAGATGCCGATGATTGGGCCGGAGAGGCAGTCGGTGCCATCGACACTGATGGTGTTATGATTGGCGCTGCTTCCGACGTGGCGGCCGGTTCGCATGGTGGCGATGCTGCCCTCTCATCGGCTGACGGTGCCGATGCTGATGCTACCTCCGCTGCTATGGCGAGTGTTGTTTCTTCATTGAGCCCAGCCAGTACCGATGCCGATGCCGATTCGATTGTCGCAGCTGTAGCTATCTCCTGGCCGGGGACGTCGTCAGGAGCCGATGGAGGTTCTGCTGATGACCCGTCGGCAGTTAGTGCGATTGGGACCGGAGGCAGTCCTGCTGGCAGCGCATCGGCAGCTGATGGCGCAGTTGGAGCTGATGGTGGAGGAGAAGCCAGCCTCAGGCGCCTCTTCTTCGTTGGCGCAGCAGCAGAGGAGCCAACCCGCTTTGACGAAGACCGGGAGGGATCGGAAGCCGGGCTGGAAGGTGTTTGCCTGCTGGAAGCAGATGCCGATAACCATAGTGCCTGAAAATACAAAGCAAGTTATACAAGATAAATGTTGCTGATAGAACAGTATGTAATCGGTACGAGTAAAAGCGAGTTTACTGCATAAACCCATGTCAGGGCAACAACAGCGGCCGATGTAGCCTGGGCTTTTGTGGGTGTCGGCGTAGGTACCTGTTGGGGCGTGAAGGCGGCCAGCGTCGGAGCTTTGTTGCCGATGATCGATATGGGGCCCATTATCCGAAGATTAAAGGGCCTACCAGTGTTACTCGTTGTGGGGACTGGATCATCGGCCTGTTAGGCGCAAAGGAGTTAGGTGCTGATACCGATGACAAAAATAAAGTAATAAAAGTACATCAGATTGCAGACTTACTGCGTCATCGGGGATGATGTAATCGGCGTCGATCAAGTGCCGATAATAGTGCGAAGACTTGGCGAGTAGCTGACACTTCCACTCTTGCCACCAAGACTTGAACTCGTTGGTGATGAAGGAGGTTGGCGACCAGGAAGACAAGTCAAGGTCTAACAGATCGGCATCGGCAGGAAGGCTGATGACTTTATTCCAGTCCAGATTACTGGAGATTGTCTGCCTGGGTCTTACTACCTTAGAGTAGCAGAGTTTGATCGGCAGTTGGCCAAATGCCAGTTGTCTCGCTGCCACCGATGGATAATAGAACTCGTAGGATGGTGGGGCATTCTTCCCAGATCCAAAGATATTTACTGGAATAGCTCGGGGAGTAATGCTAGCCCTCATGATTGCTTGGTTCTCGGGCAGGCTCACATCGGTCAAGTTGAACAGCAGCGGGAACTGGTTGTTTTCATCAAGATATGGCCACCAGGTCCGTTCTGAGGAGGGGAGTCTTGTAGAACTTCTGGAAATAATAGCCGAAGTGCTCTGCATCGGCATCGGTACCTGGAAGCACTATGATAGCCTCTCCAAAGTTAAGCGGAGGGCGAGTTGCCGATTCGTCATCCCCGTATCGGTAATCTTCCGATATGTCCCTCGGGAATTGTTGGGCAAATAAATCAAACTGGAGGGCCTTGTGCATGTGTGCATTCAGCCATAGATTGAAAAACCACCAGGGACCTCCGAGATTGCCGATGGGCTCTGCTAGCAGTAGCTTATGGGACACTTGATGCAACAATCGGTAAACTGATCCAAGAAGATACCTGACTAAAGGGAGCCTCGTTCCATCGGCATGTAGTTCAGCCGCTGGGAGGTGCATGGTGGTCGGACCGATGGTTTTGCCGCAGAAGATGAATTTTTCCAACCACATGTTTAAGAAGATGGCATGCTCCCATTGAGTTACCGATCCAGTTTTCTGGTTTTCTTTGATATAGCCCGTCCAACCGCCGATATTCCGAGTGTTCACCTTGTACTCGGATTTTCTGTTGAAAAGGCTAAGCGTATCGGCAGAGGTGATATCCAAGCCGGTCAGCATATAGACATCGACAAGGGTTGGGGTAGCTGGTCCATGCCTGAAGAGGAAAGCGTTCATGCTGTCGGACCAGAAATATGAGGCTGCCATCATCAAGTTTTCGTTCTTCTCCATATCGACAATTGAGAGCCTAACACACTGATCCAAGTTACGCTCCTGCCAGTACACTTGTTGTGATCTGACTACTCTCAGGTACCAGTTCTTCCATCCCTTAGTAGGCTTGGGCCATGAGCGGGATGTGTCCTTCCACAGTCCTAGATCAAAACGCTCATATCTGAATGGTACCCGGTTGGTTTCTGCATTGATGATGAAGGTGGGGTCTAGATTGCCCATTGGGCCTAGGCAGCTGAGGTTGGAACCGGCGAGTGGAATCACTACCTTATTGTACAGTTCCTAGGGTTCGAAGAAGGAGGGACGAATCAGAAAAAGAATGGGGATAAATCCAGATTTATGCGAGAAAAGGAACCAGCAGAGGGGTGGATTAGGCGGAGGATGAACCTTACCTTTGGGATGTCGACTTGGATCGCCATTGGAAATGAGGAGTGTTTGCAGTTCATCCTTGGATTGTGAAGGAGTACTGTTGCTCGAGCTTGTGTTCTTCAGAGCGTTTGGAGGTTAAAGACGAAGGCAGGAAGGTGAAAGTGAAAATGGGCTCGGGTAAAAAGGCTGTGTGGATCCCGGTAACTTTTATAAGCCTGCTCAGGGGCATTTTGGGGTTCTGTTTCACACTGTGCAGGAATGTGGAGAGGCCCGCGGTAGATATGCGCGGTAATCGAGGTGGCCTGCAACTGTTTGTGTTACAATCGAGGGATTTTATTATTAAATTGCAGTTCCACATGCGGGGATCGAGGAAACCGTACATCTATCTCGGAGGTAACGGCTACAGCAATGGCTACAGCAACGGCTACAGTGGAGAGAATTTCGGCACGTAAAGTATTATACGCTCCGAAACTGGGGGGCATGTGTTGACACCATTTTTCAACACGTGTCAAATGGACTGAGGCTTGACTGGTCAGTGGCCGTTCTCCATCGGCATCGGGAAAGTTTTGAGCCGATATTGCCGATGGGAGAGTACTGCGGGAAGACCAAGTGTGTTGCCGATGGAGGCTGGATGATCTTTGCCGACAAAGGTTAATTGGTAAAGTCTTGCTGAAGCTGATTGCCGATGAGGGGTCATTGCCGATTGCCGATAAAGAGTCATTGCTGATTGCCGATGAGGGGTCATTGCCGGTTGCCGATGAAGGATGGTTGCCGATTGCCGATGAAGGGTAGTTGCCGATTGCCGATGGGGGATGATTGGTGAAGAGCTACCAGCACAAGGTCGCTAATCGGAAAATGTTGCCGATTGCTGATCAGGGAAGTGTTGCCGATGCCGATGGGAGTAACTTGGTGCTTGGTGACAGCAGAAGGTTACCGGTGGTCAAAAGAAGGAAGGCGTGGATTAAAGGGATCTGCCGATGGAAAGCTTTCATCGAGGAGGAGAATAAGGAAATTGGTGTTTTGTACCAGTATTATTATAGTAGTTTGAGTCTGACTCTTGCATGAGTCGTTTATTTTCCTTTAAAATAGGTGTGTTTATTTAGGAAATAAATATTGTTATCCGGCTCCTGCGCGAGTCAGTTTCCTTTAAAGTAGGAGTTTGTTTTAGGAAGGATACGTGTCGTGTCTTTGTACAACTCTCCATGCGGGAGTATAAATATGTGCCCGAGGGCTATGGAATAAACAATCAATCCAATTCAAAACAAGACAATTTTATCTTATTCTACTTTTTATCGCAATTTACCCTTTTACTGCATTAGCTGTAGTTTTCAACGAGTTCTTCAAGCTTTCGACGGGCTGCATCATCCTGATCTCCGTCAAATCCTTGCTAGTTCCGTGTGGGAGTACCTCTGAGCTTTGGCAATCCGGGCGTATCGCTGTTTGCCTCGTTCAGCTCTGCTCTAGTTACCCTTGATCAATCTGAGCCTTGACGTCCGGGCGCATCGCTGTCGTCTGGTTCAGTTTGTTCTAGTTATCATCCTTGTCGATTGATTGGTCAAATCGACTGGCACGCCTCCGGAATACCGAGCTTTGGGTAATAGCCCGAGGTGTTCACAGATCTGACGCTTTTTCTGTCAACAAGAGGCAATGTGAGCCGGAACCAACACCATTGGAATCCTTGCTGAGGTAGCACCAGTAGAGTCAGAGGAGGGAGTCATCCAGGATAATGCGGTTCCTTTGGACAATGGCCAAGACTTCTGCCTCAGTGAGAGTGATATCAGGACCAGTTTCCCTGAGGTAATTAGAAGTGCTGCCAGACTGATCAAATGTAATAGTGTCTTAGGGCTGTTCTGGGTGCTGAGGGACCCAATTCTGAACAACCTATTGCTGAACTGCTTCATCAAGTTGCTGCTCCTCCACATCTTGCATATCAGCATCCTATGCAGCCTGATTGATGTCATGATTCTGGAGTTCCCAATTGATATCTTGCATCAAATCTTCATTTATGCCAGCATCCCCAAGTACCTGAGCACCAGCACCAGCCATCTCATGCTGCTAGTTCTGGAACATATTGGGGTTGCCAGGCAGAGGAGCCCCATGGGCATGATGAGGGATGCCATCAGCACGCAGATGGTCTTCATCACCAGGCATTCCATCCGGGAAGAAACCCCCCAGAATGTAGGTGGGGACAGTCTAGGAACACCCCAAACCACCAATAGAGGTACGTTGCGAGATTACAACACTTCTTTGCTAAAACTAAGTAGTATGTTCCATGATTGATTTACTATCTTTGCTACTAAATTGGTAAAATTTTGGTATCCTCCAATTATAATGAGTTTTGAAAAAAAATCAAAGTGCAAAGGGTATGAGTTGTAAACCCAAAATGTTTAGAAGATTTAGCTAATTCATCTCTAAACAGATTTAAAGGACTCAAAAACAATAATAGAAGACAAGTTGTGTGGACCCTAGCATAAAAATTGCACTTAGGGTCTTCGACGAGTTATGTATAACCATATTATGCCCTGTGAAAGGGTTGTTGTGCTACTGGTCCATTATTGGCTCATGTAGTGTGAGCTGAATTTGTCATGAAAGTAAGCATTCACAAAGATGTGCTAACCTAACCCAAAATAGCCTTATTGGTTTAACGTCCTATTGAAGAGTCCAATTTGGCATGGTTTGAAGATGCATACTTTTTTTATCGTATACAAACAACATCCTAAATTGAGATAGATTAGCAAATGGAGTCGATTGACTAGTAGATGCATCAACATGATCAACCGTTTTATCATATAGTCGAGCCAAAAAGCATAGTAACATCTATAAGAAGGTTATTATCACGTACATTCTTTTTGTCCTATAACATATTAGAATAATCAACATGAGTAGGGGATGATCATAGCCCTTTTCATTAATCTTTACCTCAGGTCATGCATGTGTGGTACTAGAAGGATCATGGTGGGATATGACCCCCATATACCCTCGCAGCTATACATGGGCCACATCATCGGAGATGGCCCAGCCCACAAGATGATGACGTGCGGCACATGACGTGCACCGCACAACGTTATAATAGTACTATATTGGCTACTTTGCTTGTAACTCTGTCCCTTCGGAATATATAAGGAGGGGCAGGGGACCCCCAAAGGACATCCATACACATCTTGTATTGTATCTCTCAGATCAATTTAGCCACCAGAACACAGGAAGTAAGGTATTATGGCGATTTGTCGGCCTGGACCTGTATAAACCGTCGTGTCCACGCTCTTTGTGTTACGATTGATAGTCGTCGCCACCTCCGCCATCTAATCTACTACCTTAGGGTACCTCCTAGGTAGACAACCGACCATATTTCGTCGATAGTTGGAGCGCCAAGTGTTGACATTTCTTAACACCACTTTGAATACTAGGTTGTCATCCCCAGCATGGAGCTAGAAATGTGCGGTGGTATTTATGAATGAAAAGGCTCTCTAGAAAATATATTTATTCTATCGGCAAGTGCACAGATAAAATACCAATTGTAGTACTTCACCAGGAAGTAATTCCAGGTATCGTTTATTTATAATTTTGCTAAAGGAAAAGCAAAACATTGGTGGCATGAACTAACAAGGGTTTAGACTAGAGATGGACTTGCAGAGCATGATTACTTATGAGAAATTCAATCACACAGTCACTTGCTTCGGCAGGGGGTAAGCCATAATAATAATAATGATATTGAAGTTTAAGCTCAAAGATAAATAACACAGAGATTAGAGATAGACTACTCCATATAAATGTAAGGTGACGTTGGATTAGTAGGAGAATAACTTCTAAGTAGGTTCTAATCTATTAAGTCATAATCTACTATAGCACATATACAATCATATATAGCATAAAGGACTCTTCATATATGTATAAGGAACATTGCTAAAGAAAGCTAGAACATAGTAAGGCTTACTCCGCAATACCAATTATGCCTGTCCTACCAACCGGGGGTGGACTATATAAGAATCAATGGAACTGTCACTTCCACGAACTACCACGCGACCCAGACAATAGGATACATTTGCAGGTAAATAGCATCTGAGCACCACGCTCACATGTGATCTACCACTTAACTCCCCTAGGGTGAAAGCTAAGCGCTTTGCAAACTCATACATAAACTCATTATCAATCATAACTATATCAAGTATAGAACTAGAACAAACTAAGAACATAATAAATAGAAACATAATGATATTAAGAATAAAGTCGTAGAGAAAGATATAAGATAATACCAATCTTTATGATGATGATCTGAAATCCAGAGCGCGATGCTCTACTTCTCTAGATCTATCTAATCAATCATATATAACTTGAAGGAATATGGAGTAGCTATTCTAATTCTCTGGTGGAGAGAGGGATATGAAACCCTAGATTTGATGGCTTCCTCTAATAATGATTTCTCCTCCCCCTCAGGGGTGGTAGGGCCTTCCTTATATAGCCCCCTCAAATGAACATGGACCGTCGGATCAAACCGACCTTGATCGAGTGGTTTTGATTCATCCTCAAAGGCGGTTAGGCATAATCCGCGAAGTTGATGGCCATTGGCCATAGGAGTAGGGCGCCCGCCCTGGGGGTGGCCCCCCTGGCTTCCGACTTGGTCCAGTTGCTTCTAGAGCCTTCCCGAGTCTTCTTGTTTGTGCAGAGGTCCTTTCTCTCTATGTAAACATGACATGTGGACCTTCTTTGGTTCTTTTCCTGATAACTCCCTGTAAAAACATGAACTCACCAAAACTTATGGAAATCTGTCAGTTGGACCCCCTAAGCCTATGGTGGTGATTCAATTAAGTCCTTTTTAGTTCTTGTTGACATATAGAAATTGATACTTAACAACCGTCAACACCAAGTAAGGGGTGTGTGCCACGACTTCATGGCTTGTCAAGCGATTACCTTCCCCATCGATGGCCCTCATCGATGGATCTCGTTGACCTCGCCGACGGTCCTCGTCGTTCCTCGCCGTCGATCTAGTTGACGACCCTTGTCGACCCTCGCCGCCGACCTTGTCGATGACACTCATCGTCATCCCTTGTCGATGACACACCTCGTCCCTCGTCGACCCTTGCCGCCGACCTCATCGACGGCACTCATCCCTTATCAACAACGTGTCTCGTCCCTCGTGGCGCCCCTTTTCGATGATTCATCATGGCTCTCGCCGATCTTTACATGATTGTTGAGTTTCTCTGAAGTCCATATGTACATCATGTACTATCCATTTTGCGTGTTTGTATTGCATGTACTAGGATCATCATCAAGCCTATTATTGGCGCTCAGAAGCTGGGTCGGATGATATTGTTCCAGTCGCCCGCCACTAGCTGGAGCTTCAGAGCTTCAGAGCTAGGGCTGTCGGTCCAGACATAAGCATGCATGAGTGGCTCCCCTCTGCGTTATGAATGGCCGGTAGTCCTCCCAAGTGACGCCTAACCTCTCTACGTGCACACAAGCGTATGCCCTTTGCGTATGAAGGAAGGGATAAGCTCGGGCTAAGGTCTCTAAAAGCTACATGCCTAGTTGCTTGGGGACTGGCCTCGTCATTAACTTGTCACGACTCTAGCTAACCACAACGCTCCTCGTCGCCCTTCGTCGTCAACTCATCACGGCTCTTGCCGACCTCGTCATTCCTCATCGTTGACTCATCATGGCTCTTGCCGACCTCATCGTTCCTCATCGTCGACTAGTCACGGCTCTTGCTGACCTCGTCGTTCCTCGTTGCTGACTCATCACGGCTCTTGCCGACGTTATCGTTCCTCATCGTCGACTCGTCACGGCTCTTGCCGAACTTGTCATTCCTCGTCACTAACTCGTCACGGTTCTTGGCGACCTCATCATTCCTCGTTGATGACTCATCACGGCTCTGTAACACCCTAAATTATGCATTTTTCAAAATAGTTTAAAAGCAATTGAAATGCATTTGTGTGGACATTAAAACATAGGGAAATTAATTAAAGTTTTCATGAAACAAAATTATCGCAAATAGGAACATGGTTGTTGCATTCATGCTAATGCATAAGATTTTGTGTTGATTTGAAATCTTCAATTTTCAAATTTGTTTTCAAAAGTGCAAATGAATTTGTGTTTGGAAAATTAGAAAATAAAAGAAAAGGCTTTCATCCCTCTCTTAACCCTATCTGGCCCGCAGGCCTTTACTCCCTCGGCCCAACCTCCCCTCTCTCTCACTCGGATGGGCCAACACACCCGTAGGCCGGCCCATCTCCTCACTCCCGCACCACCTCTCTCTCTCCCACTAACAGGGAACCCCACCTGTCAGCTCCATCCCTTTCCTTTCCCTCCCTTTCCTTTCTCCTCTCTCCCTCTTTCTCTGTTCGCCCGCGTCGAAGAACTCCTCGACCGGACTCGTTTCGGGGTAGGAGATCTTCCCTTCCTTAGCCAGCGCGGTTCCGTGACGTGCAAGCCAGGCCGCCGCCCTCTGGCCTTTCCTTTTCCCTTCCCCTCTTCTTTCCTTTCCTGCCGCCGGCGCTTTCCTTCGCCGAGCACGAAGCGGACCAGGATTGATCCCCCTTCCTTCGTTGGTCACGCCCCGTACCTATTTAATCGAGCTCCCGCACCTCACCTTCCCCACTGCAACCCCCACCTCGCACAGCAGAGCCATCAGCCGCCTCCACGACCGAGATCCGCGCCGCTGTCGGAGCTCCGCCGTCGGAGTACAACAACACCGCCCTTCACCGCCTCCGAGCTTCGTGAGGTGGTAAGTGGAGTCCCCCGACACCGCCAATCCCCTCTTTCCCCTTTGTCTCGCTCGCAGAGCCCGTGTCCGCGACCGCCGTCGTTGCAGAGCCGCCGCGCCGCGTGGTCACCGCGTCACCGCGCACAATCCATTCAATTAACCCCACCACCGTCTTCGCCGTTCTCCTCTCTCTCTCCCGGTCCTTTCCGCATCGAAAATGGCGCACCGATGCCTCGGGTAGCGTTGCGCCGCCGCACGCCGGCCATGGTGCCGCCGCGGACCTCTCTGCTCTGCCGTGCGCCACCGCCTCTCCCCCCTGTTCTAATCCTGACCGTCCATCATGGATCGGATGGACGTCTGAGCCCGATACCCCTTCGGCCGGCAGATTTACAAAATAAACCCCGCCCTTTTCTAAGTCTAAACCCGCAGTCCAGAGGCGTATTCCCTTGTGACGCTTTCAGTTCTGAAAGGCGCATTTCCTTTTCTGTACGTCTTAATTCAAAAATAAAAAGAAAAATTCTATTTACAGTTTTGCCACTCTATTTCAAATGCTTATAAATTGCCCGTTTTAAATCCAAATCGATCCGTTCCAGTTGCGTTAGATCCGTAATTTTATGCTCTATCCAGTAGTATAGGTTTCATCTATGTTAATTACTTTTGAAAATCAAAGAAAATTAATTTAGTAATGCTTTAATCTTGCTCTTTTCAAAATCCCGTTTAATTCATATCTTCTTCGTTATAGCTCCGTTTTTCGTGATTCAAACGTCTATGTGATCGTAGTGAGACATAGATCAGTTTTATAAACTTTAACTCTTGTTTTATTGTGATTGGTGTACTGTTCTAATCTATAACCTTTGTTGCTTGCATGTATGCCTCTGTATGATTGCATGTGATGTGATGATCGAGTACAGACGGTGAGCAGTACGTGGGTGACCAAGAGTTTCTCTTTGAGCAGGATCAGCAGGAGCCCTTTTAGCAAGGCAAGTATTCATGGGATCATCCTTGTTGTCCTAATCACTTAAATCATTAAATCATGATTGCATGTGTTTCCTTGATATCCTATTTAGTTTCACCATAGCTTTGTACCTTATACCTTGTCACCCTGGGAATTTATGCATTTGGGTAGATCAAGCTAGTGCTCTCGAGAAATAACCATGATCATGTAAACCTGACTAATGACTTATGCAACAATGGTAAAATCTGCTTTTTAGCAACATGGATTAAGGTGATCTAGAGCACAGTTTTTGAGATGCTCTAGAACCTCCGTAAGCGATCACCCGGGATTTACAGTACAACCATGAGAGCTATATGGCTCATGAGAGCTATATGGCTCTGGCTTTAGTTCAGTATTAGGGTCACTCTCTCGCATGCGGCAGTTCACGAAAGTTGCCATTGCCGAGCGGTTGCTGGTAGCGGCTGGAGTGGGGACCGCTGCGTGTGTGTACCATCCCGGGGCTCCTATATACCCCTTGCCCGTGGATCCGTACTGTCTGTGGTATGTCAGCGAACCCCTTTGAAAGAATTCATAGTGTACCCTCACCTCGGTAGTGTTAAGGGAGTCATGATCCCGGGGCATTTGGGCAAACACGACTCATGGGTAAAGTGTACAACCTCTGCAAAGTGTTAAAAACTAATATATTAGCCGTGCTCACGGATACGAGCGGCCTGGAATTCTTATGGAACAGAATGACTTTAATCTATCATTTACTAGTTTGCTATTCATTATTCATGTTTACTCGATCATACGGTTATTGGGTTGTTGTTTATATTGATGCTATCCTATGCTAAAATTGTGATAACTTAAAAGCTAATGCAGTTTAACCAGTGTCATACCTTTTTGAGCCTCATGAACCCCATGTTTACTTGTTGAGTACGAAAGTACTTACGCTTGTTCATTTCTTTCATATTTGGATAAAAATCCCGGATGGGTACCAGATTATCAGAGTTATGAGGAGTATCCAGAGGACTTCTAGGTTTGGGGTCAACCAGTTGACGTCCCTGTGCTATGGAGCTTCGCGAGAGTTATCATATATTTCCGCTGTTATGTAATAGGCACTATTTAAATAATTGTTCGTTATGTAATAAACACTTGTGATGGTACAATTTTGATGATTTGTCGGCTTATGTGTGTGACTGATCTCTGGGCACATAAGATTATTGCATCCCGTTTTTTCTTTAAAACTGGGTGTGACAGATTGGTATCAGAGCCGTGTTGACTGTAGGACGCAAACCTAGATAGAATTGGTTCTTAGGAATGCTCTTTTCATGCTTTTATACCTTGCTATTATTTGTTAAAACTATTACTCATCTCAAAATTATATTATCTTGATTCTAACTTAGTCCTCGTCTTTGCTTTTCTATAGATGGCCCGCAACAAGCAGACTGCTCGCAAGTCCACTCGTCCCCCGCCGAAGTTCGTGCCAATGGAGCCCCGCGAGGATGAAGAAGAAGAACCCCAAGAAGAGAGCTCTGAGAACTGCCATTCCAGGACTTCCTCTGATGAGAACAGCTGCTCCAAGACCCCTTCTAATGGTTCCAAAGCTGGTGAAGAACGCTTGGGATGGACGAAGCACTTCCACTTCAAGGAGGGAGACGATGAGGACTACTACCATGGCTTGGTGAAGAAGACGTTGGAGAACCACTACTCTGACTGGAAGACCGAGGTGAAGTACATGTGCTACGAGAACAAGCACTTCCAGGACCCCTCCTTCTGGAAGTGTACCCTCTACGTCTGCATCCGGAAGGACGCCACACAGTCGTGGCAAGTGGAGGCCGTCTATGAGCCTAAGATCAGTTGTACCAACATGATGGAGTGTATGGAGGATGCAGCTCGCATGGCCCTCTTCGATCTTCCTGCTCATCGTCGTAACCGCATGATGGAGGACAAGTACCGGCACCTTCCCTTTGAGACCCGTGAGGGATGGTCCATGTTCGAAGCGAAGGATGGTTATAACGACGTCACCAAGGTGATGATCGACTTTGCTCATGAGCTGATGGAGCAGGTCGAGGTGCTGACTGATGACCTTGGTGGCCAGCGCAAGCTACTCAAGAGAGCCCGTGCAGAGAATGACGAGCTCAGAGGATGCCTGAAGATGCCCAAGTTTCATCAGAAGCTTCCCCCAGTTTTCCTTCCATAGGATGAGTACCACCTTGATGTAATAAAACGCTAGCAGCGAGAGTTGAGTCGAGTCTTGTCGTGTCATGTGAACTTGGTTTCATTATATGGGTTGTTATTATGATTATGAATGATTTGGAGTTTTGTAATGAGTGCTGGAACATTGTGGGCCTGTCCACAAGTTCCTTAGTTAAAGACATATAAGTTTGATATAAATAAAAGTGCTAGCGGGTGGGTTATCCTGTTTTCTATCTTGCTGTTTTTCTGGGGCAGTCAGTAATCTTTCGGTTGTATCTCAAAGATGGTTCGTCCAATGATCATGAAATTTATATGGCAACAAATAAACTTCAGTACCTTTCCAATGCATCTTGAATTACGTTCATAACTGTTCTGGTTTGGGAGATATAACAGTTACAAGTTGAGGTTTCTGCGCAGTCTAGAACTCAGAAACAGTTTTGATAAATTGCTGTTTTCACCTAATTTCGCATCAGAATATGAAAAAGTGAGAATTATTAAAGTTGTAGGAAATTTCATAAGCTTTCCAACCATGTAAGTTTCACATTTGTTTGACTTTTGGAGCGTGGGATATGACTGTTTTACACTACCGCTTGTAAGGTTCAGATTTCAGAAAGTTATGCTCAGTCATGTGTTTCAATGAATAATTAATCTAAAGGTCATACTATATGTTTTGGATGAAAGATGGCCGCACGAGGTGGTAGAGGAAGAGGCCGTGGTAGGGGTGCACCACCAGTACCACCAGTACCGCCACCGCCACCGCCACCACCACCAGTACCACCGACCATGGAGCAATTCATGATAGTGCAAACCCAGCTAATGCAGACCATGATGCAACACCTCCAGAATCCACCTGTACCACCACCACCTCCACCACCACCTGTCCAGCCATGGGACAAGCGTGGAGAATTTATGAAGGGTCGCCCTTCGGTGTTCACTCATGCTTCCGAACCACTGGAGGCGGACGACTGGTTAAGAGTTGTGGAGAAGCAGCTGAACATCGCTGAATGCAATGAGCGTGAGAAGGTGCTCTACGCATCTGGCCAACTGCAGGGTGCTGCTCAGGATTGGTGGGACTCATACATGTATGGACGTCCCAACAACGCACCAGAGGTGTCATGGCAGGAGTTCACCGAGAGCTTCAGGTCTTACCATATTCCTGAAGGCATAGTGGAGCTCAAGCAGGAGGAATTCCGAGCTCTGCGATAAGGGTCCATGACCGTGGCAGAGTATCATGACAATGCTCAGTTGTCTCGATACGCTCCTCATGAGGTTGCCAATGACGCTGACAAGCAGCGCCGCTTTCTGAAGGGTCTCTACGATGGTTTGCAGTTGCAACTCAAGTCCAATCTCTACCCTAACTACCAAGCACTCGTGAACCGCGCTATTGTTATTGATAACAAGCGCAAGGAGATGGAAGCCAAGAAGAGGAGGCTTCAGGGACCAGCTTCAGGAAGCAATACCCGCCAGCGTCCCAACCCCCCACAGAACTTCCAGCAGAGGTACCAGGGTCCGAGCAATCAGTGGAACCGTGGTCAGAATCCGCAGCATGGTCAGTTTCCGCAACGTAATCAGTTCCCACAGCGTGCTCAGAACCAGTAGCAGATTGTGCCACAGGCGTCACGTCAGGGGAACACCAACGCTACCCCAATGAAGAACAGTGCTCCCAACACTCCCAACAGGTGTTTCCGTTGCAACAGGGAGGGGCACATGTCTTACAACTGTCCGGACAAGCAGAACCAGCAGACGCCTCAGAACCAGAGCAACCAGCAGAGGGCAAGGCACCAGCCACCACCCAACACTGGAAGGGTGAACCACGTGTCGGCAGATACGGCACAGGAGACTCCTGAGGTTATGATGGGTACGTTCAGCATCAACTCTATCCCCGCTACTGTACTTTTTGATTCTGGAGCTTCGCATTCTTTCATTTCTCAAGCTTTTGTTAGAATGCATGATCTTTTGATGCGCATCATGAAAACCCCCATAACAGTAAGTTCACCGGGAGGTATTTTGACTGCAAATCACTATAGTCATTCGGTTAGTGTGCTTCTAAGGGGGTAGCCTTTGAGGTTGAACCTATCGTGCTAAGGACAACTGGTATTGATCTGATACTGGGACTTGATTGGATGAAACGATACAAGGCAGTGATTCAGTGCCAAGAGAAGGTTGTTGTTCTGACATCACCTATAGGGGATAGAATCAGTGTGGAAGTTGTTTTGAAATCTCCGCTGACAGCTACTGTGAATCAACTAGATGATGATGGTCATGAATATGAATCAGTTGTTGATGAGTTCCCAGATGTTTTCCCCGATGACTTGCCAGGTATGCCACCCGACCGTGACATTGAATTCCTTATTGAGCTTTTGCCTGGTACTGCACCTATTGCTAAACGTCCATATAGGATGGGGGTTAATGAGTTAGAAGAACTTAAGAAACAGTTGCAGGAGCTACAAGAGAAGGGTTTCATACGTCTTAGCTCTTCACCTTGGGGAGCTCCGGTGATCTTTGTTGACAAGAAGGATGGTACACAACGGATGTGTGTGGATTACCGTTCACTCAATGAGGTAACTATCAAGAATAAGTACCCTCTACCAAGGATTGATGACTTGTTCGACCAGTTGAAAGGAGCTTGTGTGTTCTCTAAGATCGATCTTCGATCGGGATATCACCAGTTGAAGATCCGTGCCTCTGACATACCTAAGACTGCATTTACTACAAGATATGGGTTGTATGAGTACACAGTGATGTCGTTTGGGCTAACCAATGCACCTTCCTACTTCATGTACTTGATGAATAAGGTGTTTATGGAGTTTCTGGACAAGTTTGTGGTAGTGTTCATTGATGACATTTTGGTCTACTCCAAGAATGAGGAAGAACATGCAGAATATCTCAGGTTGGTCTTGCAGAAGCTCAGAGAACATCAGTTGTATGCTAAAAGGAGCAAGTGTGAGTTTTGGTTGAAGGAAGTGTCGTTCCTAGGTCATGTTATATCCAATGGTGGAATAGCAGTGGATCTGAGTAAGGTGGCAGATGTGTTGAATTGGAATCCACCTACCAGTGTGACTGAGATTCGTAGTTTCCTTGGATTGGCTGGTTACTACCGGAGGTTCATTGAAGGTTTCTCCAAGCTTGCTAAACCAATGACGGCTTTGTTAGAGAAGAATGCTAAGTTTGTATGGTCTGAGAAGTGTCAAGCTAACTTTGAAGAGTTGAAGAAGCGGTTAACCATAGCGCCAGTGTTGATTTTGCTAGACCTGAACAAGAGCTTCTCCATATACTGTGATGCATCGCGTCTGGGTCTTGGTTGTGTGCTTATGCAAGAAGGCAGAGTTGTTGCTTAAGCATCAAGGCAGTTAAGGAAGCACGAGTTGAATTATCCTACACATGACTTGGAGTTAGCAGCTGTGGTACATGCATTGAAAATCTGGAGACACTACTTGGTTGGTCACAAGAGTGATATTTACACGGATCACAAGAGTCTGAAGTACATATTCACCCAGTCAGATCTGAATTTGAGGCAGCGCCGTTGGTTGGAATTGATCAAGGACTATGACTTCAAAGTACATTATCACCCTGGAAAAACGAATGTTGTGGCAGATGCTCTCAGTAGAAAAAGTTATGCTAATGAAGTATACCTGGAGATATAGTCCAAAGAGTTGTGTGATCAGTTAGCGCATCTCAACTTCGGTTTTGCTGTTAATGCTGTGGAGTTAGTTTTGGAACCAACTCTGGAACAGGAGATACGCAAGGGTCAGTTGGAAGATGAGAAACTGAAAGAGATTGCTGAGAATATTGTGATTGGCAAGGCACCAGGTTTTAGTTTGGATGACAATGGTACCCTTTGGTTTGGTAAGAGGTTATGTGTACCTAGAGTGAAGGAGATCCGTGAGACAATTCTGCGAGAGGCTCATGACTCAGCCTACTCTATACACCCCGGAAGTACCAAGATGTATCTGGACTTGAAGGAGAAGTATTGGTGGTATGGACTAAAAAGGGATGTTGCAGAGTATGTGGCAGTGTGTGATACGTGTCAGAGAGTTAAGGCAGAACATCAGCGACCAGCAGGATTGTTACAACCAATGAGAGTTCCCGAGTGGAAATGGGAAGAAGTTGGTATGGATTTCATCGTGGGTTTACCTCGTACTCCAAGAGGATATGATTCCATATGGGTGATTGTGGACAGGTTGACTAAAGTTGCACACTTCCTACCAGTGAAGACCACTTATCACGGACCAAAATTGGCTGAGTTGTACATGGAAATAATCGTGTGCATGCATGGGGTACCTAAGAAGATTGTCTCTGATAGGGGTACCCAGTTCACATCTCACTTCTGGCAGCAGATACATTCCGCTCTGGGGACAAAGTTGAACTTCAGTACAGCATATCACCCATAGACAGATGGTCAGACAGAAAGAACGAATCAGATACTCGAGGATATGTTAAGAGCTTGTGCATTACAGAATGGGACTAGTTGGGATAAGAGTTTGCTGTATGCTGAGTTCTCGTACAACAACAGTTACCAGAACAGTTTAAAGATGGCACCGTTTGAGGCTTTATATGGAAGGAAATGCAGAACCCCTTTGTTATGGAATCAGACAGGAGAAAGTCAAGTGTTTGGACCAGATGTGTTGAAAAGTGCAGAGGAACAAGTACGGACTATACGGGAAAATTTGTAAGTTGCACAGTCTCGACAAAAGAGTTATGCTGACACCCGCAGAAGAGATCTGGCTTTCAAAGTAGGTGACTATGTCTATCTAAAGGTGTCACCTATGAGAAGCGTAAAGAGGTTCAATATGAAGGGTAAGTTAGCACCCAGATATGTTGGTCCTTTCAAGATAGTGGAACGACGTGGTGAAGTGGCTTATCAACTAGAGTTACCTGAGAATCTAGCAGGGGTACACGATGTGTTTCACGTGTCATAGCTGAAAAAGTGTTTGCGTGTGCTAGAGGAGCAGATACCGTTAGAAGAGTTAGCAGTTAAGGAGGATCTCACCTATGAGGAATACCCAATAAAGATCTTGGAAACGGCAGAAAGAGTCACGAGGAGCCGAGTCATTCGTATGTGCAAAGTTCAGTGGAATCGGTATTCAGTGGATGAGGCAACTTGGGAAAGAGAAGAGGACCTGAAATGGACATACCCGCAGTTGTTTGAGTGAGTACCAGCTGAATCTCGGGACGAGATTCCTTTAAGGGGGGTAGATTTGTAACACCCTAAATTATGCATTTTTCAAAATAGTTTAAAAGCAATTGAAATGCATTTGTGTGGACATTAAAAAATAGGGAAATTAATTAAAGTTTTCATGAAATAAAATTATCGCAAATAGGAACATGGTTGTTGCATTCATGCTGATGCATAAGATTTTGTGTTGATTTGAAATCTTTAATTTTCAAATTTATTTTCAAAAGTGCAAATGAATTTGTGTTTGGAAAATCAGAAAATAAAAGAAACGGCTTTCATCCCTCTCTTAACCTTATCTGGCCCATAGGCCTTTACTCCCTCGGCCCAACCTCCCCTCTCTCTCACTCAGATGGGCCAACACACCCGTAGGCCGGCCCATCTCCTCACTCCCGCACCACCTCTCTCTCTCCCACTGACAGGGAACCCCACCTGTCAGCTCCATCCCTTTCCTTTCCCTCCCTTTCCTTTCTCCTCTCTCCCTCTTTCTCTGTTCGCCTGCGCCGATGAACTCCTCGGCCGGACTCGTTTCGGGGTAGGAGATCTTCCCTTCCTTAGCCAGCGCGATTCCGTGACGTGCAAGCCAGGCTGCCGCCCTCTGGCCTTTCCTTTTCCCTTCCCCCTCTTCTTTCCTTTCCTGCCGCCGGCGCTTTCCTTCGCCGAGCACGAAGCGGACCAGGATTGATCCCCCTTCCTTCGTTGGTCGTGCCCCGGACCTATTTAATCGAGCTCCCGCACCTCACCTTCCCACTGCAACCCCCACCTCGCACAACAGAGCCATCAGCCGCCTCCGCGACCGAGATCCGCGCCGCTGTCGGAGCTCCGCCGTCGGAGTACAACAGCACCGCCCTTCACCGCCTCCGAGCTTTGTGAGGTGGTAAGTGGAGTCCCCCGACACCGCCAATCCCCTCTTTCCCCTCTGTCTCGCTCACAGAGCCCGTGTCCGCGACCGCCGTCGTTGCAGAGCCGCCGCGCCGCGTGGTCACCGCGTCACCGCGCACAATCCGTTCAATTAACCCCACCACCGTCTTCGCCGTTCTCCTCTCTCTCTCCTGTTGACACCGTTTTTTTGGCACGTGTCAATATAATCTAAGGATGGTGCCGATCGGCAAGAGGCTGGTTGTTGTTCCTTATCGACATCGGCATATTATCGGTCAGACTGCCGATAGGGGCGAGAATGTTGCTGATAAAGGCAGACTTGTTGCCGATGGAGGCGGAAAGGTTTGACGAAGGCAAAGGTCAGCTTGCCGATGAGAAGCCAGTGCCGATGGAAGATGGAGGTTTTGGATGTTGCCGATGCCGATTGCCGATAAGGTTGATTGGTGAAGTCAAGTCGCCTGGGCGATAAAGTTGCTTTTGCCGATTACCGATGAGGAGGTGTGCCAATTGCCGATGAGGAGACATTGCCGATAGAGAGCTGTTGCCAATTGCCGATAAGTTGGTGAAGACAGTTATCGGTACAAATTGCCGATCGGGGCGTATTGCCGATGCAGATGCCGATGAGTACAGGTTGACTTAACGCTTGATGTTAGCGAAAGATTACCGATGGCCAAAGAAGGAAGTCGCGGATTGGAGGAATCTGCCGATGGAAAGTTTCCATCGAAGGAAAGATGTAAGGAAACTGGTGATTTTATGCCAGTATTATTATAGTAGTTTGAGTCCGACTCTTGCATGAGTCATTCTATTCCCTTAATAATAGTAGAATCTGTTTAGGAAAAGATTGTTTCTGTTTTGGTCCGACTCTTGCGCGAGTCAATTATTTCCTTAAAGTTAGGAACGTTTGTTTAGGGAAGGTACGAGTCGTATCTATCTACAACTCCCTCTGCCAGAGTATAAAAAGGTACCCAGGGTGTACGTGAAAAATATATCCAAGCATATCAACCAAATCAATTACTTTTTATCCTATTTACCTTTCCAGCAATTTATCTTTCCTGCATTAGATGTAGTTTACCTACGTGTTCTTTCATGTTTTCAACGGGCTGCATCTCATCGACCTCCGTCAAATCTTCGTAAGTTCTGTATTTTGAGCAATCAGAGCCTTGACGTCCGGGCGCATCGTTGTCGTCTCGTTCTGCTATTGTTCTAGTTATCTTTGATCAATCTGAGCTTTGACATCCGGGCGCATCGCCGTTGTCTCGTTCAGTTTTGTTCTTTTTAACGAGTTCTTCAAGCTTAGACGGGCTGCATCACCTTGATCTCCGTCTAACCCTTGCAAGTTCCGCGTTCTGAGCAAGCTTCAATCCCAGCATCCGGGCGCATCGCCGTTGTCTGGATTGGATTTTGTTTCAGCTATCGTCCTTGTCGATTAACTGGTCAAATCGACTGGCACGCCTCCGGAATACCGAGCTTTGGGTAATAGCCCGAGGTGTTCACAGATCTGACGCTTTTTGTGTCAACATCTCCCGGTCCTTTCCGCATCAAAAATGGTGCACCGATGCCTCGGGTAGCGTTGCGCCGCCGCACGCCGGCCATGGCGCTGCGGCGGACCTCTCTGCTCCGCCGTGCGCCACCGCCTCTCCCCCTGTTCTAATCCTGACCGTCCATCATGGAACGGATGGGCGTCTGAGCCCGATACCCCTTCGGCCGGCAGATTTACAAAATAAACCCCGCCCTTTTCTAAGTCTAAACCCGCAGTCCAGAGGCGTATTCCCTTGTGACGCTTTCAGTTCTGAAAGGCGCATTTCCTTTTCTGTCCGTTTTAATTCAAAAATAAAAAGGAAAATTCTATTTACAGTTTTGCCACTCTATTTCAAATGCTTATAAATTGCCCGTTTTAAATCCAAATCGATCCGTTCAAGTTGCGTTAGATCTGTAATTTTATGCTCTATCCAGTAGTATAGGTTTCATCTATGTTAATTACTTTTGAAAATAAAAGAAAATTAATTTAGTAATGCTTTAATCTTGCTCTTTTCAAAATCCCGTTTAATTCATATCTTCTTCGTTATAGCTCCATTTTTCGTGATTCAAACGTCTATGTGATCGTAGTGAGATGTAGATAAGTTTTATAAACTTTAACTCTTGTTTTATTGTGATTGGTGTACTGTTCTAATCTATAGCCTTTGTTGCTTACATGTATGCCTCTGTATGATTGCATGTGATGTGATGATCGAGTACAAACGGTGACAGTACATGGGTGACCAAGAGTTTCTCTTTGAGCAGGATCAGCAGGAGCCCTTTGAGCAAGGCAAGTATTCATGGGATCATCCTTGTTGTCCTAATCACTTAAATCATTAATTCATGATTGCATGTGTTTCCTTGATATCCTATTTAGTTTCACCATAGCTTTGTACCTTATACCTTGTCACCCTAGGAATTTATGCATTTGGGTAGATCAAGCTAGTGCTCTCGAGAAATAACCATGATCATGTAAACCTGACTAATGACTTATGCAACAATGGTAAAATCTACTTTTTGGCAACATGGATTAAGGTGATCTAGAGCACAATATTTTGAGATGCACAATGTAAACCTCCGTAAGCGATCACCTGGGATTTACAGTACAACCATGAGAGCTATATGGCTCTGGCTTTAGTTCAGTATTAGGGTCACTCTCTCGCATGCGGCAGTTCACGAAAGTTGCCATTGCCGAGCGGTTGCGGTAGCGGCTGGAGTGGGGACCGCTGCGTGTGTGTACCATCCCGGGGCTCCTATATACCCCTTGCCTGTGGATCCATACTGTCTGTGGTATGTCAGCGAACCCCTTTGAAAGACTTCATAGTGTACCCTCACCTCGGTAGTGTTAAGGGAGTCATGATCCCGAGGCATTTGGGCAAACACGACTCATGGGTAAAGTGTACAACCTCTGTAGAGTGTTAAAAACTGATATATTAGTCGTGCTCACGGATACGAGCGGCCTGGAATTCTTATGGAACAGAATGACTTTAATCTATCATTTACTAGTTTGCTATTCATTATTCATGTTTACTCGATCATACGGTTATTGGGCTGTTGTTTATATTGATGCTATCCTATGCTAAAATTGTGATAACTTAAAAGCTAATGCAGTTTAACAAGTGTTATACCTTTTTGAGCCTCATGAACCCCATGTTTACTTGTTGAGTACGAAAGTACTTACACTTGTTCATTTCTTTCATATTTGGATAAAAATCCCGGATGGGTACCAGATTATCAGAGTTATGAGGAGTATCCAGAGGACTTCTAGGTTTGGGGTCAACCAGTTGACGTCCCTGTGCTATGGAGCTTCGCGAGAGTTATCATATATTTCTGCTGTTATGTAATAGACACTATTTAAATAATTGTTCGTTATGTAATAAACACTTGTGATGGTACAATTTTGATGATTTGTCGACTTATGTGTGTGACTGATCTCTGGGCACACATAAGATTATTGCATCCCGTTTTGTCTTTAAAACTGGGTGTGACAGGCTCTTGCCGACCACATCGCTCCTTGTCATTCCTTTTCGTCGACCCATCATGGCTCTTCCTGACCTCGTCATTCCTTGTTGCTGACTTGTCACAACTCTCGCTGACCTCGTCGCCCCTCGTCATGGCTCTCGCCGACCTCGTTGCCCCTTGTCGCCGACTATAGTCTCAGGGACTGGCCTTGTCGTCGACTCATCATGACTCTCCTCGACCTCGTCAATGACTCGTCTTGGCTCTCGTCGACCTCCTCTATGACTCACCTTCGTCGTCGACCAGAACCTGCTAGTTGAGCTGGTGTGCCATCAAGTTTCTCCATGCTATCCGGATCAGGGTGCTGATTTTATGTAGCACATTGGGGGCCTTGATGGGCAGGCTACGCCTGTAGGCTCGGGGACTGCACTAGCCACATTACGCTCTATAGCTCGGCACCACGTGTCTACTACACCTACTACCAAGCTCGGGGACTAAGTGGATAAACTTCACCTTGCGATGAATGTATTTGCTTTCTTCTTCGACAAGAGCCAAGATGGACTTGTACAGACTTCTACTAGGACCTTGCTTTTAAATCTTGCAAGCTCCAAGTTGATACACTTCACCGACAAGAAGCTTGTTGACATTTCTTAGCGACATACTATAAATAGAGATAAATCCCTATCCTTAGCACGACACTAGAAATGCAGGATTCACCTTCTAACATCACTTAACACTAAGTTGTCACCCCTAGCATGATATCAAAAAATGTTGAAATAAATCTACACTTGACGGTTCATAAAATAATTCTCTAGAATATATCCGTAAGCGCACAGATAATTCTTCTATTGTAGCATTTCACCCGATGAGATTCTCCGAGTATCATTGATTTGTTTATGCCAAAAGGAAAACTTTCAATTAATTGTAGGAATTAAATAGGGATAGAAAAGGAAACCTAAATGCATATAGTTTAGACTATAAATGTGCAGACCTAAGATTAGACCAACCTTTCTAATAATATAGTCAGGCAACTCGAGATTCGATTAGAGTAAAAGAATCCTAAGTAATTACCAAATAAAAAAGGAACTAAGTACACCATACCTAATACTATCATCTATAACTGAATTAGAAATTATCATATGGAGCATCAACTAGGGAGGTTATTAAGACGGAACCGTCACCTCCGTCGTGATCACGCTCTGGCAAGCCTATGTGCCAAGGGTGGACTACAGAGGAATCAACGAAGCTATAAGGGTCACCTACGTGAACTACCACACGACACAACACATCAGGATACATGCGTAGGTACATATAATATCTAGGCACCACGCCTACATAATACATACCACCTAAGCCACTCGAGTATTGAATTAGGAGCTTTACGATCTTATAAATATAATCATCACCAATCTTATCTATATCTAATATACAAATAGAATAAACTAAACACTCAATAAGTAGCAATATAATAATGAAGTATAAAGTCATAATGAGATACAAGATAAATTACCGATCTCCAGATAAACGAATCTAGAATCCCAAGCGTATCGCCCAACTTCGATTGAATCTTGCTAGCTACCTAGCTAATAACTTGAAGTACTAGAGTTCTAATCTAATCTCTGGAAACCCTAGATCTATTCTATTCTTGCTCTAACTTGACCTGGATCAATTATTCTTCTGATCTGGTGCCTCCTAGGTGGGGTACAGGGCTCTATTTATAGTCTGGTGGGATGCACGACAACCGTTGGATCAAACTAACTTCACGTAGGGCTCAGATCAATCCTCAAAGGCGGTGGAGGAAGTTTCCAGAAGATTGTAGCCAGTGGGCCCAAGGGGTGTCACCTGGCCCCACCTAGTGTCGGCCGGCCCCACACAGTGGGGTCTGGGGCTCCGCTTTGCTCCAGTGTCTGCGGGATCCATTGTGAATATTTTGGTTGGTGTTTCTCCGCAGGATTTATTCGATATCTTCTCTGTTTTGCTTTCCTTTATCCTCTTTTCTAGAATAGTCCCTAGAAAATAATGAAACACCAAAACTCGTGGAAATTGTTAGATAAATCTCTATATTTCTAGATATATATTTGATTGATCCATTTATTCAATCTATAATTTCTTAAAAAGTTGATGCTAACGACCGTCAACAAGCTCCCCAAACTTACCCTTTGCTAGTCCCTAAGCAAAGTCCAAGTGGAATTATTTATTTTATTCTTATAACAGAAATGTCTTAGTGAAAACACTATATCTTATGGAACTTATTACTTTACTCTAGTCATGAGTAGCTGCAAAATAGATAGATTTTATTAGAACTGCTTTTCTCTTATTCCTTGATAAATTTTCTTTCTGGAGTTTTTGATATCTTTGAAAAAATAAAGTCCTCCAAAAAGAATTAAAGAGAATACTCTGCTATGCCCCTTAGATCAGAATGATTATTTTGCAATACATTCTTTGTAGTTTCTTTTCTATGTTCTTCTTTCTCTTCTTCTGAGAAGTATGGGCTTTTTTTTCAGAGGTACGTTGGACTTTTGTCCCTTTTTAATTCCTCTTGAGGGTGCGTGGGACTTTTGTCCCTTTTTAATTCCCTCTATTTATCCCATGCATATTTTGGAATGGATTATTTTTACATACTTTTTCATAGCCCATATAACTCTTCTAAAGAGAAAGATTAGAACATATGTATCAAAATTATTTTCTTATTTATTTAGATTAATTCTGATCATAGGCACATAACAAATTACTCAACTTTAATCTCTCAGAGGTTTTGAAATTTTTAGTACTTAAATAAATTCTCCAGAAATTAAATCTCTCTTAGAACAAGATCATATCAAATTCTTTTCATTCCCTATCTTATTTAACAATAACTTAGACAGGGACAAAGCATTTGTCCCACTAGATTTAGGTTTTCATAATGAGATGGTAATTTTAAATTTATGGGGATAACTAAATTGTAGACTATATATACATATGCGAGAAGCACATATATATACATAGTTATTTATTCATTATTCTAGCCAATATATTTTTATTTCTTTTTCATTTTTCTTATTTTTATTTTCTTTTCTTAAATAGCAATAACAGCAAATTTAACTTAAAAATAATTAAATGGAGAAATATAAATATGATAGTATACTTACCTTACGAGGGCTCTCCCCAAGCTATCTGATGATGTGGTCTACAGCTCTGGTGGTGGCGGTGGGTAGCTGAAACCCAAGCTGTGGATCAGGTACCGTAGGTCCTGATGCTCCTTATACTGCTGTTGTTGCATCTCTTGTAGACGATCATTCATCTGGTGCTGAGTCTCTATACCTATGGTCCAAGGTGGACTGGAACATGTTCTGTCTCTGTTGTATAGTTGCAAGACAGTGGCTAAAATCATTAGTGAAAATACTGGGAGTACCGTCACCTGATTGTGGATGCTCCATATCCTGCTGAGATACCTGAATCCTGCGAATAATTAGTAAAATTTTCCGCTCCCCAGCTATCCCATCCTACTGATGTTCCTTGATATGTGGACTGCTCCTCCCATCCTGAGTTATGGCCCCATGGCTGTGTGGACCGGTATGATGGACCTGCCTGATCAAAACCAATATGGTGAGTAAAAGCTGCTCCTGCTAGTGTAGCATCTGCCCCTTCATTATTTTTTCTCTATGATCTGGTAAGGCGCGCTGAAGTGCTTCTCCGAACTGTAGGTTCACTTTTCTGCATATCAAAATAAAACTCTCTACTACGTAGAGACCAAGTGCTCTGTTTGGTAGTGCATATTCATTTGTGTAGTTCTTATGAATCATGCTTATTTTATTGTTCTTTCTCTTGACCAAATATGCTCGGAAAAAGAAACCATATCCAATTATTCTTCTAGCAGTAGGAATATAAATAAGAGATGCATTTTCTAATAAATTCAGATTTGTGGTTAAGCGTGTAATCCAAGAAGTAAATGATACATCACATTTCTTCATTGAAGGAATAAGTACCCAATATTGTAACATTAATTTGATAGGGGATACTTTCCTCTTTTTAATCATGGCATAGAGTAACTTCATTTCTTCAATTCTTATGGTGCCTAATTCTTCTTTAGGAAATAAAGTAACAGTTATCCATTTATGCAAAAAGCGTAAAGTTGGATGGTGGATTTCCTCAGTGGCTGGCTTGTGACATGTTTTTAATCCAGATATACTTTCCCAAACACATGTTCGATGAAAGTCATTTAAAATATCATCTATGTCACATGAGCAACCACTAGCAAAGCCTAGCATAACACTAAAATTTTTCCATTAGAGAGTGTGTGATTTATTAAACATTCTAAACTTAACCTCATGATCACTGAGCTCTAAGGTGCATAAAAATTCTATGGTGAGTAATTTGCTACCTTCCTCACTTATGTTGCATGTATTTTCCCAACCAACATTTCTAAATATGAGCTGGAATTCAGAATCCATACCTGTCTCAAGAAGTAGTGTATCATCGAAGGTCGGGGTATGTGTGAATTCTTTGTCCTTGATGGCATCGCGGATGTTTCTTTCCTTCTCTAACTGCAATTTAAGATGAGTATCTCTAGTAAGCACATACCTCTCTTTCTCACCATGGTGAGAAGAGGTTGAAGTTCTCACGGGTGATGGAGTGTCTACGTCCATCTTAGAACCGGCTCTTGATGGCTCTCTTGATGATGTTTGACTCCGAGTGGTGCGGAAGGAGAGAGCCTTCTCGACACTCTTCGCAGCGTTGATTAATTTCTTGCTCATGTTTCCTGCAAAAATAGTCAAGAACAAACAAAACTATTGGAGAGATTAGAGGGGGTTAGAGATTGCTTTACCGGGGGAACCTTGTGTGACCCACTTCTCTCTCACTTGATTTTTCTTTGGATTAATTGAAGGAGATTGTGGTGTTGTGTTTTCTAGAGTGAAGAACAGAGGGAAGCCTTGTTCTTTCTGAATGAAATTGAGAGTGACGTGAGTGAGAGAAACAAGAGATGGAGAGAGGGTTATAGGGTGCCGGCCGGCATGGTGTGGGGCCAGCCGGCCCCACCTTGTGGCCTTCTGGCTCCTCCTCTTGCTTGTGTCCTCCACTTGATGAAAATGATCAGATGGCATGCCCCCTAGATGCTCTTTCGGTAGGAAAGGTTGAAGGCAAAGTTTGGATGGTGGTGCATGCATGAATAAGTGGAGGTTGGATGGTAGTGCATGGTGGTAGGTGTGAGTTGATGTGTGGGTCCATATGTCTCTCATATTTATACGGTATAAAAGTGCAAGAATGAAAAACTAAATTACTTCTATGAATCTATGAAAAATAAGAATTCTAATGACAGTCTTTTTGTAATTTTCTGATATTGTAGTAAAAACTACCTACCATGAATATTAATTACTAGGAACTAAAACTCGACGATGCAATAAATATTTTTATTTTGTTTTAATCATGCAATGCTTAAATTAATGCTTAAAAAGTAATGCAAATTAAATTACCTGATAACTTACCAAGTTACCTCCCGACGAAGGTTAGGGGGGGGGGTTAAGTCCACTGACTAGACTTTTCCAAATTGATTATTCTTCGAGCTTGATCTCCTGAGCTGGAGATGATGACCTTGATTCTTGCTTCTCATGACACTCCAAATTCTGACAATGCTCCGGTCTTGGTTTGAATGCGAACCGTACTTCTTCTCCATTGATGATGAATTTGATTTCTCTGGCCCTGACATTTATGTGTGCATTTGCAGTGTTGAGGAACGGTCTCCTGAGGATGAGTGGTGTCCTCATTTCTTCCTACATGTCAAGAACTACAAAATCTACATGAATGAAAAAGTTTTGAATTTTTACCGGGATATTCTCTACAATTCCTGTAGGATAGCGAGCCGATTGGTCGGCTAGTTGCAGACACATTGATGTTGGTGTGAGCGTAGAGTAGTTGAGCTTGTCGAAGACCTTCTTGGGCATAACGCTGACGCTAGCTCCAAGATCACATAAAACATTTTCAAATCTTTGATTTTCGATTGAGCAATCAATAGTGGGGCACCCTGGATCCTTCTTCTTGATAGGAGAAGAGTTTAGAATTTCCACACTACACTCCTCTGTTAACTTGATGACTTAAATAGAAGGTAGTGGTATTTTGTTGTTGAGGATGTCCCTTATATACTTTGCGTATGTAGGTACCTACATGGCATCAAATTGTGCATCTTCTTTGGCCTTCTTATTTCTGCATGGGAATGGTAGGAGAGGGGTGTCATGGTAATCTTGACATAATTCTTCTAGCAAATCTTGTAGTAGAACTTCTTCTGGTTTGTCTACTTCTGTCTCTTCTTGCACTAACTGTGGTGGTTTACGTGCCCCTTCCGGATAAGGTGGCTCACGAGTAGACTTACCTTTTCTAGTATTTATTCCTTGTACCTACTCATGGTTAGTGACAATAGTCAGAGTAGAAGCCAAATGTGCTATTTGTAATTCTATCTTCTTATTAAATATTATTTGTTCTTTTATAGCAGAAGAAAAATTATCTAACTTAGAATTTATTCCTTCTAAGATTTGGTCATTATAAGCAAGCTTGTTATTAATACTTTCATTGATTTTAGTTTGTTCTAATATTAATGCTCTCAAGGGTGGAATTCTTTGATTAGAGGAATTATTGCCTTGGTACTTACCTTGACTGCTAGACTGAGGTTGACTTCCTTCTTGCTTCTGTGGAGTTGATTTGATGATGGTATTGGTACCTTTTGGATGATTAGTAAATTTTACATTGATTCTGAGCATTGAATGCATCTTGAATGGCTTGACGATCTCTTTTGTAATTGGCTCTTTGCTCTAGCCAATTCAATAATACATCCATCTTGGTTGATAGTGCACACACCTCCTCTGAAACTGCTTCATTCATATGGCACTCTTGACTCGTACAACTCTAATTCTAGTTTTCTCCCATCTTTTCCAATAAACTTTTAGCTCTTCCAGGGGTGAGTGACATAAATGATTCTTCAGCAGCGACATCTAGTTGTTCACACAATCTTAGAATTAATCCATGGTAGAATATTTGCATGAGCAACCACTCTTCCATTCCATGATGTGGGAAATCTGAAATATACCCTTGAAAATGGACCCAAGCTTCTGGAATAGGTTCACCTTTCTGCTGATGAAATTCTAAAATCTTTCCTCGTAAGGCATTGGTCTTACTTACGGGGAAAAACTTTTCTAGTAAAGCTCTTGAACATTCTTCCCATGTCTTGATCTGATCTTTATTCTGATAGAACCACTACTTCACTCTTCCCTCCAATGAGAAAGGAAACAAACGAAGTAGCACGACGCCATGAGATATGTTCTTAATGTTGATGGTGCTGCAAACCTCTAGGAAACTCTAAAGATGAACACTTGCATCTCAATCCTTCCTTCCTTTGAATGTGATAGCTTGCACCATATTGATGAGGCTTGGCTTGAGTTCATAATCTTGATCTTGAATGCTGAGCTCTAGTCCAACGTGAATATTCTCAATGCTTGGTATAGAGAATTTACGTAGGGTCTTCTCAGCCATGGTTTCTCCAACTGATGTTAAGCTTCTTCTTCCTTGTTTGTATCTAATTGATATGAATTGATGCTTCACAACCAAGCCTGGTCTTACCCTATATAGAATGTAAACAAAGTCGAAACAAGGGTAAGCCTGCTAAAGCAAAAGGTTTTGGTCTATATATAGGTATTTATGTCTAAGACATATTTTTCTTTTCTTCTAAATATATTTTATAAAAAACTTCCCTATTAAATTATATCCTGGCAAATTAAATTGATCATCGCTTCCCCGACAACGGCGCCAGAAATGCTTGTTGACATTTCTTAGTGACATACTAAAAATAGAGATAAATCCCCATCCTTAGCACGACACCAAAATACAGGAGTCACCTTCTAACATCACTTAACACTAAGTTGCCATCCCGAGCATGATATCAAAAAATGTTGAAATAAATCTACACTTAACAGTTCATAAAATAATTCCGCAGAATATATATTCGCATGTGCACAGATAATTCTCCTATTGTAGCATTTCACCCGGTGAGATTCTCCGAGTATCGTTGATTTGTTTATGCCAAAAGGAAAACTTTCAATTAATTGCAGGAATTAAATAGGGATAGAAAAGGAAACCTAAATACATATAGTTTAGACTATAAATGTGCAAACCTAAGATTAGACCAGCCTTTCTAATGCTTTAGCACGAGTAAGTCGTGTCAAGATAAATAAATATGATGATAAAGGTATAAGATAAATGGTATTCCAGAGATAGAAATAGAGACTCACTAATAATATAGTCAGGCAACTCGAGATTCGGTTAGAGTAAAAGAATCCTAAGTAATTACCAAATAAAAAAGGAACTAAGCACACCCTACCTAATACTATCATCTATAACTGACTCAGAAAACATCATAATGAGCATCAACTAGGGAGGTTATTAAGACGGAACTGTCACCTCCGTCGCGACCGCGCTTTGCCAAGCCTATGTGCCAAGGGTGGACTATAGAGGAATCAACGAAGCTATAAGAGTCACCTACCCGAACTACCACACGACATGGCACACCAGGAGACATCCGTAGCTACATATAATATCTAGGCACCACGCCTACATAATACATACCACCTAACCCACTCGAGTATTGAATTAGGCGCTTTATGATCTTATAAATATAATCATCACCAATCTTATCTATATCTAATATGAAAATATAATAAACTAAGCACTCAATAAGTAGCAATATAATAATGAAGTATAAAGTCATAATGAGATACAAGATAAATTACCGATCTCCAAACAAACGAATCTGGAATCCCAAGCATATCGCCCAACTCCGATTGAATTTTGCTAGCTACCTAGCTAACAACTTGAAGCACTAGAGTTCGAATCTAATCTCTGGAAACCCTAGATATATTATATTCTTGCTCTGACTTGACCTAGATCAAATATTCTTCTGATCTGGTGCCTCCTTGCGGGTACAGGGCTCTATTTATAGTCCGGTGGGATGCACGACACCCGTTGGATCAAACCGAATTCACGTAGGGTTCAGATCAATCCTCAAAGGCGGTGGAGGAAACTTTCAGAAGACGGTGGCCAGTAGGCCCTGGGGGGTGCCGACCGGCCCCACACAGTGGGGTCCGGGGCTCCGCTTCGCTCCGGTGTCTGCGGGATCCTTTGTGAATATTTTGGCAGATGTTTCTCCATGGGATTTATTCGATATCTTCTCTGATATGCTTTCCTTTATCCTATTTTCTGGAATAGTCCCTAGGAAATAATAAAACACCAAAACTCGTGGAAATGTTATAATAGTACCATATTGGCTACTTTGCTTATAACTCTGTCCCTTCAGAATATATAAGGAGGGGCAGGAGACCCCCAAAGGACATCCATATACATCTTGTATTGTATCTCTCAGATCAATCTAGCCACCAGAACACAGGACATAGGGTATTACGACGATTTATCGGCCTGATCCTGTATAAACTGTCATGTCTATGCTCTCTATGTTACGCTTGATAGTTGTCGCTACACCTCCGCCATCTAATCTACTACCTTGGGGTACCCCTAGGTATACTGCTGACCATATTTCGTCGACAGATCGCAAAAGTTGGGATCCTGATATTGGGTGACGTTGTCCTAATAATGATCAACTCAAAAGAAGAGCCTTTAGATCTACAACTACTCAATATCCAACATCTTGTGAACTTGATCTCTGATGTTAGCGAGATGATGTCGTCAAGATTCTTCGGATCAAGAGGTTCAACCATCTTGTTGTTGATAGATGTTGTTATTACATCTACTCTTCTCTTCTCTGCCAACAAAGTCGCTAGACGTGTGTTGACATTGGTAGGTCACACACCTACAAGAACAAGTAAGTATAAGGCCCCACACAACCTAGCACGCAATGGAGAGGAGTTGATGTAGCAAACCAGACTATAGCAGAATGACCACACAAATTGGATGTTCAATATTGGCTTGAAACACCATGCATGCCTCACTAGAATATCTAATAGGGAGACGCATGGCGGGGCTATCCTAGGGTCGATAAGGCTATCACAACACCTAAATGTCATTAAGAGACATGTTGTAGCCAGTTCCGAAAAAGCTAAGATAGGAGGAAAAGGCACAGGTACAAAGCGAGGCTTCATTCCCTATTCCAAAGGGCATTTAGTCCTAATTGTCCCAATCTGGACTAGGAATCCATGACTAATTGCATGGAAAATTAGTCTTGTTTGCCTTAATCGAGACTAAAGGTCCTCCTAGGCTAAAAAATGATGCCTCCTAACTCGTGGTACATAAACACAAGATCTTATGCATTATCTCATGCGTACATTTCCACCCTACACAACACACAGCTTTAAATGAGATCCTTTTCTTTTCAACTAACCGGTCACTAACCAGTCATATATAGAATCTTTAGTCTTAGTTGATATTACCGACCAGGACTACAGGGTTCACCTTTAGTTTAGATTGTTGTTATTAACTGGCCCTTTAGTACGGGTTGGTGTTACCAACTAGGGCTAAAAGTTAGATGATATTAACAACCGTCACTAAATAACCTTTAATCCTGTGAAACTTGGATCCAACTGATACTTGTCATAAGACAACCAAGACTGAAGTGAAAACCTTAGTGAGGGTAGTATATTGATTTTATTGATCAAATGCATATTGTATACCTCCATAGTTGGAAACTTTTCCAAGTCATAATTTGCAAGTTCACGATGAGATTGGGAGAGTTTTTATATTGACGTGATGACCTGTACTCAGACAGACAAAATCAGCCTGAGCGGGTTTCTGCAACTGCTGTGCAGCTAAGGAAAACTGGCATGTAGTGTATCAGCCTGTGCCCTGCGCTGGTTTTTCCATGAAGTCCCATTTTACCCTAAGTCGACTTAAATTTGTTTCTTTTTATTCCTAATTGCTTCCCAAACTCGAATGCAAATGTATTTCATTCTTTTTTGCTATCAATACTATTCCCTAAAAGTACTGGTCACGAGATCTTCCTTTGTATATATATGGCTGAGACAATGCCACCGAAGTAATGCATGTTGTAGGAGATGATTATTCGCCTTGTGCTTAAAATAAAAGAAAAGGATCAGAATTGTTTGCCCCATGTGTTGAAAAGTCGTACTAATGGGAGGTCCTCATCAATATGGAGTCTCAACATCAGTTCTCATGAGACCACACAATAGTAAATATCTAGAATAATTTAGCAGATGTTTAGATCCAAAAGCTAATGATTAGCCTATGTTATTTATACCAATTAGAAAACATAAATAAGGGATAATTTTGGGTTAATAAGAGCTAATGATGGCTAATTGATGGTTATTAGAGTCCATTGGCTCTTATTAGTGTAATAATTAGCTCACATTTGACCTATTTTCATAAGATAAGCTAATTTCTAGTCCTCAGATCTAAACGTGCCCACAATAATCAGAAACATTTGGTAATTAATTCGACAGTCTAATTATCAATTGAAATTATATCATTTAACTGGAAAGTCACGTTTGAAAGTGTTGACACAAAATATGACGCAATGTGCCTCACACACAGCAAGCCGGAAAGCGTGGCTTCAATCGAGTGTCCGGGTGTTTCGAAATCCGGAAACGTGCTAGTCAGTTTGACCTGGAACTAACAAGGGATGAAAATCATTAGATATAAAACTGGAACATGTCGGGTGAGACCAGACAGTTCCATATATACGACCCTGAAGCCACTTACGACGACATACATCTATAGAAGCTGTCTGCCAACAAATCTTATAGATCATTCGGCTAAAACAAACATGGAGTACGTGAGACGTTGATTGCCGAACGTATGTGTATGGGAAGAATACGTATGAACGAATAATAATTAACTGTGAGTTGAGGCATAACCAAGCTCGGCAATCTAACCGAGTTAGGATCCATGATGAAGGAACACCTAAGCAAGACATAATTAAACTAATCTAAAGCTTATATCCGCCGCACGATACTTAACCCTATCAAAGCTTAAACATGGTTAACATGCATGAACCCGCAACATGTAACAATCTAGATTAAACTAACTCGGCTATTATGAACGCAAGATCTATTTGTAGAGAAAGTAAAATAGATCTACAAGAAAGAATAAAGCCGAACCATATTAATCTAGATTAAGCAAAAGAGTGTTACAAATATATAAAATATCTAAAACATGCAACACATAATAACTTAATGAATCTACTAGATCTTGCCAAATCTAATAGAGCCGATAACTATCTTGCGTTTGCTAAGCATGTCGAGCAAACGCCTGCCGCACGGTATCTACTCGTAAATGAAACATTAACGAAGACTTCTTGATTGTCAAGCAAGGATCCGCCACACAATCATTGAAAACAAAAAAGACTACTTGCCTCAACATCTAAATCGACCGCATGATACTAGACATGATAACAAGGTTGCCGGGAATTACGGAGGTTGATGGATCGATGGTTCCTCTCGAAGAACTCGACGACACAACAAAGGACTCAAAGTTGGCACGAGGCCGGTTGTATTGATTTGATTGTGAACAATTTTTACAATGGCCAAGGGTTTATATTTATACCCTGGTCATGACATGAGTCCTATAAGGACACGATTACAAAATATTAAAGGAAAAACATGACATCCCTGACTTTAATGTCTTTCGGAGTCTTTATTGCCTTAATTATCACGATCTTCGTTGCCCGATCGGCTCTTGCTTACCGTCTTTGTCGCTTCTTCAACGGAAAATCACCTTTTTTCTCAGAATAACTGACCGCACAATCATTTTGCCGAACCTTTGGCAATTAGCCGACCGCATGGACACTTGCCGACTGCTCCGAGACTAGCCGACCGCACAAATACTTGCCGAATGCTCTGAACACCCATCTCTACAAATTTGCTGCGCGTCGGCCCACCTGTCATCTCCCTGAGCGCACTAAAATTCAGTGTTAATAGAAAACATAAATGCATAGTGGATGAAATAAATTGATAAATAAAGAGCATAATAAAAAAACCTAAGTAGAATTATTAAAAAAACTAACAAAAAACCTACACTTCCCTCTCTACATAAATACTATTTAACACACCATTGATGCATAGAAACAAGGAAATATATCTAGCATAAACTAAATTAAGAAGCAAACACGAAAAGGGAGAGAGGAGGGATATTATATAACCATCTTAAGAAACCTCACTTGAAGAGATGAAGAAAATAACCTAGGTATTCTTCCTTCTCACTCATGGTGAAACCCTAGATCCAAAAAGTGGCTCAAATTGAGCAAAAATGAGCAAAATGAGGCAAAAGGGACATAAACTAACATTTTTTAGCAATCTACTTCCAAAAAATCAAGATCAAAACCTGCCCCTTGGTATTTGACAAATCTGGACCTCCAGAATCACCTCCAATGGAAGGTGGTGGCGAGAAACAGTGCTGGTCAGGAGGAAACAGTGCTGGTCGGGAGGAAGAAGCACTACTACAGAAATCTTAACCGAGGCGGTCGTTTTTGCTTTTCCGCGGCGGGCAAACACGTCCGCTTCGGTTGGGAGGACACGGTTAATAGACGATTAACCGCAGCGGGCTGCCCGCTACGGTTAATGGATTAACGAAAACAGGTGATATAAAGTGCCCGCTTCGGTAAATGAATTTACTGCAGCGGGCGATGTAAGCTGCCCGCTGCGGTTAATGTATTTACTATGGCGGGCTTTGTCATATGTGCGCCTCGGTAATTTGAAAAAAATAAAAAAAATAAAAACAGGATCCAACAGTTTCAGTATTCAAAATCAAATCCAAAATCAATCCACATTTCACAGATATATACACAAGTCATCCACATATATATATACACAAGACATCCACATATATACATACATAAGACATCCATTCATTCACTTAGTTGTTCATACACATGAAACCCGCGAAATTCTCACAAGACATATGTAGTAGTTGTTCATTCGATCACTTCGTTCTCACAAATACACATACATATATACAAAGGTTCTCACAAACACCACTAGCTACGTACTAGTTCAGTGTAAAATCCATGTCGAAAGAGTAATTCGTTAGATTTAGCATGGTAGGCCACTTCCTAAGCTTTTCGTACTTCGGCTCCTGCCCTAACGAACTATCGGTGTTGAAGATCAGTTCCCCTTCGTATACGCATTTTTCTAATACAAATTTACATAAGTCCGCCCTTGTTTGCTTGATGGAGTGTTGTTTGCTTTGCACATTCGTCCACCAGTCCATTCCTTTCTTGAGTTGCCGCCAGCTGTTGTTGTAGCCCTTGCACCTCCTTAGATACTCGCAAGTATAGAAGCCATAAAGCACTGAATTGTCCGGTTATTTGGCGCACTACACAAGATCACAATCGTTAGAACACATGTATATACATGCAGAGATATAGAATGCTAGGTCCATGAAAACCACAACTAGACCTTTAAAGTACGTACCGGGAATTCACACCTAATTTTGATTATATCAATTCCATGCCTTTTCTTAAACTTTTCTGATCTTCGATCATAGAATCCGGGTGTCTTGACGTAGTCCTTATAAGCTCTGTATGAAATACACTAGTGTTAGTAACAATTTGAATACGTACTACAATACTTGAGGAATATATATATATATATATAGTAAGTTTGGGCGCTAACACTTTAATACAATCTTCAAAGTGTTTATATGCTTTCTTATTGGTTGTTCGTAACGAATCAAAGATGCAGGCCCTGCCGTCCTGAGGATAGATGAGAAATGTAACCCAGTGACCTGTGAGGCCTGCGCTGCACCATTCAAATAGAATACATATTACGATGAGAATGGATGATCGTACACACTAATAGTCTTTACATGTAATTTTTGGACTTACCCAAAGTGGTAGGCAGTGAGGATACACCGGTTTGATCCCTCTGCTTTGATCTCCCTCATTGCTCCTAGTATGTACTGGGACACAGCCAAGTTTTGTTCGTCAATCTTTTTCTTTCGTTTTTGCTCTCTCTGTCGAACGGTCAAGTCAATCATCTCTGGATGGTCGTCCAGTAGCGGGTAACCAACGATCACTCGCTCAGCAATATGCATCGGAGAGAGATAGATGATCTTTAGCACAAGTTCCTTGCTTACATAGGCCATCATCCTACGAGGACAAGTTAGGATGGCATAAGTAGGCATTCCTTGCTTACGACCGTATAGGAAATCTGTGGAATTCAAAAGTACTTACAGAGAAAACAAGGTGACTTGCGCCACGTCCAGGTCATCTCCCCGCAGTAGTCTATACATGTCGTGGAATTCCACGATGAGTTCAGCATCTGTTGGCAAGTGAAAGTACTTTGCCGAAATCTTAACGCTAAAAGATGACATGCCAAGTTTTGATGCTTCCATATACCATAGATGGAACCTACGCACCTCCCACTTCTTCTCGTGGACGAGTTGGGCTCTAGTCAGCATGAACTTGTCATTCTCAAAGTGGCCAGGGTATTCATCCGAAGGGGGTCTGAAATTGATCGGTGTTTACTACAGCGAGCGCCTTTTGCCGTCCGCCGCGGTTAATCGTTTACCGCAGCGGGCGCCACCCAATTACCGTGGCGGGCAAAAAGTGTGCCAGCCACATACCCCAAAAATGGAGAGCTGCGCAAAATCAGTTTTGTAGTAGTGAAGGGGTATTTATACAAGATATATCACCGACGGTTGACTTAACTCAGCTACCTGTGTAAATCGTTTATTTACACGGGCGGTTGAGTTAAGTCAACTGCGAATGTAAATCCATTACAACAGGCGGCTTTAATCTTTGAAACAGAAGTGGACACACCTTATATATACTGGGAGTGAGTATATACTATCTTATTATATTAGTCTCTACATCAATGGACACACTTTATCTTTGAAACAGAGGAGGAAACAGAGGTCTTCATCAATGGAGTATCTACATCACATCTTATGAAACCACACAATAAATAGCTATAATTATTTATTCTAACAATGATCGGAAACATTTGGTAATTAATTGGACATATTCTAATCATCAATTAAAACTATATCATTTATCGGGAAATTCACGTTTGAACATTCAAATTGTTGACAGAGGCTCTTTCCACGAGGTACACAGTTGACAGAGACTCCTGCATGTGGCAGTACTATAAGCGCGCATATAAATCCTGTGTACAGCCCCGAGCAACAAGCACAACATAGCCTCAAAGCAAGCTCGATCTCTCATAGATTTTCATGGCTTCCCTCCACTCCATCTTCCTCGGCGCTTCCTTGCTCCTCGCCGCCGCTGCCTGTTTCCACAGCCACGCCACGGGTGGTGGTGGCAGCGGCAGCACCACACACCTCCACTTTTTCATGCACGATGACTACACGGGGCCGCATCCCACCGCCATGCGGGTCGTTTCCGGCCGATCCCTCCTACCCACGGCGTCTAGCGACGACGGCGGCAACAACGACAACGCCACCATCACCGCTGGGAGCGGACTTTCACTGCTGCTGTCATCGCCGCGGCAGTTCGGCGACGTCGTTGTGCTCAACAACGCGCTGACGGAAGACCCCCGCGGGGACAGCGCACGCGTCGGCACGGCGCAGGGTTTCGCCCTGCGCGTGTCGGAGGGCGGCATCGTGTCGCACCTGACCATGCACATGGTCCTTGAGGCTGGCAAGCACCGCGGCAGCTCCGTAACAGCGAACGGCCGCATCGACATGGACGCCAAGGTGCGTGAGTCAGTGATCATCGGCGGCACCGGAAAGTTCCGTTTCGCGCGGGGGTACATGCTCACCAGGAACTACGACTACGACCTTACCCGTGGCGGCATCGTCGAGATCGATGTCTACGTGCAGCACTAGTATGAGTTCACTGGTTCATGTACATGTGTGTATGTTGGGTCGTCATTCACATCATCACAGGTGTGTGCTTATATTGCTATGTGCGCTGCATGTGTTGAATAATTTACGCCAAATCTACTTTGTACATGTGCTGGCATGATACTCGAACGACATGAACTGACATGTTAGCCTTATCTCGTGTAACATAGCACGAATGAGGAATGACATAAAGCAGTACTAGCTCTATCGAAAATGAAAGCAATTGTGATATACGTGCCAGTTAAATTAGTTTATATTTGATCAAGTTTCTAGTAAATAATATTCATATTTATAACTCACTACTACAAAATTTCTTTTGCATGAAACTTGAGACATCTTAACCGTGACGGTCAAAACTATAAACCGCCACGGTTAATAGGAGCCCTGAAACCCAGCCGTCAGGGGCGACAACCGCCACGGTTAATCATTAACCGAGGCGGCATTCCATTCATAACCGCCTCAGTAAATCAGGCCCAACCAATTGGCATTCCATTCTATAGCAAGCGCACAGATAAACACTGATTGTAGCACTTCACCAGGATAACCCAGTTTTAAATATCGAACCCAAAGAAACGATGTAGGAGGAAGACTAAGTCTATAAACTTAACCCGTTTCACAACCAAGTATAGATAACTATTGATAAGAGGAGAAATGTCACACCCGGTTTTAAGAACAAAACCAGATATACCCTATATGTGAGCCTAGGAAATCAAATCTCACATATAACCACAGAACAAGGTAATATCAAAAGACAACACTTAAGTATATAACATATATGGTCAAAGGATTAACCTTGAGAGAGCAAACAGCGGTAAGACACTCCGAACTTCAGGTGAAGACTCCACTCCACAGGGACCAACTGACTGGTTGATCACAAGCCTAACTGCTCGCAACTCTTGCACTCTGGTACCCATCCGGGATTTTTATCCAAAGATTGAAAAGAATAAACAAGCGTAAGTACTTTCGTACTCAAAAAGTATACATGGGGTTCATGAGACTCAAAAAGGATAGACACGGGTTTAACTGCATCAGCTTTTAAGTTGTCTCAATTTTAGCATTATAGTAGCATCAATGTTATCAATAGCCCAATAACCATATGATCAAGTTAACAGGATGTAATGCTTATATGAACGGTAACAATAATAAATCACCGATAACAACTGATGAGCCATGACATAAGAACATCACATAGCAAGGAGCCCAAGCCACTCGTAACCGTGAGCACGGCTATTATAACAGTTTTATACTCTGCAGAGGTCGTACATCTTTACCCATAAGTCGTGATCCCCATATGCCATCACCTCTACCAAGGAAGTGGAGCAGGGTACACTACGAGACCGTTCACAGGTTCCACTGGTAGGTAACAACCGCTATTCGTTTCCTCAATGGTTAGTACCACCCCTCTTACGAGGGAACTAAGGTGAGCCCCTCTTGCGCCCTTTCGGGTAAGTTGTCACAAACCAATAGAAGTCTAATACTGAGTCAAGCCAGAGCCCATTAGCTTATGGTAGTACTGTTTTCTCGGGGTAATCTCTTACAGAAATATCCCTATGAGTGAGAACACAGGTGTAAGTTCCTGATGTTCCACCTATAGTCCATGTTGCTAAAAACTCATCTTTTATTGTCATTTCATATATCATTAATCAAGTTTACATGATCATAGTTATTCTTAAAGAGCACTAGCTTGATCTACCCATATGCATAAATTCCCAGGGTGACAAGGTATAAGGTACAAAACTAGGATAACCTCATAGGGTAACAAGAAAGCACATGCATATGATTACTGAGTGATTATCATGAATTGTATTTGGATTGAAAACGGAAGTTGAAACTATCATCATTTCATGTATAAAACAAGTTGTAAAGTGGTTAATCAAATTAGGATTTGAACCCATGAAAATACAGAGCTATTAACATGGTATTAAAGATCACCAATGCAAAGGTTACGCCGCTACGAAGCCAACGCAACTCGAACGGAACGAATCGGACTTGAAACGGAGGAGATATGATTTAAACAAGATTTTGGAAAGACAAGATTAAAGTATTACCAAATTAATTTTCTTTGATTTTCAAAGGTAATTAACATGGATGAAAACTATACTACTGGATAGAGCATAAAATTACGGATCTAACGCAACTCTTTTGGGTCAAAACGGAGTTAAACGGGGAAATTACAAGCATTTGAATGAGGTTGGCAGTTCAAAAGAGAAAACATATTTTGGTTAAACCGATAGAGGTTTCTGTTTTCAGAACGGACAATGCGTAAAACGCGGAAATACGCCAAGGGGACTGCGGGGCTGACGGGTGCTATGACGTGGCACCACGTGGCGAAGCGGGACAGGGCAGGTGCACCACGCGGCTGTGGACCGCGCACGGAGGCTCGGTCTACGGGTCTATGGTGGACCGAGGGCGTACCCCTTCGGTACTTCTAATCCCAGCCGTCTGGGCGGGATCGGACGGCGCAGAGAGGGCTCAGGCGGGGATGGTCACCGAGGCTGCGCTCCCGCGGCGGCGCGCCATGGACGCCGGTTCCGAACTCCACTGGTCGAAAAGAAAGCACCGGGAGAGAGAGGAAGGAGAGGGGAACTCGACTGCGGTGTTGGTTGAGGCCGAGAGGGACTCAAGGGGGCGGTCCACGCGCGGTGGCGGCACGGCGGCTCGGGTGATCGCGCACAGAGGTGCAGAGAGCGAGAGAGAGAAGGAGAACGGCACCGTGAGATCGAGGGAGACGATGCGGGTTCGATTGCGGCATCGGTTGATCCGATTGACGCACGGGAACGACGACGGGTTCGTCGTAGCGGCGCTGCTCATCCGGCGGAGCTCCGGGGAACGAGAGCAGCGAGAGAGAGACAGAGGGGAAAAGCTGGAGCACCTGGGGGCTTTCCTTACCGCGGTGCGCAGCTCGGTGACCGGCTAGGAAGAGCAGAGGGGTGGTACCGCAGAGGGCGACGGTGGCGGGATCCGGAGATGGCCGTGGCTCCCAGCGGCGGCGCTCTGAGGCTCTGCAGCGGTGGCTAGGGCTCGACACGGGGGGCGGAGGAGGTGCGGCACCGGCTTAAATAGCCCGAGGGCGGTGCCGGGAAGGAAAGGGGGATCTCCCCGGCGGCAACCGACCTCAGCAGGGAAGGAAACCTCGGCGCGGGAAAGGAAAAAGAGGGAGAGGAAGAAAGGGAAGGCGACCGGGCGGTGCTCAGCTTAAACAGGCACAGGTGCGTCGGGGAAGGGAAGGGAGAAGAATCCTGCTCGGATTGCGCTCCGCGGATATGGAAACCGCTTGCACAGAGGAAGGAAAGGGAGGGAAGAAGAAAGGAAGGTGAGAGGAGAAGCTATCGGGTGGGGTCGGCTTGTCAGCCAGAGAGAGAAGGGAGGCGCGTGTGTCCGCGCAGCGAGGGGGAACGGGCGGCTGACGTGTGGGTCCCACCTGTCGGCGCTTCCAACCGAGCAGAGAGGCGGGGTCGGCCTGTTGGTGAGCAGAGAGAGAGAGCGGGAGGGGCAGAGAGGGCCGACCTGCTGGGCTTCCAGGGAGGAGAGCTGGGCTGGACCTGCGCGGGAAGGGAGAGAGAGGAAGGGGGTTTGGGCCATCTCGGGCCAGATAGGGATGGGAGGGGGTTTTGTTGTTTTTTTTTCTTTTTATTTCAAAGTAATTGCCCACACATTTTTGAAATACAAATTTGAAACCATTTTGAAATGCAAATGTGAAACTTTATTTAAACTTTGAAACATGTCAAACAAACAAATAAACCAATGCAAAGGCATGTATGCTTAGACAAGGTTGTACCTCCTATTATATTTTAATTTCACAAAAAGTTTTATTTCTTATGATTTCATGAACACCAAAATTCAAAAATAAATCATTTTATTTCTATTTTCCATAAAGTAAATTTTAGGGTGTTACAATTCTACCCCCCTTAAGATGAATTTCGTCCCGAGATTCGGAAGATGATGATAAAGAGATAAAGAGATAAAGATATTCTCCAGATTTAAACTGCTTTGGATCTGAGACTTTTTCCTGAGAGCATAACTATTCTTTAGGATACAAAGATTACATCTGTTCTTGGAAACAAAACTTTGATCTAGGAAACACCACTGAACTTTATATGTCCTATTGAGTGTTCTAACATTGTTCAGACGGATAATCTTCATAACCATGACCATCTATTGTATTGAGCTCTTCCAAAGGCATTCGTTCCTCAACATAGACATCCGAGAACTCATGTTCCCCTTCACTACCCTTTGTGTTCCCACTGTCGAGTAGGTTCCCTTCATGTTCATCAGGTCCAAGTTGCATTCCTTGATACTCAATTCTTTCTCCCGTCGGAGTTGTTACAAACACTGAACCTTGGGTAGGATTAATATTTCCCTTACAAGCAGCGAACCATCCTCTTCCAAGGACAACAACACTGTTCATGAAGTCCAACACAATAAGATTTACCTTAAAGTTTCCTCCCTTTATTTGGAGACTAACTTTTGGGCATATGCGGGTTGCCTTTACTTCACCTCCAAGAGTATTAACTAGCACCGGTTTCCTTATTGGGAGCATTGTCATCTTTTGTTCTTGCACAAAAGCGCTAGAGATAAACAAATGTGTGGTCTTTGGATCAAACATCACTGAGACAAGAGATGAGTTTACTGAGATGTAACCATACACAACTCTATTAGATCCACACGTGGTGGACACATTTCTCAACATTCCTTGGATGTATTTTCTCTTTTCTTTTACTCCTGAAGCCTGCTTTTTCGGGTCTCTTGACTTCGGGTTCTGTTTGTGCTGGTTCAGGCATTGATTGTCCATGACTAACTTCCCAAGGCAAGCTTCCTCATAAAGTTTATCTTCCATACAATCGTAACCTTTCTCACTAGCAGTGTTAGCCTCTATCATATGGATAGCAGGTGGTGATAAACATGGTTCTTGAGGATTGGAATGATGTCCTTCATCATTATTGTGTTGCTGATACTGATCTTGCTCTGTACTTTCAAGCAGATTCATAGACTGTGACTGATATTCTGTTGGTGCATCATAACGGGGATGAGTATCTCTGAGCTGATTCTGAAGATCATGTTTTCTCTTCTTTTCATCCATCTCTTGTCGTTTGTTCTCAATTGCAATTGCCCTATCCATTAATGTATGAAAGTCATCATACTCAACAGTCATTAGTTGTAGTTGCAAACCATAATTCAGTCCTTTCAGAAAACACTTCTGTTTCTTGGCATCACTATCTACCTCTCTTGGGGCATAACGGGACAACTAAGTGAACCGATCCCGATACTCATATACTAACATTGAGCCTTGTTTCAAATTGAGGAACTCCTCGATTTTGATCTCCACCGAGCTAGGTGGAACATGGTAAGATCGGAAAGCAATCTTGAATTCTTCCCAACCAATCTGATTTACATCTCGTTGCCCAAATTCTGCTTCCCACCAGTCTAAAGCAGTTCCTTGAAGTTGACCAGAAGCATACAAAACCTTCTCAAGGTAATTACACTGGGCTATGTTAAGTTGTCGCTCTGTAGTTCTAAGCCAGTCATCTGCTTCTAGTGGATCACTTGCATGAGAGAAAATCGGTGGATGTCCTTTCATAAATTCACCACGTTTGCTCAGGGGTGGTGCTTGATGCTGGTTGTTCAAAGAATTCTGAACAAGAACTTGCAATAACTGAGTCTGTGTCATTAGAGCTTGCTCTATAACTGAAGGGTTTGACGTTGGTGGATTAGCATTGGGATTATTCCTTCTAGCATCTTGTGACGCTTCTTTCTTGGTAGTAACCATCTGTTTGGAACACACATGCATTAGAATTTTGGTCATTCAAGGCTCCCTTAAAAGCAGCTTCGTATGATGTCAAGGCATAGCATAGGAATCCAAAGAAAAACTCAATCATGGTGATGAGCAATTCTTTTAAGCAAGGCACTAACATCAGTGCAGCTCCATGTTGCAACTCCTTTAACTTGGCTACCCCCCTTAAGAAAGATGAACTAGGGGACACCAAGGTAACTTGCATACTTGTCAACTTCAACTAACTGTCTTCTTACCCTTTTCGTCATTCCAAAGAAACTTTTGTGCCAAAGTATGAACCAACAACACAATTCTCCTTGAGGGCAAGAAACAATGGCGCAGATGTATCACTTTGTTATTTTCTTAACTCCATATCCAATATAGCAACTAGGGTGGTTCTTGCGGATAGAGAAGAGAGATAAGGAGATGTACTATTATCCAAGCTTCTCCATAACTCTTATCTTCCAACAACAGAGATTTTAGATGATCAAGATAGATTGCACTTGAAAGATAGGATAGAGAAACACAGGAGATAAACGAAACCCAACTTTTATTTCATTAAGCCTTAAGCCTATAAACTAAATGAAATTGTGGGAAAAACCTCACAAGATCATTGCACTCATTACAAAGATGCAAATCAATCATAACCATAATGACAACCCAACCAATCACTTAAAGGTTCACAGGACACACAGACTCGACTAACGTATTTATTACAAGGGACATAAACTCCTACTTCTTGAACAAGGTACGACTGCAGCGACATCCAGGGTAGCATCTCTTGCGTGGGGTTGAACGAGACACATCTTCAACCACATTGATCTTGGGCAGTCCAGCTTGACTCCTCTAATCATCTATCTCGTCCAAGGCTTCTTCATAGTGTTGCCTTACTTCTGCCAACTCCAGTTGACTATCTTCCAGCTTTTGGTGGAGAACCTGTATGGCCAGTGCCATCTCCTTTACTTGCTCATTTGGTTCTGATTGAGGGTCAGCCATCACGCACTGCAAGCTTCCTAGTGGACGTCGAGGAAAATACTTCTGCTTGTCATTATTCATCCCTTCATAACATTTCCCATGGTATACCAAAAATGCTTGATGAGCAGCATCTGATATGCCCACATGCACGCTATACCGATCCGCGATAGTCCTGTGAATGGATTCCACCATTTGCGAACCCGTAATCAGATTACGTCTGGTGATGTGTGCTTCTATGCTCCAATGGCTCTCATACTTAGGATGAGTCCAACTAGTGCATTTATACTCCACTCTGGCTTGTTGATCAGGATAGAGATCTTGAAGCATTTGCATGAGCCGGTGGTGAAAGAAAACTTCACTGCTATAGAATGTAGTGTTGTACTCCTTGTGCCAACAAGTCTGCTGAATTGGTGGTTCCACGAGGGCAGAGCTTCCTCCATTGTAGCATGGTCCCCCAAGGTTGACACGAGCGGCCTTCTCATTACGCACCATCTATTTAGATAGAGAGCAAAGAGTGAGAACTGAGACAATGCATTTATAATAGAGTAGAGGTAGAGTAAGCATAACTTTAAAAAATTATCAAGGGTAGAGAGAAAGCATGAACTAGACAAGGTTGAAAGCTTGCTAAAAGGACCAGTTCTATCTAGGCTTGCGTCCTACAGTTAGCATTGCTTTGATACCAATCTGTCACACCCGGTTTTAAGAACAAAACCAGATATACCCTATATGTAAGCCCAGGAAATCAAATCTCACATATAGCCACAGAACAAGGTAATATCAAAAGACAACACTTAAGTATATAACATATATGGTCAAAGGATTAACCTTGAGAGAGCAAACAGCGGTAAGACACTCCAAACTTCAGGTGAAGACTCCACTCCACAGGGACTAACTGACTGGTTGATCACAAGCCTAACTGCTCGCAACTCTTGCACTCTGGTATCCATCCGGGATTTTTATCCAAAGATTGAAAAGAATAAACAAGTGTAAGTACTTTCATACTCAAAAAGTATACATGGGGTTCATGAGACTCAAAAAGGATAGACACGGGTTTAACTGCATCAGCTTTTAAGTTGTCTCAATTTTAGCATTATAGTAGCATCAATGTTATCAATAGCCCAATAACCATATGATCAAGTTAACAGGATGTAATGCTTATATGAACGGTAACAATAATAAATCACCGATAACAACTGATGAGCCATGACATAAGAACATCACATAGCAAGGAGCCCAAGCCACTCGTAACCGTGAGCACGGCTATTATAACAGTTTTATACTCTGCAGAGGTCATACATCTTTACCCATAAGTCGTGATCCCCATATGCCATCACCTCTACCAAGGAAGTGGAGCAGGGTACACTACGAGACCGTTCACAGGTTCCACTGGTAGATAACAACCCGCTATCATTTCCTCAATGGTTAGTACCACCCCTCTTACGAGGGAACTAAGGTGAGCCCCTCTTGCGCCCTTTCGGGTAAGTTGTCACAAACCAATAGAAGTCTAATACTGAGTCAAGCCAGAGCCCATTAGCTTATGGTAGTACTGTTTTCTCGGGGTAATCTCTTACAGAAATATCCCTATGAGTGAGAACACAGGTGTAAGTTCCTGATGTTCCACCTATAGTCCATGTTGCTAAAAACTCATCTTTTATTGTCATTTCATATATCATTAATCAAGTTTACATGATCATAGTTATTCTTAAAGAGCACTAGCTTGATCTACCCATATGCATAAATTCCCAGGGTGACAAGGTATAAGGTACAAAACTAGGATAACCTCATAGGGTAACAAGAAAGCACATGCATATGATTACTGAGTGATTATCATGAATTGTATTTGGATTGAAAACGGAAGTTGAAACTATCATCATTTCATGTATAAAACAAGTTGTAAAGTGGTTAATCAAATTAGGATTTTAACCCATGAAAATACAGAGCTGTTAACATGGTATTAAAGATCACTAATGCAAAGTTTACGCCGCTACGAAGCCAACGCAACTCGAACGGAACGAATCGGACTTGAAACAGAGGAGATATGATTTAAACAAGATTTTGGAAAGACAAGATTAAAGTATTACCAAATTAATTTTCTTTGATTTTCAAAAGTAATTAACATGGATGAAAACTATACTACTGGATAGAGCATAAAATTACGGATCTAACGCAACTCGTTTGGGTCAAAATGGAGTTAAACGGGGAAATTACAAGCATTTGAATGAGGTTGGCAGTTCAAAAGAGAAAACGTATTTTGGTTAAACCGATAGAGGTTTCTGTTTTTAGAACGGACAATGCGTAAAACGCGGAAATACGCCAAGGGGACTGCGGGGCTGACGGGTGCTGTGACGTGGCACCACGTGGCGAAGCGGGTCAGGGCAGGTGCACCACGCGGCTATGGACCGCGCACGGAGGCTCGGTCTACGGGTCTATGGTGGACCGAGGGCGTACCCCTTCGGTACTTCTAATCCTAGTCGTCTGGGCGGGATCGAACGACGCAGAGAGGGCTCACGCTGGGATGGTCACCGAGGCGGCGCTCCCGCGGCGGCGCGCCATGGACTGAGGGGTGGGAGCTCGTCGGCGTGCGTGGTCACGGCGGTTCCGAACTCCACTGGTCGAAAAGAAAGCACCGGGAGAGAGAGGAAGGAGAGGGGAACTCGACTGCGGTGTTGGTTGAGGCCGGGAGGGACTCAAGGGGGCGGTCCACGCGCGGTGGCGGCACGACGGCTCGGGTGATCGCGCACAGAGGTGCAGAGAGTGAGAGAGAGAAGGAGAACGGCACCGTGAGATCGAGGGAGACAACGTGGGTTCGATTGCGGCATCGGTTGATCCGATTGACGCACGGGAACGACGGCGGGTTCGTAGTAGCGGCGCTGCTCATCCGGCGGAGCTCCGGGGAACGAGAGCAGCAAGGGAGAGAGACAGAGGGGAAAAGCTGGAGCACCTAGGGGCTTTCCTTACCGCGATGTGCAGCTCGGTGACCTGCTAGGAAGAGCAGAGGGGCGGTACCGCAGAGGGCGACGGCGGCGGGATCCGGAGATGGCCGTGGCTCGCGGTGGTGGCGCTCTGAGGCTCTGCAGCAGTGGCTAGGGCTCGACACGGGGGCGGAGGAGGTGCGGCACTAGCTTAAATAGCCCGAGGGCGGTGCCGGGAAGGAAAGGGGGATCTCCCCGGCGGCAACCGACCTCAGCAGGGAAGGAAACCTCGGCGCGGGAAAGGAAAAAGAGGGAGAGGAAGAAAGGGAAGGTGGGCGGGCGGTGCTCAGCTTAACCAGGCACAGGTGCGTCGGCGAAGGGAAGGGAGAAGAATCCCGCTCGGATTGCGCTCGGTGGATTTGGAAACCGCAGGCACAGAGGAAGGAAAGGGAGGGAAGAAGAAAGGAAGGTGCGAGGAGAAGCTGACGGGGTGGGGTCGGTTTGTCAGCCAGAGAGAGGAGAAGGGAGGCGCGTGCGTCCGCGCAGCGAGGGGGAACGGGCGGCTGACGTGTGGGTCCCACCTGTCGGCGCTTCCAACAGAGCAGAGAGGCGGGGTCGGCCTGTCGGTGAGCCAGAGAGAGAGAGGCGGGAGGGGCAGAGTGGGCCGGCCTGCTGGGCTTCCAGGGAGGAGAGCTAGGCTGGACCTGCGCGGGAAGGGGAGAGAGGAAGGGGGTTTGGGCCATCTCGGGCCAGATAGGGATGGGAGGGGGTTTTGTTGTTTTTTTTTTCTTTTTATTTCAAAGTAATTACCCACACATTTTTGAAATACCAATTTGAAACCATTTTGAAATGCAAATGTGAAACTTTATTTAAACTTTGAAACATGTCAAACAAACAAATAAACCAATGCAAAGGCATGTATGCTCAGACAAGGTTGTACCTCCTATTAAATTTTAATTTCACAAAAATTTTTATTTCTTATGATTTCATGAACACCAAATTTCAAAAATAAATCATTTTATTTCTATTTTCCATAAAGTAAATTTTAGGGTGTTACAAGAAAGAACCAAGGACTTTCTAGTTCTGGTCACTGGGTAAGCTTTATCTTTTATGATCTTTAAGGGCGATGACTTAAATAAGAGTAGAAAACAGAGTTCTCTCCAACCAAGCACCTATATTCCTGCCAAATCTATTATAGGAAACGGACTATAGAGGAATCAACGTAGGTATAAGAGTCACGTACGCGAGCTACCGTTATCCAGAAAATCAGGGGACAATCACAAGTAAACCTAGCCTAGGCACCACGCCTACACTACAAATTACTACTTCAATCAAGTAATGATCAAGATCAAAGCACTCAAGAAGAGTTGCAAACATAAAGAACAATAAGGATAATTGCTTACTTGAACCTGAAATCGAATACCAGGGTATATCAGAATACAAATTCTGGGCGAGAGGAATCTGATCCCAAAGAATACAGCGATGAAGTAGAACTGACATGCCAGAACTCCTCCAAAACTCTACTCTCCAACTCTATATCTCTAATCTCTAAATAAAGATAGATCTACATAGATCTTATCTCTCTTCAATTGCTGGCCTAGGTCTACTAGATAGGAATTAGGGCTTTGCTCTTTTGAGCCTCTATTTATAGTCCAGAGGGATGCACGATAGCCATTGGATCAAACCGACTTAGTGTAGGGCTGAGATGACTCCTCAAAGGCGGTGGAAGAAGATTCTAGAAGACGGCGGTCAGTGGGCCTAGGGGGTGCCGCCCAGCCCCACCCCATGCCGGTCGGCCCCACATGGTGGGGTCTAGGGCCCCGCTTCGCTCCGGTGTTTGCGGGATCCTCCGTGAGTTGATTGGTAACTATATCTCTGTGGGATTTATTCGATATCTCTAATTTTATTCTCTTTATTGCTCTTTTCTGGAATAGTCCCTGGAAAAAAATGAAACACCAAAACTCGTGGAATTTGTTAGATAAATCACTATATTTCTATATTTTATATGTGATTAGTCCATTTATTCTATTTATAATTGCATTAAACGTTGACACTAATGACCATCAACAAGCTTCACCACACTTAGGCTTTTACTCGTCTCGAGAAAAGGATGGTTAAGAAATATAAATTTAAGACATAACTTAAAGATAAAATTTATCATAAAACTTTCTCAAGTCATTTGAAAAGAATTGCATATCATGATTCTTAAGTGATCGGAGAATATAATAGCTTTAATAGATTACCTTCTTCTTTCGATCAAGTCTCTGGAGAGTTTTATAGAATTTTTGAAAAGAAACCCTGCAAAAGTTATAAGAGAATACTCTGCTATCTCCTTAGATCAGAATACTTTTAATTGTAATTATTCTTCTTTTATTAATTCTTCCTATGTTGTCATCATCTCCTTCTGAGAAGTATGGGCTCTCTCTTTTTTTTCAGAGGTACGTCAGACTTTTGTCCCTTTTTAATTCCTCTTGAGTGTGCGTCGGACATTTTTCTATTTTTAATTCCCTCTATTTTCTCCCATGCCTCTTTTGGCATGGATTATTTTTACATATTTTTGTATAAGCCTCATACAACTCTTCTGAGGATGATTCAAACATATGAAGTAAAATTATTATTTTATTCAAATTAGTTATGATCATAGGAGCATAGCAAAGTTCTCAACTTGCAATCTTTCAAAGGTTTTTGAATTTAAAGAAAAAATGCTCCAGAGACGAGATGTCATGAATCAAGTTCTAATATCTTAATATATCTTATTCTCAAATCATCTTAAGTAATATATATATATATATATATATAAAATTTTAAATGAATTGTAACATGACTTACGGGAAAAGTATTATGTAAGAATATTCTTAAGATATGAAATAAATTATCCTTTTAGCAATTCAAAATATTTAACATGTGGGTTTGAATTCGGATCAAAGTAATAGAAAGAATATAATTTGTAAAGTGTATAACTCAAACCTGACTGTGAACGAAGTGGGACGGGGGATGCTGGGTCCCGCTTTGTCGGGCGCGATCTTTGTTTGATCCTTCTCCGAATTGCATTAACTTCCTGAGCTAGTTTTATTTTGCGGTCGTGGTGTGTCTCCCCCCCACATATTTTTCCTATATTCTTTTCTGCGCAACATGTGGAGACAAAACACACATACCAAAAATATAGTGTAGAGTAGATAGTAAAAATATTGAAATCAATAGGGCACTTTATTCATGATTAATCAAGCACTCTAAACAACTGAATTTAAAGACTAAAATTTGACTAAGACACACTTTAACTTTAAAAACGACAAATTTAACTAAGATGTGCACTATTACATGGATAACTAAGCGTTGTTGTTATGATTCGGCAAGACTATGGCTCTAAGATGATTATTTCTTCTTTCCAGCGCATCGAACTTCCTTATATTACTTTCAACGGGCCTACTCATGGTGATCATGGTTGAAATTCTGAGTCTACTCTCTGACTGAAGAGAGCTGATGGAATTGGAGAGCGAGTTGATCCTATCTCCTTTAGCATAGCAATGGTGGTTCTAGGGCGCTTAAGTGCATTATTAAGCGCATGGGCAGATCTCTTTGCTTCCGGTCTGGGCTCGGTGTAGCAGACTTGGCTCGAGGATGCACGAATTCCTTCAAAGGATGGATAGGTCGACGTATACTTTGCACAAGTAACGTCCCCGAACTTATTGTACTTGACGAACTTAAGCATCTTGTTCTTCACTGGGGGTAGCAGCTTGGTACCCTTGGGAATAGTGATCCGTGGCCCTCATGACGAGTCTCCTAGCAACAGTCTTGCTGGAGGTGAAGGAAGAGCGGGTAGCTCTTGGACACGGTAAGTTTGCTCATGGTGCTAGCGTGGAGGTACTTCAGCGAGGTGCTTGGGTGGAATAGTGGCGAGAGGCTTGGGTTGAGCAAGGACGAGAGCTAGGGAGTCCTCCTTCTTGCCCCGGTTGGCACCGTGGATGTCCATCTCCTTGCCGGCCATGAGAGCTATTGACTAAAGAGTTTAACTGGAGAGATGAGGAGGCTATGATGGGATGATAATAAAGGAGGTATGGGTACATATTTATAGTGGGGTTCACCGGTAGGTTTAAGATCCATTTAGGTAGGCATTCGTACGAACTAAGGAGAACTTCCGTTTAAACCGTCACGATTGGGTAGAGAAAGGAAAGGGGAGATAACCGAGATTTGGATTTATTTGAGAGGCGGAGATGGGATACCGGGCGGCACCCTATAGGGCCAGCCGGCGCCACCTGGCATCCTCCTAGGGTGCCCTTTTGTGGTGTCGTTCTACGGTCCGCAAAGATCTCAACAGGTAAATTTTCCAATTTTAGTTCGATATGAAGAATGATAGTTGCATTTAAGGTAAAATACTAAATTAAATCTCATCTACTACCTCAGGTGGTCTAGAAGGTTATAGAAAAAGTTTGAGATGGTGACCATTTACCTTGAATAACATACCTTCATGTGATTGTAGAGTCACCGCTCCATGTGATGATGCATTTACCACCGTGAATGGTCCTTCCCACTTGCTTTGTAGCTTTCCGAATCTGAATAATTTGACCTTGGAATTAAAAAGTAATACCTTGTCTCCAGTTGCAAACTCCTTCTTGATTCTCTTATCATGCCATCGTTTGGTTCTCTCTTTATAGATCTTTGAATTGTGATAATATTTTTCTCTCCATTCTTCTAACTCTGATAGTTGCATTTTTCTTTTCTCTCCAGTAGCTTGAAAAACTTTGATAGCCCAGTGAGCCTTGTGCTCTAATTCTACCGGTAAATGGCAAGTCTTTCTGTACACCAAGTGATATGGTGACATGCCCAAGGGTGTCTTGTATGCAGTTCGGTAAGCCCATAGTTCTTCGTGTAACTGGTCTTTCCATACTGTTCCCATTTCATTTACTATCTTTTGTAGAATATTCTTGATTTGCTTATTTGATGTTTCTGGTTGGCCACTTGTCGGAGGATGGTATGGAGTAGCGACATTGTGACGGATCCCATGACTTGTCAGATATAAGTGAAACTTCTTATCCGTGAAATGTGTTCCTCCATCACTTATCACCATTCTTGGAGTTCCAAATCTTGGAAAATATATCTCTTCAAACATCTTTCTGGAATGCCTTGAATCAGCTTACTTGCATGGCATGACTTCCACCCACTTGGATACATTGTCCACTGCTACCAAGCTGTACTCGTAGTTCTTTGATTTCACAAATGGTCCCATGTAATCAATTCCCAGACATCAAAGAGCTCTACTTGGAGATTGTTGGTGAGTGGCATGGCATCTCTTGAATTGATGTTCTCGTGCCTTTGATATGATCCACATCTCTGGATAAAATCTTTGGTGTCTTCGTACATGGTTGCCAAAAGAATCCACTTTGCCAAACTTTTGCATGAGTACGGAATGCCCCATAATGCCCTTCATATGGTGCTGAATGGCACTTCTGAATGACCCGAATGCCTTCCTCCGACGACACACATCTTCTGAGCAAGCCATATGCGCAGACTCTGAAGAGGTACGATGGATCCCATATGTGGAGATGACTTTCATATATAAGCCTTCTTTTATTCTCCCCTGATGGTACATAACCTACAACCATAAAGTTAACAATATTCGCGTACCAAGGGTCTGATTTTGTTACCTTGAATAACATGTAGTCCCTTAGCGAGTCATTGGTAGGTAGTCCCTGTGAATTCTCAAAATATATTTTAGACAAGTGATCAGCAACAAAATTTTCTACTCCTTTTCTATCCTTTATTTCCAAATCAAATTCTTGGAGTAGAAGAATCCATCTTATCAATCAAGGTTTATCATCTTTCTTACTGAGCAAATATTTTAAAGCAGCATTATCGGTGTAAACAATTACTTTTGCTCCTACTAAGTAAGATCTAAATTTATCTATAGCATAAACCACAGTCAGAAGCTCTTTTTCAGTAGTTGCATAGTTAAGTTGTGCCCCTGTCATTGTTTTGCTAGCATAGGCAATTGCATGATGCTTTTTATCTTTAGTTTGTCCCAAAATTGCCCCCACAGCAAAATCACTAGCATCACACATAATTTCAAAAGGTAAAGACCAATCAGGGGTTGAATGACTGGTGTAGAGATGATCTCTTCTTTAAGGATATTAAAAGATTTTAAGCACGCGTCATCAAATTCAAAAGGAGCATACTTAGCTAACAAACTAGTCAGTGGTCTAGCAATATGTGAAAAATCTTTTATGAATCGGTGATAAAAACCACAATGACCAAGAAAGCTTCGGATTCCTTTTATGTTTACAGGTGGATGTAGTTGTTCAATAACTTCAATTTTAGCTTTGTCTACCTCTATACCTTTTTCAGACACTAAGTGCCCTAGCACTATTCCTTCTCTAACTATAAATTGACATTTTTTCCAATTAAGGACTAAGTACTTTTCTTCACATTTTTGCAAAATCTTATCTAAATTTTCAAGGCAATCATCAAAAGTCTTTCCATAAACAGAAAAGTCATCCATGAAAACTTCTATGATTTCCTCAATCATATCAGAAAATATAGACATCATGCATCTTTAAAAAGAAGCAGGAGCATTACATAAAAGTGGTTTTTCTTTGATTATTAGGATAGATAGGAATTTGGTAGTATCCATAGTAACCATCAAGAAAACAAAAGAATGAGTGGTTAGCTAAACATTCTAACATTTCATCAATGAAGGGTAGAGGAAAGTGATCTTTCTTTGTAGCTTTATTTAATTTTCTATAGTCTATGCACATACGCCAACCAATGATAGTTCTCTGTGGAATTAATTCATTTCTTTCATTTCTAACAATGGTCATACCACCTTTTTTAGGAACAACTTGAACATGACTTACCCATTCACAGTGCGGCACAGGATAAATGATCCCAGCATGCAACAACTTTAAGACCTCTATCTTAACAACTTCTTTCATCGGATTATTAAGCCTATGTTGGGGTCCTCTAGATGGTGCAATTTCAGGATCAGTTGGAATGCGATGGGTGCAAATAACAGGGCTAATGTCTTTAAGGTATTGGAGTGAATTCCAAAAGCAGCTCGATGCTTTTCTAAAACAGTTATTAGGCGCAAAGATTCTTCTTGAGATCATTTATCACTTATGATTACTGGAGAATCTTGATCATTATTTAGAAAAACATATTTAAGACCAACAGTCAAAGGTTTAAGTTCAATAGAGGGCTTAGGTGGCTCTAGTAATTCATCGAGAGGTTCAGGATTGATGGGATCCTCATCCTCTTCTTCAATGAAGAACTAGGCGTCATCATCTAAGTTTGGTTCATTTAATTCTTCAAAATATATAGCTTTAATTTCCTCTATTGGATCTAGAAAAAGAGGCAGCTCTTCCTTGCTTTTTAATGAATGAATTATAGGTACGGAGAGCTTAAAACTTTTTCCCAATCTAATATCTAGTTTTCCTGTTTGGCCTTCTTGAATAAGTCTCCCTATTGGTAAGCCTATCAACACGTCAAATTCCCAAACATCAAAGATGTAGAAATTCAATGGGACTTGGACTCCATTAACATAAATAGGAAATTCACATATTACTCCTGAACTAGGAATAATGTGGCCTAAAAGACTTGATATTAGCATTTTAGTTGTAGGGATTAATGGCATGTCTTCCAAAAATCGTTTTACAAACATAGTAGACATGATATTAACACTCACAACATGATTATAAAGAGCATCAAAAGGATCTTTATCAATTTGACATTTAAGAGTAACAGAGGGAGAATCTAAATGAATAAGATCATATGAAAGTTCTGATTCTTCTAACCACTCATCAGTCAAAACAAAGATTAATTCTTTTGTTGTCTCTTTAAAGAACTTTACCTCATCAAGATGAATGTAATTTAAAACTTTGTAATTATATCCATGAGGTTTCATAATTACTTGATAGTTTGAGGTATTTCCATAATCATCAAAAAGTTTACCCTCAAAATCAAGCATAAAATCATGAAGTGGAGATACATCCTTTTCTTTTTTAGATGGTTCTGGTTCTACACTAGCTAAAGGTTTAAAAGATTCACGCAAAGGATCAGATTTAGCTAGTTGAGTTTCTACGTCTATCAACTCTTCTTTTTGCATCAGGAAGATCATTTAAGATATTCATAAGAATTGTTTTAGCATGTGTAGCAGTAATATGCATAAAAGCTCCTCCTGCGGCCAAATTAAGATATTCTCTAGTTTTTTCATTAAGGCCTAAAAAGAAATGTTGTAAAAGCATAGGTTCTGGCAAAGCAAGACAGGGTCCTGATTTCACAAAATTGTCAAAACGCTCCCAAGCCTTACCTATCGATTTGTTATCTAATTGTTTAAAGCCTATTATTTCCAAATGAAGTTTAGCGACTCTATTGATAGGGAAAAACTTAAGGCAAAGGTTAGAACATAATGTTTCCCAATCTCCTTGACTAGTCCCAACATGACGCTTATACCAATTGTTGACGGTCATTAGCGTCAACTTTTTAAGCAATTATAAACATGATAATTGGATCAAACAAATATAATATCTAGAAATATATGGTTTTATCTAACAAATTCCACGAGTTTTGGTGTTTCATTATTTACCAGGGACTATTCCAGAAAAGCATATAAAGGAAAGCAAATCAAAAGAAATATCAGAATAAATCCGTAAGGGAAATAGTGTCCATTGGACTCAGGAAGGACCCAGAGGGCACCCGAAGGAAGCGGGGCCCGAGAAGCCAACCTAGTGGGCCGGCCGGCCTGGGCCCATGCCACCCGGCACCCCCTAGAGCCCATTTGTCGCCGCCTTCTGGAAGCTTCCTACGCCGCCATAGAGGAGTCATCTAGGCCCTACGTTAAGTCAGTTTGATCCAACAGCTATCGTGCATCCCAACGGGCTATAAATAGAGCCCTATACCCCCCTTCTGGAGCCAAGCCAGATCAGAAGCTCAAGAGCTGAAACCCTAATTCCTATCTAGTAGATTGAGGCCAGCAATTCAAGAGAGATTAGATCCATGTAGATCTAACTCTATTTAGAGATTAGAGATTTAGAGTTGGAGAGTAGAGTTCTAGAGGAGTTCTGTCCTGTCGGTGCTTCTTCATCGCTGTATTCTTTGGGATCAGATCCTCTCGCCCAGGATCTGTATTCTGAGATACCCTGTTATTCGACTTCTGGTTCAAGTAAGCATTTACCGTTATTGTTCTTTATGTTTGTAATTCTTCGGAGTGCTTTGATCTTGATGGCCTCTTGATTAAAGTAGTAATACCTAGTGTAGGCGTGGTGCCTAGGCTAAGTTTACTTGCATTTGTCCCCTGATTTTCTGTACAATGGTAGCTCGCGTAGGTGACTCTTATAGCTACATTGATTCCTCTGTAGTCTGTTTCCCGTAATAGGTTCGGCAGACACATAGATGCTTAGTAGGAGAGAACTCTATTTTTTGCTCTTATTTAAGTCATCATCCATAAAGATCGTAATAGATAAAGCTTACCTCATGACCAGAACTAGAAAGTCCTTGGTTCTTTCTCCTCTTATCAATAGTTATCTATACTTGTTTGTGAAACGGGTTAAGTTAATATAGACATAGTCTTCCTCATAACACCGTTCCTTTGGGTTCAATATTAAAAACGGATGAAGTGCTACATCGGTATTTATCTGTGCGCTTGCGGATAATTAATTTACTTGTTTGCTCTAAGAAATATCAACAAGCATTCCTGGCACTATTGCCGGGGAACAGTTATTTCTTCTTTGAGATTGACTTTAAGTTTAGCTTAATCTTGTATTATACTTTTATCCTTCTTTTTAATTTTCTACTTTTATTTTTCTTTCTTATCTTATGGATTCTGTAGTTTTGTTTATCGAGCATACAAATTTCAGTCTACCCTATTTTTACTATTACCACATGGATGAAAACTCTAGTCTAGCACAGTTAGCTAAGCCTATCTTGTTTGATGACTATGAGCTACATCCATATTTGATAGATATCCGGAAACAATCCTTTTTTGCCAAAAACATGACTTATCCTTTTTGTTGACACCGTTTTTCGGCATGTGTCAAATGAGCTAAGACTTGCGTTGGTCGGTAGCCATTTTCTATGGGTATCGGAAAGTCATCGGTCAAATTTACCGATGAGAGTGAATGCTGCAAGAAGGATAAGTTTGTTGCCGATGGGAGCTGGACAATTTTTGCCGATAAGGGTTAATTGGTGGAAACAAGTTACCAGAAGTGCAAGGTTGCTGATTGGGAAGTATTGCCGATGCCGATGGGCATGGAGTGACGATGCCGATGGGCACAGGGTAACATGACAGTTGATGTCAGCAAGGGATTGCCGATGGCAATAGAAGGAGGTTGCGGATTGAAGAGTCTGCCGATGGAAAGTTTCATCGAAGAAAAGACATAAGGAAACTGGTGATCTTATGCCAGTATTATTATAAAGTCTGAGTCCGACTCTTGCATGAGTCGTTTTATTTTCCTTAGAAGTAGAGATGTCTGTTTAGGAAAATATTATTGTTATCTGGGTCCGACTCCTGCGCGGGTCAGTTATTTCCTTAAAAATAGAGTTTTGTTTAGGAAAGGTATGAGTCGTGTCTGTCTGTAACTCCTTTTCTGGAGTATAAATATGTACCTAGGGGTCATGAGAAAAATCAATCATCTATCAAACAAATCAATTACTCTTATCTATTTTTACTGCAATTTACCCTTTTATTGCATTAGTCTTAGTTTATCTACGAGTTCTTCAAGCTTCGACGGGCTGCATCTCCTTGATCTCTGTCAAAATCCTTGCAAGTTCCACGTGGGAGTAATCTGAGCCTTGACATCTGGGCGCTTCGCTGTTGTCTCGTTCAGCTCTGCTCTAGTTATCCCGATCAAGTCTGAATTTTGACATCTGGGCGTATCGCCGTTGTCTTGTTTGGATCTTGTTCTAGTTATCGTCCTTGTCGATTAACTGGTCAAATCGACTGGCACACCTTTGGATATCGAATTTCGGGTAATAGCCCGAGATGTTTGCAGATCCTGACGCTTTTTATGTCAACACCTCTTTTGGCACACCCGGTGGGACAAATTATACATTTATCATCGACGTTAACCAGAGGAACGTCATCGAAGTCTCCAAGGCCGATCTAAAAGATGATCAGAGGCTGGCTATGGAGCGGGCTATGGAGGAGTACAAGCAATTGTATCTGAAGTCCTTCAGCCTAAACAGGAGCGGCAAAGCCATCCAGAAGCAAGATCCGCCGTTGCCGCGACAGGTCACGTATGATGCCAATCCTGGTAAGTTGCAAGAGATGGTTAATTCTGCCTTAAATCAAGCATTAATTAGCCACTCCAATGTGCTATCCAATACTGTATACAATGCTGTCATGCAATCTTTCAAAGAAGGACAAGCACCTCAATATGTTGGTCCAGCGTATCATCAACCTGGATCGGCATCTATAAACCCATCGGCAGCCCCAATGGCGTCTTCCGCTCCCGTGGATCCGTCTGCCGATGTGGCTACACCACCAAGGCTAAGTCCTGAAAGCGTCACCAAGCTTAGTGCAGATCCAGTGGCGTCGGCAATGTCGGGACCTGCTATCCAGAATCATCCAGCTCCTGCCAACTGGTGGGGACACAGTATACCTTCAAATCCATCTGCTGGTTCCAATTTGGTGCAAGGAGACAGTTCAGCTTGGAAGGGCTCCATGGCATCGGCAATGCAATCACAGCCGATGATCCCTATGATGCATTACTCTATGTCTTCTCCAACTGTACAAGTGCCATCAGAAGATTTCCAGGCGGTGATTCCTAAAGTACCTCTGATGCCACCATCGGCAAACTCTGTGCCGATGCAACACAGTGTAGCGACTGGGAGTCAACCTATGGTGGTAAATCCTCAAGCCGGAGTACTAGCACATCAAGGTAACCAATTTGTTGATTACTCTAAGGTACAGGAGCAGCAGGTGCCAGTTGGCTATCAGCCATCGGTAAGTCACATGCCGATGATTTATAATCCTGGATGGACTAACTAGCCGCCGGTTCAGCAGCCTGGCATACTAATGCATCAGTATGTAAGTCCAGCAAACATTCAGCGTGGAGCATCGGTACAGCAACCGATGAATATGAGGCCACAGTATAATCCAGTGAATGTGCAAAGTTATCCATTGGTAAATCAGCCGATGCATAACGTCCAGATGACTGGTGCTGCGCCCATGCCAACTACCCCGAACCATCTTCTACCAAGACCTGAAGGGGCGCATCAGCCGGCTCCACCAGTTAACAACCAGCCAATGAGTCGGCAAGAGCAGGATGCATATTGGACCGATAAGATTGCCGAAGTGATGAAAGAACAATTCGGCATTAATCCCAAAGTTAATACATATTCTTATCGGACACCGTATCCTCCAGCATATGATTTAATTCCTCTCCCAAATCGGTACAAGGTGCCTGATTTTACCAAATTCTCCGGCCAAGATGACACGTCAACGATGGAGCACATCAACCGCTTCATTATCCAGTGTGGAGAAGCTGCCAGCAGAGAGGAACTGAGGGTGAGATTGTTCTCATCATCATTTTCTGGATCGGCATTCACATGGTTTATATCATTGCCTCCAAACTCTGTAATCACATGGGCCGATCTAGAGAGGCAGTTTCATAAATACTTCTTTGCTGGCATACATGAGAAGAAGATTACCAATTTGGTTAAGCTGAGGCAACGTAATGACGAATCAGTGGAAAACTTTGTTCAGAGGCTGCGAGACGTAAAGAACAAGTGCTACAGCCTGGTACTTGATGATCGGCAACTGACAGATTTGTCTTTCCAAGGACTACTGCCGCATATCAAAGATAAGTATGCGTCTCAAGAATTTGAAAGCCTAAGTCATCTGGTGCAAAGGATTGCCGATCAAGATGTCAAGACCTTTGAACCCAGGAAGACTTGGAATAAGAAGGTGACCTTCATTGGGCAAGAAGAGGATTCTGGGTCAGACGAAGAGCTAAGCATCGGTGCGGCCGGATGGGTGAAGGATAAGAAATCTATGTCTTGACCGTTTGGCCAGAAGGAAGCTGAAAGATTCACCTTTGATATCACCAAGGCCGATAGGATGTTTGACTTATTACTTCAAGAAGGGCGGATCAAGTTGGCGCCGAATCAAGTAATTCCATCGGCCGAGGAGCTCAGAAAGATTAGGTATTGCAAGTGGCACAATGCGACTTCGCACAGTACCAATGACTGCAAAGTATTTAGGCAGCAGTTGCAGTCAGAGATTGAATCTGGACGAATTAGATTTGAAAATTCTAAAGCCCAGAAACCGATGAAGATTGATCAGCACCCGTTTCCAAATAATATGGTGGAAACTAGTGGAAAAACTAAAGTGCTGACATCGGAAGCTGCCAGGAAGAATGCGTCGGTAGATCCTAGCCATCAGGTAGCTGAATGTGATGAGAGGAGGTTTGTCGATGACAGAAAGGGCAAGAAAGTTGCCGATGAGAGTAGCAATGCCAAGAGGGCTCCCGGTGTTATAATCACGCATAAGCAGCCAAGGCAAGAGTATTGGCAATCGCAAAAGGAGCGATATTAGCAGGAAGAAGAAGAGCACCAAAAATGGCTTCGGCATAAGGACCACTGGAAGTGCCCCTTCTTCGTTCACTGTTGGGAGGAAGGCATCAAACTACCTACTGCCGATAATTGTCCTGAATGCAATGGGTACTACCCTACCGATCGGTCAGAAAAGAAGCCTTGCTTTGACGATCGGATATCCAGGTATGCTAGGCCGCTTAGAGAGAAGAAATCGGCACATGACCGACTGGGGGGCAAGATCAGCGCGCATAATAGGCTTGGCAGGCGTGTTGGTCAAGAGGAACTTGAGGAGATGGCCAATGCAAGATTGCCTGATGAAGAAATATTCTCCAGAGATCCAAACGTTAGGAGTGGTGCCGACACAAGCAGCGAGAGGCAGCACCAGCCTGTTTGGAAAACCAAGCTTCCTCAGTGGTGCCCCAAGGGTCTGACGAAGACTCAAAAAAGGGGAATCCAGCGCGAACGCCAAAGCGACTTATATGACAGTGAAAGTCCTTCAAGGGAAAAGCAATGGAGGCCAAAACGCAAGGATAGGGATCCATCGACAGAAATCAATATGGTCGTCATATTGCCGATGGAGTTCATGGCACCTGTCAGCGACGGAGAAGAGGCTGTTGAAATGGCGTAGTTGATGTTGGATCCGATGGCAGCTGTCTTTGAGAAGCCTGCCGATGATGAAAGGCAGCATCTAAGGGCTCTGTTTGTTAAGGGCAAAGTGGATGGACAACCTGTAATGAAAATGCTGGTGGATGGTGGGGCGTCAATCAACATAATGCCATATGCCATGTTCAGGAAGCTTGGAAAAGGCGACCAAGACTTAGTCAAAATGGACATGAATCTCAAAGACTTTGAAGGCAATGTGTCACCAGCCATGGGAGCCGTATGTGTTGAACTGACCATCGGAAGTAAGACTTTGCCGATGACGTTTTTCGTGATTAGCGGCAAAGGCACCTACAACTTGCTTCTAGGAAGGGATTGGATCCATGCCAATTGCTGTATTCCTTCCACTATGCATCAGAGCCTTGTGCAGTGGGTCGGAGACAAAATTGAAGTCGTCTGAAGTGAGACCACATCAATCATTCCATCGGCAGAATCGGAGGCTTATGAGCAAACCAGGTGCATATCAGGTAAAGCTTGGGACACAGAGTTCCTCAAAGTTGCCAATTACCGCATTATACCGATCCAAGCAGTCGGTCTTGAAGAAGAGTCTTAATGGATCGATTCGCCGATGATGGAAAACTGGGACAGGGGTTCACATCGGCCGATGATTTATTAGATGTAGATATCGGCGATGGTAGTAAGCCTAGGCCTGCTTTTATTAGTGCTAAGTTAGATTCCCGATGTAAGAAGCAATTGATTGACTTATTGTCGGGTACGAAGGTAAGGGGTACCCTAAACCCTTTGATAAATTAACGCTAAACATAGCGACTATTTTTAAGGCAGGGACCAGCCCACTGCTCAGTAAGGCACGGCCCATCGCTCGAGGGCCCCCTCTACACCAGCTGTGGCGACAAGTCACGGGCCGACCCACCTCAACGCCGAATGACGGATGATGGGTCGTTCGAACGACCCCTCGGCCCCCACCTTGACGTCAAGAGACGGACCGAGGGTCGAACGAACGACCCCCCGTCTCCTACCTCGACGATGAGCGATGGACCAGGGGTCGAACGGACGACCCCCGGACGAGAGGCTCGAGTAACCCAACTGCTCCCGGCATGGGTTAAAGTGAAACCACCTAACGACATGGGCGCCCGCGTCCACTGTCAAATCCGCCAACTCCCCGTCAAGTCCCTGATTCCTGTCAACTGTGCCACCACTGTCGCCACTACGAGAGTACGAACTCCAGCAGTACCCCTCGGAAAGTGAACAGTGTGGCCCTCGACGACGACTTAGGGAATGCGACAGAGCCAAGCGGAGCTCGACCCCCCCCTCGACCGAGGGGCTTGACCCCTTTCTCCAACAACTCCAGTATGAGGGCCGTCCCATCCGCCTCGTCCCGCTTCAGCCATGGGATTCGTGCCCGCTTGCGGATGCTGTGCCGCGGTGACTTCTACTGCCACCACGACCGGAGATGCCAGAAGGACGGGAAGGCCATGCTGCCACAGTGCTCAACGTCTCTCCGCCAACACTGTGCCTCGGACACGCTACCCATACTGCCATAGTTGGGACCTTGTACCCTCAGACCTCCCCTTGGTCTATAAAAGGGGACGCCGAGGTAGAATAAAAGGGTGATCTGAAAATCTTCGAGACTTCAGTTCAGAATCTGACACTCCACGCATACACGCCCCGCCACTCGATCGACCCCTTGGGTGGCAAACCCGTAGCCTAGGGCAAACCCGCTAGCCTTAGACCGCAGCTCACTCCGAGCAACCCCGTGTAACACAGCTTGTACCCCCCTGTACGAGCACGTTTTGGGTGCGAGATAATACAAGTCATCCTCCCCCGCTGGACGTAGGGCCTTCTTTGCCCGAACCAGGATAAACCTTGTGTCCATCTTGCATCACGTCTGAGAGAGGGAGCACGCGATATACAAATTTACTCGTTGGTGGTCTTGACCCCCGGGTCATAACACCGACAGTTGGCGCACCAGGTAGGGGGGATTGCGTGTCGATCAACTCCGAACTACTCTCTCAGATGGACTCCACCATCCCACCGTTTCCATTCACCGCCGTCGTCTGGTTCGGTAGTCTAGGTTTCGTATCCACGGGCCAGGGTCACTTCATAGTTTTTCCCTTCACTCGTGGCCTGGACGCCAGCAGCACCGATACGACGAGGCCAGCAAGGGTCGGGCGACAACCCCTTCGCTTGCGCCTCTGGCCTGCGATCAGGAGGAGGCGTGAGCGGCTCCGACGCGCTCATCATTGTGCAGATTCTGAGGTGCCGGATGCCGCTTCCCCGGCCCCAGCTGGGGCCGGGGGCGGGCGCCCCTCCGAATGGGACTTTGGCTCTGCCACGCCGTCGTCCCCAGGGGTCCCCGTGGCCTCTCCGACACACTCGACCCCGTCACCACCGCGTGACCTGTTCCCGTGCGGGCACCACGACAGTGCAGGGCTCTCTTCCGCCCTCGCAGGATTGCAGATATAGACACGTGGCGGGTGTCCAGGGACTCCGCCGCATGCGACGACCGTTCCCGTCACCACCTCTTCACCGGGCGAGCCAGGACTACCTTGTACATGGGGCACGTTGTGGCGGCGCCTGGCGGAGGAGTGCAGGGGGTCCTTCCCCCACTTCTACCACGCCGACCCCGACTCGGACTCTCCCGACGAGAGTTACGACTCCACCCGAGAGTGCTTCCACCTCGACGAACAAGCCGACCCGCAGGACGACGTCGACGACACCGCGGCCACCGAAGAAGGGGGAGGGGCCAACGCTACACCAGCTCGAGATGCCAACCCCCCAAGTCCTGATAGAGTCGATACACCCCCAGACGTCCAGATTGCGCAGGTCCGAGAGCTTCTCAGCAAGCTCGAGGAGGAGCACCTGCGTCTTCAGCAGCTCGAGCACGCCCTCGAGCGGGATCGAGGGCGTCCTCAGGGTGGAGGAGCTCGCGAGCGGGCTTGGGAAGTCCAGCGGCAGATCGTCGAGGAGGGGGCGGTCGAACCCCGAGTCTTCAACCGCGCCAGCCAGAATGTCGTAGCGGCCGCGATGCTGCTCCGCGAGATGCCGGCGCCATCGACCCCCCAAGCACGGCGTATCAGGGATGAAATCCAGGGGCTTCTCCAAACTGTGGTTGTGCAGCAGGTGGAGAGCTCAGCCTCGAGGCGTCGAGGGGATGCCTCTGATCGACAAGCAGTGCCCCCTCGACAAAATCGAGAGGTCTCAGTCCATCAGAACAAGGCACCCCCGGGCCAGGTCGAGCGACGACTGGTTCACGAACGCCTCGTCGACGATCGACCCCCTCGGGTGAACAATCGACGTCGGTATGGCGACGCCGAGGCTCAAGGCTACAACGCTCACCGGGGTGGGTGCTACGACAGCGACGAAGACCGATGTCGGTCTCCGGAGCCACCGAGGCCCCGAGTCTTCGGTAGAACCATCCGGCGGGCCTCCCTGCCCGTCCGTTTCCGTCCACCCACCAGCCTGGTCAAGTACAACGGCGAAACCAAGCCAGAGCTCTGGCTTGCCGACTTCAGGCTGGCGTGTCAGCTGGGCGGAGCCGACAACGACCACGTCATCATTCGGCAACTCCCACTGTTCCTCTCCGACACCGCTCGCAGATGGCTCGAGGAGCTGCCCCCAGACTTGATCCAAGACTGGCCCGACCTGGTCAGGATCTTCGAGGGCAACTTCAAGGGCACCTACGAGCGGCCGGGCAACCCCTGAGACCTTCGCAGCTGCAAGCAAAAGCCAGAGGAGACCCTCCGCGCCTTCACCCGCCGATTCTCGAGGCAGCGCACCGCACTGACCCACATCTCAGACCACGAGGTCATTACGGCGTTCATCGCCGGAACGACCTGCAAGGAGTTGGTGCGGGAGCTGGGGCGAAACACCCCCAAGACCGCCAACGAGCTCATGGACATCATCGCCAACTACGCAGCTGGCGAAGAGGCCGTTGGCGCGTTCTTCCATATTCCCCCAGGGAAGGGGAAAGGCAAGGCGGATGAGCCCGGGGGCTCGGACGACGGGCCCAAGAGGAACAATGGGCCCAGAAGGAACAACGACGGCAACGGCGGTCGGAAGAAGAAGAAGAAGAACCAACCGGGCGACGGAACGACGAGCCCAACGTCGAGCACGACGACGAGCCCAACGACCTTGTTGCTGCGGCAGACAAGAAGAAGCCTCGAGGGCCCCCTCCCGACGGGGGCGTCTTCGATAAGATGCTGAAGGAGCCTTGCCCCTATCATATGGGGCCGGCCAACCACCGCCTCGAGGACTGCCGCATGCTCCGAAAGCATTTCGTCCCTCCTGGCTTCAGGAGAGATGACGGCAAAGAAGACCCGCCCTGTGACGCCCACGTCAGGGGCGACGTCAAAAAAGGAGGCTTCCCCGAAATCCACGATTGCTACATGATCTACGGGGGACCCTCGACTCGTCTCACCACGCGCCAGCGCAAGAGGGAGTGTCGAGAAGTTTTTTCCGTTCGAGCCCAGGCTCCACGGTACCTCGACTAGTCCCATATGCCGATCACCTTCGATCAGGACGACCACCCTGAGCACATCCCCAACGCAGGGGCTTACCCGCTCGTCGTCGGCCCGATCATCCTCAACACCCGCCTCACCAAGGTACTCATGGATGGGGGGAGCAGCCTCAACATCATCTACGCCGAGACCCTCGACCTCCTAGGGATCCCGAGGACCATGCTCCTGCCCAACGCGGGGGGGTTCCACGGGATCGTCCCGGGGAAGAAGGCGCTCCCGATCGGCCGCATCAAGCTACCGGTCTGTTTCGGCGTCCCCTCGAACTTCCGAAAGGAAGAGATGACCTTCGACGTGGTTGCGTTCCGAGGCACCTACCACGCCATCATCGGGCGACCGGGATACGCCAAGTTCGTGGCGGTCCCGAACTATACCTACCTCAAGCTCAAGATGCCGGGCCCTCGGGGGTCATCACCGTCGACACCTCCTACGAGCACGCATACGACTGCGACGTCGAGTGCGTGGAGAAAGCCGAGGCCCACGAGGATTCGGCAATCCTCGCGGCCCTCGACGACTTGTCTGGAGAGATCCCCGACCCCAAGCGACATGCTGGCAACTTCAAGCCGGCGGAAGACACCAAGACCGTCCCGCTCCCCAGCCTCGCGGATGGGAAGGTGCTGACGATCAGCGCCACCCTCGAGCCCAAATAGGAAGCAGTGCTCGTCGACTTTCTCCGTGCGAATGCCGACGTGTTCGCATGGAGTCCCTCAGATATGCCAGGCATTCCGAGGGAGGTCGCCGAGCACTCCTTGGACATCCGAGCCGGGTCCAAACCGGTGAAGCAACGCCTGCGCCGCTTCGACGAGGAGAAGCGCAGGATCATCGGGGAGGAGGTCGACAAGCTTTTGAAGGCCAGATTCATCAAGGAGCTGCATCATCCTGAGTGGTTAGCTAATCCCGTGCTTGTAAAGAAAAAGAATGGGAAGGATAGGATGTGTGTAGACTACACTAGTCTGAATAAAGCATGTCCTAAAGTTCCTTTTCCTTTACAACGTATCGATCAAATAGTGGATTCCACTTCGGGATGTGAAACCCTTTGCTTCGTTGATGCGTATTCTAGCTACCACCAAATAAAGATGAAGGAATCCGATCAGCTGGCGACTTCCTTCATCACTCCCTTTGGCATGTTTTGCTACCTCACCATGCCCTTCGGCTTGCGAAACGCCGGGGCCACCTACCAGTGATGCATGCTCCACGTCTTCGGGAAACACATAGGGCTGACGGTCGAGGCCTATGTCGATGACATCGTGGCCAAGTCCAGAACAGTCGGAAACCTGGTCGGAGACCTCGAGATCGCGTTTGGGTGCCTCCGGGCTAATCGCATAAAACTGAACCCTGAGAAGTGTGTCTTCGGGGTCCCACAAGGCATGCTCTTAGGGTACATAGTTTCCCAACGCGGAATCGAGGACAATCCCGATAAGGTAACCGCCATCACGAGGATGGGCCCGATCAATGACCTCAAGAGCGTGCAAAGGGTCACTGGGTGCCTCGCCGCCCTCAGCCGCTTCATCTCGAGGCTCGGCGAGAAAGCCCTACCCCTTTACCGCCTCCTGAAGAAGACGGAACACTTCGCGTGGACCGCCGAAGCCGAGGAATCGCTCTCGAGACTTAAGGCCTTGCTCACCTCGCCCCCGGTCTTGGTACCCCTGAGTCCGGCCGAGCCCCTCTTGCTCTATGTCGCAGCAACTACCCAGGTAGTCAACGCGGTCACAGTGGTCGAGAGGGAGGAGGAAGGACACGCCCTGCCGGTTCAGAGGCCTGTCTACTTCGTGAGCGAGGTCCTTTCCGAGACCAAGACGAGGTACCCCCACATCCAGAAGTTGTTGTACGCGATCGTACTCACTTGGCGTAAGCTCAAACACTATTTCCTGGGCCACCCGGTTACTGTGGTCTCATCTTTCCCCCTCGGAGAGATAATCCAGAACCGGGAGGCGTCTGGAAGGATCGCCAAGTGGTCGGCCGAGCTCATGGGGGAGACTCTCTCCTACGCCCCTCGGAAGGCCATCAAGTCTCAGGTACTAGCAGATTTCGTTGCAGAATGGACCGACATCCAACTAACCCCAGCGCAGATTCAGAGCGAACTCTGGACCATGTACTTCGACGGATCGTTGATGAAGACAGGAGCAGGGCGCGGATTGCTATTCGTATCACCCTCAGGGGTCCATATGCGCTATGCCATCCGCCTCCACTTCCCCGCCTCCAACAACGTCGCCAAATACGAGGCTCTCGTCAGCGGCCTGCGCATCGCCATCGAGCTCGGGGTTCGACTCCTTGACGTGCGAGGGGACTCTGAGTTGGTGATCGACCAAGTGATGAAAGATTCGAGCTGCCACGACCCAAAGATGGAAGCCTACTGCAAGGAGGTCCGAAAACTCGAGGACAAGTTCTACGGCCTCGAGCTCAACCACGTCACCCGACGGTACAACGAAGCTGCCGACGAGCTGGCCAAAATCGCGTCTACTCGAGGCACGGTCCCTCCCGACATCTTCTCGAGAGATCTTCACAAGCCGTCCGTCGACCTGGACTCGGGGGCTCCCGACCTCGAGCAAGGGGTCGATCCACCCCTCTCGATCGGTCCCCCTCGAGCGGGGGAGAGGTCATGGAGATCGACGGGGCTGTCGCAGCGCCAACCCCTCTGACGGATTGGCGCGCACCCTACCTCGAGTACCTGACATGGGGCGAACTCCCAAAAGACCGCACGGAAGCCCGTCGTGTAGCTCGACGCGCCAAAACCTACGTCTTGTACGGGGACGGCCGCGAGCTATATCGACATAGCTCGTCGGGTGTAGTTCAACGCTACCTCACCCTCGAGGAGGGGAGGGCATTGCTGAAAGATCTACACTCGGGGGCTTGTGGCCACCACGTGGCGCCGAGAATGCTGGTAGGAAGTGCCTTTCGACAGGGCTTCTACTGGCCGACGGCCGTCAACGACGCCACCAAACTCGTTCGATCCTGCAAGGGATGCCAATTATACGCCAGGCAGACCCACCTACCCGCCCAAGCCCTTCAGATGATACCCATAACCTGGCCGTTCGCAGTATGGGGGCTCGACATGGTCGGCCCCTGAAAAGAACCAAGGGTGGCCATACTCACCTCCTCGTGGCTATCGACAAGTTCTCAAAGTGGATCGAGGCTCGACCCATCGCCAACATCCAGTCTCGACAAGCCGTGCTATTCTTCACCGACATCATCCACCGCTTCGGGGTCCCCAACGTCATCATCACCGACAACGGCACGCAGTTCACTGGCCAAAAGTTCTTGGACTTCTGTGACCATCACCACATCAGGGTGAATTGGTCCGCAGTTGCCCACCCTCGAACTAACGGTCAGGTCGACCGTGCCAATGGTATGGTTTTGCAGGGCCTCAAGCCAAGGATCTTCGATTGGCTGAACAGGCATGGCAGGGGATGGGTCGATGAGCTGCCCGCTATGCTGTGGAGTCTTCGAACGACACCAAGTCGAGCCACGGGGTTCTCTCCGTTCTTCTTGGTCCATGGGTCCAAGGCCGTCCTCCCCACCGACCTCGAGTACGGGTCCCCTCGACTGAAAGCCTACAGCGAGCAAGCCAACACAGTAGCCCGAGAGGACTCCCTCGACCAGCTCGAGGAAGCCCGTGACATGGCCCTCTTCAAGTCGGCACAGTACCAGCAGACGCTGCGGCGCTATCACGACAAAAACATGCGCAAAAGGGACCTCAACGTCGGTGACCTCGTCCTGCGCCGTCGACAAAGCAACAAGGGGCGTCACAAGTTGACGCCACCTTGGGAGGGACCCTTCATCATAGCAGAGGTGCTGAAGCCCGGCACTTACAAGCTGAAGAACAAGAAGGGCGAGATCTTCACCAACGCGTGGAACATCGAACAGCTACGTCGCTTCTATCCCTGAGGCCTCAGGGCCTTGTACATTTTCGCATTTATGTACAAATCTTCGAATGAATAAAATGTTCTCGAAACACATTTCACATTCGTTCGTAGCTCAAAGGTAGCCTTGACTTTGCCCCGGCAAAAGTCGAGCTCCCCTCGGGGGCTGACAGGGGGGCGCCCCCTCCTAAGTCCCCGAAAAACTCGAACATTTTTCGAAACTCGGCTCTCCCTCTCGTTCTTTCCCTCGAGTACGCTTCAGAACCAAGTAAAGGCACCTCGAACTCCTTAAGGGTCAAGGGTGTCGTCGAGCCAGGGACTCACCTACGCCCTAGGGCTACGGTATCCCCGCTCGCCACCCCCCTTCCAAGGATACGAACGTGCGTCAAACACTTAGTTCACAAGCGTCGACTCAGGCAAAGAAAAGCAAAGAGAGCTCGAGAAGTAGAAATAACGAGACGCACCCGTCTACAGCACTAAGGTAGCCTCGACTCTGCCTCAGCAAAGTCGAGCCTCCCTCGGGGGCTAACAGGGGGGGCACCCCCATCCTAAGTCCCCGAAAAACTCGAACGTTTTTTTGAAACTCGGCTCTCCCTCTCGTTCTTTCCCTCGAGTAAGCTTCGTGACTAAGTAAAGGCGCCTTGAACTCCCTAAGGGTTGCGGGTGTCGTCGAGCCAGGGACACACCTACACCCCAGGGCTACGGTATTCCCGCTCGCTTCCCCCCTTCCAGGGATGCGAGCGTGCGTCGAACACTTAAGTCCGTAAGCGTTGACTTAGGCAAAGAAAAGCAGGGAGAGATCGAAAAACAAAAATAACTATGTGCATCTCGATCAAAATGCATTATACACAAGAAGCCCTCGGGGGCTCGGCATTGTATCAGTACAAAAAGCCTAACTATTACATGGACCTTCCTGTCTAGATATGGCTCGCAGGCCCGGGACTACTCATCGAGGGGGTCGTCGTCCTCAAGAAGCAATGCAGGAAGTTGGGCATCACCCGTTGGCCACATCGGAAGGTGAAAAGTCTGCAAAAGCTCATCGACACCTTCCGAGGGCTACTCGGCGCCATCTCCGTCCCCCGAGGGGATCACCTCGGGCTCGAAGAGCTTCGCCAGCTCGCCTCCGGGCACCTCCGCGAGATCCATCAACTCCTGCCACCTCGCGTCGTTCTCTTCCTTGGTCAGCCTCGGGTCGGTGGCAAACCCATCGACAACGAGGTTGTGGTCCACATTGTAGACCAAGTTGACGACCGCGAGGGCCCGCTTCACGCACACATGCAGGGCGGCACGGACGTGCTCCGTCACCTCCTACGTCATGGAGTAGAAGCGGCGCAGCAGGGAGTCCCCTCGAGCGTCGCCCTCAACCTCTGGCTCCGGCTTGACCGAGAGGTCGTCGCAGAAGGTGTTGATGACATCCGCGAGCCTCGCGTTGAGGTTCGCCTCAGTCCCGAGGAGGCCCTGAAGATTGTTCAGGTCCCCGTGGGCGCGGGCATTATCCGTCGCGAGCTCTGCCAAAACAAGCACGCAATACAGTCAAAACCCAAAATAGCAGAAAGAGGGTCGAGGCAGGACAGATTCTGCAACACTCTCGAAACACTCACCTTGGGCATGCGCATCCAGGGTGGAGTAGGCCTGCTCGGTCTCCTCGAGTTGGCGGCGGACGTCGACAAGATCGGAGGACTGACCCCTGACCTTGGCCTCGAGGTCCTCAATGGTTTTGCCTGCGTCATCGAGGGCCCTCTTCTGGTTCATCGCCACCACGCCCAGGGAGGTCGCGCGGGTCCGAGCCTTCTCGTCTGAGGCGGCCAGCGTGTCGCGCTCGCAGGAGATGGCGTCGAGGTCTCCCCGGAGCCCCCGGATGCACTCCGTTGCCCGGGCCAGCTCCTCCTTCAGCCGGGTGGCCTCCTCCTCGGCCTTGCGCTTGGCTTCGAGGGCAGCGTCCCGTTCCCGCCCGACCGTGACGGTCGACTGAAGGGCGATGTCGAGCCTCGACTGCACCATTTGCAAGGCCGCCCAGGCTTCCTTCAGCATGGCCTCGTAGCCGGTCCTCGCGTGGGCGACCTTTGACTCGGCATCCTCCCGGATGGCCGCCGTCTCAGCCTTCGCGCGGGCGACCTCATCCTCCGCCCTACCCAGCGAGGCGCGAAGGGTTAGGAGTTGCTCCTACACCCGGAGGATGTACTGGGACTTATCATAAGACCTCGCCCGCAGCGCCTGACGAGGATAAAAGGGAAGACCGTCAGCAAACAACAATCAGACAATCCAAGTACGATCTAAGGGAGAGCGAAACCCACCTTCATCCCTTGGCGTATGTCCATGGCGGCGACCTCCGCGGCCTGGTCTACCGAGTGCTCAAACCAGGCACGATACTCCTCGACGTGCTCCCACCGTCGGAGTTCGGCCTGGTCGTCGAGCGTGAGGAAGAGCCGCTCGGGGTCTTGAGGGTCCGCCAGCTCGAGAACTTCCTGGCCCCAGGCCACACTGCGGGCGGCGATCCTGTCTTCGACCGCCCGCGTGACGCCCTGGCGCACGGTGGCGGGACCCCCGCGCCGCTTGACCTCCTCTCGCCAACCAGAGAGGGGCAAGAACTCCTCCGCCTGTCCTCTCCCGTCCCCAGGGCCACCCCGCGAGGACGTCGACGGCCCCGCCGAGCCGTCGCCACCAGGCGAAGGAAACACCGGCCCGTAGAACGGTCCTGCGCGGTGAAAGGCTCGAAAAAATTAGCACCCAACAATGCAAACCCACTGCATCTCGAGTAAGTCGAAGTATGGCATACCTTGAGACAACGGCCCCCCAGCCTTGAGGGGAGGCCGAGCCACCTCCGGTTCCGCCCGAGGGACCGCGACGGTGGTCGTCTCCGCCGAGCCCACCAGCTCGGCCACCATCTCGTCCACTTCGTCGGGGGTGGACTCCATCAGCATCCCGTCCTGCGCCGGCGCAGGTGTCGCCTCGGGCCGCTCGACTAGACCCCCCGCCTCAAGCTCCGACGTCGTCGAAGGGCCCTCGGACGCGGCGGCGGTTATGCCCTCGCGCTCAAGCCGGAGTCGAGCCTCCAGCGAGGCTAGGCCCTCGGGCCACCCCCCCCCCGGCGTTGGATGAGCCGGAGCCTCCCCCTCGTTCACGGGGGCCTGGGACCCGACCACCTCCACCTCCTCGGCCGCAACTGCTGTCGACGAAAGCGCCGCGGCCCCCGGGGCGACGAGCGTGACTCCTTCCGACAGCCGCGTAGGCGCCGCGACCATCGCTTTGGCGACCCCCGCTGTCTCGGTGGCCCTCGCGGGCGGGGCGGACGGGCCCGTCTCCTCTGCCAGTGGAGCGGATGCCAAGGCACCCTGCGCCGTCCCCCGCTCCATCGCCTCCCGGGCCTTGGCTGCCCGTGCTGCCTCGGTCGACGGCGGAGCAGCGGGACCGGCCTCGGCAGCTGCCCCGACGGCAGCCCCCACCTTCAATTTCTTGGCGAGGGCGAAGGACGCGTCTCCCTGCGGACGCTTCGACCTAAGAAAGAAACCCGTGCGCGACGATGAGCACAGGTCATTATCAACAAAGAGAAAAATACGAACAACACCCTCGAAGGCGACTTACCCCCTTGGGATCCGGCGTTTCTGCCCGGTGATCGTCGGGCTGGTCAAACTCTTGAACACCACCGCCCGGGGGGCGGGGGTCGAGGCGGCCCTCGGCACCGTCTCCTGGGCAGGAGCCGACGGCGCCACCGTCATCCCCTTGCTGGTCTCCTCTTACGCCGACGGGCCCGACGCCCGCGCGCTCGACGCAGCAGGCGCCGAGGGCTCGCCCGATCGACCCCCCGATGACACTTCTTCCGGAGAAGCCACGGGGCGCTCCCCCCGTGGCTCAACCTCGACGGTAGGGGCCGACCTCGAGGTCGACCCCTCCCCTCTTCCGGTTCTGACGGCCGCCTGTTCAGGCGCCGTCTGTTCCTCCTCACTCCAGTTCACCTCCTCGTCGTCCTCCTCCTCCTCGTCCTCCTCTTCTGAGGGCGATAACTCCTCAGGGAGGCCCTCCCGCCTCTGTCGGGCCCGGCACTGTTCCCTCGCCTCTTTCTCCCAGGACCTCTTAGCCGTGGCCTCCTTGGCTTTGTCCTTGTCCGCCTTCTGCTTCTCCGCCTGGAGGCGCCTCGCCTGCTTCCCGGCCCGGTCCTCCTTCACCGGCGGGGGCGAGGGCAGGAAGGAGACGTTCCACTGCGGAACGCGTGGTAGTCAGAACGCAGGCAAAAGAGACGGAAAATCGAACATGAGGACTCTAACAAGAGGAAAGGACCTTACCAGCTCGAAGAAGCCCTCGTCCGGTTTCATGGGGATCTTCGCGACGTTCTTGACCGGGAACGAGCCCGCGAAGAAGCAGCGGACGCGGCGGACCACCCTATCCGGGGCCAGTTCGTCTTCGGCGAGGCGACAGCCCGAGAGGTCGACCCCCGGACCCATCTCGTCGATGCGGAGGGGTCGAGCCATCAGTGGCACGACCCGCCGCCGGTGGAATGCCGATGCGGCGATCTCCGCCGAGAGTCCCTCCTTCTTCAGACGCCTAAGCGCGTCCAGCAGGCTGCTGATGCGCTGTTGCTTGTTCGTCGGGACGCCGTACCCCCAGCAGTCTGGTTGCGCGTCGATCGTCCTCCCGGTGTACCCCGGGAGCAGGTCGTCATCGTTCCTCAGGTAGAACCACCCGAAGTGCCATCTGGAGTGGCTCGACGACAGCTTCCCCGGGATCCAGCACCCCGGCCGCTTGACGGAGATGCAACAGCACCCGGCCCTGACCATCCTGCGGGTACCCTTGTCGACCGATGCGTGGAAGATGTTTGCCTTGAAGAGGTGGAGCCACAGTTCCCAGTGGGGCTCCATCCCGAGGTAGCCTTCGCACACCGCAGCGAAGACCGCCACCTGGCAAACGCCATTGGGGGTCAGGTGTTGGAGCTCCACGCCGTAGTGATGGAGAAGTGCGCGCAGAAAGCGGCTGGGCAGGGCGCCTAGTCCCGCCCGGTGGAAGATCTCGAGGCTCACTACGTACCCCTCCGGCGGGTTGGGCTCAGCATGGTACGGCGACGGCAGCACCCACTCCGGTCGCTCCGCCGAGGTGACAGGCCGGAGGAGGCCGCTCTCCACCAAGCCCATCAGGCGTGAGGCGGTCACCGAGGACGCGAGCCAGTCATCGGGGCCGACGAGGCTAAACATGGCCATGGGATCGAGGATGATGGTGCGCTCGGGCTCAGGGGCGCAAGGTACGTTCCCTATCTCCCTTCTCTTTCTCTCTCTCGCTTGCGCTGAGTTCCGGCTTGCGAGACGCCTAAGGCAATGGCGGGGAGAAGGAGGCAGGGAAGACGAAGGCGAGAAGGCAAGGAAGGCAAGTGTGCGGAAAGAACACCCGCCTCCTCACCTTCGCTACTTATACGCGGGAGGCCAACGGACGAATCCGGCGACACAGGCAAGAGAATCTTTACATTTAATGCGCCTGTACTCCCCTTCCTCGTATTCCTCCTAGATAAGGCGTTCCGTCCCATCGTCGGGCTCCGCGTCGCACTCCGCCCTGCAACCGCCACTGTTGCGCCGAACGGACCTCGCCTAAAAAGGCGCGTGGCCGAAAGCGTTATCTTTGGAGGTAAGGAATCTCGAGGCAGCGAGAGCTGGCCCTCGAAAGAGGGTTCGATAGCTACCCTAGAGTACCCGAGGGCAGAAATGACCTCGAGTTAGGACTTCGGTCCACCCCTAAAATCTCGAGGGGACAAAGGCCGGCTCACGAACGGGCTCGATAGCCCCCCTCGAGTACCCGAGGTCGGAGCAGACCTCGGGTCGTCGACTCCGGTCCACTCCCCAGCCTCGAAGGGACAAAGGCTGGCCCCTTCGTGGGGTTCGACAACCTCCCTCGAGTGCTCCAGCTTGAGGGGCAAAGAACACAGGTATGTCCCCAAGTTCAATATAATTACCCATTCTTCCCCCTCGGCGTTCCACAAGGCAGGACTCCTCCTCCTGAGGATAGCGTCGGATGACGAACCATCCGTCAAATCTTGAGGGAGCGAAGGCTGGCCCTTACATAGGGTTCGACGGCCGCCCTCGAGTACCTGAGGTCAGGAAGGACCCATGGTTAACGGACTCCGGTCCACCCACAAATCTTGAGGGAGCGAAGGCTGGCTCCACGAACGGAGTTCGACAGCCGCCCTCGAGTACGCGAGTCAGGGATGTCCCGGGGAGGCCAGGCGCGTGCCCATAGCTCGAGAACGAACTCTTGAGGCTCCCTGGGACATATCCGAGGCATAACCAAGGAATACCTAAGGATCGCTCCGCTGGGAGGCATCGAGCCACCAACTCCTATCGAATGGGGTTGGCACCTTGGTAATCCACATGGTCGTGCTTAGTAAGCCGTACGGCTTACTTAAAAATGAGAACGCCTCCGGGCCACTAGTCGACCCCTATCGAATGGGGCACGTGTTCTCACTCGGATTTTTACCTGTACTAGGCACCATTTCTAATGGACTCATGCCCGAGAACAGCTCACCGAGGACTTCGGGCTCGTCCTAACGAGGATAGCACGATGCTCTTCACCCCACAATCCGAACGCAAGGATCCGTGGGAAGGACGCTATGAGGTAGTGAAGGCCTAGCCATTCGAGGGCTCGAGGGCCCGACTACGCATGGCACCCCTCGACGAAAGAGGGACGAAAAACTCGTGACCTAGCAGACAGAGTCGACCTCTCGGGTGGGGCGCTCTGACTCCAGTTGTGCTCGAGGGAGCGAAGGCTGGCCCTCTGTAGGGTTCGACAGCCGCCCTCGAACACTTCTCTTTTCAGGGAAAGGAATGGAATCGACCCCTCGACAGGGTGCCACACCTCCAGGTATCCTTAAAAAACCCCTCGATACAACATATTATAGCCCCCAGAGGAGTTCTTAATCACTCCTCTGGGGCCTCGGGGGCTACCCCCACGGGGTGTGCTCGCGCGCACCCCACGGAGAGTGGAACCTCTCACTAACCCTGCAGGCCAAGGACGAAACCTCCGGGTAATCCTTACTCCCCCGAGAAAACGTGTATCATAGCCCCCAGAGGAGTTCTAAATCACTCCTCTGGGGCCTCGGGGGTTACTGTCGGGTACGAAGGTAAGGGGTACCCTAAACCCTTCGATAAATTAACGCTAAACATAGCGACTATTTTTAAGGCAGGGACCAGCCCACTGCTCAGTAAGGCATGGCCCATCGCTCGAGGGCCCCCCCTTTCACCAGCTGTGGCGACAAGTCATGGGCCGGCCCACCTCAACGCTGAATGACGGACGAGGGGTCGTTTGAACGACCCCTCGCCCCCACCTCGATGTCAAGAGACGGACCGAGGGTCGGACGAACGACCCCCCGTCTCCTACCTCGACGATGAGCGACGGACCAGGGGTCGAACGGACGACCCCCGGACGAGAGGCTCGAGTAACCCAACTGCTCCCGGCATGGGTTAAAGTGAAACCACCTAATGACATGGGCGCCCGCGTCCGCTGTCAAATCCGCCAACTCCCCGTCAAGTCCCCGATTCCTGTGAACTGTGCCACCACTGTCGCCACTACGCGAGTACGGACTCCAGCAGTACCCCTCGGAAAGTGAACAGTGCGGCCCTCGACGACGACTTCGGGAATGCGACAGAGCCAAGCGGGGCTCGACCCCCCCCCCTCGACCGAGGGGCTTGACCCCTTTCTCCAACAACTCTAGTATGGGGGCCGTCCCATCCGCCCCGTCCCACTTCAGCCGTGGGATTCATGCCCGCCTGCGGATGCTGTGCCGCGGCGACTTCTACTGCCACCACGACCGGAGACGCCAGAAGGACGGGAAGGCCATGCCGCCATAGTGCTCAACGTCTCTCCGCCAACACTGTGCCTCGGACACGCTACCCATAATGCCATAGTTGGGACCTTGTACCCTCGGACCTCCCCTTGGTCTATAAAAGGGGACGCCGAGGTAGAATAAAAGGGGGGGTCCAAAAATCTCCGAGACTTCAGTTCAGAATCTGACACTCCACGCATACATGCCCCGCCACTCGATCGACCCCTCGAGTGGCAAACCCGCAGCCTAGGGCAAAGCCGCTAGCCTTAGACCGCAGCTCACTCCGAGCAACCCCGTGTAACACAGCTTGTACCCCCCCTGTACGAGCACATTTTTGGTGCGAGATAATACAAGTCATCCTCCCCTGCTGGACGTAGGGCCTTCTTTGCCCGAACCAGGATAAACCTTGTGTCCATCTTGCATCACGTCTGAGAGAGGGAGCACGCGATATACAAATTTACTCGTTGGTGGTCTTGACCCCCGGGTCATAACACCGACACTTATTAAAAGATGGTTTTTCTTGGGATTATACAGAGATGCCTAGTTTAGACCGATCAATAGTCGAACATCGGTTGCCTTTTAAGTCTGGTTTCGAACCACATCGGCAACCTGCACGCCGATGTAATCCTATGGTGTTGCCTGACATTAAAGCTGAAATTACAAAGTTAATTGAAGCTGGGTTTATTCGGCAATGTCGATACACCGATTGGGTTTCTAATGTGGTTCCTGTGTATAAGAAGAATGGAAAAACTTCGTGTTTGTATTGATTTCAAGAATCTCAACAAGGCCACACCGATGGATGGTTATCCGATGCCCGTTGCCAATCTGTTGATTGATGCTGCTACTGGACATCAAATCATTAGCTTCATGGATGGTAATGCTGGATATAATTAGATATTCATGGTTGAAGAAGACATATCCAAGACTGCTTTTAGATATCCAGGTCATGTCGGTTTATTTGAGTGGGTTGTAATGACCTTTGGCTTGAAGAATGCCGGTGCTACTTATCAGAGAGCAATGAATTTTATCTTTCATTAGTACATTGGCATGATAGTCGAGATCTATATTGATGATGTGGTGGTTAAGTCCAGAAATTTTGAGAAGCATCTTGCTGATTTGCGAAAAATCCTGGAATGCACAAGGGAGCATGGGTTGAAGATGAATCCTAACAAGTGTGCATTTGGTGTATCGGCAGGTCAATTTCTGGGTTTTATGGTGCATCAAAGAGGCATCGAGATCGGCAGAAAATCTATTGATGCGATTAACAAAGTGGTTGCTCCTACAAACAAGACTGAGCTGCAATCCTTGATTGACAAAATTAATTTCATTAGAAGATTTATATCTAACTTATCTGGGAAGATTAAATCTTTTAGTCCATTGCTGAAGCTGCGAGCCGATCAAGAGTTTCCATGGAAAGAAGAACAGCAGTTAGCCTTGGAGGAGATCAAAAAATATTTGGTAAACCCTCCAGTCTTGGTTCCACCACAACACGGGAAGCCTTTCAGGTTGTATTTGTCTGCCGATGACGGTGTTATCGGATCAGCCTTAATTCAATAATTTGAAGGGAAAGAACGTGTGATATATTATTTGAGCAGAAGACTGGTAGATGCTGAAACAAGGTATTCGGCCATAGAAAGATTATGCTTATGTTTATATTTCTCTTGCATAAAATTGAGGCATTATTTATATTTGGTCGAGTGTACTATTATCAGTAAAGATGGCGTGGTTAAATATATGTTGTCTATGCCAATATTAAGTGGGAGAATTGGCAAATGGATTCTGGCACTTTCAGAATTTGATTTAAGGTATGAATCGGCTAAGGCAGTTAAAGGTCAAGTGATGGCAGATTTTGTTACTCAGCATTGCAATGTGGTAAGCTCTGTAGAGATTGCTCCTTGGACTTTGTTCTTTGATGGGTCTACATGCAAAGAGGGGGCAGGTATCGGTGTTCTCTTAATTTCACTCCGGGGACAGAAGTAAGAGATTTCGTTGCCGATTGTTGCTACGTCAACAAACAATCAGGCTGAATATCAAGCTTTAATAAAAGGGTTGGAATTACTCAGGGAAGTGCGTGCCGATGCTGTTGAAGTGAAGTGTATGAATTGACTGGTGATCAATCAATTGACTGGGGTATATGAATGCCGAAGTGAAGTGTTGATTGCACACCATGAGAAGTGTTTACGGTTATTGAAAGAATTCAAAGAGTACCGCCTTGAGCATATTCCTAGGTTGCATAATGAAGAGGCCAATCGGTTAGCACAGAATGCTTCAGGATATCAGCCGATTCAAGAAGTCATGACATCGGTGATGGTTGCCGATGACTGGAAAAAATAAATTGCCGATTACTTAAGAGACCCATCTAAGAAGTTTGAAAGGCGTCTAAGGTTTCAAGCTACCAAGTATGTACTCCTTGACGATGAATTGTATTATCGGACAGTTGATGGAGTTTTGCTCAGATGCCTTAGTAAAGAGGAGTAAAGAGTTGATGGGCGAGATCCATGAGGGTGTGTGTGGAGCACATCAATCAGCATTCAAAATGAAGTGGATAATTAGGCGAAATGGATATTATTGGCCGACAATTCTTGAAGATTGCTTCAACTATTTTAAAGGGTGCCAGGATTGTCAGAAGTTTGGTAATGTACAGAGGGCACCTGCATCGGCAATGAATCCTATAATCAAGCCTTGGTCGTTTAGAGGATGGGCTATTGATCTCATCGGCCAAATTTATCCACCGTCAAGCAAGGGGCATAAGTTTATACTTGTTGCTACTGGTTACTTCACGAAATGGGTTGAGGCGATTCCTTTGAAGAAAGTAACATCGACAAACATGGTAGATTTTGTAAAAAACACATTGTTTACCGATTTGGTATTCCTCAAACTATTACTACCGATCAAGGAACCATGTTCACATCGGGAGAGTTTGATGAATTTGCTGCTAGTATGGGGTTCAAGGTATTAAACTCTTCTCCTTATTATTCTCAAGCTAACGGTCAGGCTGAAGCAACTAATAACGGAGTTATTAAGCTTATCAAACGCAAGATTGAAGAAAACCCTAGAAAGTGGCATATAGTGTTAAGTGAAGCCTTATGGTCATATCGGATGGCATGTCATGGTGCAATCAAAGTTTCGCCGTATCAGTTGGTCTATGGACACGATGTTGTCCTGCCTTGGGAAGTTAAAACTGGTTCTAGGCGACTGTTTTCACAAGATCAATTGACAGCCGATGAGTATGATATTCTTATGAAGGATGAGTTAGAAGACTTAGCAAGTCATCGGTTGAGGGCTTTGATCAGTATTGAAGAAAATAAGAAAAGGGTTGCCAGATGGTATGACAAGAAGGTAAAGGTGAAAAAGTTTGTCGATGGTGATCTGGTGTGGAAATTGATTTTACCGATTGGGACCAAGGATTCTAAGTTTTGGAAGTGGTCTCCTAATTGGGAGGGTCCGTTTCGGATAAATCAGTCTGTTCCTGGCAATGCCTATATTTTGGAAACTCTCGAAGGAGTTGCGTTCTCCAGAGCGATCAACGGTAAATACTTGAAGAAATATTACCCTAGTATTTGGGTGGATGCATAAAATGCCCAGTTGAGTGCCGATGAAAGGAAAAGTTATATAATCATCGGTAAACATCGTACTGACATTATGTTACAAAGCAAGATCGAGTGTTATATTTGCCGATATGATGAATTGTAGCAAATTACAATAAGGATTGAATAGCTGATATCGCACGCGGGCGAATTTGCTCTATTTCTTCCATCTCCCTAGCATCATCATCGGCAGACCCTTCAACTGGTTTAATTTTCTTCTTCAGCAGGATAGCTTGTCGGGCGTTTCTGTCTCTTTCTTGTCGCAGAGCCTTAATGGCATCAGGAAGTTGAGCTTTCTTTTGGCTGGCTATGTTCAGGGCTTCTTCAACCCTTTTCAGTTCAGTCAGCAACTCTTCCCTCCTTGTCCATAAGTGAACGATCTCTTGCTCAAGGTTGGCGTCAAAAGCTTCTACTTGGCTGATACCTTTGTGCTTCTCATCGACAACTTGTTTGACCTTAAGCATTTCTTCTTCAAGCTTTGATCGAGCAGTCCTATCAGCTATGCGACGAGAGAGTCTTTGATACTGGAGTTGTTTGCTCTCAAGAAATGCTGCCTGAAAGAGTGTTTCTTCTGTATCGGTAGACAGGTGGCCTTGGATGTCTTTAAAAGCTATCTTTACTGCAATGGAGTCTTGGACGAGATGGGATGTGTCTTGTTGCAGTAAAGATAGCAATGTTTCAAGCTTGAGTTTGACATCTGCCGATAAAGCTGGGGCGGAGCTTTCTTCTTCTTCATCTTCATTGGGAAGGTTGACGGGGAAGGAGAACAGGCTATTCGCTGGAGCAGAACCTTCTCTGTCTTTGTCTTCATTGGGGAGGTTGATGCCGAAGGAGAACAAGCTATCGGGGGAGTCTTGGGCCTGAAAAGGAGAAAGTTAAAATTTGCCGATCATAAATTTATACTGCAAGTTTTTAGATAATCGGCTTACCATCTTGAAACGGATTTCTTGCCTGCGACTTGGGAAGTTGGCTAGTATGGCCTCATCCTGGAGATCGGCAATGGTTGCCGATGGACACGCTTCCGTAGGAGGAGCGGTCGGTGCTGTTGTTGGCGCTGTCTCTGCTGCGGCGGCTGATTCATGTGGCGGTGATGCCATCTTCTGGTCGGGGATGTTATCTGGTGTAGGTGCTGGTGCCGGTACCGATGTTGCAGCTGGCTCCTGCGGTGGTGGTATTGTTTCCTGGTCCAGGATTTCGTCCATTGGCTGGTCAGGAACAGACGCCGATGATGGTTCTTCTGTTGGTGCATCAGCAGGAGTTGGTGATGCCGCTGGAGTGGCTCGCCTTAAGCGTTTCTTCTTTGGAGCAGCAGTGGGTGAACCTGCCCTTTTTGGCTGCGAAGCTTGGGGGCCATCAACAGCAGGAGTTGGAGAAGCTTGTATGTCTGGAACAGCTGCCGATGACCTCGCTACCTGAAAAATGTTTGGTGCAAGTTGCATAAAGTAAATATTGCCGATGAGCAGTTTGTGATCGGTATAAGTAAAAATAAAACTTACTGCAAAAGCCCGCTCCAAGATGGCAGCAGCAGCCGATGGAGTAGCAATGGTCTTTGCAGGCGTCGGCTTGGGCTTGAGGGTGACCTTAGGTACCCTCTGAGGAATGAAGGCAGCCAATGTAGGAGCATTGTTGCCGCTGATTGATACAGGGCTCATTACTCGAAGATGGAAAGGCTTGCCACTCTTGCTCATTTTGGGGATTGGATCGTCAGCCTGTTAAGCAAAAGGTCAGATGCCGATAGGGATAAGTAATAAGAAATGCATTGGGATAAAAAAAACTTACTGCATCATCGGGAATGACGTGATCGGCGTCGATCAAATGCCGATAGTAGTGCGATGACTTGGCGAACGGTTGGGTTCTCCATTCTTGCCACCAAAATTTGTATTCTTCCGTGATGAAAGATGTTGGTGCCCAGGAGGATAGGTCGATGTCTGATGTATCGGCATCGGGAGGAAGATTGACAACCTTGTTCCAATCCATAGCACTGGAGATAATTTGTCTTGGTTTTATCACCTTGGCGTAGCAGAGTTTGATCGGTAATTGGCCGAATGCTAGTTGTCTTGCTGCTGTCGATGGGTAATAAAACTCATAAGATGGAGGAGCATTCTTCCCAGTTCCAAAAATGTTAACTGGAATAGCTCGGGGAACAATACTGGCCTTCATGATTACTTCATTTTGAGGTACGTTCCAATCGGTAAGGTTGAACAGCAAAGGGAATCGGTTGTCATCATCGATGTAAGGCCACCAAAGCCGTTCTGCAGCAGGGATTCCGTTGTAGAGCTTTTGGAAGAATCTACCGAATTGGTCTGCATTGGCATCGGTTCCTAGTAGCACTATGATAGCCTCCTTAAAATTGAGTGGGGAATGAGTTGCCGATTCATCATCATCAAATACATAATCCTTTGATATATCCCTTGGGAATTGCTGATTGAACAAGTCAAATTGGAGGACTTTGTACATGTGTGCATTTAACCACATGTTTATAAACCACCAAGGACCCCGAGGTTGCCGATGGACTCGCCTAACAATAACTTCTTGGACACATGGTGTAGAAGATGGTTATACCGATCCAAGGAGGTATCGGCCGAGAGGGAGTCTTGTTCCATCGGCCAGAAGCTCTGCCGCAGGAAGATACATGGTGGTTGGTCCGACTGTTCTGCTACAAAAGATAAACTTTTCTAGCCACATATTCAAAAAGATGACATGTTCCCTTTGACCTACCGATCCAGTCTTTTGGTATTCCCGGATGTAACCAGTCCAGCCGTCGATATTGCGTGTGTTCACCTTATACTCAGCCTTCCTATTGAACAGGGTGGGGATATCGGCAGAGGAAACATCGAGGCCGGTAAGCATACACACGTCGGCAAGAGTGGGAGTAGCTGGTCCATGTCTGAATAAAAAGGCATTCATTATATCGGACCAGAAATAAGAAGCCGCCATCATCATATTCTCATTCTTCTCCATATCGGCAATGGAGAGCCTGATGCACTGATCTAGGTTACGCTCTGACCAGTAAGCTTGTTGTGTTCTGATTATTCTAAGATACCAGTTTTTCCATCCCTTGGTGGGTTTGGGCCATGAGCGGAAAACATCTTTCCATAACCCTAGACTAAAGCATTCAGATTTTAATGGGATGCGGTTGGTCTCTGCGTTGATCAGATTGGTAGGATCGGGATGTCCCATTGGGCCTAGGCAGTTGAAATTGGATTGCTCAATGGGGATTACTACTTTGTTGTATAGTTCCTAGGTTTCAAAAAAAAACCAAAGAAAAAAAGGGGAAAAGGATTACAGAATTGATACGGAAAAAGAACTTGCACAAAATGAAGTGAGGAGGAAGTAGATTTACTTTGGGGACGTCGAAGTGGATCGCCATTGGAGCTGGAGAAGTCCTTGCGATTCGTACTCTGCTTGAAGAAATTACTGTTGCTTGAGCTCACGGAACTGTTCTTCGAAGCCGCCGCCGAGGTTGAAGACGAGGGCAGGTGAAAGTAAAAGTAGGCTCAGGGTAAAAAACGGATTGGATTGTGATAGCTTTTATAAGACTGGTCAGGGGTATTTTTGGAGTTTTTATTCGCACTGAACAGGAATATGGAAGGGCGTGTAATAGATGTGCGCGATAATCAAGGAGGTATGATCAGGCTTGCAACTGTTCGCGCTATGGTCACAGGATTTTATTAATAAATTGCAATTTTGCGCGCGGTAATCGAGGAAGTTGTGCAGTTATCTTGGAGGGAACAATTACAGTAGAGAAAATTTTGGCGCGTAAAAATTCTACACTCCGAAATTGGGGGGCATGTGTTGACACCTTTTTTCAGCATGTGTCAAATGAGCTAAGACTTGCGTTGGTCGGTAGCCGTTTTCTATCGGTATCGGAAAGTCATCGGTCAAATTTACCGATGAGAGTGAATGCTGCAAGAAGGATAAGTTTATTGCTGATGGGAGCTGGACAATTCTTGCCGATAAGGGTTAATTGGTGGAAACAAGTTACCAGAAGTGCAAGGTTGCCGATTGGGAAGTATTGCCGATGCCGATGGGCATGGAGTGACGATGCCGATGGGCACAGGGTAACATGACGGTTGATGTCAGCAAGGGATTGCCGATGGCAATAGAAGGAGGTTGCGGATTGAAGAGTCTGCCGATGGAAAGTTTCATCGAAGAAAAGACATAAGGAAACTGGTGATCTTATGCCAGTATTATTATAGAAGTCTGAGTCCGACTCTTGCATGAGTCGTTTTATTTTCCTTAGAAGTAGAGATGTCTGTTTAGGAAAATATTATTGTTATCTGGGTCCGACTTCTGCGCGGGTCAGTTATTTCCTTAAAAATAGAGTTTTGTTTAGGAAAGGTACGAGTCGTGTCTGTCTGTAACTCCTTTTCTGGAGTATAAATATGTACCTAGGGGTCATGAGAAAAAATCAATCATCTATCAGACAAATCAATTACTCTTATCTACTTTTACTCCAATTTACCCTTTTATTGCATTAGTCTTAGTTTATCTACGAGTTCTTCAAGCTTCGACGGGCTGCATCTCCTTGATCTCCGTCAAAATCCTTGCAAGTTCCGCGTGGGAGTAATCTGAGCCTTGACATCCGGGCGCATCGCTGTTATCTCGTTCAGCTTTGCTCTAGTTATCCTGATCAAATCTGAATTTTGACATCTGGGCGTATCGTCGTTGTCTTGTTTGGATCTTGTTCTAGTTATCGTCCTTGTCGATTAACTGGTCAAATCGACTGGCACACCTTTGGATATCGAATTTCGGGTAATAGCCCGAGGTGTTCGTAGATCCTGACGCTTTTTGTGTCAATACTTTTATAGAGGAGGTTCCGAATAAGATCCATTCTAGACTCACCAATCCAAGTGGAGTTTTAATGATTCATGAACAACCAACCATAAAGATTGGTGAGGAAGATGACATCAATGAGCATGGAATCTACTCTGTAACCATTTTATTAAACCCATGCTCATATGATACATCTCCCATTACCATATATGACATCTTCAACACCCTCAACCTTTCTGTTTATAAAAACTTCAAAAGGGTAGTTGTCAATGCATATGTTTATAATAAATATTGCAGTTCTCATTGTAACTTGAGATGGGTGATGGAGAGGAAACCACTTCACCAAATCACATCTTAAAAGGTTTCCCTTGGACAACTTAATGTCCTAAAACCATCACCACTTAGATCCTAATATAAATATTCACCTTTTTGTTGCCTTGTGAAATGAGCATAAAGATATATTATTCCTTCGGGTATTCTTGTTAATAACCTTTCCATGTTTGGAGCAGAAAGATTGAAGGAACAACAAGCATAAGGTATGTCCAACTGTCTATCATGCAACATTGAATTATATCCATCCAATCTTGATTTTTCCAAAATTGAAGCTTGGGGATAAAGCACCATAAAAATATATTTTTTCCATGTTGCCACATTATCTAGGTTGTTCTTACTTTTAAGGCATGCTCAAATTGCTAAACTGCTAATCATGCTCTTTCATCATCACTTGAGTAAATCTCTATAATATACTTTCATGCTACCTTTGTTTGCTATAGTGTATGTTTAGGTTTTGAAGAATTTTCTTATATATTTTGAATTATGCATGGTGCTTAGTTTAAATCAAAGGTATTTGGATATTAATTCTAAAGCCTTTTTAATCTAAGCTTAGTTAAAATGTCTTCCTGAATCAAATTAGACGTGGTGTCTAGGTTGATTTTTGAACTAATAGTATGCTGTAGTAGATATTGGATATTTTGTTGGACTAACCCCTGTAGAAAACATTCAAATCAAATTGGGAAAGTCCAGAGATGAACTCATATTGGAGATGAAGAGAGACACATGAACTTCAAGAACTTTCACAAGAGTGATGCAGCTAATTCATCAAGATAGATGAATCCCATGGAGTTAGGAGATAACAAAGAACAATCAAACCACTCAGTCCATGGGAGAAGGTGAACAATTTCAAGATAAGACCAACAAGATCAGAGGAACGAGGATGATAAAGGAGGGGAACAAAAGAGACAAGCCATTAAGGCACCACCAGTCGATCAAAGGAAGCTTTCATGAGGTGTTATAGCGCCATCATTCTTCAACAAAACTAAAGGTAAGTAATCATCACTCTAAAAGCATTCCTTTTATTCTGGTATTTATATTTACAAAATATCTAAACATGTTTGAGTGTAACACCCAAAATCTTGTTTGCATTTAAAATAATAGAAAATGATTTATTAATGATTAGTGTGAGCATTGAATTTAGTTGAAGAATAATTTTTATGGAATTAAAAGTAATTCTAGTTTAGAAACATGTTGATGCATACATGCTGCTGCATATTTTACTTGTGATGATTGATTTTCCAAAGCAAAGAGTATTTGAATTCAAAGGGGTTTTGAAATGGTTTTTGGAAAAGTTTTAGAAAAGGAAATAAAAAGAAAAGGGCTGGATCTTTCTCTCTCCCTCCCTTTTTCCTGTTTCAGCCCGACGAGCCCATGCCCACTTCTCCCTTTCCCTCTCTTTCCCTCGGCACAGCCCAACAGGCCGGCCCAAGAGCCGCAGGGCGCAGCGCTCTCTCTCCGACTGACAGACTGGTCCCACCTGTCAGCGCCATCCCTCCCTCCTCCTTCCCACTAACCAGCCGGGCCCGCTAGTCAGCCCCGTCCCCAACCTCCCTCTCCCGTTCTGTTCGCACGAGCCACGGGCGGACGCGCCGCTGGCCGCAACCGCCGCATGCCACGATCCCCACTCCCCCACGATCCTCCCTCGGCTTCGCAACCAACACCGCACAGCCCGCACTCTCTCTTCCGCGCTATAAAGCGAAGGACCGCCCCCCTGCTCTCTCTTTTCACCGTAGTTCGCCAACGCAGAGCACCACTGTCCGCCGAAGCACGTCGTTTGCCCGCGAGAGCAGACTTCGGACTCCCAACCGCATATGTAAGTTCCGTTTTGCGTTTGCGGCGTGTTTTCGGGGACACAGAGCCTGAGCCCTTCCTCTATGATCTTTCCTAGGCCGCAGAACACTCGTCGGCGTGGACACGAAGGTCGCCGACTACCGCCGCACGTCGTTGGAGCCCGTGGAACCCCGTCGGCCTCCGTGAACACCCCAGAGATCTCGCGGTGATCCTCTCTCCCTCACCGCCCTCTTAATTCGTTCAACTAATCTCTGTTTACGCCGTTCTAAGGCACACCGAGACCGGCATCAATGGCGCCGCCGTGAGCATCATGCTCCGGCCGCCCACAGCCACGCTTGCCTGCCTTTCCAGCACCGCACGTGCACACCGCACCTCCCTGACCCCTCAATTCGTAGGATTGAGGCCTCTAGGGCCTTACCCACGCATCCCGCACACACACCGGCCATGGTGCTGCCACGGACCACCCTGCTCCGGCAAGCCGCCGCCTCAACCGAGCCCACCTTCGCACTCGCACGGGCACGCCGGTCCTCTCTGTGCGTTTGGTTGAAGCCGAGGCGGTCGGGAGCGTTTTCCCCGCGTTGGCCAACGAGCTTGTGCCCCCAGGATCCATGGCGCCGCCTCTGTCCTCCTCCCTGCGATCGACCGAGTGCGCGACCGCACTCGCCTCGCTCTCCTCTATCTTCTTGTGGTCTTCCGGTGGCAAACCGAGGCCCCTAGGCCCTTTTCCCCTTCTTGCCGCCGAGCTCGGGCCGCCGGAAATGGAGGCGCCACCGCGCCCTCTCTCTACTCCGGCTGGCTAGTCTTCTCTCTCCCTCCCTCTTTTATTTCAGCCGTCCGATCTCCGATCTGTGGACAGGATTAGATACCCCTTCGGGGTTATGTGGACGGTCCACCATGGACCCGTGGACCCTCGGGTCCCACGCTGAGTTGGCGGGTGCACGCACTGTGTTGTGCACCGCACCAACCCCGGGCCGCCGCGTGGCAGACCTACCGGCCCCGCGCCTCAGCCCTGGCGCCTTTCACCGAATACGCTTTCTCTATTCAAAAGCGTAATCCCGATCGGTTTAGTTTAATTTGGAAAATAAATAGAAATTCACTATTTACAGTTTTGACACTGCACTGTTTTGCTTATAAAAACTTTGTTTTAACTCCGATTTGGACAATTCGAATTGCGTTAGATTTGTAATGAAACTCTCTACATCTTAAACCATCTGTTAGTCATGTTTGAAACATTTAATTTCGAGGTTAAATTAAATAATAAAGATTTTCTTAGAGAACTAGTTTAAATCATATCTTTTGCGTTTTAAATCGGATTTTCGTGAAATTCGCGTTGAAATCGGCAGTGCGTAGTATCTTTTTATAATCTTTTATCCTCTGTTTACTGTTGCTGGTGTACTATTCTAATAGTATCCTTGGTTGCTTTGTATGTATGCAATTGGAATGTGTGTTGTTGCAATGCCGTGATCGAGTTCAGACGGTGAGGAGTTTGGTGGTGACCAGGAGTTCTTTGATCAGGAGTGCTTTGACCAGCAAGAGTTTGAGAATCAAGACAAGTATAGCATGGGATCTACCATGTTATCCTATTCACCATAATCATGATTTCATGTGCATGTGTTTAATTTGATACCCGTAGTATAATTCCCTAGAATTGAAATCCTTTACCTTGACTCCTATGGGTTATGCATATGGGTAGATGGCTAGTGCTTTATGAAATGATACACGATGCCTGCCAAATGATTTAATTCTCTGAATGAATTGGTGAACCTGTTTATGGCAATTGGAACATAACCCTTTTTATAATAACTCACCGTTGGCAAAAGCTGGGACTGACAGTGCTACCGTGAGAGCTAAATGGCTCTGGCTTTAACTCAGTAATAGCCTCTTTTCTAGCTCGTTAGCGGTTACCCGAAAGGGCGCAGTAGGCTCTTGCCGAGCTAGTTATAGTGCGGCCTCTGTCCGAGTTTGAGCGTAGACTGCGGTATTTATGCTACTCGGAAGGGGGGCTCTATCGCCCCTTGCCAATCCTAGCGGCCCTAATCTTGTTAGACGAGATACTATGAAAGGTTTCATAGTGAACCCTGCCCACTCACCTTGGTAGTGTTATGGGAGTAATTAACCCGGGCATTCGGGGCATCACGACTCACGGGTAAAGATGCACAACCTCTGCAGAGTCTTAAAATTGATATATCAGCCGTGCTCACGGTTACGAGCGGCCCGGAAAATTGACGGTTTAACTAATTAAATTGACCAATCTCTATGTTCCTGTTGCCACTATAATGATGATGTTTATGTTCTCTTATCTTTGGCAGTGATATAAGTGGGATCAATTGGGGCTTAAGTATAACTGATGTTACTTAATAATAAAACTTTGATTAACTAAAAGTGCTAAACGCAGTAGGCCAGTGTCATCCTTTTGAGCTTCATAACTCCATGTTATACTGCTAAGTACGAATGTGCTCACGCTTGTTTACTTTTCAATTTTTTTGGATAAAAATCCCGGATGGGTAACAGAAGCAGGAGACTATGAGGAGTTTCCTGAAGATTTCTAGGCTTGGTCAACCAGTTGACCTTCCCTGTGAGATGGAGCCTCGAGAGCTAGTTGTATCTTCCGTTTGCTTTAATTATTTATGTAATGGATATATGTACACTATGTATTAAACTCTGTGATGGTACTTTGTAATTTGTGAACTTATGTGTGGATTATTTCCTAGGCACACATAATATTATGCAACCTATTTCGTCCTTGAAATTGGGTGTGACAAATTGGTATCAAAGCTTGAGTTGACTGTAGGACGCAAGCCTAGGTAGAAATGGTCGTTTTAGGTTCCTTTGCTTCTCTATTTTACTGCTTTCTATCTTGCTCTTGTTATTTATAAAATTATTTATGCTTCTATGTTTCTATTCTATTACCTAAAATGTTGTTCTAATTAATTTTAAACAAAATTATGTAGATGCCGCCTGTCACGAGGTCACGCCGCCTGAGCACCAGGAGCTACCTGTCCCAGTTCACGCCTCAGACGTCCCAGCTAGTGGTGGACATCTCTGATGATGAGATGGTGACTGAGTCTGAGAAGGACCCTGAGGAGGAGCACGTGTTGGTGGAGGACGTCAACACGAAAGATGAACAGGAGTGGATGGACGTGAATCTTGCACCACCAGTTCCTCCACTACCCTCTACACCAGTTGCTTCACCAGTTCCTGCACCAGCTCCTGCACCTTCGCCTTTGCCTTCATAGACTCCAGCACCACTCCTCTCACCAGCACAAGCACCTGCCCTGGCGACGCCACCAGAGGAGGAGCAGCCTGGATGGACAGAGGAGCAGTTCTACAAGTACCCTCCCCCAGCGGCGTACTTCCACAATCTGTTGTTGAAAGTGCTGGAGGATTACTATCCTGATCTGGACACCACGGTGAGATACTTGGTTTCTGATTTTTCTCATCCTCATGAAGCCAGCTACTAGAAGGCGCAGGTGGTCGTTTCAGTGTGGAATGTGGCTCATGATAGTAAGAAGGTGGAGACTGTCCATGGTCATATAGCCAGGAGGTCTCATGACAGGGACAACATGGAGAATGCAGCTGAGAACGCCTACATCTACTACCATGGACGTCGTTACACAGCGATGCAGGGCGATCCTTACAGGTTTCTGCCTCGCTATGACACCAGGTTTAATACTTGGTCTATCCAGAACCCGCTTGATCCCGGCTCTACCTTGGACACCACTGTCAGACATCTCAATGAGCTCCAAGGGGCGAATGAGAGTTTGCAGGAGGAGTTGCGTGATGAGCAGCAGTCAGTGGCTCGTTTCCAGAAGATGGTGGATGAGTTGAGGGCCCAACTGAACATGGTCCCAATGTTTGAGAAGAAGCCACCTAACCACATCATGACCGATGAAGCTCCATAGAAGATGAAGCTTTTCCCTCCTAGTTGTCAGCGTAGTAGTGCGAGTCTGATCTAGTTTTTGTGATTGGTGAACTTGATGTCTAGTTGTTTATGATTATGAACTTGTTTGATTTGGTTCTTTGCTTGATTGTTAGTGTGGGAAATTGTGGGCCTGTCCACAAGTCTCACAAGTCGGACCTTTAATTTTAATGTTGGTAATATCAGTTGGGTTGATCTTGTCATATACCTGTTGTGCTGTTTTTCTGGAGCAGCATCTGTTCTTTGCTATATATCTCCAAATCAGATAATGCAATGTTGATAAAACTTTCACACCAGAAACTAGACTTCTGTACCTTTCCAACACTGCCTGAACCAACCCCATATCTTCTCTGAGCTAAGAGTTTTTGCTGTTGCAAGTTGGTCTTACTGCGCAGTCTGTGAACCTGAACAGATCTGTTTATTTCGAGTTTTTGATAAACATAGTTACAGAATCTGAAAATCAAATGAACACGAAAGTTGTAGAGAATTTTTTGATCTTTCCATCAATATAAGCATAATTTATGTTTGAGTTCCAGAACTCGAGATATGAGCTTTTTACTGCACTGCTGTTGAAGCAACATGTCCAGCGATGTTCAGTTTTGCTCTACTTATGACACAGACATGTTATATGCAATACAATCTTTCCTAAACTTTGCATCTTTGCTGAAAATAGATGGACGACAGAGGTGCTAGAGTTCGTGGCCGTGGACATGGTCGTGGACGTGGAGTTCCTGTCAACCCGCCGCCACCACCGCCTGCTGTGTCAGTGGAACAATTGATGGGCATGCAGGCACAACTGATGCAAGCCATGATGCAGCGCTTGGACAACGAGCTTGTTGGAGTACTACCTCCAGTCCAAGTTAGGGACAAAAGAGGAGAGTTCATAAAAGGACGACCTCCCATCTTCGCCCACAGCATCTGACCCTTTGGATGCAGATGATTGGCTTCGTGCTGTGGAGAAGCAGCTGAACATAGCGCAATGCAATGACACTGAAAAGGTGTTGTATGCCTCAGGTCAACTACAAGGAGCAGCCCAAGATTGGTGGGAGTCTTTCCAGTATGGACATCCCAATGATGCTCCTGATGTCAGTTGGCAGGAGTTTAGAGATAACTTCAGGGCATATCATATTCCTGAAGGTATGATGGAGTTGAAGCGAGAAGAGTTCAGATCTCTTAAGCAAGGTTCTATGACAATGGCTGAGTATCGCGACAAGTTTGCTCAGTTGTCGCGCTATGCTCCACATGAAGTGGCTAGGGACAGTGACAAGCAGCGCAGGTTCCTGAAGGGACTCTATGATGGTCTACAGCTCCAGCTCATGTCGAATGAGTACCCCAACTATCAGACCTTGGTGAACCGCGCTATTGTGATTGATAATAAGCACCGGGAAATGGAAGCTAAGAAGAGGAAGCTACAGGGTCAGGCTTTGAGCAGCAACACTCGCCCTCGACCCTACCCGCAACAGAGTTTCCAGCAGAGAAACCAAGGGCAGTCTAACCAGTGGAACAGAGGTCAGTTCCCTCAGCGCAACCAGTTCCAACAACGTCCTCAAGGTCAGCAGCAGTTTGGAGGCCAGCGCCCACCTCAGCAGGTCTCTAACCAAACTCAGCGCCAAGTAAACCCAAATGCTATGGCAGTGAAGAACAACAACCCCAACAACAGTAACAACAACAAGTGTTTCCGTTGTGGGAAAGAAGGGCATATGTCTTACAATTGCCCTGAGAAGCAGAACCAGTAGGCACCTCAGAATCAGAACAACCAGCAGAAAGGAAGGTACCAACCACCCCCAAACACCGGAAGAGTGAACCATGTGTCCGCTGAAACCACTCAGGAGGCACATGAGGTCATCATGGGTACGTTTAATGTCAACTCATTCCCGCTACCGTACTCTTTGATTCTGGTGCTTCGCATTCTTTCATATCTGAAGCTTTTGTTAGAATGCATAGTATATCTTTACGTGCCATGAAAAACTGTATGCAAGTAAATTCACCGGGGGGTAGCATACCAGCTTCTGTTTGGAGTCCTTCCACTAGACTTACCCTAAGGGGGGTAGACTTTGAAGTGAGTCCAGTTGTGATACCAATAGCTGGAATAGATCTTATTGTGGGAATGGATTGGATGAAACAACACCGAGCTGTGATTCAGTGTTAAGAGAGATGTGTTGTTGTGACATCACCTAATGGGGATAAGATGTGTGTTGAGGTAGAAATGCAAGCACCACCAAAAGCCACTCTGAACCAGTTATTCGAAGATACCTTTGATGAGGAACAAGTGGTAGAGGAATTTCCGGATGTGTTTCCCGAAGAGTTGCCAGGTATGCCACCTGATCGTGATGTTGAGTTTCTTATTGAACTTCTACCTGGTACTGCACCCATAGCTAAAAGACCTTATAGAATGGGGGTAAAAGAATTAGAAGAACTTAAGAAACAAATTAGTGAATTACAAGAAAAGGGTTTTATCCGCCCTAGCTCTTCACCTTGGGGAGCACCAGTTATATTTGTGGATAAGAAAGATGGTACTAGGAGAATGTGTGTGGATTACCAGTCTCTTAATGAAGTTACCATCAAGAATAAGTATCCCTAGCCCAGAATAGATGACTTGTTTGACCAGTTGAAAGGTGCATGTGTGTTCTCTAAAATAGATCTCCGCTTGGGATACCACCAATTAAAATTCCGAGCGGCAGACATACCTAATACAGCCTTTACCACAAGATATGGGCTATATGAGTATACAGTTATGTCCTTTGGGTTGACTAATGCACCTGCGTACTTTATGTACATGATGAACAAGGTGTTCATAAGTTTTTGGACAAGTTTGTGGTAGTGTTCATAGATGACATTCTACTCTTCTCTAAAACTAAAGAGGAGCATGCTGAACATCTGAGGATGGTTTTGCAAAAGCTCAGAGAAAATCAGTTGTATGCAAAGAGAAGTAAATGTGAGTTTTGGTTGAGAGAAGTGTCTTTCTTGGGTCACGTGGTCTCTAATGGAGGTATAGCAGTAGACCCAAGTAAGGTACGAGATGTTCTAAACTAGAACCCTCCAACCAATGTTACTGAAATCCGTAGTTTCCTGGGTTTAGCAGGATACTATAGGAGGTTCATAGAAGGGTTTTCAAAACTAGCTAAACCAATGACAGCCCTGCTAGAGAAAAGTGCCAAGTTTGTGTGGTCTGACAAATGTCAAACGAACTTTGAAGAGTTGAAGAAAAGGTTGACCACAACCCCTGTACTGACATTACCAGATTTGAACAAGAGTTTCTCAATCTACTATGATGCCTCTCGTTTAGGCCTTGGATGTGTGCTTATGCAAGAAGGGAAAGTTGTGGCATATGCATCCAGGCAGTTGAGGAAGCATGAGCTGAATTATCCTACTCATGACTTGGAATTGGCAGTAGTAGTACATGCTCTAAAGATATGGAGACATTATCTAATAGGGCATAAGTGTGATATCTATACAGATCATAAAAGTTTGAAATATATCTTCACATAGTCAGATCTGAATCTGAGACAGCGTCGCTGGTTAGAGTTGATCAAAGATTATGAGTTGGAAGTACATTATCATCCAGGTAAGGCAAATGTAGTAGCTGATGCACTTAGCAGGAAGAGTTATGCTAATGTGTTAAGAATGAAGCTTATGTCTGCCAAGTTACGTGCAGATGTGGAATCTCTTAACTTGGGATTTACCATTAATACAATGGAGATGACCATAGAACCCACTCTAGAACAAGAGATACGTAAGGGACAGTTGGAGGATCAGAGATTGAAAGAGATTGCGGAGAATATAGTGCTAGGAAAAGCACTAGGTTTCAGGATGGATGATGATGGTACATTGTGGTTTGGAAAGAGAATATGTGTTCTCGAAGTAAAGTCTATCTGTGATGCCATACTTCGAGAAGCACATGATTCTTCATATTCTATACATCCTGGAAGTACCAAGATGTACCTAGATCTAAAAGAAAAATATTGGTGGTATGGATTAAAAAGGGATGTAGCAGAATATGTGGCATTATGTGACACGTGTCAAAGAGTGAAGGTAGAACACCAAAGACCTGCCGGTTTACTTCAGCCAATGAAAATACCTGAGTGGAAATGGGAAGAAGTAGGAATGGACTTTATTGTCGGTTTGCCACGTACACAGAGAGGATATGACTCGATCTGGGTAATCGTGGACCGCTTGACTAAAGTTGCTCACTTCTTACCAGTGAAGACTAACTACTCAGGCGCAAGACTAGCAGAACTATATATGGAAAGGATAGTATGCTTACATGGAGTCCCTAAGAAGATTGTATCTGACAGAGGTACCCAATTCAAATCACAGTTCTGGCATAAGTTACATGAATCTTTGGGAACAAAATTGACTTTTAGTACAGCATATCATCCACAGACTGATGGACAAACAGAAAGGACAAACCAAATATTGGAGGATATGTTGAGAGCATGTGCTTTACAACATGGTGCCAGTTGGGACAAGAGTTTTCCCTATGCTGAATTTTCTTACAACAACAGTTATCAGAATAGTCTAAAAATGGCACCAAATGAGGCTCTGTATGGGCGTAAGTGCAGAACTCCTTTATTCTGGAACCAAACCGGAGAGACTCAGGTGTTTGGACCGGATGTTCTTCGAGATGCAGAAGAGCAAGTAAGAAAAATAAGAGATAACTTAAGAGTTGCACAATCCCGCCAAAAGAGTTACGCAGACACCCGCAGAAGGGTCTGTCATTCGAGATTGGAGATTATGTGTATTTGAAAGTGTCTCCAATGAGAAGTGTAAAGATATTCAATATGAAAGGAAAGCTAGCTCCAAGATATGTTGGACCTTTCAAAATTCTCGTGAGACGTGGAGAGGTAGCTTATCAGTTAGAGTTACCTGAGAATTTGTCAGGAGTACATGATGTTTTTCATGTGTCTTAGTTGAAGAAGTGCTTAAGGGTACCTGAGGAGCAGATACCGCTAGAAGAGCTTACTATAAAGGAAGATCTCACATATGAAGAGTACCCGATAAGGATCTTGGAAACAACAGAAAGGTTTACAAGGAGCCGTGTTATAAAGATGTGCAAGGTTCAGTGGAACCGGAACTCTGAAGACGAGGATACTTGGGAAAGAGAAGAAGACCTGAGAAAGTCTTATCCGCAGTTGTTCGAGTGAGTTTGTCTGAATCTCAAGGACGAGATTCCTTTTAAGGGGGGTAGAATTGTAACACCCAAAATCTTGTTTGCATTTAAAATAATAGAAAATGATTTATTAATGATTTGTGTGAGCATTGAATTTAGTTGAAGAATAAGTTTTATGGAATTAAAAGTAATTCTAGTTTAGAAACATGTTGATGCATACATGTTGCTGCATATTTTACTTGTGATGATTGATTTTCCAAAGCAAAGAGTATTTGAATTCAAAGGGATATTGAAATGGTTTTTGGAAAAGTTTTAGAAAAGGAAATAAAAAGAAATGGGCTGGATCTTTCTCTCTCCCTCCCTTTTTCCTGTTTCAGCCTGAGGAGCCCAGGCCCAATTCTCCCTTTCCCTCTCTTTCCCTCAGCACAGCCCAACAGGCCGGCCCAAGAGCCGCAGGGCGCAGCGCTCTCTCTCCGACTGACAGACTGGTCCCACCTGTCGGCGCCATCCCTCCCTCCTCCTTCCCACTGACCAGCCGGGCCCACTCGTCAGCCCCGTCCCCAACCTCCCTCTCCCGTTTTGTTTGCACGAGCCGCACGTGGACGCGCCGCAGGCCGCAACCGCCGCGTGCCACGCTCCCCACTCCCCCACGATCCTCCCTCGGCTTCGCAACCAACACCGCACACCCCGCACTCTCTCTTTCGCGCTATAGAGCGAAGCACCGCCCCCTGCTCTCTCTTTTCACCGTAGTTCACCGACACAGAGCACCACCGTCCGCCGAAGCACGTCGTTTGCCCACGAGAGCAGACTTCGAACTCCCAACCGCATCGGTAAGTTCCATTTTGCGTCTGCGCCGTGTTTTCGGGACACAAAGCCTGAGCCCTTCCTCTATGATCTTTCCTAGGCCGCAGAACGCTCGTCGGCGCGGACACGAAGGTCGCCGACTGCCGCCGCACGTCGTCGGAGCCCGTGGAACCCCGTCGGCCTCCGTGAACACCCCCAGAGATCTCGCGATGATCCTCTCTCCCTCCCCGCCCTCTTAATTCGTTCAACTAATCTCTGTTTACGCCATTCCGAGGTACACCGAGATCGGCATCAATGGCGCCACCGTGAGCATCATGCTCCGGCCGCCCACCGCCACGCCTGCCTACCTTTCCGGCACCGCACGTGCACACCGCACCTCCCTGACCCCTCAATTCGTAGGATTGAGGCCTCTAGGGCCTTACCCACGCATCCCGCACACACACACCGGCCATGGCGCCACCGTGGACCACCCTGCTCCGGCAAGCCGCCGCCTCAACCAAGCCCACCTTCGCACTCGCACGGGCACGCCGAGCCCACCTTTGCTTTAGTTATTTATGTAATGGATATATGTACACTATGTATTAAACTCTGTGATGGTACTTTGTAATTTGTGAACTTATGTGTGGATTATTTCCTGGGCACACATAATGTTATGCATCCTATTTCGTCCTTGAAATTGGGTGTGACATTGAGCGACGACTTTATTTGATCCAACTTCATTAACTCAACATGTTAAAACTTGTTCCTAGTACCACATTCTTGTTCTCACAAATTTAACCATATGGACTGAAATGTTGCATATCCAACTTTGGAAGATGATAATCTCAATCATATAAAATTTATACATTATTCATAGACAAATCCTTCCATGTGCTTAAGCAATTTAATTTGCTAAGTGTTGTTGAAGTGCTACTTTCATACTTATCTTTTGAAACTCATCACCCATGATATGGTTAAAAAAATACTTAATTTTGCTCGATATGTTTAGGCTAGAGAAGGATGAATAAAGTTTTGGTTCTGTTGGTGTTTTCCCACCAACAGAGCCCATGCACTTGATCTCTACCTTGTTTATTTGAGCAGGACACTTCTTCACCATGCCATCAAGAGCATGGGTGGATGACACCCTACCAATGAAGATAGGAGATTCAAGAAACCTACTATCCCAGTCTCCATTGGCACTTACACTCTTGAAGATGCTGTCTATGACCTTGGAGCAAGTGTCAACATCATGCCAAGCTTGCAGATCAAACACTATGCTACCCCAAGGAATTCCTTAATATATCAGCATACGAGTTGGACACTCGTTCATACTGGTAAACCTTGTGATTGGAAAAACAGGCAGAGATGAGCCATCATCTATACGAATAGCGTCAAGATCTGTTTCACGATCAAGGATGAGAAGGAGAAGTTCACTTTCATGAAGTATACACTTAAGGCTCTTACTCAGCCTTAGAGGTCATACATCTACAAGGATACAACTTTTGCTACAAGAAAGAAGAACACCAGCAATGGAAGGAGGAAGAGTAAAGATCAACAACCAAAAGAAGACCCAGATGATTACACTATTGATTCAGGGTATGGACAACTCCTTCTATCACAATACCTCATTAAGATGGATGATCTAGGAGTATCTACCATTGATTGCAAGATCAAGGAAAGTACATTCTACAAGATATTCTACAATATTGGATCAAGCAGTAACATAGTGGCTTATCAACATTTATATGTCAGTAGGCCACTGTACCAAACAGAGGTACAACTCCAGATAGCGGACCAATCATTCCGATTTTTGAAGGGAATAACAAAAGACATCATGAACAGAGATCACTATGTTCCCGTCGACTTCATGGTTCTACATATGGGAGATGAAGATGGAGTCCACCTAAATTAAGGAAGACCTTTTCTCAACACCACTAGCGCAATCATCTTCATATCAAGAGAGAACCACTTCCAATTTCCTGAAGAGAAGACATGTTGTTACTTCAAGAGCCACACCACTTGTGAATACAAGGAGGCATCGCTCTCAATGCCAAATGAAACAAGCCACCAAGGATGGAGGGGCAGACTATCCAGGAGAAAGTCAATATATGAAGACCAATCCAATAATGAAGATAAAAGATCTCCTGAGGAAGAAGGTCGTACCACCAACATAGGATATATCACTTGCTACGGAGAGCGAAGAAGAAGCAGAACCTCAAAACAATGAATCATAGGAAGTGAAACCTCATATTAAGAAAGGGCGGAAAGAAAAAAAAAATAGAGACTTCATCAAAATATCAACACAAGGCGAGCAAACATCCAAGTCCTCGTCGGGATTGGACAACGCTCCTTAAGATATTTGAACCAGAAGAGATGTCCGGTTTAACTAACTTAAATCTCCGAACCTTGACCGAAAGGTAAACTCGGTAAGTTATCTACATATTTACTTATCCATTGCATTAGTTGCATTATGGCATATCACTTATAGGTATTCCTATCATTATTCTTATTCCTCATATCCTCCATTGCATAATAAACTTAATCATAGCATATCTAGATTTTTGCATTGCAAAAGAAAAATCTTTGAGCCCCATGTAAATATGTTTTCCAATTGTTTATTGTGGAGGCATAAAAATATTGCATTAGTCATCTGCATCATAAAAATATATTAAGCCCCAAGTGAGAGAACTTATGGTAATACCATAAGGGAATTTACTGTGGTGGCATAAAAATAATTTTATTTCTCTTGCATTATATAATAGAAAATCCTGAAAAGAGATGAGATATTTAATTCCTCCTAGAATCCATTAAAGTTTGAATTAGCTCATAAGAATATTCAATTACTCTTTTGGCTGACCGCTAACCCTATATCATAATAGAGCCTCAAGATTTGTTTGTTGTTGTCGGAGTATAACCATGCAGGATTAAAAGCACCATAAAGGAGTGTGTCCAATTAGGAGGCTACCACTGAGAAATGATGAATAGTTGCTCTGTCGTAATCCCTTACAAGTACCTAGTTTTCAAACTTAAATTCTCCTGAGTTTTGGTTAGAACTGCTTTGATTTGAGAATTTACTCTGAACCTGAAACTTATGGAGGCATATACTTAAACTAAGTCTAGGTGGTTGGGAGATATGACATGAAAGTCTAGCTACTATTTATCTTACTCCTAGCAATACTAAGTTTTGGTGATTTATCTTTTGAAAATTTAAAATCTTACAGGATGAGCTCTTGTATGACATAGTTTGAATTCCTACCAAAGTCATATACATTTATACATCTAGTTTAGGAAGACTCATTCATGCTACTTGTGTTTGTATTGAGTGTTGTCAACCTTTAGACCCTGTGAAGAGTCTCTTCATGCTTTTAAAATCAAGATCACGTACACACCACCCAAATATGCACTACTCTACACTAGAGTAGGCGCAACAACATGCCATTTCATCCACCAAAAAAAGTTCTTACTCTTACACTGATAGTAACTGCCATAAAAAATATTCATTCCATCTCCATTCATTCAATAAATGCTCCAAAGTTCTTGATATTCTCTCAGCAGTTTTTCTTGGTGATGGAGGTATGAGCTATGCAAAAGCTATTCAAAAAAAGAGAGAAATTAATAATGGACAAGTGTCCGACGCACCTCTCAGAAAAATAAATAAGGAATAAGATAGCTCATACTCTCTAGCCATGTTGGTAAAAAATATTCCAAATTCCAAAAGAGAGATTCATTCCAAGGAGCAAAGTAGAATTAGGTTTTCACTATCACCCCCATATATCCACCATATATCCACCATACCCACACACAAGCACATCTTGGTTTGATTGTATGACTTGACTCTCTGTGGATCTATTGTTTGACTTTACAATATATACAAAGCAAGTATGCTAATCTTGTTAAGCCATTCCTATGAACTCCACTATATTTACTAGTGTAGGAGGGCATGACATTATTAATGCCTCAGTGAGATCCAGAAATACTACATACATGAGAGACTTGAGGATGTCATACAATTAAGCTCCGAGTTTTATTTTGAAAACTTTACAAACCCAGATTTTTGGTAGAGTGAAGAGTTTAAGACATAGTGTCTGATTCGATTACTCTATCTTTCGATTGCTCAAGACCCAAGTGATAGTTAAATCCCATGGTCAAAGGTAATACGGGTGAGTTCGAAAGTTAGAGTAGTTTTTTCTAATTCATAAAAGAATTTCTATTTGAAAGCATGTGAACTTTTAAGGTATGAAAGCATCGCAGCAACTCCTGATCCAAGTTTATTAGATAGGCTTTGCTTAGGGACTAGCAAAGGGTAAGCTTGGGGGAGCTTGTTGATGGTCATTAGCGTCAACTTTTTAAGCAATTATAAACATGATAATTGGATCAATCAAATATAATATCTAGAAATATAGGGTTTTATCTAACAAATTTCACGAGTTTTGGTGTTTCATTATCTTCCACGGACTATTCCAGAAAAGCATATAAAGGAAAGCAAATCGGAAGAAATATCAGAATAAATCCGCAAGGGAAATAGTGTCCATTGGACTCAGGAAGGACCCAGGGGGCACCCAAAGGAAGCGGGGCCCAAGAAGCCAACCTAGTGGGCCGACCGGCCTGGGCCCATGCCACCCGGAACCCCCCAGATCCGATTTGCCACTACCTTCTGGAAGCTTCCTCCATCACCATAGAGGAGTCATCTAGGCCCTACGTTAAGTCAGTTTGATCCAACGACTGTCGTGTATCCCACCAGGCTATAAATAGAGCCCTGTACCCCCCTCCTAGAGCCAAGCCAGATCAGAAGCTCAAGAGCTGAAACCCTAATTCCTATCTAGTAGACCTAGGCCAACAATTCAAGAGAGATTAGATCCATGTAGATCTAACTCTATTTAGAGATTAGAGATTTAGGGTTGGAGAGTAGAGTTCTAGAGGAGTTCCGGCCTATCGGTGCTTCTTCATCATTGTATTCTTTGGGATCAAATTCCTCTCGCTCAAGATCTGTATTCTGAGATACCCTGGTATTCGTCTTCTGGTTCAAGTAAGCAATTATCCTTATTGTTCTTTATGTTTGCAACTCTTCTTGAGTGCTTTGATCTTGATCATTACTTGATTAAAGTAGTAATTCGTAGTGTAGGTGTGGTGCCTAGGCTAGGTTTACTTGTGATTGTCCCCTGATTTTCTGGATAACGGTAGCTCACGTAGGTGACTCTTATAGCTACGTTGATTCCTCGATAGTCCATTCCCCGTAATAGGTTTGGCAGGCATATAGGTGCTTGGTAGGAGAGAACTCTATTTTCTGCTCTTATTTAAGTCATCGCCCTTAAAGATCATAAAAAATAAAACTTACCTAGTGACCAGAACTAGAAAGTCCTTGGTTCTTTCTCCTCTTATCAATAGTTATCTATACTTGGTTGTGAAACAAGTTAAGTTTATAGACTTAGTCTTCCTCATACACCATTCCTTTGGGTTCGATATTTAAAACTAGGTTATCTCGGTGAAGTGCTACAATCGGTGTTTATCTGTGCGCTTGCGGATAATAAATTTACTCGTGTGATCCAAGAAATACCAACAAGCATTTCTAGCGTTGTTGCCGGGGAATGGTTGTTTCTTCTTTGAGATTAACTTTAAGTTTAGCTTAATCTTGTATTATACTTTTATTTTTGCTTTATTTATTTTATTGTCTTGTTTTTACCTTTTTAAATGGAATCCACACCTTAACTTTTATATCAATTTGGAGCACCATCGTGTTTAAGTTTGCAGCCAGTAGAATCATCTAAACCTATCACATCACTAGGCTATGAACTGCGCCCGGGGTTAATTCACTAAGTTCACGAAAACACTTTTTGTAGCAATTCTATCGAAAACCCCTATTCCCATTTAAATGATTTTGAAGCGACCTGTTCATGTCTTCACATTAAAGGCATGATTAATGAAACATTAAGGTGGAAGCTCTTTCCATTCTCACTAACAGGAAAAGCCAAACATTGGTATAAGCGTCATGTTGGGAGTAGTCAAGGAGATTGGGAAACTTCATGTTCTAGCTTTTATCTTAAGTTTTTCCCTATCGATGGAGTCGCTAAACTTCGTTTGGAAATAATAGGCTCTAAACAATTAGATAATGAATCGCTAGGTAAGGCTTGGCAGCGTTTTGACAATTTTGTGAATTTAGGACCTTGTCTCCCTTTCACTACTAATTTTTGTGCCTATCACATCGGCTCAATTTTGTTGTAATAGGGCCAAAATTGATGTAATAGCTTGGTATGACATCCAATTCGCGTTTGATGCGAGCCGATGCAAGAAACCTTGATGCAATAGGCTATCACATCGGGTATTTGTGGTTGATGCGACAATCCTGCTATTGCATCGGTCACTCGATTGATGCGAGATCACTATTGCATCGACAATGGATGTCTATTGCATCAGCATAGATCAATGCAAGAGTTGGTTGCATCAATTGAAGTTGATGTAATAGATCCTAGGAAATCGATGCAATAAGAATTGCTATTGCACCGCCTATCCGTTGTCTCTTGTATCGACAACAAATTGGTGCAATATGGAATATTACATCATTAATAGGTTCGGTGCAATAAAGGCTATTGCATCGCTAATAGGTTCGGTGCAATAGAGTATATTGCATCGCCGTTGTGTTCGATGGAATACATATTGTTGCATCAACAATGTGTTTGATGCAACACATATTGTTGCACCGGAAGTATTTTCGATGTCACAAATACTAATGCATCAATATTAGCTTTGATGGAACATAGCCTATTGCATCGACAAACAGTTTCACGCTATCGTAGTTATTGCACCGATAACAATTTGTATTTCACCAGTTGACGCGTACAAATTCACAAAATTCTTATAGAATCGAATGACACAAAAGGGCAATGATATTAATAACTTTGATCATCCACATTCAATAGTTGTTTGTATCACTAGAAGTACATAGCAAACCACTCCCAACTTCATTATAGAATTAAACAAATATAGAACATTGAAAGGACCGTGATGCCTCAGAGGGGGGGTGACTTAAAAACTACTCTCTAATCTATGGCCTCTTTTTCTAACCTTAGCAAAACTTATGCAAAAGGTAAACTAACTAGAAGTGCAACTATGGTTTTGCTAAGTGTTGCTATCTCTACCGCAAAAAGTGTTATGCGACCTAGTTTCCAAACCTACCAACTAGCCTATCAACTAAGCTAGGAAAGGTAAAGAACACAAGGTAAACAAAGTAAGTGTGGAAGGTAAAGAGCAAGGTAGAGATGCAAACTCCCGTCGATGACTCTGGTATTTTTACCGAGGTATCGACAAGCGCGCAAGCTTCCCCCTAGTCCTCGTTGGAGCCCCTCGTGAGGAATCCCGCGCAAGGGCCAAGCTCCCGGTCGAGTAACTCTGTGGATAGCCTCGGGCTCTCCACACGCGAAGGTGGGTCTCCGATGTGCCTTCCGGCAAGCCTCTCCCGGATGCTCTCCACCATCTTCACTATCAAGCTTCCGGCCGAAATGCCGTGGGCCTTGTTCCCTTCGGTACACCGGTGGTGGCCACACCACAAATGCGGTGGGTGTGATCGCGCATGATTACAAGCCCCACCGAGTACAAACTTGGTGCGCGCAAGCACCTATGACCAAGAGGTATGCAAACCTCACTCAACACTAGGCTTACATCTAGAGCAAGAGCAAGAGCAATGGTCTAACTAGCCTAGGCACTTCGCAAAGCACAAATGCTAATCACCAAGTGTATCACTAAGCTCTATGCATATGGAGATCACTAGATTTGTGTATCAACACCATGGAATGTTTCCTCAAGTCTCCTCTACCTCATTTGGCCGGCCAAGGGTCATATATATAGGCCTCAAGCCAAATGGAGCCGTTGGTCCCTTGGAGCAGCTCCTCTGCGTAGCTCCGGACGCAGGCAGCAAGGGGCTCCGGACTAATCGCTGTGCGTCCGGACCTTCCAACGGTCTTCTGCGCGTAGCGGCTGACAATGGGTCCGGACGCTGTCTATGGTCCGGAGTCCACAGTCCGGACAGCGTCCGGAGTCTTCGCGCGCCTCTGGAACCTTTCTGCATAGAGTCCGGACGCCACTGTTGGTCCGGACCCCATGGTCCGGTCAGCGTCCGGAGTCCTTCGTGCTCTCGGGTTCTTCTCTGTGTGCGTCCGGACGCAAGCACCATTGGTCCGGACTCGCACTGTTCATAGCGTCCGGACCTGCTGAATTTTGCAGACCAAACCCTAGGTGTCCGGACACATCCGCAATGGTCCGAACCCTCCTCTTTTCAGCGTTCGGAGTCCTTTTCTTAAGTGTTTTCATCCGGGCTGATTTCCAAAAGTCCGGACGCAAGGCGACGAGTGTCTGGAAGACTTTGTATCTTCACGGTCTTGCTTCCGAGTAGGTTCCATCCTTCATGCTTGAACTATGCTTGATCTTTTAGGTCTTTTATATGCTTCAAATGTCTTGCTTGTGGTGTTGCCTAAGTCCAAAGCATGACTGCACCCTATTGGACTACAAAATAAATACTTGCAAATACGTTAGTCCAATTTGGTTATGTGATCATCAAACACCAAAATCCAAACTATATGGAACATGGGGACCATGTTCCTTACAATCTCCCCCTTTTTGGTGCTTGATGACAACACGACCAAAACAAGCAAATAATATTAGATGATCAAATGAAAACATGTCTACTTGCTAGGATGCAATGCAAAGGAAAGTCTATATGATACTTGTTTATACCAAATGAAGCTCATACTATGATGACGTGTCTTGCCCTTGCACATGTCCCCGTGTGGTATTATGGATTTATACTCCCCCTAACTCCATAATCCACTTTCCTCCCTATCTTGGACTGAAATATATGATCATTTGTTTTGGTCCTTCAAATTCTCCCCCTTTGGAATCAAACACCGAAAAGGATGCCATTAGTAGCACAAGGGAGGGTCAAGTTTTGTGATCCTTTGTATGTGGAGTGAAATTAATCACGAGACTTGACTCTCATATTACATAAACTAAACTCCCCCTAAGTGTATGCATACATATAGTGGATGGCAAAGCATATGCATAACCGGCAATTTGCACAAAGGAGTTTAATCTATATAATGCATGGAGAAAGAATTTAAAAGATACCAAAAAAATGAAATGAAATGATACTTATGGAAGTTAATCCTTGCTTTTCTCCCGGGACTCCATGTTCCTTGCAATGAGACTACTGCACACATGATAGACTTGAAATAGGTGTTAGTCTCAAAGCTTCCAACTTGTAGATCAGCTCCCCCTAAAAGTGTGCATACAAGCATAGAATACTTGTAGGAGATATGCACATTGACTTTTAAGGTCAAGATACCAAATGAAAGGTAGTGTCACATGAAAGTGTTCATCACTCTTACTTGGTATTTGGGGTAAACTATATACAATTTGGTACTTTGGCACATATAAGATAATCAATTGACAAGTGAGCTATGTGTCGTGCTCCTAAACATTTTAAGAACATGTAGGTTGCTCCAAGGGTAAGAGTGATACCGAGAAATCCTACCATATGATAACCTAGTGTATGCATGACAAGAATTTAGATATGCAAATGCAATACCTAAGCATGAACGGAACTAGATGCTAATTGAATTTGCAAGATAGAAATCTAGTTACCTAAACATGGGAGGGGGAACTTGGGTAAGTAGTGTTCACTAACCGACTTGGCAATAATACCAATAATCATCATGATGCATCCCATGTAATGCACCCAATCTTTGCCAAGTCTCCAAATTTCCCAAGTCCATCGGGCTTCTCACTTTCCCTTTGGAATCCAAACCTTCTTGGTGCTCTTCATGTGGAAATGATTTCCTTTGGCACCCAAAAGCGTTTGGCTCCATTGTTGGCTTGCTTGTTCACCTTGATGGCCATCACCTTGTCATTTTTTCTCTTTTTCAAAAGATAAGGTGTGGAGGCCTTCTTGTCCACCTTGTTGGTGTAGGTGTTGGAGAACTTGCTTGTTGGCTTTTTGTTTTTCTCTTTATTCTTAGCTCCTCCCCCATTTTTCACCTTGCACATGTAGGACTTGTGACCTTCTTTGTGATAAAGGTAGCAAACCACGGTTTCTCTCTCATCAAGCTTCTTCACTCCCTTGATGGTGTTATCTTGATGAGGTTGGGCTTGTTTCTCCTTGCCTTTGACTTGTGTCAAGTCCTTAGTGAGGCGATCCACTTCTTGCCTAAGTAGTTCATTCTCCGTTGCAACCTCTTATGTACATGTTTCTACAAACACATTCTCAAAAGAAGCTTGGCTGCATAGGGGTGAGTCTAATAAATCAATGCAAGAAGTCGAGGCATCCTTTTTAGGCATGTCAAATATAGAACTCTTCTTTTTAGGTGCCTCGGTGGGGGTTTTACCGGCGGCCTCAAGATTAGCAACTTTTGTTGTTAGCTCATCACAATGTTTGCAAATGGTTTCCATTTTAGCAAGCAAACAATTGTATGCATCTTGTGTGCTAGCTAACTTTGCTTTCAATTTCTCATTTTTCTTTACTAGTTTCTTATCATTGATTGTGCATTCATTTGTGCTAGCACTAGCCTCCAAAAGCTCAATTTTAGTAGTTAGCTCAACATTAAGATTGGCAAAATTTTCATATTGTTCAAGCATGGTATTGTAAGATTTTTGTGAGCTTTCTACTTTTGCTTTTAGATCATTGATTTTCTTTTGTTGGATAGTGCAAGCTTTAGCATATTTAAGGTTATCTTGCACAAGTTGCTCATAGGAAGGTAGATCATCATCACTATCACTATCACTAGAGCTAGAACTTTCGTTACCCCGTGCCATTAGGCATACTCGTGAAGTGCTTGATGATGATTGCTTGCGGTCATGCCTCTTATGTTGGGCTTCATCATCGCTTGATGAGTCACTCCAACTCTTGATTGTGGTAAGGGCCTTGACCTTGCAACTCTTCTTCCTTGTCTTGGGTGTGGGCTTGTTTCTTGGACAATCTTCAACAAAGTGTCCTCTCTTGCCACATCCATAGCATCCTTTCTTTCTTTGCTCTCTTCTGTGATTTGTGAAGATGCAATCTTCAATTTGGATGGGCACACCCTTGACATTGAGCTTGTGAATCATCTTCTCTACTCCTCGTATGAGCTTGATAGTTTCTTCTTCATCAATGGAGGAGTTGGAGGAGGTGGAGGCTTGGTCATCATCACTTGATTCATCATCATCATCTTCTTCACTTGAGGAGCTTGAGCTTGTCTCAACATTCTTGCTCTTCATCTTTTTGCGCTCTTTACATGTGAGAGCAATTGATTTGCTTGATGAAGATGCTTCTTCTTGACCCATTTTGCGTGACATCTCAAATGTCACAAGCTTGCCAATGAGGATGGCCGGGGTCATTTTGCTTACTTCCTCCAAGTTGTGAAGGATGGTGATGATGGATCCATATTTGTCATGTGGTAGCACCGAGATGATTTTCCTCACAATGTCCGCATCTTCTAGCTTTGTTAAACCTATGGAATTGAGCTCATTGACAATTAGACACAAACGAGAATACATGTCCTTGACAAGCTCATTTTCATTCATTTTGAAGGAATCGTAGGTTGACTTAGTTAGACAATGTTTTTGATCACAGACATTGCTTGTACCGTCATGGAGCTCATGCAATTTTAGCCAAATTTCATGGGATGTTTGTAAGATGAAAACTTGGTTGAACACATCCACACTAAATGATTAATACAAGCAATTTTTAGCTCTAGCATTGAAATGAATTTCTTTTTCATCACTCGAGGTGGGTTTAGCAGGATTTCTTAGGGTTTCATCCCATCACGAGTGACTCCCCAAACACCTAGATCAACCGCTTCTAGGTAGCAAGCCATTCTAGCACTATAGTAGGGAAAGTTAGTGCCATCAAAGTGCGGGGGCCTAGAGGTATCCTTCCTTCCCTCTCCTAGAGACATCGACTCAAAGGCGGTGAAGCCTAAAGTCCAAAGATGAGCCAACCGGCTCTGATACCAACTGAAAGGACCGTGATGCCTAAGAAGGGGGGTGAGTTAGGTCACTTAAAAACTACTCTCTAATCTATGGCCTCTTTTTCTAACCTTAGCAAAACCTATGCAAAAGGTAAACTAACTAGAAGTGCAACTATTGTTTTGCTAAGTGTTGCTATCTCTACCGCAAAAACAGTTATGCGACCTAGTTTCCAAACCTACCAACTAGCCTATCAACTAAGCTAGGAAAGGTAAAGAACACAAGGTAAACAAAGTAAGTGTGGAAGGTAAAGAGCAAGGTAGAGATGCAAACTCCCGTCGACGACTCCGGTATTTTTACCGAGGTATCGAAAAGCGCGCAAGCTTCCCCCTAGTCCTCGTTGGAGCCCCTCGTGAGGAATCCCGCGCAAGGGCCAAGCTCCCGGTCAAGTAACTCTGTGGATAGCCTCGGGCTCTCCACACGCGCAAGTGGTCTCCGATGTGCCTTCCGGCAAGCCTCTCCCAAATGCTCTCCGTCGTCTTCACTATCAAGCTTCCGGCCAAAACGCCGCGGGTCTTGTTCCCTTCGGTACACTGGTGGCGGCCACACCACAAATGCGGTTGGTGTGATCGCGCAAGATTACAAGCCCCACCGAGTACAAACTTGGTGCGCGCAAGCACTTATGACCAAGAGGTATGCAGACCTCACTCAACACTAGGCTTACACCTAGAGCAAGCGCAAGAGCAATGGTGTAACTAGCCTATGCACTTCGCAAAGCACAAATGCTAATCACCAAGTGTATCACTAAGCTCTATGCATATGGAGATCACTAGATTTGTGTATCAACACCTTGGAATGTTTCCTCAAGTCTCCTCTACCTCATTTGGCCGGCCAAGGTCATATATATAGGCCTCAAGCCAAATGGAGTCGTTGGTCCCTTAGAGCAGCTCCTCTGCGTAGCACCGGACGCAGGCAACAAGGGAGTCCAGACTAATCGCTGTGCGTCCGGACCTTCCAACGGTCTTCTGCGCATAGCGGCTGACAGTGGGTCCGGACGATGTCTATGGTCCGGAGTCCATAGTCCGGACAGCGTCCGGAGTCTTCGCGCTCCTCTGGAACCTCTCTGCATAGAGTCCAGACGCCACTGTTGGTCCGGACCCCATGCTCCGGTCAGCGTTCGGAGTCCTTCGTGCTCTTGGGTTCTTCTCTGTGTGCGTCCGGACGCAAGCACCAATGGTCCGGACTCGCACTGTTCATAGCGTCCGGACCTGCTGAGTTTTGTAGACCAAACCCTAGGTGTCCGGACGCATCCGCAATGGTCCGGACCCTCTTGTTTTCAGCGTCCGGAGTCCTTTTCTTCAGTGTTTTCATCCGGGCTGATTTCCAAAAGTCCGGACGCGAGGCGACGAGCGTCCGGAAGACATTGTATTTTCGCGGTCTTGCTTCCGAGTAGGTTCCATCCTTCATGCTTGAACTATGCTTGATATTTTAGGTCTTCTATATGCTTCAAATGTCTTGCTTGCGGTGTTGCCTACGTCCAAAGCATGACTGCACCCTATTGGACTACAAAATAAATACTTGCAAATACGTTAGTCCAATTTGGTTATGTTGATCATCAAACACCAAAATCCAAACTATATGGGACATGGGGACCATGTTCCTTACAAACATGAGTCTATGCACACATCAGAAGGAGATTAGTCATTGCTGAATTTTTTATTCAGTTCATCTTGCAAAGAATCCTTCAAGGTTGATCATCTCCCTGTAAAACCATAGAAAACATATGCCTTAGTAATATATACATGATGATACCATTGCTGAGTATTAAAGGATTAAAGGACTGACAATTAAAATGAAAAAAACCAATATTTTTTTCCTCTTGATCATTTTGTCTCTGCTCACCATTTTCATTAACACACGGGTAGGTATATATAGGTAGCACCTGACACTTCGGTAATCTAGTTTTGGTTAATTTCGCACCTTATTATGGTACCAGATAACAGCATGAGAAAATCAATTGTTCCTAGAACATGATAAAATGACATTAAAAAATGACATAGCTACTTCATTTTGTTAGATGCCTCATTATAAAATAGTTGATCACCCTACAAATAAAGACAGTGATCATTTGTAAACACCAAAAAATTGTAGCTCATACCTTTCCAGTTTTCTTTCTTATATCTCGCTTTTTAGATGTAGCATTATTCATCAGTGTTTGTGCTGAAATAAATTTCCCTGTTGCATTATTGACTTTCTCATTGCCGAAAAGACTTTTGTTGGCAGTACTGCGAGTGAAGCGTCCAGCTTGATTTGTATTTTGTTTGCTCAATACATTTTGTTTTATAGTCTAAAAAATGAAGGAAATTTCAATAGGATGAATCAGTTGTAAGATTTTATAAGAAACGATGTAACTCTTGGTGTTATTTTGGAAATTATTACCTGTTGCACATGTTCTTGGAGGCTAGGAGTGTTAATGGACATTGGAGTTTCCACCATTCTCTACAAATTCGACATACGTAGATCACACATTTAAAGAGTTAGAACAATCTATGTTAATAAATGCATGTTATATTTTCGAAATAATGTACCTCTTGCACATGTTGTTCTCCTAGGCTAGGAGTCTGAACAACAGTAGGTTCATCAGAAACATTATTATTCATGTCCTTTGGAGTTTCCGTCGCAATCTACATAATGAACGGAAATATTAAGACTTGACATTATAGTTGGCATTTTCTTAAAGTTTTTACCTGTGCTATAGTTGAATCTTCATGATTAACTGGATTATCAGTATGACCAACATTAGTAGTGATTTCGATAGGTTGAGCTATGGCTGTGCTTGGAGTAGTTGTCTTGTATTGGAGCAATAAATGAAACATTAGCACCACAAAATTGTTTAATTCCATTATGATGATAACAACTGCTTGTATTACCTGAGCCGAGGCTTCTTTTTGTTGTGCGAATAGAGACAAAAACTCTCTCCTCAGTTCATCTCTTGTATTCTCCAGTTGTTGTTCCATCTGCACAATTCTTGACTTGTCGCTCTCAATCCTAGCTCCTTGAACAACAAGTTTTTCTTTAAACTTCTCTACCTCTGCTTCCATCTCCTCATTTTTTGTTTAGCTGCTGCTGCTACAGCTGCACGAGCTTGGTCCTCTATTCTTTCATTCATCAATTGGCTTCGGGTGGGATACTTCACCAAGTATCCATGTCGATGACCTTTGTTACTCTTGCATCCAGTGGTTTCCTTGTAGGTTTGCTGAAGCATTTGGGTTTCTTCTATGTTTGAAAAATAAAAGGATGGATCTGTCTCAATTCTATTTGTGATTTTGGACCATGTGGCTTCCTATAGTGGCAAACATAATTAGTGTCATAACTTTGGTTCTTCAATAAAAATTTAACAACACATATATAGGGTTAGGCATGAACAGACTATTGCATACATAAATTTGTTCAGCAGCTTATGAGCACCATCGGCCTTCCTTGCTGCGTGTGCTCTTCCAAAGATCCAAATCATTTGGCTCTTCTCCAGTGTCCAAGTCCCTCTAATTTGTTTCCATTGATCAATCATATTATTTAAGATAATATAGAAAGAAGATTCGATTCGTTATCATAATTACCTGCTCAAAACTAATTTGCAAAAATGGTTTTGATCCTGTAAGATGTAGTGTCTTTCGCTTCTGGGAATTGCCCATGTTTGTGCTTCTAATTTGCTGATGCAATACATACAAATATGTTAGTCGCGGGCACTAGACAAATATACAAAACAACATGAATCATAGAGTTAGGAACCTGGAATTTTTCAAATCCAAAATACAGGACTAAGTAGTGCCACTCAATAACGTCCAAATCCTCTAGCTTATGTCTCATTCTTTGATGATAACTGCCATATGCCTTGTATGTAGAACTCAATTGAGCTCACCATCCTCTGTAGCTCTCCTTTGCAATCTTCCATATCTTAGCCTTGACATCATCATTGTTCTCAAGATCCCACCTAATCTGTACAATTATGTGAGCATCATTTTTTTGACATATATATTTTGATTTAGATGTTATACATAAATATACTAAATAATGTGTGACAGTGAAAGGATCAAGATGCCCAAAGAGGGGGGGGGTGAATTGGGCTCTTTTTAATTTCTAAACAAGAATTAAACCTATAAAGAGCCAATTAACCCCCTAGTGCCTACCGCTTGTGTGTCCTAACTAGAAAGCGGTAGCAAGGCAAAGGAAAGCGAAAACTTCCTACACAATTCTATTATGAATTGAAAGACAAATGCGGAAAGTAATGCGGTAATAAAGAGCTAGGGAAAGAGATGCTTGACACGGCGATGTTTTGCCGAGGTATCGAGGAGTCGACACTCCCCCCTAGTCCTCGTTGGAGCACCTCGCAAGGTATAGCTCCCCCTCAATCCCGCGCAAGGGATGAGTGCTCTCTACGAGTTGATTCTTCGCCACTCCGGCTCGGTGAATCGCCCACAACCGATCACAACGTCGATGGAGAAGGGCCGCCGACAATCTTCCGGCGATCACCTTCCTCTGAGCACCACCGGACCGTCTAGGTGATGTCGATCACCAAGAGTAACAAGCCTCGATCTTCGCTTGACTCACTCAAGCTTCACAAGTAGAGGATGCACACTTGAACTCTTGGATGAACTAGAGAGAGGATGGATGGATTCGCGAGTCACTCTCTCTCTCTAGGGCTCTTGCTCTCTTCCCAAACTTCTCAATAATCTCAGCAACTCAAATGAGCAAAGGCAAGGTGGGAGAGAAGTGGGAGGGCTATAAATAGACCCTCTGAAAACTACCTTGGGCTGGCAATTTAAGTTGGCGACGGACGCTCCGTCGACTAGGCGACGGATGGTCCGTCGCATGCCCAACGGCTAGTTTCTGTTCATAGTTGAGGCGACGGACGCTCCGGCGCCTAGGCGACGGACGGTCCGACGCCTCTGTCTAACGGCTAGTTCTGACACACTGTTACCAGCGACGGACGCTACGTCACTGGGTGACGGACGCTCAGCCACAGCGTCCGACGCTGATTTCTAGCTAGGGTTGAAAAACACCCTCTCTGGAAGGTCGACGGACGCTCTTCACAGCGTCCGACGCCTGGCCGACGGACAGCGTCCGACGGACCCTGAAAAACTTAGCCAGAAAACAACCCTTCTGGAAGGCCGACGGACGCTGTGGACTCAAACACCCAGCGTCCGGCGCCTTTGTCCGACGCGACGGACAGCGTCCGGCGCCCCTGCCAGGAGCGTCTGACGCCCAGAAAACTATTTTGACAACTCCGTTTTTCGTCGCGATGAATATGGAAGTTGTTCTAGGCTTTCTTACGGTCACCATAGGCTTGCTTAGAGCTAAGGAAGTCAGGTGTGCACCACACCTAAACATGAAGCTTTCCTAAGTCAAGCTACTAATCTCAACCCCTCTTAATAGTACGGTCAAAGGTAAAAAGAGAAGCCCTATCTAATTCTAAGTGCCCTTTATCTCCTTATGGCACTTAGCCTATCATTTTAGGGTCTTCATCATGTCTCCTTAAAAACCGAAACAATATCCATCTTGGGGGCTAAGTGATGACCATTAGAGCCCATTCTCCTTGATCACTATGGCTAAGCTACGCATAGCCTCTGCAAAACACACGTTAGCCATAATAATCTCTAATTGTCGTTAATCACCGAAACCAACTAGGGCCATGATTCTTCAGACAGCGAAACATTTACGTACCAATATCGCGTGCTATTTTATCTTTAACACTTTGCTTGACATCTGCCCACTTTGTAACTCCAATTAGTGGTGTTCTTTTTCTTGTAAAAAGAACTATTTCATCAATAAATAGGCGATAGTTCACTCCTACAGGACCTCCAAGCGTGGTAGAAAAATCTATACTCAGTTTCTCACTAGCAGTTTTAAATCTCTTAGCATTTGCCGCAAATCCTTTCATGGTTCCTCGTCCAATCTTTCTCTTGTCCACAATTCCTTCTAAATAAATAATTCATGTTATTGAAATAGAAATATATAATCAATACAATTTTCGACATCTTTTATTTTTTCTGTATAAACAGTATGAAATGGTACATATACCTTTTTTAGAGGGCTTTGGCCTCCTAGCATGAGATGGAAACTGCAATGACATTTCGTTGCTACCTCCACTTTTGTCTTGCTGATTGGTTCCATCATCATCTAGATATGCATCTGTATAGAACACACCATTAAGTGAAAGCACACAGTTACAATGCAGTTGGAAAGAAAAGATGACATATACAACTTGAAATAAAATTAGATTACATATATCTTCAAGGACCCCTTCCAGCCTCAACCATTCTCTATATGTTTTAATCGTATCTTCGCGGTAGTCATCCTTAAATTCTGCGAGATGGTTATACACATATCAAATGTATGTTTGCGGAACAGAACATAAATATATTCACATGTATTTCAAATCATTAATACCTGGGTTCTCAGCATCTTGTGGCAACTCATGTAACCACAACTTGTACTTATCGCGATCTTCATCAGGACATATTTGTTTGTGTCGCTTAATGGGTGTTATTTCATATTCTTCTTGGTCATTTTCTTTGGTTTTTGAAATCACTAGTCTGATTTTCTTCTCTTCCCAAAACTCTTCAACCATTTTTTTACATTTTCTTCGTAATCTAAAAGGTTCAGCAATGCTATACCGTTCCCACATCGCTTCTTGTAGTACATGAAGTCCCTCGAAGAATAACCCATCTTTGCTTGAAATTTTAATAAGTTGCCAAATGTAATCTTATCTCTGGAAATATTCAATGTCACACGTGTGTTGTCCCTCGGCCCACCTATGAAATCAATAAAAATTGCCCACTTCTCTGGCTTTTTCTCTTCTGTACAACTGAAAAATCATGTGATTTGAAATATATTAACATTCTAGGCTAGCATGTGTGGTCAACAACACTTGCTTCAATATTAACTACACTATAATATTATATGATCTAGTCTTTGTCTAAATTACGAGTCAGAAAACACAAAGCAATTAGGGCAGGACAGTATTAGCAAATCATACATTAATTAACAATTGTCTAAATTTATTTACTGATGAAGGTCATTCCATCAACACAGTATGTTCAGATCCTTTTGAAAGTCGAGTTAGGTTACGTACTCATTAAACGAAGGCTAGTGATAAAAAATTATTCGAAATACCAAACATTACGAGTCACACAACACAAAACAATTATGGCACGCCATTATTAGCTAGCAAAATAACTAGGGCAGTAATCATCTCAAAATCACAAAACCTGTTTAGTTCATTTTCATTGGTGATTACATTGTGTTGGTGAGGTGTGTCCTCCATGGCGTCATCCTCTGCGTCGTCGTGTTCACGAGAACGGCGCCTGGACAGTCTCCTAGACGACGTAGGATCTGGCGAACTCATGGATGGAGGCGACGACACCCTCGTCGTATTACATGGCGATGGCCTCTCCATTGACTCTAGTGGAGTAGATCCGATCACCTCGAAACGAGACGAAGAGGCTCCGCCTGGACGTGCGCTGCTGCGCGATGGGTGAGGGCGACGGCGGAGGTTATGGGCTCCGAACAGATCGGGATGTGATTAGGATGCAAAGCAATCTATAAGGGAGGTTACGAAGGAAGTGGGCCATATAAGTTTTAATGAGCGTGGGTTTTCCTGGTAGCGCGGGATAACCTTGTTTGTCCCGGCTGTAGTCAAATTTTTTCAGTGCATGTAGGCGCGGAAAACACAGATTCATATTTCAAAAGATAAATAATTGTTGAATAACTTTTATTGATAATTTAATCCATAGATTCATGTAGGCGTCTCCTATAATTTTTAGAAAAATAACCAATTTCATATTTCCTAAATAAAAAGGAAACATTTGTAAATTATAGAAAGTTATATATTATTTATAGAAAATACATATATAATTAAAACAACCATTCAAACCAAAATGAATTTTGATGATGATATTTCCCTTACTTTCAAGTTCAAGAGAAAACAATTTCCAGTACGGCTAAATAAACATTAATGGCGCAGAAAAAGCATATGGACTTGTCACGCTCTTTACGCCTAAACATCTTGAAAATGATAAAAGGATTTCAAATGTGGAGTTTGAAACCAAATTGAAAGATGACATAGTCAATGACACGACATGTAATGAGAACAGTCGGAAAAGGCATAGGGACTTGTCATGCTCTTTACGCCTCCACATCTTCCAAATGATAAAAGGATTTGGAATGTGAAGTTTGAAACCATATTGATAGCTGACATAGGCAATGACATGACATGTAATGAGAACAGTCGGAAAAGGCATAGGGACTTGCCACGCTCTTTACACCTCAACATCTTGCAAATGATAAAAGTATATACAATGTGGACTTTGGAACCATATTGATGATAGATGACATAGTCAATGACATGACATGTATTGAGAATAGTCGAAAAAGGCATAGGGACTTGCCACGCTCTTTAGACCTCCACGTACATCTTCCAAATGATAAAAGTATATAGAATGTGGAGTTTGGAACCCAAATTCAAAGTTGCATTGAAATTTACAGTGAAATCAACAAATGTTAAAACGATTTGGAATGTCGAATTTTAAAAAAAATTGGAAAATATATTTGCATTGTCATTTGTAAAAAAGCAAAATAAAAAAGTTTGCTCCATAGGACCGGTGGGCCTCACCGAGCTCAACCGCATACAGGAGCCCAGCAAGGCTACCAGCCTAAAGCTAGCCGAATAGAGAGCACAGTGTGTTGTAGACATGAGAAGTTCGAAGTGGCTTACGAAGTCGAGCTTTTAAGGAGTGTTACGCTGCTTAGAGTTGGTGAGGTGGTACTAAGGGTCTGTAGTGCGAAACAACATAGAACAACTCGATAATGGGCCGCCCCATGTCTGATTGGGTCGTATTATCAACATATACCCTACGCACCTCCTCAGCGGATGAACCCCATCCCCAAATTCCCCAATCTCGCTATGGCGGCTGGTACGGTGGCGACAACGACGATTTCCCTCCCCAAACACCCCAATCTCGACGCCGAGGGCACGGTGGCGAGGACTGGTAGGGTGGAGGGAGTCCTCAAGGCGGCGACTGCGGCAAGCGTGGGTACCATGGTAAGCGGAAATAGTGGCCACCATGCCATTCATCAGGTGCGCAACTCGCGTGGGCAGTTCGCCCCCAAGACCTATCTGATCTGCGACGACTCTTCCTCTGACGATGTTGTGTACAAGGCTCCAATGTGCATCGCGGAGACATCGGAGGCACCAACTCGAGCAGCTCCAATGCACATCAGGCAGACATCGAAGCCAGCAAGTCGCGCGACTTCAAAGCGCATTGGGGAGACATCGAAGCCATCGACCCGCGCGGCTCCAATGGAAGAAGGCGGATCGAAGAAGAAGGATAAGCTGATCAGTTCGAGGAAGATGGTAACACACGTTGATCCCCCTTTTTTCATCCCAATCTAAGTTAGGGTTTCGGCAAACTGTTAAGCTAAACAAGTTGAATATGAATTAGTTGTTGTTCACCCATCATGAGAAAAATATGGAATAGTTCTGCCTCGGCACTGTATTGAGTTAGGCAATATCTTACTTTCTCACTTAAATGATTGCTGTTGCCATGTGACAGAGTGTATTAGTTTTTATTTCAAGATGTTATTTGCCAGTGCTAACGAGAAGGGTTATATTTCTTGTCCTCTTTTTGTAATTTGTACAAAGCTGGGGGCAATGTGAACTTACCATTCTCAAACACTGGATGTTGATCCTTCCTTATCCCTAGATGTTGCATGTCAAGCCAAGCCTGCTCATTATCCTTACATTTACCCTCTACTTCAAGCAAAGTGTCCAATATGCTCTCACATACATTTTTCTCAATATGCATCACATCCAAATTGTGTCTAATAAGCAAATGTTCCCAGTAAGGAAGCTCGAAAAAAATGCTCTTCTTCCTCAAGTTGTGCCATCTTTTTTCTTCATCGCGTTGCTTTCTGTTTTTTGAATCAAGACAAAATTTAACTTGACAAAAATTGTCATGCTGTTCCAAAACCTGTTGTCCTGACAATGGTTCTGAAGGCTCCCTATATTCTGTCATGTTATTGAAGCTTACTTTGTTCCTGCGCCACTTGTGATTCAAAGGTAAAAAACGGCGATGACCCATGTAGCATTGTTTTAACCCATGCTTCAACCATAAGTAGTCGGTATCTTTATGTCACACCCGGTTTTAAGAACAAAATCAGATATACCCTATATGTGAGCCCAGGAAGTCAAATCTCACATATAGTTATAGAACAAGGTAATATCAAAAGACAATACTTAAATACATAACATATAAGGTCAAAGAAATAACCTTAAGAGAACAAACAGTGGTAAGACACTCCGAACTTCAGGTGAAGACTCCACTCCACAGGGACCAACTGACTGGTTGATCACAAGCCTAACTGCTCGAGACTCTTGCAAACTGGTACCCATCCGGGATTTTTATCCAAGTATTGAAAAGAAAGAACAAGCGTAAGTACTTTCGTACTCAACAAGTATACATGGGGTTCATGAGGCTCAAAAAGGTATGACACTGGTTTAACTGCATAAGCTTTTATGTTGTCACAATTTTAGCATTATAGTAGCATCAATGTTATCAATAGCCCAATAACCATATGATCAAGTGAACAAGATGTAATGCTTATATGAACAAGTAACAATAATCAATCACAGAAAACAACTGATGAGCCATGACATAAGGACATCACACAGTAAGGAGCCCAAGCCACTCGTAACCGTGAGCACGGCTATCATGATAGTTTTTAACTCTGCGCAGAGGTGTACATCTTTACCCATAAGTCGTGAATTGCCCTTTCGCCCGAGGTAGCTAGTCTCTTATCCCACTTCCAAGGTAGGCCGGCAGGGTTCACTACGAGACCTTTCACAGGTTCCACTAATAGGTAACAACCCGCTACAAGTTCCCTTAACAAGATCGTGAGAAACTCCCCTCCCAGAAGCCACCGCAACGCCTTCTGGCAGACCAAGCCCCCACTTTCTCAGAGCCCTTCTTGCGCCCTCTCAGGTAAGTTGCCACAAACTAGCAAAAGCCTAATACTTAGTCAAGCCAGAGCCCATTAGCTTATGGTAATACTGTTTTCTCGGGGTAATCTCTTACAGAAATATCCCTATGAGTGAGAACACAAGTGTGAGTTCCTGATGTTCCACCTATAATCCACGTTGCTAAAAAGTCATCTTTTATTGTCATTTCATATATCATTAATCAAGTTTACATGATCATATTTATTCTTAAAGAGCACTAGCTTGATCTACCCAAATGCATAAACTCCCAGGGTGACAAGGTATAAGGTACAATACTAGGATAACCTTATAGGGTAACAAGGAAACACATGCATATGATTACTTAGTGATTATCATGAATAGGACAACAAGGATAATCCCATGTAATACTTTCCTTAAAAGCTTAGATCCTTTGCTCAACTGGTTCTCAACTCCAGACGACTTCTTCTTGATCACCAACGCAAAACTCACCGTTTGGACAATAATAACAAATCACCACACAAGCATCTGATCATACAAAACATACAGACATGGCTAAATTAGAACAATACACCAATCAATGAAAAAGATTTAAAAAGAGATCTACGCAACTCTACGATCACACAGTCGCGGAGAACACACTAATCGGAGCTACGATTAGAAAGATACAACTAACGGAAGATTTGCTTTTATAAAAGAGAACTACGAGCTTTATTAGTTTTACTATATAAAAGAATGTATAGGGTATTTCAGAGAAACACCCAAGTTAGATTAAGTCAAAATTGTATTTGGATTTCAAAAACGAAAGTAAAAAGCATCGATATTTTATGTGTAAAATACGTTGCATAGTTATTAATCAAGTTAGGAGTTAACCATAAAATTACAGAGCTATTAACATGGTATTAAAGAACACTAATGAAAAGGTTACGCCGATACAAAGCCAACGCAACTCGAACGGAACGAAACGGATTTAAAACGGAGGAGATATGAAATTAACATGATTTTCTATACAAGATTAATTCATTAAAAAGGATTAATCTAAACTTTATTTTCAAAAGACTTTAACATAGATGAAAACTGTACCACTAGATAGATCATGAAATTACGAGGTTAACGTAACTTGAACGGATCAAAACGGATCTAAAACGTGGAAGATAGGATTTAAACAAGATTTAAAGATTAACTAGGAAATTAAAAGGCATTAAATAAATATTTATTTTCAAAGTTTGCAAAACAGATAGATTATGGTTTTAACATGTAGATAAAAACTCTACGAATCTAACGCAACTCGAATGGATGAAAACGGAGTTAAAACGAATATTTTATAAATAGTTGAAAACTGATGGTAGAACTAAAATTTATTTTTGAAACAAAACAATTACGGCGTGGAAACACGCTTTCCAAGGCAAAAAGCGCAAGGGGCCGGTTGGGGTTGGAGCAGGGCCGGCTGCGGTTGGAGCAGGGCCGGCTTGGTGGCGGCGGCTGCTCTTGGTGTGGGGAGAGGGGGCTAAGGGGCTGTATTTATTTGGGGAGGGGTGCTGGCACTAGGGTTCCTGCCGGCTGGGCCACGCAGGGGGAAAAGTGGCCCAGCTGGTGCTCTGGGCCGCGCGCGCAAGTGGGAGAAAGCTGGGAAGCTGGGCCAGCCTGGGGGAAAAGGGGCGCTGGGCTGCGGGGTGGAGAGGAGGGGAAACGGCCTGGTGGCCTGCTTGGCCGCGCGCGAGGCTGGGCCGGCCGGCTGGGTGGGCCGCGCTTGGGTAGGCCGGGGGGAGCTGGCGCGGGTGGCTGGGCCGTGGGCGCTGGGACAGGCCCAAGCGGGAATGGGAAGGGGAGGGGAAAAAAGAAGGGGGTGGCCTGGGCCTGCAGGATTTGAAGAGAGGAGGAAGGGAGAGGGGGTTTTTGTTTTCTTTTTATTCTTCTTTTATTCAAAGCTCATTTTCAAAACTAAAATGAAATATGTTTTATTTCCAAATCTCTTTTCGAAACAAGTTTCCATTTAAATTTTTAAAGGGTTTTTAAATCCTTTTAAATTCCTTTTGCTTGGAAAACTTTTCAAGGTATTTTCATAAGCCTTTTTGAAACCCACTTTTGAAATTCTTTTGAGTTTTAACAAAACCACACAAACACTGAATCATATGCAAAGGCATGAGTGCACAACCACGTTGCTAATTAAAGGGCAAATTTTAATTTAACGAAAACTTTTTTTTTATTTTCCTATGTTTTTATAAGCACCAAATCACAATTGACTCATTTTATTACTATTTTTCTAGAAAGCAAAATTTGGGGTGTTACACTTTATGGCAGTACGGACATGCAAACTTGCCTTTCGTGCTCCATCCGGAGAGCATAGCATACACAGGAAAGTCATTAATTGTCCATAGTACAAGTGCATGCAAATCAAAAAATTTCTGTTCCTTTGCATCCCAAGTGTCGACGCCCGTTTCCCACAGAACTTTCAGCTCATCAATTAGAGGCTGCAAATAAACATCAATGTTAACACCAGGAGATTTTGGTCCAGGTACAATCATTGACATCATCCAATATGATTGTTTCAAACATAGCCATGGTGGAAGGTCGTAAGGAATTAGGATCACGGACCAACAACTGTATGAAACGTTCAACATACCAAATGGATTGAATCCATCAGATGCTAGACCAAGCCTGACATTAAGAGGATCCTTTGAAAACCATTCATATGTTGCATCCACGTGCTTCCATGCCTTTGACTTAGCAGGATGTCGCATTTTCCCATCAACCACTAATTCTTCCTTATGCCAACCCATATGTGACGTTGTGGTCTCTGACATATATAACCTTTGGAGCCGTGGAATTAGTGGGAAGTATTGTAGGATTTTACTTGGACCACTCTTCTTTGATCCATAACTACTGCCCACAGCCTCTGCATTTCCAGACTCCTTCCACCTTGTTTCCCCACATTTTGGGAAATTATCCATGGATGCATAATTCCCTCTGAATAACACACAATCATTATAACATGCATATATCTTTTCATAGTTTAGACCAAGATCTCTAACAACCCTTCGGATTTTGTCCAAACTGTCTGGGAGACAGTGCCCAGGAGGGAGAATAAGCAAGAACATGTGAAGTAAAAACTCCAAGCAAGCATTACTGCAACCAAACATGCACTTAAGTTGAAATATTTTGACAATGAAAGACACCTTGGTAGCTTCCGTACAGCCTGGAAACACCTTGGTAGCTTCCGTACAGCCTAAAAACCACCGGAGGGTGGTTTTCGAGTTTGGGCCTCAAAACCACCGGAGGGTGGTTTTCGAGTTTGGGCCTCAAAACTCGGGGTTCGGTAGTTGAGCCGAAAGCTACCGGTGGTGGGTTTCGCGGGTCTAGGCCTCAAAACCTGGGCAGAACTTCCGAGGAAGCGGGGATGGCACGTGGCGGAATCATGGAGGTTGCGTCGAGGCGACGACAACTCCTGGCAGGAAGCGGGGCCGTCCATTCAAATCGAGGAAGATATTTTCCAGAGCTTGGATTGCAATGCTTAGGCTAGGTAGTTCACTCATGTATCTAGGGGGGTCTTTGGGAAATAGCCAAAGCCCGATAAATAAGGGATGAAGGGGTATCCCTCATTCTATCTCTTGCATTTCCTCCTCCCACCTAAATTCCTAGGGTTTCCCTTCCTCTAGCTTCTTCTTGCTTGAGATCCACCGAGTCACCGGTATAATAACTTGTGATTGTTGCAAGGAATCAGAGGCCGTAACCTCCGTAGGCCATGGCGGCTTTGATTTCTTGATCGTGTTCGCGTTTTGCTTGTGTTCTTCATGTTTTGCTTTTGCCCCTACTTTGTTTTCGAGATGAAATCTCTTTGTAGGTAGTAGCTCTTGCAAATCCGTTTGAACCATGTTGTCCGTATTCGAGAGGAGCATCTTTGCACCAAAGGATCCATCCTCAAACCTCTCGAGTACACAGATCGGGTGATTTCTTTGTGGTGTTCTTCGTTCTTGAGTTTCCCCCATTTTTCTTCTCTTCCTGTTGATCTAAACCAAATTGAGCGATGATTTCTTTGGGATAGCTCCCCAACTGCACTAGGATCATGCCTACAAAGTTTGGTTGTAGTTGGTGATCATTTGGTTAGGTTTTGGGATGATTTGACGAAGAGAAAATCGAGTTTCGTGTTTTCTACGCCCTATTCGTGGGCGTCGAACGCTCTGTAAGTTTGCGCCGGACACTGGGGCGTGCTGACGTTAGCGTCCATCGCCTCACTTGTTGGATTCCTTCGGTTTTGGCATCGGACGCTCTTCAGAGTCCGTCGCGTCTTGTGCACTGTGCAGTTCTATCTTGCTCTCGGGTAGGCCGACGGACGCTCATCCAAGCGTCCGTCGCCAAGCGTCCGTCGCTTCAGCAGTTCTCAGTTTTTGGTAGGCTCTCTGAAAGGCCGACAGACGCTCACCTAAGCGTCCCTCGCCAGCGTTCGACGCCTCCCGTTGGAGAGTCCGTCACCCTGTCTTCTAGCGTCCGTCGCCTCTACTGTTTGCAGTTTTGGTCCGATCGCTTCGGGGTTTGTTTCTCTGAGTTCTTGGCTAGCTCCGCTGTGTTCCTAGGACATCTCCTAGAACATCCACCCACTTGTGGGTCGTGAGCCTAGTTTTCTTTCTTGGGTTCATGATTGGGACAAGGGTCAAGATCTTCCAAAAGGAATTTTTATTTGGCTCCCATTCACCCTCCTTTGGTCGCCTTTTTCGGTCCTTCAATTCGTATCAGAGCTGGTTAAGGTTCATTCCACCTTACATGGTTCTTGATCTGCGAAGGCGACATGGAGTGAGGTGTTGGCAAACCTCCGTTTTTCGATGGAACGAACTTCTCCTACTGGAAGGTGCGCATGTCCGCCTATCTACAAGGAGTTGATTCAAACATATGCGAGATTTGTGAGAACGAGGGCTATCGTGTTCTTGCGGCTCGTGTTGATCAACTCCAAATCACTCAACACAACGCAAACAGTAGAGCACGTAGCATTCTCTTCTCGAGTTCGTGTCTTCCTGAGTTTGAGCGAGTCTTGAACCTCACTACGGCGCGAGAGATCTGGCAAACACTTGTGATATATCATGAGGGCAACCCTCAGATCAAGTCCAGACTCTTCGACACGTACCGTAGGGAGTACAAGAACTTTGTTCAGTTGGCCGGCGAATCTGTTGATGGGATGTTCACCGCTTCCAATCTATCGTCAACAAGATGTGTGCTAATCGAGCCAACTTGCTCTACGATGATCATGAGATGGCTATCAAGCTTTTGCATGCTCTTGATCAGAGGGTGTGGGAGATGAAGGTGGCTGCCATCCAGGAGTCACCGGGCTATGATGCCCTGACCGTGGACGAGCTGTTCAGCAAGCTCAAGTCCTCGGAGATTGACAACCAGACCCGTGCCAAGCTTGAGAACCCGTCGAACCTATCCATGGTGTTGGTTTCCGGCCCTAGCGGTGTGTCCTCTTCTTCCTCTAACCCTTCACACTCTTCGTTCGCTTTGTCTTTGATGTCTATGACAGAGGAACAAGTGGAGGCACTTGGAGATGATGAGCTGGCTTTGGTCATCACTAAGTTCTCACGGTTTCACAACAACCGTTTGAACCGACGACGTGGTGGTGCGGCCAAGGGGTGCTACCGTTGCAGTGATGAGGATCACTTCATCGCAAACTGCCCTAAGAAAGCTACGGGTGACTTCACCAAGCGCAAGGACAAGCGCGAGCACCGCTTCGAGGACAAGCACAAGGCCAAGGCGGCTACAACCAGAGATCCTCGAAGAAGGTGATCGATAAGGTGAAGGCCAAGAACCGAGCCTTCCTTGCCTCCCTCAGCGACATCGATGCCTCCTCCGACGGGGGTTCCTCCTCAAGCGATGATGAGTCGAAGGGAAAGGTTGAGGACAAGCTCAATGGCCTCTTCTTCTACGCCGACGCCAAGCACGGTGGCTTTTGCACCATGGCGATTGAAGAAGGCAAGGTCGGCAAGCACAAGGATGACTCCATCTACGACTCCGATACAACCGAGGTATCACCCACCATCGAATCCCTCTCTCTCGAGCTTGAGTCTCTGAACGACACCTTGCTTAGTGAGGATGCTTTGCTCAAGTGTGCCGCATGTGAGAGGAACGATTTCAAGGCGAAGTACCTTAGCCCACTTCATGAGCTAGAGTTTGCTAAGGCACAAGTGGTGGTTACCGAGGAGGTAGAGTGTGATGCTTGCGCCATCCACATGTCTGATCTTGTCACTCTCCAGGACAAGTATGGCACTCTACTTGAGGAGGTCAGTGAGCTGAAGGCTAGGCCTAGCTTACTTGGTGCGTGCAAGTCTTGCTTAGGCTTGCATTATGAGCTAGCACAGAAGGATGCTAGGATCGCTAGAGAAGGGCAGCTCAGATAGCACTAGAGAGTCGGATCGCTTTGAGGCTTTGAAGCTTGAGATCGCTTTGTGGAGACACGACAAGATGCGTACCGAGGAGGAAAACACATACCTTTGGTCCATCTTGAGCTGGGTGTCTTGCCGAGAGCCGCAGTTGGGGATGATGCTTAGCCAATGCAAAAGGGCTGGCAGCACAGGAGTAGGCTTTGCTATAGGTGGGAAGGACGATAGCATGTTCGGTAAGATCGGTGAGTGCAGTGGTTTGAGCGAGAATGAGAAACCCACCACAACTCCCAAGCTTACCAAGATCACTCCACCTAATCCTACCAACCCCTCTGAGTCACCTGTGAGAGATGGTGTGTTTGAAGAGCCACCCAAAACCACTCCACAGAAGCAAGTGTGGATTCCCAAACCGAACCACCTTCGGAACCCACTTGACACCTTGCCCGACATCTCTAGTGATCCCCCTCCTAAGAAATCGAGAGCCACCAAACCCACCAAGAGAGTGCCTACCAAGAGTGCGGTGAGGTACCATTGTGAGTATTGTGAGTGGGATGGGCACCTGGCTGAGTTTTGCCATAGGAGGAAGAGAGATGAGCGGAGGCAAGTTGAGTTGAACAACCGGGACATGTACCACCCACCAGTTGGGGTGCGTGAACCGAAAGTTCAGAGGTGCACTACTAGGCCTAGAGGTGCAATGCCTCAAGGTGATAGGCCTCAGGAGGCGAGACCACATGGTGGTCGTGCCCGGTGGGGTACCGGTCGTGACCCATACGACTACGGGCCTCATGGCGGTGGCTTTACTCCACCCTTCTTTAGCGGACCACGTTTTCCCTATCATGGTGATCACTCTCCCTCTGTGGGGCAGGAGATGTTTGGTTTTTCTCCTAACCCTTTCTTTGGGGAAATGAGACAACACTAGTATCCTTCTCAGTTTACTAACCCCAGTGTTGCGCCGTTTGCTCACCCTATTTCCTTTTATTGATGTAGGAAGGAGGACTGGAGGAGACTTGGCTTGTGGATTTCAGATGTTCACACCATATGACCGGAAGTGCCAAGTGGTTCTCCAGACTCGACCCCGTGCGCCACAATGAGTATATCACATTTGGGGATAAGAGTCAAGGTAAGGTTGTGTCCCAGGGGTCCATCTGAGTCAATTCGTCTTTTGTCCTCAAGGATGTTGCTTTGGTTGCGAATTTGCATTTTAACCTTCTCTTGGTTTCGCAACTCCTTGAAGATGGTTTTGAAGTGAGCTTTAAGCCTAATTTGTCTTGGATTTTGGACTCTCGGGGTGAGCTTGTTTGCCGAATTTTGCCCTTCAGGAAGGTTTTACGTGCAGATTTTTCTATCTCTCCCGGACCTTCTCGTTGTCTTCTTGCCAGTTCTTCTTCCAATCTTTGGAAGTGGCATTGGAGATTGGGACATTTGAGTTTTTACTTGCTAGCAAGGCTTAGCTCAATGGACCTTATCCAAGGATTGACAAAGCTAAAGTTTGAGAAGGATTTGGTTTACCATCCTTGCAGGCATGGCAAGATGGTTGGCGCTTCCCATTCTCCGGTGATGGAGATTATGACCAAACAACCCGGCAAGCTATTACACATGGACACAGTTGGTCCAGCTTGGGTTAGGTCGGAGGGAGGGAAGTGGTATGTGGTTGTAGTCGTTGATGACTACTCGAGATACTCTTAGGTGTTCTTTTTGGAGAGTAAGGATGAGGCTTTTTCACATGTTTGAGATCTGATTTTCAGATTGCAAAATGAGCTACCCAAGCATGCCATGAGAGCGATACGCAGTGACAATGGCACATAATTAAAAAATGCTCAATTTGCATCTCTTTGTTCTTCTTTGGGTCTCGATCACCAGTTTTCCTCTCCTTACACTCCCCAGCAGAATGGTGTTGTTGAGCGCAAGAATCAGACCCTTGTTGAGATGGGCAGGACGATGCTCGATGAGCATAGGACTCCTAGGTGGTATTGGGCCGAAGCGATCAATTCTGCTTACTATGTTTCCAATCGCATTTTTCTTCGAGCCTTCAAGAAAAAGACCTCTTATGAGTTACGTTTTGGGAGATCACCCAAGGTAAGTCACCTACGGATGTTTGGGTGCAAGTGTTTCATCCTCAAGAAGGGCGGTAAGGTGGACAAATTTGAGTCTCGATCTTCTAACGGTATCTTTCTTGGTTACTCTACTCACTCTCGTGCTTATCGTGCACTTAACCTTGAAACTAACGGAGTGATGGAGACTTGTGAGATTACTTTCGATGAGACTATGTCTTGTAGTTCCACTACTTTTAAGCTTGCAGGTGATGATGAGGTGAACACTAGCATTTTTGTGGAGGAGGAGCAGGACGATGCCGATTGGGGTGATCCCGAGCCAACTCCACTGGCTGCCCCCGTCGACCCTGCGACGTCTACTTCGGCTCATGGTCCCGACCCGTCTACTTCCTCTACGTGGAGGCCATTCGAACAACTTCCTCAGTCGATGCCCGTTGCACCTGAGGGAGCCCCAACTGCTGTTGAGGGGGAGGCTACTTCGTCCAGGCAAGATCCCCGCTACATCCAGAAGCAGCACCCACCGAAGAACATCATCGGCGACATCGATCATCAAGTCACGCGGTCTAGGTTCTATCTCCCTCACTTTGCTCATTCGGCTTTTGTTGCTTCTTTTGATCCCCGGGATGTTGGACATGCTTTGATGGATCCAGATTGGGTCAATGCCATGCATGAGGAGCTAGAAAACTTTGAGCGAAACCGCATTTGGGTCTTAGTACCATCACCTCCAAGTTGCCACCCTATAGGAACTAAGTGGGTTTTCAAAAACAAACAAAGTGAGGATCGGGTGGTAGTGCGCAACAAGGCTAGGTTGGTTGCGCAAGGCTTTTGTCAAAAGGAGGGAAAAGATTATGAGGAAACCTTTGCTCCCGTAGCTCGTTTAGAAGCCATTAGAATCCTTCTAGCTTTTGCAGATTCTAAGGGTTTTAAACTTTTTCAAATGGACGTTAAAAGTGCTTTTTTAAACGGCTACATAGAGGAGGAAGTGTATGTTAGACAACCTCCCAGTTTTGAAAATCCCAAGTTTCCAAACCATGTTTTTAAACTTCACAAAGCCTTGTATGGTTTGAAACAAGCCCCTAGAGCATGGTATGATAGGATTAAAACGTTTTTGCTTGCTAAGGGTTTTAAAATGGGATCAGTAGATAAGACGTTGTTTCTCCTCAAGCAAGGCAAAGGCACCCTCCTAGTCCAGATTTACGTGGATGATATCATCTTTGGTGGTTCTTCTCATGCTCTTGTTGCCAAGTTTGTAGATATTATGAGTAGAGAATTTGAGATGAGCATGATGGGAGAGTTGACTTTCTTTCTTAGGTTGCAAATCAAGCAAACCCGAGAAGGGACGTTTGTGCACCAAGGCAAGTACACGAAGGATATATTGAAGAAGTTTGACATGGGTGAGGCAAAGTCTCTTTCAATGCCCATGTCGACTACGACTGCCTTGGATGTGGACGAGGAAGGAGAGGCGGTGGATCAGACGGAGTACCGAAGCATGATCGGGTCGCTCTTGTACCTGACAGCGACCCGGCCGGACATTCAGTTCGTCGTCTTCTTGTGTGCGCGCTTTTAGGCATCACCGCGCACTTCGCACAAGCAGGCGGTGAAACGCATCATGAGGTACTTTCGCTTCACTCCCGAATTTGGTCTTTGGTTTTCCGCCTCCTCTTGTCTTGGTCTTTGTGGTTATTCCGATGCTGACTTTGCCGGTTGCCGTCTTGATCGGAAGTCCACTTCTGGGACTTGCCAGTTTCTTGGGTCTTCTCTGGTTTCTTGGTCTCCTCGCAAATAGTCTAGCGTGGTTCAGTCTACTTGTGAGGCTGAGTATGTGGCTGCCACTAGCTGTTGCTCTCAGTTGCTTTAGATGATTGCAACTTTGAAGGATTTTGGTCTTGAGCTTACTAAAGTGCCTCTGCTGTGTGATAGCACAAGTGCCATTAGTATGGCCAAAAACCCTGTGCTTCATTCTAAGACTAAGCACATTGTTGTTCGATTTCATTTTCTGAGAGACCACTATGAGAAGGGCGACATTGACCTCCGGCATGTCGAGACCCAATACCAGCTTGCGGATATTCTCACAAAGCCTTTGGATCAAGCTACGTTTTCTCGCCTTCGGGGCGAGTTGGGTGTTTGCTTTCCTTTTTAGAGGAGGAAAGCTTTGTGTATCATAGTTCTTTTTTATTCTTATTTGACTTTTCTTTTTCTTTCTTTTGGTGTGTTTAGCTTTCAATTAGTGTCATTGCATTTTGCATTGCATTTGTAACTTAGTTCATTTTAAGCTTCATACCTATAGCCGACATAATGAAATTATGCTCTGTTTGAGGTGCTTTATGTGTCTATGGTGTTGCCTAACTTAGACTCTCTTTGATCTCATGATATGCAATAGAGCTAAGTTAGAAAAGCTTTAAAACTGAGCTTAATTCCCCATGTCACCTTTGAAATGGCACTAGCATGTGTAGGCTTTTGAAGATCCTTCTTGGCTGTTTTGTATATAGCTTGTAACTATGGATCTTCATTGTTTCATTCACTTCCATTGAGCACCATTATTAAATTTTATCTAAAATGAAATAGCTCTCTAAATTGTGAATTGAAAAGATCGAGCTGGGTTTGCATTGTGAGCACTTCACCGTGTGTTCGAGACTGCTTCCCATAAGGGTGGAACTTGAGCGGTGTCGTGTATGACTGAAACTGGTGTGTCAAGCTCTTTGGCTTTGTTCGGTTGGTAAGTGACATCACTTTGCTTACAACCACTCGCATACAACTTGACATGTGCCTAAAACTGAAATTTGGCTGGAAAACTCTGAAACTTGAAAAATTCATTCAGTTGGGTCATTGGCTTGTTGTATGAACTTTGCTAGGGATGGTTTTACTTGCTATACATGAGATTTCTTTGAGATAGATCCTATCTTTTTTGCCATGTCTAGTTGTCTCTAGGAGGTGATACCCTTTCTCTGCTCTCACATGTAATGCTCTCTAAAATAGCTTCTAAAGTGATCTTAAGCTCAACTTGAGTCCATGTTAGGCAAGTAGAGCTTTTCCTATTCTCACAAGATCACATCACTTAGAGCATCTTTTCATTGTCTTATCTCTAAGTATGAAGCTGCTTGCACTCATTTTGCATATCATGACTTCTATAGCAAAAATCTTGACTTTGGAGTTTTTGATGAGCTGCAGGTATCAACAAGGGGAGAAAGTGTGCATTTCATCCTCATATCCATCCAAGGGGGAGTTTTTGATCAAGGGGAGATTTTGTGAGTTGTGAGCCTTCTAGGTCTTCCATTTTGGTATCTTGAGAAGTCTTTTGGCTTAATGCTTTTTGGTATCTCAATTGGCTTCTGAGTGTTGATAGGTTTCGATTGATATCTTGTCCTGTTTCGATTGGTATCTTGCTTTGCTAGCGGTGTTGAGCCCATTTTCTGCCTCTTCTTGAGGGCTAGCTTTGTTTTGCTTGGTTGCGTCGAGTCGCTGCCCATGTCTTTGGGAACCAAGTTTTGGAATCGCTTTGCTTCTCTCAAGTGACCCCGTTTTGGCTTTCTTAGCTTTTTGGTCATTTGGAGAGCTTTACCTTGCGGCTCAAATCTAAAATGCACTTGTGTTGACAATGCACTCATCAAGGGGGAGATTGCGAACACATGGTAGATAAGTACCCATGAATGTTCAGTTTTGATGATGAGTGATTGACTAATACTTGAGTGTTTCAGTTTGAGTGGCTTACCCTAACCTCTTTGCGAAAGCAAATGTGTGCCTGTCTATCAGCTTGTGGTGTGCAGGTGCTATGCCTAGTGACAGTGGTCAATGGCGTGGAGAAGGTCGAGTAGAGGCTTGCCGTGCCGATGGACTGAGAGCGATGAAGGGCGGGAGCGAGGTTCGGACCGAGGGACCATGGGCGCCAGCGAACTAGCTGTGGTGGCTAGTACTTGGCACCGGCGAGCGCGAGAAGACATGGAGGTAGAACGAGTTGACCAAGTCAAGACGGCGGACGAGCGGGTCGAGCGGAGGCTCATGGGACTCGGAGTCTGACTGGGCGAGGACAAGGTGGCTCGAGTCGAGCGGTTTGGTGGTTTGGGCCTCAAAACCACCGGAGGACGGTTTCCGAGTTTGGGCCTCAAAACTCGGGGTTCGGTAGTTGAGCCGAAAGCAACCGGTGGCGGGTTTCGCGGGTCTAGGCCTCAAAACCTGGGCAGAACTTCCGAGGAAGCGGGGATGGCACGTGGCGGAATCATGGAGGTTGCGTCGAGGCGACGACAACTCCTGGCAGGAAGCGGGGCCGTCCATTCAAATCGAGGAAGATATTTTCCAGAGCTTGGATTGCAATGCTTAGGCTAGGTAGTTCACTCATGTATCTAGGGGGGTCTTTGGGAAATAGCCAAAGCCCGATAAATAAGGGATGAAGGGGTATCCCTCATTCTATCTCTTGCATTTCCTCCTCGCACCTAAATTCCTAGGGTTTCCCTTCCTCTAGCTTCTTCTTGCTTGAGATCCACCGAGTCACCGATATAAGAACTTGTGATTGTTGCAAGGAATCAGAGGCCGTAACCTCCGTAAGCCATGGCAGCTTTGATTTCTTGATCGTGTTCGCGTTTTGCTTGTGTTCTTCGTGTTTTGCTTTTGCCCCTACTTTGTTTTCGAGATGAAATCTCTTTGTAGGTAGTAGCTCTTGCAAATCCGTTTGAACCAAGTGTTGACACCGTTTTTCGGCACGTGTCAAATGAGCTAAGACTTGTGTTAATCAGCAGTCGTTTTCCATCGGCATCGGGAAGTCATGAGTCAGTTTTGCCGATGGGAGTGTGCTGTGGAAAGACTAAGTGTGTTGCCGATGGAAGCTGGAAGTTTCGGATGTTACCGATAGAGGTTCAATGGCTCACCAGAGGCCGAATGCAAAGTTGCTGATGCCGATTGCCGATGAGGAGATGTTGCCGATGCCGATTGCTGATAGGGATTGATTGGTGAAGACAAGTTACCAGTATAAGGTTGCCGATCGGGAAGTATTGCCGATGCCGATGGGCATGGGGTGCCGATGAGCACAGGGTGACTTAGCGTTTGATATCAGCAGAGGGTTACTAGTGGCCAAAGAAGGAAGTCGCGGATTGAAGGAATCTGCCGATGGAAAGTTTTCATCGAGGGAAAGACATAAGGAAACTGGTGAGTTTATACCAGTATTATTATAGCAGTTTGAGTCCGACTCTTGCAGGGGTCGTTTGCTTTCCTTTAAAATAGGTGTATTTGTTTAGGAAAATAATATTGTTATTTTAGATCCGACTCCTGCGCGAGTCAGTTTCCTTAAAGATAGGAGTTTGTTTTAGGAAAGATACGGGTCGTGTCTTTGTACAACTCTCCATGCGGGAGTATAAATATGTGCCCAAGGGCTGCGTGTACATGATATGAATCCAATATCAAACAAATCAATTTTACTCTTATTCTACTTTTATCGCAATTTACCCTTTATTGCATTAGTTATAGCTTATCTACGAGTTCTTCAAGCTTCGACGGGCTGCATCACCTTGATCTCCGTCAAACCCTTGTAAGTTCCGCGTGGGAGTACCTCTGAGCTGACATCCGGGCGCATCGCTGTTGTCTCGTTCAGCTCTGCTCTAGTTATCTTGATCAAGCTCCAATCTTGGCATCCGGGCGTATCGCCGTTGTCTTGATTGAATCTTGTTCTAGTTATCGTCCTTGTCGATTAACTGGTCAAATCGACTGGCATGCCTCCGGATATCGAATTTCGGGTATAAGCCCGAGGTGTTCGCAGATCCTGACGCTTTTTGTGTCAACACCTCTTTTGGCACGCCCAGTGGGACCCGATTATACAATTTTTTACATCCATCATGATTAATCCAAGGAGTGTTATTGAAGTCTCCGAAGCAGATCTGAAAGATTATCAGAAGCAGGCTATGGAGGAGTACAAGCGGCTATACCTCAAATCCTTCAGCCTAAATAGAATCGGCGAAGCAGTCCAGAAGCAAGATCCGCCGTCGCCACGGCAGGTCACTTTCGACGCCGATCTTGGTAAAGTACAAGAGATGGTTAATTCCGCATTAAATAAGGTATTAATTAGCCAATCCAATGTGCTGTCCGATACTGTATACAATGCTGTTAAGCAAACTTGCAAGGGAGGACAGGCACCATATAATGTTGGTCCGGAGTATCGTCAACTCGGATTGGCATCTGTTACGATTCCATCGGCGGTTCCAAAGGTGTCCGCACCAATTATGAGCTGATCTGCCGATGAGATCGCACCACCAAGGTTGAGCCCAGCAAGCGTCACTCAGGTGAATACAAATCCGGTGGCTTCGACAATGTCTGGACCTGTGACCCAGAAACGGCCAACTTCTGCCAACTGGTGGGGATACGGTATGTCTCCAAGTCCATCTGCTGATTCTGGATTGGTCCAAGATAACCATGCAGGGTGGAGGATTCTCATAGCATCGGCAACACCTATACAGCCGATGGTTCCAGTGATGCATTCTGCTACATCTTTTTCGACGCTGCAATTGCCAACAGGGAATCTTCAAATGGCAGTACCCAGAATGCCTTACGCCCAACCATCGGCAAATCAGTTGCCGATACGATAGGGCCCAGCAGCTGCAAGTCAACCTATGGCGGCAATGACTCTTCAAACCGCAACGCCTGCTGACCAAGGTAGCTATGTTGTTAATTACCCGACGCTACAAGAACGACAGACATCAGTTGGCTATCAGCCATCGGCAAATTCTTGGCCGATGCAACAAGGCATGTCGAATGTCAATCAGCCTGCATCGGCAATGGCTGCTCAACCTATGGTACCTACAAATCAAAGCTATCATCCAAAGGTACAAGGGTTGCAAGAGTCAGCTGGTTATCAGCCATCGGTAAGTTATACGCCGATGATATCTAATGTAGGTTGGATCAGCCAATTACCGATTCAACAGCAAGTTGTGCAGCCTAGGCACCAAGTGGCAAGAGCTCCGCAGGGTCATCCGGCGAATCTTCAAAATGAAATATCGGTACAGCAGCCGATAAATACTACACCGCAATACTCGCAAGTGAATGTGTACAATGAGACATCGGTACAACAACCGATGAATATAATGCCACAGCACAAGCCAGTAACTGTGCAAAATTGCCCATCGGCAACGCAGCCGATGCATAGTGTTCTAATGACTAGTACTGCATACGCACCAATCATTTCAAGTACTTTGACGCCAAGACCTGAAGTACATCAACCTACTCAGCCAGTGGACGTTCAGAGTTGCCCATTGGTCAATCAGCCGATGCATAAGCGGATTGGTGCTGCAGATGTGTCGATTGCTCTGGCCTGTTCACCACAAAGATATAAAGAGGTGCATCAACCTGCTCCACTGGTTAACGAGTATGCGCATCGGCAAAATCAAGACACAAGGGTGTTTTCGACCGAGGAAATGGAAGCTTCAGATTCGGACGAAGAGCCAAGTATCAGCGATGCTGAATTGGAAAGATTCATCTTTGATGTCGAGGAGGCCGACTAGGATGAGCCCAGGAAGACTTGGAGCGCAAAGGTGCTCTTCGTTAGACAAGGGGATTCTGAGTCAGATGAGGAGGTGAATATCGGCATTGTTGAATGGGTGAAAGATAAAGAGCCGGTACTTTGTCCGCTCGGCCAGAAAAAGGGTGAAAAGTTCACTTTCAACGTTACTAAGGCTGATAGGATATTTGACCTATTACTTCAGAAAGGGCGAATTAAGCTAGCCCCTAATCAGGTAATTCCATTGGCCGAAAGAATCAAGAAGATCAGGTACTGCAAGTGGCACAATGCAACGTCGCACTGTACCGATGACTGCAAAGTGTTCAGGCAGCAATTGCAGTCAGAGATTGACTCTGGACGAATCAAATTTGGAAATTCTGAAGTCCAGAGACCGATGGAGATCGATCAGCACCTGTTTCCAAATAATATGGTGGAAACTGGTGGAAAGACTAAGGTGTTGACATCGGAAGCTGCTAGGAAAAGTGCATTGGTGGACCCTGATCATCAAGTGGCTGAATGTAATGTAAAAAAGTTTGCCGATGACAGGAAAGGCAAGAGAGTTGCCGATGAAGGTAGTAGTGCCAGAAGGGCTCCTGGTGTTGTAATCACGCACAAACAACCAAGACAAGAGTATCTGCAATCGCAAAAGGAGCGACATCAGCAGGAAGAAGAAGAACATCAAGAATGGCTTCGGCAGAAGAACCACTGGAGGTGTCCCTTCTTTGTTCACTGTTGGGAAGAAGGCATTAAGCTACCTACTGCCGATAATTGTCCTGAATGCAATGGGTACTACACTGCCGATCGGTCAGGTAAGAAACCTTGTTTTGATGATCGAGCATCCAGGTATGACAAGCCGCTCAGAGAGAAGGAATCGACACACAACCGACTGGGGGGCAAGCTCAGTGCCCACCACAGGCTTGGCAGGCGTGTTGATCAAGAGGATCCTGAGGAGACGGCCAATGCAAGAGTGCCCGATGAGGAAGTGCTCTCCAGAAATCCAAACATCGGGAGAAGAGCCGATGCAAGCAATGAGAGGCAACACCAGCCTGTCTGGAAAACCAAACTCCCTTAGTGGTGCCCTAAGGGTCTAACAAAGACTCAGAAAAGAAGAATTCAGCGCGAACGCCGAAATGACTTATATTAAAGTGAAATTCCTTCAAGGGAAAAGCAGTGGAAGCCAAAGCACAAGGATGGAGATCCATCGGCAGATGTCAATGTATTGCCGATGGCATAACCGGAGTCGATGATCTTGGACATTTTTGACTTGGGAGCAGTACTCGGCAAACTCTGGCGTTTCCAATCATTACACTTGGGGGCACCAGCCGGTTGAGTAGATAGTTTGTGTATTAAAAGTAGTACTGCCGGTAAATTTGTTAGTTGCCAGAGGAGAATGGTTGTAAGAATGATTCTGCCGTGCTTGCGTGCGATAATTAAGTATGTGGTGCAAGCATTTTAGGGGAGATTGCTCCTTGGACTCTTTGGTGGGCCCATATGCAAAGAAATCGACATTGTCTTAATTTTGTTCCGATGGAAGTATGAAACTCCGTTGCCGGTTATTGCTACCTCAACAAACAATCAGGCTGAATACCAGGTTCTGCTAAGAGAGTTGGGATTACTCAGGGAGGATATCAGCCGATTCGATAAGTCGTGGTGGCAGTAATGGTTGCCGACAACTAGGTGAAAGGGGTTGCCGATGGTGATCTGGTATGGAAGTCGATTTTACCGATTGGGACTAAGTTCTAAGTTTGGAAAATGGTTTCCTAATTGGGAAGGTCCTTATCGGATGAAACAGTCTGCTCCTGGCAATGCTTATATTCTAGAAACTCTCGAAGGAGTTGCATTCTCTAGAGCGATCAACAGTAAATACTTGAAAAATATTACCCTAGTATTTGGGTAGACACATAGCGTGCTCATTTGAATGCCGATGAAAGAGAAAGTTATAATACATCGGTAAAAACATACTGGCATTGTATTACAGAACAACATTGAGTATTAATGTTACATTTGCCGATACAATGAATAAATTACAACAAGGATTGGATGGTTGATATCGCATGCAGGCAAATTTGCTCTATCTCATCCATCTCCTTGGCATCGGCATCGGCAGAACCCTCGACTGGCTTGATTTTCTTTTTCAGCAAAATGGCTTGTCGGGCGTTTTGGTCTCTTTCTTGCCGCAGGACCCTGATGGTGTCAGACAGTTGGGCTTTCTGCTGATTGGCTGTGTTTAGAGCTTCCTCAACCTTTTTTAACTCAGTCAGTAGCTGTTCTTTCCTTGCCGATAACTGAGTAATTTCTCGCTCAAGATTGGTGCTAGAGACTTCTGCTTGGCCGATGCTCTTGTGCTTTTCATCGGCAATACTTTTGAATGTGAGCTTCTCTTCCTCAGCCTGAGATTGGGCAGTCCTATCGGCTATATGATGGGAGAGCCTCTAGTATTGGAGTAGCTTGCTATCGAGGAAAGTGGCCTGGGAGAGTGTTTCTTCTGTATCGGCAGGGAGGTGGCTTTGGACATCCTTGAAAGCTGTCCTTGCTGCGGTTGAATCCTGGATGACCTGGGATGTATCTTGTTGCAGCAAGGAGAGCAGTGCTTCGAGTTTGGATTTTACCTCTGCCAATAGAGCTGGAGCAGAGCTTTCTTCGTCTTCATCCTCATCGGGAATGTCAATGGCAAAGGAGAATAGGTTGTCTACTCGAGCGAGGCCTTCTTGGTGTTCATCCTCGTCCTAGAGGTTGAAGCCGAAGGAGAACAGATTGTCTGGGGAGTCTTGGGCCTGAAAAAGAAGAAGTTAAAATGTGCCGATCATAAGGTTATACTATGAATTTTTAGGTAGCCGACTTACCATCTTGAAGTGAATTTCTTGCCTAGGACTTGGCATGTTGGATGGTCCAGCTTCATCCTGAAGATCGGCAGTAGTTGCTGATGAATGAGCTCCAGTTGGGGAAGCAGTTGACGCCATTGGTGATGGTGGCGTTGTTACTAGCGTCGCTTCCACTGTGGTGGCTGGCTCCTGTGGTGGCGACACCGTTCTCTCATCGGGGATTTCAGCTGGTGATGCCGATGCCGATGTCGCCTCCGCTATTGTAGCGGGTGGTGTTACCTCCTGATCGGGGATGTCGTCCAGTGGGTGATCAGGAGTAGGAGCCGAGGATGGTTCTGCCGTTGGCGCATCGGCAGTTGGTGAGGCAACTGGATCCGATGGCGAAGATGGGGTGGCTAATCTCAGATGCCTTTTCTTCCTTGGTACGGTGGTGGAAGAGCCAGCCCGTTTCGATGAAGCCTGGGGGGCATTGGCAACAGGGCTTGGAGATGCTTGCGTGTTGGGAGCAGCTACCGATGACCTCATTGCCAGGAAATATTTAGTGCAAGTTACGTAAAATAAAATGTTGTCGATGAAACAATATGTAATCGGTATGAGTGAAGATGAGTTTACTGCAAAAACCCGTGTCAAGGCAGCAGCAGCAGCCGATGTAGCCTTGGTTTTTGCAGGCGTCGTTTGGGTACCTTCTGAGGGGTGAAGGCAGCTAGCGTGGGGGCATTATTGCCGATGAGTGATATAGGACTCATCATTCGAAGGTTGAAGGGCTTGCCACAGTTACTCATCTTGGGAATCAGATCGTCCACCTGTTAAGCATAAGGAGGTTAGGTGCCGATGATAAAAGTAAAGTAATAAGGAATGCATCGGGATAAAAAACTTACTGTGTCATCTGGGATGATGTGGTTGGCGTCAATCATATGCCGATAGTAGTGCGATGACTTAGCAAATAATTGATATCTCCATTCTTGCCACCAGAATTTGTACTCATTCGTGATGAAGGATGTTGGTGACCAGGAGGATAAGTCAGTATCTGACGTATCTGCATTGGGAGGAAGATTGATGACTTTGTTCCAGTCTATAGCGCTGGAGATAGTCTGCCTGGGCTTTACCACCTTGGAGTAGCAGAGCTTAATCGACAGTTGGCCAAATGCCAGTTGTCTCGCAGCTGTCGATGGGTAGTAGAATTCAAAGGATGGAGGGGCATTCTTCCCGGTTCCGAAGATGTTAACTAGGATAGCTCGGGGAACAATGCTGGCCTTCATGATTATATGATTTTGAGGCACATTCCCATTGGTAAGATTGAACAGCAGCGGAAACCGGTTGTCTTCATCAATATATGGCCACCAGAGCCGTTCCGAGGCAGGGATTCCGTTGTAAAATTTCTGGAAGAACAAGCCAAACTGCTCTGCATCGGCATCGGTCCCTGGCAGTACTATGATGGCCTCTCCGAAGTTGAGTGGAGAACGGGTTGCCAATTCATCATCCCTGTATTGGTGATTTTCTGATATGTCTCTTGGGAATTGCTGAGCAAACAAGTCAAACTGGAGGGCTTTGTACATGTGTGCATTTAACCACATGTTTATGAACCACCAGGGGCCTCCAAGGTTGCTGATGGGCTCACCTAACAACAACTTCTTGGATACTTGATGTAGAAGGCGGTACACTTCTCCAAGAAGGTATCGGCCGAGAGGGAGTCTTGTCCCATCGGCTAAGAGCTCTGCTGCTGGGAGGTACATTGTGGTTGGTCCGACGGTTTTGCCACAGAAAATAAATTTCTCCAGCCACATGTTCAGGAAAATGGCATGCTCCCTCTAGTTTACCGATCCAATCTTCTGATACTCCTGGATATAGCTGGTCCAACCGCCGATATTCTGTCTGTTCACTTTATACTCGGCTTTCCTATTGAACAGAGTGAAGGTATCGGCAGAGGAGACGTCCAGACCGGTCAACATATGGACATCGACAAGGGTGGGGTGGCTGGTCCGTGTCTGAATAGGAAGGCGTTCATGGTGTCAGACCAGAAGTAGAAGGCCGCCATCAACATATTCTCATTTTTCTCCATATCGGCAATGGAGAGCCTGATGCACTGATCCAGACTGCGCTCTGACCAATAGACCTGCTGCGTTCTAGCGACCCTAAGGTACCAGTTCTTCCACCCTTTGGTGGGTTTGGGCCATGATCGGAAGGCGTCCTTCCATAATCCTAAACCGAAGCATTCAGACCTGAATGGAATCCGGTTGGCCTCCGCATTAATCAGATAGCTAGGGTCAGGATTTCCCATTGGACCTAGGCAGGTGAAGCTGGACTACTCGAGAGGGATTAAAACTTTGTTGTACAGTTCCTAGGTTTCGAGAAGAGAAGAAAAAGAAGGATCAAAGGAAGAAAAAGGGGAGAAATTACAGGATTCATATAGACAATGGAACTAGCAGGAGATTGGATGAGGAGGGAAGTGGATTTACCTTAGAAATGTCGACTTGAATCGCCATTGGAGCTGATGAGAGTTCTTGCGGTTTTTACTGGGCTTGGGGAAAGCACTGTTGCTTGAGCTCGTGTTCTTTGGAGGCGCCGTCGGAGGTTGAAGACGAAGGCAGAAGAAGAGTGAAAGTGGGCCTAGGGTAAAAAAGGCAGATTGGATCCTGGTAACTTTTATAAGCCTACTCAGGGGTACTTTGGGATTTCGATTCACACTGTACAGGAATGTGGAGAGGCCTGCGGTGGATGTGCGCGATGATCAAGGAGATATTGTCAGATTTGTAACTGTTTGTGCTATAATCGAGGGATTTTATTAATAAATTGCGGTTCTGCGCGCGGGGATCGAGAAAGTTGTGCAGTTATCTCAGAGGTAACGGCTACAGTAGAGAGAATTTCGGTGCGCAAAATATTCTACACTCCGAAATTGGGGGGCATGTGTTGGCACCGTTTTTCGGCACGTGTCAAATGAGCTAAGACTTGTGTTAATCAGCTGTCGTTTTCCATTGGCATCGGGAAGTCATGAGTCAGTTTTGCCGATGGGGTGTGTTGTGGAAAGACTAAGTGTGTTGCCGATGGAAGCTAGAAGTTTCGGATGTTACCAATAGAGGTTGAATGGCTCACCAGAGGCCGAATGCAAAGTTGCTGATGCCGATTGCCGATGAGGAGATGTTGCCGATGCCGATTGCTGATAGGGATTGATTGGTGAAGACAAGTTACCCATACAAGGTTGCCGATCGGGAAGTATTGCCGATGCCGATGGGCATGGGGTGCCGATGAGCACAGGGTGACTTAGCATTTGATGTCAGCAGAGGGTTACTAGTGGCCAAAGAAGGAAGTCGCGGATTGAAGGAATCTGCCGATGGAAAGTTTTCATCGAGGGAAAGACATAAGGAAACTGGTGATTTTATACCAGTATTATTATAGCAGTTTGAGTCCGACTCTTGCAGGGGTCGTTTGCTTTCCTTTAAAATAGGTGTATTTGTTTAGGAAAATAATATTGTTATTTTAGATCCGACTCCTGCGCGAGTCAGTTTGCTTAAAGATAGGAGTTTGTTTTAGGAAAGATACGGGTCGTGTCTTTGTACAACTCTCCATGCGGGAGTATAAATATGTGCCCAAGGGCTGCGTGTAAATGATATAAATCCAATATCAAACAAATCAATTTTACTCTTATTCTACTTTTATCGCAATTTACCCTTTATTGCATTAGTTATAGCTTATCTACGAGTTCTTCAAGCTTCGACGGTCTGCATCCCCTTGATCTCCGTCAAACCCTTGTAAGTTCCGCGTGGGAGTACCTCTGAGCTGACATCCGGGCGCATCGCTGTTGTCTCGTTCAGCTCTGCTCTAGTTATCTTGATCAAGCTCCAATCTTGGCATCCGGGCGTATCGCCGTTGTCTTGATTGAATCTTGTTCTAGTTATCGTCCTTGTCGATTAACTAGTCAAATCGACTGGCACGCCTCCGGATATCGAATTTCGGGTATAAGCCCGAGGTGTTCGCAGATCCTGACGCTTTTTGTGTCAACACCAAGTTGTTCGTATTTGAGAGGAGCATCTTTGCACCGAAGGATCCATCCTCAAACCTCTCGGGTACACAAATCAGGCGATTTCTTTGTGGTGTTCTTCGTTCTTAAGTTTTCCCCTATTTTTCTTCTCTTCCTGTTGATCTAAACCAAATTGAGTGATGATTTCTTCGGGATAGCTCCCCAACTACACTAGGATCATGCCTACAAAGTTTGGTTGCAGTTGGTGATCATTTGGTTAGGTTTTGGGAAGATTTGGCGAAGAGAAAATCGAGTTTCATGTTTTCTGCGCCCTGTTCGTGGGCGTCGGACGCTTTGTAAGTTTGCGTCGGACACTGGGGCGTGCTGACATCAGCGTCCATCGCCTCGCTTGTTGGAGTCCTTCGGTTTTGGCGTCGGACGCTCTTCAGAGTCCGTCGCCCAGCGTCCGTCGTGTCTTGTGTGCTGTGCAGTTCTGTCTTGCTCTCGGGTAGGCCGACGGTCGCTCGTCCAAGCATCCGTTGCCAAGCGTCCGTCGCTTCAGCAATTCCCAGTTTTTGGTAGGCTCTCTGGAAGGCCGACGGACGCTCACCTAAGCGTTCGTCGCCAGCGTCCGACGCCTCTCGTCGGAGCATCCGTCGCCCTGTGTTCCAGCGTCCGTCGCCTCTGCTGTTTGCAGTTTTGGTCCGATCACTTCGGGGTTTGTTTCTCTAAGTTCTTGGCTAGCTCTGCTGTGTTCCTAGGACATCTCCTAGAACATCCACCCACTTGTGGGTCGTGAGCCTAGTTTTCGCTCTTGGGTTCGTGATTGGGACAAGGGTCAAGATCTTCCGAAAGGAATTTTTATTTGGCTCCCATTCACCCCCCTCTAGTTGTCGTTTCCGGTCCTTCAGGGCCCAATGCCCGGTCGGCCGACCCCACTAGGTCCTCTAAAGGGCCTAGTTTAGTGACACTAATCTACCTACGCTGATTAAAATGCAATGCAACTTTCGTGGACAAGAAAAAAATTCAAGATTTTATTGTTTTTCAAGTTTTGTTATGGCTAAGTATGATTATGTTTTGAGATTAATTAAAGGAGATGATCATGCAATGAAAAGATTTTAGGAATTTAAAAGAGAATGAAAAAGGAAACTTACCTTTCCGAGAAGCCGTGCTTTCAATTATTTGAAGTAGGGTCGTCCTCCTTATTTGCCAGCCGAATTTGCTTGCGGGGTTTTGGAGGTGGAGTGGTGCGTGGCTTGATCACCTTCTTTCGCCATACCCGTTTGGGTTTCACCCGAGGTTGTTGCTTCACTTTTGTTAGGTAAGTATAATTAACGTAAGGGTCGATTTCAAATACCTTGACTATGGAGCATTGCTCGATTTTTGGCTTGAAGTGTAATATCTCCTGGGTTCCATTGATGTTGAATTGAATTTCTCTAGCTCCTACATAGATATGTGCATTGGCGGTGCTGAGGAACGGTCTTCCTAGGATGAGTGGAGTCTTCTTGTCTACCTCCATATCCAACACCACAAAATCCACGGGGATGAAAAATTCTCGTATCTAGACGGGAATATTTTTAGTGATCCCGCGGGGTAGCGAATTGATTGGTCCGCTAGCTGCAAACACATTGGTGTAGGGGACAAAGTAGTATGAGTTAGTTTATTGAATACTACCTTTGGCATGACGCTGACGCTTGCTCCCAAGTCACAGAGTGCATGCTCGAACTGCTTAGTCCCGATGGAGCAATCAATGGTGGGACACCCTGGGTCCTTCTTTAACGGCGGCTGGTTGAGTATAGCTGCGCTACACTCCTCTGTTAGCTTGATGACTTCGGTGGTGGGTAACGGCCTTTTGTTGTTGAGGATAGTCTGCAAATACTTGGCATAGGTCGGGACCTGCATTGCATCAAGTAGGGGAATATGGACATATAATTGACGGATTACCTCAACAAATTTCCCGAAGCGATCATCTGAAGATTGTCTTCTTGGCTTGCGCGGGAATGGTAGTAGTATGTTTGTGTCGTAGTACTCATGTGGGGCCGTTCTCCCATGGAACTTGTCAGGGTCCTGGGGTGGTACAAGTTCTTCTTCCTCGGCTTCATGTTGTTCTTCTGCCTCAACTTCTTTCTCCTTTCTGGTAGATTTGCCTGAAGTGTTAGGATATGATGGATCGCGAGTGGTCTTACCCCTTCTCGTGGTCACCGTATTTGTACTCGAGACTCTTTCAAACTTACCAAGGTATGAAGCAGAAGATATCAATTGAGAAAGTTTTCTTTCTATCATGTTATTGAAATTCAATTGATTCTTTACAACAGAAGCAAAGTCATTCATTTTATTGTTTAAAGTTTCGAGGGTCTTATCATTAGCAGCTAGTTTATTGTTTAGACATTCATTAATGTTAGCTTGGCTTTAGACAAGATCTTTAAATGAAGGCTGATTAAAATTATTAAAACTTTTACCTTCATTACCTTGAGAGAAGGGTCGTGGCTTCGATCCAGATTGCTGTGGTCAATTTTCATTGTTGTTGATCAAGCTCACGCCTTCATTTGTTTCGGGGCAATTGTCTCCCTGAAAGGATCAAGATGCCCAAGAGGGGGGGGGGGTGAATTGGGCTTGTTTTAAAATTTCCAAAGCAAATATGAAAACCTATCAAATGCCAATCACCCCCTAGTGCCTACGATCCGTGTGTCCTAGCTAGAAATTGGTAGCAGTTCATGGGAATTAAAAGCAACCTAAGCAATTCTAGTAGGTGAGACAAAAACAAGACGGAAAGTAATGCACAAATGTAAAGAGCTAGGGAAAAAGAAATTCTTAGTGACGCAGCTATTTTTTCCCGAGGTATCGAGGTGTCGACACCCCCCCTAGTCCTCGTTGGAGCACCTCGCAAGGTATCGCTCCCCCTCTAACTGCGCAAGGGTAGAGTCCTCTCTACGGGCTGATTGTTCGCCACTCCGGCTCGGTGAATCGCCCACAACCGATCACAGAAGCTTGGAGAAGAGCCGCCAACAATCTCCCGGCGATCACTTCCTCCAAACACCACCAAACCGTCTAGGTGCTGTCGAACACCACGAGTAACAAGCACAAGACCTTCACTTGACCAACTCAAGGCTAGGAAGGTGGATGGATGCACACAAGTCACTCTTAATCACTCTAGGAGGGAAGAACAAGATGAACTCTCTAATCTCTCCCTCACTAGCCTCTTGACTCTCCAAAGGATTTCTCAAGGTGTCACCAGCTGAAACAATGGCCAAGAGTCCCTCTAAGGACGAAGGGGGCAACTATAAATAGTCCCCACCTCCAAAACTAGCCATTTTTTATTTTTTCTTCTCTGTGCGAAGCCACCGGACTAGTCCGGAGCTTATACCACCAGACCATGCACACTGGTCCGGAGCTCACTCTGGATTCAAACTCAGGCACCGTCGGACTACTCTGCTTGGTCCGATGCCTTGGTCCGATGCACTGGTCCGGAGCCAAGGTGCTCTCTGAGTGAAAAACTTCTTCTCTTTTTTGTACCACCGGACCACTCTCCTTGGTCCGGTGCCCTGGTCCGACGCTCTTGTCCGGAGCCAGGGGGCTCTCTGCATGAACCCAACCTCCTGTCTTGAGGCGTCGGACTAGCCGTCGGACTCACCGTCGGACTAGTCCGGAGCCTTCTCTCTCTCTCTGACACAAGCCATCGGACCACTCTCCTATGGTCCGACGTTTTCCAGACAGGTGGTCCGGAGCTCCTCGAGCTGAGATTTTGCCTAAGTCAAGGACCGTCGGACCACTCTCCTATGGTCCGACGCCTTCTTAGCAGACTGGTCCGGAGCCTTTTTCTCCCCCTATTTCAACTGTTTTCGCTGAGATTTCTCAAGGAATTTTGCTCCTACCATTTCTAGGGTTTACCAAGGGCTGAAAGCAAGGTCTCTAGGACTAGTTGTGACAAGTGTGCATATACCCACTTTCCTAAACTCTCCTAGGTCAAGCTACTAATCTCATACCCCCCTTTATAGTACGGTCAAAGGAAAAACAAAATCCTAGCTATATTTAGTGCCCTTCTCAACCTTATGGCACTAAGAACTAGCCTAGTCTTCGACTTGTATCATCATCCTTTGCAACCGAAATGATTTCCATCTTGGGGGCATGAATATCCATTAAGCCCATTCAAATTGCATCACTAATGACCTAACACAAATGACTTTGCCTCTGCAAAACACACGTTAGTCATAGTGATCTAGTATTGTCGTTAATCGCCTAAACACAAGGGTCCATGATTCTTCAATCTCCCCCTTTTAGGTGATTGATGACAATACAAGCTCGAGTAGAGAATAATGAGTGAATTTTGATAAGAGAAAACATGACTTGACATGAGATAGGCATGGGTTAGTGATAGGAAAGACAAGAACATGCCTAACCATTCAAGCCATGACAAGCACAATAGATATGAATTGAGCATAGTACTTGATTTCATAAAGGATATGCTATAGCCAAAAGATCAGAGATTAACGCGGAAGCATTATAGCATAACCAAGTGACATGATATATATAGATAAATGTCCACACATGTCACACAACCATCAAGTCTTAAACAACACACATATCATACAATGCATAAAGACAGTAAACGTGATGCATGATGCGATAGAGTTTAATTACACATCAAAAGAACGAATCCTACTAGCTTCCCCTGAAGCTAGCCCATCTACTCGACTCTCCCTCTCCCCCTTTGGCGTCGAAGCACCAAAACTAGGCGTCTGGAGGCAGAGTGGAAGCAGCCATGGAGCGGTCGAGCACCCTGAACGCTGCCAGATAGGTCTCATCATCTGAGTCCTCCCCCTGAGTATCTGACGCTGGAAGAGAAGCGGTTTGGGGGTCAGTAGCTGACAGGCCTGCTATCGCTGTGGTCGAAGACTCTGGAGAAGTGGCTGGGGTAGCAGTAGGATCAGTAACCGGTGCCAGTGTCTCTGCGGGAGCCGCAGGAGCTGCGGTATCTGGCTATGCCTCATGCACGGACTCGACGGGAGTCTGAAGGACCGGAGACTGCGGAGGCTGAACTGGAGTCGAGGTGACCACTGTAGCATCGGTAGCAACTGCAGCTGTAGGTGGAGTAGACACGGCTGGAGCCCGACTGTCGTGTGTAGCCTCTGAGGAAGCTACTGAGGAACGGTGCTGATCAGCTGATGGCACAACAACCTCTGCCTCCACCTCTGCTGCTATCTGTGGACCAGTGGGGGACGGCTGCCCTGTAATGTCGCTGAACGACGCAGATAGATCTCAAGCAGTAGCACCCATCATAACCGTGAGCGGCGTGAAACTAGTAGTAAGAGGGGTGAACTGCTGAGTGGGGCCGAAGGTGTCCAACCACTGTGTCATCTGAGTCGCCGATGACTTGAACGGGGTAGTCAAACCGGAACCCTGAAGTCCACTGGACTGTACGGCTGGGGTGGGAGTGACTGTCTGACCGGCAGAACTCGTAGGGCCACTGAAGGGCCAACTGAGGGACCAACTGAAAACTGAGGTCCTCCTATCTGCCCAACTGACTGAGAGGGCTGAGATGTGCTCATCATCTGTATCTGCGGAGCAGCTAGAAACTCAATAGGAGGGGCGCCTGTCCACTTCATCATGTGGGACATAAAGGCCATGTTCTGCTGCTGAAGCTGCTGAGACTGAAGTTGTAGGCATTGTGACTCTAGCTGCATGGCTAGCATCTGTCGCTGCATCTCAAAGTGGCGCTCCTCAGACTGCCGTTGCATCTCATCCTGTCGCTGTTGGACCTGTGTAACTGCAGTGACTAGAGAGCTTTGCTGCTCATTAAGACGGTCAAGGATCTTCAACATCATCGTCTCGGTGGCAGAGGCAGAGCCGCCAGCCTCAGTGTCGTGAGCCCGTGGGGCATAGGTGGAACTGGCTGGAAGTTGGCATCTGAGCTATCTGAAGTAGTGTCCTCAGGAGTCACATCTGCTCCAGTATCTAGTCCATGGAGCTCCTACTGCTCAACACTGCGGATCGCCTCATCCTGAGCATCAACCTCAGCTCTGTCAGCTGGAGCAGTCCTCTCTCTGACCAGACGAAGGACTCGGTTCCCAAACCGGCTGTCAAACGACCCAAGGACTCTGTAAGCTGGGAAAGAGGTCGGTGATTGGTCCAGCAGGGCGCGGAGTCCAGGGTTGGCTCCCTCAAGCTCAATAGCTATGATTGATGAAATCCAATGAGCATAGGGAAACTGACGACGTGCCCTCATACCATCTGCTATCACGTCCTCAATCTCTGACACAAGAAAGTCTGCTACGTCGAACGGTGTCTGAGATACTAGGGCCTGAAGGAGTAGCTGCTGCATGTTGGTCAATCCTTCCTTGTAACCCGTGCGAGGCAGCAAGGTACGACGGAGGACCTCGTTCAACCTATGAACGGTGGGTGGAAGCTCTGCTGGGCTACGACGGGAGCCCTCTGAGAAAGGTGGCTTGAAGAGAGGAGCCACCTCCTGAACTGACAGTGTACGACCACCTCGAGCACGGCGAGGCACTGAGGCTCCTCAGTAGCAGTCATAGTGTAGATCAAGCTCGCCACCTGTCTGACGGAGGTGAAAGATCTCTCTGAGTCGAGTCAAGTATAGCCGGTATCGCTCTCCTTTGAAAGTATACTATAGAAACTTGTGCTCTGGATCCACCCATACAGAGGCATAGAACTCTCTGACCCATCTCTCAATGTAGTTTCCGGAACGGCCAAGTAAATCAGCTAGTCCCGGAAGGTATGTGATGAACGGTCGGATCTCCTCACCAGCTAGCTCAACTATGCTCTCTAAGGAGCAAACCCTGTGCGGTTGGATCTGAATGCTGGTAAGCTGAGCGGCTCTATAGAAATCCTCCATGAGAGGTGTGTGCCAACCTGGTGAGGCTCTGGGGTCACGCTGATCCGGGCACCACTTCTCTAGAGCAACGAATCGAAGTTTCTTCACTTGCTTCGCTGTAAGATTCCTCAGATTGAGGTGAACTGAAGCTGAAGCTGCTATGGGAGCTGCTGACTAAGGTGACTGTGCTGACTGAGAGCCAGTGGAACGCCCCCAGGAGTGCGGTGCCAACGGTGTACCCAAAGCTTCAGTGACAAGCTCTGGCTTCTCTGGAGTATCCTCTGTATGTGACCCAGCAGGAGGAGTAGAAGGTAGATCCCGCGGAGGGGTGCCAAGTCTAACTGTCCCTCAGCGACCGCCTCGTTTTGCGCGGTCTACTGCATCGGCCACTGCTTCGGCTTTCTCAGCCTCTGTTAGCTTTCGCTTCTTCTTCTTTGACTTCTCAACAACTGGCTTCTTGCCCTTGTCATCACCTGACCTAGATGCGCGAGCACGAGAACTGCGAGTCATACTGGATCAAACAAAGAGCGACTGACCACTGACAAGAAACCACTGACAGATCACAAAGAATACTGCCTCAAGAACCACTGATCTCTGTAAGAACGACTGCCCACTGATCAAACAACTGAAAGAGGGGCCTGCAAGCCACTGGACTGAACCTTCTGAGGCTTTGCCTCAATCCATACTCGCGAGCTTTGCCCCGAGTTTAAACTGCCACTAACTATTGTTAGATACAATAGACAGGATATATATAAGCATAAAATCTAGAGATAAGCATCCGTATAGAAGCAAGCATCTAGATAAGTGATAGAATGAAAAGCTGACATGATACCTGAGGTAAGAAAGCGCAGCTAAGCAGAGAAATTTAAGTCCCAAACGACACTCGAAAAGGGTTTTGCGAGCTGTGAAATACAATTGACATTTGATTTAGTGAATTGGATTGAATATGCTTAAGGGATTTTCAAGGAATAATCCTAGGATACGATGTTATCCATGATACGACAAAATGCGTACGCAAGGAATGAAACCATACCCTAGAAGCGAAGAGTGAAGACGTCGACGACGAAATGAGTTCGGTTGCGGACGAAGACGTTGAAGGCGATGAATGGAATTCCTCAAAGGTCGAATGCGTCGACAGTCCAACCCTAGGGTTAGGGCTAACCCTAAGTGGGGGGAGAGCTCCCTTGCAGTGGCAATGAAGAAGGGGGGTAAACCCTAACGCGGCACAAGCTTGGCAGGGAGAAGCTTGGGCGCTGATCGAGAAGCTTGGCCGCCGGCGAGGAGGATGCTCGGCGGCGAGGTCGGTGGAGTGCAGGCGGCAGCGGTGGAGCAGAGGGACTGCGCAGGGCGGTAGAGGTCGGCGCTGCAGCGGCGAGGACGAGTGGAGTGGCAGCGGAGCAGGTGGGGGCCTCACCGGCGGCGAGAAGGGCGCAGGGGAGTTGACGGCGGAGCTAGGGTGGTGAGCGGCGCGGCGGCGTACGGACGGTGAATGAAAAACACGGCCGAGATAGAGCCGCTCGCGGGGGGTTATCCGCAAATTTTCAAAGCGTTGGACCACTATGCTTGGTCCGGAGGCTAGTCCGACGGGTGGTCCGACGGTACCAGAGAAAGAGAAACAGAGAGCACCCGACCACCGGACCAAGGCGTCGGACTATGCACCGGACTGGTCCGACGGTGCTTAGATAACTGACAGAGGCACCGGACAACTCGCCAATGGTCCGGAGGAGCGTCGGACTGTGGTCCGACGGATTTTGTGGCTGGAGAAATTTTATGCAGTGAGGGACAGAGCGTCGGACCACTAGCGTCGGACCATGTAGAGTGGTCCGGTGCTTAAATTTGCTCTGAATTTTCCTATTTTTCTCTCCAATCTTTTCTCTTAGTCAAGTACCAACACAAAAGAGCAAAGAGGAACACTTATTGGACTTAACATAAGAACCATCTCTCAAACCCTCAATTTTAGAAATAGTTTGCCATAGGCTAGGATTAGTTTTCATAAGAAAATAGTTCAATAAAGCTCCAAGGGTCACCATAGGGGCACAAGAGGGGTATTAGCTGAAGCTAGAGCGTTGAATTGCTCCCCCTAAGTGTTGAACCTAATGATGACCAAAAAACTTAACCGAAAAGAAACGGAGAAGCAACACTCATGCATATGCAATGCAAAACAGAATTTGAATCTAGGTTGCTTGCAAGTTTAAACCACGGTTAAGCTTTGTCACACGCTTTGAGGTCGGTTATCTTAACCGCGTTAGCCAAGCCTATGTGCATTACCAAATTAAACATGTTATATTACATATGAATGCATGGTTCACACAAACTCATCTTTTAGTGAAGTTAGAGTGATCAAGCACATTCAACTCGCTTCTCAACCTACAAAAGGTTGTTTCATCGAGTGGTTTAGTGAAGATATCCGCCAATTGATCTTCGCTCTTAACTCCAACTAGTGTGATGTCTTTCCTAGCCACATGATCTCTAAGAAAGTGATGGCGAATATCAATGTGCTTGGTGCGAGAGTGTTGAACCAGGTTGTTAGCAAGCTTTACGGTGCTTTCATTATCACACAAAAGTGGAACTTCTTTTAAAAACACGCCGTAATCAAAGAGTGTTTGGGTCATGTATAAGATTTGTGCACAACTTGCTCCCATGGCAATGTATTCTGCCTCAGCGGTTGACAATGCCACACTGTTTTGCTTCTTTGAGGACCAAGAAACAAGTGATCTTCCTAGCATGTGGCACCCGCCGGAGGTACTCTTCCTATCAACCTTACACCTGGCGTAATCCGAATCGGAATAGCCAACTAGTTGGAAGGGAGCTCCTTTGGGATACCAAAGACCCATGCTAGGGGTGTGCCTTATGTACCTAAGGATTCTTTTAACCGCACAAAGATGCGACTCCTTAGGGTTTGCTTGAAACCTAGCACACATGCACACACTAAACATGATATCCGGCCTAGATGCGGTGAGGTAAAGTAAACTACCGATCATAGAGCGATAAAGAGTTTGGTCAATCGGTTTACCTCCCTCATCGAGATCGAGATGCCCATTAGTAGGCATTGGGGTCTTGATTGGCTTGCAATCCTCCATCTTGAACTTCTTAAGTAGATCATAAGTGTACTTTTCTTGAGAGATGAAGGTCCCTTCTCTCATTTGCTTCACTTGAAAGCCGAGGAAGAAGGTTAGCTCGCCAATCATTGACATCTCAACTCCTTGGACATCAAGTCACCAAACTCCTTGCAATGGTCTTGGTTTGTTGATCCAAATATAATGTCATCGACATATACTTGGCAAACAAAGATTTCTCCATTAAGATTCTTGGTGAATAGTGTAGTGTCGACGATCCCGATCTTGAAGCCCTTCTTGATTAGGAAGTCCCTTAGCCTCTCATACCAAGCTCTTGGAGCTTGCTTCAAACCATAGAGTGCCTTGGACAACCTATACACATGATTAGGCAAGTTTGGGTCTTCAAACCCGGGAGGTTGTGAGACATAGTCAAGTTCATTTATGAAACCATTTAAGAAAGCGCTCTTCACATCCATTTGAAAAAGTTTCATTTTATGATGTGAAGCATACGCCAAAAGGATACGAATGGCTTCAAGTCTTGCAACCAGTGCAAAGGTCTCTCCAAAATCGAGTCCTTCTACTTGAGAGAACCCCTTTGCCACCACTCTTGCTTTGTTCCTCACAACCACGCCTTGATCATCTTCCTTGTTCCTAAACACCCACTTGGTGCCAATGATTCTTGCGTCCTTTGGCTTCTCTTCAAGAGTCCACACTTGGTTCCGGGTGAAGTTGTTGAGTTCTTCATGCATGGCATTCACCCAATCCGGATCCGCAAGTGCTTCTTCTACACTAGTAGGCTCAACAAAGGAAACAAACGAGTGATGTTCAACATAAGATGCAAGTGTAGAGCGAGTCATTACTCCCTTTGATGGACTCCCTATGATTTGATCATGGGGGTGAGCTTGAAGGATAGATGTTGATCTTCTATTTGTCTCTTGAGGAGGAGGATGCGGTGCTTCAACATTGCTTGCTTCGGCCTCGGCTTGATCTTGAGGAATGTGAGTGTCTTCTTGAGCTTCCCTCACTTGATCTCCTTCATCAACTTGCGGCGTGTGGGGTGGAGAAGGATCTTGATTTGCTTCATCTTCAACTTCTTCCACCTCTTGCGGGTTGATAGCACCAATTGACATATTCTTCATTGCCTCCCTCAAGGGTTCATTACCTACCTCAATATCCTCAAGCGCTCCTTGGGAGCCATTAGTTTCATCAAACTCCAAGTCATACGTTTCTTCAACTAAGCCGGTGGCTTTGTTAAATACCCGGTATGCCTTGGATTTAAGTGAATAACCAACAAGGAAACCAATGTCACACCGCCGTTGGAATTTACCCAAGTGTTGGCGCTTCTTGTAGATGTACACCTTGCAACCAAACACCCGGAAGAATGAAATATCCGGCTTCTTCCCATTGACAAGCTCATAGGGGGTCTTCTTTAATAGCCTTTGGACGAAGGGACGATTTGCCGCATAGCAAGAGGTGTTGATTGCCTCCACCCAAAACTTCTCCGGAGTGTTGTACTCATCAAGCATAGACCTTGCTAGAGTTATGAGCGTCCAGTTCTTCCTCTCTATGACACCATTTTGTTGTGGAGTATATGTGGCGGACACCTCATGCTTGATCCCAACTTCATCACAATAATCTTCAATCTTTGTGTTCACAAATTCGGTGCCATTGTCACTTCTAATCTTCTTGATCTTCACATCAAATTCATTTTGAGCTCTTGTAGCAAACTTCTTGAAGATGCCTTGTGTCTCTCCCTTGTCTTGAAGAAAGAACACCCAAGTGTATCGAGAGTAGTCATCCACTACCACCAAGCAATAGAGATTTCCTCCAAGACTAGCATAGGTGGTAGGTCCAAATAGATCCATGTGTAGCAACTCTAGAACTCTTGAGGTTGACATGAAAGCTTTGGTTGGATGAGTGTTTGCCACTTGCTTGCTGGCTTGACATGCACTACAAAGTTTGTCCTTCTCAAACACCACATCCTTGATTCCTCTAACCATATCCTTCTTGACAAGCTTCTTCAAGGTTGACATGCCCACATGTGCTAATCTTCTATGCCATAGCCAGCCCAAAGAATTCTTGGAGAATAGATAAGCTTGCAAGTTTGCTTCATTTGAAGTGAAGTCCACTAAGTAGAGGTTGTTGTGTCGCAACCCTTTGAGTATCATTGATGAATCTTCAATCTTGGTCACAATCACCTCATTTGGAGTGAAGAGACAATGAAACCCGAGATCACAAAGTTGACCAACCGATAGCAAGTTGAAGCTCAATGATTGTACTAGCAAGACATTTGAAATTGATTGATCTTGGGAGATAGCCACTTTGCCTAAGCCTTGAACTTTGCCCTTTGAATTATCCCCAAAAGTGATCTTGTCTTGATTTGCACAATCCTCATCAAGTGTGGTGAACATCCGGGGGTCGCCGGTCATGTGTTGAGTGCAACCACTATCAATTACCCAATGGCTCCCACCGATCTTGTAGTTCACCTAGACACAAGCAACTTGGAGTTAAGCTTGTTGTTTGGGAACCCCCTTAGTGTGGGGCCCCATTTCCTTGTCAACCAACTCCTTAGCAACCCAAAGAACCCTAGGCTTGTTCTTCATTGGTGGTCCAAGAAACACCACAAGTGGTCTACCCTTGGAATCTTTGTTGATGACATAGTGAGCATCATGAGCAAATGGCCTAGTGTGCTTGGGCAAGATCTTAGGAAGTGGAGTCTTGCATTGAAATGAGAGATGACCAATTTGTCCACATCCAAAACACCTCTTAGGCTTGGGCTTTGGCTTCTCTTGATTGTAGCCATTGTACTTGTTCTTGTAGTAGTTCTTGGCTTCAATCTTGACCTTGGCCTTCATTACTTGATTTTTCTTGTACCCAATACCGGTCTTGTCATTCTTCATGACGGTGCTCATTAGAAGCTCACTTTGGAGATTATGGCCCTTGGTGAACTTTTCAAGGCCACTTGTAAGCTTGGTCTTGTCATTCTTGAGCTTGGCAATTTCTTCTCGAAGAGAGTTGATCAAAGTGATAGCATCTTTGTCTTCTTCTTGAGCCGGCTTGATGGTGAAGGGCTTGTTTGTCTTGAGGTTGATTAGCTCTTCCTTGAGCTTTGAGTTCTCTTCACTCATCTTCATATAATCATCATACTTGTCAGCTTCTACAACTCTCTTGCCCTTGCACTTGGCACTTTGCTCAAGAGCCACATCATCAAGCTCGATATCACAAGAGGTAGCACTTGCACACTTAGCACACGGGTTAGTAGCAACATGTGTAAGATCTTGAGTAAGCAATTCATTTGCTACCACTAGTGTGCCATGATCACTTTTCACTTGGTTGTAGTCATCTTTTAGCAAGTTAAACCTTGTGAGGAGCTCTTGGGATGACCTCTCAAGCTTATCATGTTTCTCATTGGCTTGCTTAAGAGAGGCTTTGAGCTCCCTAGTGCTAGATGTGAGAGAGTTAATCTCGAGCTTCAAATCATCATTAGCACTAGACAAGTTGTCAAGCTTATCATGCAAGTTTTCTTTGATTTCAAGAAGTTTGTCATTTTTACTCTTGTACTTCCTTATGATGCTAGCATACTTGTTGCAAATTTTAATTAGCTCATCATAGGAAGGTGCTTCTTCATCATCACTATCATCACTAGAGAGGTCATCACCATCATCCTCTTTTTGTACCTTCTTGTCACCTTTAGCCATAAGGCATAGGTGTGTAGAGGATAAGCCCGGTGATGAAGGAGGAGGTGGTGGTGGAATCGAAGAACCAATCACCAAAGCGGCCACCTTCTCTTCTTCACTCTCATCATCGGAGGAGTCACTTGAATCATCAATATCGGTGAGCCAATCACCCACAATGTAAGCCTTGCCATCCTTCTTCTTCTTGTGGAAGTTGAAGTTCTTCTTCTTGTATGGCTTGTCTTGCTTCTTGTCATCATCACTTGAGTCACCATTGCCGCCCTTGTTCTTCTTGAAGTTCTTGAACTTGTTGTTCTTGAAGTTGTCTTTCTTCTCTTCGGGACATGCATGGGCTAGATGACCAAGAGTGCCGCAATTGTAGCACTTCATTTGGGAGATTGGCTTCCTTGAAGAGCTTGTGAAGAATTTCTTCTTCTTTGAGTCAAACTTGACTCCATTCTTGTTTAGCCTCTTCAACATCTTGGCGGTCTTCTTCACCATGAGAGCGATGTTGTCTTCATCATCATCATCACTTGCACTCTCAAGGACATATTGAATCTTGCACTTCTCCTTGGAAGATGCCTTGAGAGCCAAGTCCTTCTTCTCCTCCTTCTCTTTCCTCTTGGAGGAGGATGAGCTTCCATCATTGATCTTCATGTACATCTCATGAGCATTGATCTTGCCCAACACTTGCGTTGGTGTAGTTGCAGAGAGATCGCCTTGATGAAGAACCATGACAATGTGGCTATACTTGTCTATTGGTAGGACACAAAGTATCTTGCGCACCACATCGGCCGGTGTCATTTGAGAGAGCCCAAGGCCATTCAACTCCTCTACAAGCACATTCAAACGAGAGTACATTTCATTAGCATTTTCATGAGATAGCATGGTGAAAGCATTTAACTTAGCAATGATGAGGTGATAACGCTCTTCTCTTTCACATTTAGTGCCCTCGTGTAGAGCACAAATGTTTGTCCAAATCTCATGCACAGTTTTGCAATTCCGCACACGGTTGAACACATCCTTGCAAATGCCATAGAAAAGAATGTTCTTTTCCTTAGCATTGTTCTTCTCAAAGTATGGATCCTCGGCGAACACCGATCCACCTTGGGTGGCGGCTTTGTGAACGCCGACGTCCACGGCCTCAAGGTAGGCCTCCATCCGCACTTTCCAATAAGGAAAGTCATCCCCATCGAACATGGGTGGCGGTCCATCCCCATGGGACATCTTGCTCTAGGCGGTGAAGCCTAATTTAGAGCAACAAGGCAATGATACCAATTGAAAGGATCAAGATGCCAAAGAGGGGGGGTGAATTGGGCTTGTTTTAAATTTCTAAAGCAAATATGAAAACCTATCAAATGTCAATCACCCCCTAGTGCCTACGATCCGTGTGTCCTAGCTAGAAATCGGTACCCGTTCATGGGAATTAAAAGCAACCTAAGAAATTCTAGTAGGTGAGATAAAAGCAAGACGGAAAGTAATGCGGAAATCTAAAGAGCTAGGGAAAAATAAATTCTCAGTGATGCAGCGATTTTTTCCCGAGGTATCGAGGTGTCGACACACCCCCCTAGTTCTCGTTGGAGCACCTCGCAAGGTATCGCTCCCCCTCTACCCGCGCAAGGGTAGAGTGCTCTCTACGGGCTGATTCTTCGCCACTCCGGCTCGGTGAATCGCCCACAACCGATCACAGAAGCTTGGAGAAGAGGCGCCAACAATCTCCCGGCTGTCGAACAGCAAGAGTAACAAGCACAAGTCACTCTTAATCACTCTAGGAGGGAAGAACAATATGAACTCTCTCTAATCTCTCCCTCACTAGCCTCTTGACTCTCCAAAGGATTTCTCACGGTGTCACCAACTGAAACAATGGCCAAGAGTCCCTCTAAGGACGAAGGGGGCAACTATAAATAGTCCCCACCTCCAAAACTAGCCGTTTTTTACTTTTTCTTCTCTCTGCGAAGGCACCGGACTAGTCCGGAGCTTATACCACCAGACCATGCACATTGGTCCGGAGCTCACTCTGGATTCAAACTCAGGCACCGTCGGACTACTCTGCTTGGTCCGTGCCTTGGTACGACGCACTAGTCCGGAGCCAAGGTGCTCTCTGAGTGAAAAACTTCTTCTCTTTTTCGTACCACCGGACCACTCTCCTTGGTCCGGTGCCCTGGTCCGACGCTCTGGTCCGGAGCCAGGGGGCTCTCTACATGAACCCAACCTCCTGTCTTGAGACGTCGGACTAGCCGTCGGACTCACCGTCGGACTAGTCCGGAGCCTTCTCTCTCTCTGACACAAGCCATCGGACCACTCTCCTATGGTCCGACGCTTTCCAGACAGGTGGTCCGGAGCTCCTCGAGCTGAGATTTTGCCTAAGTCAAGGACCGTCGGACCACTCTCCTATGGTCCGACGCCTTCTTAGTAGACTGGTCCGGAGCCTTTTTCTCCCCCTATTTCAACTGTTTTCGCTGAGATTTCTCAAGGGATTTTGCTCCTACCATTTCTAGGGTTTACCAAGGGCTGAAAGCAAGGTCTCTAGGACTAGTTGTGACAAGTGTGCATATACCCACTTTCCTAAATTCTCCTAGGTCAAGCTACTAATCTCATACCCCCTTTATAGTACGGTCAAAGGAAAAACAAAATCCTAGCTATACTTAGTGCCCTTCTCAGCCTTATGGCGCTAAGAACTAGCCTAGTCTTCGACTTGTATCATCATCCTTTGCAACCGAAACGATTTCCATCTTGGGGGCATGAATATCCATTAAGCCCATTCAAATTGCATCACTAATGACCTAACACAAATGACTTTGCCTCTGCAAAACACACATTAGTCATAGTGATCTAGTATTGTCGTTAATCGCCTAAACACAAGGGTCCATGATTCTTCACTCCCGAATGATTTCCCCCACATACCTCACACCATTGTTTTGCCTTGTTAGCCAGTGTGGAGGCATAGTATTGGATGGCTTCTCTATCCTTCTTGAAGTTTGCTCGTTCTTCGAGTTTCTTCATCAAGAGATCCATACTTATGAAGAGTGCACTTACTTCATGAATAGTTTCTGCACTCTTTTTCTTGACTGGGAGCCTTTCATTTTTCCACCCTTGATTCGTCACTATCTTCTCAATGAGATCTTTTGCTTGTGTGATGTTGAGTGAAGTGAATGCTCCTCTTGCGGCTGCATCAAGGTGACTACAGGTTATTGGTGTTAACCCATAGTAGAAGCCTTGAATCAGGAGCCAATCTTGAATTCCATGATGAGGACATTCCCGAATGTACTCCTAGAGACGTTCCCATGCTTGGGAATGGTCTCCTCCGCTTGTTGTTGGAAGCTTGAAATTATTCCACGAAGGGCGATAGTTTTGCCCATCGGAAAGAACTTCTTGAGGAATGCATTGGTACACTTCTCCCAAGTGGCAACTTGCTCAGAATGAGCATAGAACCATTGCTTCGCCTTCCCGAGTAATGAGAACGGGAAAAGGCGGAGACGAATGATATCCGATGCAACATCCTTAATGGAAATGGTGCCACTTACCTCCAAGAAGTGCTGGAGATGTGCATTAGCATCCTCATGGGACTTCCCGCAAAAAGGGTTGGCTTGCACTAGGTTGATCAAAGCTGGTTGTAGCTCGAAGGTAGCACCCCCTGTATTAAAGTCTGTTTCTTGGGCCACATGAGCGACTGAAGGAGCCGAGAAGTCAGAAATAGCCTCTTGAGCCATAGCTTGCTTGAATAATGGAGTGTAGCCTCCTTCCTTGAGTGGATCTGAGTTTGAGGTCAGCTTTCGAGGAGACACTAGACGATGTCTAGAGTTTCTTCGAAAACTTTTAGGATTTTCAAATGTGGTTGCTCAAAACTAGAACTCACTCATACAATGCCTTTCTTCACAATTAAGAAAGACAAAGGAAAGGGGTAAGCCCCTACAACTATTTGATAAATAATTTGATAGTAAACTCTGGATTCAATTCTATTAAAATTTCTAGGCTATGCTTTCCCCGGCAACGGCGCTAGAAATGCTTGTTGGTATTTCTTATGACTATTGCATAAATCCGCAAGCGCACAAATTATACCGCTGTAGCACTTCACCCAAGAGTATTCCGGGGTATCGTAATTTATATTCTCCCAAGGGAAAGTGAAGCTAGAAATAATAATAAAAGAGAGATCCTAGAGATCACCTCAATTTAGTACCAACTAGTGTAAGGGGGTAATCGAAATAATGATAGGAAGGTGATGATGTAACAAACCGGTAAAGATAAGTAAGAGATGACCAGTGAGTATAACTATGTGGGAGGATAACGAGAGAGTAAAGGACTCCTGTGATTCCAACTCTACCTTTGTGGATTAACTATGGCACTCAGTTGAGACAAACATCGATTTATTCCTCAATACAAGTATGCTAGGCGAGGGGATAGATCAGTAGGAGGAAAAAACTCCTACCGGACCGCGCCCTCTTATTATGGGGGTCTTATCTTTTCAAAACTTGCCTAAGAACACATGGTGGAATACAAAGACTAGACAAGGCTATCACTCTCTTGCTAGCTACCACAAACAATCCATGCAACAAGCGATGACCAAAGGCAAGATTAAGTATAAGCACCACGCTTACACCTATTCTCACTACTCTAATCGTGTATACGACAACTAGAGCACCCTATGACAGGCGATGATTGCATACAGGAAAGGCCGCAAGGATCTCAATCTAGTTTATAACAACTAATTAACAAGATAAACCACAACAACACTATAGTGAGTATAATATTGCACTAAGTAAAGACTAAGTAAAGTAAAGAAGGAGTATTGCATAAATAAGTAAAGTAAAGAAGGAGTATTGCATAAATAAGTAAAGTCTTATAAAAGGGAAAAGATACAAGAGCTTATACCAGATCCTCCGGGAGGAGACAACTCCGGAAAGCCCAAGCAAAGCTCAACTCAACTCTAACTCCCACACTAGAGAACACCACTAAAATAATCTCCACTTGAGAACAAGAGAGGCTTGTATGGATTACATCATGATTAGAGAGGGAGATATGACCCTCTATTTATAGTGGGGGTGGAGTAGGGGCTACTCCAGTGCCACGTCATCGATCCAGGGAGCTTCAATCCTCCTCCCTTGGATCAAACCATCATAGAACTGCCTTGGATGAATGGTTTGGATTTGCAGCATGTGCTTGATAGTATGCCGGTTGAAAGGGGTCCAACCGACCTAGAGGGGTGGTCGACCGACCCCCCTATGGCCAGTGGGCCATCCCTTGGCCTTGTGGGTCTAACCCCACTGGTCAGGGACTGAGTGGGGGCCAGGTGGGCCCAGTGGGTGGTCGGCCGACCCCCCCTAGGGGTCACTGGCCCACCTCTTTCTCCCTGGTGCAGGTCCCACTTGTCATAGATGTGGGGTGGTTGTTCTGAGGTAGTTGTCGTGTTTATCTCTTTGGTGTGGGTCCATGGATCCATGTACTTTGCATATGAGCCGTTGGGAGGAAGCACAGAGTGATCCAAAGGTTGGAAATCACTCTAGAGGGCTTCTCCTGGATCATGGCCGAGGGAGGAGACCTGGTGGGCCCACAGGGTGGTCGGCCGACCCCCTATGTGGGTCCCACTGGGTCTCCTTTGCTCCATTTCATCACTCCTGCAACAAAATACTCATGGACATTTGGAACTTGTTATTTTATAAAATATGCGTATGCGATGATTGTTTTATCCTTGATCCTGAGGCTATTGGCAGAATTTTAGTTATATAAAAGAGCATCATATTTTGTGCCAACAAAAGTCATTCAAAGTAGCTCTCATACAAAGTATTTGTGCACAACAACTCCCTGCACTAATATATTCGGCCTCGGCGGTAGAGAGTGCCACACTATTTTGCTTCTTTGATGACCATGAGACTAGTGATCTTCCAAGCAATTGACAAGTGTCCAATGTGCTTTTCCTTTCTATCTTGCAACCCGCATAGTCCGAGTCGAAGTATCCAATTAACTCAAAGTTTGATCCTTTAGGATACCACAACCCAACATTAGGTGTATGCTTCAAATATCTCAATATTTTCTTTGTGGCCTTCAAATGACTCTCTCTTGAAGAAGCTTGAAATCTTGCACACATGCATACACTAAACATGACATCCGGTCTTGATACAGTCACATAGAGCAAGCTACCAATCATTGATCTATATAGCTTTTGATCTACCATGTTGCCACTAGCATCACCATCCAAATTTCCATTTGTTCCCATGGGTGTACTAATAGACTTTGCTTCATCTAGATTGAACTTCTTGAGCATGTCCTTGATGTACTTTCCTTGACTAACAAAAGTCCCATTCTTCATTTGTTTGACTTGAAGACCAAGGAAGTAACTAAGCTCTCCAAGCATAGACATCTCAAACTCTTTGGCCATCATATTGCCAAACTCTTCACAAAACTCTTGATTGGTTGACCTGAAGATAATGTCATCCACATAGATTTGCAACACAAACAAGTCATTTCCAATCTTCTTGGTGAATAGGGTAGTATCAACCTTGCCCATAATGAATCCCTTAGAGAGGAGAAAGTCCCTCAACCTCTCATACCATGCTCTAGGAGATTGCTTCAAGCCATATAATGCCTTTCTTAGCTTGTACACATGGTTGGGTTTCTTGTCATCTTCAAACCGGGTGGTTGCTCCACATATACCAATTCATTGATGTACCCATTGAGGAATGCACTCTTCACATCCATTTGATAGAGCTTGATGTTGTGAGCACAAGCATAAGCCAATAGAATCCTTATTGCTTCTAGCCTTGCCACCGGTGCATAAGTTTTTCCAAAGTGAAGACCCTCTACTTGAGTGTACCCTTGTGCAACTAATATTGCTTTGTTTCTCACCACTATCCCATCTTGATCTTGTTTGTTGCGAAAGACCCATCTTGTGCCAATAATATTGTGGTTCTTTGGTCTCTCAACTAGCTCCCAAACTTGATTTCTTGTGAAGTTGTTGAGCTCTTCATGCATAGCATTTATCCAATCAATATCTTGCAAAGCTTCTTCAATCTTGGTTGGCTCAATAGATGATACAAAAGAATAGTGTTCACAAAAAAAGTCAATCTTGATCTTGTTTGTACACCACTAGTGATATCTCCAATAATAAGATCTATAGGATGATCTCTTGCAATAGATGTAGGTTGGAGTGTTGGAAGTTGATTGCTTGTACTTGGTTGGTCATTGGATTGAGATGATGTACTAGCCCCTTGTTGATCTTGAGTTGGAGAGGATGAACTAGCTTGATTGTCATTGAGTTGCTCATTGGATGGAGCATGCTCTAGAAAGTCATTGTCTTGCTCTTCATCCACTTGCCTCGTCCTAATGTCCCCAATATCCATATTCTTCATTGGATTGGCCAATGGTTCACCTCTCACATCATTATGATTGTCAATTTCATCTTGAGAGCCTTGCATTTCATCAAACTCCACATCGTGTACTTCCTCAACTATGCCATGAGTAAGATTTCATACTCTATATGCTTTGCTTGTAGTTGAGTAACCAAGTAGGTAGCCTTCATCACATTTCTTCTCAAATTTGCTCAATCTTGCACCTTTCTTCAAGATATAGCACTTGTAACCAAATACTCTAAAGTATGCAATATTTGGCTTTCTTCCATTCAATAGCTCATAAGGTGTCTTCTCAAGCATCTTGTGGCAATAGAGTCGGTTGTTATAATAGCAAGCCGTGTTGATAGCTTCGGCCCAAAAAGAATCACTCATATTGTATTCACTAAGCATAGATCTTGCCATATCAATGAGTGTCCTATTCTTCCTCTCAACAAGCCCATTTGATTGAGGTGTATACTTGGCCAAGAATTGATGTTTGATTCCATATGCATCACATAGCTCATCAACTCTTGTATTCTTGAATTCACTCCCATTGTCACTTCTTTCTCTTTTGATAGTTGTTTCAAATTCATTTTAGAATCTCTTGACAAAGATCTTGAATGTATCAAAGGTTTCAGCTATACCACAGCCCAAACTAGCGTCCAACCAAGGGTCGCTAAAAATACCAAAATAGCGTTGGACAGTCGGTCGGTATAGGTTTGTGACTTACGGTCGGACGCTATATCTTACTAACTGGGTCCGTCGGTCGGTCGCCAGATTGAAATGGGCCTGCGCGCCGAATCTCCCTCGATTTCGCGCTGACTAAAACAAGATCTAGTGAAGTCATATCTTGTGAATTCACTCTTGTCACTAAGAAAAAATACCCATGTATATCTAATGAATTCATCAACTATGACAAAGCCATATTTGTTTCCACTAATGCTTGTATATGCGGTTGGTCCAAACAAGTCCATATGCAAGAGCTCAAATGGTTTGCAAGTACTCATCATGCTCTTGGTAGGGTGAGTGTTTCCAACTTGTTTTCCGGCTTGACAAGAGCTACATAGCTTATCTTTCTCAAAGACCACATCCTTCAAGCCTCTAACTAGATCATGCTTGACTAGTTTGTTTAATTTCCTCATCCCAACATGACCAAGCCTTCTATACCATAACCAACCCATGCTAGATTTGGATAGCAAGCAAGTTGACAATTGAGTTTCACTAGCATTGAAATCAACCAAGTATAGTTTCTCATATCTAAAGCCTTTGAATATCAAGTTAGAGCCATCTACACTTATGATCTCTATATCATCAACTCCAAAGATGCATTTGAAACCAAGATCACAAAGTTGAGCTACGAATAGCAAGTTGAAGTTCAAGCTCTCTACTAGCAACACATTGGATATGCTCATGTCATTGGATATTGCAATCTTACCAAGCCCTTTGACCTTGCCTTTGCCATTGTCACCAAATGTGATAGAATCAACCCCATTGCAATCATTTGGCTTGATACAGTTGAACATTCTTGAATCTCCGGTCATATGTTGAGTGCACCCACTATCAAGCACCTAATGCCTCCGTCCGGCTTTATAATTGACCTACAAAACAATTCAATTCTTCTTAGGTACCCATACTTGCTTGGGTCCTCGAAAGTTAGTGACTAAGGACTTAGGTACCCAAATAGCTTTCTTCTTTGAGCTCTCATTAGGTGTACCCATGTACTTAGCTATCACACCTTTTTTGCCCTTGGTAAGAATATAACTGGAATCAAAGCGAATAGATGCATGTGTAAAATTTATCTTGCTTAGATTTAGTTTGCAATGTTGCTCATCATGCCCTACTTGCTTGCAACTTAAGCAAAACCGGCCATTTCTCTTCACAAAGCGAAGCTTTGGAGTTGCAAAGGTCGCCTTGCCTTTCTTGGGGGTATAGCCAAGTCCCTCTTTGCAAAGGGAGAACCTTTGGCTACCCAAGCACTTAAGCAAGCGGGCGTCTCCACCATAGGCATTGGCTAAGGCTAGAGTGAGCTTACCAACCTCCTTCTTAAGGGTCTCATTCTCAACCATTAGTGAGGCATCACAAGTGAAGTCATCACTAGTAGAAGAGGTAGAATTAGAAGTCCTACAAGAAGGGTTAGTTGGGGAGATGATGATGGGTTCATAGAAAGATTCATTGATTATGTCACAAGTTGTTCCCATGTTACTTGTTTGAACATGCTCTTTCTCCTTTTGCTCAACAAGAGATGAGTGAGCCTTTTCAAGCTTAGAGTGAGCTTTGCCAAGCTTCTCATGGGCATCCTCTAGCCTCTCATGAGTAAGATTGAGCTCATCAAAGGATTGCTTGAGAGCTTGAAGCTCTTTCCGCAATGCTTTGCACTCCTTTCTCTTGAGGTCAAAGTGAGTCTTAGCATCTTCCAACATTTCAATTAGTTTATCTTTAGTGGGTTCATCATAATCATCATCACTAGAATCACTCTCCTCATCGGATTGTACCTTAGTTGGCCAAGCCATGAAGCATGTAGATGTAGTGTCAAAGAGAGAGATCTTGTTCTTCATAGCAATGATTGCAAGAGCCTTCTTCTTGCTTGATCTCTTCTCATCATCACTTGAGGAATCACTATCCCAAGTGACAACATATGAGCCTCCCTTCTTGTTCTTCTTGAGAGTCATCTTGCTCTCTTTCTTCTCTTTCTTCTTGCCCTTCTTCTCATCTTCATTGTCACTATAAAGAGGACAATCCGCAATGAGATGATCCTTGCTATTGCACTTGAAGCATCTTCTATCCTTCTCATTGAACTTGTATGAGCTCTTCTTCCTTCTTGCTCTATAGCCCTTCTTCTTCATGAATTTGCCAAATTTCTTGACAAATAGAGCCATCTTTTCTTCATCCTCATCACTATCACTTGAGCATTCATCATAGCTTGATTCATCACACTTTGCTTTGCCCTTTGATGATGATGTGGCTTTGAATGCCACACTCTTCTTCTTCTCATCCTTCTTCTCCTTGTTCTCTCTTATCTTGTCCTTGTCTTCTCTAAAGCTGTCATTGGTAATCACCTCACCAAGAAATTGGTTTGGTGTCATTGTGTTCAATCCACTTCTCACCAATAGAGTGACTAGCATCTCAAATCTTGATGGAGGACTTCTCAAGAACTTGAATGAGAAGTCCTTGTTCTCCACCTTCTCTCCAAGTGACTTGAGGTCATTGACAAGCACCTCATGGCTATTGAATATTTTTGGCACATTTTCATCTTCCTTCATCTTGAAGCTAGCAAACTTCTCCTTCAAGATGTATGCCTTGGCCCCCTTCATGGATTGAGTCCCCTCATAAGACTCTTGAAGCTTCTTCCATGCATCGTGAGCACTCTCAATGTTCTTGATTTGCTCGAAGACTTCTTTTGAGATTGCATCATGGATGGCACTCAATGCAATGTCATTGTTTTGGAGCTTCTCCTCCTCGGCCGCGGTGGGTGCCTCTTCATTCACCACCTCAAACTTCTTATCGACGACCAACCATACCTACCGATTGATTGATTTGATATGGGTGGTCATCATTGCCTTCCAATAACTATAATCGGTGTCATCAAACTTGGGTGGCCTCTTGGTGTTGTTGATAAGAGCCATTTTAACACCATGGGATGTTAAGCCTTTGTATGACGGTGTACTAGCTCTGATACCACTTGAAAGGTCTAGGAACGGCTAGAGGGGGGTGAATATCCTAATAAAAATTCTACAACAACACTTAGACAAACTTGTTAGAATAAAACATGGCTTAAGCAAGTTTGCACTAGAACTACGGTTAGACAAGCCACCTACCAATTCTAGTAACTAGCAAGATAACCTATGTCACAAACAAGAGCTAGAGAACTAGAGATACAAGACTAAGCTACACAAGCCAAGCTAGGGTCTCTACTTTGCAAGAATGTAAGAAAGTAAGTGCAAAGCTAGAGTAGGAAGGATATACCGCCAAGAACAGTAGCAAAGTGTTGACACAAAAAGCGTCAGGATCTGCGAACACCTCGGGCTTATACCTGAAATTCGATATCCGGAGGCGTGCCAGTCGATTTCACCAGTTAATCGACAAGGTTGATAACTAGAACAAGATCCAATCCAGACAACGGCGATGCGCCCGGATGCTGGGATTTGAGGCTTGATCAGGATAACTAGAGCAGAGCTGAACGAGGCAACAACCATGCGCCCGGATGCCAAGGCTCAGAGGTACTCCCACGCGTAACATGCAAGGATTTGACGGAGATCAGGGTGGTGCAGCCTGTCGAAGCTTGAAGAACTCGTTGATAAGCTAAAACTAATGCAAAAAGGGTAAATTGCGATAAAAAGTAGAATAAGAGTAAAATTGATTTGTTTGATATTGGATTGATTCTTTTTTCGTAGCCCTCGGGCACATATTTATACTCCTGCATGGAGAGTTGTACAAAGACACGACTCATATCCTTCCTAAAACAAACTCCTAACTTTAAGGAAACTGACTCGCGCAGGAGTCGGATCTAAAACAATAATATTATTTTCCTAAACAAACACACCTATTTTAAAGGAAAATAAACGACCCATGCAAGAGCCGGAATCAAACTACTATAATAATACTGGTATAAAATCACCAGTTCCCTTATGCCTTTCCTTCGATGGAAACTTTCCATCGGTAGACCCCTTCAATCCGCGACTTCCTTCTTTGGCCACCTGTAGTCTTCTGCTGCCACCAAGTGCTAAGTCATGCCCATCGGCATCGGCAATACTTTCCCGATCGGCAATCGACAACATCCCCTCATCGGCAACCGGTACACCGCTTCATCGGCAATCTTGCACTGATGACTTGTCTTCAATCTATCAGCAATCGGCAACTACTCTTCATCGGCAATCGGCAATGTCCCCTTATCGGCAATCGGCAATGTCTCCTTATCGGCAATCGGCAATGTCTCCTCATCGGCAATCGGCAACAGCAACTTTACAGCCCAAGCGACCTAACTTCACCAATTAACCTTATCAACAAGGACCCAGCCTCCATCGGCAACATAGTTAGTCTTCCCGTAGCACATACCCATCGGCAATACTGGCTCACGATTTCCCGATGCCGATGGAGAACGACCGCTGACCAGTCAATCCTTAGCTCATTTGACACGTGCTGAAAAACGGTGTCAACACATGCCCCCCAGTTTCGGAGCGTATGATACTTTACGTGCCGAAATTCTCTCTACTGTAGCCGTTACCTTCGAGATAAATGCATAGTTTCCTCGATCCCCGCGCGTGGAACCGCAATTTAATAATAAAATCCCTCGATTGTAGCACAAATAGTTGCAGACCACCTCGATCACCGCGCGTATCTACTGCGGGCCTCTCCACATTCATGCATAGTGTGAAACGGAACCCCAAAATGCCCCTGAGCAAAGTTATAAAAGTTACCGGGATCCACACTACCTTTTACCCCGAGTCCATTTTTACTTTCACCTCCTCTGCTTTCATCTTCAACCTCCAGCCGCGCCCTCGAAGAGCACCTGTCCGAGCCCGAACAACAATCATCTCTGCAATCCAAGGACAAACCGCAAGCACTCCTTCGACTCCAATGGCGATCCAAGTCGACATTCCCAAGGTGAGACCTATTCTCTTCCTAATCCAACCTCCTGCTGGCTCTTTCCTCGCGTAAATATGGATTTATCCCTGTGCCTTTCCTGATTCTTCCCTTTCTTTTCTTCGAACCCTAGGAACTGTACAACAAGGTAGTCATCCCACTCGCCGGTTCTAACTTCAGCTGCCTAGGCCCCATGGGCAATCCAGATCCCACTTTCATAATCAACGTAGAAACCAACCGGGTACCCTTCAGATCTGAATCTTTCGGCTTGGGACTGTGGAAGGATGCTTTTCGGTCCTGGCCCAAGCCTACTAAGGGGTGGAAAAACTGGTACCTCAGGGTCGCTAGGGCACAACAAGTTTACTGGCAAGAACGCAACTTGGACCAGTGCATCAGGCTCTCCATTGCCGATATGGAGAAGAATGAGAACATGCTAATGGCTGCCTCTTATTTCTGGTCGGATACTATGAATGCCTTCCTTTTCCGACACGGACCAGCCACCCCAACTCTTGCCGATGTCCACATGTTGACCGGCTTAGATGTCTCCTCTGCCGATACCTTCATTCTGTTCAACAGAAAGGCTGAGCACAAGGTGAACACCCGGAACATCGGCGGCTGGACAGGCTACATCAATGAATACCAGAAGACAGGATCGGTAAACCAGCGGGAGCACGCCACGTTTCTGAACATGTGGCTAGAGAAATTTATCTTCTGCGGCAAAACTGTCAGACCGACCACTATGCACCTCCCCGCAGCTGAGCTACTTGCCGATGGGACAAGACTTCCATTAGGCAGATACCTCCTTGGATCGGTATACCGCCTTCTACATCAAGTATCCCAGAAATTACTGCTAGGAGAACCCATCAGCAATCTTGGGGGTCCCTGGTGGTTCATTAACATGTGGCTGAACGCCCATATGCAGAAGGTGTTTTAGTTTGACCTGTTCGCCCAACAATTCCCGAGGGATATATCAGAAGACTATCAGTATAAGGATGATGAATCGGCAACTCGCCCTCCACTCAATTTTGGAGAGGCTATCATAGTGCTGCCAGGGACCGATGCCGATGTAGAGCAGTTCGGCTCATTTTTTCAGAAGTTTTATACTGGACTCTCCTCCACGGAACGGCTCTGGTGGCCATATATCGATGAACACAATCAGTTCCCGCTGCTATTCAACCTTACCGATGGGAACTTGCCTGAGAACCGAGCAATTATGAAGGTCAACATCACTCCTCGAGCTATTCCAGTGAATATCTTCGGATCTAGGAAGAATGCCCCTCCATCTTATGAGTTCTACTACCCATCGGCAGCAGCGAGACAACTGGCATTTGGCCAACTACCGATCAAACTCTGCTACTCCAAAGTGGTGAGGCCCAGGCAGACAATTTACAGTGCTCTAGATTGGAACAAGGTCGTCAATCTTTCTCCCAATGCCGATATATCAGACATTGACTTGTCTTCCTGGTCACCAACCTCCTTCATCACGAATGAGTACAAGTCCTGGTGGCAAGAGTGGAGGTGTCAGCTGTTTGCCAAGTCATCGCATTATTATCGGCACCTGATTGACGTCGATCACATTATCCCCGATGACACAGTAAGTCTTTTATCCTGACGCATTCCTTATTACTTTACTTCCATCATCGGTACTTAACCTTCTTGCACTTGATAGGCCGATGACCCGGTTCCCGCAATGAGCAACAGTGGCAGACCCTTCAATCTTCGGATAATGGGTCCCATATCAATCATCGGCAAAAAAGCTCCTTCGCTAGCCGCCTTCACGCCTCAACAGGTACCTACGTCAACACCTGCAAAAGTCAAGGCTACATCGGCCGCTGCTGTTGCCCTGACGCGGGTTCATGCAGTAAACCCATCTTTACCCGTACCGATTATATGTTGTTTCATCGGCAACATTTTATTTTGCATAACTTGCTTTATATTTTTCAGGCATTGTGGTCATCGGCAACTACTTCCAGCAGGCAAGCACCTCCAAGCTCGGTTGCCGATGCCCCCCAGCCTTCGTCAAAGCGGGTCGGTTCCCCTACTGCTGCGCCAAGGAAAAATAGGCGCCTGAGGCTGGCTTCTCCTTTGCCATCGGCTAAAGCTGCACCACCAACTGCCGGCGCGCCATCGGCAGAAACTCCGTCGGCTCCAGTTGCACCAACCGCCAGCGTATCATCGGCATAACCTCCATCGGCTCCTATGCCTGATCAACCGATGGACGACGTCCCAGATCAAGAAGCAACTCCACCTGCTACAACAGCGGAGGCAGCATCGCCATCGGCACCATTGGCCGGACTCCCCGATGAAGAGAGAACTCCACCCGCCGTAGTAGCGGAGGCAGCATCGGCATCGGCACCGTCGGCCGAAGTTCCCGATGAGAGAGCGGCGGCGCCGCCACAAGAACCGGCCACCACATTGGAAGCGACGCCAGCAATAACACCACCAGCACCAGCGGCATCCGCTGCTTCTCCAGCAGAGGCCCAGTCATCGGCATCTACTGCCGATGCCGAGGATGAAGCTGGACCGTCCAGTATGCCAAGTCCTAGGCAAGAGATCCGCTTCAAGACAGTAAGTCAATCACCCTAAGCTCATAGTATAATCTTACGATCGGCATATTTTAACCTCTCTGTTTTCAGGCCCAAGACTCCCCGGACAGTCTCTTCTCTTTCAGTCTCAACCCCCAAGATGAAGATGAACGCCAAGGCCCCATTTAGGTGGACAGACTGTTCTCCTTCGCAGTCGACATCCCTGATGACGATGAGGAGGAAGAGAGCTCTGTCCCAACTTTATTGGCAGAGATCAAGTCCAAGCTTGAAGAATTGCTCTCTTTACTGCTACAAGATACGTCCCAGCTCATTCAGGACTCATCGGCAGCAAGGATCGCTTTCAAGGATATCCAAGGTCATCTCCCTGCCGATATGGCAGAAATCCTTCTCCAGGCAACCTTCCTCGACATCAAACAAATCCAGTACGAGAAGCTTTCCCATCGCATTGCCGATAGGGCCGCCCAATCCAAGAGCGAGGAAGAGAAGCTCAAGTTCAAAAACGTTGCCGATGAAAAGCACAAGCCCATCGGCCAAGCAGAAGTCTCCATCACCAACCTCAATCAAGAAGTCATTCAGCTATCGGCAAAGAAAGAAGAACTATTAGCTGAGTTGCAAAAGGTTGAGGAGGCTTTGACTGCAGCTAACCAGAAGAAAGCCAAACTGTCCGACACCATCAGGGTCCTGCGGCAAGAAAGGGACCAGAATGCCCGACAAGCCATCTTGTGGAAGAAAAAGATCAAACCGGTCGAGGTTCTGCCGATTCCGACGCTAAGGAGATGGACGAAATAGAGCAAATTCGCCTACGTGCGATATCAGTCATCCACTCCTTGCTGTAATTTATTTGTTGTATCGGCAAAAATATAACTCTGACACTTGATTTTGGCCCTTGTAATATAATGTCAGTACGTTTTACCGACGCTTGTATAATTTTTCTTTCATCGGCATTCAACTGAGCACTATGCATCCATCCATATGCTAGGGTAGTACCTCTTTAAGTATTTGCCGTTGATCGCTCTAGAGAACGCAACTCTTTCGAGAGTTTCCAAAATGTAAGCATTACCAGGAGCAGACTATTTCACTAGATAAGGACCCTCCCAATTAGGAGACCACTTTCCAAACTTAGAGCTCTTGGTCCCGATCGGTAAAATCAACTTCCATACCAGATCGCCATCGGCAAATTCCTTTGCCTTTACTTTCTTGTCATACCATCTGGCAACCCTCTTCTTATTCTCTTCAATGCTAATCAATGCCCTCAACCGATGACCTGCCAAATCTTCTAACTCATCTTTCATCAGAGTAGCATAATCATCGGTCGTCAGTTGATCTTGAAAAGATAATCGCCTAGAACCAGTTTTAACTTCCCAAGGCAGGACAACATCGTGTCCATAAACTAACTGATACGGTGAGACCTTGGTTGCACCATGACAAGTCATCCGATATGACCATAAGGCTTCATTTAGCACCACATGCCACCTTCTAGGGTTCTCTTCAATCTTGCGCTTTATAATCTTAATGACTCCTTTATTAGTCGCTTCAGCTTGACCATTAGCTTGAGCATAATAAGGAGAAGAGTTTAACACCTTGAAACCCATGCTAGCAGCAAACTCATCAAACTCTCCCGATGTGAACATGGTTCCTTGATCGGTAGTAATAGTTTGAGGAATGCCGAATCGGTAAATAATGTGTTCTTTAATGAAATCCACCATGTTTGCCGATGTCACCTTCTTTAAAGGGATTGCCTCGACCCACTTAGTGAAATAATCGGTAGCAACAAGTATGAACTTATGCCCCTTGCTTGATGGCGGATAAATTTGGCCGATGAGATCAATAGCCCATCCTCTGAACGGCCAAGGCTTAATTATAGGATTCATTGCCGATGCAGGTGCCCTATGCACATTACCAAACTTCTGACAGTCCTAGCACCCCTTGAAATAATTGAAGCAATCTTCAAGGACTGTCGGCCAATAATATCCATTTCGCCTAATCATCCACTTCATTTTGAATGCCGATTGATGCGCTCCACATACACCTTCATGGATCTCACCCATCAACTCTTTCGATTCCTCTTTGCCGAGACATCTAAGCAAAACTCCGTCAATCGTCCGATAATACAACTCATCGTCGAGGAGCACATACTTAGTAGCTTGGAACCTTAGACGCCTTTCAACTTTCCTAGATGGATCCCTCAAGTAATCGGCAATCTCCTTTTTCTAGTCATCGGCAACTGTTACCGATGTCGTGACTTCTTGAATCGGTTGATACCCTGAGGCACTCTGTGCTAACCGATTGGCCTCTTCATTATGCAACCTTGGAATGTGCTCAAGGCGATACTCTTTGAACTCCCTTAACAACTGCAAGCACCGTTCATGGGCAGCAACCAAAACTTCACTTCGACATTCATATGTCCCGATCAATTGGTTAATCACCAACATAGAATCACCGAAGATTTCAACAGCATCGGCACGCACTTCCCTGAGTAGTTCTAACCCCTTAAGTAAAGCTTGGTATTCAGCCTGATTGTTTGTTGAAGTAGCAACAATCGGCAGCGAAATTTCATACTTCTGTCCTCGGGTGAAATCAAGAGAATATCGATACCTGCTCCATCCTTGCATGTAGATCCATCAAAGAATAAAGTACAAGGAGCAATCTCAACAAAGCTCACCATATTACAATGCTGAGTAACAAAATCGGCCATTACCTGACCCTTAACAGCCTTAGTCGATTCATACCTTAGGTCAAACTCTGACAGTGCCAAAATCCACTTACCGATCCGTCCACTTAATATTGGCATTAACAACATGTACTTGAACACATCATCTTTGCAGATAACAGTGCATTCAGCCGACAGTAAATAATGCCTTGATTTAATGCAAGAGAAATATAAACATAAGCACAATCTCTCTATGGCCGAATACCTGGTTTCAGCATCCACCAACCTTCTGCTCAGGTAATATATTACACGTTCCTTCCCTTCAAACTCTTGAATTAAGGCTGATCCGATAACACCATCATCGGCAGACAAATATAACCTAAAAGGCTTCCCGTGTTGAGGTGGAATCAAGACTGGAGGATTTACCAAGTATTTCTTAATCTCCTCTAAGGCTGACTGCTGCTCTTCTTTCCATGTAAACTCTTGATCGGCTTTCAACTTTAACAGGGGGCTAAAGGATTTAATCTTACCAGATAGATTAGATATAAACCTTCTGATGAAATTAATCTTGCTGATTAAGGACTGCAACTCAGTCTTGTTCGTAGGAGCAACTACCTTGTTAATTGCATCAATAGACTTTCTACCGATTTCAATGCCTCTCTGATGCACCATGAAACCCAGAAACTGCCCTGCTGATACGCCAAATGCACACTTGTTAGGATTCATCTTTAACCCATGCTCCCTTGTGCACTCCAATATTTTCCGCAAATCGGCGAGATGCTTCTTGAAGCCTCCAGACTTAACTACCACGTCATCAATGTAGATTTCAACTATTGTGCCGATATACTTATGGAAGATAAAATTCATTGCTCTCTGATAAGTAGCATCGGCATTCTTCAAGCCAAAAGTCATGACTACCCATTCAAATAAGCCAACGTGACCTAGACATCGGAAAACAGTCTTGGATATGTCTTCTTCAGCCATGAATATTTGATTATACCCAGCATTACCATCTATGAAGTTAATAATTTGATGTCCAGCAGCAGCATCGATCAGCAGATCGGCAACGGGCATCGGGTAGCCATCCATCGGCGTAGCCTTGTTAAGATTCCTAAAATCAATGCAAACACGAAGTTTTCCATTCTTTTTATACACAGGAACCACATTAGAAATCCAATCGGCATATCAGCATTGCTGAATAAATCCAGCTTCGATTAACTTTGTAATCTCAGCCTTGATGTCGGGTAAAATAGTAGGATTGCATCGGCGGGAAACCAGACTTGATGGGTAACCGATGTTCAACTATTGATCGGTCTAAACCAGGCATCTCTGTATAATCCCAAGCAAAACAATCTTTATTCTCTTTCAATAAATCGGTTAACTGCTGCTTACATTGGGAATCTAACTTAGCACTAATAAAAGTAGGCCTAGGTTTACTACCATCGCCGATGTCAATTTCAAGCAAGTCATCGGCAGACGTAAAGCCCTGCCCCAGCTTTCCGTCGTCAGCGAACCGATCCATTAAAACTCTTCTTCAGGACCGACTGCTTGGATCGGCTTGATGCGGTAATCGGCAACTTTAAGGAACTCTTTGTCCCAGGTTTCGCCAAATATGCACCTGGTCTGCTCGTATGTTTCCGATTCTGCCGATGCGACAGTAGATGGGGCTTCACTTCGGACAACTTCAATTCTGTCCCCGATACAACAATTGGCATGGATCCAATCCCTTCCGAGGAGCAAGTTGTAAGTGCCTTTGCCACTGATCACAAAGAACGTTGTCGGCAAAGTTTTGCTGCCGATGGTTAAGTCAACACATACGGCACCCATAGCGGTTGACACATTACCTTCGAACTCCTTAAGCTTCATGTCGGTCTTGACTAAATCCTGGTCGCCTTTCCCAAGCTTTCTGAACACGACATATGGCATTATATTGATTGACGCGCGGCCATCTACCAGCATCTTCGTCATCGGCTGCCCATCCACTTTGCCCTTAATGAACAGAGCTCTCAGATGCTGCCTCTCATCATCGGCAGGCTTTTCAAAGACAGCCATCATCGGATCTAGTACCAATTGCACCATATCGGCAGTCTCTTCATCATCACTGACGGGTGCCATGAACTCCATCGGCAACATGATGACCATATTAATATCTGCCGATGGATCACTATCCTTGCGCTTTGGCCTCTACTGCTTCTCCCTTGATGGTTCTGCATCGTCGTATAGGTCATCACGGCGTTGGCGCTGAATCCTTCTCTTCTGGGTCTTGGTCAGACCCTTAGGGCACCACGGAGGAAAGCTTAGTTTTCCGGATGGGCTGGTGCTGCTTTCCATCGCTTACATCGGCACTTCTTCCGATGCTGGGATCTCTGGAGAATCTCTCTTCGTCAGGCACTCTTGCATTGGCCATCTCCTCCAGCTCCCCTTGATTAACACGCCTGCCAAGCCTGTCATGGGCACTGAGCTTGCCCCCAAGTCGGTCATGTGCCGATCTGTTCTCTCTGAGCGGCCTGGCGTACCTAGGTGCCTGATCATCAAAACAAGGTCTCTTACCTGACCGATCGGTAGTATAATACCCATTGCATTCTGGACAATTATCGGCAGTAGGCAGCTTGATGCCCTCTTCCCAACAGTGAACGAAGAAGGGACACCTCCAGTGGTCCTTATGCTGAAGCCACTCCCGATGCTCTTCTTCTTCTTGCCGATATCGCTTTTCACGTGATTGCCGATGGTCTCGCCTTGGCTGCTTGTGTGTAATTACAACCCCAGGAGCCCTGTTGGCACTGCTACCTTCATCGGCAACCTTCTTACTCTTCCTGTCATCGGCAAACCTTCTCGCGTCGCCCTCAGGTACTTGGTGGTTAGGATCTACCGATGAGTTCTTCCTGGCAGCTTCCGATGTCAGCACTCTAGTTTTTTCACTGATTTCCACCATATTGTTTGGGAACGGGAGCTGATCTATCTTCATCAGTTTCTGGACTTTTGAATTTTCAAACTTAATACGCCCAGATTCAATCTCTGACTGCAACTGCTGCCTGAATACTTTGCAGTCATTGGTACTATGTGAGGTTGCATTATGCCACTTGCAGTACCTAATCTTCTTGAGCTCTTCGGCCCACGAAATCACTTGGTTGGGTGCCAATTTGATTCGCCCTTCTTGCAGCAATAAGTCAAACATCCTATCGGCCTTGGTGATGTCGAAGGTGAACCTTTCAGTCTCCTTTTGGCCGAACGGACAAGATACAGGCTTCTTATCCTTCACCCATTCGGCTGCATCGACATTCAGCTCTTCATCCGATCCAGAGTCTTCTTCTTTCCCGATGAAGGTCACCTTCTTGTTCCAAGTCTTCCTGGGTTCAAAGGCTTTGATATCTTGATCGGCAATCCATTGTACCAGATGACTTAGGCTTTCAAACTCCTGGGACGCATATTTGTCCTTGATGTGCGGCAGTAATCCTTGGAAGGCCAAATCTGCCAGTTGCCGATCATCAAGCACCAGACTGTAGCACTTGTTCTTCACGTCCCATAGCCTTTACACAAAGCTTTCTACCGATTCGTCGTTGCGTTGCCTCATTTTGACCAAATCGGTAAGCTTTTTCTCATGTATGCCAGCAAAGAAGTATTTGTGAAATTGCCTCTCTAGATCGGCCCATGTAATTATAGAATTTGGAGGCAATGATATGAACCATGTGAATGCCGATCCAGACAATGACGAAGAGAACAATCTCACCCTTAACTCCTCCCTGCTGGCAGCTTCCCCGCACTGGATAATGAAGCGGTTGATGTGCTCCATTGTTGACGTGTCGTCTTGGCCGGAGAACTTGGTAAAATCGGGCACTTTGTACCGATTTGGAAGAGCAATCAAGTCATATGCAGGAGGATAAGGAGTCCGATAAGAGTACGTGTTGACCTTGGGTTTGATGCCGAATTGTTCTTTCATGACTTCGGCAATCTTACCGACCCAATATGCATCCTGCTCTTGCCGACTCATTGGCTGGTTGTTGACTGGTGGAGCCGGCTGATGCGCCTCTTGAAGATGATGCGGAGTAGCTACGGGCACAGCACCAGTCATCAGAACACTATGCATCGGTTGACTAACCGATGGATAGTTTTGCACACTTGGCGGATTAGGCTGATTCCCTGCATTCATCGGTTGCTGTACCGATGGTCCGCTCTGAGCATGCACTGGGCCTTCATAATGATACATCGACACGCCAGGCTGCTGAGCTGGCGGCTGGTTGACCCATCTAGGATTATAAAACATCGACATATGGCTTACCGATGGTTGATAGCTGACTGGAGCGTGTGGCTCTTGTATTCTGGAGCAATCAATCACCAGATTACCTTGGGGAACTAGTACCCCAGCTTGAGAATTTGCCACCAGAGGTTGACTGCCAGCTATCATAATGTGTTGCATCGGCACAAAGCTTGCCGATGGTGGCATCAGAGGTACTTGAAGATCATCTGATGGCACTTGTACAGTTGGAGCAGGCGCAGAGTTGTGCATCATAGGGGCCATGGTTGTGACTGCGTTGCCGATGCCGTAGAGTTCCTCCAAGCTGAACTATCTCCTTGCACCAGATTAGAACCAGCATATAGATTTGGGGGCATACCGTATCCCCACCAGTTAGCAGGGGCTGGTCCTGAAATTGCCGACGCCGCTGGATCTGTGTTGAGCTTGGTGACGCTGCCAGGGTTCGGTCTTGGCGATGTAGCCACATCCGCAGACGGCTCCACAAGAGTGGAAGACGCCCTTGGGGCTGCCGATGGGCTTGTAGATGCCAATCCAGGTTGATGGTACGCTGGACTGACGTATCGCGGTGCATGTCCTTCTTTGAATGATTGCGTAACAACATTGTAGACAGTATTGGACAACACGTTGGAGTGACTAATTAATTCTTGACTTACAACAGCATTAACCATCTCCTGTAGCTTACCAGGATTGGCGTTGTACGTGACCTGCCGTGGCAACGGCGGATCTTGCTTCTGGATTGCTTCGCCGCTCCTGCTAAGGCTGAAGGACTTCAGATATAATTGTTTGTACTCCTCCATAGCCCGCTCCATGACCTGCTTCTGATCATCTTTCAGATCGGCCTCATAGACTTCAATGACGTTCCTCTGGTTAACGTCGGCGTGATCACCCATGACAGGTGTGTAGATTTGTATAATCGAGTCCCACCGGGTGTGCCAAAAGAGGTGTTGACACAAAAAGCATCAGGATCTGCGAACACCTCGGGCTTATACCCGAAATTCGATATCCGGAGGCGTGCCAGTCGATTTGACCAGTTAATCGACAAGGACGATAACTAGAACAAGATCCAATCCAGACAACGGCGATGCGCCCGGATGCTGGGATTTGAGGCTTGATCAGGATAACTAGAGCAGAGCTGAACGAGGCAACAGCGATGCGCCCAGATGCCAAGGCTCAGAGGTACTCCCACGCGGAACTTGCAAGGATTTGACGGAGATCAGGGTGATGCAGCCCGTCGAAGCTTGAAGAACTCGTTGATAAGCTAAAACTAATGCAAAAAAAGGGTAAATTGTGATTAAAAGTAGAATAAGAGTAAAATTGATTTGTTTGATATTGGATTGATTCTTTTTTCGTAGCCCTCGGGCACATATTTATACTCCCGCATGGAGAGTTCTACAAAGACACAACTCATATCCTTCCTAAAACAAACTCCTAACTTTAAGGAAACTGACTCGCGCAGGAGTCGGATCTAAAACAATAATATTATTTTCCTAAACAAACACACCTATTTTAAAGGAAAATAAACGACCCATGCAAGAGCCGGACTCAAACTACTGTAATAATACTGGTATAAAATCACCAGTTCCCTTATGCCTTTCCTTCGATGGAAACTTTCCATCGGCAGACCCCTTCAATCCGCGACTTCCTTCTTTGGCCACCTGTAGTCTTCTGCTACCACCAAGTGCTAAGTCATGCCCATCGGCATCGGCAATACTTTCCCGATCGGCAATCGACAACATCCCCTCATCGGCAACCGGTACACATCTTCATCGGCAATCTTGCACTGATGACTTGTCTTCAATCTATCAGCAATCGCTAACCACTCTTCATCGGCAATCGGCAATGTCCCCTTATCGGCAATCGGCAATGTCTCCTTATCGGCAATCGGCAATGTCTCCTCATCGGCAATTGGCAACAGCAACTTTACAGCCCAGGCGACCTAACTTCACCAATTAACCTTATCGACAAGGACCCAGCCTCCATCGGCAACACAGTTAGTCTTCCCGCAGCACATACCCATCGGCAATACAGGCTCACGATTTCCCGATGCAAATGGAGAACGGCCGCTGACCAGTCAATCCTTAGCTCATTTGACACGTGCTGAAAAACGGTGTCAACACAAAGAGATGACCAATCAATCGCAAGATGAAATCCTCGGTGGAGACAATGAGACACAATATTTTTTACTGAGGTTCACTTGTTTGCCAACAAGCTAGTCCTCGTTGTGACGATTCACCTACTTGGAGGTTCACGCGCTAATTGGCATCACACGCCAAACTTGTCACCGGGTGCCGCAAAACCAACACAAGATAGGGATCCATAAGTCACGCGCAATCCACTAGAGATACCTTTCGCGAACTCCCGCGGGGAAGGTTCAAGAACCCCTCACAATCCATCGATCGGAGCCAGGGACAAACACCTTCCTCCGCTCAACGATCCTCGTTGCACCAAGCCATCTAGGAGATGGCAATCTCCAAGAATAACAAGAGCTTCCGCAATGACGACGATCACCAAGTGCCACTAGTATGTAATCGAAGAAGCAATGAACTTGGTTCACTCAATCTCTTATGAAATTAGCAAGTGTATCAATGAGATGAGTGGTGGAGCTTCTCACAAATGAGCACAAGTGTGTGAGTGATTAGCATGTGCAAGAAGTGCCCCAAGGGGTCGGCCATACAACTATATATAGCCTCCACCCCCACATTAGCCGTTTCCACACATTAGCCATTTCCACACATTTTCCTCTTTTCTGCGTGCCTTCGAACGCAAGCAATAGTGAGGGTCCGGACCAACAACATCGTCCGGATGCCCCTCACCAGAGCTGCCAACGGCTCTGTCTCCACCTCTAGACGCTACCTCCGGACGCGCGCGAAGCACCATCTGGACCATGTCATATGCATCCGGTCAAGCCTCCATTCAAACTGTTAGACTCCCGTGCTCACCTCTATGCTCCACGCGTCTCCGGACACGACTGTAGCAAGGGTCCGGATGCACTGCACCGAGCGTCTAGAAATATTTTCCAGAACACCCGAGAGCGCCCGAGAAACTTCAACACCTCCGGACACGCGACTGGAGCCCCTGTCCGGACCATCACCAGTGTTCGAACCGCACACCAGAGAGCAACAGAGAGCGCCAAGTGATCTGGACACTGTCCGGACCTGCGCGTCCGAACGACAAACAGCGTCCAGACCTCTGTCCACAGTCGAGCTGACCTAGGATATGCTTCCGGACGCACACGCTTTAGTCCGGACAGCCTTTACCCTAGCGTCCAGACCTCTATCCAAAGCTCCTTCTTGCTGCCCAAACACTTCTCCAACTTCTCCAAGCTTCCAAGAGCTAACACTAAGTGATCTCGACACTTGTGCACGTGTGTTAGCTTTTAGTTCACATTTTTACATGGAATTAGTTGGTTGTTTCACTAGTTAATTGATTTTAAATGCAATGCAATCAACCTAGTGGAACATGATAACCGCAATAATTCACGAGAGCTCCCTCCTTGATAGTACAACTATCTAACCTAAATGTGATCACACCCTCTATGGTGTCTTGATCATCAAACCGAAAATGGTTCCTATATCACCTTTGCCTTCACACCATTTTCCTTTGCACCACCATGTTAGAGCCTTGTGCCATCCACTTGATCACCTTGCTCCATCACATGGCATGTACCAACCTATCTGATGATTCACACTTACAGATCAAGGTTAGTGCTTAGGTAGGTTTCATCAATTACTCAAAACCAAACACATGGGGGCTCTCACGTGCAGCAAGCGATAACCAAGGATAAGATGATGTATAAGCACCACGCTTACACACAACTTACTACTTTGACTACGATCTATAATCAAAGCACCCTATGATAGGCAAAGATCGCATACAGGAAAGGTCACAAGGATCACAGACTATGGATGTAAAGGCTATTAAAGAGCAAAAGCATATAATAAGACTATATCTAGTATAATAATGCTCGAAGCAAATACTAAGTAAAGTAGAGAGAAAGATATATATTAAATAAGATAAAGCCTTACAAAGAAGGAAAGATACAAGATCTATACCAGACTTTCCAGAAGACAACTCCGGAAATCCTGAGCGCAGCTCGACTCAACTCTAACTCCCACTCTAGACTAAACTACTAGAACAATCTAAGGAATAGAGCTTGTAGGCTTCTTCAACATGTGTAGAGAGGGGGGTGTGACCCTATATTTATAGTGGGAGGTGGAGTAGGGGCTACTCCATTGCCACGTCAGCGATCCAAGGGTTTCAATCCTCCACCTTTGGATCCAACCGACCCTTGAACCGTCATTGGGTGGATGGTGGTGATTTCCACCATGTGCTATTGCATATGGCGGTTGGCAGGGGCCAAACCGACCTAGAGGCGGTCGGCCGACCCCCCTATGGTCAGTGGGCCCCCCTCTGGCCTCTGGAAGTGGCCCCACTGGTCTAGGGACCAGGTGGGAACTAGGTGGGCCTAGGGGGCGGTCGGCCGACCCCCCCTTGGGGTCTCTGGCCCACTTCATCCTCCCCGGTGTTGGTCCCACTTGTCATTGAGGTTGGTTGATGGTTCTGAGGTGGTTGTCATGTTTATCTCCTTCGTGTGGGCCCATGGATCCATGTGCTATGCATGTGAGTCATTGAGAGAAACACAGAGTGATCCAATGGTTGGATTTCACTCTAGAGTGCCTCTCTTGGATCATGGCCGAGAGGGGAGAGCTGGTGGGCCCATAGGGTGGTCGACTGACCCCCTATGTGGGCCCAATAGCTCTCCTTTGCTCCATTTCTTCATTCTTGCACTCAAACACTCATGGACATGTGGAACTGGTTATTTGATAAATTATGCCTATGATGTGTTTGTTTATCCTTGATCCTGAGGTTGGTGGCATCATTTTAGTTATATAAAAGTACACCATATTTTGTGCCAACAAGGTCCCCCAAGCTTAACCTTTGCTCGTCCCGAGCAAACAATCAAACTTAGCTCGATGGATCAGGAGTTGCTACTATGCTTCATATTTCAAGAGTACTAAATCTACAACAATCATGCTTCTCTTTTGAATGGAAAAATTAGCAATAAAGACTCACCCATATTACCTTAGTACTTCATGGGGCTTATAGCTTTATCCTTTGTCTTGAGAGGTTGAGAGATAGAACAACTTGACTTGAGCACTATTTTTCTCATTCTTTCACAAGTTTCATATCGAAGGTTTTGCAAGATTTTGTAAAAGAAAAACTTAGTGTTCCTCAAATGGTACTCTCGAGTCGCTCATAAGGTGTATGATTCCTCACCAAGGCATATACCAAAGTTTTGCCTTCTTACATCCTATCTCTAAAAGCTTATGTGGAGCTATAGGTAGGGATCAAAGATGTAGCAAACTTACCTTGCATATATTGTAAAGTCAAATTCCAGATCCAAGAAGAGAAGTGTCATACTCTTAGATCAAGATGTGCAAGTGTGTGGAAACATGGTAAATGATCAATACTCCTATATTTGGATGATCTCTCGTTCCTAACTTTTTATTTCGAGACATAGCTATCTTTTTATTTTTCTATGAGCTTTGAAGATGCTCATCAATATATTCTTTTTTTCTTCTTTTTTCATAGAGCTTTGGAGTGCTCATAAATTTATTTGCATAGTCTATGTCTCATTTACTAGCAACAAACTAGAGAGAGTTTTTTTTCTACTTAGAGCATGGAGTATGAACTATGTGGAAATGCAAGACATGTTTCTGCGTACTTCCAGTATAGAAGCAGCATGTATATGTGGCGTGTACGTGATCTTGATCTTGGGAGCATGATAAATCTCTCAACAAGGGTCACAAAACTTGACCAAACTCAACACAAAGCAAACATCTTATGTAGAAAGCTTATATCATGAAAGAGCATGTATGACTTTGGTAGGAATTTTCACCATTGAGGAACAAAAAGTGTTTTATCATTTTAATAAATAAAACTCCGATAGTCATTCTTGCTTAGAACAATATTATAGCAGCTCTTATCTTATCATATCATGTCTCACAACAACTTAGACTTAGTTACGGCATTTGTAACCCACAAAAGTTTGAGGTTCATGATGTTTTCTTTTAAGCCAAGTAATCCATACTTAGAAAAATACCAAGTTTTAAACTAAGTACTAGAGAAACATTTAGCAGAGTAACTATTCATCATTTTCATAGGAGATATTAATTATCATGGATCATGTGAGAGTTGAATAGAGAAAGTCTTTTTATTCTCTTTTTTTAAATGCAAAGTAAAAATAAGCTAGGAAGTGCATGAATATAAATGCTGAAATTAAAAACTTACCTTAGTGGGGGAGGGAACCTCCCCCAAGCTTATCCTTTGCTCAATGATGCGGCGGATATGGATGTAGTTGCCGCCATGAATCCCACTGCCGGTATTGTTTTCCTTGCATTTCTTGGATGTCTTCGGCAGTTTGTTGGACGATGTGTGCTGTCTCACCATGCTCAACACGCAGCTCACCAAAGCTATTGCTGAGATGATCAAATTGTTGCCGTTGTTCACGATACTCCCTTTCTCGTGTGGACGAGAAGGATGCTCGTGCTCTTTGCAGACGTGATGGTCGAGGAGGCATGCCACTAGAAGTGTGCATGGGAGATGCATCGTCTTCCTCCTCGTCAATAGCTCCTCGGGAAGGACCACCTTGCTCAAGATGAACAAAGTATAGCCCATCCTGAGCTCTCTTGTCTGAACCTGCAAAACCTCTTTGTCCAATTCCTTGATCTAAATCAAGGGTTAGCTTGCGGGTCCTATACAACTGAAGTTGCCTATTTGGAAGAGGCACCTCAATTGTATGGCCATTGTAAATCATTTTAAGATCACCATTGGCATCTCTTTTTAACATTTGAAAAGTTGCAAGATATTCTTCTGAGATTACAACTATAGGAGCAGACATGTGAACAAAGGGTTGAGTGCCATTTAGCAGATTTATGGATTCGGCACGATGAGTAATTAAAGATGTGAATTGAATAGATTCATTACTCTCAATTGAACTTTGCCAAAAATCCACTAAGCATTTTACAGGAGAAATTTGAATTTTATTTACCATGGCATACAGAAATTTTAATCCCATGTCACTTATCATATTAGCATTACTTCCAGGAAATAGAGTCATATTCATCCAAAGGTGCATGAAACGAAGGGTTGGATTATGAACTTCCTCAAGTTTAGGATTTGAGCAATCTTTTAGAGCAGAGATAGAGAACCAAAATTTCCTCTTGTTAAACCTACGCATGGCAAGGTCTAAATCTAGCAAGCATGAATCATCAAAACCAAGAGCAACATTTAGATGACTCCAAGTTATACTATGGCTTTGATTAAACATGCGAAAGGAAATTCCAACAATAGAGACTTGGAGGGAGCATAAGAATTCTATGGTGAGCAACTCAATTCCAAGCTCTTCTACTGCCAAAAAGCCAGAACAACCAATAGCGGAAAAGATAGTGTCGAATTCGGTGGTCATACCTGCGTTGGAGAGAAGTCTTGGATCCAATATCCTTGTGTGATCGAAAGATCGATCCCGAAGAGAGAGATATCTTTGGTACTCTAGTTGGTCGAACCAGAGACCACTTCGTTGGTCATAGGTCCTCATCGGGGGCACCATGAATGCCTCGATATGAGGTACCTCCTCTGGCACTTCTTCCTCCTCCTAAGGGTGTTCTTCGGTTTGGAGGTTCTTCCAAGTGTATCGGGTAGAACCTCCCCTTCTTCTTCCTTGGGCAATGTCCTCGGATTGGTGAGAGCTTCGAGATGAGCTCCCACTTATGATTTGCTTAGCTTTCTTGAACATGGATCTTATCGGGTTCTTCATCTTCTAGAGAGGAAGAGGGACACAAGGGCAGGACTAAGAAGAGTTGTGTGTAGAGTGGACTTCTAGTTTGCCTTGTGGAGAGAAGTTGAGCTAAGAGAAGCTTGATGAAGACAAGAGATCTTCTTGTGGACTAGTGAAAGCAACACTACTTCTCTTGAGAGCTAAGAACTTCTCTTGAATGAAAAGAGGAGAGAGCAAGGCAAGGAAATGCTTGAGCTAGAACTGGATTCTGGTTGAGGTGTGAGGGAATGAGCTCTCCTTGCATGGGGTTTTATAGGAGAAGAGAATGGCACCAAGGGAGCACCATGGGGTGGTCGGCCGACCCCCTAAAGTGGGGATTCCACTCTTGCTTTTTCTAGTGCTTGGTGAAAGGTGAAAGATGTCATGTGATGTGATCAAAAGCTGAGCTAAAGTGGTCAAGATTCTCCTCTTTAAACAAAGGTGATTGATGTGTTTTCTTTTTCATAGCATGACAAAGTGAAAGTGATAGGTGTCATGATTCCCCACTTTGGACAAGGAGTAGTGGGAGACAAGGATGTGTCATGCTTTAATCAAAAGTGATTGATGTACTTTAAAGCATGACAAGATAAAAGAGATGTCCCCTAAAGATAAATCTGATTTTTGAAAGTCTCACTACTCAAATCATGTGATGCTTGGACAAAGGATGGTGGGGAAGAAAGAGGGATGATCATGGGTCATCTAGGGTGGTCGGCCAACCCTCCTAGTCCTCCATTTTTTTCTTTTTCTTTTATAAATATCACATTGTCTTCCTCTTTTTAATTAAGCCAAGATAGGTGCATAGGGTGGTCGGCCGACCACCCTCTGGCCCTACCTTTTGTCAAATTTTAAAGCTACACTAATTTTCAAGTTTTATTTCATCTAACTTTAGTTTTCTGAATTTTAAACATGATAGAAATTAAATAATTAAACTAAATGTAAGAAGGGAAATAAAAGATAACTACCGACTTACCTTTCGGCGAAGGCTCCTTGATTTCAAGTCCTTGGAGTAGGACTCTCCTTCTTGTTCATTCCTCGGGTGCACTTGATGGCTTCGGAGATGGAGACCGTGGTGTGTGCACCTCCTTTGCTTTCCAAACCTGCCTTGGATTGGCGGGTTTGTCCTCCTTGAGTTCATTGATCTTGGCCTCTGGGTACTGCTTCTTTTGGCGCGGGGCTCGAACTCTTCTTTTGGGTGGTTGTGCTTTAACCTGTTTGTTAAGTTTATAACCATTGAAAGCACATTTTACCTTGTGACTCGGGAACTTGAAGTGGATCTGGCCCGATCCTACATAGATGACCGTGTTGGTGGTGTTGAGGAAGGGCCTTCCTAGGATGACGGGGACTTCCACGTTAGCTCCCATGTCTAGGATGATGAAGTCTGTGGGGATATATTCATCTTGGATGTTTACCAAGATATCCCTTGCAAGTCCCTCGGGAAACCTTATTGTTTGATCTGCCATCTGCAAGCGAACACATGTAGGGACCAAAGGTCCTCCTAACAAGTTATCATAAGTTACCTTAGACATGATGTTGACGCCCGATCCGAGATCGCAGAAGGCGGTGTGGAAGGTTTGTTGTCCGATTGAGCATTTGATCATCGGGTGGCCTGGATCTTCCTTCTTCATGATGAAGGGAGGATCGAGCAGATAACCCCAATAGGAGCAAAGTGGAGGCTTACCGAATTTTGTTGTTACCATGTTCACATGCTCAATTGAATCTTCTGGTTTCCCAATAATCTTACCTTGTTCCATAGATGGCATAGCTGCTGCTAATTGAGCTAATTGGGTTTCTAGCATTTTATTAAAGCTCAATTGATTTTTCATGGCAATTGTGAAGCTATCCATTTTCTCACCAAAACTTTCAAGAACTTTATTAGTGGCAATCATCTTTTTATTTATAAAATCATTAATATTTGATTGCCCAAGAACAAGATCTTTTAATGAAGGCTGGTTATTGTAAGAATTGTAATTGCTATTACCTCCATTACCTTGGTAGAAGGGGCGTGAATTCCAGCTTCCTTGTTGTTGGGGTCGATACCCGCTGTTGTTGTTGTTGTTGTTGTTGTTGTTGTTGTTGTTGTTGTTGTTGTTGTTGTTGTTGTTGTTGTTTTTGTTGTTGTTGTTGTTGTTGTTGTTGTTATTGTTGTTGTTGTTGTTGCTGATGAAGTTCACGTCCTCCTTCGATGTCTTGGGGCAATTGTTGCCTGAGTGATCATTTCCTCCGCACACCTCGCACCATGGATCAGCTTCGATAGTTTGTTGCGGCGGCGATGGGATAGATGGCCTCTCGTTCCTTCTTGGAACCTTCTTCAATCTTATTCATTAAGAGGTCCATCTTAGCAGAGAGTATGTCCACCTCACTGACGGTGTGCATACCTCTCCTCTTAGGCTGGAGACCTTCCTCACCCCATCCTTGGTTGATTACCATCTTCTCGATGAGGTCCTTGGCATTTCTCACTATGTGTTGGAGAAATGCCCCTCTAGCGGTAGCATCAAGGTGACTATGGGCCATGCTAGATAGCCCGTGGTAGAATCCTTGAATCAGGAGCCAGTCGTCTATCCCATGATGAGGACAGGCATGAATGTACTCCTGAAGACGCTACCATGCTTCGGGAATCGTCTCGTCAAACTATTGTTGGAAGCTTGAGATCTTTCCACGAAGGGCATTGGTTTTGCCCGTCGGGAAGAACTTCTTGAGGAATGCGTTAGCACACCTCTCCCATGTAGTGGCTTCTTCTTTGTGGGTATAAAACCATTGCTTCGCCTTTCCCAATAACGAGAATGAGAAAAGACAAAGGCGAATGGTGTCAGACGCCACTCCCTTGATAGTAAATGTGCCACATAACTCCATGAAGTGCTGGAGATGAGCATTTGCATCCTCATGGGGCTTTCCGCAAAACGGATTGGCTTTCACCATGTGGATCAAGGCTGGCTTCAGCTCAAAGGTGGAATCCCCGAAGTTGACCTCGGGACCTTGAGCTACGTGGGTAGCGGACGGAGCCGAGAAGTCAGAGATCGCCTTCGGGGCCATAGCTTCCTTGAGTGGTGGTGTAGAGCCTCCTTCCTTCAACGGATTTTGGTTCGAGATGAACCTCTGAGGGGGAACTTGATGACGTCTAGTTCTCCTCAACAGCTGCTCGGGATCTTCTAGATAGTTTCCCGGCAGTTGGAAACCGCTCATACACTGTCTGGCTTCACGAGAAAGGAAGACATAGACAGGGGTAAGCCCCTATGACTAATTGATAACTAAGTTAACGAGAATCTCTGGATTCAATCTAATTAAAATTTATTGGCTAAGCTTTTCCCGACAATGGCGCCAGAAATGCTTGTTGGTATTTCTTATGACTATTGGATAAATCCACAAGCGCACAGATTATACCGTTGTAGCATTTCACCTAGGGGTATTCCAAGGTATCATAATTTATATTTTCCCAAGGGAAAGCTGGGCTAGAAATGATAATTGGATAGAGATCCTAGAGAGCACCTCAACTTAGTACCAACTAGTATAGGGGGCAAACGATATATATGATAGGAAGGGTTGATGAATGAATAAGCCAAGGTAAAAGATACTTAGAATGGACTAGATATATTAGCTAGGAGGGATGACAACGAGAGAGTATAGGGACTCCTATGTACTTTACTCTACTTCAATATACTTAGCCAATTAACTAGTCTAAATACTATAGTTTGTATCCTCAATACAAGTATGCTAGGCGAGGGGATAGATCAGTAGCAGGACAAAACTCCTACCGGACCGCGCCCTCTTCTTACGGGGGCCTTACCTTTTAAGAACATGCCTAAAAACACATGGTGGAATACAATGACTAGACAAGGCTATCACCTCTTGCTAGCTACCGCAAACAATCCATGCAGCAAGCGATAACCAAGGATAAGATGATGTATAAGCACCACACTTACACACAACTTACTACTTTGACTACGATCTATAATCAAAGCACCCTATAACAGGCAATGATCGCATACAGGAAAGGTCACAAGGATCATAGACTATGGATGTAAAGGTTATTAAAGAGCAAAAGCATATAACAAGACTATATCTAGTATAGTAATGCTCAAAGTAAATACTAAGTAAAGTAGAGAGAAAGATATATATTGAATAAGATAAAGTCTTACAAAGAAGGAAAGATACAAGAGCTATACTAGACTTTCCAAAAGACAACTCCAGAAATCCCGAGCGCAGCTCGACTCAACTCTAACTCCCACTCTAGACTAAAGTACTAGAACAATCTAAGGAATAGAGCTTGTAGGCTTCTTCACCATGTGTAGAGAGGGGGGTGTGACCCTCTATTTATAGTGGGAGGTGGAGTAGGGGCTACTCCATCGCCACGTTAGTGATCCAGGGGCTTCAATCCTCCACCCTTGGATCCAACCGACCCTTGAACCATCATTGGGTGGATGGTGGTGATTTCCACCATGTGTTATTGCATATGGCGGTTGGCAAGGGCCAAACCAACCTTGGGGCGGTCGGCCGACCCCCCATATGGTCAGTGGCCCCCCCTCTGCCCTGTGGAAGTGGCCCCACTGGTCAGGGGACCAGGTGGGAACTAGGTGGGCCCAGGGGGTGGTCAGCTAACCCCCCTTGGGGTCTCTAGCCCACTTCGTCCTCCCCGGTGTTGGTCCCACTTGTCATTTAGGTTGGTTGATGGTTCTGAGATGGTTGTCACGTTTATCTCCTTGGTGTGGGCCCATGGATCCATGTGCTATGCATGTGAGTCGTTGAGAGAAAACACAGAGTGATCCAATGGTTGGATTTCACTCTAGAGTGCCTCTTTTGGATCATGGCCGAGAGAGGGAGAGCTGGTGGACCCATAGGTTGGTCGGCCGACCCCCTATGTGGGCCCCACTAGCTCTCCTTTGCTCCATTTCTTCATTCCTGCACTCAAACACTCTTGGACATGTGGAACTGGTTATTTGATAAATTATGCCTATGATGTGTTTGTTTATCCTTGATCCTGAGGTTGGTGGCATCATTTTAGTTATATAAAAGTACACCATATTTTGTGCCAACAATTACATGGGACCATTTGGGAAGTCAAAGAATTGCGAGTTCATATTGATGGCAGTTGACTATGTATCGAAGTGGGTAGAAGCCATGCCACGCAAGTCAGCTAATTCAAGACATTCCAGAAAGTGTTCGAAGAGATCATACTTCCATGATTTGGTACTCCAAGGAGGGTAATAATTGATGGAGGAACAAATTTCATGGATAAGAAGTTTTAGTTATACCTAACAAGTCATGGAATCCGTCACAATGTTGCTACTCCATACCATCCTTAGACAAGTGGCCAAGCAGAAACATCAAATAAGCAGATCAAGAATATTCTATAGAAGACAATAAATGAAATGTGAATAGTATGGAAAGATCGGTTACCCGAAGCACTCTGGGCCTACCGAACTGCATACAAGACACCCTTGGGCATGTCACCATACCACTTGGTTGACGGGAAGACTTGCCATTTACCAGTAGAATTAGAGCACAAGGCTCACTGGGCTATGAAACGTTGGAATATTGATTTTGAAGCTGCTGGAGAGAAAAGAAAAATACAACTATAAGAGTTAGAAGAATGGAGAGAAAAAGCTTATCACAATTCAAAGATCTATAAAGAGAGAACCAAACGATGGCACGATAAGAGAATCAAGAAGAAGGATTTTGCACCCAGAGACAAGGTATTACTTTTTAATTCCAGGGTCAAATTGTTCAGATTTCGGAAGCTATGAAGCAAGTGGGAAGGACCATTCACGGTGGTAAATACATCATCACATGGAGCGATGACTGCACAATCACACAAAGGTACGTTATTCAAGGTAAATGGTCACCGTCTCAAACTTTTTCTAGAACCTTCTAGATCACCTGAGCTAGTAGATGAGATTTACTTTAGTATTTTACCTTAAATACAACTACCATTCTTCGTATCAATCTAAAATAGGAAAAAAATCCATCAAGATCTTCGCGGACCATAGAGCCACACCTAATGGCACCCCTGGAGGATGCCAGCTGGGGCTGGCCAGCCCTATAGGGTGCCACCTAGTACCCCATCTCCACCTCTCGGATAACTCCGAATCTCAGTGATCTCCCCTTTCCTTTCTATACCCATTCGTGACGGTTTAAACGGAAGTTCTCCTTTAGTTCATATGAATGCCTATCTATGTAGATCTTGAACCTACCGCTGAACCCCACTATAAATACCTCCTTCATTCTCATCCCATCAAACCTCCTCATCTCTCCAGTTAAACTCTCTAGTCAATAGCTCTCATGGACGGCAAGGAGATGGACGTCCGTGGTGCCAACCGGGGCAAGAAGGAGGACTCCTTAGCTCTCGTTCTTGCTCAACCCTACCCTCTCACCACTATTCCACCCAAACACCTCATCGAAGTACCTCCATTCCAGCACCATGAGCAAGCTTACCGTGTCCAAGAGCTACCCGCTCTTCCTTCACCTCCAGCAGGGCTGTTGCTAGGAGACTCGTCACGAGGACCACGTATCGATATCCCCAAGGGTACCAAGCTGCTATCCCCGACGGAGAACAAGACGCTTAAATCCATCGTGACGAAGAGATTTGTCCTGGATGGGTGGATGGGCTTGTGCAAAGTATACATCGACCCATCCATCCTTTGAAGGAATTTGTGCATCCTCAATCCAAGTCCGCTACACCAAGCCCAGACCAGAATCGAACATATCTGCTCATGTGCTTGATAATGCACCTAAGCACCCTAGAATCATCATTGCTATGCTAGAGGAGATGATCAACTCGCTCTCGAATTCCATCAACTCTCTCTAGTTTGAGAGTAGGCTTAGAATTTCAACCATGACTACCATGAGTAGGCTCGTTGAAAGCAATATAAGGAAGATTGCTACGCAAGAGAGGAGCAATAATCATCTTAGAGCCATAGTCCTCCCAAATAATAACAACGCTTAGTTATCATTGTAATAGGGCATGTCTTAGTTAAATTTATCATTTTAAAATTAAAGTGTGTCTTTGTTAAATTTCAGTCTTTAAATTCAGTTGTTTAGAGTGCTTGATCAATCATGAATAAAGTGCCCTATTGATTTTAATGTCTTTATTGTCCACTCTACTCTCTATATTTTTGGTATGTGTGCTTTGTCTCCACATATTGCACAAAAAAGAATATAGGAAAAACAAGTGTGGGGGAGACACACCACGATCGCGAAATAAAGTTAGCTCAAGAAATTAATGCAGTTCGGAAGAGAGTCAACCAGAGATCGTTTCCGACAATGCAGGAACCGGCATCCCCCGACCCACTTCATCCATGGTCAGGTTTGAGTATTATACTTTACAATTTTATATTTATCTATCACTTTGATCCGAATTGAAATCCATATATTAAATACTCTCGATTAATAAAAAGATGATTTAATTCATAGCTTAAGAATAACCTTACATAATACTTTTCCCGCAAGTCATGTTTCAATTCAATTAAATAATATATATATATATATATATATATATATATTACTTAAGATGATTTGAGACTAAAATATTGTAAGATATGAGAACTTGATTCATGATATCTCGTCTCTGGAATATTTATTCTTTAAATTCAAAAATCTTTGAAAGATTGCAAGTTGAGTACTTTGCTATGTTCCTATGATCAGAATTAAATTTGAATAAAATAATAAATTTTACTTCATATGTTTGAATCATCCTCCTCAGAAGAGTTGTATGAGGCTTATACAAAAAATATGTGAAAATAATCCATGCCAAAATATGTATGGGAGAAAATAGAGGGAATTAAAAATGGACAAAAGCACGAAGCACCCTCAAGTGGAATTAAAAAGGGACAAATGTCCGACGTACCTTTGAAAAAAAGAAGAGCCCATACTTCTCAGAAGGAGAGGATGACAGCATAGGAAGAAATAATAAAAGAAAAATAATTACAGTTAAAGTATTCTGATCTAAGGAGATAGCAGAGTATTCTCTTAAATCTTGTGCAGGGTTTTCTTTTCAAAATTCTACAAAACTCCCCAGAGACTAGATTGAAAGAAGAAGGTAATCTATTCGAGCTATTTTGTTCTCCAATCATTTAAGAATCATGGTATGCATTTCTTTTCAAATGACTTGGGAAAATCTTATGGTAAAGTTTATCTTTAAGTTAAGTCTTAAATTTTATATTTCTTAACCAACCTTTTCTCGAGACGAGTAAAAGCCTAAGTGTGGGGGAGCTTGTTGATGGTCGTTAGCGTCAACTTTTAATGCAATCATGAACATGATAAATGGATCAATCATGTATAAAATCTAGAAATATAGGGCTTTATCTAACAAATTCCGCGAGATTTGGTGTTTCATTATTTTCCAGGGACTATTCCAGAAAAGAGCAATAAAGAGAATCAAATCAGAGAAGATATCGAATAAATCCTGCGAAGATATAGTTGCCAATCAACTCACGGAGGATCCCATAGACATCGGAGGGAAGCGGGGCCTGAGACCCCTAAATGTGGGGTTGGTCAGCAAGAAGTGGGGCTGGGTGGCACCCCACTGGGCCCACTGCCGCCGTCTTCTAGAAGTTTCCTCCACCGCCTTTGAGGAGTCATCTCAGCCCTACACTAAGTCAGTTTGATCCAACAGCTATCGTGCATACCTCTGGGCTATAAATAGAGGTCTGTACCCCTGGAGCCAAGCCAGATTAGAAGCTCAAGAGCATGAAGCCATAACTCCTATCTAGTAGATCTAGGCCAGCAATCAAGAGAGATTAGTTCCATGTAGAGCTAGCTCTATTTAGAAATTAGAGATATAGAGTTGGAGAGTGTAGTTCTAGAGGAATTCCAGCCTATCAGTTCTTCTTCATCGCTGTATTTTTTGGGATCAAATTCCTCTTGCGTAGGATCTGTATTCTGAGATACCCTGGTATTTGACTTCTGGTTCAAGTAAGCAATTATCCTTATTGTTCTTTATGTTTGCAACTCTTCTTGAGTGCTTTGATCTTGATCATTACTTGACTGAAGTAGTAATTAGGCGTGGTGCCTAGGCTAAGTTTACTTGTGATTGTCCCCTGATTTTCTAGATAATGGTAGCTCGCATAGGTGACTCTTATAGCTAAGTTGATTCCTCTGTAGTTGTTGATTTTTGTTAACGCAAATAGAAGAATCACTGGGAAGTAATTATCCATAGTATCGTAATTTGTTTTTCTGCAGGGAGAAAGGGTGCATCTGACTAACCAAATCTATTGCTATTAACCTTTAGGCTACAAACAAGGTGATTTGATATGAGCGATATAGAGAAGATCACGACAGCACTCTCATTCTAGTCTAAGCAAGATATGTGTTATTATTCTATTGGGGAGAACCGTTGAGATAAGAAACACCACAGAGGATGCTTAGCCTGCGGCCTATAAACCCTACCGATCCTTCTAACGGGATTGTGGGATCCAAAGGTATCTATGGAATTGTCACATTCTGAGCCACTACCACATGTGCGGCTAGACAGGGGATATCTATGAGTATCTTAGCCCAAACACCATGTTTACGCTAGAGATGATTACCCTACTCTCTACGCGAAGAGCATAAAGTAAACTCACAAACCAAAGAATAATAAAACAGAGAACTTACTAGAATTAGGAGTCGAAATGCCGAAGAAATCCTAGGAGCAAGCCTCGGGTTATGAGACTTGACCCACAGGTACAAACCGAAGAGGAGACACCGACAGGTTGGGCTTCCTCCAATCCACACCTCCACTCTATCTCTCTCAATCTAGAAGAGTAGACTCTAATCTCACATAGAAACTAAGGATAGTTTCTCTTGAATGCTAAGCCCTAGAGAATAGATCCATAAGGGATCCTCTCTGGAGAATCCTCTCTGGAAAATATGTAAATGAATAATGGATTGCTTTTTTTCTAGGGGGCAGGGGTCCTCCTTATATAGCCCCCTCAAATGAACGTCGGCCGTCGGATCAAACCGACTTAACTGTGTGGTGTAGATTGCTCCTCAAAGGCGGTGGAACCCTAATATGCGAGGCCTGATTGGCTGCCTGGCCAGGGCGACCGCCCAAGGGGGTAGGGCGGGCGCCCTGCCCCTGGGCCCGCTCGTCCTCTCGTTTCTTCCCACGTCTTCTGGAACCCTCTAGAGTATAGAAAATTATGTGGTTGATAATTATCTCTATGTAAACATGATATCTTGGCCTTTCCTTGGTATTTCATGATAACCCCCTACAGAAACAAACATTCACCAAAACTTGTGGAATTTTGTCAGTATAAACCCTAGTTCTAGCTATTTGTTTCATTTAGATCCTTTTCCTTGTTTAGTTGATGGTTAAAATTAGTACTTAAGGACCGTCAACAACTCCCCTAAGCTTACCTTTTGCTCGTCCCTGAGCAAAGATGAACTCAAAGATGGATCAGGAGTTGCTACAATACTTTCACGCCTTAAAGGTACACATGCATTCAAACAAGAATTCTCCTCTGGATTAGAGTAACCTATTCTGACTTTCAAACATACCCATATTACCTTTAACCATGGGGCTTATAGCCATCACTTGGGTCTTGAGCAATTAAAAAGTAGAATGATCAAGCCAAGCACTATGTCTCAAGCTCTTCACTTTACCTTCATCCTGGAGTTTTGCAAAGTTTTCAAAATAAAACTCAAAGTCCCTTTTGTATGACCCTCTCAAGTCTCTCAATATGTGGTATTTTTGGATCCTCACCAAGGCAACAATGGTGTTATGCCTTCTCTCACTCACCCAGTAACTAATAGGCAATATATGGAGTTCATAGGTGGGGAGAAACATCACATACATACTTGCAAAACATATATTGTAAAGTCAAACATGGATCCAGAGAAACTGGGCATACAATCAAATCAAGATGTGCATGTGTATGGGATATATGGTGGATGTATGGGGATGAATATATATGTGTGGTGGATATATGAGCGTGTATGGTGCAAACCTAATTCTACTCTGCTCCTTAAATATATATACATCTCTCTTTTGGAACTTGGAATTTTTGAGAGAACTTGGGCTTGCCTTTTTTTAGAGAGGCGGGCATCTAAGTACCCATTGTTTTGATAGGACACTTGTCCATGTTTTATTCTCTTTAATTTTTTTTAATTTTTTTTTCACAACCCCAAGTCTCTTTCTATAATAAGACTTTTGAGTGATGATAACAAGGAAATCTTTGGAGTAGTTACATCTGTGGTAATAAAATATATGGATAGGTGGAAAACTAGGATATTTTTGGTGCTTACTCCCAAGGTAGAAATAGAGCATTTTTCTGGTGGATCTGAATGTCATATATGTGAATGCGTACTTCCAGCATAGAAGTAGCATATATGAGTGGAGTGTACATGATCTTGATTTTAAAAGCATGACAAGTCTCTAAGGGTCAACAATGCTTGACAAAACTCAATGCAAATACAAGTAGTAAATATGATAGTGAATGTTTTCCTAATCTACCAGGTGTTGACGGTCCTATAGTTGATCGAAGAGCAAGATACACGGCACTTGACTTTACCGTTCTATCTTTCAACTACCCAAGACACAGGTGATGGTTACAAGCCCCATGGTGGAAGGTAAAATGAGTAAGTTTTAAGTCTTAATAGTTGATCTAATCCGGAGATGATATCTTATTTGAAAGCATGTGTACCTGTAAGGCATGAAAGCATTGCAGCAACTCCTGATCCATCACTAAGTCTATCTTTGCTTAGAAACGAGCAAAAGGTAAGCTTGGGGAGTTTGTTGATGGTCCTTAAATACCAAATTCAATCGTCAACTAAACAATGATAAGGATCTAAATGAAACCAATAGCTATAAATAGGATTTAGACTAACAGAATTCCATGAGTTTTGGTGAAGATCTATTTCTGCAGGGGGATATCAGGAAATATGGAGGAAAGGCCCACATGTAAGCATTACATAGAGATAATTATCATCTGCAAGAAAAAGAACACTCTAGAAGGGTCAAGAAGGTGCGGGAAGAAACGAAAGGCCGAGCGGGCCTAGGGGTCGGGCGCTCGCCCTACCCCCTGGGGCGGCCGCCCTATGGCAAGGCCCAATCAGGGTCTGCCTTGTGGACCCTCTCTCCACCGCCTTTGAGGTTGCATCTAAGCCCTCCATTAAGGTCGGTTTGATCTGACGGTTGACGTTCATTTGAGGAGGCTATAGAAGGAAGGCCCCCTGGCCCTGAGGAGGAGAGACCAAAGAGCCTAGAAACCCTAATTCATTATTCATCTCAAGAGTAGAGGTCCCTAATCAAACCCTAGAGCCACCACATCAACTAGATCTATAGTTTAGCCTAGCTACATAGGATTAGAACTATAAGGAGTCAATCTTCGATTGGTTTCCAGATATATCAAGAGGATTATTGGTAATTCTCTCTCTAGTTCTTCATTGTTTATCATTTGTTCTTCAATATTATGAATATGACTTTGCTCTATTTCATTATATTGTTCATGACTTTACTCTATTCGATTATGTTCTTAGTTATATTGTTCTTTGTTTATTATGATTATATGTTTGGCGTAGTTAGATCTGAATCATATCCATGTTTAGGATCATATAGCGTTTATCCATCAGTACTATGGGTAAATGATAGATATTGTGTAGGTGTTACAAGCCCCATGGTGGAAGGTAAAATGAGTAAGTTTTTTATCTTAATAGTTGATCTAACCCGGAGACGAGATCTTATTTGAAAGCATGTGTATCTTTAAGGCGTGAAAGCATTGCAGCAACTCTTGATCATCACTGAGTCTATCTTTGCTCAGGGATGAGCAAAAGGTAAGCTTGGGGGAGCTAGTTGACGGTCCTTAAGTATCAAATCCAACCATCAACTACACAAGGAAAAGGATCTATATGAAACCAACACTTAGAAATAGGGTTTATACTGACAGAATTCCACGAGTTTTTGGTGAATGTCTATTTCTGCAGGGGGATATCAGGAAATATGAAGGAAAGGCCCACATGTCATGATTACATAGAGATAAACATCATCCATAGAAACAAGAACAATCTAGAAGAGTCAAGAAGGCGCGGGAAGGAACCAGAGGCTGAGCGGGCCCAGGGGCAGGTCGCCCGCCCTACCCCCTAGGGCGGCCGCCCTAGGGCAAGGCCCAATAGGGTCTGCCTTGTGGGACCACCTCTCCACCGCCTTTGAGATCACATCTAAGCCCTCCATTAAGGTCGGTTTGATCCAACGGTCGACGTTCATTTGAGGAGCCTATATAAGGAATGCCCCCTGACCCAGAGAAGAAGAGCCTCTCTGACCTAATTCATTATTCATCATCCATCTCAAGAGGAGAAGCCCCTGATCAAGCCCTAGAGCCACCACATCAACTAGATCTCTAGTTTAGCATAGCTATAATAGGATTAGAGCTAGAAGGAGTCAATCTTCGATTGGTTTCCAGATCTGTCAAGAGGGTTATTGGTAATTCTCTCTCTAGTTCTTCATTGTTCTTCATTTGTTCTTCAATATTATGAATATGACTTTGCTCTACTTCATTATATTGTTTATGACTTTACTCTATTCATTTATGTTCTTAGTTATATTATTCTTAGTCTATTATGATTATGTACTTGCCTTAGTTAGATCTGAATCATATCCATGTTTAGGATCGTATAGCTTTTATCCACCAGTACTATGGGTAAATGATAGATATTGTGTAGGCGTGGTGCCTAGACCGTATTTATCTGCGATTGTACCCTACATTCCGGATCATGAGGTAGTTCGCGGGAGTGACAGTCTTGTTGAGTCCTTTGTAGTCCTCCTCCCATTTATAGGGCAGGCAGAGAAGTACTATTACGGGGAAGTGATTGCTATGTTCTTCATCTTCTTTAGTAATACTTACTACACATGAATATCTCTTATCTTGCCATGATTGCCAAGTGTAATTGCAGTAATCATAGTATCCTAGACTGTATAGTTAAGAATGACTTAGGAAATATCTATGTAGTTCGTCATAATTCCATGCTAATGACTTGCTAGAATATCTGTTGAGGTGCTTATCATATTATATTATGTGCCTACATTTATGCTGATCAATATTTATCTTTTGTCACTATTCATTCATTATCTATATCTTATGTGACACTTATCTTGTACTGAGTGAGATAGATGAAAACTCTCCATTACACATGCAGTGATACTCATTAATCATCTTTATTCATTCCTCATTTATTCCTTAATATCCCTTCCCAGTGGTAAAAATATAAATAACGATACCTGGAATACTCCTAGTTAAAATACTATATCGGTATAATCTGTGCGCTTGCAGAAGTACATTTATTATTTATTAGAAGAGCAAATGCATATTTCAATACCGCATCTCTCTGGCATGCTGGGGATGACAACCTCGCTTAAGTGTCATGAGAGGTGGTTAACCCTTTTTGGCGCCGTCATCAGAAATAGAATTTATTCTACTTTTGGTAATGACGTTAAGAAGTATCAACAGTCATCGTCGGTCCTCATCTGTGCGTCTGGGACGAGTGTCGTCATTTTGGTCCACCAGGTAACAATATGCCAGGGATCATCATGTACTGTAGCTGGCCATGTCGACTTCGACATGAGTTCAATCTCTGGGCTAGGCATATTAGTGAGGTGGTTGCTCATCGAGTCAGTAGGATGAAGCTATAATCGTCGGAATGACTGGTCTTTAGGTGTGGTTTCTTCTGTTTGGGAGTCTCAACTTTATTGTCGTGCTCTATTTTGCTGCGGGACAGCGGTAATTTGTATCTCGGATACAAGTGTTCGGTCGTGTAAGTGAAAACTACAAAGCTGTAGTATATTCGGGGCAGTGAGCTTTTGTTTCACTTGTATGTCCTGTCGTGCCTGCTAAGTCGTGAGCCGTAGCGATGAATCATTCGGCCTTGGGTCTCAAATGGTCCACATCGTAGGGCTAGCGCCACTTCACACGTAGGATACACAAGGACTCCCAAGGAGGCACGCTGCTGGCAACCCACGGCGTAGAGGGCGAACAGCTCATGCACGCTTAGGGAGATGCCAGTGATAGGGCCTTTTTCCGAGAGGCTCGATCGTGGAGTGACTAGGGCCCGTGGAGACCGTTCCTGCAAACGTTGGGTGAAAAGCCATGCTGCTTGTAGATTCGTCGACCGTAACGTGGTCGTATACAGATTCTGGGCACATAGCCTCACGGCTCCCGGCCCAAGTGACATCGCTCGGCTTATGGGGAAATGCCACTTGGGAGGCCTATCAATGAAGTCATAGTGCTTAGGGTAGCTACTTCTATTCGCTATGGTTCATTGAAGGGCCAGCTTCGGGTGCTTTCTGGTTATGGCTAGGCTGTTTGGAGAAAAACGACATATTTGCATTGTGGAGAGGTCGTCGAACACTATGGGAGTGTTTTGGAGAGTTCCCCGATCATTAATAGCTGCATTGCCGTGCTCGCCATATGCCGTGGTGGTTGTTGAAGTGGTCGTTGTGCGTCGTGAGCGTTTTGAAGGTGTAGTCGTACGCCGTGAACATTTTGCCGAAGTCGTCGTACGCCGTGAGCGTTTTGCAGAGGTTGTCGTATGTCGTGGGCGTTTTGCAGAGGTCGTCGTACGCCGTGAGTGTTTTACTTGCTTAACAGGTTCTGTTAGAAAAAGTATATGGGAAACGAGGCACCTTTATTCATTATTGGAAGAGTACATAGTACAAGCTTTATTGGACTATGTTTATGCTAGGACATCTTCTCGCATCGCCCGGGGCTAACGGTCTCTACGCTTGCTCACAGGGGAGGTCGGCGGTGGTCGCTGCTTGTTTTGCTTCCTTTTGCTTCTTTGCGGCGGGGTTGTTGCTGGCTTCGGAGTTGTACGTATCCTGGATACGGGGCCTATCGACGGCATTTATTGTCTGTTGCTCGCATTCGTATGCGATCTTAAGGTTGGTACGGAGGCTGAGGATGCCTTGTTGCGTCGGGATCTTCAGCACCATGTAGGTGTAGTGCAGGACTGCCATGAGCTTGGCGAGTGCTGGTCAGCCGTGTATCGCGTGGTAGGCTGTCTCGAAGTCGGCGATGACAAAATTAATGTTTTCCACCCTGAAGTGGTTTTGGTCGCCAAACTGTACGGGGAGGGTGATCCGGCCTACCATTGTCGATGCCTTATTTGGGATGATCCCCCAGAAGGAGAAGTATGCGGGCATGAGGTCCTTCTTGGAGTAATCGAGTTGGCGGAATGCATCGACGAATATGATATTGAGGGCACTGCCGCCGTCGACCAACACCTTCCTGAAGTGGCACATGGCGAATGTTGGATCAACAATGAGTGGGAAGCGGCCGGGGTATCTGTAGTCCGTCCACTCGTCTTCTTCGGAGAAGCTAATGGGGGTTGTTCTGACCAGTCGAGATAGCGAGCGTTGGCCGCATTATCTCCTGTTGCTGCGACTGAGTAGACATCCTTGCGAACCTGGCGACATCGCCTCTCTCCTTCAACAACCACGCTGCCCCCGAAGATAGAGTATGTCATTGAAGGTGGTCGGAACTCCGGGGCCAGTGGTTCTTGGTCTTTGCCCTTGTCGGAGTCATCTTTCTTCGCTCTCTTGTCACTTCTTCCGCGCACCGCTAACTCAAGGAGCTCACACTTGCGCATGGAGTGCTTGGAGTTTTTATGTATGGGGCATGGGCCGTCGAGGACCTACTTGTAGCTAGTCTCATAATTTTTTTTGGGTCGGGCATTCGTGTTGGCGACGTAGCGGTTGTCCCTCGTACCTCTGTGGGTAGCGCTCGGAATTGCCCAATCGGTAGTCCCGTGGTCGTCGGCCCTTCCTTCGCTGCAGTAATCTGGTCGGTGGTCACTATCCCTTGTATGCTCTGGGGATCGAGAGTAGCGCCGCCTGTTCTCCCTGCTGCGGGTGGCGTCGTCTTGATTGGCGTAAGGATTCGCGATCGTCATGCGCTCTTCTATGATTGTTATGCTTTTTCGTGCCAACTTATTCCGGAGATCGTCCGTCTGCAGGCCATTGGAGAAGATGGCGATGGCTTCTGGGTTGGAGATCTCCGCGATGTTTAGCCGCTTGTTGGAGAAGCGCCTGATGTACTCCCGGAGGCTCTCGTTGCTCCTCTAGCAGACGCTCTCCAAGTCGTACCTCGTCCCAGGTTGGGCAAACGTAGCCTTGTAGGTCTTGATGAAGATTTCCTTGAGTTGCTCCTCAGTGTTGATGGTGCCTTCTGGGATCTTTTGGAGCCAGCTGTTGGTGGAGGTTGACAACATCACCGGAAGGTAGTTAGCCATTACGTAGACAACTATCTCGTAGGTGGACGCCCATTGCTCTGGGTTTGCCTTGCCGTCATACTTTTCCACCGACGTAACTCTGAAATTCTGGGGCCACTGGATGGCACATAGACGAGCGGAGAAGGGGCGCAAGCCCCCGATGGCTTGAGGCGCTGGTGGTGGTGTGCGACCACGTCGAGGATTGTCATCATCGTATCGTGGGGATCTGCGTCGACGTTCCCTTGGAGGGCTTCAGCGCGCTAGTGCCGGTGTTCGATCACGTCGGGGTCTTTCGTGTTCGCCGACGTTGTGAGGTGGTGATCCTTGCCTCAGATCCCTCGGAGGGCTTTGGCGCGGCGGTACGGGTGCCCGATCGCGCATGGCCCGTCGAGTTCTTCATTGTCGCGGGGTGGGGATCCTCGCCTGGGCTCCCTCGGTGGGCTTCGTTGGTGGTTTTTGCTGTGGGACTGGGCGGAGAATTCGGGCCAAGGACCACTTTGTTGACCTAGACCACCGCCGCCATGATGTGGGCTTCTATCTTCTCGATCATGGGTGTGGAAGGGAGCTTGGATACCTCATAGGCAGCTACCGCTAAATTTGCGCTGGGTGTCGGGTAGACCGGAACATCACCCATCTTGTCGAAGTCTTGCTGGAGGTTGCGTCATGGCAGATGGTCACGATTCCTCTGCTCCTGCTCACTCTGCTCGCGTGCGAGTCGTTCATGCTCGCGGCGCTCCTCGTTGCGCTTCTCTTGCTCGCAGCACTCCAGTTCGCGTCTTTGTGCATGTTCGGCATTGTGTTGTTCTCTCACGATGCGTTCGGCATCTGTTTCGTTCTCGGGAGCGACACTGTCAGCGGAGACTTGAAAAACTATTCCTCCGAAGCCTGGGGGGGAGCTCCGGAAGGCTGTTGTTCGATCCAGAGGAGTCGGCGATTTTGGTCCTCGCGCTGGTGGCCGAGCCCGAAGAGATAGTACCGTCGAGGGATACTACCTGCTCAGAGTCACTATGTATTGCGGAGATGACAACCGTATTCATGATAGGCGCCACCGGAATCTGGTCGAAGGCTGATCGGAGCGTTTGGCATTGGAAGATTGCTGCCTGGCTGCTGAGCCCATGAGGCATCGTCAAAGAAGGATGGACGCCCATGGTTTTCATAGCCACCGTTTTTGTTGGGGTTCGGCGGCGGCGTGGTCAGCGGCCGTGATGACCGGAGAGTCGGCGCCATGCCTCCTGCACGAGGTCGACGCAGTCGATGATAGAGGCGTTGGAACGATCGACGGCACTGACCAGATTGTCGATGTTGATCTTTCGCGGGTGATACTCTGGCGTGACAGGACGACATGCGGCTGGCGGCGCGCTCGCCCCGCATGGCGTGGATCCGATGGTCCAGAACATAGATCCAATCTAGAGCACAGTGCCGGTCGCCGGGAAGACCATCGAATCCAGGAAGGTGACCGCTTGACGAGCCATGAAGTCGATGCACACACCCCCTACCTGGCGCGCCAACTGTCGACAAAATATGCGTCACAGTCTACCTAGGGGGTACCCTACGGTAGTAGATTATAGGCGGAGGTGTGGCGATGGCGATCAAGCGTAACACAGAGAGCGTAGACACAGCAATTTAGACAGGTTTGGGCTGACAAATCACCGTAATACCCTACGTCCTATGTTCTGGTGGCTGAATTGATCTGAGTATTAGGTTACAAGATCCGTAGATGATCTGAGAGAGAGATTTTGGAGGGGGTCCCTGCTAGCCTTATATAGCCGGGGAGCAGGGTTACACCATATCCTAACAGATTATGATCGGCCCCTTAAGGCAAGGGATCCGAGTCTATCTACTAGGATCTTCCGTGGCAAGCAAGACTTCTTCGGAGTCCTTGGCGACCACGACGGGCTGGTCGTGTGCCGCAAGGCCTCGCGGGCTAGGCCGTCTTCTGGTCGGTAGTCCCATAAGGTCCCTGGGGATATGCCGAGGTAATATCCCCAACACGTGGTGCCTAGACCGTATTTATGTGCGATTGTACCCTATATTTCGGATCGTGAGGTAGTTCGAGGGAGTGACAGTCCTGTTGAGTCCTTTGTAGTCCTCCTCCCGTTTATAGGGCAGGCAGAGCAGTACTATTATGGGGAAATGATTGCTATGTTTCTCATCTTCCTTAGTAATACTCACTATACATGAATATCTCTTATCTTGCCATAATTGACACGTATAATTGCACTAATCATAATATGCTAGACTGTATAGTTAAGAATAACTTAGGAAATATCTTTGTAGTTCGTCCTAATTCCATGCTAATGTCTTGCTAGATTATTTGTTGAGGTGCTTATCATTATCTTATGTGGCTACATATGCTGATCAGTACATTTATCTTTTGTCACTATTCATTCATTATCTATATCTTATGTGACACTTATCTTGTATTGAGAGAGATAGATGTAAACTCTCCATTACACATACAGTGATACTCATTCCTCATTTATTCCTTAGTATCCCTTCCCAGTGGTAAAAATATAAATAACGATACCTGGAATACTCCTGGTTAAAATGCTATATCGGTATAATCTGTGCGCTTGCAGAAACATATTTATATTTATTATTTACTAGAAGAGCAAATGCATATTTCAATACCGCATCTCCCTGCCATGCTGGGGATGACAACTTGGCTTAAGTGGCATGAGAGGGGTTAACTATTTTTGGCGCCCTTATCAGAAATAGAAATCTTTCTACTTTTGGTAATGACGTTAAGAGATGTCAATAAGCATTTTTTGCGCCGTTATCGGGGAAGGTTGATTAGCTATCAAAAGGAATAAATGAGTTATCACTTGCATCACTAATGAGATTGAGAAAACATCAATTCTCTACTCATACAGCCTTACCCTTGATCTTTGCCTATTTTTTCTATCATTTTATGTAGGGTAATGTATGAATAGGTTTGATCTTCTAGATAATTTTATTGAAAATCCCGAAGCATTAATCAGAAGGACAAAAGCCAAGCTCAAGAAAGTAACATCATCATCATTAATATCTCAGCTTGAAGCTTCACCCAATCAAGAAGATCATCAAAACATCGTTCGATATTTAACACCAGAGTTCAAAGCCATGGCAGACAAGTCAATCTGTGAGTTCTCAACCCCACCACGGACAACATCCGCACTGGACCTACTGTGAACATTGATCGGTCATTTGAGCTCAAGCCTGCGCTCATCAACATGGTGCAAGCAAGCCAGTTCTGTGGGAAAGCACATGAAGACACTAGTGCTGATCTCCAACACTTCTTGGAGATTTGCAGCATGTTCACTATCAAGGATATCCCCAGAGACCCCATACTACTTCGCCTTTTCCCATTCTCACTCTTGGGAAGAACGAAGCAGTGGTTCTATGCAACCAAGGAGAAGAATACTACATGGGCACTATGTTCCACCAATTTTCTAGCAAAGTTCTTTCCCATGGGAAGACCAATGCTCTCCATGGGAAGATTTCAAGTTTTCAGCAACAACATGATGATTCTGTTGCAGAAGCATAGGAGCGCTTCCAAGACTACATCCTAGAATGTCCCCATCATGGAATGAAGAATTGGTTACTTATGCAGACCTTCTATCATGGGCTCAGCAACAGCACACGTGAGACCAGGGATGCTGCTGCCGGAGGAGCGTTCTTATCACTTACAATACCACAAGCCACAACTCTTGTGGAGAAGATGGCGTCCAACCAATGTTGGAGTGAAGAAAGAACTCAAACTCGTAAGAAAAGTGGAGGTATGCACCAGCTCAAAGAGGCTCGATGAGAAAGCTGGAGATAAGAAAGAAGTTATGCACATTTATGACTCTCACATGACCTATGAAGAGTGTGGAGACACTGAACACTCAGGCAATCATTGTCTAGAATTGCAAGAACTACATCATCAACAACAACAACAACAACTACAACTGTTCTCAGCAAAATCAAGGTTGGAATCAACAACAACAAAGGCCCAACTGCTCAGGTAACTACTCAGGTAATTATTAAGGTAATAATTCTTATAATAATCCTAGTTTTCCACCCTTGAGAGAGTTAGTAGCTAATCAAGGAAAGTTAATGGATAACATGTCTAAGAAATTAGCATCCAATGATAAAATACTAGAAAATATAAATAATAGAATGGATAATTTTTCTGTTGCCATAAAGAACCAAATTAGCTTTAATAAAATGATTGAATCTCAGCTAACCCAAATAGTTGCTACTGTTCCAACCACTAACCCCGGTATTCCATCACAACCGGAAGAATTAGAATCTGCAAATCTTGTAGACATATTTGATGCAGGTGCTTATTGGAACAACCCCACTAAAGAGTGGTGTAACGACTTCCTACCAACCAAGAAAGGAGATCCAGGACGACCCATTATCCCAATCTCCATTGGCACCATGGACTTTCCTGAAGCACTTTGCGACTTTGGCGCAAGCGTCAACATCATGCCCAAAGTAATCTATGAAAAATTCTTTAATTATCCTTTATCAAATACAACCTTGTGTTTGCAGCTTGCAGATCAGACATTGTGCTACCCAAGAGGAATATTAAAAGATATACGTGTCCGAATTGGTACCTCATATGTCCCAGCAGACTTTATGGTGATAGAGACCGGTGTTGATGAGAGATCACCCATCATCCTAGGGAGGCCACTCTTGAACACTGCCGGAGCTGTCATCTATGCTAGCGCTACCAAGATCAGTTTCTTCATCAAAGGGAAGGAGGCATTTACCTTCAAGAATAAGATCCTACAATCTCCTGAACAACCCCAACATGAGCCAATAAAGAGGACCAATAGGAGGAACAAGCAAAACAAAAACAAGAAGCAAGTACGGACAGAATCAACAAAGATGGTCAATGCAATCCACAACAAACAAGATAACCAAATCAAGTCCCCTCATTTGATCAAGAAAGACGACCTAGGTGTCCCAACCATTGAATGCACAATCAACAGATGCTCCTTCCAGAAAGCAATCTACGACACCGAATCGGGTGTCAACATTATGGCCAAGTTGACCCATGAGTTTCTATATGGTACAATGCCTCTACATCTAACATATACCGAACTTCAGATGGCAGATCAGACATGACACGTCATCGAAGGCATAGCAAAAGATGTCCCCATCCAAATCGATGACCAATTCATCCCTACAGACTTCCTAGTCGTTGATATGGGAGAAGATGATTATGATCCACCTATCATCCTTGGAAGGCCATTCCTAAGCACCACCAAAGCTATCATCTACATTGGGATAGGAGAAGTGCACTTACACTTCCCCTCTGAGAAGGTATGCCGTTACATTAATGCTAACTACATTGTTGAAGAATCTAAGCATAATAGAACGAGAAGAAGACGTCGCTACCGCAACCAAAAGAAGCATAACACTAAGGACGGATGGGCAGACTATGAAGGAGAAGTGTCAAGATATGAAGAGAGATACCCTGAAGAAGAAGAGTCAATATACGCAACTCCACTCTCTAGGCCGAACACACCACCAACTCCAAGATTGGGAAATGAAAGATCATTCTATGACTACCACAGGCAAGAGAGCGGAGAATCATGGGAAGAAACAAAGGTATGTCCTTTCAATTATAATAAGTGTTCAGAAAAGAGAGTTTGTCCTAGGGAGGGTACCACACCAACACAAGTGTGCATAGAAAAAGAAGAAGCATCGCCAGAGGCACCAGCTACACCATTTGACATGCCCAGGACAACTAAGGACGTAAGGAGTCCTGTTCAGAGGACTTAAACCACCGAACGCCATGCCAAGAGGTAACACTTTGTAGTTATCGCTTTTCCTCAATTATTTACTTTCCCTAAATAGTCGATCATGTTTACACTATCTTAAAAAGAAAATAAAAATGTTTAAGGCTGTTAAGCCCCATGTGAATAGACTCGTGGCATAAAACCCATAAGTGTACTCGTTGTGGTGGCATAAAAATAAAATAAATATGTTTTTATCTCATAAATAAATAAAAATATATAAATAGTGAGTTTATGATCCTGCTAAATAATATCATCCATTAGAGGAAGCTCGACATGATCAAAGCTAGAAGATTTATGACTAACACTTAATGAGTTCCACAAGCTTTTTTGTCTATTTGAGCTTCACAGAATTTAAGGATCAAAGAAGAACAACAACCAGAGGACATCCTACCCACTGTCAGAATACTTTGACAAAATAAGAACACCTCTGCTACCTCCAACTTACATCAAAATAAATTACGTCAAAATCAAGCTTGGGGGAGAGCACCCCTACGTTCCAGTTATATCAGAAGAAATTGCGTCAAAATCCAGCTTGGGGGAGAGCACCCCCGTACTCAGCTAAGTATTCCTACCTATCAGTCTTTATGATATCTATACTCTACTAAATATAAAAAGATACATAATCATAGAAAACCCAATAAACATTTTCCCATTTATATATATATATGTGTCTTTGCTAAGTTTGTAAGTTTTCTAATAAATAATAGGAGAGAATAGAATAAAGTAGCTATGCTAAAATGAATCCAAATATTGATCATATCCATTCAAATCAACTCAAATTTGATCACTAAGCATTTAATCCATTCAAACAACTTATAGCAAGCAACTAGTCCATGTATATATATCCAATTCAATCAACTCATATGCACTAAGTGTATATCCAATTCAAACATCTTATACACACCCAAATGAACTTGATCAACAAGAAATATACCTTAGTAGATCATGATCAATCCATTAGCAAGCTTCAACTTGAATATTTGCAAGCTTTCAATAATCCAATAAACCACCACAACATGATTATGCACTTGTATGTTGTAGCACTTGGACTTCATTCTTTTTCACTTGGCATTAGGATGAGGATAGCACTAAGCTTCATTACTTGATTCAATCATATGATGAATTAGATGCAATAAATTGAATAAAGCCTCCAATGCCAATGTTACCTACACACATTCATCCACTTGTTGATGGTACCCAAACTAGTTTGGGTCTTCTCAAGTTAGGTGAAACATACTTAGGCAATGCCTTAGTATGGATAGCTGGATGTTTTGCAATAGCAACCATAGAGGTACCACTACCATCCTTTCTAAGCATATGATCATCATCAATTGAAATAAGCTTAGAAGTCATACCTAGGGGACATGAATGAGCCATGTGTCCCCTTTCCCGACATGAGTAGCACACTCTCTTTGCTTAAGCCTTTTCTTCCTTGCTCATGTTGTGCTTCTCATTGTCTTGCCTCTTCTCTTTTGCTTGAATCTTCATCTCAAGCTTGGTAGGACACTTAGAGGCAAAGTGTACCATATCTTCACACTTGAAGCACTTGATGTGAGCCAAATGATTCTTCTCTTGATCTTTGCTCATAATCATCTTGTTGGCATCATGAATATGAGTTGGATGTCTTGCTCTTGCTTTGCCACCTCTTCTTGTTTTATTCTTCTTTGTCATCCCCGAATCACCATCTTGATGGTTGATCTTGTATTGCACTTGGGGCTTGACTTGTGGCTTAGCTTGAGCATTCTTGGTTGGGCAAGAATTTGCAAGATGTCCCATCCCATGGCACTTGAAGCACATGAAATGAGATAGCTTCCTTTGTTCTTGCTTATTCTCTTTCTTGCCCTTGCTCTTGTGGAAACCAATTCCACTCTTGTCACTATAGCTTCTCTTGTTTGTTAACATATGCTCAAAGGTGACTATGGAAGTGTAACACCTCTCTAGCTTGTTTCTCATATTCTTCAATTCACTTTTGAGCTCATTGTTCTCCTTCAAAAGGTTAGTATCACAAGACATAGAAGTAGAACAAGCATCTATATTTGAAGAACATGGCATATCAAGTAAATCATCACAAGAGGTGGATACATTCTTCTTCCCTACATCACAAGGGTTAGCAACAACATGTGATTGATCATTTGACCCAAGTGATGAGCTCTCTTCATTTTTAAGATTTATCAATTCATTAATTAGAGAGCCATGTTTGTGAACCAAATCTTCATGAGACACATGAAGTTGCTCATGATCCAATTTTAGTTCCTCATGTGAAGATTTAAGAACATCAACTAAGTGCTTATGTTCTTCACATGAGTTCTTTAGAAAGGAGTTTTCATCTTTTAGTTTCTTTGTTTTATTTAACTCACATTCCAATGCTTTGGAGAGTTTGCACACAAGCTCAAAGTTAGGGTCATCACAATCTACAATCACATTGCCAATGGATACCTTAGTGTCACCATGTGACATGAAGCAATGTGATGAAGTAGAAGAGCTTGTGGAAGCATCACTCTCATAGCCCAAGCATGCATCATCATCATCAAGTGTGCATGGAATATCATCATCAATTGCACCATGAGGTGGAGCAATCTTCCACAACCACCAAGTCGTGGTCATGCTCAACATCCTCATGTGCCACCAACTTGGACACATCATCATCATTGTTTGGAACCATCTCATATTTTTCAATGAGGTAGGTCCAAATCTCATGAGCGCTCTTCATGTCCATATCTCACCAAAAATGTTATCTTTCATAGAATGGTAGAGAATGTTAGTAGCTTGGAAATGAATATGTAGGCACTTCTTTTGTGCTTGAGTTGCATCCTTTCTCTCAATTGCACAAGAGAGTCCCACATCTACGATCCACCATATTTGGGAGAAATAAACTTAAAGTTACATGTCAACCAATTTCTCCACCGTGCAAAGTGTGTGCCATAAAAAATGTGTGGACACTCAACATCTAGCCCATAAGTCACAATCCTCTCGGGTCGGTAAAGACCACAAATGAGAGACCATGCTCTGATACCACTTGTAGGGTCGAGATGGCGGACTAGAGGGGGGTGAATAGTCTTTTCTAAAACTTAAGCGCAACGGCTAACCGAAACAAATGCGGAATTAAAACTATCGGTCTAGCAAAGACTACACCCCTCTATCTATAACTTTAGCACCTAGCAAATTATACTAATTGGGTTTACTAAGGTGCCAAGCTAGGAAGCTCACCTAAACAAGTCTAGGTTGCAGGGTCACACAAACCTAAGCAACTAGTACTCTAAGCAAACCGGGAGCTCCTACACATACTAGTAAGCAAAGCACAAAGCACCTAAGCTCACTAGCAATGCTCTCTAGCAAGACTACACAAGTCAACTAGAGAGCTCAACTTACTTAGCTACACAAACTAAGCAATGTGACTAACAAGGCTACTCAAGCCAATTAGCCACTCAAGAGCTACTTCTATGCTACACAAGCTAGAAGGTAACTAGGCAAGCTACACAAGCCAAACTAGTTACAAGAGCAACTACTAATCACTAGCACAAGTAATAATAAGTAATTACAAGCTAGTGATTTGGAGAATGCAAACCACCGAGAAGATGTACACAAGGTTGACACAGTGATTTTTCTCCCGAGGTTCACATGGTCGCCACCAAGCTAGTCCCCATTGTATCGGCTCACTCACTTGGAGGTTTACGACTTTTTACAGACCTCACTCACCTAACCCCCTCAAGGGTTGCCGCCTAACCAACACAAGATGAGGGCACTGAACGATACCTTCAACTATAGTTTCTCTTTGCGATCTCCCGTGGGGCGAGCACAATGCCCCTCACAAAGCACTTCTCCGGAGCCACGCACAAGCTTCTTGCATGCTTCAACGGAGCCTCAACCACCAAGGCGTCTAGGAGGTGGCAACCTCCAAGAGTAACAAGCACCACCGGCTTGCAACACGATCACCTAGTGCCACACGATGCAATCTCTCAAAGCAATGCACTAGAAATTGCTCTCTCACACAATCGGATGAACTCTATCAAGTGTGTGTGAGTTAGAGGGCTCCCAACCAAGCACAACTAAGGGTAACACAACCCCAAGGTGCTCAACCAGCCCCAAGGGCTAACAGATCTTGGCGCTATCTGTGTAGATGATGCTATTAGCTCTTCATAAGAATGGGTGCCCAAGATAATGAGGGATTTCTCATCTCTGTCTGTTTCTCCCAATCACAAGGTTTACTGGTATGAACAAGTGCCCAACTCGTATGCTGATATATTAAGGAATTGCCTTGGGGTAGCATAGTGTCTGATCTGCAAGCTTGGCATGATGTTAACACTTGCTCCAAGGTCACAAAAAGGTTCTTCAAGAGTGTAAGCTCTAATGGAGATTGGGATGATAGGTCTTGAATCTCCTATCTCCATTGGTAGGGTGTCATCCACCCATGCTCTTGATGGCATGCTGAAGAAGTGTCCTACTCAAATAAACAAGGCAGAGATCAAGTGCATGGGCTCTGTTAGTGGGAAAACACCAACAAAACCAAAGTTTTATTCATTCTTCTCTAGCCTAAACACATCGAGCAAAATTGAGTATTTTGTTTAAACATAACATGGGTGAAAAAAATCAAAATATAAGTATGAGTGTAGCACTTTTTCAGCCCATATGGTTAAATTTGCGAGAACAAGAATGTGGTACTAGGAACAAGCTTTAAAGACCTAACATGTTGAGTTTATGAGGTTGGATAAAATAATGTTGTATCTCAAGATGTTTTAGATATTTATTTATGTGAATACTAGAATCAAAGAAATGCTTTTAGAGTGATGATTAATTATCTTTAATTTTAAATAATGATGGCCCTGTAACACCTCATGGAAGCTTCCTTTGATCGGCTGGTTGAGCATTAATAGCTTGTCTCCTTTGTTCCACTCCTCATCCTTGTTCCTCTGATCTTGTTGGTCTTTTCATTGTCTTGTCTTGAAGTTTGTTCACCTTCTCTTCCATGGATTGAGTGGTTTAAGGTTATCCTTGTCTTCTCCTCGCTCCATGGAATTCATCTTGATGAATTAGCTACCTCTCTCTTGTGAAGGTTGTTGAAGTTCATATGTCTTTCTTCATCTTCAGTGTGAGTTCATCTCAGAACTTCCCAATTTGATATTGAACGTTTTCCTACAGGGGTTAGTCCAACAAAATATCCGATATCTACTACAACATACTTTTAGTTCAAAAATCAACCTAGACACCACGTCTAATTTGACTTAGGAAGACATTTTAACCTAAGCACCATGCTTAATTTAAAAGTCTTTTGAAGTAATGTCCAAATACCTTTGATTTAAACTAAGCACCATGCATAATTTAAAAGATAAATGAAAATACTTCAAAACCTAAACATATACTATTGCAGACAAAGGTAGCATGAAAGTATTATGGAGATTTACTCATGTGAAGATGAAAGAGTAGGATGATTTTTTTAGTAGTTGAGCAACATGGCAAGAGATGTTTGTATGATGGGTTATCCCCCAAGCTTGAATTTCGCAAAAATCAAGATTGGATGAATGTAATTCAATGTTGCATGATGATTGGTTGGACATACCTTATGCTTGTTATTCCTTCATTCTTTCTATTATATACCTGGAGAGGTTAGTGAAAAAAATACCCGAGGGGATATAATCATATATTTCTATGCTCGTTTCACAAGGTAGGCAACAAAAAGGGTGAATACTCATGTTAAGCTCTGAGAGATGCTTGTTTTAGGACACTAAGCTTGTCCTAGGGAAACCTTTCAAGATGTGCTTTTAGAAAAACGGTTTCCCCTTCATTACCTATCTCAAGATTTACACAACGAGATCTACAATAATTATGATAGACATATGCATCGACAACCACCCTTTTAAAGTTTTTGTAAACAGAAAGAGTGAGGGTGTCAAAGATGTCATAAATGGTAATGATAAACAGACTAATGGGTATGGGAGATGTCTCATATGAGCATGAATTTAAAGAGATAGTTATGAAATAGATTCCATCCTCATTGATATCATCTTCCTATCCAATGTCTATGGTTGATTCTTCATGTAAGGTCAAAATTCTACTTGGATTGGTAACTCTCAAATTGGTCTTGTTTGGGGCCTCATCTATACTTGGATAATTCATATTTTCAAATGGGGATAAAACTAAACCAAGACATGAGAAAGATTTCTCCCAAACCGTGGCTATACAAGCAGGGCGAAGCTCATAGCCATTTATAAGAATAGGGCATGAATATGGTGGAGTCTCCAACAAGTTGCCCTTTGGAGTAGAGTATTTATTTATGTGGTAAGAAGAAAATGGTAAGGTGAGAAAGATGGTAAAAAGGAAAAAGGTAAAGTTTTATCGGATATGCCTGGCGTGGAATTTAGATTTTCCATAGGGATAGAAAAGGTAAGAAATCAAGAATATGAAAAAGATAAGAAAAGATAAAAGTATAGGTACAAGATAATAGCAAGACTCGAGGTTATCTCAGCAAACCGTCTTTCTCCCTGGCAACAGCGCCAGAAATGCTTGTTGATATTTGTTAACGCAAATAGAAGAATCACTGGGAAGTAATCCACCAGCGCACGGATACCGGTGAACACTTCACCTGGGAGATTATCTAGAGTATCATAATTTTTTTCCGCAGGGAGAAAGGGTGCAAACAAATCGTCGAGAGAAGACCACGACCAAGGTGATTTGATATGAGCGATTTGATATTAACCTTTAGGCTACAAACAAGGTGATTTGATATGAGCGATATCGACAAGACCACGACATCACTCTCGTTCTAGTCTAAGCAAGATATGTGTTATTATTCTATTGGGGAGAACCGTCGAGAGAAGAAACACCACAGAGGATGCTTAGCCAGCGGCCTATAAACCCTACCAATCCTTCTAACGGGATTGTGGGATCCAAAGGTATCTACCGAATTGTCACGTTCTGAGCTACTACCACAGGTCCGGCTAGAGAGGGGATATCTACGAGTGTCTTAGCCCAAACACCATGTTTACGCTAGAGATGATTACCCTACTCTCTATGCGAAGAGAATAAAGTAAACTCACAAACCAAAGAATAATAAAAAGGAGAACTTACTAGAATTAGGAGTTAAAATACCGAAGAAATCCTAGGAGCAACTCGGGTTAGGAGACTTGATCCCATAGTTACAAACCGGAGAGGAGACACCGACAGGCCGGGCTTCCTCCAATCCACACCTCCACTCTATCTCTCTCAATCTAGAAGAGTAGACTGTCACACCCGTTTTCAAGAACAAAAACAAGTGCATAAAAGGCTCTTGTGCACCCTAGGAATAGTCGCACACATGAGTTGACAAATGATAGAAAGTACCATCACAGTGTTTATTACATAGCGAATAAATATTCATTACATAGTCTGAAACAAATAAACTTTAACTAGACGAAGATAACTGCGGAAGCTCCAAAGGGACTGGTTGACTGGTTGACTCCAAGACTAGTACTCATTGCGGTAATCATCAACCCAATCTTCATCTGTGTTGTTTGAATGCAAGGGTGAGCACATACGTACTCAACAAATATAACACGGGGTTTATGAAGCTCAAAAGGGTATGCATGGTTTCATAGCGGTGAGCATTTTAAGTAGATCAAATTCATATTAACATCAACAATTGCCAAGGTAAATTGCAAAAGCTCAAATATCCATGATCATAAAGTAAATGACAATAATATACAATAAATAAATAACACTTGCATAAACCACATAGAAATAAGAACCCAATAATTCTGTGAGTTTTCCGAGCCGCTCGTGTCCGTGAGCACGGCTATCATGATAGTTTATTAACTCTGATCAGAGGTGTACAACTTTACCCACGAGTCGTGTTTGCCCAATTGCCCGGGATCATGACTCCCAAAACACTACCGAGGTGAGCGGGCAGGGTACACTATGAAACCTTTCAAGGGTTCGTCTAACAAGTTAGGGCCACCAGGTTTCCATGGCAAGGAGATATAGAGCCAACCTGTCCACGGTCACACTCCCTCGCGGCTGGCCCGAAGACTAGGAACCACACTATACCCGTCTCGGCACACCCCTTTCCTGCCATAAAGGTAACCACTGAACGAGCTAGAAAAGGTCCCCATACTGTATATCCCAGATTTTGCCGACAGATAAGCTCCTATAATCCAATGTTGCTAAAAAGCGAGTTTTACCATTATTGCATATAGTCATTAACAAATTAAGATCATGAACATCTGGTAGGAGAGCTAGCAATGCTAATCATATATGGTGGATCAAAACATAGGTGACAAGGTATTCAGGGTAACAATCACTAGGATCAAACTAAGGTAAACAAGGAATTTCATGCATATGAGTTGTATTAATTGTGAATAGGACAACAAGGATAATCCCATGTTATACTTTCCTTCTTCGAAGTACTCTTGCTGGTCTGCTGATCTTGATCAAGGAAAAACTCCGGCTCTTCAACGGGAAGCTCAACGTCTATACCGATCAACAAGCAACACCATTCAACCAACGGCAATCATACACGAAGCAAACAAAGCTATGATTAGAACAGTACACCAACAGTAACAAAATAATATGAAAAGTTTATAAAACCAATCTACGCATCGCTACGATCACATCGATGTTTCGTTCACGAAAAACGGAGCTAGAACGACGAAAATACGGAATAAACAGGGTTTTCTATTGAAAGGTATTAAATTAAATCTAATCACAACATTAAACTTTTTCAAAAGTGACTAACAGTGGTATTAACATAAAGAGAATTTTATTACGAACCTAATGCAATTTGAATGGACGAAAACGGATTCAAAATGGGCAAGATAAAGGATTTTGAAAATAAAAGGAAATTATGAAATTCTGGTTTTTCATTTTAAAACAAATTGAATTATGCCCGAGAGGAAATACGCTTTCCGAAGAAGAAAGCACGTTCTAGGAATACGCCAAAGGAGCGCGGGTTGAGCCCTGAGATTTTCCAGGGTCTCTTTAGCAAAGTGGCAAAACGAAAGGGTATGAGCGTTTCTAGATCGTTGGATCTCGGATGATCGGCTCTCATTAGAACTGGGGAGGGACAGAGGACTCGGCCGGCATCCACAAGAGAGCAGGGGGGTGCCGCGGCCGTTCCTCCTTGGCCGCCGCTTGGAGCTCGGCGGCGCACGGCGCTAGGGGCCCTCGGGCCATGAGAAGAGAAGCCGAGGGGCTCAGGAGGGAGGGGGTGAGTGCGATCTCACCTGGATGCTTGCGCGGGCGAGGGCGATCACAGAGGCGGCTGTCGGCGTGCTCAGGAGGCGCGGCCCCACTGTACGCGACGGCAAACCGGTGAGGGCAGGGAAACACAAAATTGAGCACGGGGAAAGGGAGGGGAGGATGACGCGTGGGACCCGGCGTCAGTGACTCAACAAAAAAGGGAAGGGGGCGCTCCGCTGGGCTGAGTCGGCCGGATTGGGCCAAGCAGAGGGAAGGGCAGCGGCCCAAGGGAAGAAGGAGAAGGAGGAAAGCCTGTTCGGCTGGGCCAGGAGAAAGGAAGAAGGGCACTAGGCCGAGGTGAGAAAGCCTGCGGGCAGAAGAGAAGTGGGCCAAAAGAGAGGAAAGGAGAAAGAAGAAAGAAAAGGTTTTCCAATTTCCAGAATTTGAGATTTTGCAAATAAATTTCAATTACAATTTGAAAAGCAGATTCGAAAACTTTTTCAAACCACTCAACTCAAAGCATAAATGCACCAGCATGAAATGCACCACATGTTTCTACATGGCATTTTTATTTCCCAAAACATTATTTATTTTGCCACTAGGTTAAATGCATAGACAAAAAGGAGCAATTTATTACTATTTCGAAATCATGCAATTTTTGGAGTGTTACAAATCTACCCCCCTTAAAAGAATCTCGTCCTCGAGATTAGCTGGCTTACTCAAACAACTGTGGGTAAGACTTTCTCAACTCATCTTCTCTTTCCCAAGTTGCTTCTGCCTCTGAGTACCGATTCCACTAAACCTTACACATTTTAATGACTCTGCTCCTAGTTACCCTTTCAGCTGTTCCAAGAATCTTAACTGGATACTCTTCATAAGTCAAATCATCAGCAACATTAAGATCATCCAGAGGTACTTGCTCTTCTGGTATTCTCAAACACTTCTTAAGTTGTGACACATGAAACACATCATGAACTCCAGATAAATTCTCAGGCAGTTCCAACTGATAAGCAACTTCACCGTGTCTGGCTAGAACTTTAAATGGTCCAACATACCTTGGTGCTAGCTTACCTTTCATGTTAAACATCTTTACACTTCTCATTGGTGATACTTTGAGATAGACATAATCACCAATATTAAAAGACAAGTCTCTCCTTCTATTATTAGCATAGCTCTTCTGTCTCGACTATGCTATTCTCAAATTGTCCTGGATCACTCTCACTCGATCCTCAGCATCTCTAAGTACATCAGCTCAAAACACTTGTGTCTCACCTGTTTGATTCCAAAACAATGGTGTTCTACACTTACGACCATACAGTGCCTCAAACGGTGCCATCTTGATGCTCTGCTGGTAACTGTTGTTGTAGGAGAACTCTGCATAAGGCAAACTCTGATCCCAACTAGTACCATACTGCAATGCACAAGCTCTCAACATATCCTCCAATATCTGATTAGTTCTTTCGGTTTGACCATCTGTTTGAGGATGATAGGTAGTACTGAAGTTCAACTTAGTTCCCAAAGCTCTATGCACACTATGCCAAAAATTTGAAGTGAACTAAGTACCTCTATCAGACACAATCTTCTTTGGAACTCCATGCAAACATACTATCCGTTCCATATACAACTCTGCTAACTGAGCACCATTGTACTTTGTCTTGACTGGTAAAAAGTGAGCTACCTTTGTCAAACGATCAACTATTACCCAAATAGAATCATAACCTCGCTGGGTACGAGGTAACCCAACAATGAAATCCATACCAACTTCTTCCCACTTCCATTCAGGTATCTTCATAGGTTGCAACAATCCAGCAGGTCTCTGATGTTCAGCTTTAACCCTCTAACAAGTATCACATAAAGCCACATACTCGGCTACATCTCTTTTTAATCCAACCCACCAAAATTTCTCTTTCACATCCATATACATCTTAGTGCTACGAGGATGAATAGAATAAGCAGACTCATGAGCTTCACGCAAAATCATTTTCCTTAAAGCTTTATCATCAGGTACACATAAACGATTACCAAACCACAAAGTTCCATTATCATCCATGCGGAAACCAGGTGACTTACCGATGACCAGATTCTCTGCTATCTCCTTCAATTTCTCATCCTGCAACTGACCTTTTCGGATCTCCTGTTCAAGTGTAGGTTCCATCACCATCTCTGCTGCATTGACAATGAAACCCAAATTCAAGCATTCAAACTCAACACACAACTCATCTGACATGGCTGACATAAACAACTCATGAACTCCACTCTCCCTGCTGAGAGCATCTACAACCACATTAGCTTTCCCAGGGTGATAATGCACATCTAGATCATAATCCTTGATCAGTTCTAACCATCTGCGTTGTCTCAAGTTTAGATCAGACTAGGTGAAGATATATTTCAAACTCTTATGATCGGTATATATGTCACACTTATGCCCAATCAGATAGTGTCTCCGTATCTTCAAAGCATGTACTACTGCAGCAAGTTCTAAATCATGAGTAGGATAATTCAATTCATGTTTACTCAACTGCCTAGAAGCATAAGCAACAACTCTACCTTCTTGCATAAGAACACATCCCAAACCAGTACGAGAAGCATCACAATAGATAGAGAAACTCTTACTCAGATCTGGCAGTATCAACACAGGTGTTGTAGTCAACCTCCTTTTCAGCTCTTCAAAGTTGGCTTGGCATTTATCAGACCACACAAACTTGGCATTCTTCTCCAATAAGGTTGTCATAGGCTTTGCGAGTTTTGAGAAGCCCTCAACGAATCTTCTATAGTAACCAGCTAAACCAAGAAAACTGCGAATCTCAGTAACACTAGTTGGTGGTTTCCAATTCAATACATCTCTCACCTTACTGGGATCAACGGAAATACCTCCATTAGAGACAACATGACCAAGGAAAGAAACTTCCTTCAACCAGAACTCACACTTGCTTCACTTAGCATAAAACCTGTGATCTCTAAGCTTCTGCATTACCATTCTCAGATGTTCAGCATGTTCTTCCTCAGTTTTGGAGAACACCAGTATATCATCAATGAACACAACCACAAACTTATCCAAATACTCCATAAACACCTTATTCATCATGTACATAAAGTATGCAGGAGCATTGGTCAATCCAAAAGACATAACAGTATACTCGTACAGACCATACCTTGTGGTGAAAGCTGTCTTTGGAATATCACTAGCACGAATCTTCAATTGATGATATCCAGAACGAAGATCAATCTTTCAGAACACACAAGCACCTCTCAACTGATCAAACAAATCATCAATTCTGGGCAAAGGATACTTGTTCTTGATGGTAACCTCATTGAGCGATCTATAATCAACACACATCCTCTGACTACCATCTTTCTTATCAACAAAAATAACTGGTGCACCCCATGGTGAAGAACTAGGACGAATGAAACCTTTTTCTTGCAATTCTTCTATTTGTTTCTTAAGTTCTTCTAGTTCTTTTACCCCATTCTATATGGTCGTTTAGCTATGGGTGCAGTACCAGGTAATAACTCAATAAGAAATTCAATGTCTCGGTCAGGTGGCATACCTGGCAGTTCATCTGGAAAGACATCCTGGAATTCATTCACCACTGGATCATCTTGATTAATTCCATCATCGATCTGGTTCACAACGGCTATCTCTGGCTGCTGCATAACCACATCAACACTGATCTGGTCGCCCTTTGGTGTAACAAGAGATACCGTCTTCTCTTTGCACTGTATCACTGCCTGATGAGCTTTTATCTAGTCCATACCCACAATCACATCAATACCAGAACTTCTCAGCACAACTAGACTAATCACGAATTCTACCCCCCTTAAGGTGAGATTAACTGAGGGGCATTTATGAGCAACTTGTATAGGTCCCCCGGTGAACTTACTAACATGTGATTCTTCATAGCTATCATGGGTATGCTATGTATGGTAACAAATGCTTGCGAAATAAAAGTATGCGATGCTCCAGAATCAAAAAGAACAGATGCAGGGATGGAGTTGATGTCAAACATACCCAACATGACTTTCGGGGCCTCCTGAGCTGTAGCGACAAATACATGATTGACCCTTCCGGAGCTAGGAGTTGGTTGGGGTCTTCCTCTCCTGCCACTGTCGTTGTTCTGGTTCTGCTTCCTGGGACAGCTGTGAGCGTAGTGTCCAGGATCTCCACATCGATAGTATACTCTTGGAGTGCTGGGTTGAGGTGCACTATTCTTAGCAGGAGTAGAACTGGGGGTACCTTGACGAGGAGTATGGGTTCCACCCTGAAATTGATAAGGAGTATGCTGCTGATTCGGAGCATTACCCTGCTGGTACTGAGGCCTTTGCTGATTCGGATTACAATTCCACTGGCTAACAGGCCCTTGGTACCTCTGCTGAGAGCTAGAATGAGAATTGAAGCGGGGGCGAGTGTTGCTCCCAGATGACTGTGCTCTCATCTTCCTCTTCTTGTCCATGTCCTTGCGCTCATTGTCAAGCACAATAGCACGGTTCACCAGCGTCTGAAAATTTGGGTACACATTACCCTTCAATTGCAGCCTCAGATCGTAGTAGATTCCCTTCAGGAAGTGACACTGTTTGTCTGCATCTTCTCTCACTTCATTAGGAGCATAGCGAGCCAGTTGAGAGAATCTATCATGGTACTCACTGACCGACATTTTGCCCCATTATGAGATTGCAGAACTCCTCTTGCTTGAGCTCAATAATTCCCTCTGGGATATGACGAGCCCTGAAGTCCCTGGAGAACTCATCCCAAGTGATGGCAGGAGCATTAGCAGGACGTGCAGCTTGGTAAGATTCCCACCATGTCTGAGCCACACCTTGCAACTGACCAGAAGCATACAACACCTTCTCCTGGTCATTGCACTGAGCAATGTTGAGCTGTTTCTCCACTGCTCGAAGCCAGTTATCTGCTTCCAAGGGATCAGCAGCATGTGAAAACACCGGATGATGACCTTGAAGGAATTCCCGACGCTTTTTGACAGGTGCTACTGCTTGATTCGGCGGGTTCTACATGAACTGCATCATCACCTGCATGAGCTGTCCTTGCATTGCCATCAGCTCTTCCGTGGACATGGGTGCCGGGGGAGGTTGGTGGCGGTGGATTCCTGTTGGAACGAGGCATCTGTGCTCCAAAACACAAATAATCATGCTTAGAATCATAACTTATACCATCAAAAACATATTATATGCGAATCTGAAATTTTCTGGACAAGAGATTCTGACATCACTGCAGTAAAACGGCCATAAAACAAGTTACAGATATCAGATGGAGTTGATTCTGGACTTTCTGGAAAGGTATTGAAATTATCTACAACTTTGTCTCAACTTACATTCCCAGATTGAGAATTTAAAATTGCGTAAAACAGCAAAGAACAGATTCTGTTTCAGGTTCCAGACTGCGCAGAAACATCAACTTGCAACAGGCATATCTCTTAAAATATAACAGCCCTGAGGGTGATTCCAGTTGGAAAAGAACCATGAATGAGTCTAGTTATTATCAGTAAAATTTCATGAATTGTGCATTAACAGATCTTGAGATATAACAGAAACACTGCCGACTGCTCCAGAAAACAGCAAGGGTAGAGACAGGACAAAACCAAACCAACTATATGTATGACATTAACTAATTATTATTAAACCTTAGAAACTTGTAGGTATAACCACAAGATGTCCAGCAAGCATTACAAAGATCCAAATCATTCATAGTCATCATAACAAATAAACCAAGCACAAAGGATCACATTACATCAAGACTCGATTAAACTAGACGCAACGGCGGTACTACTATCGTTCTTTATTACATAAAAGGTGCCTAATTCCTATGGATAGATCTTGATTGACGAGGAACTTGGGGTCTTCTTTCATGGCTGGAGTTGAGCTAGCTGGGCCTTTAACGCTTCATTCTCCTCACAAAGCTTTTCATTGAATTCCTTCTCATACCGCAGCTCTTCTTTCAACTCGTCTGCCACAGTTGCCATCTCACGACCAAACCTTACCACACCTTGCAGCTTTGGTTTCGAATCATCCGCAGGTGCCATGTACCAGGTTCCTCTACTTGGCACAAGGAAAGGAAGATGCTTAAAACCACCATCACTCGTGCCATGTCGATCCCGATACTGACCGTGATAGCTGATGAATGCTTCATGGGCAACATCCTCCATAGCCTTCCTAGGAGTGGATCGGCTCACCTTGGTCCTGAAGGTTGCATTCACCATACGACGATTGTTTTCAACTTCCCAGACCCAAAGCTCTGCATGCCATTGGGATGGCCTCTGAGGATGCTTGCGTTCCGTGCAGTGGTACTCCAAGGTGGTTTGCATCTCATACAAGCAGTTTTCCAGAAACATCTCTATCAGATCCTGGAAGGGATAGTGACGGTTTGGCAGTATGACGTGGGTCTCTTCAGTCCAATCTGTCAAAGGGACGTCTTTTGGTGCTGGCTTCATCTGAACTTCTTCCTCTATGTCCTCATCCTGAAGGGCTCCCACTCTTGACTCTGCATCAGAAATCTCCATCTCTTCCGCTGGTCGAAGCTGCCTAGGGGTGAACAAAGCACTGTACTCCGCAGCTATCATCCTGTTGTTCTGACGAGAGGGAGGCATCTACAGAAAGTTTAGACATAGATTAGATAGAAGCAAAGTTTTCACAATAGACTATAACCGAAGAAGCATTAAAACTTTTAGTAATTATCAAGACTTAGTAGAAAGCATGAACAAGAGAAGAAGGACCCTAAAAGCAACCATTCTAACTAGGCTTCCGTCCTACAGTCAACACATGCTCTGATACCAATTTGTCACACCCGTTTTTAAGAACAAAAACAAGTGCATAAAAGGCTCATATGCACCCCAGGAATAGTCGCACACATGAGTTGACAAATGATAGAAAGTACCATCAGAGTGTTTATTACATAGCGAATAAATATTCATTAGATAGTCTGAAACAAATAAACTTTAACTAGACGAAGATAACTGCGGAAGCTCCAAAGGGACTGGTTGACTGGTTGACTCCAAGACTAGTACTCATTGCGGTAATCATCAACCCAATCTTCATCTGTGTTGTTTGAATGCAAGGGTGAGCACATACGTACTCAACAAATATAACACGGGGTTTATGAAGCTCAAAAGGGTATGCATGGTTCATAGCGGTGAGCATTTTAAGTAGATCAAATTCATATTAACATCAACAATTGCCAAGGTAAATTGCAAAAGCTCAAATATCCATGATCATAAAGTAAATGACAATAATATACAATAAATAAATAACACTTGCATAAACCACATAGAAATAAGAACCCAATAATTCTGTGAGTTTTCCGAGCCGCTCGTGTCCGTGAGCACGGCTATCATGATAGTTTATTAACTCTGATCAGAGGTGTACAACTTTACCCACGAGTCGTGTTTGCCCAATTGCCCGGGATCATGACTCCCAAAACACTACCGAGGTGAGCGGGCAGGGTACACTATGAAACCTTTCAAGGGTTCGTCTAACAAGTTAGGGCCGCCAGGTTTCCATGGCAAGGAGATATAGAGCCAACCTGTCCACGGTCACACTCCCTCGCGGCTGGCCCGAAGATTAGGAAGCACACTATACCCGTCTCGGCACACCCCTTTCGTGCCATAAAGGTAACCACTGAATGAGCTAGAAAAGGTCCCCCTACTGAGCTAAAGCCAGAGCCATATAGCCCTCGTGGTTGTACTGTATATCCCAGATTTTGCCGACAGATAAGCTCCTAAAATCCAATGTTGCTAAAAAGCGAGTTTTACCATTATTGCATATAGTCATTAACAAATTAATATCATGAACATCTGGTAGGAGATCTAGCAATGCTAATCATATATGGTGGATCAAAACATAGGTGACAAGGTATTCAGGGTAACAATCACTAGGATCAAACTAAGGTAAACAAGGAATTTTATGCATATGAGTTGTATTAATGGTGAATAGGACAACAAGGATAATCCCATGTTATACTTGCCTTCTTCGAAGTACTCTTGCTGGTCTTGCTGATCTTGATCAAGGAAAAACTCCGGCTCTTCAACGGGAAGCTCAACGTCTATACCGATCAACAAGCAACACCATTCAACCAACGGCAATCATACACGAAGCAAACAAAGCTATGATTAGAACAGTACACCAACAGTAACAAAATAAGATGAAAAGTTTATAAAACCAATCTACGCATCACTACGATCACATCGATGTTTCGTTCACGAAAAACGGAGCTAGAACGACGAAAATACGAAATAAACAGGGTTTTCTATTGAAAGGTATTAAATTAAATCTAATCACAACATTAAACTTTTTCAAAAGTGACTAACAGTGGTATTAACATAAAGAGAATTTTATTACGAACCTAATGCAATTTGAATGGACGAAAACGGATTCAAAATGGGCAAGATAAAGGATTTTGAAAATAAAAGGAAATTATGAAATTCTGGTTTTTCATTTTAAAACAAATTGAATTATGCCCGAGAGGAAATACGCTTTCCGAAGAAGAAAGCACGTTCTAGGAATACGCCAAAGGAGCGCGGGTTGAGCCCTGAGATTTTCCAGGGTCTCTTTAGCAAAGTGGCAAAACGAAAGGGTATGAGCGTTTCTGGATGGTTGGATCTCGGATGATCGGCTCTGATTAGAACTGGGGAGGGACAGAGGACTCGGCCGGCGTCCACAAGAGAGCAGGGGGGGTGCCGCGGCCGTTCCTCCATGGCCGCCGCTTGGAGGTCGGTGGCGCACGGCGCTAGGGGCCCTCGGGCCATGAGAAGAGAAGCCGAGGGGCTCAGGAGGGAGAGGGGGTGAGTGCGATCTCACCAGGATGCTTGCGCGAGCGAGGGCGATCAAAGAGGCAGCTGTCGACGTGCTCAGGCGGGCGCGGCCCACATGTACGCGATGGCAAACCGGTGAGGGCAGGGAAACACAAAATTGAGCACGGGGAAAGACTCACGGGGATCCCAACCTTGTCAAAGAGGAGAAGGGAGGCCTGAGAGGGACCGCGGAGCTTGAACTTGCGTCAATGGCGATGGCGGTCTCTGTAACCGCGGCGGCGGCGCTGTGGGCTATGCTTGGGCGCAATTGGCGATTAGATGGGAAGCTGGGAGGCGGAAGAGTACACGGGACTGCTTATAAGGATGCAGCGTTGATCCGAGGGCAAGGAATCCCGGAAATCGGGTTCGGTTGGGATTGGAGTTCGAGTCTGTTCGAACTCGGCGAGGGATAAGGGAGGTGGAGGATGACGCGTGGGACCCGGCGTCAGTGACTCAACAGAAAAGGGAAGGGGGCGCTCCGCTGGGCTGAGTTGGCCGGATTGGGCCAAGCAGAGGGGAAGGGCAGCGGCCGAAGGGAAGAAGGAGAAGGAGGAAAGCCTTCTCGGCTGGGCCAGGAGAAAGGAAGAAGGGCACTGGGCTGAGGTGAGAAAGCCTGCGGGCAGAAGAGAAGTGGGCCAAAAGAGAGGAAAGGGGAAAATAAGAAAGAAAAGGTTTTCCAATTTCTAGAATTTGAAATTTTGCAAATAAATTTCAATTACAATTTGGAAAGCAGATTCGAAAACTTTTTCAAACCACTCAACTCAAAGCATAAATGCACCAGCATGAAATGCACCACATGTTTCTACATGGCATTTTTATTTCCCAAAACATTATTTATTTTGCCACTAGGTTAAATGCATAGACAAAAAGGAGCAATTTATTACTATTTTGAAATCATGCAATTTTTGGAGTGTTACATAGACTCTAATCTCACATAGAAACTAAGGATAGTTTCTCTTGAATGCTAAGCCCTAGAGAATAGATCCATATGGGATCCTCTCTGGTGAATCCTCTCTGGAAAATATGTAAATGAATAATGGATTGCCTTTTTCTAAGGGGCAGGGGTCCTCCTTATATAGCCCCCTCAAATGAACGTCAGTTGTCGGATCAAACCGACTTAACTGCGTGGTATAGATTGCTCCTCAAAGGCCGTGGAACCCTAATCCGCGAGGCAGAGTCTGATTGGCTGCCTGGCTAGGGCGGTCACCCAAGGGGGTAGGGTGGGCGCCCTGCCCCTGGGCCCACTCACCCTCCCGTTTCTTCCTGCGTCTTCTAGAACTCTCTAGAGTATAGAAAATTATGCGGTTGATAATTATCTCTATGTAAACATGACATGTGGGCCTTTCCTTGGTATTTCCTGATAACCCCTGCAGAAACAGACATTCACCAAAACTTGTGGAATTTTGTCGGTATAAACCCTAGTTCTAGCTATTTGTGTCATTTAGATCCTTTTCCTTGTTTAGTTGACGGTTAAAATTGGTACTTAAGGACCGTCAACGGTAGTCCGTTTCCCGTAATAGGTTTGGCAGGCATATAGGTGCTTGGTAGGAGAGAACTCTGTTTTCTGCTATTATTTAAGTCATCGCCCTTAAAGATCATAAAAGATAAAGCTTACCTAGTGACCAGAACTAGAAAGTCCTTGGTTCTTTCTCCTCTTATCAATAGTTATCTATAATTGTTTGTGAAACCGGTTAAGATTATATACTTAGTCTTCCTCATAACACTGTTCCTTTGGGTTCGATATTTAAAACTAGGTTATCTCGGTGACATGCTACATCGTTGTTTATCTATGCGCTTGCGGATAATTCGTTTACTCGTGAGCTCTAAGAAACATCAACAATTGCCTTATAAAAATGATGAGGAGAAGAGAAGATATGCGCGACTCCAAAGCACTTATCTTTACGCGGAACACAATGACTTTTTCCATGTTCTAAAAGATTAGGTGGATAGATTAGGCAGATGGATTAGGACTTTTTCCAAGCACACTAATATACCGTTGTAGCACTTCACCTAGGAGTATTCCGAGTTACCATATTTATTTTATTCCATGGGAAAGCTATTGCTAAGAATGATAACAAATGAAAGATCCTAGTAATCACCTTAACTTACTATCAATCAATACTAGGGGTTAACAAATATATGGTGAAGGTGGTGATAAATAAAGCAATTTAAGGATAATTAGAGATAACTAGTAAGTATAGCTAGGTGAAAGGACAATGAGTGAGTAAAAGGATTTCTATGTTTCACACTTTACCCCTGTGAGCATAGATCAGACACATAATTTATATAGTATGATAACCTCACGAAATGTATGCTAGGCTATAGTCAAACAATAGGGAGTGAAACTGTCTTAGAACCAAACTATCAAGTTATGGTGGCCTTATCTTTTAAGAACTTGCATTCCATATGTGTTTGACTACAAAGACTAGACAGGGCTGTCACCACCTACTATCTAACACAAACAATTCGTGTGACAAGTGATAGCCAAAGGAAAGATAGTGTATAAGCACCATGCTTACACCTTCTCTCACTACTCTAATCATGTACACAAGTCAACTAGAGCACCCTATAACAAGCGATGATCACATACAAGCAAGGGAACAGAAACACAATCTAGTATATAATAACTACGAACTTAAATAAGACCGGCAACACTAAAACAAATATAATACTATATATAAAGAGTTAGTTAAGTAAAGCAGAAATAATATATTAAATACATAAAGTCTAAAGAAGGAAGGATACAAGACCTATACCAAACTCTCTAGAAGACAACTCTGGAAACCCCAACTAAGCTTGACTCGACTCTAACTCCCACACCAAACTAACTACTAAGAGCATGGAAATGCACTAATCTTTACTTGTAGCTTGAATGATCATGAATGAAGAAGGGGGGTGACCCTCTATATATAGTGGAGGTGGAGTAAGGGCTACTCTAGTGCCACATTAGCGATCTGTGTGTCTTCCATCCTGCTCTCCTAGATCAAACCATCATATGATGGATTGATGGGATAGTGCACATGTTCATTGTCCTGCATAGAGGCATGTATAGGTCGATGGGAGCAACTAGCACCCCAGAGGGTCCTTCGGAGGGTCGACCAACCCCCTTATGACTCATGGGCCTAGCCATCTTCTTTTAGAAGGTGTCCCCATGTCTCATGGAGTGTGTTGTTGCTTGTCTCCTGCTGGGTCTTCTGTTGTTACTTCAAGAATCCCTATGACTTCATCTTGAGCCATTCAAACAAGGTTGATCTAAAGGTTTTGAAATTGACTCTAAGGTACTTTCCTAGGTCAAGCCACCTTGGAAAGGGCTGGTGGGTCCATATGGGGGCTTGGCCGACCCCCTTATGTGGCCTTCCAAGTTCTGTTTTGGTCCAAATGCCATCTGCATTCACATACCTCAAGGCACAGGTGAAACTAATTATTGATAAACTATGTTGATGTTATGTTGTTCTTCCTTTGATTTTCAAAGCTATTGATAGTGTTTTGAGTATAGAATTTCATGGCATATCTACCGTCAACACGTATCTAAAGCAAACTTTATTTCTTGCATCTATTAGAACAAAACACGAAATGCCACCTACAAATATAGTGAAACCCGATGCCCTAAGCAAGGGCCAACCCTTGAAGAGGAAGGAACAGAGGACCTTACTAAGGATGAATTTAATGAGGACATACACAAGGGTGTATTAGAGATGCTTACTCAGCAGCAGTCTGACAAGGGGACTATAAAGATGCAACGAGAGGGAGGCGATGAAGAAGATGATGAAAAGGAAGATGACAAAGACGACAAGGATAAAGAAGAGAGATATGTAAGTTCCAAGGATTCTTTCCTAGCCAAAACTAGAGGAAGTCCAATGGAGGAACTAGATGAAGCGGTAGGATAAAGAATTTGTTTATACATTTTTCTAGAGCTTTGAATGTGTTATAATTACTAACACTTTGCCCTCCCATATTGCTCCTGAAACTCATAAAATATGACATCAACATCCATGACATCTTGTCGAACAAGACATAATAGAGGAAGGGAGAGCAGAGGGAATAGAACATAGATGGATTTTGACGCCTCAACTCCAAAACCCCAAGCCACGACCATGGACTCGGGCAATAGGCCAAAGAGGAAATAGGGTGAAAGAAAAGAAAATAAATATCCAAAGCACGTAGCCTATGTGATAACAGATGTGGGAGCTATTGGGGAGATCATTGCGCCCAAGCATCTTAGAGGATGGTTCAGTAATGTGATTGGGCCCTAGTAAGACATGAGCTGAACCCTACAATACCTAACTAGAAAATAACATAGAGGCGAAAAAGATGGAGCTATGGAAAAGAAGTCGATGGCCAATTTTAGATTTAGGGTGGGAACCCATGATATTGTAAAATGTCAAGCTCTTAGGAAAATGGGAGAGTCATTCCACCATTGGAGGTCTGAGCTCAACACAGACTATATCCAAAAGGGGTTAACCCCCTTCAACAAGTATGGAAACACAAGTCATAGTCAGTGGGAGGAACTTGTGGCTTAGAAGACTTCACCAAAAGCATTGGCCTTTAGTGCCTGTAACACAAAACTAGGAAAGAAGAGCCAACACAACAATCATTTAGGTGGATACTATAGCAAAAAGAGCAGTTTAGGAAGATAGAGGAAGAGACCAACACATGTGGGGATTATAACTTGATGAAGCTCTTCTAACAATCATGAAACAGGATCCTTGGGAGGACTATAGACACATCTGACATCATGGTGCTCAAGTTTGACAACCTAGAGACTAAATAAGCAATATCAGAAATACTGAAATACGGTGAAGAGAAGCAGAAGGGCACATTCAATCCTTTTATAGAAAGGGACAAGCTTAGCCTTGCATTGGAAAACCTCGAGCAAACTGGCTGCACTAGATGTTTAGGGAAAAGAACACTCTAGAAACACAGATTCCAAGAGGTAAAACACATGTACAAGAAACATGGCAGAGACCAAGACTTTAATCTTGAGCTCTATGTAAAGGCTATAGCTGCAAAGGCGTTGGATGAGCAACGTCTGTCTATAGAGCCACAAACAATAGTGCATGCACCGCTAGAACAACTGGCATTAGTTGGTAGCTTTTTGGAAGTTCAACAACTAAGGCTCCACTGCTACCACAACACCTATTGATCACATATGTGAACCAACTAGTTGCACCTTGGTGGTTCGCATTGGTAGGCAAAACACAAGGATGGAGGTGGCAACAGTTATGGCACATCCTCTTGACTGCTTGGATCATAGTAATAAGATCCCCACCCCCCCCCCGGATTACACTAGGTTTGAGGTGCATTCCGTGAAGTCGGATTTCATGTAGTGGAACATAGACTATCCAACCCTATGGGACTAGAGTTAGTTGGAGAAGTAATGAACCAGTTCATCCTCTAGCACAAACATGACATTTTATTGGCTACATGTTCATTGCATGTTCAACGTTTGGAGGGAGTTCTTGAGGAGGGTGAGATATATTCATAATGTCATGACCATCACTTGCTTGAGGATGGTTTTCCCTACCTCACAGCAAGCACGTACCTAAGATTCCATAGCCTTCTGTGCCTCATAGTGAGCCCATGCCTGATGAGATGACTCTAGAACAAGTTCGTGCCGACAAAGAGACAACAACTAAAAAAATGCATGCAATCCACATAAGGCCACATTATGTGGCCATGACAGACATCACAACGATGGCCAATTGGTATGCCCATGACCAGATCAAACCAAAGCACCGAGTCAAAGAAGTTTCACCATCTGAGGAGGTCGTCACTAGCAAACATGTTCAAGACAATGATCAATCCTGTCCAAAGGTTTGCATGTACCCAAATGTTGATGCTATCAAATGGTCAAGGGATTGCCCTAAAGAATATGAAAGAGGCAAGCCCTTCTTACCAAATTGTACCATCTAGTGCCTAAATGAAAAGGTTCCATGATTGGTACTTGCGTACTCTCCTGACAGCCATAGAAATCGTTGAAGCATATTTCTCCACAAAGACATTTGGAGGCCTGAAAGAAAATTTGTCTTTGACTTTTATGATATGAAGACAATCTTTCGACTCGAAGATATGGATATCAATCAAATTAGCATGTGGTGCTTGTAATTACTTGGCTTGTCCTCCTCATATGATATGATTGTAAGTTTTGGACTTTTGTTGTAACTAACCAAAGTCATCATTTTTAGAATGCAAGTGCCCATTACAAAACAATTGCAAAAGCTAGGATCAGGATACCTAGACCCTCAATTGATAACACAGTCAGCCTTTACTTACCCCAAAAGGTGGCAATCGGATGTCAAAGTGCTAGTCACAAGAAACACCATTGAGGAGAAACGGAAAATTTGAGAAAAAGCAATACGGAAGGGGCACCTTAAGGATATGACATACATTGTTGGACCTTTTGCTAGATTATTACCAGAACACAACACTATAGGCTACCGTACAACTTTGTGTAAGTTCAATCATATCCTTAAACTGTGAGAAAGTTCAATTATGTGGCTACCTATAACTTTATGAATTTGTGTGTAATGGTGAATTATATGCAGCATGTAATAGACACAAATTGTTGAAATAACTTTTTTCAATTACATATGTATATATGTTCTGGTTAGAATTGAATTTGCAAATTTGATTTTTTTTTGCGGAAAAATGATTGTAGGGGCGGTTCTAAACTCAAGGCATCACTAAAAAATACTAGGGTTGGCTACGGTCAATAGCCGCCTCTACAAATCTGATTTGTTGAGGTGGTTGTTGACCATAGTTGCCTCTACAAAACCATTTTCAGGGGCGGCTTGGCCAGTCGCACTTAAAAATCCATGATTTGAAGCGGTGGTTTGGTAGGGTGAACCCTCTTCGTCAGCCCTACAAACCTAAATCATAGTAGTGTGCATATTTCAGCCATCTCTAGATATGGATTTCTAGAGGCGGAAGAGGCGGCTGACAATTTTTGTTCACCTCTAAAAATAGGTACAAGTAAAATTCATAAATTTTAAAAAAATAAAGTTTGATGATGGCAAACTTATGTCAAGGTTGTAGTTCTGGAAAGAGATCTACATCTTTGTAATTGATATTTATCATTTGAATTCATTTAGTGAACGAAAACGATCTTTAAAATATTTTGATTTTCAAATTCGAAATTGATTTTGTCAAACGACTTCAGGTGGAGAAAGACATAAACCAAAGTCATGGTATTAGAAATGATATGCTACTTAGTAGTTGACTATTTTTTATTTTAAAATCACTTTAGTTCTAGAAAATTCTGTTTTTAAGTTTTAAATTTTAAATTATATATATATTTTCAAAAATACCTAGATTATAAAATATACTAAACTAAAGTTCTAGTACTTTGACGCTCCATGGCTGCAGGCAGGCGTATTAATTTGAGATTGTTGTCTGGTGGGTTTCTCCTAGGCTTTTTTGTTATTTTTTTGCCTGCTTAACAAATTGTAAATAACGATTTCTACATGTGGCTAGGTTTTGACCCATTTCTACAACTTGATTTCTAGAGGTGGCTGAGTTTCAATCCACCTCTACAGATCCATTTCTATAGGACGCTAGACATCCGGCTCTTAAATAATTAATTGCTAGTAAACGCCTCTACAAACTATCTTCCGGTGCCTCCGTATAGTCGTGTTTAAAACTAATTCTGTTATACTAAAAAGTACCTTAATTGTTCTATTCTTTAATTCGATGCAGGTTTGCCTAACTAAAAGTAGCATCTAGATCAATATTAAAGCGAACAGTGGTTGCATTATTACATTGGAGATTACAGGAGGGGAAGTTAAAAATTGTTGCTTGAGTCTCCCTAGTGTAATGTGGTCATGTTCGATTATTTTGAATTAAAGACCTGGAATCAATCCAGCCAAGAATATACATGTAATTTGTTATAACGACCAAATAATTATGTACAAAATCAAATCTATTACGGAGAATGCAGACAAGACCTTAGCGGAAATTGAAAGTCAGCCGATAACAACAGGATTGTAGCACGTGCACGAGTGTGATGGCAGGACCGTAGCACGTGCACGAGTTTGATTGGTGAGAAGGCATCTGCTCGTCGCAATCGGGAACGGAGGAAGGTGACTAGAGAGGGCCGTCTAGGACAGCTACACGCAATGGAAATAAAAATAGTCTCTCTTTTGTATTTTTTTTAACTAAAGGTCCCGGCTCAATCAACTACAAATTTACCAAGATATGCATCTAGCTCTTAAACATAATAAAATCTGTGAAGATCCTCAAGAAATCTTCTAAAGACTCCTGTTTGGTGGGGTTGAGAGAAATATCCCCTTGCCACTGCTTTACACACCTTGATCCCATGTACCGACTCGTTTTCTTTTTGTCTGAGATGCCTTCTCCTGTGAAGATCTCCAAAGTATCTCTACCTCAAGGCCTTCCAAATTCCAATCTGCCAGGCCAGCTATCAAGAATCAGAACAACTTACATGAATTTAGATAAGAAATCTACATTGCTAAAGAAAGCTCTTTGAATATAAATGAAGCCCAAGGCTTGCATTCTGCTCTTAACACCTCCAAGAATCATCAGACAAGATTTATCCAGAAACTCAAGGATCTTCAGGCTAAGAAAACCGCTCTGGAGATAGAATTGGAAAAAAATCAAAGCGGCCATTTGTGAGAAAGAACTAATGCTGGCACCAATCTCCGATAGCATAAAGCAAACCAAGGATAACCTGAAGTCAGCTATGATCAACAGGCAATAAAATCCTTAAGGGACTCCGGATGGTCTTAGAATCCTCTAAAGATAATGAGAATCTGCTGAATCAGATAGACAAAATCAGATCCGATGCCTTTGAAGCCCTCAAAAAATTTCTTGGTCTGTAGGCAACTCGACTTGTAACAATTAAAACATGGACAGTACTTGTATGATACGCTTTAGGTCCTTTTGTATTAGAACTACTGTGTAACTCTTTCATGTTAGTTACTTGCCGATCCAACCGTTAGCCATGGTTAACCCAAACCGCTACCCTTTGAACTTTACTTCTTAGCTGATTCGCCAACTTCTTGTTCTATTACAGTATTACCGATGCAATCGGTCAACAAAGGTCAATTAGCAATTACTTCTCAAATGTCTGCACCTTTCTGGTTCTCAGGACACCCCTTCAGGTTTTATAAAGCCGTGCCCCCCTATCCGGTTCACTTTCATCATGCATTCACTACCGGACTCAGCTCCTTTGCCGCGTCCTAAAACACTCGGCAAACTCTTTGCCGAGTGCAACGCTCGGCAAACGGCACACGGAAGCTATCTTAACGGTAAAACATCCTTTGCGAGTGTTTTTTTGTCGGGCATCGGCAAACCATTTGCCGTGTGTACTGCGGCGCTCGGCAAAGCAAAGTGACGCTCGGCAAAAAAAAAGTACACGGTAACGCCCATTGACGCGGTGACGGAGGTTTGCCGAGTGTCAAGTCAAACACTCGGCATAGCATACATGATTCGTCAAGTGTCGTTGACTGAGACACTCGGCAAACGTCACCCCATTTGCCAAGTGTCCCATGCAGAGCACTCGGCAAACGTCTGCTCTTGCCGAGTGTCCCATGGAGGACACTCGGCAAAATCTGTGTGTTCTACCGATGGTCTTAGTAATGGCACTCGGCAAAGAATCAGCACTCGGCAAAGGGCCTTCCAGGTGTTCTAGAATGGTTGATTTACCGAGTGTCTTGACCATAGCACTCGGCAAATCAAGCCTTTGCCGATGCTACACTCGGCAAACCGATCAGAAACCATCTTTTTTATTTGTTTTTTCAGTTCCATCCATACAAACAAAAGATATATCACAAGCATCACATAATATATCACAAACAACACATAGATATCGCAAACATCACATTATGTCACAAATGGCACGTCTCACAATATATGACAATTTATCCATAGTTCAACACGACAAATGCATCCACAGTTCACAATACATCCATAGTTCAATCCAAGCGGTCACGACGAGGGTCCATCGTGACGAGGCCCACAACTGATCCCGGCGAAGCTCCGTAGCCCGGCGATCCTCCTAAGCTCGGGAAAAGTCCATAGCCCGGTGAAGCTCCTCCCAAGCCTAACGAAGCTCCAAAGCCAGCTGGCGCATCATTTGATGCCGCCGATTGATTCTGCACAAAAGTAAAAGAGGTTGCATGTGTTACACAAGTGAACTATAAGACTAACATTCGAAGTATGCTAGGTTGCAAGTGATATTGTGCTTTGACCACAAAGCGTAAACATATAAACTAAAACATTCATACTCACAGGAGTGCCAAAGTATATAGGTCGAGATGGAGGGTAGAGTGTGGACGTGGAGGCAGCTCGAAAGCCAGAGGAGCCAAACCCTGAGCGGCGCCAAGGCTCTGCATGTACTCAATCATCTTCTGCAGACTCTGATAGTGGAATTACTCGCTCTTCCGCCACCGTCTGCCGCTCAACCTCCGCCGCCTGCCGATCAGCCTCCATCCTCACCTCCAGCTCCTCCCGTCGCCTTCTCTCATCCTCCAGCTAGGACTACAACATTTCATTCAAATGTTAGACGAATGCAAAGTTAAGGCAAATCAATGAACGACGAATTAAATAGAAATAACCTACAGTGCATGCACTTGCTGCAGTGATGTGTTTGGGCGCATCGCGTATGGCCGGGCCCGCTCTGCCCCTCGCTCTAATCTGGATGAGACTGGCATACTGGCTATGTCGAGTGCAAGCGTCGGCAATCCAGTACCGCCCATAGCTTCTTGCCGCCTCCCAACCTCATGATGACCTCTCCATCAAGATCCTCGGTGGTCGGATCGTAGTCTGGTCCATGGAGATTCTTTACCGCTGAAGTGTACTCAGTAAGGCGGTTGTGGACACTCGGGTTGGTGTAGCGCTCTGGCGGGTCCTCCGGGTTGTAGTCGACGTTCGATGACGCCTTGCCCTTTTTGGACAAGGAAAATGCCTTGAAGAGATTGCAAGGCTGGTTCTCATGATTTGTCGACTGCGAGAAAACCAATAGATGATTAGAAGTGATGTAAAATTAACTGTTGCACTAAATTGTTGTCATTGACGTACCCAACTGGATGCGTATGCCTCTACGCTCTGGCTTCCTTGGTAGTGTGTTGTGTCTGCCTCATCAGGCGCTGCTCTCGGCAAGCGTTATGCGTCTCCTCCCAATCGGGGGCGTACCACCTCTCCACCATCCGTTTCCAGCACTCGGTATGATGGGAGCACCACCATGGAATCGTCTACACACATCAAGTCACATATATGAAGATCATATTTAGCATACTAAATCTTAAAGCGACATAGTAGTAAAGTTTTATTCTTACATCTTCGTACTGTTGTTAGGTCAGCCTCATGGTCCTTGCGGCAGTTTTGGAGACCCTTTCCTTAAGGACATCGCAGTGGTAAGTCACGATGGCCTGGACCGAGCCTCGTAGTGCATGTCCGACATATAGAAATCCTGCACACATATAGAGAGACGTGATGTATCTATTAAGTATTTAATAATGTACAATAAGTGTGTGCGATATATTGAGCAATATAACTTACCCGCAGCTCGCTGATTACCCGCTCCGCTTTGTTGGCAAATGTCCTGTCATTCCGATCTGGGGCATCGGTTGCCACGGTCTAGTGGTCAAACGTGTACATCGGAGTTAAGACGTCAGCATACTCAACTAAACAGGAAAGTGCTCCCTGCACAAGATTAAGGTGCATGTCCTTCTTTGAATGATTGCATGACAGCATTGTAGACGGTATTGGACAACACGCTGGAGTGGCTAATTAACGCTTGACTTAGAGCAGAATTAACCATCTCTTGTAACTTACCAGGATTGGCGTCATACGTGACCTGCCGTGGCAACGACGGGCCTTGCTTCTGGATTGCTTCGCCGCTCCTGCTTAGACTGAAGGATTTCAGATACAATTGCTTGTACTCCTCCATAGCCCGCTCCATGGCCAGCTTCTGATCATCTTTTAGATCGGCCTCGGAGACTTCAATGACGTTCCTCTGGTTAACGTCGGCGTTATCACCCATGACAGATGTATAATTTATATAATCGGGTCCCACTGGGCATGCCAAAAGAGGTGTTGACACAAAAAGCGTCAGGATTTGCGAACACCTCGGCTTTTACCCGAAATTCGATATCCGGAGGCGTGCCAGTCGATTTGACCAGTTAATCGACAAGGACGATAACTAGAACAAGATTCAATCAAGACAGCGGCGATGCGCCCGGATGTCAAGATTGGGACTTGATCAGGATAACAATAGCAGAGCTGAACGAGACAACAGCGATACGCCCGGATGTCAAAGCTCAGGGATACTCCCACGCGGAACTTACAAGGATTTGACGAGATCAAGATGATGCAGCCCGTCGAAGCTTGAAGAACTCGTAAATAAGCTAAGACTAATGCAATAAAGGGTAAATTGCGATAAAAGTAGAATAAGAGTAAATTGATTTGATTTTGATATGATTGATATGTTTACACGCATCCCTTGGGCACATATTTATACTCCCGCATGGAGAGTTGTACAAAGACACGACCCGTATCTTTCCTAAAACAAACTCCAATCTTTAAGGAAACTGACCCGCGCAGGAGTCGGATCTAAAATAACAATATTATTTTCCTAAACAAACACACCTATTTTAAAGGAAAACAAACAACTCATGCAAGATTCCTTATGTCTATAATAATACTAGTATAAAATCACCAGTTTTCCTTATGTCTTTCCCTCGATGAAAACTTTCCATCGGCAGATTCCTTCAATCCGCGACTTCCTTCTTTGGCCACCGGTAATCGTCTGCTGACATCAAACGCTAAGTCACCCTGCGCTCATCGGCACTCCATGCCCAACGGCAATTATAAGTCCGTTCGGCAACCTTTGTACTAGCAACTTGTCTTCAACCAATCAATCCATATCAGCAATCGTTTCTCCTCATACGGCAATCGCAATCATAAAACTTTGCATCGACCCACTGGATGAGCCATTCAACTCCTATCGGCAAGATACCGAAACTCCCAAGCTTCATCGTAACCACACATAATCAATCCCACAACACACACCCATCACAATACTACTTTGACGCATGACTTCCCGATGCCGATGGAAAACGGCTTGCTGTCAAACACAATCCTTAGCTCATTTGACACGTGCTGAAAACGGTGTCAACACATGCCCCCGTTTCGGAGTGTATAATACTTTACCAGCACGAAATTCTCTCTACAGTAGCCCGTTAACCTTACGAGATACACTAGCACACTTCTCGATCTCCACGACGCAAGAACCTCAGTTTTAATAAAAACCCTCGATTATAGTCACAAATAGTTGCAAAGCTGACAAACTCCTTGATTATCCACGCAGCAATCCACCGCAAGCCTCTACACATTCCTGCACGAATGAACCGAAATCACCAAAAACCCCTGAGTAAGCATATAAAAGTTACCAGATCCAATCTGCCTTTTACCCTAGGCCCCCTTTCATCTTCTTCTTGCCTTCGTCTTCAACCTCCGGCGACGCCATCCAAAGAACACACAACTTTTCGAGCTCATGCAGCAGTGCTCTCCTCAGCCCAGTGCGAACCGCAAGAACTACCCCTCAGCTCCACAATGGCGATTCATGTGACATTCCCAAGGTAAATCCACTTTTCCGCCTCGTCCAATCTCCATGCTAGTTCCTTTGTCTGTATGAATCAATCCCGTACTTTTTTTCTTTCGCCTTTTTCTTTTCTTTCCTTGATCCTTCTTTTTCTTCTCTTATTTCGAAACCTAGGAACTATACAACAATAGTGTTAATTCCTCTCGAGTAGCTACTTCAACCTGCTTTGGCCAATGGAATCCTGATCCTATTTACATATCCAACGCGGAAACCAACCCGATTCCTTTTAGATCTGAATGCTTCGGTTTAGGATTATGGGAAGGATGCTTTCCGGTCATGGCCCAAGCCCACCCAAAGGTGGAAGAACTGGTACCTTAGGGTCGTTAGAACACAGCAGTTTACCTATACTGGTCAGAGCGCAATTTTTGGATCAGTGCTACAAGCTTTCCATTGCCGATATGGAGAAAAAACAAATATGCGATAGCGGCCTCCTACTTTTGGTCTGACACCATGAACGTCTTCCTATTCCGACATGGACCAGCCACCCCCTATGCTTGCCGAATGTGGCACATGCTACAACATTAGACGTCTCCTCTGCCCGATACTTCACTCTATTCAAATAGGAAAGAGCCGAGTATAAGGTGAACACTAGGAATATGGCGGCTGGACCGCAACATCCAGAGTATCAGAAGACTGATCGTAAAACGCAGAGGGAAACACCCATATTTCTGAATATGTGGCTGGAAAAATTCATCTTCTGCGGGCAAGGGCAGTCGGAACCCACTACTATGCATCTTCCGGCAGCTGAACTGCTTGCCGATGTAAACAAGACTTCCCTCTAGGCAGATATCTTCTTTGGATCGTATACCCACCTTGTATCGATGGTTCTACATCAGTAATCCAAGAAAGTTACTGCTGAGTAGCAAGACTGAATAGAACCATGTTACCAATCCCCCCTCCCCTGGTCACAACGATCCCTTCCATTCCACCGAATGTATAAAAAATTCTGTATGGGCAAAGGAAAATTTGGAGAAATAACCCAATTTAAGAAATACGCCCAAATGCACCACCCCACCACTACTACAATTTTTCCGGCCATAATGAAATAATGAACGCCAACCCCCACCATACATGCCCCCGCGACGAACCAACCCCAGGTTAAGTTTTTTTTATTCCCGCCGCCGATTGCATTTCCACTTTCGAATTAACTTTTACCTTATCTTCGCATATGACCGGCCCTTTATGCTTAACAGGGGTTCTTACGGATCCCCGAATCAAATCACCCAAAAGATTAAACAAAGATTGTGCCCAATGCCCCCTTCAAATCTCTGAATTGAATGAGCCACTATTCACACTCCATCCGCAATAACCGGCCCCCACACTTAGGCAGCCCCTTCCCCCACTCCTCAAAAAGTTACCCAAATCCGACGCCCCGGGCACCTGGCAAAAAAACAAGGCCCACCAATCGGCTGCGGCCTGCTGGCCCATTAAAAGCGAAACGGTTTTTTGCCTGTAAATCCCCCCATCTCCCCCATCATACCATTATACAATACTCGTTATTTCCCCCATTCGGCAAAATTTCTTTTTATTTTTACTAAATCTTGCCACCCTACAAATATTTTCCCAGGCCAATGAAAGGGGTCATCGTGACCACCTGCTCCCCCAAACCACACCAAGCCCCATCGTCCCAAATCCTGTTTTGACCCGATGCCCCCACTACAGGGACTTTCCCCCAATCCGAAAAACAAGGCCAGGCAGATCCTCCCCCCGCCTTGCTCGCCAACCCAAAGGGGAAAAAAAGTGAGTTTTGGATTGCCGCCCATCCCATCTTCCCCCCGCCCCACAAGACCTCCCAGTGGCATCACCACTGGCCCGATAGCGCCAAAAGGCATAACCTTTCCCATCGCTCCGCCTATCCCCCTGAATCTTCCCGACTAGACAACATCCCCGATAATCATGGAGGAAAGAACTCCACCCCGATTGCCAACCAGGCAGCTCCAACATCGGGCAATCAGGGGCCCAAACATCACCAACTGAAATTCACCGATGATAAAGAAACGGTTGATCGTCCACACGGGAAGCCCCAGCTACTACATTCCCGGAAAGCGACGCAAGCCCAACAGCGCCCATCCCAACACCCAAACACGACGTCAACCTGGCCTGCCCCCCAGCCAGAAGGCTCCGAAAACATCCCCCCCCATTCAAGCCCAAAACCTGCTGCCCGAACTCCAGGATGAGCTGGCCCATCCACCAATGCCAAGCCCTAGGCAAAGAAATTCGCTAAAATGGTAAGTGGTCCAACTTAAAACCTGTAAACATTACCTATAATCGGCATATTGTAACTTCTTTCCTTTTCAGGCCCAAGACTCCCCAGACAGCTTATTCTCCTCGGCCGTCAACCCCCAGGAGAGGAAAACCAAAAGCCCTGCTCGACCCAGACAGCTTTTCTCCTTCGCCATTAATATTCCCGAGAAGACGAGAGACGAAGAAAGCTAGCTCCAACCTTATCGGCAGAGTCAAAATCCAGGCTCGAAGCACTAGCTCTCTCTGCTGCAATAAGTTACATCCCAGCTTTGTCCAGGATTCAACTGCAACAAGGCGAGCTTTCAAAGTTACCAAGCCAACTACCTGCCGATAACAGAAGAAATCCACCTCCCAAGCAAGCTCTTCCTTGAGAGCCGCCGACTGGAAAATAACGCAACGTCTCCAGCCGTATTGCACAGTAATGCTCAATCCAAGCTTATGGAAGAAATGCTTAAGTTTTAAGCAAATCCCGATGAGAAACACAAGAACATCAGCCAATAGGAATCTTCCGTATCTAGATCCTTGAACAAAATTCATCCACCCTATCGGCCAAGAAAGGAGGAGCTGTAGGCCGACTACAGGAAAGTTAGGAATCTTTGAACGCAGTACCCAGAAGAAGTCAACATTACCCGAAACCCATTGAAGTCCTGCGACAAGTAGGGACAGCATCCCAACAAAGCCATCCTCACACAACCTGAAAAGAAAGATAATCGGTTGAAAGGATCGCCGATGAAGAAATGCTAGGGAGATAGAAGAGATAGAACAAATTCGCCCTCGAGCGATATCAGATTATCCAATCCCCTGTTGTAATTTGTTAAATTTCATTACATCGGCAAATGTAATCCAGTACAACTTGATTTTGGCTTGTAAAGATAATGTTCAGCACACTTTTTTAATACTGAGTTTAATAACTTTTTTCTTTCATCGGCATTTAATGAGCACTATGCGTCTACCCAAATACTAGGGTAATATTTCTTCCAAGTATTTACCGTTGATTTGCCCTAGAAAATGCAACTCCTTCGAGAGTTTTCATAGTATTAAGCATTGCCATAAGCAGACAGTATTATCCGATAAGAAACCCTCCCAAGTTAGGAGACCATTTCCAAACTTAGAACTCTTAGTCCCAATCGGAAAAATCAACTTCCACACCAAATCCCATCGGCCAAATTGGCTTCGCTTTTACTTTCCCGTGTTCATACCATCTAAGGAACGAGGCAATTAAGGTCGGCAGTCAACGCTACCGACCCCAACCTACCCAAAAAAACCCCACCACACCCACAAAGCGACTCCACCACCCCACGCCAAGTAGTCAACCAAAACCCCCCACTCCCCCCCCCCCCTATTCACACCAACAGGTAAACTCTAACCGCACAAATTACCCGCGGTACTCACAAACCCCTCTTCTATTCTCCTCAATGCTGACATGCCCTCAACCGAGACCTGCTAAGATCCTCTAACTTACTTTCATCAGAGTACATAATCATCGGTCGTCTAATTGATCTTGAAAAGATAATCACCTAGCGCCATTTTAATTTCCCAAGGCAGGACAGCATCAATGTCCATAGACCAACTGATTACGACGAAACTTTGGTTTCGCCATGACAAGCTTCCGAATATCGACCACAGGGCTTCATTCAACACCACATGCCAACCATCCTAGGGTTCTCCTCGAACTTACACTTGATACAGTTTTAATAACTCCCTTATTATCGCTTCAAGCCTGACCGTCCTGGCTATGAGCATAATAAGGAGAAGGATTTAACACCTTGAACCCCATACTAGCCACAAATTCATCAACTCTCCCAATGTGAACATGGTTTCCTTGATCGGTAGGAATAGTCTGAGAATACGCAATCGTAAAACAATGTGTTCTTTAACAAAATCCACCATGTTTGTCGATGTCACTTTCTTCAAAGGAATACAACACCTCACCCATTTAGTAAAGAATCGGTAGCAACAAGTTATAAAATTAGCCCCTTAACTCGATGGTGATAAATTTGGGCCGATGAGATCAATAGCCCATCCTCTGAACGGACCGAAGGCTTGATATAGGTTCATTGCCGATGCAGGTTGGCCTTTTGTACTACCCGAACTTTCTGACAATCCTGACATCCCTTAAAATAGTTGAAGCAATCTTTCAAGAATTATTGGTCAATATGATCCATTCCCCGCCTGATCATTTCCACTTCATTTGAATGCTGATGGATGCGCTTCCACACACACTTCATGGATGTCGCCATCAACGCTTTTGATTCCTCCTTACCCAAAGGGCAGTCCGAGCAAGACTCCATCATCGTCCGATAATACAATTCATCTCAAGGAGCACATACTTGGTGGCTTGGAACCATAAGAACGCCTTTCCAACCTTCTAGACGGTTCCTTAAGTAATCAGCAATTTCAATTTTCCATTCATCGGACACTGTTACCGATGTACGAGCTCTTGATATCGGCTGATACCACTTAAGCATTCTGTCTAACCGATTGGCCTCTATCGTGAAGCAATCTAGGAATATGCTCAAGGCAGTATTCCTTTGAATTCTTTTAATATAATGCAAAATCTTCTCATGGGCTGCAATTAAAGCTTCTCTTCGGCATTTTCGTAATGTCCCAATCAACTGGTTCATCACCACATAGAATCACCGAAATTTCAATAGCATCGGGGCACGCACCTCCTGAGTAATGCAACCCTTTTAGTAAGCCCTGTACTACCCAGCCTGATGTTCGTTGAAGCAGCAACAATCGCAATGAGATCTCATACTTTCCGCCTCAGGGGTGAAATCAAGAGATACCGATACCTTCATGCCCGTCCTTATTCACGTAATCCATCTAAGAACAAAGTCCCAAAGGAGAAATCTCCAACAGCGCTTACCACATTGCAATGCTGAGTACCAAAATCGGCCATTACCTGCCTTAATAGCCTTAGTTGATCATACCTTAGTCAAATTCTGAAGTGCCAAAACTACATTACCGAAAATTTTTTCGTCAACTAATATTGCAGTGACATCATTACTTAACCACATCATCTTCGCAGATAACAGTGCATTCAGCCGACAAAAATAATGCCTCAATTTAATGCAAGAGAAATATAGACATCAGCATAATCTCTCTATGGGGCCGAAACCTGGTCTCAACATCCACCAACCTTCTTCCAGATTATAGATTACATGTTCTTTCCCCCTCAAATTCTGAATCAAGGCTAATCCGATAACACAGTCCTCGGCAGACAAATACATCGAAAAGGCTTCCCGTGCAGAGGTGAAACCAAACTGTAGGGTGTTTACCACATATTTTTTGGATCTCCTCCAAGCTAACTGCCATTCTTCTTTCCATGTAAACTCTGATTGGCTTTCACAGCTTTAAACAATCGGACTAAAAGATTTAATCTTACAATAAGTAGACTATAAATCTTCTAATGAAATTAATCTTGCCGATCAAAGACTCAGCTCAGTCATGTTCGTAAGAGCAACCACTTTTGGTAATTGCATCAATAGATTTTCTGCCGATCTCGATGCCATCTTTGATCACCATAAAGCCCAGAAATTGACCTGCCGATACACCAAATGCCACACTATTAGGTTCATCTTCAACCCATCTCCCTTAGTGCATTCCAATATTTTCGCAAACGCAAGTTGCTTCCTCGTAATAACCAAACTTACCACTACGCTCACTATAGATTTCAACTATTCGTCCTATATTACTTAAGAAAGAAAGAAATTTCATTGCTCTCTTATAATAGCACACGGCATTCTTCAACGCCAAAGTCTTGAACACAACCCCTCAAATAGACCCCGACAATGACCTGGACATCTAAAGGGCAGTTTTGGATATGTCTTCTTCAGCCATCAATAACTGATCGGCACTAAACCAAGCACTCTGTAATCAATCCCAAGCAAAACAATCTTTATATCTTCAATAAATTGGTTAGCTCGCTATTTACATTGGGAATACTAACTTAGCACCTTATACCAATAAAAGTAGGCCTAGGTTTACTACCATTGCCAAGTCACTCGAGTAAATCATCGGCGGATTGAAGCCCTGCCCAGTTTTCCATCGTTAGCAAACCGATCCTTAAAACTCTTCTTCAGACCGCTCAAAGCTTGGATCGTTTAATACGAGTAAATATACGGCAACTTGCGGAACACTTTGTCCCAAGCTTTCAACCCGATATGCACTAGGATCTGCTTCATAAGATTCCGATTCTGCCGATAGCAACAGTAGATTGGGGCTTCACTTTCGGACACTTCAATTCTGTCCCCGAATTCCACTGTAACAAGCTCTGATGCATGTGAAGGAATACAACAATTAGGCGTGGATCACCAGTCCCATCCGAGGAGCAAGTGGTATAAGTGCCTTTGCCCCTGATTACAAAAAATTTTGTCAGGCAAAGTTTTTACTGCCAACGTTTAAGTCAACACATATGGCCCCCATAGTTTGTCGACACTTGCCTACAAAGTCCTTGAGCTTCATGTGCGTTTTGACCAATCTTGAATCGCCTTTTTTTCCAAGCTTTTCCTGAACACGACATACGGCATTATGTTTATTGATGCCCCACCATTCCACTAGCATCTTTATCACAAGGCCTGTCCCCCCCCCCATACCACTGTGCCTTTAACGAACATAACCCTCATGTGTTGCCTCTCATCATCGGCAAGCTTTCTCAAAGACGGTTGTCATTGGATCCAGCACCAATTGTGCCTCTCAGCAGTCTCCTCATCGTCGCTGACACGCATGAACTTCCATCGGCAACATGACGACCAATTGATTCTGCCGATGATCCCTGTCCCTTAGCGCTTTGAGCCTCCACTCCACATTCGGCTTTTTCCCCTAAGGGAGTTTCACTGTTGTATAAATCACCCTCGGCACTACAAAAACCGTTGGATCCATTCTCTTCTGATCTTGGTCAGACCCTTAGGAGCACCATTGAGGAAGCTGGTTTTCCAGAAGGACTTGTGCACTTTCCATTGCATGCATCGTACTACTCGCCCGATGGTGATGGGATATCTGAGAATTTTTCTTCTCAGCTACTCTTGCATTGGCCATCTCACTCCAGCTCCCTTGAAATCAACCCGTCTGCCAAGCCTTTTTTGGCCACTAGGCTTGCCCCCCATCGCTCCATGTAAGCGCCGCCCATCGTCTCTCTGAGCGGCTTGGCGTTACTTGGGCATCCGATCATCAAAACAAGATTTCTATACCTGACGACTCGGCAGCGAAATATCCATTGCACTCAGGGGCAAATTAATTCGCATTAGAATAGCTTGATGCCTTCTCCCAATAATGAACGAAGAAGGGACACCTTCCAGATGGTCTTATGCCGAAACCCATTCCTGGTGCTCATCTTCTCTTGCCGATAGCGCTCTTCCCACGAGTGCCGATTGACTCGCCTTGGCTGCTTATGCGTGATACACACCAGGACCCATCTGGCACTGTCGCGCATTCATCGGCAACCTTCTTGCCTTTTTCTTTCTAGTCAACCGCAAACCTCCCTTTACATCATCGCTCAGTCACTTGATGGTTTAGATCTACAATGCGTTCTCCACAGCATTCCGATTCAGCACTTTGGTTTTTTCCATTGGGTTCCACCATATTGTATGGAAACGGGTGCTTGAGCAATCTTCAAACATTTTCTGGACTTTAGGGTTTTTCGAATTTGATGCGTCCAATTCAATTCTGATGCAACTGCTACTGCTGCCAGATACTTTGCAGACATTGGTACTAGTGGAAGTGCATTGTGCCACTTGCAGTACCTGATTTTCTTGATTTTCGTCGGCCGATAGAATTACCTTGGTTGAGGCCCAACTTGAATCGCCCTTCATGAAGTAACAAGTCAAACATCCTTATCGGCCTTTGTAATATCAAAGGTGAATCCTCTCAGTTTCTTTCTGGACGAACGACCAAGACACAAAAAACAGGCTCTATCCTTTAAACCCATTCGCCCGCCCGATGCTTAGCTCTTCATCGACCCACAGTCTTCTCTTGCACGCGCATGAAAGGTCACCTTTTTTGTTCCAATCTTCCCTGGGTTCAAAGGTTTTTGATAGCTTTGAATCGACAATCCTTTGCACCAGTGACCTCAGGCTTTCAAATTCCTGAGACGCTTACTGTCCTTATGTGCATCAGTAATCTTGGAAGGCAAAATCTGTCAGTTGCCATCACAAGTCCCAGGCAGTAGCCACTTTTCTTCACGTCCCCGCAGCCTCTGACCAAAGTTCTCTACCGATTCATCATTGCGGTGCCTCATTTGACCAGATCGGTAAGCTTCTTTTCATGTATGCCAAGCGACAGAAGTATTTATGAAATGGTCTCTCTAGATCGGCCCACGTAATTTTATCACGAGTTTTGCAGGCAACGATATAAACCATGTAAACGCCGACCCCCCCCCCCCCCCCCATCATACTCTACATACTACTATACTATCATATCAGACAATGACAAAAACAAATCTCACCCTCAATTCTTCCCTTCTAGGCAGCTTCTCCACACTGGATAATGAAGCGATTAATATGCAAACCATCGTTGATTGTCATCCATTGGCCGGAGAACTTGGTAAAACAGGCACTTTTGTACCGATTTGGGAGAGAATCAAGTCATACGCTGAGATACGGAGTCCGATAAGAATAAGTACTGACTTTGGGTTTAATAGCCGAATTGTTCTTTCATAACATCGCATCTTATCGGTCCAATATGCATCCTCTCCTACCGACTCATTATAGGTGTTTGACCTAGTGGACGCCGGGCTTGATGCGCCTCTTGAAGATGAGCGGAGTAGTCACGGGCGCATAACCAGTCCATCCTGAACACAATGCATCGGTAATTTACCGATTGATAGTTCTGCACACTTAGCAGCATTAGTTGATTCATCGTTTTCACGGTTGCTGTACCGATGGTACCGCTCTGAGTGTTTACAGACCTCCATAATGAACATTGACGCACTAGGCTGTTGAACTGGCGGCGGGTTAGCCCATCCAGGAGTATAAATCATCAGCATGGTGAATTACTCGATGGCTGATAGCTAACGGAGCGTGTTGCTCTTGTATCCTGGGCAATCAATCATCAATTACCTTGGGGAACGAGCACACCAACTTGAAGATTTGCAACCAACAGGTTGGCTCCACTACATAATGTGTTGCTCGGCAGAGACTCGTCAATGGTGGCATCAGAGGTATTTAAAGAATCGCTTGAAAATCTTCTGATGGCACCTGTACAGTCGGGGAGGCGCCGCGTAATGCATCATCGGGGCCCCCGGCTGTGATTGCGTTGCCGACGCCATAGAGCCCTTCCAAGCTGAGCTATCTCCGGAACCAGATTAGAAACCAGCAGATAGATTAGGAGGCATACCGAAGCCCCACCAGTTATGGAGCTGGTTGGACTCTGGATAGTAGGGTCCTGAAATTGCCCACTGCCACTGGGATCTGTAAGGAGCTTGGTGACGCTGTCAGGGCTTGGCCCTTGGCGGTGTAGCCACATCGGCAGACGGCTTACCACAGGATTCAGAAACGAGCATTAGGGTGCCGATAGGGCTTATAACATGCCGATCCAGGTTGATGAAAACGCAGGACCAACATATTAAGTGAATGTCCTTCTTTTGGAATAGAATTGCATTGACAGCATTGTAGATGTATTGGACAGCACCTGGAGTGGCTAATTAACGCTGATAAGAGCAGAATTAACCATCTCTTGTAACTTAACCAGAGATTGGCGTCATACTGAACCTGCCTGGCAAAACGACGGGCCTTGCTTCAGGATTGCTTCGCCGCTCCCTGCTTAGAATGAATGATTTCAGATACCATTGCTTCTACTCCTCCATAGCCCCTCCATCCAGCTTCTATCATCTTTTGATCGGCCTCGGAAGACTTCCCATGACGTACCTATCTGTTTAACGTCGGCGTTAATCACCCATGACAGAATGTATAAATTATATAATCGGGTCCCCACCGGGCAATGCAAAAGAGGTGTTTGACAACAAAAAGCGTCAGGATTTCGAACACCTCGGGCTTTAACCCAAAAATTCGATATCCGGAGGCGTGCCAAGTCTATTTGACCAGTTAACGACAAGCGACGATAAACAGAACAAGATTCAATCAAGACAACAGGCGATGCGCCCGGATGGCCAAGATTGGGGGACTTGATCTAGGATAACTAGAGCAGAGCTGAACCGAGACAACACGATAATACGCCCGGATTCAAAGCTCAGAGATACTCCCACGCGAACTTACAAGGATTTTGACGGAGAACCCAAGATAATGCAAAGCCCGTCGAAGTTTGAAGAACCTCGTAAATAAGCTAAGACTAATGCATATAGGGTAAATGTGATAAAAGTAGATTAAAGTGTAATTGAATTGATTTTGATATGATTGATATGTTTACACACATTCCTTGGCACCATATTTATACTCCTGGATGGAGAGTTGGTACAAAGACACAACCCGTATCTTTCCTAAACCAACTCCTATCTTTAAGGAAACTGACCCGCTGCAGGAGCCGGAATCTAAAATATCTATATTATTTTCCTAACAAACACACCTATTTTAAAGGACAACAAACAACACATGCAAGAGTCGGACTCAAACTGCTATAATAATACTGGTATAGAAATCACCATTTTTCTATGTCTTTCCCTCGATGAAAACTTTCCATCCGGCAGATTTCCTTCACTCCGCGACTTCCTTCTTGGCCACCGGTAATCTTCCTGCTGACATCAAACCTAATTCACACCTGCGCTCATCGGCACTCCATGCCCATCGCAATACTTCCCGATCCGGCAACCCTTGTACTGCAACATTGTCCTTCACAATCAATCCCTTCTCAACAATCGGTATCATCCTCATCGACAATCGGCATCAACAACTTTGCATTCGACCCCCTCTGTAGGCCAATCAACTCTATCGCAACAGCCGAAACTCCCAGCTTCCATACGGCAACACACTAATCTTCCCACGGCACACTCCCCTCGGCAATACTGACCTCATGACTTCCCGATGTCGAATGGAAAACGAGCCCTGCTCAACACACAGCCCTTAGCTCATCTGACAACTGCTCAAAAACGGTGTCAACAGTAAGAGACAAATTGTTAGTTGTAAATGTGGTTAAAAAACATATTAAATGAAATAGTGACATCATACAAAAGTACATACTTTTTGACCCACCTGGGTCGAATCATCGATGACCCAACAGTGGGATGGGTCGATGAGGGAGGCTCCCCAGGTCCTTAGCATGTAGACAGAACGTACGAGGCAAAGGAAATCGGAACCCCCTGCGGGCGTCGAGGTCATCGTCGCCATCCCCCCTCCCCGCCTCAACACCCATGCGACCTCGCTCATTCTCCTACTGTTGCTCTTTCTCTTCCCTCCTCCTCCTGCTGCTCCTAGTCCTCCTCCACTGTGCCTGTGCCTCTGGCGCGGGGTAGGAGCCTGACCAAGACTCACCTACGGATGCTCCACCTCCTACTCGAACGCGGCGTAAACGCGAGAGAGCCCTCAATTCTACCAGCCGCCCATCATTGATTTACTGCAATTAAAAGAATTAAACGAAATAGTCATAATAACATAATTATGAATCACGATGTAGAATAAACAAAATAACAATGTATACATGTATTATAAATACTCTTCATGTCAATTAATAGGCAGATCATAAGTTTCATGACACAATTCTCCAACCATGACCCAAAGGCTCAAACTATCACAAGGAGCGATGTTATCCTCATTTCCAAGCTACACGTATTCTCTCAGTAATTGTAAGTCCTTTGCAATTTATTTTCCACCTCATCCCAACCTCCTTCGGTAGATACCCTTTTCATTTATATTTCCATTTCTATGGCTTCGTTAAGTCTATCTAAAACCTACCTTCTAAGTCCCCTCTACCTTCCCGAAAGAACTCTCCATCATAGGTGTTATGGTTTCAAAATTGTAATCTTCATCGTTTGGGATAGGTTACTTTAACCGTGTGATGATACCTGTGCACAATATCCCACCCCTTGAGAATGATGTCCGTCTAGCATGGGTATGACATATAATTAGACTTTGAGTGGCCTGTTGAGCAACATATAGACAATCATCTCCTGGATAGACGGAATCTCGTCAAATTTCCACTAGACCTAGGTTAGGGGTCCGCTGTTAATGCAAGATCAAACCAATGCATTTGAAAAATACTGAAAAAAACAGGATTAATGGTTTGCAACCATAGAACGGATTCGTATATTTCTTCAATTCTTCCATAATACTCGACCACCCCATAAAGGCCGGGTGTACACCTCCAGAACATGTGGTTCTTCGATTGGGGCCGACTCGACTCGTAACTTGTTGTGTGAAATCGACATCCATTCACATCATAAGATGCAAATGACCGACCCTTAGGCCAACAGCATGGGCAATTTGTCTCAACTCGGCGCTCCATAGACACATCCCTAGCTTGCAATCCCAGAAGATCGGTTGTTATTTGTTTGAATGTATGATCAACTTGGAGTGTCAACTAAGGTGTAGCTACCTTCTGTTTGAATCCAAGAAATGAAACAGATTTCCCAATTTCCCGCACCCCTTTTTTAAGAAGGTTTCCGTTTCTGTGGGCTAGGACCTCTTGACGCGAGTCCAGAATTGAGAAAGAAAATTTCCCTGTAACAAGGAGAAAACAAGGTGGATTAGAATATTAAACTGTATTGATCCTAGTTTACATAGAAATAGAACTTACATCATGTACGGCCCCCTTTTCCACTTCGACAAGTTGTCAACACATATAGCATTATTGTGCGACCACTCTCGGCTTTAAGGTCTTGGGTCAATCCACATGCGCTTTATCCGAGTTGGCCTCGGAAAAGGCTCATATTCCGTTCAATGTTTGCCAATGATTAATGAGAGGGTGGCTTATGCACGCTAGAAGGTGTCACCATAGTATGTTTTGTTGTGAAGTTTGACAACCTCCTCTAGAATGTATGCCTCTGCCATGAAGCCTCCATTTTTGCTTTATTTTTACATTGACTTTGAAGAAGAACCTTTAGACTTCTCATCGACAAATAACACACATGGAATGCACAGGCCCTACCCAGTTACTTGCCTCAGACGGGATGTTTTGGGGTAAAATCAAATGTTGCATTGATTGAAGAAACCAGGTGGAAAGATCTTCTCTAACTTACAGAGTCAACACAGGTGCCATTCTTCTCCAAGTCCCTACAATCACACGTTCCGAGAAGACTCCTTTGCACAAAGCGGCGGAAGAAAAAGCTCAACTCGCTAACACTTGCCAAACATGTCCAAGCGAACGTAGCCTTGACCATTTCGGAAGAAGCCGCTCAAATCCAAATGTGGTAGTCATGACTCTTCATCCCAGTCCTTGCATAGTAGATAGGTTCACATCCCCCTTCTCCAGGATTCGTTGCATATCCATTAGGAAACAATAGACGTTTGCATCCATTCAAGAACTTTCTCTCCTTATGGCCTAGTCAAGACAAATTCAGCCTTAAGTTAATCCAATGTCTGCCACGACCTCGGAGGCTAACATTTCCATGGTTTGGTCTATACGCATAAACGTTGCCCAGATCTATACTCCTTGCCTTAACGATGTCCTCAAACTATCAGGAATGTCCATAACTATTGCCCAAATTCTTCGTGACATTCCTTTTCAGTGTGCTGACATCAATTTATGTGGAAAGAAGAAGGATCATGAAATAGGAACCCATCCAACCCCGACTTATGATTCCACATATGTTCGATCACCAATCCAAGAAACCCACCAAAATTCTCTTCAATATCGACCTGGAGAGATCCATTTGAGCCCGAACCTCGGCACCAACTACATGAGTTGTGGTACAATGGTCCGGGACTGGACACCTTTCGTGAAGTTCTTGATGTCTCCTAAAATCATGGTCAAGAGGGAGAAATTTCCGATATTGATCGATAACGAAATATTTTCCACCTTTCTGCAACCATATAAAAACTTCAACAGTGCCTTACATCTTGGGCATGGAACTTTCCATGAACACACCATCGGGCGCAGAATATCCCATACGCAATAAATTCATGCAGTGAGATAATGTACCCCAAAAAAAACATGCATTTTGAAGTTTTTGTCTTGGTCTGCTCGATCATATTCCATAACCACCTTTCCTCACCAAGCACGGATCAAATCATCAAATATATGTTCCATGAACAAAGACACCCATAACATCCCCTAAGGTGATCTGGAATGATCAATCAAAGAATAACACTATGTCATTGAAACAAGACGTCAGCGGCAAGATTGAGAGGTATAAATCGAACACAGGCCAACATTTACGAGGGCAAACCATCATACCAAATGGATTGAACCCACTGATTGGCCAATGCAACACGTACATATCTTACCCTCCTGGCTTTCTCAGTGTGAATACCATCAAGTGGTCCATGCCTCACCATCCAATGGATGCACCACTTGTCAGAGATTGTAACGTTTGTTTTTTTTGTGCCAATCATCTGTTTCAACACGGATTCCCCTCGGTCCATATATAGCCGTTGGACCTCCGGTATGAACGAAGGTACCGTAGGATCGTCACGACTATCTGAAGCAATATCCTCAACCTCTTCTGGACCATCCCCGAAATCTACCTCTAAGTACCTAGAGGATGCCCACTTTGGACATGTACTTTGCATTCACATGTTCTTTCCTAAAAGGACGCACCCTTGGGACAGGCATGTATCTACTTATATGCATTTTTTAGTGCATGAAGAACTTCTTTGAATCGTACATAGCTCTTTGGGCAAAATGTACCCCCTGCTCGGATAGTAGGGTGCCCAAACTATCAACATACCAATCAAAGGCATCTCGACTAAGGCTAAACTGGGACTTCAATTTGCCATTACGCGACCCAATGGCATCGAGTTCGGAACCTTTGCTTGTCCATGAAGGGTTTATGTGCCGCGTCAACATGTCATAAATACGCCTTTTGCGGTTGCCTCTAGTTCCTCCTCCTCCATATCTCCCCTTCAGCGAAATGGAGCTTCAATCAAAGTCAGCTAACATGTCCCTCACTTACCAGCATTAGCATCATAATCCATGACGCGTGGCCTCTAACTACACCAGTCCTCTCTCATACGTGCTTCCTCACCATGTATGTTTCCACCGGGTTTAGTCTGGCCTGAACCCATTCTTGCAAAGATGCTGCCCCATTACAACCCTTTGTTGTCGAATTCTGTTTGCGCATATCTGTATGGGACACCAATTGAGTGTGCTTTCTTCTCCGGGGAAGACAAGTTCCAAGATAAGCATCGAACTTATCAATCCATTCAACGGTCATATGCACCCTGAACTTGGGCTGCCCGTGAACATCCATAGCCCGTCATCACACATCCTCTAAGCATATATACAAGCGAGTAATGTAACTTAGCAATTGCATGAACATGGTGTTCCTACGTCAAATAGGTGAGGATTAGTCCTAATCCCACCTGGGGTTGCTTAAAGGAGGTTAGTTTTCCAATGCCTACTCCTTCCTGAGATAAAATTTTGCAGCACCTCCTCCGCTGCTCTCTAATACCCAACATAATAAGAGAGTGTGTAATCTAGAAGCACAAAGGGAGGGTGCCATCGAAACTCTACCCCCCCCCTCATCTCAGATCACAGCAGACCATGTAAACTAACCACCCACTACACACACACGGGATATCCATGGAAACTGGACAAATTGAAACAGATAAGGTTAAGATATGCAAAGAATTACATACTTCCAACCATATCTCTTCCTTTCGAATGGAAACGCCTAACATGGTTACATGATGGCACGACCATGATAAACAAAGAGGGGTTATACCTCTTGCTGTCGTGGAGTCAGGCTAGAGGAAGAGCCTGGAGAGTCTGCAGTGGCGAGGGGCCACGCGGTGCAGGTAGAACCCCCCATCCAATTCTGCAAAAGAAAACAGAATAACGTAAGTCAAAATTTCGGCAGAAACCTTCCCCTACAAGCTGAGGTTTCCAAAACCTACAATAAAACAACGCCACGATGCCGGCAACCACATATATAGGTTTCAATCCATGCTCACGACCACTACAACTTCCACTACCCACTCCACTACCACTACCACTACTACCACCACTACCGAATACGACTACCACTACACTACACTAACTACTACCCACTAAGACTAAGACTAACAATACCCACTAATCCAGTGCTCACTCGGTCGTCAAAAAGTCCATACCTGATAGTGGGGCCGAGGTTCGGCGGCACAACGGAGAGGGTCGGCGGCAAACTGGCCCGAATGCGCTGCTCCTCATCTTCCCTCTCGTCTTCCTCCTCCTCTCCTCATCCTCTTAGCTCTTCCTCTTCACTTCCTCTTGCTCCATCCTCCTCTTCCTCTACCTCTTCCTCTTTCTCCTTCTCTCCTCCTCTCCTTCTCCTTCCTTACTCCTCCTACTTCCTCTTCCCCCTCTCCATCCTCTCCTCCTCTAGTCCTTGAGCGCCGAGGGGGTCGGGTGGACGGACGCGGCCGGGCAGGGCAGATGCTACGGACCTCGGACAGGGCAAAGAGGGCCTGCGGGCGCGGCCCTCCTCTTCTCCCGGCGGCGAGGGCCTGCTCGGCGGGCCATGCGCGGCGGCGAACCGGGTCGGCGGGTGTGCCGCGCGCGGCGGTGGGCCGGGGGATGGGCGATAAGGGCCGCGGGGTGGGCAGCAAATATGCCGGCGGCGACGACGGCGCGGCCGGCTGGCGAGCGGAGGCGCAGGGGCGGGCGCAGGCGCGCGGTGTGTAGCGACGCGCGTGTGTGTACGTGTGTGGCGCAGTGTGGCCGAAAAAACGGCCCAATTTGGAGTGTATACACACGCTTGCCGAGTGCCCTCGATCTAGCACTCCAAAGAGTGCGACACTTCGAACACAACGGAAGCCTTTGCCGGAGTGTCAACCCTAAGACACCGGCAAAGCATTTTTAAAAATTGAATTTCCTGCCTCTTTTTCTGTTCTTTTCTGTCTTTTAATAAACTTTTGAAAATGCAATTTTCAAATTAACTTAGCAATACATAATTTTTTTGCTTAAATATACAATTATTTTAACTAGTTATATCATGTATTTTAGAACTAAAATTCAAATTTTCATAAATTAATATAATAGGGACTACAAATTTAAAAAATATCCAAACAGATCTCGAAAATTACCAAAACTGGACACACACCATATATGTTTTATTGCCTGTACGAAAAGTTTGAAGTAAATTTGAATTTTAGTTTCGATTTCAATCATATCCTACCTCAATCCCTCTGATTGATATGAAACATTATCGAGATGCTTGAATTTGTTAAGGAACCACATATGTGACAACTTTAGCAAAATCAACCCAATGTTTTTATGACATGTTCTAACATGATATCATGAATCCCTATGATAAATTTTACAATTTTTTAGTCCATTGGCCTTATTTATAGATTTTTTTTTATCATTTCTAACACACGTTTGAGAGCATTGTGTATGAACAATATGTGGAGTTTTTGTTTTAATTTTACCCACATATTGAACTGAAATTATTCTTAATAATGTGGATAATATGTTTTCAATCATTTTTTTCATTATCTCAATCACCTTAGTTCAAATTGGCTTGGGTCCAAAAAAATTCACTTAATTGAAAAAAACTAACTAATATAACATAACCATGGATAAAATTGGTCATACCTAAACACTGGAATATAACTATTGAAGGACAGTAGAAAACGTTTGTGAGACCAACTAAAAAACTGACCGGCGTCGTCTCCTAACGCCGTTCGCGCGAGTTTGGCATTGTCGTGTGCCTCACACTCGGCAAACGTTCATTTGCCTATGCCATACATTGCCCGAGATGCCCGACACTCGGCAAGAACTGCTAAACAGCCGAGGTTTTTTCTTTGCGAGTGCCCAACACTCGTCAAAAAGAGCCTCTGCCGAGTGTGACACTCGTACACAGAACCGTTGCCAAGTGCCTTGACGGAATACAACTAGGCAAATGGCCCGTCTCCGGTAGGGATTAGGGTTTCACTTTTTCCCCTTCCAAACAGTAATTGTCTATGGTGGCGGCTTACAAACACCAATCCAATGCGGACAACCAACGTAATGGCAAGCGTCTGCTCTGATACCTCGACTTCCGTCCGCGTCCGCTGGCCAACTTTCACCGATTAGGATGAGATTTGCATTCAACTTTTCCTCCCCATTTTTCGTTGGTTCCATTCCTAATCTATCCCCTTCTTTAGCATAACTCTCAGGTCCGGTATAGTACACTCATGGCCCATACATCAGGATGAACTAGTGGGGACCTCAAACGCAGCCACCCCTTCACCATGTAGGTGGACAATAACAAAACAACATCACCAGTTTGTTTCTGTTAGAGTAATCTCCTCCCGTTAGGCCCAACGACTAACGGGCCCTAGGTCACAGCCCTGATCGGGGGCACGTCCAACCATGTGTTGGAGGGCCCCCGCGCACATGCTATATAAGGAAGGTGGGGGCCGGGGCGCTGGCACGCAAACTGAAGTTCCACCGGTCGCCGCCACACCCCACCGACTTCCCTAATTCCCTATCCGATCTATAGGGGCGACTGCAAGCGGCGGAAGTACCAAAACCGACGGCGAGCACCCCAGATGCGCCAGAGACGACGGCTAAACGGGACATCGACGACCATTGACACGACGGTGCTCCATCCACTAATGCCCGCCGCCGCGCCACTGCACCTCCCCCCGGCGCCCCGACCAGTCTGGACCCTCTCAGTCTCTCTGCTCTCTGTGTGCATACACACCAATGAACGCATCTACTATCATCTAGAACCCTATCTATCCACGGATTCCGCTCCTAAAACGACCCTTAAACCTATCAATGGTATCAAACCCCCTCCTACGGAGGGGATCCACTTGACCCGAGCCCATGGGGGCTAAAACCAAATCGAAATTAACCATAACCTTCAAGAACAGAGATGTTTAAAGGGAAGGGAACAAAAACCCACCAAAGGATCGCATCGCAAACACAAGAATCAAAAAACCCTAACTAACTAGGGGAACCCCGATCCGACTCAAAAATCATAAAACTAAAACGAAATCGAACCGAACAAACCCAAGAAACGAAATCCCTTGACTTCGTGGGGTTTGACGCTTCCCCCGTCCCCGAGCCGTTTCGCGGCGGTGGCCCCGCCGTGGGAGAACGCAAAAACCCGGCGGGGCCTCCGCGACGGCACTGTTTCCTCAGGGCCCGATTCACGCGAAACCACCCGCTTCCCCGCTCGACGGCGGCCGTCCACCCTTCGGTGGCGCGCGAAACCGGGGAAGGCCGTGACGGGGGGTGACCCCTCTCTACTCTGCCCGGTCGCGCTCGGAGGAGCCGCCGCCGCTGCGCAGGGGAAAAGAAAAGAGGGGAAAATAAAAATTTTTTTGAAAAATGGGTTTTTTTTTGGATGGAGCCGGCCGAGTGGGGTTTTGATCTCGCAACGCCGCTCCACCGTTCGATCTTAAACCCTTCATCCAACGCTCCTGAGACGCTCCCGGGCCCTGCGGGTGGTTTTGAGCCCATGGGGAAAACGAAATCCCGGCCCGGCCCACGTTGCGGCCTGGGCAGAAAGGGGACCGGCACGCCGGCCGGTGGGCCCTTTTTGGGCCCAAACTGGCCGTTATTTGCCCCGTCCACATATGAACAGTGACGACTTTTTCTTTTTTTTATTTTTCCAGAAATTTAAAAATTGAATTTGATATTTGAAAAAAATTTGAACTGAAATTTGGTGAATTATTTCTCTGAACAAATTTTATCCAACGATAATTTCATTCGAGAATAATCACATGAGAATATCTGGAAAAAAATTTTTTCGAACAATTTTTTTTATTTTTTTTCTAGAAATAATTTATAAATTCCTTTTTTATTTGAATAAAAATTTGATGGATTATTCCTATACAAATTTTATCCAACAATATTTTGTTAGAGAACAAACAATTGAATTTTCTGGAAAATAAGATTGAACAATTTTAATTGTTTCCCCCTGCGAGAAAAAAATATTGAATTTGACTCACAATTAAATGAACCACGGGAAAATTTATTCTTAGTGAATTTTTGATTTTCGATAATTTGGTTGGATTATATTTGTTAAATTTTGACCAACCCTTGTTAATAACATTTTATAATGAATGGCTATGCATTAATTTTTTCTTCTGCCCCAAAGGTAATATAAAAACTGCATAGAGAAACTAAAGTTTTAATTTTGACCAACGTTAAAAATTAAAGGGAGCAAATTTTATGTGAATGTTTCTCACCCTTTTTTGGGGGGGGGGGGGGGGGGGGGGGGGGGGGGGGGGGGGGGGGGGGGGGGGGGGGGGGGGGGGGGGGGGGGGGGGGGGATTAGGAAAATTAAAGGATGTCAACATAAAAAAATTCCTCCGCTCAAAAGGTACCAACTACCCTGTGTGGCGGAGAAGTATGAACTAGAATTTGCCTGGCAGAGATGATCTTGCCTTACTCCCCGGTCCCCACTTTCCGAGAAACGAGAAGAAACCAGAAATGACGAAGCTTTCACCTCGAGAGCGGGATTTTGCAGAACTAAAATGAATACGATTTTCGAACAAAATCGAACATAGCGTTGATTCAAACCCAGAAAATGTATTGGTGGCGAAAACCCCATTGAAGCCAAATCCCAGGTCCAAACCAAGCTCACCGCCATTGATTACCTGAAAGGAAGAGCAGTTTACTGGGTCTTCTAACCACAGCAAGCACAATGTTTTCAGAAACTGTACTGGAATTTCAATGGTGTGGTGTGTGTCAGCCATATTGAAAATGAACACCATGCAGCGAAATTAAAGACTATGGATTTGGGATCAATGAAAAAGTTTCCCCATTCCCTTGGTCTTTTTTCCCTTGCAAAAAAATTCGAAATTTTGCTATGAATTACAATAAATGCCTGAAAATGGGACATTGAAAGCTCATTGCAAAAAATTTTTCCAGGAGGAAGGAGAATCAGTCCCCACGGTGAAAACTTCCCTCTTTCAAGACAATAAAAGAAAGAACTTTTACAAGAAACACAGGGAAAACCAGTGGGCAAAGGTTCTCCCTCCAAGACCAAGAAAATACCTTGCCCAAAAGGGGAAAAAAAAAGGACTCTCAGTATAAACTTCAGAAAAAAATGAAATGCTGAAAAGACCAGGCAAGGAATGCTTCAAGAGAGGCATTACAAGAGAGATTGCCTGTCTACCTGAAAAAGCTACTAAGAAAGGTATGATACTATCACTTTTGTAGATGAATCCCTGTTTTTATGTTTTCAATACCTCTTGTGATTGATTCAGGTGCAACAATTCACATTTCGAATCTTTATAGGGTTAATGGGAGAGAATCCTGCAAAGGGAGAAGACGAAAAAAGGTCGCGAAAGGAGTACAAGATGAGTGAGCCATTGCGAATTTACTTAAAATTTAAAAAGATGGCTTTGTACTAAAGCTCAGAGATTACTCTATTTTTCCCTCTTAGTGAATTTGATAAGGTTTTCCCAAAACCGATGATGTTGGATTTGGATGTCATTTTGGTAATGGCAGAGGGTGAAATATTGATGAAAAAAATAAAGTGTTGGCCCTTCCCCTTCCGAAAAAACAGCTTTATTTGTTATCTCTTGCTGATAAGTGAATCTTTATAAATGAGTGAATGCTCCAATTACAAATGAGATAAAAGCGGAAAAAGAATCATAGCGACCCCTTCGAAATTAGGCATTGTCGTTTGGGCCATATTTCGAGGGGGGAATAGAACGCTAGTGACCAATCAATTCTTCGCATTAATTCCCCGTTTAAAACATTGTTGATTGCATAAAAGGAAAATTTTAAGAAAATAAAGAAAATGCTAAACGAAGCACGAAGTATTAGAAATAATTCACACGGATATTGTGGCCATTCCCAACGAAAAGGTGGAGGTTATGATTCATTCATAACATTCACAGTGTTTTATCTCACTATGGCTATTTTTATGCATTAAGAAAAAAGAAGCACTGGATAAATTTAAGATATTCAAACCCGAAAAAAAAATCAACACAACAAGAAAATAAAGATAGTTCGATCAGACCGCGGTGAGGTATTACGGCGCATCCCCCGTATGGCCCAAATTCCAGTCCTTTGCAAGGTTCCCCCAGAAAATGGATAGTCCTCAAACTCCACACCGGGGGAGCCTCAGCAAATGGAGTGGCTAAAGAAGAAACCGTACCCAAAAGGATATGGTGAGAAGCAGATGAGTTACCCACACTAGGGTTTGGGGTTTAGGATAGAGCATAAAAACCGCCTTCATATACTTAATCGAGTAGCAAGCAAGTCGTGCAGAAACACCGTATGAATTATGGAAGGAAGAAAAACCCTCACTTAAGAACTACGTGTGTGGGCTGTCCAGCTGAGGAAAAAGGTTTTTAAAACCCCAAATATTGGAAAGTAGATCCAAGACGTCAGGGGGGCCTGCCATTTCTTGCTAATCCAGAAAGATCGAAAGGATATCGATTTTTTTTAAATTTTCCCCAAGATACACAAATTTGTTGAAAAAAGACCGCTGTTTTTTTTGGAAAATGACATGATCAGGGAGGCAAAGGGAACAAGTGAATTACTTGAGGAGAAGGTACATGTACCCCCTCCAATGGTTGAAGAACCTTTCTTTACGTTACCTGCTGCCGATGTTTCAAACCCGCAGGAACAAGAAACTGTGGTGCAACGCCCCACTGTGAATTTTTCCCATAGCAACAACGAATGAACAAGAGGAAACCCTTTCCTTTAGGACCTATAGAATCAGATGTTGCTGATGGGAAAAACAACAACAACCCTATGGACCCAAATCAGAGGCCCCCAGAGGTCTCCAAAAAACTGAAGGTCAGCTATTCTAGTGTTATGAAATCTAGAAACTAAAGAATATCATATGGAAGATGACCCTTAACCTTTGAAGAAGGCCCTGAGAACAACATCACGAAGTGGCTTTGGGCTATGGAGATGGATGAAAACTAGAAAACCAACAAAGTTTGGGTTCTAGAAAATATTTTCCCAAAGGAGCTAAGAAGTAGGATCCAAAAGGGTCTACAAGACGAAAATGACTCCCCAAAGGGGAAAATTGAAAGCACAAAGCCGACTGTGCTAGGGTTTTACCCCAAAAAGAAGGGATTGATTACAATGAATTTTTTCCATTCTTGAAAGAAATTTTTCAGATCATTATTGGGATTGTGGCTCACTCGATCTAGAATTACATCAGAATGGATGTAAAGACAGCATTCCTAAATGGGGATTAGGTGAAATGCTATAGGCACAACCCAAAGTTTTGTTGTAAAGGAAAAGAGAATATGGGATGTCATCTGAAAAGATCAATTATGGTTGAAACAAGCTTTGAGACAGTGGTACTTGAAGTTTGATAAAATATAAAGGTTTTGGTTTAAGGAAAATTTCGAGAAATTGTGTCTACGTGAAATTCAAGAAAGAAATACATATTTGATCCTATATGTGATGATATCTTACTTGCAAGAATGATGTCAAACTACTATTAAGACAAAAATTCTTTTCTTCGAACTTTGATATGAAAGATCCGGTAAAACTTCGTTTGTCTTGGGAATTGAGTTTCATCGAGATAGAAGAAAAGGGGTATTGGGATTATCGCAGAAGGCATACTAGAAAAGGTTCTGAAAAGATTAGATGCATGCGTGTAGTCCATCTCCGCCCATTGTAAAGGGCCATAAAAAGGGGAACATCGTGTCCAAGAATAAATTTATGAAATAATCAAATGAAAGCGTACCGTATGCTTCGCAATAGAGTTACAATATGCTAAAAACGTTACACGCCCTGACATAGCTTTTGTTACCGTTTACTTGGAGATTTCAAAAAAATCCGGAATTGAACTTGAAACTAGTGAAGAAGCCCTTGGGCTATTTGCAAGTACGAAAGGCCCCCAGTGACATATAAAAAGATCTGTTTCCCCTGTGATAGAGGGGTATTCAGATTTGACTAGCTGAGATGAAAGAAAGTCCACTCAGATATATATTACTCTGCAAAAGAGTGATATCGTGGAAAGTTCGAACAAACATACACATCCTCGACAATGTACGTCGTTTGAGCTTGTAATGAGGCCCGGGGAGGAAAATTTGGGTTTTGAAGAAATTGTCCCCGGGAAATGAGAATAATTAAAAGTATAGAAAGCCCATGCGGTTGTATTGTGATAACAACCGCGGTAAAAAATACGCCACAAATTAGGTCAAGTGGGCTGAAAACACTTGACATAAAGTAAAATGTTGGAAAGATAAACTTCGGAACATATCATAAATCTTGAGCATATACGAACAAAAAAGATGCTAGCGGACCCGCCCCAAAAAAGGGCCCTTCCCCCCCAGTTGTTCAGAGGACACATAGCCGGATGGTTTAAGGGAGGCCTAATTCCCGAGAATAAGAGGGCTCAAAATGATGAAAAGTTTATTTTAAAATAGAAGGTGTGTAGTACTGGAGTCTAACGAAAAGAATTGTTGTGATGATGAAGCATGCTCTAAAACTAAACGTGATGGAACTGAAAAAAATTGGAAAATATTGAACTAAAAATAGAATGAAGAATTAAACAAAATTGATGAGATCTAGGGGGAAAAATGTAGGTTAATCTCTTCCCGTAGGCCCAAAGGGACAAAGGGGCCTAGTCACCCGATCGGGGCGCCCAAACCCATGTGGTTGGTGGGCCCCCTCGCACAGTGCTATTAAGGAAGGGGGGGGCCCCGGGCCTGGGAACGCAAAACCGAATTTTCCCCTGTGCCCCCCCCCCCACCGACATTCCCTAAACCCAGCCCCAAATCTATAGGGGCGCTGCAAGCGGCGGGAAGTACCCCCGACGGCGAGCACCCAGTGCGAAGAGACGATGCAACGGACACGCGACCATGACCGACCGACTCAACCCTAATGCCGCGCCCGCCACTGCACCCCCCCCGTCGCCCCCTCGGGGTCTAAAAAAACCCTCTTGTCCTCCTGGCAAAACACAAAAAAAAAAAACGATCTACTATCACCCTCAACCAATTTTATCCACTGATCCCCTCCTAGAACCCCTTAAACCTATCAGTTTCACCCCCCGCACCTGGCCGCCGACGTGTAAAGCCTATGGGATCTCGCAGACACACTTCGAAGTTGATCCTACTAACATAGAAACAGATTCATTGGGATCCTATACTGGGAGGATGCACGTCCCCTCCACAAAGAACTTTACGGAATAATTAAGGACTTTATTCCAAAGCCACCAAAAAAGAAAGGCCAGATGGTGTTTTCTTTCCCGGATTTCTGACTGCCCTCACTACCACCTAGAAGAAGGCGAAACATCTGAAAAAAAACGCGCAGCCCCCACGCGGAAAAGGCGAACCCCAAAGCCCAGATTCTGTAACTTGCAAGTATTTCTCTCTTCGTTTTTGCAACTTTTTTCCAAACTTATCATCGCCCGGTTTTTTTTACCTTGGGGGGCACAATTGGCGCCCTCCGAGGCGGGCCAGTTGTTTTTGGCTTTATGGCAAGCTCGCGGGAAAAACCCTTGCCAAAACGTGTAAGGAACAGAACACAGTGTTGAAAAAAGTTGCCCCTTTCCCTGGTGTCCATCAAGGGGCGCCGCTGCACTCGCCACGACCCCGGTTCACTCAGCACAAGATCTCAGTGCCTAAATCCCCCTTTCCCCACCCGACAAGGAGGGATGAAAAAACCCTGATCGACGATTTGAACTGCCCCGCGCCGGATTGCAGATTCGACTGATGATCCAGTGTAAATTAACAGAGTTCTTGGGTTGTACTATCTGGTCTATGATCATTTATTAAATGATAGAATTTACCATCCCGTTCTTTGGCCATGATGTATTCCTTTACACTAGTCACAAGTCTATCAGATACAGATGGTTTTGGAACGCATTTACAGCCGTTTTTTTTAACGCCCGTGAAAGCCAAAAGAAATAGCGATTTCTACAGGCGATTGCTTGTAACCCCTTTCTACACCGTTTTTCGACCGCCTGTGTGAAAGCCAGTGAAAAGGCCCATTTCTAAGGCGGTGCTTGTGAAGTCTGTAGAAATCGAATTTTCTCAGGCGGTTTTTTTAAGTAACCCTGTAGAAATATTTGTCCAGAAGTCGATTTTTTAAAAATGGAAAAAAAAAAATTTAAAATTTTGGAGGGGCTGAGAAGCAAGTCGCGCATTTTTAAGCTTTTAAAAATTAAAAAAGACCTCAGCCTCGCCGGGGGCCTCTAACCACTCCCCCCTGACTCACTTAGTCTAGATTCCCTTTACTTCCCTATTTTATACTAAAAACCCGAGTGTAAATTGATTATTTGAGCCCCTAAAAGAAATTTAAAAGAAAAAATTATAAAAATTTAAAGTTTCATAATTTTCGGATCCCCCAACTTTCATGTACCTATTTTTCCATCCCAGGTGTTTCAAAATTTTGAATTTCAAATTTTACATATTCAAACGTTTTTTTGATGACTGATGATTTCAAATGAAAAAGTTGCCAAATACAAATTTTTAACTTTTCGAATCTACAACTTTCATGAAAAAAATTTTCCTCCAAGGTCGTTTACAAATTTCATTTAGGGCGGTTTTCTTAAGGAACCGCCCTAAAAATCGTTTTAGTGGCGTTCCTTAAGAAAAACCGCCACTAAAAATAGGGTATTTTTGTAAAAATCAATTTTCGTGGCAATTCGTAACCGTTTTTTTTCTACTGACGGTTTGAAAACCCCCAAAAGCCGGTGTATTTTTTTGGGGTTTAGGAAAAAAACCGTTTTTTTACTAGTACTTTGTGTTTTTTGATATTTTTTGCTCAAAAGGTGAGCATGCCCATGGGCTGTTATAACTTCGGTGATATTTTACTCTTCGTTGATCATGTAAAAAACCCCGATTCATAATTTAGGTACAAATCGGCTTTGGATTGAAATTTATTTTCCTTTTGTAAACCATTGCATCTAGGTAAATTTTATTTCATAGCAATTTAACCCTTTTATTCCAACAATTTTTGAAGAAAGAAAAATTCCAATGTCCCTCAAAATTCCCTTTCATGCCCTTCTTCTTTCGCCGCACATAACTTTTTTGTTGTTCTTCTTTTGGGAAAGCATGAGACGTCCCAAACAACGAACAACAGCCATCTTTGGCGACTCCCTGTTCCAATTGACTCTTAAAATCGCCTTTGACACCTTCGGCTATTACTCGTAAAGTAGGTCCTTTATTCAGCCAAGTCACCACTTTTGTTTTTCCTTTGGGGTAACACGATATCAACCATGTTTGTACTAAAAAAGGGATGGGCATTTTCCCCTTTTTTTTATTGCTTTGTCAAATATCAATTTTTTTTCTTAAATAGCCTTTGAATTTTGTTAAAAGACCCCGAAATATTGGTACTGTTAAAGATTTATGGAATTTGTAGAATCTTTTGACCCCCTTTCCAGGGGCTAGGGACCACTTGATTGACTGTTATTTAGATCTAGTCCTTCTAAACAGGGAATCAAAAAAATTCATCCTCGGGGGTAAAAAGTCAAAGTTTCTGTTGGAATTTCTAAACCCCTTACCAAGACAGAAGTCTCTGGCAAAACCCAAAATGCGGTTCAAATTTCTATGCTTGGTGAATGTTGTCATTTTTCCCCCCAGTTTGGGTGATAGATGGAGATGCACGTAGTGCTAGGAAAAAAAACAAAAAAAAATTTTAGGACCAAATTAATGGTTTAAAAAAGGGCTTTCCCCCAACGTTTAACGGTCTTCGGGTTTTTATTCAAGGCCCAGTCGCGGGGCCCCAATATCAAACTATTAAAGAATTTTACATCACTGTGGGCCCCATCACATGGATTGTGTTGGCCCGGCATGATAAACCTTTACTGCCGGGTTGGAGCCCAACCCGGGAGTGAAGCTCATATCACTGTCGGTTCGTGGGTTGAACCGGCAGTGAAGCCTCTCTCCCCCTTTTAGTTGGTTTAAAAACCCCGAACCGGCATGATGATGAGTTTCACCAGTGATGATGAGTTTCACTGCCGGTTCGTGGTTGGTGGGGTTGAGGGGGGCATGTGAAAAACCCGGAAACTTTAAAAGCGGTTCCAGCCATGAACGACTTAAAACCCTAGGGGTTAAGCTTGCATTGCAATCATTTCATGGCATGGCAAAGCATTATTGTATTCATCTTTTAAATCATATGAAAGAAACCCTATTTTTCACCTTTTTTTATGGTGTATGTGTTAACCTACACCTATTTTAATGATTTTTAATTGTTCCCCCAATGGTGGAACCGGAAGGGTCCAAATACCGATTCGCAAAAAAAAAAACCCCCCCCCGGGGGGTTCCCCGCCCGCCCCAATGGGATGAAAAATCCCCTCGGAGGATTTTCTCCCCCAACCAACCAAAACAACAACACCCCGAGAAAAGTTGTATCGTGACTCTCCCCCCTCGGGGGTTCCGCCTGTGAGCAAGGATAACGTCACCCTGACCCATCTCCCCGAGGTCTTCGGCCCCCTACAAGGGGGTGACGTCATGTGATCCGCCCCCTCGGGGGCTCACCCCCCCAAGGGCCCGTGGCCCCTACCAAAATAGTAAAAGGCCCCAGGACTCGTCTTTGGGATGTGGCCTTTTAACATGAACCCCATCCCCGCCCGTTCCCCATGGGGAAAGGTTCTGTGTGCAAAACCCCGACTTTTCCCCCCCTCCTGGGCCCCCCCTCCCCGAAATTTGAATAGGTTCAGTGTCTAAAACCCGTATGCGGAACGCGGGGTGCCTCCCTGTAGGCCAACCCCGCCCCCCCCTCCCAACAGGAGTCATGGTACACTCAAAAGAACGGGAAGGCCCAGACACAGGGGTTTCCGGCACAATCTTCCCGGGGAAAAGGAAGGCGGACAGGACCCGAAGCACCCCAAGAGGAAGCCAAGGGGGGCCCCCATTTTCCCCCTCTCTATGTATCCTCCTTTCCCCTAGTAAAAGGGGGAGAACGGACCCCCACCCCCTTTTCCCCCAACTCTTGAACTTCTCGCCCTTCCATCCCACGCGTTGCATTCCGCGGCTTCACCAGAACAAGAACTCATACGCACGAGACGGGGATCGTTTCCCTCTGTCACCATTGTTGTAGTCCCCCTCTAGAGCCCCCCCGGGCCTGGTAACACGATCCAAAAAAAACGGGGCTTTTGGGGGTTTTATCCCGAACAGTATAAACCCTGGTTCTCTGGCTAACACCCGATCTCCGACAAAACTTTGAAATTTACTCGTTGGTTTTCGGGGGGAACCCCCCCCATTTTTACACCAAATTTTTGGGGCGCCCCGGGGGGGGGGGGGACTTTGGTGTCATCGTTTTTTTGAGTTTCGGATGGTACTCGCCTTTTTTTTTTTCGCTCCGGGCTCTTGTTCGTTTTTGGTAGGTGGATTCCGGGTGCCACGGGGAGAGGGCCACCCCCCCTTTTGTCACACGCGGATCCTCCGAGGTAGCCGTGGACGCCGTTCCGGTCCAGGGCCCCCTAACCTGCTCCCTGGGGGGGAAAGTCACCCAGGGGGGGCACCCACCGCAGGCCGACTATCCTAGGGGGGGAGGCCATTTTGGGGCCCCCTAACGCCCGGGGGGCTTGAAAAACCCCTCAAATTTTCGCATTCCCAAAATTCCCGGCGGCTGCGGGGGACAGGCCCCCCCCCGGGCTAAAAAAATTTGGTTCCCCCCAAAAAAGGTGCTACCGCACGCATGGGGGAAGCCGCCGCAAAAATTTTTTATGAGTGGTAAGGGGGGTTTCCATTGCCCCTGCGGAGGGGACTTTTTTTGGGGGCTTGCCCCCCAAACCACCCCCCCCCCGTCTCCAACCCCTCACGAGCTCGGAGGTCCCCTTTCCCCCGATCACCGGCGGGAGGGGGTTGATCCCTGGGACCCGGATTTCGAATTTGGGGGGGAAAAGGGGGCCCCTTCTACATTTTCCCCACACCAGCGTTTTTTGGGCTCGCTCCAGTCAAAGCGACCCCCAGGTGGGCCACGGTGTGAGTCCCTTTATGGCGACACCCCACCTAAAAGCGGTTGTCAAACCCACTTTTGGGGGACGAGGACGAAGACGGTGACACACCCCCTGCGAAAAAAGGGGGTCCCGGCACCGTCCCCCAGGGGATCCGAAAATTTAGTCCCCGGCGCGAAAGGGGACGATATCCCAGAAAGGGAAAAGACAACCGCGGGGCCCCCGCGAAAGGTGCGTTCAGGACGAAATGTCGAGGCTTTTGCCCCTGGGGCCCCCGAAAAACCCCGGGCGTCAAAGGGGGGAAACCGAGGATGCCCCCAAAAAAACAAAAACGATGAGGCCCCACCCCCAGTTCGGCGGGCCAGTCGGGGAAAAAATCGGGCGGCAAAAATGTGTCCGCAACCTCCCGGGGGCCCCGGGCATCAGGCCGACCCCCCCCCCAACCCCCCGGGGGGGGTCGCCCCAAGGCCCCGGGCGGGGGTTTGAACCCCCAGCCCGAGGTTCCGCTGCGTGGGTGATAAGGCGACGTAGCGACACATCGAGGGGGGAAAAAACAGCAGACAAGACGGCGGGGCGCGGGGGTTTTCCCAGTCCGTGGGGGCCGCTTGCAGTGAAAAAGCCGACCCCAAAACCCCCCGGAAACCCCCCCCGGGGGGCCCTGGATTTTTCGTAGTATCGCCAGCCCCTTTCCCCCGCATCTTTTCCCAAAAACCCCATAAAACTGTGGTACTGGGGGTTTAAACGAATCCCGGGCTCGGCTCGACGACTCCCCCCTTTGGGCTCCCAGGCCGGCGCGCAGAGGTAAAGAATTTATCACCCGAATTTGGGGCCTCCCCCCCTTTTTGGGGATTTCCCCCCCACACGTTGCTTGGATTTCCTCCAACACGAGGGGTGGAGCCCCCCTGCGAGGGGGGGGGTTAAACGGGAACTTCCAAGGCCCCTACACGCATGGGGAAAACCCCCGGGATCTTGCGTTGTAGGAGAGCCAGACGAGCCCCTCCGGGTTTACATCCGGTTCTCCCGCAGTACACAAAGCCCCCCAAAACGGGAAGCGGATGGGGTTTGGGGGGATTCCTTGGGGACCATTGAAAAAAAGCGGGCCCCGAGCGGGCCGCAGCAAAAATCGCACCACCGAAAAAATTCCCCCAAAATGCCCGAGCTACGCATTTGGGGGGAGGAGGCGGTCGGTGCAATCTTCCCCCCGACAAGGGGAAGGGCAAAAAAGGGGGAGAAGCGGGCGAAGGCGGTTCCAAAACCCCCCCCAGAACAGGAATAGGGGAAAAGGGGGGGGCGGCCGGGGGGGCGGTGACAACGTTGTGCAGGACGGGCAGCAAGGCTCCCCTCCCCGGGGGGAAGGGAAAGGGGGGCAAGTTCGAGGCATGTCAACCCCGCCAGCCCCCCCCAAACAGGGCCCCCTTTTAAAACAACCTTTAGCAAAAAATGTTATGGGAGGTACTTTTAAGGCCGTTTCCCCCGGGAAAAAGGGGGGGGCCCCCGCAATCGGAAAAGGCCCGGAGGGGGGGGGGGTCACGAAAATCCTACCCCCCCCCGAACAAGTCCCCCATGATCTTGGGGGGCCCCGGGGGCCCGGTCAAAAAAAGGGAGAAGAAGGGCGGCGTGTGGCTTTTCAGTCGCCCCAGAACTCCGCTTTCCTTTGATTTGGGCGAAGCCCAAATCACTTTTATTCGAGTTTACCACCGGCCACATTTTCCCCCCCCGAGTGTTTTTTCCCCTGTCTTGGGGGAACCCCCGGGCTAGGGAACGTTGCGCTTCACCAAGGTTTCTGGGTGGGGCGGGGGGGGCAAAAACCCCAAAATCAGTACTTTAACGCTTTTTTAGGCCCTCGGCCTACGCGGGAGAAGTCCCATCCTCGGGGCTGCCTTCCAGGGGAATTTGTCCCCGGAAGAAAACGATGCCCCCGGGGTAAGATGACTTGCCCTCAGTTGGGAAGCCCCCGGGAAAACTTCCCAAGCGAGAAAAATCACCTTTGAGGTTGTGGTTTCCCCGGGGGGGGCTTCCACGCGGTGCTGAAAAAGGGTTGTGCTACGCGAAGTTCATGGTCTTTCCCCCTACAAAAATACCCCAAGCTCAAGATTTCCGGGGGGCCCCCCGGGATCATTTACAGTCACCCCAAAATCTTAAGTGGGCCCTCCCCAAAAAGGGGGGGTGGACATACGAGAATGCCATGGCCCCATTAAGCAGGGGAGTTGGTTTGGGGGGATCGGGGGCCCCAGGGGCAAGATGGACGTGGGGGGAAAAACCCTTGGGGCTCAAAAGGGGTCGCACGCCCCAAAAAAACCCAAAAGCTATGTCGTTTATTACTTTTATTAAGTAAATTAGGAATTTAATCGAAGTAATTTTTTTTAAAAAAAAAAATTTTGGGGGAAAAAAAAAAAGGGGAAAACTTTTCGGCCCAATGTTTAAGAAAGGTGCACCCCCGGCCGTCCCAGAGCCCCCCTTTCGGGGGGGGCAAAAGGGGGGGGAACCCCTGTTTTTCTTTCCAAAAAGTTTTTTTTGGAAAAAGGGCCCCGACTTTTCCCCCAAAAAAAAAAAAATTCACCTTCCCTGGCCAAGGGGGGGAAAATCTTCCCGGACCGCGGCAAGGGCCGCGGGTTCCCCCGACTCCCGGGCAATTTTTTTCCCCGCCCGAATACCCTTTCCGAGCAGATAAACCTTTAGGGGGAAAAAGGGGAAAGCAAGTGGGATCAAAACGAAAAATGCGGAGAAGAAAACAAAGAAAAACCCCCAAGCTCATAAGGAGCAAAAAAATTTTTGGCCCAAACCCCTCCGGGGGCATGTACCGAAGGATACTTAAATTTTTTTTTAAAAGGGGCCCCCTGGGGCCCTGATCATCGACACGCAGGGTCATTCCGGGGGAGCCCTGTCGTAAAGTTGGCGGAAAAAAACAGCCCGGGTTTTCCCCGCGGCAGCTTTAATCGGGTTTCCAGCGCCCCCCGGGGCTTTCCTGGGGTTTCCCGCCCCTAAAAAAGCGCAGGAGTCACTGGTATGAGGAAGCGGCGATCCATTGTGTGGTGGATACCGACAGCAGCCCCCCCCGGACCCTGGTTTGGGCCCCCCGCCCCCCGGCAGGCCAAGGGGGTTTCCTGGCCCCATCAGGTCCTTTCCCCGAAAATGGTACGCGAAAGATCGAAACCCCGTGCATAGCCCTCGCAGCCCTGAAAATCCTGAAAACCCCAGCCCCAAAACTGGGGAAAGAAGGGGGGGGCTCAACCCTAGCGAAGAAACACATAGTACCGGACAAATAGGTAGGGAAACGAGTACCCGTTAAATTTTCGCCTCAGGGCGTGGGGGGTGCGGAGTGAGAGGTGACCCCTCGTCAAATGCCCACCTGGGTGGAAAACCCCCATCCCCCCATCAGCATCGGCACACGGTGGCCCCGGGGCCGAAAAAAGGGGGCCCCAAGCGGCTACGGCGTCGCCGCGCCCGGGCGGTTGATGTCGCGCTGGGCCATCGGTTGGCCCTTTTCCCCCCGGATTTCCCGCGCGGCCCCCCCCGGGGGGCCCTCTTCCGCCCCGGGCCCTCGCGCTGGGCCCCCAGCCCCCGACCTCGGCCCGAAACCCCCGCACGTGTCCCCCAGATTTTTCGAAAAACCTCGGTCAGCACGAGCCTCCCCGCCCCTGTCTTTTCGCTCGGCGTTGGGGCGCTTGGGGGCTCCGTTGGGCTTCCGCCCCCCGACTGAGGGGGCCCCGTGTCCCCCAACTCCGCCATAAAGAGGGGGGGTCTTACCAGCCCCAGCTCGTCGCGTTTCCCCGGGGCTCCCCCCCCACCTAGCCCCCCCCCCAACCTCGCCCTGGGGAAATTTAAATTTTTTCGGGCATTCCCCAAAAGGAACTACATAGGGAGTTTAAAAAAAGTCGACAAAAAGAAAAAGAACACTTTTCGATCAGACGGCCTCTTACATTGCCTGGTGCGAGAAGTTTATTCCCCAAGGGCCCGCGACCGCCCCCTTTGGGTCAACTCCCCCGCGCGCAACGGAAAGGTCAAAGTTCCGGGGGGGGGCGGCCCCATGGTTCCAGTGCCGGAGTGGCTGGTCGTCCAGCACAAACATGCCACCCCCCCGGGGTTTTTTTCCGTCAAACCCAGGCGATCGGATCAGTCCCCCCAAAGGGGAAAAAGGGGTGGCCAAGCCCACGTAGGGTAGGGGGGGACTCCCCCCAGCGCCCCCCGCCTCGCGGGAGGTTGCGAAAAACTGGGGGAAAAAACGGCCTTCGACGCAGGGGTATGGCCCAAAATTTCCCCCTCGGTGAAGGCCGGGGGATAGAGTCCTTCGCCGTCGTTGGGGGGGAAAAGGTGGCCCGGAGACCCCCCTGCTCGCAGGTAGCCCCTGCCCCGGCCCTGATGTCTGGGGGCCCCGAACCCGCGTCCCCTCGCGGGCGTCAGGGCCCCTCCTCGGTCCCCCGGCCCCGGTCAAACCAAAGCTGGTTTTTTCCCCGGATCGCGCCCGGGGGGGCCTCCTGGCCCTTCATGGCCAAGGGGTACCTAGGTTTTTCCTCCTCCCCCCGGGGCACGACGAAAACCACCCCAGGGGAGGGGTTTCGGGCCGTGGAATCGACTCAGCATGGGGCATCGGGTTCGTCCCCAAAAAGGGCGGCATCGTGGGTTTTGGGGGCCCCCCACCCCCCGGGGGGTTCGTCGCCCCGGGGCCCCCGGCCCCCCGCCACTTGGGGGGCCCCCCGGAAACCCAAAGGCTCCCCGGTTTTAAATTTTTTCCCCCCCCCGTGCGCGGAAGTTGTCGGGTGGGCCCGCGCCTTTTGTAAAAAAGTTAGTACAGGCACCCCCTCTTAATAAAAAGGAGGAATAATAAAAAAAGAAAAACCCCCCCCGGGGGAAAAGGGCGCAAGTTCGCTTTTCGGCCCCCCCCCCATTCGGCGGCGGGGCCCAAATTGTTTTCTGTCCCCTAGACGGGGCCCCCGGGAAAAATGTCGGGTGCCCACCGGCAATGAAAAACCGGAAACCCCCCCGGGGGGTGTGCCCCGGTTTTCCCACCCGGGGATTTAAAAACATGGGTTTAAACCCCCCGGGGGGGGTACGAAAGTCCCCGCCCCCGCGGGGTCGGCATATTTTAAAGAGGATCCCCATCCCCCTCATTGTAATTCATCGTCAAAAAATCCCCTCGGGCGCCTTTTGGGTTTTCCTGCCCCCGTGGCCCCGGTGGGAGCTCCTCCGATTCTCTAGTTGGCATTTTGGGGCCGTTGCTCCCGCTCCTACAAATTTAAAAGGGCCCCCCCAGCCCCCTTTCCTTTCCCCCTGTTCAAAACATCCGCCCGCTATGCGCGTTTGCTCCCCCCTTTGCCACCCCCTCGCGGCGGAAAGGGAAAGGGAAACGGCCACGTGGCGGACCCTCGGTTGGGCCCTAAGGAGGAAGGATAGGAGAACAGGGGTTTGGGGCCAACAAAGGAAGAAACAGGGGAAAAAAATGCGGCCCCTACATTGAAATCCCCGGGGACGAACGGGGGGGTTCCCCGGGGATCGGGGGGGGGGGGGGGGGCAGCAGTTTATGTGTGGGGAGAAAGTATTCCCAAAAACCCCTTTATTGGGGGGAACCGTGCGGCGAAAATTGTCCTTAGCGGGACCCCCGGCGCTGAAGGAACTGGGCGACGCCCCCCCGGGTTCGCCCCCTGGTCCGGAGTGCGAAAAGCTCGGGATAGGGGCTTCCCCGTGAGTTAGGGGGGGGTGGGCCATAGGCCAGTAGGGAGTCCTCGCGAAGCGCGGCCTGTGGGCCGGGAGCGGCGCTGGGGTGGTTCGAATTAGCCCCCTGCGTGCCCCTCGTTGGAAAGTACCCCCCCGGGGCATGTGGATGCCATTTGGAGGAGAAAAGGCTGTTGGGGGCACCCCGCACGGCCCAAAACCCCTCATCCCAAAGGAGTTGAGGGAAACACCCCCTGAAGAAAAATTCCCCAAGGAAAAAAGTCGCCTCCTGCCGATCCCCCCCGACATGGCCGGAAGGCGAAAGGTAGGGGGGGATTTGGGGGTTGGATTGTGGGAAAACCCATAGGGTGGAGGATCCCACGGGGAAAGAGTCGGGGGGCCCCAAAACCGCTCTGTGAACGGGGGAAGGGAAACCAGTATCCGTCGGCGGGCCCGGGGCATCGAGCCGATGGGGCGACCACTCGGGGCCCCGTCGGGGAAACTAGGGTGCGAAACCCCGTGTACCATCTCGAGCCCTTGCTGTATTGGTGAGCCGGGGCCCCAGCTCCTTTCGGTTTCTTCCCAGGGGGATGCAGGGGGGGAAGATCCACGTGGAGAAGGGGGCAAGCGGGGACGCGGCGACGCAAACCCCCTAGTTCGAAGGAAGGCGCGGAAAAAAAAAGAGGAAAAAAGGAAAAACAGTACGAGCTCACGGGGGATGGCGCGACGAGCAGATACTTATAGGGACCTGGAAGTCGAGCGGTACCACCGGCTCTTCACGCCACGACCCCACGTCTCTAGTCGTATTAAATGCGGCCGCTCGGTTGCGTCGATTCTACTGCTCGCAGGAATATCGGGAGCCGCGTGCGCGGCGGTAGGTAACTGACACCACTCGCCTTTTCTCTCGCTCCGATCCGCACCCCGTATCATCATCATTACAAGATCTGACCCGGGCCCACCACGCCGCGTGCATAGATTTTTTTCTTACGCATCCCCGACAAGGGCGCATCCTCGAGCACAAGCGCACCTCGGGAGAACCTCTGACTCGTCCGAGCTTGGCCACGAGAGTGAAGGTCGGAGGAACGCTACGTGTAGCGCGACCAACGGGGACGGCCATGGGCCTAGGTAATACAAAGGGATTGGGGCTATAGACGCCCGACAGCCCATTACGGTCCAGAGATACGAGGCCAACCCAGCAGGGTTCGAAGTGGCCAACTCAGGACAACAGGTGAAAGGGCGAATAGGGGATGGACACACTATGGTCATCAGCCTGGATCGAGTGCCAAGTCTCCCCGATTTTGTATTTGATGTCTTTTAGGATGATTGGTTCTGGTATTTCCCCCGGGGAAGGCAACAGTGCCCCCGGAACTATCGAACGGGACCGTGGTACTAGATGAAACCGATTTGGGGTGAGCCACGACATGGGCCACTAGCAGGAACCCTATCGAACGGGAACCGACACCCCACTCAGATTGGCCCGTTATCAACTCAACGAGCAGCCATGGTTCGTCCGCTTCGAGGATAGCATGGTTCGGCTCACATTCCCCTTCTTACGGAGAGATGCGCGGGGGAACGAATAAAAAGACGGTACAGACCGAGACGATTTTCTTTACATCGAGTAAAGACTTGGGGGCTGATGCCAACCACGGGATAAGCCTCAAACATCAGAGGTTCGCACAGGTAATTCCAAAACAAACACATTTCATTTCACATATATATGTTTATATTAATCCTCGCAGGGTTTTTACACGCTCTCGAAGAGCCACGGGGGGTTAAGCCCAATCATCAGACACAAAAGACACAAGGACGTTTACAAGGTGGTCTGAAGGAAATCCGGACCAATAAGGCCTAAAACTAGGGGTGCCCGAGGGGCTAGCATCCCACCGCGCCCAACGCATCCGCATGTCCAGGTCTGGTAACCCACGAGGGGGCTCGGGAAGCACCTACCTAATGCACAAGATTGTATCAGACGGTCGTACCATGACCCATAGGCCACCCTAGCCAGGCGTGCTGCAGCTGTGGGAGAACGGCGGGCCGCCTCGTCTTTAGGAAACCCCGGGCGTGTCCCTCCTCCGGAGTTGGTTGGGCACTTTATAGCTAAGTCCTCAGCTGCTCCATGATCAAGGACGCCGCGGGGAGGCGGCTCCGAGCCGCCATATATTGGCAGCTCCAAGCCCACCGATCTCACCGACGGCGACATCGCCATCAACCAACAGCCAAGGATGGGCCAACTCCTGGGGTCATGCAGGAGGACTGCTATGACTTTCCCAGTGGACACATCCTTGACTGCCCTCCGGGGAGGGGTAACACGTCACCGCTCCTCCGGGGCGGAGCGCAGGGTCCATTTGGCAAAAGGGATGGATCATCCACCTCCCGCCCCCAGAAGCGATGGTGTGTAGGGGGTGGTGAAAACCTCTCGCCCCGCTAGTGTCCAGAATCAGCGAGGCCATGCACACCTCGCAGAGCTTGCACTGAGTTCTGCCATGGGCGAAACGGGACACCTGCACCCCTTACGCAGAACTTCCCCTGAGTTCAGCATGCTCTCAAAAGACCGCCCGCTAGGGCAGCTCAAGGGTATCCCCGATGAGGCCTCGGAGGAATAAGATAGGGCAAGCCATGCTGAGAGGTTGTGTGACTCCTCGTCGCTAGACGCCCTATTTATAGCCCGCCAGGCACTCACACGACAGCTGGCCCGTGAAGCCACAACACTCGCCTCCGACCGAACCGTACTATACGTCAGTAACCACTTTTAAGAGGGTGTGGCGGGGCTATAAATGGCCAAGAGGACGACAGGCTCAGGGCGCGCCGTTCCGAGTTTTGACCACTGAGCGAGCAGTGCTCTGGCATCACTCCTCAAACGGGAAAAACAAGGACACGCCCACTTCTGGGCTACATGGGGCGCGCAGTCAGACCCCGATATAGACAACACAACTTTGACCGGTCAGCCAGTCGTACCGGCCGAAAGACAGCACAACGTAGTGCGATTCGACACTTCAGAACACGTCAGCCTAGGTCCAACAGTGCGCTCCGTGGCAGGGCTGGCGTGTCAGCAGGACTACGGCTCCGGCGTACGGAGCAGCCCTATCCTTTCCCCTACCTCATGGGTAGAGCGAAGGGCCAGGCACTGTACAAGCCAACCAAATAAGCCTTTAGGAGGAAAAATCATCCTCCAAAGGCCTCGGGGGCTACACCCGGTGGATGCGCTCATGCTCACCCACTGGAATCAAAAACCTTAACCAAACCACTATAAGAACTCTCAGAAGCCTCCGGTGTAGTCCTTCACTACATCGCAGGCTCGGAGGCTACTGTCGGATACCCGAGAATAGGGTACCCTAAATACCGCACTTCGCAAAAACAAAACCACCCTCGGGGGGCTCCCCATCCCGTCCGAATCGGGATGACGTCATCAACCTCGGGGGGCTTCTCGCCCCAACCAACCAAAATAACAACATCCCTCGGAGGATCTTCTGCCTCGCCTGAGATAAGGTGACGTCATCTGTGACATCATCTGCCCTCGGGGGCTCCTCCGCTCTTCCAAGCCAGGATAACGTCAACCGCGACGCCATCTGCCCTCGGAGGCTCTTCTGCCCTTCCCAGCTAGGGCGACGTCATTCGTGATGACGCCTACCCTCGGAGGCCTCACCGCCACAAGTGGCCCGTGGTGCCCTATCCCATATAGTCAAAAGGTCCACAGTGCACTCAGTCTTTAGGGATGGGGCTTCAGAGCATGAACCGCCATGTCTGCCCCTATATCCTCCCTACGGTACAAGGTCATGTGCTTCCTAACCGACGACTTACATGCACCATACCTATGCCATATACCTCCGACAGACATTTGAACATGGATTAAAGTGTCATTAGCCCCTGTATGACGGAACATGGGGGTGCCTGGCCCTATGCGACCAACCCTCGCCCATGCCCAAATCAGGGAGCAGCAGTGTTCCCGGTCACAAGGCGCATGGCTACAGCTCCTCAAGGATGGATAGGACCCAGAATATGTCTACCGGCACAATTTCCCCGGGAAAGGGAAGGCGGACAGGAGCCGAAGCACTCCCAAGACGATAGCCCAAGCCGGGCCCATGTTTCCTCTCTCTCTCTACTGTACTCTTCCGTCTCTCCCTACGTATAAAGGGGGAGAATGGACCTCAATCCTCTCTCTCGCAACTCTCTGAACTCTCTCAACCCATTCCAACACACACGCGCTTGCATTCACGTGAGCTCTCACCATAACAAGAACCTCATACGCACGAGACCTGGGAATCGCTTTCCTCTCTCACCATTGCTTGTAGCTCCCCTCTATGAGCTCTCCATGCTCGGTAACACGACTCTGCATCAAACTAGATGTAGGGCGTTCGTGCCTGAACCAGTATAAACCCTGTGTTCTCTGAGCGTAACCATCCGATCTCCGACACGCTTAGAAATTTACTCGTTGGCCGTCTAGACCCCGCCATTTTAGACATGACACAAGTGCTTGATGGTTTGATCACTAATGACCACCTAGAAATACTTAGGGATGATAATGGAACGATGTTTATGTTCATGATCAAGTCAAATTAGGCTTCTAGGGTTTAAGGTCCTATGTTGACCTAAGAACCCTTTTTCTTGATTTAACAAATTGACCTTGTTAATGACTTTGTATGACAAAGTTGGTTTAAGCAAAGTTGTAGAGTTTTTAATTTTGAACAAACTTTGTTTAACCACCTTGAGGTGATTTGGATCCTAAAACACCCTAATTGGCCACTTAAGGCAGATTTGAGGATTGTATTAGTTGTCTGAAATCGCCTAAGTCATAACTGAGTTTCAGTTTGAATGTTGCTAGGTTTGAATGCTTGTAATTTGAAATCCAAACCATTTCAGTTCAAACAAATTGCATCAAAGTTGGAGTTTAGCTATAGCTCTACAAAAGTGTGTAATCGGTTGAAGCTAAGATGCAAGGATCAGAGAGTTAATCGCGTGGCAAGATTGGCCGTCAGTCGGTCTGATCGCGCGTTTGAACGGGAGAAGAACTGCCGCGCGCTCGGTCGTGGCCGACTACGCCAGGTATCGCGTGCCGCGTGGCAGCTGTACACCGGCATTTGGCCCGCGCCAGCCGTGCCCTTGGCAAGCCGAACACTCCACCTCGCGACCGGCCGCTCACTCGCCCTCACTCTCGCCCTCTCCTCTCTAATTCGCGCAAGAAAGCGCAACACCGCGCCATTGCCGAGCTCGCCTGCGAAGCACACCGCCACATTGGCCGCCAAAACGCAGCCACAACCTCGCCTTGCTCCGCTCCACCTTTTGCACCGCTTAGTTGCAGCGCTAGCCGCACGGGTAAGCCAGACCGAGCAACCCTGTGGGCCCCATTGACGACCTAAGCTCCGCCGAGCTTTGTGCCGCCGTGGCCAGCCCAATCCAGCACCTCTCCCTCTCTTCTAGCTCTTGTACGTGGTAGCCTAGAGGTTGTAGATGCTCACCGAGGAGTTGGTTGAAGCGATTAGGGTTAGGGTTCGCCGGAACGGGAACTCCACCGCACGTAAGCACACGACACTCGCAGCACCGGCAAGGTTTACGCTGGGCTTCTCAGCACCACTTGCGCCCTGCTAAGTCACGTTAGGGTTAGCTAGTTAGCCTGTGGTTAGATAGCCGGAGTCGGTTGAAGCTCTAGCACCTCGCCGCCACCGGAACAGAAAGACCGTGTCGCCGTGAACTCGCCAGCGTGCCGTTGTGCATGTGGCCGAGCTCATCGGAGGGTTCGCACGGCCCCAATCCGGGCTAGATCGGGCCGCTAGGGTTCCGTGTAGGGATAGAAGTTGCTAGCCTGGCCGGAGAAAGCTTGCGCCGGCCAGCATAAGAACCGCAGCGCCGCGGTGCCGCCATGGCCGCCATTGAGCATGCTCCGGTGAGCCTAGGGTACAACCAGCTACATGGTTCAATGCGGGTTGCGAAGGAGAAGACAGCAGTGGGGTTGGTTTAGCCAGAGACCTCACCGCCGGCGAAGGACCGAGGGTTCGAGCAACTCCAGTGCAGTTTGCTCTGTGGGGAAGAAGCTGACCAGTGGGTCCCGCTTGTCATAGGTTTCTCTGGTTTTTTTTTCAGTTTTTCTTGCTAATTTTGGAAATGCTTAACTAATTCTAGAAAAATGCTAAAAATATGAAACCAGTTCTGTTAGCTTTTTTATGTTTTTCGCTTTGTAGGAAAAATGTTGTATGACCTGTTGTTACTGTTCTTCTATGTTGTTTTAATAAAAGTGGATAGCAAGCTTAATTTATATCTAGAGTTTGGTAAGTGCTAAAATCATGGTACTTGTTGTGTTGAGCTTTGCTTAGCATGTACTTTCCATGAAAAATGTTAAAGTGCCAGTAACCTATAATTTATTTGCACATTGTAGTCTTTTTGGTTAAATGCTTAATTGAGTAAATGTAACCTTGTTTAAATTGCTAAGCTAAGTTAAATGCATTTTATGTGCTTGTTAATTTTTGTACATATGTTGTTTCCTTACAATAAGCTATGAAAAATATGAAATCTGTTGTTTTACACTTTTCAAATTGTTTAAGTAATTAATGCTTAAAGTGTGCTTGTTTCCTCATCACCAGCAAAGAAGTAATTTTAACCCTGTTTTATGTGTGTTTGTTGTTGTTGGTGTGAATACCAAAGTGATAGATAATTATGTAATCTAGATTGTCTAATTTTATCATAATTTTTGGAGTGATAGTTATAAGATTTATAGCTATCTTAAGTGCTATCTGGAATCTGTTAAAACAGTTGTAACATGTTTTCATGCTAGAATTGTTTGAGCTACTTATGTTTAGTTTCAGCAGTAGCTACATTTAACTTTGTTGTAGATAACTTTTTAATCTATCTGGTGTTAAATTTTCATGGCCATAACCTATTTAGTTTAATTGGGTATATTTTACAAGTTTAGCTTTAAATCTGTGTTTTCCTGTTTTCTTCTAAACAACTTTGCTTAAAGTGTCTGATAGGCCTTTTTATATGTTGGATCTAGCTGGGGAGTTTATGAAATTTTTTGTGGGCAATTTCATAAGCTTTCCAGAATGTCCAAGTTTGTAATTTTTGGTTGTGTGTAGCTCCAGCTACATAGTTTTCTTCTAGCTGGTGTTTTAAGTGTTTGTATGTCATGATGTGAATGTTAAGTGATGTATGCCTTGGGTAAGTTAAGCATGTAACTTAAACCATAAAACTTGTTTAAATGCGGGTGTAAGAGAGATGACCTCAGAGGAGAAGCTCTATTACAGGTTGCTAAAGAAGGGTAAGTGTTAACTTCTCTACGACCGAAGAGATTTGCACATATCCGGTCAATGAGATAAAATGTTGCATAATGTTGACGGTCCTTAAGTATCAAATCCAACCATCAACTAGACAAGGAAAAGGATCTATATGAAACCAACACATAGAAATAGGGTTTATACTGACAGAATTCCATGAGTTTTGGTGAATGTCTATTTCTGGAGGGGGATATCAGGAAATATGGAGGAAAGACCCACATGTCATGATTACATAGAGATAAACATCATTCGTAGAAACAAGAACACTCTAGAAGAGTCAAGGAGGCGCAGGAAGGAACCAGAGGCCGAGCGGGCCCAGGGGCAGGGCGCCCGCCCTACCCCCTGGGGTGGCCACCCTAGGGCAAGGCCCAATAGGGTCTGCCTTGTGGGACCACCTCTCCACCGCCTTTGAGATCACATATAAGCCCTCCATTAAGGTCGGTTTGATCCGACGGCCGATGTTCATTTGAGGAGCCTATATAAGGAAGGCCCCTGACCCAGAGGAGACGAGCCTCTTTGACCAAATTCATTATTCGTCATCCATCTCAAGAGGAGAAGCCCCTGATCAATCCCTAGAGCCACCACATCAACTAAATCTCTAGTTTAGCATAGCTATATAGGATTAGAACTAGCAGGAGTCAATCTTCGATTGGTTTCCGGATCTGTCAAGAGGATCCTTGATAATTCTCTCTCTAGTTCTTCATTTATTTATCATTGTTCTTCAGTATTATGAATATGATTTTGTTCTACTTCATTATATTGTTTATGACTTTACTCTAATCGTTTATGTTTTTAGTTATATTGTTCTTAGTTTATTATGATTATATACTTGGCTTAGTTAGATCTGAATCATATCCATGTTTAGGATCGTATAGCGTTTATCCATCAGTACTATGAGTAAATGATAGATATTGTGTAGGCGTGGTGCCTAGACCGTATTTATCTGCGATTGTACCCTACATTCCGGATCATGAGGTAGTTCGTGGGAGTGACAGTCCTGTTGAGTCCTTTGTAGCCCTCCTCCCATTTGTAGGACAGGCAGAGCAGTACTATTACGGGGAAGTGATTGCTATGTTCTTCATCTTCCTTAGTACTACTCACTACACATGAATATCTCTTTTCTCGCCATGATTGCTAAGTGTAATTGCACTAATCATAGTATGCTAGACTGTATAGTTAAGAATGACTTAGGAAATATCTTTGTAGTTCGTCCTAATTCCATGATAATGACTTGCTAGAATATCTGTTGAGGTGCTTATCATTATCTTATGTGGCTAATATATATGTTGATTAGTATTTATCTTTTGTCACTATTCATCCATTATCTATATCTTATGTGACACTTATCTTGTACTGAGTGAGATAGATGAAAACTCTCCATTACACATGTAGTGATACTCATTAATCATTTTTACTCATTCCTCATTTATTCCGTAGTATCCCTTCCAGTGGTAAAAATATAAATAACGATACCTGGAATACTCCTGGTTAAAATGCAACATCGGTATAATTTGTGCGCTTGCAAAAATACATTTATTATTTATTAGAAGAGCAAATGCATATTTCAATACCGCATCTCTCTGGCATGCTGGGGATGACAACCTGGCTTAAGTGTCATGAGAGGTTGTTAACCCTTTTTGGCGCCGTTATCATAAAAAAAATTTATTCTACTTTTGGTAATGACGTTAAGAAGTATCAACAAACATTTTTGGCGCCGTTACCGGGGAAGGTTGATTAGCTATCAAAAGGAATAAATGAGTTATCACTTGCATCACTAATGAGATTGAAAAACATCAATTTTCTACTCGTATAGCCTTACCCTTGATCTTTGAATATTTTTCCTATCATCTTTATGCAGGGTAACGTATGAATAGATTTGATCTTCCAGACAATTTTGTTGAAAATCCCAAAGCATTAATCAGAAGGAGAAAAGCCAAGCTCAAGAAAGTAACAGAATAATCATCATCTCAGCTTGAAGCTTCACCCAATCAAGAAGATCATCAAAACATCGTTCGAGACTTCACACCAGAGTTTGAAGCCATGGCAGACAAGTAAATCCGTGAGTTCTCAGCCCCCACCACAGACAATATCCGCACTGGACCTGCTGCGAACATTGATCGGTCATTTGAGCTCAAGCCTGCGCTCATCAACATGGTGCAAGCAAGCTAGTTCTGTGGGAAGGCACATGAAGACGCTAGTGCTCATCTCCAACACTTCCTGGAGATTTGCAGCACATTCACTATCAAGGATATCCCTAGAGGCGCAATACTACTTCGCCTTTTCCCATTCTCACTCTTGGGAAGAGTGAAGCAGTGGTTCTATGCAACCAAGGAGAAGAATACCACGTGGGCACTATGTTCCACCAACTTTCTAGCAAAGTTCTTTCCCATGGGAAGACCAATGCTCTCCGTGGGAAGATTTCAAGTTTTCAGCAACAACACGACGAGTCCATTCCAGAAGCATGGGAGCGCTTCCAAGATTACATCCTAGAATGTCCCCATCATGGAATGGAGAATTGGTTACTTATGCAGACCTTCTATCATGGGCTCAGCAACAGCACACGTGAGACCATGGATGCTGCTGCCAGAGGAGCATTGCTATCACTTACAATACCACAAGCCACATCTCTTGTGGAGAAGATGGCATCCAACCAAGGTTGGAGTGAAGAAAGAACTCAACCTCGCAAGAAAAGTGGAGGTATGCACCAGCTCAAAGAGGTAGACATGATGTCAGCAAAGCTAGACCTGCTCATGAAGAGACTCGATGAGAAAGCTAGAGAAAAGAAAGAAGTTATGAACATCTATGACTCTCACATGACCTGTGAGGAGTGTGGAGACACTGGACACTCAGGCAACCATTGTCCAGAATTGCTGGAGGATGTGAACTACATCAACAACAACTACTACAATCGTCCTCAGCAAAATCAAGGTTGGAATCAACAACCACAAAGGCCTAACTACTTAGGTAACTACTCAGGTAATTATCAAGGTAACAATTCCTATAATAATCCTAGTTTTCCACCTTTGAGAGAGTTGGTAACAAATCAAGGAAAGTTAATAGATAACATGTCTAAGAAATTAGCATCCAATGATAAAATACTAGAAACTATAAATAATAGGATGGATAATTTTTCTGTTGCCATCAAGAATCAAATTAGCTTTAATAAAATGATTGAATCCCAGCTAACCCAAATAACTGTTGTTGTTCCTATCACTAACCCCGGTATTCCATCACAACCGGAAGGATTACAATCTGCAAATCTTGAAGACATATTTGATGTAGGTGCTTATTGGAACAACCCACAGAAGGGTGGTGTGGCGACTCTATGCCAACCAAGAAAGGAGATCCAGGACGACCAGTCATCCCAATCTCCATTGGCGTCACAGAGTTTCCTGAAGCACTTTGCGACTTCGTCGCAAGCGTCAATGTCATGCCCAGGGTAATGTATATGACATTCTTTAATTATCCTTTATCAGAAACAACCCTATGTTTGCAGCTTGCAGATCAGACACTGTGCTACCCAAGAGGAATATTAAAAGATACCCATGTCCGAATTGGTACCTCATATGTCCTAGCAGATTTTATGGTGATAGAAACCGGTGTTGATGAGAAGTCACCCATCATCCTTGAGAGGCCACTCTTGAACACTACGGGAGCTGTCATCTATGCTAGCACCGCGAAGATCAGTTTGTACATCAAAGGGAAGAAGGAGACATTTACCTTCAAGAAAAAGACCTTACAAGCTCCTGAACAACCTCAAGATGAACCAAAGAAGAGGACCAATGGGAGGAACAAGCAGAACAAGCAGAACAAGAACAAGAACAAGAAGCAAGTACGGACAGAATCAGCTAAGATGGTCACGACACTCCACAATAATCAAGATCACCAAATCAGATCCCCTCATTTGATCAAGAAGGATGAACCAGGTGTCCCAACCACTGACTGCACAATCAACAGATGCTCCTTCAGAAAGCAATCTGTGACACCGGATCAGGCGTTAACATTATGGCCAAGTTGACCTATGAGTTTCTGTACGGCACAATGCCTCTACATCCAACATACACCCAACTCCAGATGGCAGATCAGACATGCCGCGTCATCGAAGGAATAGCAAAAGATGTCCCATCCAGATTGATGACCACTTCATCCCTACAGACTTCCTAGTCGTTGATATGGGAGAAGATGATTATGATCCACCTATCATCCTTGGAAGGCCATTCCTAAGCACCACCAAAGCTATCATCTATGGAGAAGTGCACCTACACTTCCCTCTGAGAAGGTACGTCGTTACTTTAATGCTAACTACATTGTTGAAGAATCTAAGCAGAATAAAACGAGAAGAAGATGTCGCTACCGCAACCAGAAGAAATAGAACACCAAGGACGGATGGACAGACTATAAAGGAGAAGTATCAAGATATGAAGAGAGATACCCCAAAGAATAAGAAGAGTCAATATATGCAACTCCACTCTCGAGGCCGAACACACCACCAACTCCAAGGTTGGGAAATGAAAGATCACTCTATGAATACCACAGGCAAGAGAACGGAGAATCATGGGAAGAAGAAAAGGAAGGTCCCTTCAATTATAATGAATATCCAAAAGCAAGAGTTTGTCCTAGGGAAGCCAACGCACCAACACAAGTGTGAAGACAAAAAGAAATCATACCAGAAGAAGAAGCGCAGTCGGAGGCGCCAGCTACGTCGTCCAATGAGCCCTAGGACAACTAAGGACGTGAGGAGTCCTGTTCGGAGGACTTAAACCATCGAACGTCATGCCAAGAGGTAACACTTGGTAGTTATCTTTCCCTTAATTACTTATTTATTTTTCAAATTAGTTAATCATGTTTGCACTATCTTAAAAAGAAAATAAAAATGTTTAAAACTGTTAAGCCTCATGTGAATAGACTCATGCCATAAAACCCATAAGTATACTCGCTGTGGTGGCATAAAAATAAATAAATAAGTTTTTGTCTTATAAAATAAAAATATAAAAATAGTAAGTCTATGATCCTGTTAAATAATATCATCCATTAGAGGAAGCTCGACTTGATCAAAGCTAGAAGATTTATGACTAACCCCTAATTAGTTCCACGAGCTTTGTTTTCTATTTGAGCTTTCACAGATTTCAAGGATCAACAAAGAACAGTAACCAGAGGACACCTCTGCTACCTGTCAACTATATCAAAAGAAATTACGTCAAAATCAAGCTTGGGGGAGAGCACCCCCACGTTCCACTACATCAGAAGAAATTACGTCAAAATCCAGCTTCGGGGAGAGCACCCCCACGTACTCAGCTAAATATTACTACCCATCAGTTTTTATATCTATACTCTACTAAAATATAAAAAGATGCTTAATCATAAAAACCTAATAAATATTTTTCCTCTTATATATGTGTGTGTGTGTGTGTGTTTTTGATTAGTTAAGAGTTTGCTAAATAAATAATAGGAGAGAATAAAATAAAATAGCTATGCTAAATGAATCCCAGTAATAAACTCTTAACATGGAAATGATGAATAGTTGCTCTGTCGTAATACCTTTCAAGTACCTAGTTTTCAAATTTGATCTCTCTCTCAAGTTTAGGCATAATTGTTATGATTTGAATTTTGCTCTGAACCTAAAACTTGTGGGAAGAGTACCTGATCTAATGTCTAAGTCGTTGACAGATATGATATGGAAAAGTTTGAGTTGCTATTTATCTGTTCCTAGGGATACTAGAATTCTATAGAATTTTATCTTTTGAAAACTTTAAAAATGCTACATGATGAGTTCCGGTATGACGAGAGTTTAAATTCCTACCACAGCCATATATACATGCTTACTAGATTAGGAAACTACACATTTTTACATACTGCTTATGAGTATTGAGTGTGGTCAAGCTGTGCGACCCTCGGGTACTAGTCATGCGGTTTGAATCAAGATTCACACACATCCATATATGTTGCTTCTACCTCAGAAGTACGCATTCAATTACACTACACCCACATACGCTACTTCTATCCTGGAAGTATGCATCCATTTACCTTCCATTCACATAAGCTTCTTCAATCCCAGAAGTACACATTCACATATATCCACTCATTCCCATCTCCAGATCCACCCACCAAAAACATTCTACTCCTAATCCGAGAGAGAATAGAAACATGTAAGTATTATCCTATTCCTGTTTTATCCCTGTGAAATAAAGACTCCAGTCAGCGTTCGCTTGATAGCTCTAAAAGGATGAGTGCTCTTGAAAAAAAGAAAGGAAAAAAGAGAGAGATAAGAGGAAATAAAAAGGGAAAATTGTCCGCCAACCTCGAAAAATAAAAAGTGAGAAGAGAGGTAAAAATGGGCAAGTGTCCGACAGTAGAATTAGGGGTACAAGATACCCATCAATATATATATATATATTATTGAGCATCTCATTCCCTTCGAAAGGTTTCAAATGCAAGAAAGGTATATCCATCAAAAGGGAGCAAAAGTAGAATTAGACTTTCACCTCTGCTATCATCATCATTACCATTACCATCATCACCATCATCATCACACACCATTCATTCGCCATACATGCACATCTTGATTTGACTTATTGACCTGTTCCTTTGGATCCGCGGTTTGACTATGCAACATATGTCTTATAAGTATGTATACACTATCTCCCACCTATGAGCTCCAAATATTAGCCTATTAGAACTAGGGTGAGAGAGAGAGAAGGCAATACCACAATGCCTTATACCACAAATACCACATATTTCAGAGAAAGGCATACACCATTAATTCCTTGGTAAGGATCTAGAAATACCACAAAGGAGTGACTGAGAGAGTCATACAAGGAATCTTTGAGTTTTATTTTGAAAATCTACAAAACTCTGGAGCTATAATTAATCAAAGACACATGGTGCTTGGCTAGACCTTTCTGTCTTTCAACTACCCAAGACACAGGTGACGGTTACAAGCCCCATGGTGGAAGGTAAAATGAGTAAGTTTTTTATCTTAATAGTTGATCTAACCCAGAGATGAGATCTTATTTGAAAGCATGTGTACTTATAAGGCGTGAAAGCATCGCAGCAACTCCTGATCCATCACTGAGTCTATCTTTGCTAAGGGACGAGCAAAAGGTAAGCTTGGGGGAGCTTGTTGACGGTCCTTAAGTATCAAATCCAACCGTCAACTAGACAAGGAAAAGGATCTATATGAAACCAACACATAGAAATAGGGTTTATACTGACAGAATTCCACGAGTTTTGGTGAATGTCTATTTTTGTAGGGGGATATCAGGAAATATGGAGGAAAGGCCAACATGTGATGATTACATAGAGATAAACATGATTCGTAGAAACAAGAACACTTTAGAAGAGTCAAGAAGGCGCGAGAAGGAACCAGAGGCCGAGCGGGCCCAGGGGCAGGGCGCCCTACCCCCTGGGGCGGCCACCCTAGGGAAAGGCCCAATAGGGTCTTCCTTGTGGGACCACCTCTCCACCGCCTTTGAGATCACATCTAAGCCCTCCATTAAGGTCGGTTTGATCCGACGGCCGACGTTCATTTGAGGAGCCTATATAAGGAAGGCCCCCTGACCCAGAGGAGAAGAGCCTCTCTAACCTAATTCATTATTCATCATCCATCTCAAGAGGAGAAGCCCCTGATCAAGCCCTAGAGTCACCACATCAACTAGATCTCTAGTTTAGCATAGCTATATAGGATTAGAACTAGCAGGAGTCAATCGTCGATTGGTTTCCGGATCTGTCAAGAGGATTCTTGGTAATTCTCTCTCTACTTCTTCATTTATTTATCATTGTTCTTCAGTATTATGAATATGACTTTGTTCTACTTCATTATATTGTTTATGACTTTACTCTATTCTTTTATGTTCTTAGTCTATTATAATTATATACTTGGCTTAGCTAGATCTGAATCATATCCATGTTTAGGATCGTATAGCGTTTATCCATCAGTACTATGGGTAAATGATATATATTGTGTAGGTGTGGTGCCTAGATCGTATTTATCTGTGATTGTACCCTACATTCCGGATCGTGAGGTAGTTCGCGGGAGTGACAGTCCTGTTAGTCCTTTGTAGTCCTCCTCCCGTTTGTAGGGCAGGCAGAGTAGTACAATTACGAGGAAGTGATTGCTATGTTCTTCATCTTCCTTAGTAATACTCACTACACATAGATATCTCTTTTCTCGCCATGATTGCCATGTGTAATTGCACTAATCATAGTATGCTAGACTGTATAGTTAAGAATGACTTAGAAAATATCTTTGTAGTTTGTCCTAATTCAATGCTAATGACTTGCTAGAATATCTGTTGAGGTGCTTATCATTATCTTATGTGGCTAATATATATGCTGATCAGTATTTATCTTTTGTCACTATTCATTCATTATCTATATCTTATGTGACACTTATTTTGTACTGAGTGAGATAGATGAAAACTCTTCATTACACATGCAGTGATACTCATTAATCATTTTTACTCATTCCTCATTTATTCCTTAGTATCTCTTCCCAGTGGTAAAAATATAAATAACGATACCTGGAATACTCCTTGTTAAAATGCTACATCGGTATAATCTGTGCGCTTGCAGAAATACATTTATTATTTATTAGAGGAGCAAATGCATATTTCAATACCGCATCCCTCTGTCATGCTGGGGTTGACAACCTGGCTTAAGTGTCATGAGAGGTGGTTAACCCTTTTGGCGCCGTTATCAGAAATAGAATTTATTCTACTTTTGGTAATGACGTTAAGAAGTATCAACACATAATACATTCATCATGAGCATTCATTCATATGCATTAGACATGTCTCATTTCTAGTATATGACTTCTCATATATGTTGGATCATCATACATGTATACATGCATCCAGGACCGTCGGAGGGAGTGACCTTGCTGGAGTTTGGGGAGCTGGAAGGAGGAGTCCCACCGGAGATTCAAGCTCCAGAAGTTCCAGAAGAAGGAGAACAGGGCCCTGACCTTCCTAAGTGCCCAAACCACCTTCCTCCACCTTTGTGAAAGGCAAGCCCCAGAGCATTATACACCTTCTTACTCTATTTTAAGTATTTTACTTACAATCCAACCACTTGTTTGTGCATTAAGTTAGTAGGAGTTGAGATGAAACCCCTTGTTGCATTATACCTTCCTTGCCCAACAAAAGAACCTTGTAGGCCCAAGATCGAAACCTCTGCTTAGCCATGCTTAGACCAGTAGCGTGGGTGGTCTATCATCCCCCACAATTATAGGATGCTGGTCACGGTTGGCTATATTTGCTATCGTGGAAAATAACCATGTGGAAGTAATAAATCGAGACCGGGCGGACAAGGTGTTGTGAGCCACTTGACTTGGAGGTCTTGTGAGCGGGTTCTCTCTGCCTGTGTCGCTAGGCACTAGATCGTGGTTGGACATCTGCCGATATTAAACGCATGCCTCCTTCAAAGCTGGTCGAATAACTTGTTTCGACCGCGAAGCCTAACTCTGTATGTTCGAGCCGGAATCGCCTCCTAGTTGTGTCATGAAGACCGTGAGCGGCATACTAGTCGTGGGCAAGCATGACCTGAGCTACCTGGGCGGGACCGTGGGCAGGATCTACTTGAGCATCCTGGCTATCCGCGAGTCCCTACTCATGCCTGTAATTGGGGGCCCACGGCTACCCAAACTATATTGAAGGTGACCCGTATAAGTGTGTCAGCAAGCATACTTGGGTGTGATTGAGGAATAAACTTCCAGCTGGATAGGAATTTGATTCGAATCGCGGTCTCTTCCCGTCAGTTAGAAACTTGAAAGATCTTCCTCCCACTGTAGAAACCTGAACTCTAATAAATAACCAAAATATGGTTATGTGGTTTTATGCCAAGCACAATATGGTTATTATTGTTTGATAACTCAGTGATTGCTCTAGTACAGGTGCTAATGAGATCTGATTAATGTTACTTAACCTGCTGCTAAATGATGTTTTATATTTATGAGAATACATGAGTAATTAGGACTGCTCTTTCATGCAAAAGTATGCTACCTCATGAGATCCACCGATAAAGCCTTGAATAATCCTTGATGTGTCTATGGTTATATATATATCTCTCTGTCGGGTAAGTCTAGCTGAGTACAATTGAGTACTCAGGGTTTCTTTACCCTTGTTGTAGATGGTATGGTCTATTCTGGGTATTGCCAAGCGTGCATCTACCCTGCATGTGATGATAAGTGAAGGCCATGGGCAATGGTGAATTCTGATGTCTCTCCTTGTTGCTTTTGATGGGACTGTACTAAGCACGACACTATATTTTTGTTAAATTATTTGGAATGGGTGTTCGCGAAAACAAGACTTCCGCTACTTTGATTTGAACTTGGTGTTGTAATAACACTTCTTTAAATTATGTGTAATATTATTTCGTTTCGAACTTATCACTATGGATGTGCGGTTACTGAATTTAGTGTACGATCTCGGGTTGTTACTTAGTGTGGTTGAGATCCTTCGAGATTTCAAGGACTACCGGGCTTATATGGGCTCTAGTGTGACAGTGTCGTCAGAAATGATGACCATTATACTAGTGCTCTTATATGTTGGGCGGTTCCGTGACACCGGCAGTGATGATGAGCTTCACTGTCGGTTCATGGCGGGAACCACATGTGATATACATGTACACTTAATTTTTTTGATTTTTGTAAACAACATTGGATGAAAAAACTTGCTAAATAAAAGTTGTAGATCTTGAAAAGTTATGAAACTTTCTAGTTTAAAACTTTTTTATTTGAAATCATCTTGTCATCGAAAACTACGTTCGAATTTGTCAAATTTGAAATTTAAATTGTTGTAAACAATCTCAGATTGAAAAACTTGCTAAATAAGAGTTGTACATCTCGAAAAGTTATGAAATTTTGTAACTTACAACTTTTTCATTTGAATTCGTTTAGTGGCTCAAACAATCAATTTACACTTTATTTAGTATAGAATGAGGTGAACTAAAACAGAATCTAGACACAAGTGAGTCATGGGTAGAGTGGTAGAGGAGGTATCGCGCGAGGCTGAGGTTGCAGGTTCGAATCCCTGCCGGAGCGTAGTTCGCGATTTTACGCGAAAAAAATGTGCCACTTGCAACTGAGACGGGCGGACGGGTTACTAGTGGATTCTCTCAGAATTTAAATCTTTTTTTCCTATTTTAAAAACACGAATTCTGGACAACCATCATGACTGCCGGTTTGTACGATCTCATTATTGCCGAGTTGGTTATGCCGGTTCAAAATCCGCCAGTAAAGGAGGATTTTGAACCGACAGGGATGGCGTAGTCTGTATTAGTGGGAGCAACTTGATAGCACACCTCATGAGACAGTAAAATTCAATCGCCAAGGGAGTCCCGAGAATAGATGGTGAGTCTCGCATGAAGAATCTGAACATTGAGAACTCCCAAACTTAGTTGGCTACTATTATTGTACAAAGAATTAGAATGCCGAGGAGTCCACAGTTTGGCTGGCGAGCCCCTAACGTAATTGATGATGATGTCAAAGTAACGAGCAATCTGGCCAGTTGGTTGGATGACGAAGTGAGCATCGAGCGATCTAACCATCTAGTTGGCGACAAAGTCGGAGTGCCAGGTGGTATAATCAACTAGTCCGCCGTGAAGTCCGAGTACTAGGTGATGTAAGCTACTGGTCAGTGGTGATGTCCGAGTGCCAGTTTGTGTAACTAACCGGTCAACGATGGTCCTCTCTTTCTCCCTAATTGATCGAGTCCCCAATCGTAATGAGCTCATCGACCAAACCTGGCCCTGCAATAAAAATGTAGAACCGGTAGTATATGATGTAAAAATAAAAGGGACAATTGCATAACTGCTCTTATTTTGAACTCTAACTACACGTTTGTCTCTATTTTTTTTAACTTTGTATCTTTGCCCCTATTTTTCGAAATTGAATATGTCGTTTGCCCCTATTTGTTGGTAAATAACAGAATTAAAATAAATGTTTGAAAAAAAGAAAAAATAGAGAAAGACTATACTACCCTTTATAAAAAAAGCACACCATCTCTCTCATTCGGGTAGCGCGGTGTGCGCGGCAGGCAGCGCGAGCGCCACGCGGGTCGCGCGGGCAGCGCGGGTGGCGTGCGGGCGGCGTGGGCAAGCGGGGCGCAGGGAGCGGGTGGCCGGCGTGGGTCGCGGGCAGCGGCCATCGCGACGCGGAGCACGAGCAGCCGTCGCGGTCTGGCGTGGCGACGAGGGCATTTCAGTCTTTTCAGCATGTACTTAACACCGTTAACTCTCCTAAGCGGAATAGAGGCAACTGGAACCTTCAGGTTTGACAAACAGGGATAAACATGCAAAGTTAAAAAAAAACAGCAAAACAAGGACAATTATGCAATAGGCTCAAAAATAAAATATCTAAAATTCGAGAAAAATCAGCACTGGGGAAATGACATACGCGACATTATATTTGTTTGTTGTAAAAAAATGTTCATATTTTTAAATACAAAGAAGTGCGACCAGTTGGTTCTTTAATTTATCGAATCACTAGCATCAACTAGCCCATACCCCATAGCATAGATTCGTGAGCACCATTACGTGTAAGAGCACGCCACTAGTACACAGTTGTACTATAGCGGCGGTTGTAAACGTATTTCTACAGGCGTTTTTCGTACCGCCTGCGTGAAAGGCCAGTAGAAATGAGCGATTTCTACTGGCGGTTTCTATAGAACCGCCTGTGAAAATCTATTTTCACAGAAAATTTATTTCCACAGGCGGTTTGTTTATGTCAGCCGCCTGTGGAAATAGTTCTCACCCTACCAAAATTTTCAATTTTTAAATTTAAATCAGACCCTATATTTTACCTTAAACCTATTCGATGATGTTCAATTATACCCATATAGTATTTAACTATTTTATACAAGTGGTTTCATGCTCATAAACATAAAGTCACACTTATTTACAACATCAAAGTTTCATACTCACAAACATAAAGTAAATGTATTTACAACAAAGTTCTCACTAGTGCTCTAGTGCTCACAAACACTATATATATACATCAAAGTTTTCACTAGGGCTCTAATTAATAACCATCTCGACTAAGTTGTAGATCACTGATCTCTGTGAGCGGTCTATATTTTGGGTCACTTAAGGTGGCCAACTCGTCGTGGTAATTCCCCTCGTGAGGAATAAAATCTCTCATGATGAATGAGCACAAGTCCTCAACTATGGCGTACAAAGTACGTTCGCTCATGTTCTTCGCCTTTGGTTGATTAGCAGCTTCCTGAGAGGAAAGTTTATAAACATTAATATATACACTTGACAATACATTTGTAACTTTAATGTGAGAACTAAAATCATGACTATTACTTATATTACCTTAGAAGGGTTCCTGCTGTATCGTCGTTCTGCCTCATGAATTCGCACACGTAGAATCCACACAGGACCGATCCAGGTGGTTGCTTGTGGCACTATATAATAAGAAAGTTGTCATGTATATACTTACAACATCATGTATGATATGTATTCATAACTTTTCATACGTATCGGCCATTGATGATATATGTTCAATGGCTGCCCTGGATTGTCGCACTTTCCTTTTTCAATTTGTAATACCTATATACCCTATAATCTCGAATAGAATCACCATGTTATTCTCAAACTCTCTCATCAATAAAAGTCTGCAAGCATATCTCAACTTACAGTTCCAAGTAGTTCAAGAACCGTGCATAGCTCGTAGTCAGATAATCTGCGGAGTCTAATACCAACACCCTTCCTTGCCTAGGATAAATGATAAAGCAGATCCAGTGGTCTCTGCACGAAGCAAATTTATGATGCAAGTGTGTATTAAAATTATTAATTTAAACTATATAAACTTACACTTACCCAAAGTTATATGGGGCTATTATGCATTTTCTGTCTTGATATATAAGCAATGAGGTTGCCAGGTACTAGGAGTATTCGGTTTCAAACCTTTTCTTCAGCTTCTTTTTCATGTCCTCTCGTTCTTTAGCTTCTAACCCCTTTAAATCTTTATCCTCGTCTCCGATTCTGAAGTTGTGCCGGTCCTCACAAATTTTTATTGGGTTCATATACGCAACCCTTTCATTTTCCCTGTGACGAGGATCGTTACCGTAACGCATGACCTGCTCCTCATATTGCATTCTGCAAGGCGCACATTCATGTAAGATATGGAATTAGAATGGATACAACTCACAAATAAAAACACATGCATATTTATTCGTATGAGTAACACTTACACTGCTAACAACGTTATGAGTTGTACATCGAGTCTCTTGAGGTTCATCGTCAACCACATGTCCTCGAATGTAATAATGCATGTATGTCTTTCACTTGCAAATACAGCTGGTGGTATAAACACGTTGATGGTGTCAATGCCAACATAAGCTGCTCTCATGTACCAATAATGCAGCCTTTTTATACCACTAGGGATCTTGATCAATTTATCCCACCGTAGTAGTGGCCTCCCCGAGTGATAACAATCAGGAACATGTTCGTAACCTTCCTTTATTGGCTTCCTGATATTTACGCTAATTACCTCAGGCTTTTTGGCTGACTTCTCGTGCTCATCCAAGTCAAGGGTACGAGTAGTGCGTTGACGTCCAATTCCTGCCAAAAATCTGCCCACTCCAGCATTATTCTTTTTCTTTGGCTCCCAGGGGGATATCAATTTGGGTATTGGAAATTTCTTCTTTGTCTGCGGTGGAGTCACCTTTGTTTGTTCTAGGTCCTTTGATTCAGGTGCTGGGCAAGGTGGAGAACTGAATGATGGATCCATTGGTTCAGGAGGAGCCATGATCGGTGATGGTGGGTCTACAAGAGTCTGGGCAGGTGGTGATGGTGGGCCTGGAAGATTTTGGGCAGGTGGTGATGGTGGGTCTGGAAGAGTTTGGGCAGGTGGTGATGGTGGGTCTGGAAGAGACTGGTCGGGTGGTGACGGTGGGTCTGGAAGAGATTGTGAAGGACCTGACGACCCCTATGTGCGTGGCAGGGCTTCAAATGATCATGTTGGCAGCTCACTCAATTGGACATCTTATCGAGGCCAAATGATGAAGTTCTAGATAGCCTGTCCGAGTGTCTCAATGCCCTCGGGACCGACAATGTCTAGCATGTCATCTTCGTATCCTTGGACGACCGTCACCACTTCAACCTTGCAGTAGTCCTCTGGAATGTCATCACCATGATACTTGCGTCCTAGGATCGCAAATCCTGTGCCTACTACCCTTGTACGATGATTGGAAATACCATATCTTATGACGAGGGAGCAAGGCGTGGGCATATCAATATCGTCAACTGCATAGTGAGTCTTGTTTCCCGTTGACGCAACACTGCTTGGAATTGTTCCTGGACTGTGTGTCACCGCAAGCTGTTGTGATGTTGGGACTAGCTGCATCTCGGGACCTTGACCTGGCGTATTATGTTGAACGGACACCGCACTAGCCAATCTTTGCATCAACTCAGGAGGAGGATTGGATAACATTTGGGACATCATCTCTTGGAAGTCTTTTTTTGCCTCTTCCTTAAAATACGAAGCCATCTCTTCCTTGTATCGATCACGCTTCCTGTACTCACCTTGCCACTCTTGTCCGAATCCCTGTTTCCATCCTTCTTTTTAAAGATATTCCTCAAACACGACCAGGATGCTCGGGGTTACCCAAGCCAGCAGTTAGGATGTCCCTCTCTCTTCGTGGATTAAATAATCCTTTCTTATGTTCTGCTGCTACCGCTAATATGCTCTTAAGTGCTTCATCGGTAGTTGGGTCTTCAAAGGACATACCGGTCTCGGTTTGCATTGGTTTCTGAGCCATTATCCAGTTTGCGGTCCTTTCTCCAAGTTTCTCGGATAGCACTGGCAACCCTGCCGCCTTCTTGGTAGCCTCTTCTTCCCTCCATTTTGGAATTTGTCGTTGGTAACCACCAGAGCCTAAGTGGTGGGGATACTTGTTCTTTTTTGCAAGCGCAGAATTGGATTCGCTCCGAGCAACGAACTCTGCTTCTTGCCTATGCTCTAGGAAAACTGCCCACTGACCGGCCGAAATCTTGTACTTTTTTGTCGGGTCTCAGCCAGTCTTTGCCCACTTGGTATTCAATTCGGACCTCCAGTTGCGGAATATGACCGCACATTGCTTCAATACAAACTCTTTACCAGTGCTTCTAAGCCCCGAGGAAAAATAAACCTTGTCAACATCTTGGCCCAAAGCATGTTCCTAACATCGACTGACACATTTTTCCAATGTTGGATTGTGACGTCAAGATTGTCCCTAACTACGAAACCAAGTGCGTTTCAAAACTTAGCTACGGAGGCCACATGAGCGAGGGGCTGTCCTTTTGGGCTCACTTCTGAGATTCTATATGTCTCATCTGGCCACCTATTCATTCCTTTGTCACCTCATTTCCGGTCACTCATCTTCCTTTTCCTTGAACTATTGGAGGTGGTGGTCTCGGTTGTTTCCGGTGCATCTTCTTGTGCCATTTCATCTTGAGTTAATATTTCTCTGAACTCATATAACACCTCCTATTCATGTCAAAACATACACTCATCACATTATGAAGGCTAATCCATTATGGCAGGCTAATCATGAAATTAGGTACAACCATGACATCCTATATGCGAAAATTACCTCATCTACTTCTGGATTGTAATCAGGGTCACGTTCATATTCACGACGGTCCATCCTCTCTATGCGAGGATCAGTGCTGACGCTTGGTGATTCGTATTCAGGAGTAGATTCTCAGGACCCCATTGCTTGGGACCCTGCTGCTTGCTCTGTGGGGTGGGACCCTGTTGCTTGCTCCACGGGGTGGGACCCTATTGCTTGCTCCGCGGGGTGAGACCCCGCTGCTTGCTGCGTGGGGTGGGACCCCGTTGCTTGTTCCTTGGGGTCAGACCCCGTTGCTTGGTCCTTGGGTGGAGAACTCATCGTAAAATTCTATACAATTATATATTTACAAGCATTAAATTGAAGCATTAAAAGTATTTACAAGCATATATGTACATGGTATAAAAGTATTTACAGGCATATATTTAACTTCATCGAGATTAAATTCAAGGAAATTAAAAAATGAAAAAACTTCTAGTATACATAGATATACATACAAGTACACTACTATTATATAAGTACTACTACAAGTATATACATACAAGTACACTACTAGTATATACAAGTATACTAAAATTGATTATATAAGCATTTAAGTACTCTACTCTATTCTACTCTACTCTACTCTACTCTACTCTACTATATGAACAAGCATTATATATACAAGTTTACTCTACTATATGCATATAATAATCATTAAAATAATGACCATTAATTAGTTAAGTTTACTCTACTATACATAGATATATATATACAAGTAGTTTACTCTACTATATATGCATGAATACAAGTTACAAGCATTTAATTTAAAAAAGTGTTGACACCGTTTTTTGACACGTGTCAAATGAGTTGAGGCTTGACTGGTCAGCGGCTGTTCTCCATCGGTGTCAGGAGTTGATAGTGCCGATAGGAAGATACTACGAGAAGACTAAGTGTTTTGCCGATGGAAGTTGACGGTACCTTGCCGACAAGATCGTTGAAGTCTTGCTAAAACTGAAGTGCCGATGAGGAGTCCTTGCCGATTGTTGATGAAGGGGCCTTGCCGATTACCGATAAAGGCTTATTACCAATTGCCGATAAGGGCTCGTTGCCGATTGCCGATGGAAGATGGTGGCCGATTACCGATAAGGGTTCATTGCCGATTACCGATGAAGAAGATGCTGCCGATTGCCGGTCGGGAAAGTATTGCCGATGCCGATGGGCGTGATTTAGCACTTGGTGGTAGCAGAGGGTTACAAATGGCCAAAGAAGGAAGGCGCAGATTAAAGGGATCTGCCGATGGAAAGTTTCCATCGAGAGGAAGTATAAGGAAACTGGTGTTCTGTGCCAGTATTATTATAGTAGTTTGAGTCCGACTCTTGCATGGGTCGCTTATTTTCCCTTAAAATAGGTGTGTTGGTTTAGGAAATAAATATTGTTATCCGGCTCCTGTGCGAGTCAGTTTCCTTTAAAGTAGGAGTTTGTTTTAGGAAAGATATGCGTCGTGTCATTGTACAACTCTCCATGCGGGAGTATAAATATGTGCCCGAGGGCTATGGAATAAATCAATCCAATTCAAAAACAAACCAATTCTACTTTTTATCCTACTTTTACCGCAATTTACTCTTTTATGCATTAGTTATAGTTATCAACGAGTTCTTCAAGCTTTCGACGGGCTGCATCACCCTGATCTCCGTCAAAATCCTTGCTAGTTCCGCGTGGGAGTACCTCTAGGCTTTGGCAATCCGGGCGCATCGCTGTTTGCCTCGTCTAGCTCTGCTCTAGCTATCCGTGATCAATCTAAGCCTTGACGTCCGGGCGCATCGCTGTCGTCTCGTTCAGTTTGTCATAGTTATCATCCTTGTCGATTGATTGGTCAAATCGACTGGCACGCCCTCGACATCGAGCTTTGGGTAATAGCCCGAGGTTTTCACAAATCTGACGCTTTTTGTGTTAACACCTCTTTTGGCACGCCCAGAGGGACCTGATTATACAAATCTACACATCCGGCATGGCTGATCACGCCGATGTCGATCAGAGGAATGTCATCGTAGTGTCTGAGGCCGATCTGAAAGATGATCAGAAGCAGGCCATGGAGCGGGCTATGGAGGAATACCGGCAGCTGTATCTCAAGTTCTTCAGCCTCAGCAGGAGCGGCGAAGAAATTCAGAAGCAAGATCCGCCGTTGCCACGGCAGGTCACATACGACGCCAATCCTGGTAAGCTACAAGAGATGGTTAACGCCGCTGTAAGTCAAGCTTTGATTGACCACTCCAACGTGTTGTCCAATACTGTCTACAATGTCGTCGCGCAAACATTCAAAGGACACGCACCGCGATACGCCGGTCCAGCGTACCATCAACCTGGATTGGCGTCCGCAAGCCCATCAGCGGCCCAAATGGCGTCTTCCACCCCTGTGGAACCGTCTGCCGATGTGGCTACGTCACCAAGACCGAACGCCGGCGATACTACCAAATTCAACGCAGATCCAGCCGCGTCGGCAACTTCAGGACCAGCTCCCGCTAACTGGTGGGGATACGGTATGCCTCCAAATCTATATGCTGGCTCTAATCTGGTGCAGGGAGACGGTTCAGCCTGGAAGAACTCTACAGCATCGGCAGCACAGCCACAGCCGATGGCTCATATGATGCACAACTCTGCGCCTGCTCCAACCATACAAGTGCCATCAGATGATCTCTAAATAATCCCCAAGATACCTCTGATGCCACCATCGGCAAGCTCTGTGCCGATGCAACACATTATAACCGCCGGCAGTCAATCCCCAGCGGCAAACTCTCAAGCCGGAGCTCTGAACCCCCAAGGTAATCTGGTGATCAATTGCTCTAGGATTCAAGAACCGCATGCTCCGGTCAGCTATCAACCATCGGCAAGTCATATGCCGATGCCTTATAACCTTGGATGGGTCAACCAACCACCAGCTCAATAGCCTGGCGCGCCGATGTATTATTATGGAGGCCCAGCTTACATCCGAGGCGGATCATCGGTACAACAACCGATGAATGTGACAGTTCAGCCGACTCCGCCAAGTATGTCAAATCATCCATCGGTAAGTCAACCGATGCATAGCGTGCAGATGACTGATGTTGCGCCTGCGACAACTGCATATCTTCAAGGGGCGCATCAGCCGACTCCGCCAAGCATGCCAATCTACCCATCGGTAAGTCAGCCGATACATAGCGTCCAGATGACTGGTGCTGCGCCCACGACTACTGCACATCTCCAAGAGGCGCGTCAGCTGACTCCACAAGTCGACAATCAGCCAATGAGTCGGCAGGAGCAGGATGCGTATTGGGTCGGCAAGATTGCCGAAGTCATGAAGGAGCAATTCGGTATCAGGCCCAAGGTCAACACATACTCCTATCGGACCCCATACCCGCCTGCATATGACTTGATTCCTCTTCCAAATCGGTACAAGGTGCCCGATTTTACTAAGTTCTCCAGCCAAGACGACACGTCAACGATGGAGCACATCAACCGCTTCATTATCCAGTGCGGGAAGGCTGCCAGCAGGGAAGAATTAAGGGTGAGACTGTTCTCTTCATCATTGTCTGGATCGGCATTCACATGGTTCATATCATTGCCTCCAAATTCTATAATTACATGGGCCGATCTGGAGAGGAAATTTCACAAATACTTCTTTGCTGGCATACATGAAAAGAAGCTTACTGATTTGGTCAAAATGAGACAGCGCAATGACGAATCGGTAGAAAGTTTTGTGCAGAGGCTGCGGGATGTGAAGAACAAGTGCTACAGTCTGGTGCTTGATGATCGGCAACTGGCAGACTTGGCCTTCCAAGGGTTACTGCCGCACATCAAGGACAAGTACGCGTCCCAGGAGTTTGAGAGCCTAAGTCACCTGGTGCAGAGGATTGCCGATCAAGATGTCAAAACCTTTGAGCCCAGGAAGACTTGGAACAAGAAGGTGACCTTCATCGGGAAAGAAGAAGACTCCGGATCGGATGAAGAGCTGAATGTCGATGCGGCCGAATGGGTGAAGGATAAGAAGCCTGTGTCTTGTCCGTTCGGTCAAAAAGAAACAGAAAGGTTCACCTTTGATATCACCAAGGCCGATAGGATGTTTGACCTATTACTGCAAGAGGGGCGAATCAAGTTGGCGCCCAATCAAGTGATTCCATCGGCCGAAGAGCTCAAGAAGATTAGGTACTGCAAGTGGCATAATGCAACCTCACACAGTACCAATGACTGCAAGGTATTCAGGCAGCAGTTGCAGTCGGAGATCGAGTCTGGGTGTATCAAGTTTGAAAACTCTAAAGTCCAGAAACCGATGAAGATAGATCAGCACCCGTTCCCAAACAACATGGTGGAGATCAGTGAAAAAACCAAAGTGCTGACATCGGGGGCCGCTAGAAGGAATTTATCAGTGGACCCTGACTACCAAGTACCCAGGCATGACGCAAGAAGGTTTGTCGATGACAGAAAGGGCAAGAAGGTTGCCGATGAAGGTAACAGCACCAACAGGGCTCCTGGAGTGGTGATTACTCACAAACAGCCAAGGCAGTATCATCGGCAATCACGTGAAGAACAGTATCAGCAAGAAGAAGAGGAGCATCGGGAATGGCTTCGACATAAGGACCACTGGAGATGTCCCTTCTTCGTTCATTGCTGGGAAGAAGGCATCAAACTGCCCACTGCCGATAACTGTCCAGAATGCAATGGGTACTACACAGCCGATCGGTCAAGTAAGCGACCTTGTTTTGATGATCAGGCACCCAGGCACGTCAGGCCGCTCAGAGAAGACAGATCGGCACATGACCGGCTGGGGGCCAAGCTCAGTGCCCATGATCAGCTTGGCAGGCATGTTGACCAGAGGGAGCTGGAGGAGATGGCCAATGCTAGAGTGCCCGACGAGGAGATATTCTCCAGAGATCCCAACATCGGAAGAAGTGCCGATGCAAGCAGTGAGAAGCAGCATCAACCTGTCTGGAAGACCAAGCTTCCTCCCTGGTGCCCTAAGGGTTTGACTAAGACCCAGAAGAGGAGGATTCAGCGCCAGCGCCGTGATGACCTGAACAACAGTGCAGAACCCTCGGAGGAGAAGCAAGGGAGGCCGAAGCGTAAGGACAGGGGCCCATCGGCAGACATAAACATGGTTGTCATGCTGCCGATGGAGTTCATGGCGCCCGCCAGCGACGATGAAGAGGCTGCCGATATGGCGCAACTGGTGCTGGATCCGATGACGGTCGTCTTTGAAAAGCCTGCCGAAGAAGAGAGGCAGCACCTAAGAGCTCTGTTTGTCAAGGGCAAGGTGGATGGTCAGCGGATGACCAAGATGCTAGTGGATGGTGGTGCATCGATCAACATAATGCCCTATATCGTGTTCAGGAAGCTTGGCAAAGGTGATCGAGATCTGGTCGAAACCGACATGAAGCTCAAGGACTTCGAAGGCAATGTATCAACCGCCATGGGAGCTGTATGTGTTGAATTAACCATCGGCAGTAAGACTTTGCCGACAACGTTCTTTGTAATCAGCGGCAAAGGCACCTACAACTTGCTCCTTGGGAGGGACTGGATCCATGGTAATTGTTGTATCCCTTCTACTATGCATCAGAGGCTGGTACAGTGGATCGGGGACAAAATTGAAGTAGTCCGCGGTGAGGCCCCATCTACTGTTGCATCGGCAGAGTTGGACACTTATGAGCAGACCAGGTGTATATCTGGCGAAGCCTGGGACAAAGAGTTCCTCAAAGTTGCCGATTACCGCATCAAACCGATCCAAGCAGTCGGTCCTGAGGAGGGGTCTTAATGGATCAGTTCGCCGATGACCGAAAACTGGGGCAGGGCTTCACGTCTGCCAATGACTTGCTCGAGGTCAACATCGGCGATGGTAGTAAACCTAGGCCTACTTTTATTAGTGCTAAGTTAGATTCCCAATGTAAGCAGCAGTTAATTGATTTATTAAAAGAGAATAAAGATTGTTTCGCTTGGGATTATACAGAGATGTCTGGTTTAGACCGATCGATAGTCGAACATCGGTTACCCATCAAGTCTGGTTTTCAGCCACATCGGCAACCGGCACGCCGATGTAATCCTACTATCTTACCCGATATTAAGGCTGAGATTACTAAGTTGATTGAGGCTAGATTCATTCGGCAATGCCGATACGCCGATTGGATTTCTAACATGGTTCCTGTGTATAAAAAGAATGGAAAACTTCGTGTTTGCATTGATTTCAGGAATTTGAACAAGGCTACGCCGATGGATGGCTACCCGATGCCTGTTGCCGATCTGCTGATCGATGCTGCTGCTGGACACCAAATTATTAGCTTTATGGATGGCAATGCTGGGTATAATCAGATATTCATGGCTGAAGAGGACATACCCAAGACTGCTTTCCGATGTCCAGGTCACGTTGGTTTATTTGAATGGGTAGTCATGACTTTTGGCTTGAAGAATGCCGGTGCTACTTACCAGAGGGCGATGAATTTTATCTTTCATAAGTACATCGGCACAATTGTTGAAATCTACATTGATGATGTGGTGGTTAAGTCTGGGGACTTCAAGAAGCATCTTGCCGATTTGCGGAAAATATTGGAATGCACGAGGGAGCATGGGTTGAAGATGAATCCTAACAAGTGTGCGTTTGGCGTATCGGCAGGGCAGTTTCTGGGTTTCATGGTGCATCAGAGAGGTATTGAAATCGGCAGAAAATCTATTGATGCAATTAACAAGGTAGTTGCTCCCACAAACAAAACTGAGCTGCAGTCTCTGATCGGCAAGATTAATTTCATTAGAAGATTTATATCCAATCTGTCTGGTAAAATTAAATCTTTCAGTCCTCTGTTAAAGCTGAAGGCCGATCAAGAGTTTATATGGAGAGAGGAGCAGCAGTCGGCCTTAGAAGAGATTAAAAGATACTTGGTAAATCCCCCAGTCTTAGTTCCGCCTCAGCACGGGAAGCCTTTCAGGTTATATTTGTCTGCCGATGACGGTGTTATCGGGTCAGCCTTAATTCAAGAGTTTGAAGGGAAGGAGCGTGTAATATATTACCTGAGTAGAAGGTTGGTGGACGCTAAAACCAGGTATTCGGCCATAGAAAGATTGTGCTTATGTTTATACTTCTCTTGCATTAAATTAAGACACTATTTACTGTCGGCCGAATGTACTGTTGTCTGCAAAGATGATGTGGTCAAGTACATGCTGTCAATGCCGATTTTGAGTGGACGAATCGGTAAATGGATTTTGGCATTATCAGAGTTTGACCTAAGGTATGAATCGGCAAAGGCTGTTAAAGGTCAGGTGATGGCCAATTTTGTCACTCAGCATTGCAACATGGTGAGCTTTGTTGAAATTGCTCCTTGGGCTCTATTCTTCGATGGGTCTACATGCAAGGATGGAGCGGGTATCGGTATTCTGTTGATTTCATCCCGAGGACAGAGGTATGAGATTTCATTGCCGATTGTTGCTACTTCGACAAACAATCAGGCTGTATACCAGGCATTGCTTAAGGGGTTGGAACTACTCAGAGAGGTGCGTGCCGATGCCGTTGAAATCTTCGGTGATTCCATGTTGGTGATTAATCAACTGATCGGGACATATGAGTGCCGAAGTGAAGTGTTAATTGCAGCCCATGAGCGGTGTCTGCGGTTGTTAAAGGAGTTCAAAGAATACCGCCTTGAGCACATTCCAAGGTTGCATAATGAAGAAGCTAATCGGCTGGCACAGAATGCCTTAGGATATCAGCCGATTCAGGAAGTCACGACATCGGTAACGGATACCGATGACTGGAGAAAGGGGATTGCCGATTACTTGAAGGATCCATCCAGAAAAGTTGAAAGGCGTCTAAGGTTCCAAGCCACTAAGTATGTGCTCCTTGATAATGAGTTGTATTATCGGACAATTGATGGAGTTTTGCTCAGATGTCTTGGCAAAGAGGAATCAAAAGAGTTGATGGGTGAGATCCATGAAGGTGTATGTGGAGCGCATCAATCGGCATTCAAGATGAAGTGGATGATTAGGCGGAATGGATATTATTGGCCGACAATCCTTGAAGATTGCTTCAATTATTTCAAAGGGTGCCAGGACTGTCAGAAGTTTGGTAATGTGCAAAGGGCACCTGCATCGGCAATGAATCCTATAATCAAGCCTTGGCCGTTCAGGGGATGGGCTATTGATCTCAGCGGCCAGATTTATCCGCCGTCGAGCAAGGGGCATAAGTTCATACTTGTTGCTACCGATTACTTCACCAAATGGGTTGAGGCAATCCCTTTGAAGAAGGTGACGTCGACAAACATGGTGGATTTCGTTAAGGAGCACATCGTTTATCGATTTGGTATTCCTCAGACCATTACTACCGATCAAGGGACCATGTTCACATCGGGAGAGTTTGATGACTTTGCTGCTAGCATGGGTTTCAAGGTGCTAAATTCTTCTCCTTATTACGCTCAAGCTAATGGTCAAGCTGAAGCGACTAATAAAGGAGTCATCAAGCTTATAAAGCGCAAGATTGAAGAAAACCCTAGGAGGTGGCACATGGTATTAAACGAAGCTTTATGGTCATATCGGATGGCTTGTCATGGTGCAACCAAAGTCTCGCCGTATCAGTTGGTTTATGGACACGATGCTGTCCTACCTTGGAAAATTAAAACTAGTTCTAGGCGATTATCTTTTCAGGATCAGTTGACGACCGATGATTATATTACTCTGATGAAGGATGAGTTAGAAGATTTGGCAGGTCATCGGTTAAGAGCATTAATTAGTATTGAAGAGAATAAGAAGAGGGTTGCCCGATGGTATGACAAGAAAGTAAAGGTAAAGGAATTTGCCGATGGCGATTTGGTTTGGAAGTTGATTTTACCGATTGGGACTAAGAGCTCTAAGTTTGGAAAGTGGTCCCCTAACTGGGAAGGTCCTTATCGGGTAAAACAGTCTGCTCATGGTAACGCGTACATTTTGGAAACCCTAGAGGGAGTGGCATTTTCTAGGGCGATCAACGGCAAATACTTGAAGAGATATTACCCTGGCATATGGGTAGATGCATAATGTTCAGTCGAGTGCCGATGAAAAGAAAACTTATAAAAAACATCGGTAAAAATAAACTAGCGTTATATTACAAGACAGAATCAAGTATCAGGCAACATTCTTGCCGATACAACAAGCATTAGAATAAGGAGTGGATAACGTTTATCGCACGCAGGCGAATTTGATCTATCTCGTTCATCTCCTTGGCGTCAGCATCGGCAGAGCCCTCAACCGGCTTGATTTTCTTCTTCCATGAGATAGCTTGCCGAGCGTACTGATCCCTTTCTTGCTGTAAAGCCCCGATGGAGTCAGACAGTTGGGTCTTTTGTTGATTGGCAGCTATCAGACCCTCTTCAACCTTTTGCAGCTCTGCCAGCAGCTCCTCCTTCCTTGCCGACAGTCGAGAAATTTCCTGGTCAAGGTTGCCGACGGAAACTTTGGCTTGACCAATGCTTCTATGCTTCTCATCGGCAAGGCGCTTGAATTTGAGCTTCTCTTCCTCGCTCTTGGCTTGGGCGGCTCTATCGGCAATGCGGCGAACAAGCCTTTGGTACTGGATCTGTTTGATATCAATAGAAGCTGCCTGGAGGAGGGTTTCTGCTGCATCGGCGGAAAGATGGCTTTGGATATCTTTGAATATAATCCTTGCCGCCGATGAGTCCTAGACAAGTTGGGAGGTGTCTTGCAGCAGCAGGGAGAGCAACTCCTCAAGTTTGGACTTGACTTCTGCCGATAGAGCTGGGTTGGAGCTTTCCTCTTCATCGTCATCGGGGACGTCGACGGCGAAGGAGAACAGACTGTCTAATCGGAGGCAGCTTTGGCGCTCATCTTCGTTCTGAAGGTTTAGGCTGTAGGAGAAGAGGTTGTCTGGAGAGTCTTGGGCCTGAAAATAGAGGTTAAAATATGCTGATTGTAAAACTATACTATGAGCTTTAAGGTAATCTACTTACCGTCTTGAAGCGGATCTCCTGCCTAGGGCTTGGCATGCTAGACGGTCCGGCTTCATCTTGAACATCGGCGGCAGATGCCGATGACTGAGCCCGTGTCGGGGAGGCAGCCGACGCCGCTGGTCTTGGTGTAGTTGTTGCTGGTGTCGCCTCCGATATAGTGGCGGTTTCTTGTGGTGGCACTCTGTCATCGGGGACTTGGGTCGATGGTGCCGATGCCGATGTCGTTGCTGCTGCGGAAGCTTGAGTGGTTCCTTCGCCAGGTAATCTGGCTGGTGATGCCGACGCCGATGCTACCTCCGTTGCTACGGCGGGAGTTGTTTCTTCAGTCAGCATAGCCGGTGCCGATGCCGATGCCGTTTCGATCGTCGCAGCAGCCACTATCTCCTGGACGGGGGCGTCATCCATCGGTTGTTCGGGTACGGAAGCCGATGGAGCTTCTACCGATGACCCATCGGCAGGTAGTGCGACTGGAGCCGGAAGCAGTCCTACTGACGGCGCATTGGCGGCTGGTGGTGCAGTTAGAGCCGATGGCGGAGGAGAAGCCAGCCTCAAGCGTCTCTTCTTTGTCGGCGCAGCAGTAGGGGAGCCAATCCGCTTGGATGAAGACTGGGGGGCATCGACAACAGGGCTACAAGTCAGTTGTATTCTGGAAGCAGTTGCTGATGACCATAATGCCTGAATACAAAGCGAGTTATGCGAGATAAATGTTGCCGATGAAACAGTATGTGATCGGTACAAGTAAAGAGTTTACTGCATAAGTTTGCGTGAAGGCAACAGCGGCAGCCGATGTAGCCTGAGCTGTTGTAGGCATCGGCAAAGGTACCTGTTGAGGCGTGAAGGCAGCCAGTGTCGGAGCTTTGTTCCCGATGATCGATATAGGGCCCATCATCCGAAGATTGAAGGGTCTACCGCTGTTGCTCACTGTGGGGACTGGATCATCGGCCTGTCAAGTACAAGGTGTAAAGGAGTTAAGTGTTGATACCGATGACGAATGAAATTATGAAAGTACATCGGATAGCAGACTTACTGCGTCATCGGGAATGAGGTAATCGGCGTCAATCAAGTGCCGATAATAGTGCGAAGATTTGGCGAGTAGTTGGCACTTCCATTCTTGCCACCAAGACTTGAATTCGTTGGTGATGAAGGAGGTTGGGGACCAGGAGGACAAGTCGAGGTCTGACAGATCGGCATCGGCAGGGAGGCTGATGACTTTGTTCCAATCCAGATTGCTGGAAATTGTCTGCCTGGGTCTTACTACCCTAGAATAGCACAGCTTGATCGGTAGTTGGCCAAATGCCAGTTGTCTTTCCGCTGCCGATGGATAGTAAAACTCGTACGATGGTGGAGCGTTCTTCCCAGATCCAAAGATGTTTACTGGGAGAGCTTGGGGAGTGATGCTGGCCCTCATAATTGCTTGGTTCTCAGGCAAGCTCATATCGGCCAAGTTGAACAGCAGTGGGAACTGGTTCTGTTCATCAAGATACGGCCACCAAGTCCGTTCTGTGGAGGGAAGTCCGTTGTAGAACCTCTGGAAAAAGTAGCCGAAGTGCTCTACATCGGCATCGGTACCTGGCAGCATTATGACGGATTCTCCAAAGTTAAGCGGAGCTCGAGTTGCCGATTCATCATCATCGTATCGGTAATCTTCTGATATATCCCTCGGGAATTGCTGGGCAAATAGATCAAACCCGAGAGCCTTGTGCATATGGGCGTTCAGCCAGAGGTTGACAAACCAACAGGGGTCTCCAAGATTGCCGATGGGCTCTCCTAGTAGCAGCTTATTGGATACTTGGTGCAACAATCGGTAAACTGATCCGAGGAGGTATCTGCCCAAAGGAAGCCTTGTGCCGTTGGCGAGCAGTTCGGCAGCAGGGAGGTGCATGGTGGTCGGGCCGATAGTCTTACCGCAGAAGACAAACTTTTCCAACCACATGTTTAAGAAGATAGCATGCTCCCGTTGGGTTACCGATCCGGTTTTCTGGTATTCTTGGATGTAACCTGTCCAGCCGCCGATACTACGGGTGTTCACCTTATACTCGGCTTTTCTGTTAAACAGGCTAAGCGTATCGGCAGAGGTAATATCCAAGCCGGTCAGCATATAGACATCGGCGAGGGTGGAAGTAGCCGGTCCATGCCTGAAGAGGAAAGCATTCATGCTGTCAGACCAGAAATATGAAGCTGCTATCATCAAGTTCTCATTCCTCTCTGCATCGGCAATTGAGAGCCTAATGCATTGATCTAAGCCACGCTCCTGCCAGTATACTTGTTGTGACCTGGCCAACCTCAAGTACCAGTTTTTCCATCCTTTGGTGTGCTTAGGCCATGAGCGGAATGTATCCTTCCACAGCACCAGACCGAAGCTCTCAGATCTAAGCGGAATCCGGTTGGTTTCTACGTTGATAATGGAAGTGGGGTCTGGATTGCCCATTGGGCCTAAGCAGCTCAGATTGGAACCAGCGAGAGGGATGATGACTTTGTTGTACAACTCCTAGGGTTCGAAAGAAAAGGGACGAATCAGAAGGAAGAATGGGGATAAAGACTAGGTTTTTGCGGAGAAAAGAACTGTGCAGAAAGGTTGGATTGGATGGGAAATGGATCTTACCTTCGGGATGTCAACTTGGATCGCCATTTGGAGCCGGAGAGATGCTCGATTCGTCCTTGGAGTGCGAAGAAGTACTGTTGCTCGAGCCTGTGTTCTTCAGGGCAGCCGGAGGTTGAAGACGAAGGCAGGAAGGTGAAAGTGAAAATGGGCTCGGGTAAAAAGGCAGTGTGGATCCCGGTAACTTTTATAATCCTGTTCAGGGGTATTTTGGGGTTCTGTCCCACACTATGCAGGAATGTAGAGAGGCCCGCGGTAGATACGCGCGGTGGTCGAGGTGGTCTGTAACTGTTCATGCTACAATCAAGGGATTTTATTATTAAATTATAGTTCCACATGCGGGGATCGAAGAAACCGTACGCCTATCTTGGGGGTAACGGCTACAGCAACGGCTACAGCAACGGCTACAGTGGAGAGAATTTCGGCACGTAAAGTTATACGCTCCGAAACTGGGGGGCATGTGTTGACACCGTTTTTCGACACGTGTCAAATGGGCTGAGGCTTGACTGGTCAGCGGCTGTTCTCCATCGGTGTCAGGAGTTGATAGTGCCGATAGGAAGATACTACGAGAAGACTAAGTGTTTTGTCGATGGAAGTTGACGGTACCTTGCTGACAAGATCGTTGAAGTCTTGCTGAAACTGAAGTGCCGATGAGGAGTCCTTGCCGATTGCTGATGAAGGGGCCTTGCCGATTACCGATAAAGGCTTATTACCAATTGCCGATAAGGGCTCGTTGCCGATTGCCGATGGAAGATGGTGGCCGATTACCGATAAGGGTTCATTGCCGATTACCGATGAAGAAGATGCTGCCGATTGCCGGTCGGGAAAGTATTGCCGATGCCGATGGGCGTGATTTAGCACTTGTGGTGAGCAGAGGGTTACAAATGGCCAAAGAAGGAAGGCGCGGATTAAAGGGATCTGCCGATGGAAAGTTTCCATCGAGAGGAAGTATAAGGAAACTGGTGTTCTGTGCCAGTATTATTATAGTAGTTTGAGTCCGACTCTTGCATGGGTCGCTTATTTTCCCTTAAAATAGGTGTGTTGGTTTAGGAAATAAATATTGTTATCTGGCTCCTGTGCGAGTCAGTTTCCTTTAAAGTAGGAGTTTGTTTTAGGAAAGATATGCGTCGTGTCATTGTACAACTCTCCATGCGGGAGTATAAATATGTGCCCGAGGGCTATGGAATAAATCAATCCAATTCAAAAACAAACCAATTCTACTTTTTATCCTACTTTTACCGCAATTTACTCTTTTATGCATTAGTTATAGTTATCAACGAGTTCTTCAAGCTTTCGACGGGCTGCATCACCCTGATCTCCGTCAAAATCCTTGCTAGTTCCGCGTGGGAGTACCTCTAGGCTTTGGCAATCCGAGCGCATCGCTGTTTGCCTCGTCTAGCTCTGCTCTAGTTATCCGTGATCAATCTGAGCCTTGACGTCCGGGCGCATCGATGTCGTCTCGTTCAGTTTGTCATAGTTATCATCCTTGTCGATTGATTGGTCAAATCGACTGGCACGCCCTCGACATCGAGCTTTGGGTAATAGCCCGAGGTGTTCACAGATCTGACGCTTTTTGTGTCAACAAAAAGAAAAAAGAAAAAGGGCACTAGCCGTATCTCTATCTTCCTCTCCTCTCCTCTTTTCCCTGGTCGGCCCAAAAGGCCAGAAGTGGCGGCCCAGCAGGAAAGCCAGGCCCACCTGTCAGCCGGGGCACTCGTCTTCAACCTCCAGCCCCACCGCAGCCCCACCGCACCGCCACCAGCGCCGCCCCAGCCCCACCGCACCACCACCCAGCGTCACCCTAGGCCCACCACACCACCAGCGCCGCCGCCACCGCATCTCCCCAGCCGGGCCCCACTGTTAGTCGGGCCCTGGTCGTCTTCAACCAACAGCCGCACTGACCGCCACCATGACTGTGCCACCGTCCGGCGCCCCGCCCCACCACCAGCGCCTCCACCGTATCTCCCCAGCCCCGGCGCACCACCAGCCATCTCCACCACTACCACCCGGCCTCCTTACCCCAGCCCCGTCCACCGCTGCCACCGCCACCGCCACCACCGAACCACCGAGCGCCGAACCGCCACGCACAGAGAGAGAATAAGAGAATGCCCCGAAATGCTTACCGAGTGCAGAGACGAAGCTCGGCGGCAGCACGTTCGACGGCTCAGTGGCGGGGAGGGCGGCACGGCGACGAAGGCGGTGGCGTGAAAAAATTGGGCAGCCTCACGGCGCTGTTGGAATGTTTCGGGCGCCTGGGACTTAGAAAATTTTGGGCTACCTCGCGCGCGATATATATAGTTGGCTTATTTCTACATGCGGTTTTTTAATGTGAACCGCCTGTAGAAATCATTTCTCCTGTAGAAATCATTTCTACAGGCGGTTGACAATGTGAACCGCCTGTAGAAACCATTTCTACAGGCGGCTGACAATGTCAACCGCCTGTAGAAATTGAAAAACCGCCTGTAGAAAAAGTTTGACTCATTTCAATTTTGTTTATGTATTGTTAATTTATGTTGTATAAAGGTTCAATAATTTGCATATAGTTTCTATTTAAGGTTTATGTATTGTTAATTTATAGTTAAGCAAGGGTTTAGTGTTAGTGAAGCTAGAGATGTTTTAGGGTTTATTTAGGTTTCTATTTAGGGTTTAGGGTTAGTTAAGCAAGGGTTTAGTGTTAGTTAAGCAAGGGTTTAGGGTTAATTAAGCTAGGGTTAGGGTTTACTATGGTTTTAGGGTTCAAGTTTAGGGTTTAGGGCTATTTAAGCTAGGGTTTAGGGTTTATGCTTGTGTAGTGGTACTGAATCATAGAAGATAGACTATATAGAAAATGATAGCATAAAGGTGGAATAAGCATAAAGTCTCACATTTACAAACAGTGAATGGTAGACATTGTTAAGGTACACATTGTACCACAAATGGATTACATGACAAATATAAACTAGGCTGCTACTATTCTTCCTTGTCCATTGTGGCGAACCCAGGGCAATGAATTCTGTGGGATGCTTCGCTCAACATTCCTTATCTTCACTGGATGGTCTACAAAGAGAGACATATTGCTAAACAGGTTAAAATCCTCCATATCAGATACACCATCAACTCTGATAGCTTGTTGCTTTCTAGGAAAAACTACATGCTTTGGTTGGTTCGTACTTTTCTTGTCATTTGGAGAAAGGATCTATTCAGCATAGAAAACCTGTGCAGCACGGTTAGCCATTATCCACGGGTCATCTTTGTAGGCTACCTTACTTATATCAAGAACTTTGACCCCATAGTTGTCCACTGTGACATGTTTGTCTTCAACCCATTCACATTTATATATGGGGATTTGGAATGTACCATAGTCTAGTTCCCATATCTCAACAATGATGCCAAAGTATGTAATAATCTCACCTGTCGTAGAGTCAATGACCTCGCATTGAACACCACTGTTTTGTGCCACGCTCTTTATGTCCTTGTACTTGGTACAAAATGTGAAGCCATTAATGTCATAGGTTTGCCATGTCGTGACCTGGCGTGAGGGTCCAGATGCCAACCCTTTGATGGTTTGTTCCTCAAATTTTTCCCCACGTGGAATATCCTTCTCCCTTACCCATGTGTTGAACCGAGTCTTGTGTTCCTTCATTACCCAATCATCCGTGTGCCCAGGATTATGTTCCCGAAGTTCATTTAAGTGTTCCTCGATCAAAGGCTCCATTATCGAGAGCTGATGCAGGATACTATGATGTGCCTCGAGGACTATGTTGTAATCTTTCGGGATGAATGATTTTCGTCCCATCCTCCCACTTCCATACAGCCTACCCTCATGTCGTGACGGAGGCAAACCTATTGCAACTTGATCTTTTAGGACACTATTGCAGAATGGACCTCCAGACTCAATGGCCTCTTCGGTTAAATACCCCTCAACCATAGACTCCTCTGGGCGAGCACAAGTTGAAACATAACCATTTATTATTGCCATGAAACGCTCATAAGTCCACATTTCATGCAAGTACATAGGACCCAATGCCTTAATTTGAGGAACCAAGTGCACAACGAGGTGCACCATGATATCGAAGAATGCTAGGGGGAAACACATCTCAAACTGTGACACTGTCTCCACTACGAATTCTTGAAGAGTTGGTAACTCATCACGGTCAATCACCTTTTCTGAGATCTTGTTGAAAATGAAGCACAGACGTGTTACTGCCATCTTTACGAACAAAGGATTTATAGCCCTGATGACAATCGGAAGGAAAGTAGTAAGCATGACATGAAAATCATGTGAGTTGTAGTTGGTGAGTGTAAGTTCTTTCATTGACACGATACTCCATATGCTAGAGCAAAATCTAGATGGGACTTTCAACTTCCTCAACCACACACACACATCGCATGTTTCCCATCTATGTTGAGGTTGTAGCTTGCTGCGGGTAGATGACACTTCCCATTTTCTTGTAGAACAGGGTGAAGCTCTTTTTTTATGCCTAACTGTACCATGTCCATGCGTGAATTCATACCTTCCTTTGTCTTGCTCTTCATGTCTAGCAATGTGCCAATTAGACTTTCAAACACGTTCTTCTGAACATGCATACCATCGATCGCATGTCGTACATCTAACTCTTTCCAGTATGGTAAATACTCAAAGAAAATAGACATCTTCTTGAATGTAGCCCCTGGAGTTGGTTTGACATTCTTTCTTGGTTTTCTGTCTTTTGTCTTTTTCCCGAAAACAAATTTGATTTTGCTAACTATTTGGAAAACTCTTTGACCTTTACTGTTACCTGATGGTGCAATAGAGTGTAGTTCATCGTTATTGTCGAAGTACTTAGCCATCTTTTTAAGGCGGTACCTGTGCCATTTCGATAAGAAGCGTCTGTGTCTCATGTACACTATCTTCTTAGATGCATCGCGGGACACGTAAGCGGTTCCATCTATGCAGAATACACAACCAACCTTTCCCTTAAACTGCCCTGATAATGTGAAGAGAGCAGGGTAATCGTTGATCATAACAAAAATAATTGCTCTCAGCGTGAAAGATTCTTTGCAGTACTTGTCCCACATTTGAACACCTGTTTCCCACAACATCTTCATGTCTTCCATTAAGGGCTCCAAGAAAACATCCATGTCCACTCCAGGTTGTGTAGGTCCAGAGATAAGGATGGTTAGCACTGAGGTACTTTCGCTTTTGCATCAACCATTGGGGAATGTTGTAGATGGTGAGGATCACCGGCCATGTGCTATGCGTGCTGCTCCTCTCAGCAAATGGATTCATTCCATCCGTACTCAGTGCAAATCTAACATTTCTTATTTCCTTTGCAAAGTCTTCTTGGTTATTATTGAAATCTCTCCACTGCATGCCATTAGCCGGATGACGAAGCTTCCCATCATTTTTGTGCTCATTTGAAGCATGCCAGGTCATAAGTTTGGCATCCTCTGGGTTAACGAACAAACACCTCAATCGATCAACCACAGGAAGGTACCACATCACTAAAGCAGGAATCTTTTTCTGAGCATAATAGTCTACTTCTTCTTTTTCTTTGCTTGTGAGGGGTTTTGTTGCTCTATGTTGGGTCTTCTTTCTCTTATTTCCTTTACACTTGGAGGCAGCACATTCTTCTTCTCGGAAGTCTTTATTCGTCTTGTACCTACTTGCACCACAGTTTGGACAGCTGACCATATCCTTATACTTATCACCTCAATATAGGATACAATGATTTCTACATGTGTGGATCCTCTCAACACCCATAGTGAGCGGACTAATTAACTTCTTTGCATAGTACGTGTTAGCCGGCACATTGTTCTCCTTTGGAAGCATGTCTGTGATAATACTCAAGAACGCATCAAAGCCAGCATCAGACAAACCATATTTAGCTTTGAACACCAAAAACTTAAGCACAAACCGCAGTGTCGTGAACTCTTGGGTACAACCCTTAGACTCATCATACAAAGACTCTTTTGCTGCATTCATCAGGGAATCCATACCTTTCATGAAGAACATTGAAGGGACATCTAAATGACGATGCAACATTGTCTCTAACAATTCTGCATCTTCCGCAACCATATCTGGCAGGACCTCACCTTCCTTTGCTCCATCAAAACCATGATCAGGAAAAGGTTGTTGTGTCTCGTGTATGAACGGGAACTCATCAACAAGCATATGTAGATCAACATCAATATCTGCAGTGTTTGTGGTTGTATAATGCGCAGAACTACCCTCTCCATGCTTTGGCCAAATCAAGTAATCCTTCATAAACCCCTGACAGACTAGATGAGAAAGGATTGTTTGAGTCTCATCAAATACAACAACATTTTTGCAGTCTATGCATGGACAATGTATGTGCTTCATCTTTGTTCTCGAAGCATGATTCTTAGCAGCGTCAACAAACTTATGCACTTCTAGTAAGTATGATGGATCTAGTCTTGACAACTCATATATCCATAATGACCTCTCCATCGTACCTGTACAAAAATATAATGAAAACAAATTTTATGCTAAAAGTTGAAACCATAGGCCTAGCTCCAAAAAGTTACTCAAACCGAGGAAAAATAAATAAAAGGATGCAAGAGAGAGATAAACTAACCTTTGCTAAGCACCTACTTCCAAAAAATGAATATCAAAACCTCTCCAATTGTATTTTAAAAATCTGGATTTCCGAAAACGTCTCCAATGGTAGTTGACTGCGAGCTAGAAAAGTTATCAGAGAGGAAGAAGGGATATGATTAAGTATAGTATAATTTTTAAACATACATTTGTCTCACCACACAAACAAACAATTCATGGAACAATTTATGCAAATAAATAAAAAAAACTAAGTAATTAACATAATATGAACCTATATTGCTCTCTACATGAACATACCATTCATGGCTATAGCTATATTTACATACATCTAAACAAATCTTGAATAAACTAAATTGACAACAAAACATGAGTAGGGAGAGTGGAGAGGCATCATCTAACCATCTTAAGCATAAACATTTCACAAAATCTTGCCCATAACCTAGCTATCCTTCTCTCTCACTCATGGTGAAACCCTAGATCCAAAAGGGACTCAAATTGAGCAAGGAATGGACAAAATGAGGCAAGAGAGGCCTAAACTAACCTTTCTTAACAACCTCCTTCCAAAAATAAAGATCAAAACCTCCCCTTGTATTTGAAGAAATATGGACCTTCAAAATCGCCTTCAATGAAGTTGGCTACGACCTACAGTATTTCTCGGGGAGGAAGAAGGGTATATATAGCTACTGGAACACCACTGACGGTTGCTTAAACCGCCAGTGTAAACTGATTCCTACTAGCGGCTGTCTTAAAATAACCGCCTGTGGAAATGCGTCATTTCCACAAGAGATTATTTTAAGACAGCCGCCAGTGTAAATAGTTTTACACTGGCGGTTCGTAGCTGGTCCGTACGTAACCATTTCCACTGGCGCATGATAACTGAAACCACCAGTAGAAATAAAATGTCACCGCAGGCTTAGAGCTGCTTTGTACTAGTGCACGCATCACCTAAGAGCCACTGGTGACCACCCATAATGCAGAGCGCTACTGCTCATGCACGTGTAGGTGTAGGTGTGAGATCATGAACAGGGACATTTCCAGATAACACGAATGATAACGTGGCTGATCGATAAGCCAAGCCAATGACAATTTGGATAAGCATCTTAAAGATGGTAAAGATGAAGATTAAATAGAGTATCTTAAAGATATTAAACATGATGGAGAAAAAAATAGTTAGAGAGATAATGTGATGGAGAAAACATTATTAAATATTTATATATGGAAAGGTACTTATCTTTAGTTAGAACGATTGGTCGATGGCGTATGACGTTATCTGGTCGACGGGATGTAGTTGAGCTCTCGTACTTTGTTTTAGATAATGCATAGTTCATATCCGACTTCATTTATCGACACATAGAATCAGGCTAAGTATTACAAAAATTCACACGAGGGCACTCACCAACCAGACAAACACACGAAACAAAATAATTTTTAGACTAAAAATGACCGACACGTTTTGTAGAAAGTCATCCATTAAAACTAAAAAATTGCAGAGCTGATGTCTCTAGGTGTTGTGTCGCAAGTATAAGCTGATCCCGCAGATCATCATGCCGCTACAATGCTGCCCATTGTCGAAGCCAGTGCGTTCCCCTGAATAGAGCCTGCAAAAAAGATTTCGGTCTGCATTTGTCAAAAACCATTTCATTTCTTGTTATCCATATTGCCCAACATAACGCAGATGCTGCAGTTAATAACAACGTATTATACTTTTTGGACGCTACTTTTGACCACCTAATAAAAAGATCATTGACATCCAAAGGGGGTGAAATTCCAAAAAGTCTTGTGACACTCTAACTCCGTTTTTAATTAACACAGCATACATGGACTTGACCGTAAAAATTCTAGATGCATTCAAACCCCATACAAAGACATCCATTTCCTCTAGTAAATTAAAATCTTGTATAGAAGCAACAATTCAACACCAGTTTGTTAGATTCACTCCCACTAAGTTTCGTCGAAAAGAAACATTAAGTGGTGTAGAACTAAGTACATGTGCCATAGTATCTTGTTTTCTCCTTACAATATTAAACAACGACGGAAATTTATCTTTAAGAGGTTTATTGCCTAACCATGTGTCTATCCAGAACCTAGTTTCTGACCCAACTTTTACTCTAAACGATCCAAAGTCTATGAAAGAATCTTTAACATTCATTAAACTTTTCCAAAAGTGAGAGTCTGTTGGTTTTTTCACACAGCTTCCTAGAGTTCTATCTTTGATATACTTATTTCGTAAAAGGTCCTGCCACATGCCTTCCTCGTTCAACAATTTGAAAAGCTATTTTCTTAACAAACATTTATTTTGTATCTCTAAATTTTGTATGCCTAAGCCCCTGCTCTTTGGGTTGACATAACACTTCCCATTTCTCTAATCTATATTTCCGTTTGTGCTGATCACTTTGCCAATAGAAACGTGATTCTAAGACACCTTTCGGCAGTTCAAAAAAACACATCATAAACATTGGTAAGCTTGACAGCACCGAGTTAATCAAAACTAGTCACCCCCACCGAAAGCAGTTTACCTTTCCATCCACTAATTCTCTTTTCAATTCTTTCCTCAATTGATTTCCAGTCTTTATTGTTTAATTTTCTAGTATTCATAAGGTATCGAAAGGGATATTTACCAATAACGCATCCGAAGAGTTGCGAATAAAAATTTTCATGTTCTTTTGCTTTACCAAAGCAAAATAATTCACTTTTATGAAAAATTATTTTTTGCCCCAATAATTGTTCAAAAGTACTGAGCAATAACTTCATATTCATAGCTTTTTCAACATCGTGGCTCATGAAAATTACTGTGTCATCCGCATACTGAAGGATAGACAAACCATCCTGAATTAGATTAGGGATAACCCCTTCGACCTGTCCCGCTTCCTTAGCTCTGGCTATCAGTACAACTAACATGTCAACCACTATATTAAATAGTATGAGTGACATAGGATCGCCTTGCCGTAAGCCTTTTCTTGTCTGGAAGTAGGATCCTAGTTGATCATTAACTTTTATATTAACATTACCCCCTTGTGTAAGATTTTGTACCCATTCACACCATTTATGCGAGAACCCTTTCATCCTTAACGTTTGTTGCAGAAAACTTCATTTCACGTTATCATAGGCCTTTTCGAAGTCGATTTTGAAAATGACCCGTCCTTCTTTTTTGAGTGCAGTTCATGTATTGTTTCATGAAGTATTACAGCGCCCTCCATGATGTTATGCCCTGGCAGAAAGGTTGTTTGGGTTGGTCTAATTGTTTTCTGGGAAATAGTAGACAATCTATTGGTTGCGACCTTTGTGAAGATTTTGAAGATACATTCAGCAAACAAATAGGTCTGTATTGCTGAATGACTCTCGCATCCTTCTTTTTAGGCAAAAGAATTATGGTTCCAAAATTAAGGTGATTAAGGGGTAGGCTGTCTTGATAGAAATCCATGAACAGAGCCATCAGATCATCTTTTATAACATTTCAAAAAACCTGATAAAACTCTGGTGGAAAACTATCCGGTCCAGGTGCCTTATTATGTTCCATTTGGAAGATCGCGGCCTTGACTTCCTCTTCAGAAAAGGTATGTGTTAGGTACTCATTTTCATGGTGAGAGACATGTGGAATGTCACCAATTTGTGCCTTGTCCAACATTATATTGGAGTCAGTTGACGACCCAAACCGGTGTTTATAATAGGTGGTGATATGCTCTTTGAGTTGAGCATCACCACTTATTATATTATCTCCATTCTCCAATTGAAAAATACGAGTCTTTCTATGTCGACCATTAGCTAACAGATGATAGTATTTTGTATTAGCATCACCTTCTAAAAGATGTTTGACTTTGGCCCTTTGGTACCACTTAAGTTCCTCCTCTCGGAGTATCTTGGTCAATCTCTCATTTAGAACATGTTTTAAACCTTACTAAAAATCATTAAGCGTGGTGGATTCCACCTTTTTGTCCGGTACATCCAGCTTGTTTAAAATGGTTGTTTTTTCTTTCTTGTAAGAACCACACGTACCCTTTGCCCACCCTCTGAGATACTGGCGAAGCCTCCTAATCTTAACTTGCCACCTCTCAATGGGTGAACCATGAACTAGAATATTGTTCCACACGTTAGCTACCATCTCACAAAAGCCATATCTCAGCAGCCAACCCAATTCAAATTTGAATTGAGGTTGATAAGATGAGGATGGGTTATTTGTAGAGAATAACAGAGGTGTGTGATCAGATATATCTCTTGTTAGGGCATGTACTGTAATATGCGGAAACTTATTCTCAAACTCTGTGCAAACTAGAATTCTATCTAATTTTTCAAAAGTTTGGTTCTGTAGGTTGTTAGCCCAAGTAAACTTACTACCTGACATCTCTATTTCCCTCAAATTTAAAGCATCAATCACAGCATTAAACATGAAAGGCCATCTATCATTATAATTATCATTATTTTTCTCATCCGGTGTTCGAATAATGTTAAAGTCGCCACCTATAACAATAGGTAAAGCTTCTTTAGAACATACCCTCACCATCTTGGATAAGAAAAGTGACTTTTGATCATTCTGTGCTGGGCCGTAAATCGAAATTAAATTGAACTTAAAATCATCTTCTCTGCATCTTACCTTGAAACGAATAAAAAAATCCCCTTCCTCAATTTCCCCTATGTCGAAGATTAACAAATGAATACCTAGAATCATACCACTGGACCTACCTCGTGGAGCCTTGCAATGCCAAATAAAATCTCTGCCTGCACAGATGTTATTTAAGGTCGATTGCGGGAAGTTGGCTCTACCAGTTTCCGATAAGGCAATGAAATCTAAATTCTTTTCTTTAGTTAGATCCGACAAAAACCTATATTTTTTACCATCGGCAAACCCATTGCAATTCCAAAAAATACCTTTCATCTAGATTGATTTCTGCTTTTTTTTCCTTGTGTCTACGGGAGCCTTTCTTTTGTGATATAAGGGTTTGTAGACACTTAGGGTCACAACCGCCATCACCTAGGCCTTCTGAAATTTCCGAACAAATAAAATTTAAAGCTTCTAAATCTAAAACTTCATCATTAGAGCAGACTGTCGAAACATCATCTACCACTACTTTGTTTTCCTCCCACAAAAGTTTACTTTCAATCATTCTAACATCTTCTATGTCCCGTAAAGTTTTTAAAGAATTAGAGACATCATGATCACTAATCCCAAGAACAACCCCCACAGATTTAGTAGAATTTAATAAAGAAGCATCATTGCGAGAAGTAAAAGAGTAAGGCTGATTTTCATTACCTTTAGCTGGCGCATACTCCAAATCCTTTTTAGCCTTCAGCTTAGCCGCCTTCTCAACAGAATCATGATCTGCAGTTGCAGCAGACCGCTTGCTTGATCTCACTGGTGTCACTGTCCCATTATTCTGAACTTTTAACTTTTTAGAGCTCCCAGAGTTTGTTTGTGGGGGCAACAACTTTGCATTCCATTGGCTATCACCAAGCTACGAAAGCACAGCTACCAGCCTGTTCTGTGATTTCTCTATGTTTTTTAGAGTAGATTTTGGAACAGCACCAACCTCCGGTTGTACAACACCACCATTGTGCTGACCAGAGTTAGGTAACTGATTACCAGCTTCACCCTGAGACAATTGATCTCCATCTTTTTTTCCATCTATATCCATATTCTCCTTAGTTGTTTCTTCATTTGGTTTTCCTCCCTCGGGGTCATCATCCTCCATGGTAGAGTCCAAATCTAGCAATTCAGGCTCACCATCAGGCACACCCTGCTCAACCCCAAAGTGTAGCTGGTATACATAATCCCAATAACAACATCCACAAATACTGGGATGAGGTTTGGATCAAGCACTGCTACCTCCGTTCTTGCTCTGCCATGTTTCTTAGTGAAAATGGTGTCACAGCTCTTGGGACACCTAGGATAGAGCCAATTGCCTAAATAATGGGAAATTCTCTAAATTCCTTAGGAAGGCCCCTGAACTGTACCCACACCTTTTCAATCTCATATTTAAAAACATCACTTTCAACACCCTTTTCAAAACGGATTTTGCCCTTTACTGCCTTGGTGTCCATAGGACCCCAATTCACCATGGTTTCCAACAGGTCAGAAGATGGAAAATTAATAGTGAAAGCATCAGCTCCTTTCAACTTAATTTCCCATTTATGTTTTTTGTCTGGTAGTAATTTGTCCAGTTCCACTGCCAACTGTTCGGCAGTTAGAGAACCTTCCAACATACGTACAACTGCAGATTTTTCTTCAACATTTACTTTAGTGTTCTCAGTCACTGGAATAAAGTAAAAGCCCAGACCTTCAACAGCATAACCACATGGTATAGCAGTGACATTCATTTTTTTCAGATTCGGGCACAATTTAGACATGTGGTCACCATAGCATATATCACAACACAATACCACCATACACTCATGAATGGTATGACCCTTAGTGTGACAACGATAACAAAAAGGTGTTCCCTTTATTTTTGGTGCTCCCCTACTAGATGAACCCGGGTTTTCACTAATTTTATATGTAAATTCAGAATTTTGTGGGACAGGCACCTTAGATATTTCCATGGCCATTGTACTTTCTTTTCCCTTTGCCTTCAATTGGTTGTCCTGCTGGTTCGTCGCTGCTGCACCCCCTCCCGACCCTGGCCCAACCTCCACTTGCACCTGTGGAGGAGGTTGGTGGGCTGCAGGAGGTGATGGCTGCTGCCCGCCATTGACATCGCCGGCCGTCTGCTGCTGCATGAAGCCAGACCCAGCCACATGAAGGCTTGGCCCGGCCTGGTTGCAAGCAGCATTGGCAGGCAACGGTGGACCGCCTCCCGACGTGGTCTGCAGTGTAGGGGCACCCATGGTTGGGTTATGTTGTTGCCCTCCTGTGAGTTGTTGTTGTCCTCCCGTGTCCTGTTGGTAGCCACCACCGGATGGAAGCGGGTAGCCGCCCATGGCCACCACACCCTGCTGGTGCGGCATTCCAAACTGGTGGGACGGACCAGCCCTAGGTCAACCCCCACGTCCTCTACGGTTGGCGTATCCACCACCGTACGCCCCTCCTCCGCCATATGGACATCCAATGTGTCCACCTCCATTAAAGTCGTTGTTCTAGCCATTGAAAGCCCTGCCATGGCCGTGACCCCGATGTGGGGTGAAACCGCGGCCTCTGCCCCTTCCGCCCATCCCCGGATTGAATCCCGGGTGGAAGCCAGGGTCAAAAGCTCCTCTTCCTCCCCCTCCACGTCTACCATAGCCTCCTCTGTATCCTTCCCCTTGTGCCGCCATGGCTCTACCCTTACGGACTACCTCAGCAAACGAGCACGGGAAGGATGGTATTTCTGGTGGATGCGATCTGGGAGACGACGGGGCTGTTGGTGTTTTGGGGAAGGGCTAGCGGCGTCGGGTTCCTGTGCGTGAGAAAAAAGCACAGAGCCCCTTGGTGGGCCGAAAAAAATTTCCTGGTCCAAGTGTCGGTGTCTAAAATGGCGGGGTCTAGACAATCAACGAGTAAATTTCTAAGCGTGTCAAAGATCGGATGGTTACGCTCGGAGAACACAGGGTTTATACTGGTTCAGGCACGAACACCCTATGTCCAATTTGTTGCGGAGTCGTATTACCAAGCGTAGAGGGCTCGTAGGGGGGAGCTACAAGCAATGGTGAGAGAGGGAAGTGGGTTCCCAGGTCTCGTGCGTATGTGGTTCGAGGTTCGTGGTGAGAGCTCGCGTGGATGCGAGTGCATGTGTGTGAGTTTGGAGAGTGCAGATGGTTGTGAGAGAGAGTTGAGAGAGCGATATTGGGGGTCCATTCTCCCCCTTTATACGTAGGGAGAGAAGGAGGAGTACTGTAGGGAGAGAGAGAAAACGTGGGCCCAGCATGGGCTGTTGACTTGGGGCGCCTTTGGCTTCTAATCGCCTTCCTTCCCGGGGAAGCCTGCACCTATTGGCATGTCGCCTGGGTCCTTTTCGTCCTTGGTGCAACTATAGCCACATGCATTGTGATTGGTGACATCCCTGTTGCCATATTTGGGCATGGGCAGAGGTTGGCAGAACAGGGCCAGGCACCCCCATGTTCCGTCGGACAGGGCCGAGTATGCCCCGATCCCTGTTCAGGCGTCGGCCGGAGTCATGGCGAGTGTCAATCGGTGGTCCGGCAGCACTGGAGCTTGTACCGCGGGGGCTGAACAGGGGTAGGCATGGCGATCCACGCCTCGAACCCCCATCCCGGAGGACGAGCGATACTGTGGACCTTTTGACTATGGGGTAAAGTGCATCGTGAGTCGATGAATCCTCCGAGGGCGGGTGGCGTCACGGATGATGTCACCATGGCTCGGACGAGGCAGAAGATCCTTCGAGGGTGGGTGGCATCACAGATGACGTCACCATGGCTCGGACGAGGTGGAAGATCACCCGAGGGCATACCGTCGCCTTAGCTGGTTTGGGGCAGAAAGCCCCCGAGGGTCAGTAGTGTCACGGATGATTTTACCCTAGCTCGGACGAGGCGGAAGAGTCTCCGAGGGTGTATCGCTGTCTTAACTTTTTTGGGGCCAAGAAATCCCCGAGGGTGGTGACGTCACCTCGACTCGGGCGAGACGGAGAGTCCTCAGGGGTGATTTTGTTTTTGAGAAGTGCGGTGTTTAGGGTACCCTATTCACAGGTATCCGACAGTAGCCCTCGAGCCTACGATGTAGTGACGGGACTGCACCGGAGGCTTCCAAGAGTTCTTATGGTGGTTTGGTTAAGTTTTTTGGATTCCGGTGGGTGCGCGCGAGCGCACCCGCCGGGTGTAGCCCCCGAGGCCTTAGGGAGATGATTTTTCCTCCTAAGGGCTTATTCGGCTGACTTGTACAGTACTTGGCCCTTCGTTCTCCCTGTGAGGCAGGGTTAAGGAGAAGGACTGCTCTGTATGCTAGCCCTGCCACAGGGCGGACTTTGGGACCTAGGCTGACACGCCCTGAAATGACGTATCAGGACTGGGCAGAGCTGTCTTTCGGTCTGAGCGTTTGTCTGACCGGTCGATGTCGGGTCGACATCAGTCCGGTCTGACTACGCCTCTCTTGACCCAAAAGTAGGTGCGTCGTGTTTTCCTGTTCGAGGGCGCTGCGAACGCACTGCCCTTGTGTGGTCAAACTTTTGAACTACGCACCCTGAGCCTGCCGTCTTTTTGGACATTTATGGCCCCGCCGCGCCCCCTCTGAAACGGATATTGGTGCGCAGTTCGGTTTAATTGGGGGAGGCGAGTGTTGTAGATTCACGGGCCGGCTGCCGTGCGGATGCCTTGGCGGGCTATCAATAGGGGTTGCCGTCTACGAGATGGAACACACAATCCCACAACATGGATTGCCCTACCTTCTTCCTCTGAGGCCTTGTCGGAGATACCCTTGAGCTACCCTGGCGGGCGGCCCTTTGAGAGCGTACCGATGTAACACCCCAAATTTTTGCTTTTTGAAAATAGGTTTAAATTTATTTAATTATTAATTTTGGTGCTCATGAAAACATAGGAAACAAAACTTTTTATGAAATTAAAATTTATGAGGAGGTAGAAACATGTTTGTGCATTCATGTTGGAGCATTGGATTTATTCTATTGAGTGGTGTTTCAAAAGACATAGGTGAAATAAAAAAAAGAGGTTTTTGAAAATGTCTTGAAAAAAAAGGGTTTAAGAAAAGAAATAAAAGAAAACCCTCCCCTCCCCTTTTTTGGCCCGAAGGCCCAGAACCCTCGCTCTCCTCCCCTCTTCCCGCTGGCCCAGCCCCACTCTCCCCTCAGCCCAGCTCTGCACTTCTCTCTCCCCACTTGGGCTTCGCCTCGGCCCATGCCTAGCAGGCCGGCCCTTCTCTCCCGTAGGATGGAGGCCTTGCGCGCGCGCCTTCCTTCTTCTTCTGCAGATGCTGACCGGTGGGCCGGAGTTGTCAGCGCAAGTTGTCGTCTTCCACCTCCGGACGGAAGGCGATATTTCCTTCCTTCTTCGTCTGCCGCACGAATCCCCGCCCCGATCACCTCTTTCCATCCTCGGCATCGCCCTTGGGCTATTTAAGCCGAGGCCCCAATGCCGCCGCCCCCGTTCCAAGCCCTAGCAGCGCTCCCCCGAGCCCTAGAACGCCGCCGCCGCGAACACAGAACACCGCCGCCGTCGCCCCGCTGTTGCCGAGCCGTTCCACTGCTCCAAGCTCTCCTTCGAGCTTTGGGTTAGGGTAAGAAGAGTCTCAGGAGCTCGCTTTCCCTCTCTTCTCCCTCTGGTTCACCCACGTGGCTCCTCTCTGCATCCGCCGTGCATCCCGTGCCTCCCCATCACGCGTGTCGTCATCTCCACGATGAAATCGGTTCAACCGATAGCAGGAGCGAGTTCGCCTCGCACTTCTCTCTCCTCCCGTCCTTTTTTCGACCCGAATCATGCCCTGTAACCCTGTATTGGAATCCCGCCGCCCAACTCCGGTGAAGGAGCCGCCGTCCTCTCTGTTTCCGGCGAGCCAACCTCCCTCTCCCCCTCTGTCCATTCTGAATCGTCCATCCGATCTCAGACGACCGAGATTAGAAGGACCCAAGGGGTACGCCCTCCGGTCCATGGTGGACCCGCGGACTGCGCCCCGCGTCTCGTCCACCCCGCATCGTGCACCCGCCCAATAGCCGCGTGCCACGTGGAACCGTCGGCCCCGCACAGCAGTCCCCTTAGCGCAACCATAATCAATCTGTTTTGAAACTTTTAAAATAAATATTTATTTAATGCCTTTTTAAATTCCAAGTTTAAACCCTAAAATTCATTTAAATCATATCTTCTTCGTTTCAAATCCGTTTCGATCCGTTCAAGTTGCGTTGGATTCGTATCAGCATAAACTTTTCATTAGTGATCTTTAATACCATGTTAATAGCTCTGTAATTTTATGGTTAACTCCTAAGTTGATTAATAACTATGCAACTTGTCTATACATAAAATATCGGTAGTTTCAATTCTCGTTTTCGAAATACAAATACAAGTTTGACCTAATCTAACCAAAGTATTTCGTTGAAATACTGTATACATTCTTTTATATAGTTAAAACTAACAAAGCTCATATTTCTCTTTTATAAAAGCAAACCTTTCGGTAGATGTATCTTTCTAATCGTAGCTCCGATTAGTGTGTTCTTCGCGACTATGTGATCGTAGAGACGCGTAGATTTCTTTTTAAATCATTTTCATTGATTGGTGTATCATTCTAATTTAGCCATGTTTGTATGCTTTGTATGATCAGAATGTGTTGACACCGTTTTTCGACACGTATCAAATGGGCTGAGGCTTGACTGATCAGCGGCCGTTCTCCATCGGTATCAGGAGTCGATAGTGCCGATGGAAGGGTGCTGCGGGAAGACTAAGTGTTTTGCCGATGGAAGCTGATGAGCTTTGCCGTCAAGATCAGTGAAGGCTTGCTGAAACTGATTGCCGATGGGAGGTCATTGCCAACTGCCGATGAAGGGTCATTGCCGATTGCCGATGAGGGGTCATTGCCAACTGCCGATGAAGGGTCATTGCCGATTGCCGATGAGGGGTTATTACCGATTGCTGATTGGGGATTGGTGAGTTACCCGCATAAGGTCGCTAATCGGAAATGTTGCCGATTGCCGATCAGGAAAGTGTTGCCGATGCCGATGGGCGTAACAGCGCTTGGTGGCAGCCAAAGGTTACCGATGGTCAAAAGAAGGAAGGCGCGGATTAAGGGATCTGCCGATGGAAAGTTTCCATCGAAAAGAAGTATAAGGAAACTGGTGTTTTGTGCCAGTATTATTATAGTAGTTTGAGTCTGGCTCTTGCATGGGTCGTTTATTTTCCTTTAAAATAGGTGTGTTTGTTTAGGAAATAAATATTGTTATCCGGCTCCTGCGCGAGTCAGTTTCCTTTAAAGTAGGAGTTTGTTTTAGGAAGGATATGTGTCGTGTCTTTGTAAACTCTCCATGCGGGAGTATAAATATGTGCCCGAGGGCTATGGAATAAACAATCAATCCAATTCAAACCAAACCAATTTTATCTTATTCTACCTTTTATCGCAATTTACCCTTTTATTGCATTACTTATAGCTATCAACGAGTTCTTCAAGCTTTCGACGGGCTGCATCACCTTGATCTCCGTCAAATCCTTGCTAGTTCCGTGTGGGAGTACCTCTAGGCTTTGGCAATCCGGGCGCATCGCTGTTTGCCTCGTCTAGCTCTGCTCTAGTTACCCTTGATCAATCTGAGCCTTGACGTCCGGGCGCATCGCTGTCGTCTCGTTCAGTTTGTTCTAGTTATCATCCTTGTCGATTGATTGGTCAAATCGACTAGCACGCCCTCGACATCGAGCTTTGGGTAATAGCCCGAGGTGTTCACGGATCTGACGCTTTTTGTGTCAACACCTCTTTTGGCACGCTCGGTGGGACAAGGTTATACAGATCTACACATTCGGCATGGCTGATCACGCCGATGTCAACCAGAGGAATGTCATTGAAGTGTCTGAGGCCGATCTGAAAGATGATCAGAAGCAGGCCATGGAACGGGCTATGGAGGAATACAAGAAGCTGTATCTCAAGTCCTTCAGCCTCAGCAGGAGCGGCGAAGCAATTCAGAAGCAGGATCCGCCGTTGCCACGGCAGGTCACGTTCGACGCCAACCCTGGTAAACTACAAGAGATGGTTAATACTGCTGTAAATCAGGCGTTGATTAACCACTCCAGCGTGCTGTCCAATACTGTCTACAATGCCTTCGCGCAAACATTCAAAGAAGGGCATGCACCGCGATATGTTGGTCCAGCGTACCATCAACCTGGATTGGCATCTGCAAGCCCATCGGCGGCCCAAATGGCGTCTTGCACCCCCGTGGAACCGTCCGCCGGTGTGGCTACATCACCAAGACCGAACGCTGGCGACTTCACCAAGTTCAACGCAGATCCGGCCGCGTCGGCAACTTCAGGACCAGCCCCTGCTAACTGGTGGGGATACGGTACGCCTCCAAATCTGTATGCTAGTTCTAACCTGGCGCAGGGAGATAGTTCAGCCGGGAGGATCCCTACAATATCGGCAACACAGTCACAGCCGATGGTTCATATGACGCACAACTCTGCACCTGCTCCGACCATACAAGTGCCATCAGATGATCTCCAAGTAATCCCCAAGATACCTCTGATGCCACCATCGACAACTCTGTGCCGATGCAACATATTATAACCACCGGCAGTCAATCTCTGGCGGCAAACTCTCAAGCTGGAGTACCGATTCCCCAAGGTAATTTGGTGATTAATTGCTCTAGGATTCAAGAGCCGCATGCTCCGGTCAGCTATCAGCCATCGGCAAATCATATGCCGATGCTTTATAATCCTGGATGGGTCAACCAGCCACCAGCTCAGCAGCCTGGCGCGCCGGTGTATTATTATGGAGGCCCAACTTACACTCAGAGCGGACCATCGGTACAGCAACCGATGAATGTGACGGTTCAGCCAAATTCGCCAAGTGTGCAGAACTACCCATCGGTAAGTCAACCGATGCATAATGTTCAGATGACTGGTGCTGCGCCTGCAACTACTACGCATCTTCAAGAGGTGCGTTAGCCGACTCCACCAGTCGACAATCAGCCAATGAGTCGGCAGGAGCAGGATGCATACTGGGTCGATAAGATTGCCGAAGTCATGAAAGAGCAATTCGGCATCAAACCCAAGGTCAACACGTACTCTTATCGGACTCTGTATCCCCCCACATATGACTTGATTCCTCTTCCAAATTGGTACAAGGTGCCCGATTTTACCAAGTTCTCCGGCCAAGACGACACGTCAACAATGGAGCACATCAACCGCTTCATTATCCAGTGCGGGAAGCTGCCAGCAGGGAGGAATTAAGGGTGAGGTTGTTCTCTTCATCGTTGTCCGGATCGGCATTCACATGGTTCATATCGTTGCCTCCAAATTCTATAATTACATGGGCCGATTTGGAGAGACAATTTCACAAGTACTTCTTTGCTGGCATACATGAGAAGAAGCTTACCGATTTGGTCAAAATGAGGCAACGCAACGACGAATCGGTAGAGAGTTTTGTGCAGAGGCTGCGGGACGTGAAGAACAAGTGCTACAGTCTGGTGCTTGATGATCGGCAACTAGCAGATTTGGCCTTCCAGGGGTTACTGTCGCACATCAAGGACAAGTACGCGTCCCAGGAGTTTGAGAGCCTAAGTCACCTGGTGCAGAGGATTGTCGATCAAGATATCAAAGCCTTTGAGCCCAGGAAGACTTGGAACAAGGTGACCTTCATCGGGAAAGAAGAAGACTCTAGGTCGGATAAAGAGATGAATGTCGACGCGGCCGAATGGGCAAAGGATAAGAAGCCTGTGTCTTGTCCGTTCGACCAAAAAGAAACTGAGAGGTTCACCTTTGACATCACCAAGGCCGATAGGATGTTTGACCTATTGCTGCAAGAGGGGCGAATCAAGTTGGCGCCCAACCAAGTGATTCCATCGGCCGAAGAGCTCAAGAAGATTAGGTACTGCAAGTGGCATAATGCAACCTCACACAGTACTAATGACTGCAAAGTATTCAGGCAGCAGTTGCAGTCAGAGATCGAGTCTGGGCGTATCAAGTTCGAAAACTCTAAAGTCCAGAAACCGATGAAGATAGATCAGCACCTGTTCCCAAACAACATGGTGGAAATCAGTGAAAAAACTAAAGTGCTGACATCGGAGGCCGCCAGAAGGAGTTCATCGGTAGATCCTGACTACCAAGTACCCAAGCACGACGCAAGAAGGTTTGCCGATGATAGAAGGGGTAAGAAGGTTGCCGATGAAGGTAACAGTGCCGACAGGGCTCCTGGAGTGGTGATTACTCACAAACAGCCAAGGCAATATCATCGGCAATCACGTGAAGAACAGTATCGACAAGAAGAGGAGCATCGGGAATGGCTTTGACATAAGGACCACTGGAGGTGTCCCTTCTTCGTTCATTGCTGGGAAGAAGGCATCAAGCTACCCACTGCCGATAACTGTCCAGAATGCAATGGGTACTACAAAGCCGATCGGTCAGGTAAGCGACCTTGTTTTGATGATCAGGCACCCAGGTACGCCAGGCCACTCAGAGACAATAGATCGGCACATGACCGACTGGGGGGCAAGCTCAGTGCCCATGATCGGCTTGACAGGCGTGATGACCAGAGGGAGCTGGAGGAGATGGCCAATGCTAGAGTGCCCGATGAAGAGATATTCTCCAGAGATCCCAACATCGAAAGAAGTGCCAATGTAAGCAGTGGGAAGCAGCATCAACCTGTCTGGAAGACCAAGCTTCCTCCTTGGTGCCCTAAGGGTTTGACTAAAACCCAGAAGAGGAGGATTCAGCGCGAGCGCCGCGACGACCTTTATGACAGTGCAGAACCCTCGGGAGAGAAGCAATGGAGGCCGAAGCGTAAGGACAGAGGCCCATCAGCAGATATAAACATGGTAGTCATGTTGCCGATGGAGTTCATGGCGCCCGTCAGCGATGATGAAGAAGCTGCCGATATGGCGTAATTGGTGCTGGATCCAATGACGGCTATCTTTGAAAACCCCGCCAAAGATGAGAGACAGCACTTGAGGGCTCTGTTTGTTAAAGGCAAAGTGGATGGTCAGCCGATGACTAAGATGCTGGTGGATGGCGGCGCGTCGATCAATATAATGCCCTATGTCGTGTTCAGGAAGCTTGGCAAAGGTGATCAGGACTTGGTCGAAATGGACATGAAGCTCAAGGACTTCGAGGGCAATGTGTCAACTGCCATGGGAGCCGTATGTGTTGACCTAACCATCGGCAGCAAGACTTTGCCGACAACGTTCTTCGTAATCAGCGGCAAAGGCACGTACAACCTGCTCCTCGGAAGGGATTGGATCCATGCTAATTGTTGCATTCCTTCTACTATACATCAGAGCCTGGTATAGTGGATCGGGGACAGAATTGAAGTCGTCCATGGTGAAGCTCCATCTACTGTTGCATCGACAGAGTTAGACACTTATGAGCAGACCAGGTGTATATCTGGCGAAGCCTGGGATAAAGAGTTCCTCAAAGTTGCCGATTATCGCATCAAGCCGATCCAAGCAGTCGGTCCTGAGGAGGAGTCGTAATGGATCAGTTCGCCGATGACGGAAAATTGGGGCAGGGCTTCACGTCTGCCGATGACTTGCTCGAGGTCGACATCGGCGATGGTAGTAAACCTAGGCCAACTTTTATTAGTGCTAAGTTAGATTCCCAATGTAAGCAGCAGTTGATCGATTTATTAAAAGAGAATAAAGATTGTTTCGCTTGGGATTATACAGAGATGCCTGGTTTAGACCGATCGATAGTTGAACATCGGTTACCCATCAAGTCTGGTTTTCAGCCACATCGGCAGCCGGCACGCCGATGCAATCCTACTATCTTACCCGATATTAAGGCTGAGATTACCAAGTTGATCGAGGCTGGATTTATTCGGCAATGCCGATATGCCGATTGGATCTCTAATGTGGTTCCTGTGTATAAAAAGAATGGAAAACTTCGTGTTTGCATTGATTTCAGGAATCTGAACAAGGCTACGCCGATGGATGGCTATCCGATGCCCGTTGCCGATCTGCTGATCGACGCTGTTGCTGGACATCAAATTATTAGCTTCATGGATGGTAATGCTGGGTACAATCAAATATTCATGGCTGAAGAAGACATATCCAAGACTGCTTTCCGATGTCCAGGTCACGTTGGCTTGTTTGAGTGGGTAGTCATGACTTTTGGCTTGAAGAATGCCAGTGCTACTTATCAGAGGGCAATGAATCTTATCTTTCATAAGTATATCGGCACAATTGTTGAAATCTACATTGATGATGTGGTGGTTAAGTCTGGAGACATCAAAAAGCATCTTGCTGATTTGCGGAAGATATTAGAGTGCACGAGGGAGCATGGGTTAAAGATGAATCCTAATAAGTGCGTGTTTGGCGTATCGGCAGGACAGTTTCTGGGCTTCATGGTGCATCAGAGAGGCATTGAGATCGGCAGAAAGTCTATTGATGCAATTAACAAGGTAGTTGCTCCCACAAACAAGACTGAGTTGCAGTCTCTGATCGGCAAGATTAATTTCATTAGAATATTTATATCCAATATGTCTGGTAAGATTAAATCTTTTAGTCCTCTGTTAAAATGAAAGCCGATCAAGAGTTTATATGGAGAGAAGAGCAGCAGACAGCCTTAGAAGAGATTAAAAGATACTTGGTAAATCCTCCAGTCTTAGTTCCACCTCAACACGGGAAGCCTTTCAGGTTATATTTGTCTGCCGATGACGGTGTTATCAGATCAGCCTTAATTCAAGAATTTGAGGGGAAGGAGCGTGTAATATACTACTTGAGCAGAAGATTGGTGGATGCTGAAACCAGGTATTCGGCCATAGAAAGATTGTGCTTATGTTTATACTTCTCTTGCATTAAATTAAGACACTATTTACTGTCGGCCGAATGCACTGTTGTCTGCAAAGATGATGTGGTCAAGTACATGCTGTCAATGCCGATTTTGAGTGGACGAATCGGTAAGTGGATTCTAGCACTATCAGAGTTTGACCTAAGGTATGAATTGGCAAAGGCTGTTAAAGGTCAGGTGATGGCCGATTTTGTCACTCAGCACTGTAATATGGTGAGCTTTGTTGAGATTGCTCCTTGTGCTCTATTCTTTGATGGGTCTACGTGCAAGGGTGGACCAGGTATCGGTATTCTATTGATTTCACCCCGAGGACAGAGGTATGAGATTTCATTGCCGATTGTTGCTACTTCGACAAACAATTAGGCTAAGTACCAGGCTTTGCTTAAGGGGTTAGAACTACTCAGGGAGGTGCATGCCGATGCTGTTGAAATCTTCGGTGATTCCATGTTGGTGATTAATCAGTTGATCGGGATATATGAGTGCCGAAGCGAAGTGCTAATTGCAGCCCATGAGCGGTATTTGCAGTTGTTAAAGGAGTTCAAAGAGTACCGCCTTGAACACATTCCAAGGTTGCATAATGAAGAAGCCAATCGGTTAGCACAGAATGCTTCAGGATATCAGCCGATTCAAGAAATCGCGACATCGGTAGTGGTTGCCGATGACTGGAAAAAGGAGATTGCCGATTACTTGAGGAATCCATCCAGGAAAGTTGAAAGGCGTCTAAGGTTCCAAGCCACTAAGTATGTGCTCCTTGATGATGAGTTGTATTATCGGACAATTGATGGGGTTTTACTTAGATGTCTTGGCAAAGAGGAATCAAAAGAGTTGATGGGTGAGATCCATGAAGGTGTATGTGGAGCGCATCGATCGGCATTCAAGATGAAGTGGATGATTAGGCGGAATGGATATTATTGGCCAACAATCCTGGAAGATTGCTTCAATTATTTCAAAGGGTGCCAGGACTGTCAGAAGTTTGGTAATGTGCAAAGGGCACCTGCATCGGCAATGAATCATATAATCAAGCCTTGGCCGTTCAGAGGATGGGCTATTGATCTCATCAGCCCGATTTATCCGCCGTCGAGCAAGGGGCACAAGTTCATACTTGTTGCTACCGATTACTTCACCAAATGGGTTGAGGCAATCCCCTTGAAGAAGGTGACATCGGCAAACATGGTGGATTTCGTTAAGGAGCACATCGTTTACCGATTTGGTATTCCTCAGACCATTACTACCAATCAAGGGACTATGTTCACATTGGGAGGGTTTCAAAGTGTTGAATTCTTCTCCTTATTATGCCCAAGCTAATGGTCAAGCTGAAGCGACTAATAAAGGAGTCATTAAGCTATAAAACGCAAGATTAAGGAAAACCCTAGAAGGTGGCATGTGGTATTAAACGAAGCTTTATGGTCATATCGGATGGCTTGTCATGGTGCAACCAAGGTCTCGCCGTATCAGTTGGTTTACAGACTGATGACGACCCGTAGGGTTCGCAGTCCGATCTTTCGATGAGAGTTGGTGGATAACTCGATTGGTGGATAGAGATGACGTTCACGGCTCGACTACAACCGTCCAAGGACGCTGCGCCTTAGCAACCGATACACCACCTCCGATGGCTGCCGTGATCTTGCGGCGCGACAACCAGCCACTAGGGCTCCCGTCCTGCAAGCAATCGAAGAACCAGCAAGAACAATATGAACAAGCACTCAATTGAAAGATGAATATGAAGGTTTCAATCTGAGAACACAATATGGTGAGGTTCTAATGACAATCAGACGGACGGTTGATCCAACACGCGCGCTGAAAGGCAGTAGCAATAGCTAACTCGACGAAACAAAACCTAAACTGTTTGTGGTGGCTCTAAAGACTTATAAGGAGTTGGGAGGACGACCACAAGGGTGTTGGGGTCGTTCTCCAACCCTAGGACGCGTCCCTAATGGACCCAACTTGATACATGGGCCACAGGCCCAAAATAAGGTGACACAGCACCGGTGGACAGAAAAGGTCTCGGTACAAAAACGATGACTCTAGACGCATCTGATAAGGTATAGCCATGCTTCTGGATCCGTTGGAAAGTAGACTTGATAAGCTTTCCAAAAAGTGCGAGAATGTCCCAATCGGAGTCTGTATGAAGTCGTGGCATCCATCACAAGTTGGTGTTGTCCTGCAGTCCAAATCCAGCTAGCGCCCATCCCGTGTCCCGCTGATCCTCTCCATTGTTCCTGAGCAAAACAAGAGTGCACGTGTCTCCATTGTCTAAATATAATGGACAAGAGTTTGATAATAAACTTACTTGATGATTGAGTTCACGGGCACGAGCACGAGTAATAGGACCAAGTGGTGCTGGAGATGGTGTTGGTGTGGTGTTGATGTCCTCATCATCCTCTCCTTCTTGCATTTGAGTCGTCCTCGACTCAAGCTCATCTTCCTCTCCCAAATATGGCTTCAAATCTGCAATGTTAAATGTGGGACTAATCCCAAAAGCTACAGGAAGGTCAAGCTTATATGCATTCACATTAATGCATTTTAGCACTTTAAATGGTCCATCAGCTCTAGGCAGCAATTTAGATTTTCTCAATTCAGGAAACCTATCCTTTCTCAAATGCAACCAAACCAAATCACCAGGTTCAAAAATCAATTGCTTTCTACCTTTATCACCAGCAAGCTTATACTTAGCATTCATGCGCTCTATGTTTTCTTTAGTTGTTTCATGCAATTTTAACATCAACTCAGCATGTTGCTTAGCATCAAAATTCAATTGTTCAGAAGTTGGTAGAGGCATTAAATCAATAGGAGCACGTGGTAACAAGCCATAAACAACCTCAAATGGGCACATCTTGGTAGTAGAATGCAATGAACGATTATAAGCAAACTCAATATGAGGCAAACAATCTTCCCACATCTTAATATTCTTCTTTAAAACAACCCTTAACATAGTAGACAAAGTTCTATTCACAACTTCAGTTTGACCATCAGTTTGGGGATGACATGTGGTAGAAAATAAAAGCTTAGTCCCCAATTTACCCCATAAAGTTCTCCAAAAATGGCTAAGAAATTTAGCATCTCGATCAGAAACAATTGTATTTGGCACACCATGCAAACAAACAACTTCTCGAAAGAACAAATCAGCAATATGTGTAGCATCATCAGTTTTATGACAAGGTATAAAGTGTGCCATCTTAGAAAATCTATCCACAACCACAAAAACACTATCACGACCCTTCCTAGTCCTTGGCAATCCCAAAACAAAATCCATAGAAATATCTTCCCAAGGAGCATTAGGAACAGGTAGAGGCATATACAAACCGTGTGGATTTAATCGCGACTTCGCCTTTTGACAAGTCGTGCAGCGAGAAACAAATCTCTCCACATCTCTCCTCATCTTTGGCCAAAAGAAATGACCAACAAGTATGTCCTCTGTCTTCTTTGCTCCAAAATGTCCCATCAAGCCACCTCCATGCGCTTCTTGAAGCAACAACAAACGAACGGAGCTAGCTGGAATGCATAGCTTGTTAGCTCTAAACACAAAGCCATCATTTAGAACAAATTTATTCCATGCTTTTCCATCCTTACATTGCAGCAACACGTCTTTAAAATCATTATCATGTATATATTGTTGTTTAATTGTTTCCAAACCAAAGATCTTATAGTCAAGTTGTGTTAATAAAGTATATCTCCTAGACAAAGCATCAGCAATGATATTCTCTTTCCCTTTCTTGTGCTTAATGATATAAGGAAAAGATTCAATAAATTCAACCCACTTAGCATGTCTACGGTTCAGTTTTACTTGACTACGAATATGCTTTAAGGATTCATGATCAGAATGAATAACAAATTCTTTGGGCCACAAATAATGCTGCCATGTTTCTAATGTTCGCACGAGAGCATACAATTCCTTATCATAAGTAGAATAATTCAGAAGAGGCCCACTTAGTTTCTCACTAAAATATGCAATGGGTTTACCTTCTTGTAACAAAACACCACCCAATCCAATTCCACTAGCATCACATTCAAGTTCAAAAGTCTTATTAAAATCAGGAAGTTGGAGAAGAGGCGCATTTGTCAACTTATCTTTCAACATGTTGAAGGCATTCTCTTGTGGCGTTCCCCAAGAAAACACGACTTCCTTCTTCGTAAGCTCATTCAATGGTGCAGCAATGGTGCTGAAATCCTGCACAAAGCGACGATAGAACCCAGCAAGTCCTAGAAAACTCCGCACTTGGGTGATAGTCTTTGGTACTGGCCAACCCTGTATAGCGTCCACCTTGGCTTTATCAACCTCAATTCCCTGTGGAGTAACAACATAGCCAAGAAAAGAAACACGATCTGTGCAAAAGGTGCACTTATCAAGGTTACCAAATAAACGTGCCTCCCGTAGAGCTTTAAAAACAACACATAAATGATCAATACGTTCTTCCATAGATTTGCTATAAATTAATATATCATCAAAATAAACAACAACAAATCTTCCAATGAAAGCACGCAAAACCTCATTCATCAATCTCATGAAGGTACTAGGTGCATTAGTTAACCCAAAAGGCATGACTAACCACTCATACAAACCGAACTTAGTTTTGAAAGCAGTTTTCCATTCATCTCCCAATTTCATGCGAATCTGATGATACCCGCTACGCAAATCCACTTTGGAAAACACAACAGCACCACTCAATTCATCTAGCATGTCATCTAATCGTGGAATTGGATGACGATATCGAATAGTAATATTATTAATAGCCCGACAATCCACACACATACGCCACGATCCATCTTTCTTAGGCACTAAAATAACCGGAACAGCACAAGGACTTAGAGACTCACGTATGTAACCTTTGCCGAGGAGTTCTTGCACTTGACGCTGAATCTCCTTTGTTTCTACTGGATTGGTCCTATATGGTGCACGGTTGGGCAATGAGGCACCAGGAATCAGGTCAATTTGGTGCTCAATGCCTCGAAGTGGTGGCAGGCCCGATGGTATTTCACTTGGGAACACATCCGAATACTCCTGCAAAATGTTAGCGACAGCAGGAGGCAAAGAACGCTGCATATCTTGAAGGGAATTCAATACCTCTTTGCATACTACAGCATAAGCAACAGTAGTGGAAGCATTCAACTCATTAATATCAGATTTAGTTGCAAGCAAACAATTTCCTGTCAATTTTATCTCCTCTTTCATATCAGCAACAAATTGGTCATTTTTATTGCTCTCACTTTTAGCTTTTGAGGCTTTAGCTACATCATCTTGCATAATAGCTTCAGGGGACATAGGATGCAACACAATTTTTCTATCATGGTATAGAAAAGAATATTGATTTGTTCTACCATAATGCATAGAATCTCTATCAAATTGCCAAGGTCGGCCTAGCAGCACATGACAAGCTTGCATAGGCACAACATCACATTCAACCACATCTTTATAGGATCCAATGGAAAAATTGATTCGCACAAGTCTAGTTACCTTTGCCTTACCGCTGTTATTTAACCATTGAATGTAATATGGATGTGGGTGTGGTTTGGTGGTAAGCGCAAGCTTCTCCACCATGTCACCGCCTGCCAAGTTGTTGCAGCTACCTCCATCGATGATCATGCGACATGAACGCTCCTTGATGACACACTTTGTTTGGAACAACGTGTGTCGCTGATTTTGCTCTGCCTTCTCCATTTGTGCACTAAGCACACGCTGTACAATGAGGCTCTCATAGCGGTCGACTTCACCTGCATTAATATGTTCTTCTATACATTCTTCACTACCTGCATGGTCAGCGACAAGCAATGCAAGTGTATCTTCATCAAAATCACTAGCGGACGAACACTCACCATTATCTTTGACGACCATAACGCGCTTACTGGAACACTCACGCATCACATGTCCATATCCCTGGCACCGGTGACACTGAATGTCTCTCGTTCTACCTATCGATGCTACGGACGAAGCACTTGCACTAGGCTTCTGGGCTGTCTTGACTACTGAATTTGTGGGAGTAGCACTAGGCTTGTCACTTGAGGATGGCATAGTAGCACGTGTGCGGGACTGCCATGAATTTGTCTTCCCTGCAGAAAAGTTATTCCGAACACTAGCACGTCGCCCCTGCACTTCCCTTTCAGCTTTACAAGCAAGATGAAACAAACGGGTTACATTAGTGTACTCTTTATATGAAAGGATGTCCTGAATTTCACGATTTAACCCACCCAAAAATCTTGCCATAGCAGGTTCCTCATCCTCCTCTAAATTACAATGCAACATACCCATTTGTAATTCTTGATAATACTCTTCTACACTTTTAGCACCTTGTCTTAGTTGTTGCAGTTTATGTAGCAAATCCCGTGCATAGTAAGAAGGAACAAATCTAGCCCTCATGATTTTTTTTAAAGCATCCCAAGTACGTGGTATGTTATTAGGATTTTTCTTATTATACTCTATCCACCATACAGTAGCAAAGTCAGTAAACTCACTAGTAGCAGCCCTAACACGTGTATTCTCAGGAAATTCGTGGCATGCAAACTTTTGGTCAACAGCAATTTCCCATGAAATGTATGCATCAGGATCATACTTACCATCAAAAGGAGGTATTTTAAATTTAATCTTACTGAAAGCATCATTGTTATTATGTACCTCACGTCGACGGTGACCCATACCTCTCCGATTGAAGTGTAGGCGATGTCGATCACTAAGGTCATTGTTATCAAGGTCCATATCACCAGAGTAAGCATCCTCGTCATTATCTTCGACTCGCTCCTCATCCTTGTGGGCATCATTATGTTGATGTTGACCCTTGCCATTTGTGTGGAAGTCATCAAAACGACGGAGAAGAGCGGCAAGGCTTTTGTCCATACGAGCAACCGATGCTTCGACTCCTGTAAGCTTGGTGGGTGGGCAAGTTGGGTGGCCTCTAGTTGCCCAATCTTGTCATTGGTCACCTGTAAATCTCCATCGAGTCCTTCTGTATGTAGCTGCACCTGTCTTGTAAAATGTTGAATGATGCCCTTGGTGCGTGGAGATTGCGGCATGTTGTTGTTATCCTCTGTTCCTGACATGATTTAGAAGACAAGAACAACAAGAAAACAGGTGAAGAAATAAAAGCCCTACAACTATTAGGATGTAGCTACAGCAAGGCACTCGCTCTCAACCTGTTTCTCAAGCTCTTACCAGTTCTTACCTTGCTCAAACAAGAGGGGTCAACAACCAGCAAGCCTGCAACCTTGGAAGTGAATGTATCGGTACCGTAGCACAACACATGTCAAGTTGTAGTCGAATATGTGGAGCTATAGGTGGCCAATGTTATGCTCAAGGACAAATACTAGCACCACGTTAGTGTAAAAAGCGAGCTGAATAATCGTTCAAAGGTGGTACTGTGCTGGTCCTAGCCTAGACCGTGCTAGAGACGCGAGCCTGGACACAAAGGAACTCACAAACACCACCTATCCAAAGGAGGGAAACACAAAGATCAGCCCCCTTTTTTCTGTTTTTTTTTTCTTTTCTTTTTTTTTTGCCTTTTTTTTGCTTTTTTTTTTGCTTCTTTTTTTCTTTCTTTTTTTTTCAGGGATCCTCAAAGCTGATTATATGAACAAAGAGATGTCAAAAGAGCAAATCACCACACTCTCTCTCTCTCTCTCTCTAAAGTAAGCTTCGCTGTAATATGGTATGAAACTTGTAGTCCCGACTTGTAGTGCGCGAACTTAATTATGGAAAACAACTCGGACGGAGGCAATTTATAGCAGCGAATACCAGGGTAGTACTCGGACTTGATTCCCGAAATCAACTCCGTCTCGAACTTGACAGCAGCGAATACCAGGGTAGTACTCGGACTCGATTCCAGAAAACAACTCAAACTCAAACTGGACAGCCACGAATACCAGGGTAGTACTCGGACTCGAACTTGACAGTAACGAAATCTACTTAGACTCGGACTAGAACGTGACAAGAACTCGAAACTCTAAAGGACTATAACTAAAACCAGCAACTCGACACAACCGATGCAACCGACGACTCAACAAGCCCTAACTAAGTAGTACTAGCAAAAGGCTCAACGGGTTTATGGGATTACGGAAAACTAATCTACTATTTTTTTTGGCTTTTCTGGACTATAGGAAAAAAAATTGTGAAGAATTGGAAGTCTCTCACCGATAAGCCTTGCTCTGATTACCAACTGATGACGACCCGTAGGGTTCGCAGTCCGATCTTTCGATGAGAGTTGGTGGATAACTCGATTGGTGGATGGAGATGACGTTCACGGCTCGACTAGAACCGTCCAAGGACGCTGCGCCTTAGCAACCGATACACCACCTCCGATGGCTGCCGTGATCTTGCGGCGCGACAACCAGCCACTAGGGCTCCCGTCCTGCAAGCAATCGAAGAACCAGCAAGAACAAGATGAACAAGCACTCAATTGCAAGATGAATATGAAGGTTTCAATCTGAGAACACAATATGGTGAGGTTCTGATGACAATCAGACGGACGGTTGATCCAACACGCGCGCTGAAAGGCGGTAGCAATAGCTAACTCGACGAAACAAAACCTAAACTATTTGTGGTGGCTCTAAAGACTTATAAGGAGTTGGGAGGACGACCACAAGGGTGTTGGGGTAGTTCTCCAACCCTAGGACGCGTCCCTAATGGACCCAACTTGATACATGGCCACAGGCCCAAAATAAGGTGACACAGCACCGGTGGACAGAAAAGGTCTCGGTACAAAAACGATGACTCTAGACGCATCTGATAAGGTATAGCCATGCTTCTGGATCCGTTGGAAAGTAGACTTGATAAGCTTTCCAAAAAGTGCGAGAATGTCCCAATCGGAGTCTGTATGAAGTCGTGGCATCCATCACAAGTTGGTGCTGTCCTGCAGTCCAAATCCAGCTAGCGCCCATCCCGTGTCCCGCTGATCCTCTCCATTGTTCCTGAGCAAAACAAGAGTGCACGTGTCTCCATTGTCTAAATATAATGGACAAGAGTTTGATAATAAACTTACTTGATGATTGAGTTCACGGGCACGAGCACGAGTAATAGGACCAAGTGGTGCTGGAGATGGTGTTGGTGTGGTGTTGATGTCCTCATCACGGACATGATGTTGTCCTACCTTGGGAAATTAAAGCTGGTTCTAGGCGATTGTCTTTTCAGGATCAATGGATGACCGATGATTATATTACTCTGATGAAAGATGAGTTAGAAGATTTGTCAGGTCATCGGTTGAGAGCATTAATTAGCATTGAAGAGAACAAAAAGAGGGTTGCCCGATGGTATGATAAGAAGTAAAAGTGAAGGAATTTGCCGATGGCGATTTGGTTTGGAAGTTGATTTTACCGATTGGGACTAAGAGCTCTAAATTTGGGAAGTGGTCCCCTAATTGGGAAGGGCCTTATCGGTAAAAAGTCTGCTCCTGGTAATGCGTACATTTTGGAAACTCTCGAAGGAGTGGCGTTTTCTAGGGCGATCAACGGCAAATACTTGAAAAGATATTACCCTAGCATATGGGTAGATGCATAGTGCTCATCGAATGCCGATGAAAAGAAAAATTATCAAAAACATCGGTAAAAACAAACTGCATTATATTACAAATCAAGATCAAGTTAGTTAAAATTTCCCTCACGATACAACAGACGAATTACAGTAAGGAGTGGATAACTGATATCGCGCGCAGGCGAATTTCGCTCTATTTTTCCATTCTCTTGGCGATCGGCATTGGCAGAACCCTCGACCGGCTTGATTTCTTCTTCCACAGTATGCTTGTCGGCGTTATGTCCCTTTTCTTGCTGTAAACTGATGGAGTCGACATTGAGTTTTCTGCTGGTTGGCTCAGTCAGACCCCTCAACTTCTGTAGCTCCGCCAGTAGCTCCTCTTTCCTTGCCGACAATCAGGAGATTTCTTGATCAAGGTTGCCGATGGAAACTTTTACTTGACCAATGCTTCTGTGCTTCTCATTGGCAAGGTGTTTGAATTTGAGCTTCTCTTCCTCGCTCTTGGTTTGGACAGCTCTATCGGCAATACGACGAATGAGCCTCTGGTACTGGATCTGTTTGATGTCAATAGAGCTGCCTGGAGAAGGGTTTCCGCTGCATCGGTAGAAAGATGACTTGGATATCTTGAATATAATCCTTGCCGCCGATGAGTCCTGGACGAGTTGAGATGGTGTCTTGCAGCAGTAAGGAGAGCAATTGTTCAAGTCTGGACTTGACTTTCTGCCGATAGAGTCGGGACGGAGCTTTCTTCTTCATCATCATCGGGGACATTGACGGCAAAAGAAAATGGGCTGTCCGCTTGAAGGCGGCCTTGGCGCTCATCTTCGTTCTGAAGGTTTAAGCTGTAGGAGAAGAGGCTGTCCGGAGAATCTTGGGCCTGAAAAAAGAGGTTAAAATATGCCGATTGTGAAACTATACTATAAGCTTTAGGGTAATCGACTTACCATCTTGAAGCGGATCTCCTGCCTGGGACTTGGCATACTGGGTGGTCCAGCTTCATCCTAAACATCGGTAGCGGATGCCGATGACTGGGCCCTTGTTGGAGAGGCAGCCGATGATGCGTATAGTTGTAGCCGGCGTCGCCTCCGATGTAGTGGCAGTTTCTTGTGGCGTTCTATTCTGACATCGGGGACTTGGGTCGACGGTGCCGATGCCGACGTCGCTGCTGCTGCGGAAGGTTGAGTTGTTTCTTCGCCGGGTAGTCTGGCCAATTGTGTCGATGAGGATGCCTCCGCTATCGTGGCGGGTGGGGTTAGCTCTTGAACCGGGACGTCGTCCATCGGTTGATCAGGAACATTTACCGATGGAGGCTCTGCTGATGACCCACCGGTGGTTGGCGCAACTGAAGTCGATGGAGGTTCGGCCGATAACCCACCAGGTAGTTGGTGTGATTGGGATCGAAGGCAGTCCTGCTGGCGGCACATCGGCAGCTGATGGCACAGTTGGAGCCGATGGTGGAGGAGAAGCCAGCCTCAAGCGCCTCTTCTTCGTCGGCGCAGCAGCAGGGGAGCCAACCCGCTTGGATGAAGACCGGGGGCATCGGCAGCGGGCTGGAAGGCGTTTGCCTGCTGGAAGCAGATGCCGATGACCATAGGCCTGAAAATACAAAGCAAGTTATGCAAGATAAATGTTGCCGATAAAACAGTACGCAATCGGTACGGGTAAAAGCGAGTTTACTGCATAAACCCTGTCAGGGCAACTGGCAGCAGCCGATGTAGCCTGGGTTTTTGTGGGTGTCGGCGCAGGTACCTGTTGAGGCGTGAAGGCGGCCAGCGTCGGGGCTCTTGTGCCGATGATCGATATGGGGCCCATTATCCGAAGATTAAAGGGCCTACCACTGTTACTAATTGTAGGAACCGGATCATCGGCCTGTCAGGCGCAAGGGTGCAAAGGAGTTAGGCGTTAATACCGATGATAAATAAAGTAATGAAAGTACATCGGACAGCAAACTTACCGTGTCGTCGGGATGATGTAACGGCGTCGATCAAGTGCCGATAATAGTGCGAAGACTTGGCGAGTAGCTGGCACTTCCACTCTTGCCAGCAAGACTTGAATTCGTTGGTGATGAAGGAGGTTGTCGACCAGGAAGATAAGTCGAGGTCTGACAGATCGGCATCGGCAGGAAGGCTGATAATTTATTCCAGTCCAGATTACTGGAGATTGTCTCCCTAGGTTTTACTACTCTAGGAGAAGCAAGCTTGATCGGCAGTTGGCCAAATGCCAGTTGTCTGCTCCTGCCGATGGTAGTAAAACTCATAGGATGGTGGAGTGTTCTTCCCAGATCCAAAGATATTCACTAGGATGGCTCGGGAGTGATGCTGGCTCTCATGATTGCTTGGTTCTCAGGCGAACTCATGTCAGACAGGTTGAACAGCAACGGAAACTGGTTGTGTTCGTCAAGATATGGCCATCAGGCCCGTTCCGAGGAAGGAAATCCGTTGTAGAACTTCTAGAAATAGTAGCCGAAGTGCTCCACATCGGCATCGGTACCTAGCAGCATTATGACGGCTTCTCCAAAGTTAAGCGGAGGCCGAGTTGCCGATTCGTCATCATCGTATCGGTAGTCTTCTGATATGTCCCTCAGGAATTGTTGGGCAAATAGATCAAACACTAGAGCCTTGTGCATATGTGCGTTCAGCCATAGGTTGACAAACCACCTGGGGCCTCCGAGATTGCCGATGGGCTCTCCTAGCAGTAGCTTATTGGATACTTGATGCAGCAATCGGTAAACTGATCCGAGGAGATACCTGCCTAAAGGGAGCCTTGTGCCGTTGGCAAGCAGTTCAGCCGTAGGGAGGTGCATGGTGGTCGGGCCGATGGTTTTGCCGCAGAAGACAAACTTTTCCAACCACATGTTTAAGAAGATGGCATGCTCCCGTTGGGTTATCTGGTTTTCTGGTGTTCCTGAATATAACCTGTCCAGCCGCCGATACTACGGGTGTTCACCTTGTACTCAGATTTTCTGTTGAAGAGGCTAAGCGTATCGGCAGAGGTCAGCATGTAAACATCGGCAAGGGTGGGAGTAGCTGGTCCATGCCTGAAGAGGAAAGCGTTCATGCTGTCGGACCAGAAGTATGAAGCTGCCATCATCAAGTTTTCGTTCCTTTCTGCATCAGCAATTGAGAGCCTAATGCATTGATCCAAGTCACGCTCCTGCCAGTACACTTGCTGTGACATGGCCAATCTCAAGAACCAGTTCTTCCATCCTTTGGTGTGCTTGGGCCATGAGCGGAATGTGTCCTTCCACAGTCCTAGATCAAAGCTCTCAGATCTAAGCGGTATCCGGTTGGTTTCTGCGTTGATGGTGGAGGTGGGGTCTGGATTGCCCATTGGGCCTAGGCAACTGAGATTGGAACCGGCGAGGGGGATGATTACGTTATTGTACAACTCCTAGGGTTCGAAGAAGAAGAGACGAATCAGAAAGGAGAATGGGGATAAAACCAGGTTTTTGCGGGGAAAGGAATCAGGCAGAGAGGTTGGATTGAATGGAGAATGAGTTTTACCTTCGGGATGTCGACTTGGATCGCCATTTGGAGTCGGAGAGATGCTTGGTTCGTCCTTGGATCGTGAAGGAATACTGTTGCTCGAGCCTGTGTTCTTCAGAAGCAGCCGGAGGTTGAAGACGAAGGCAGGAAGGTGAAAGTAAAATGGGCTCGGGTAAAAAGGATGATGTGGATCCCAGTAACTTTTATAAGCCTGTTCAGGGGTATTTTGGGGTTCTGTTTCACACTATGCAGGAATGTGGAGAGGTCCGCGGTAGATACGCGCGGTGATCGAGGTGGTCTGTAACTGTTTGTGCTACAATCGAGGGATTTCATTATTAAATTGCAGTTCCACACGCGGGGATCGAGGAAACCGTATGCCTATCTTGGGGGTAACGACTACAGCAACGGCTACAGTGGAGAGAATTTCGGCACGTAAAGTTATACGCTCCGAAACTGGGGGGCATGTGTTGACACCGTTTTTTGACACGTGTCAAGTGGGCTAAGGCTTAACTGGTTAATGGCCGTTCTCCATCGGCATTGGGAGATGTTGCCGATGAAAAAGTGCTGCGGAAAGACCAAGTGCGTTGCCGATGGAAGCTGATGAGCTTTGCCGACAAGTTAATTGGTGAAGTCTTGCTGAAACTGATTGCCGATGAAAAGTCATCGCCGATGACTTGCCGATTGCCGATGGAGGCTCGTTGCCGATTGCCGATAAGAGATGGTTGCCGATTGCCGATGAGGTTTATTGCCGATTGTCGATGAAGAGATGCTGCCGATTGCTGATCGGGAAAGTATTGTTGATGCCGATGGGCATGACTTAGCACTTGGCGGTAGCGGAGGATTACAAGTGGCCAAAGAAGGAAGGTGCGGATTGAAGGGATCTGCCGATGGAAAGTTTTCATCGATGACCTATGACCGCTAGCTTCGAGATTTGTGGTATTTGTGGTTCAGGATCGATGGCAGAATCTTTGGATAGAAATGGTGGTGATTCAGCTATCGAGGATTCTTTTCTAGGGGCTGGTTTTTGTTCTTCCTTGGGTCCTTCATTATAATCGTTAGTAGAGGGGGTGTTTTCAGAAATCTTCGTGAGAAGATTCTTTCCTGCACTAACGGATAAACACAAGAAGGCTCCCCCGGAAGTTATATCAAGAAGTTGTGCAGAATCTTTGCTCAGACCACCATAAAAGTGTTGTAACAAGGTTGGCTCGGTTATAGCAAGATCAGGGCCAGAAGATGATAGCTCTAAAAGATGGGCCCATGCCGCACCAAGAGGTTCTTTCTCCTTTTGTGAGAAGTTGATGACCTTTTTTCGAAGATGAACAACGCAAGGAATAGGGAAGAAAGCTAGGCATAATTTGGATTGTAACTTTTCTCATTCTCCGTTTACACCATCTACGTGCCGGAGGTACCATCGTTTGGCTATTCCTGTCAAAGAGAACGGAAATAGCTTCCACTTAAGGGTACCTCGCCTCATCCCTTGGATGTTGACACATGAACACAATTGTTCAAAGTCACGTAGGTGAGTGTATGGATTTTCGTCTTCATCCCCAAAAAACGGTTTTTCCTGAACCATCGCTATGAGACTCGGGCGAAGCTCATAATGAACGGCCAAAACGGTCTAAGATGATTTAGGTGGCTCCAAGCTAGCGCCCGTTGGAGCACCATATTCGAAAAGTGGGGTTTGATCCATATGTGTATGTGGAGTGAAAAGATGAATTCAAACAAAAGATAAAATAGGACCAAAGGGTACTAGTTAAAAGCTACCATTCCCCGACAACGGCGCTAGAAATGCTTGTTGGTATTTCTTCTGACTATTGGATAAATCCACAAGCGCATAGATTATACCGATGTAGCACTTCACCGAGAGTATTCCAGGTATCGTATTTTCCTCAGGGAACGATAGTGATCTAACTAGGATTAAAGATATGTCCTATGATGGATCAAGGGAGATTATGATAACTGGGTTGAGAGGTTGTTGACGGTAATTACAAGCTATTTTATCACCATCAAAACACCGTCAACATCCTCATATTCAAAGAAAACAAGAATAGCATGAACATAATTTACCCAATAACTAGTTCCACATGTCCCATGACTATTTGATGCAGGTAGTGACAAATGGAGTCTTTTGGGAGCCAGTGGGCCCACTTAGGGGGTCAGCCAACCACCCTATGGACCCACTTGGCATCTTTAGCCCCCATGATCCATGTAACACCCTCAAGAATACTCTCTACCCTTGGATCGAAGTATATTCACCTCTCAATGGTCCAGATTCACAGCACAAGGATCCATAGGCCTAACATGACATATTTCCAAGTATGGCAAATGTGCACAAGGCATACACCATCATGATGGGCATGACATCTAGAAGCCACCTACGAAAGATGAGCCCATTTGGCCACAAAAGGCATTCGGCCGAATGCCTAGGTGGGGCCAGAGACCACCCACAGGCCCCCTGACTAGTGGGGTCAGCTTCTAGAAGAAAAGTGGCAGGGCCCACCTACCATAGGGTTCGGCCGAATCACCATATGGTCGTTCCAGCTCCCCACCAACTTCCTGCATGCCGCCATGCATCCACTTGATCTCCCCCGTTGATTTAAGACGTTTACAATGACGGTTTCATCCTACGGTGGTTGATGGAGGTGGCGCGGATCGCTGACATGGCACCGGAGTAGCCCCTACTCCACCTCTAGCTATAAATAGACCCCCTAGGCCCTCACTCTCACTCATGCCTCATTGGAGAAACTACTCTTTAGTAGTAGTGTTATGCTAGTTGGAGGAGACTGAGGGAAGTCTTCTGGAGAAAGCCCCGGATCTGTCAGGAATCTTCTCCGGAGCTCTACCTCAGCGGATGCGATCCTCTTGTAAGTTCAGCACTTGTAAGTGATACATCTGAGTTCTTTATAGCAATTAATATTCTAAATCTGGTTTAGCTGTTATACACCTTTTCACGCTTGTTCATCGCTTCACTTTAAGTAGAGTGCTTTAGCCTTAACGTAGGGTTAAAGTAGTAAGAATAGTGTAGACGTGGTGTCTAGACTAGATCTTGCCTTTGTAAACCGCTTATCGCGCAGATTGTTTGTGGATGCTAGTAGAAGGTGACAGCTCTATCTAGTCTTCGTATTCCACCACGTGTGTCAGATAAGTTCTTAAAAGGTAAGGCCTCAATACAACATGATGGTGCGGTCCGGTTAGAGTTTTGCCCTGTTTCTGATCTATCCCATCGCCTCCTGCAAGAGAAGGGCTGATAAAGCCAGTATAACCAGCTTTGCCTTGTTAGATATCTTTGCTACATAGAACCTCTCAACCCAGTTGTCATAGTCTCCCTTGATTCATCATAGGACATATCTTTAATCCTAGTTATATCACTATCATTCCCTGAGGAAAATACGATACCTGGAATACTCCCGGTGAAGTGCTACATCGGTATAATCTGTGCGCTTGCGGATTTATCCAGTAGTCATAAGAAATACCAACAGAGGTCCAATATAGCACATATGTCTAACAAGGGATAGCTGGTTATACTGGCCTTATCGGCCCTTCTATTGAAGGAGGCGACGGGATAGATCAGAAAGAGGGCCAAACTCTAACCGGACCGCACCGTCACGTTGTATTGAAGCCTTACCTTTTAAGAACTTATCTTACACACGTGGTGGAATACGAGAACTAGATAGGGTTGTCACCACCTACTAGCATCCACAAACAATCCACATGATAATCAGATTACAAAGGTAAGATCTAGTCTAGACACCAGGTCTACACTATTCTTACTACTTTAACCCTTGCATAAGATTAAAGAACTTTACTCAGAGCAAAGCGATGATCAAGCATGAAAAGTTGTATAATAGGTAAACCAGATTTAGAGTACTGAATACTATAAAGAACTCAGACAAAGTCACTTACAAGTGCTAAACTTACAAGAGACTCGCATCCGCTGAGGAACAACTCGGAGAAGACGTCAGACAGGCCCGGCTCTCCTCCAAGCTCTCCTCACTCTCCTCCAACTAGCATAGCACTACTACAGAGCTCCGCTAAGGTACTAAGGAGTAGTTTCTACAATGAGGCATGAGTGAGAATGAGGGCCTAGGGGTCTATTTATAGCTAGAGGTGGAGTAGGGGCTACTCCGGTGCCACATCAGCGATCCATGTCACCTTCATCAAGCACCGTTGGATCCAACCGACTTAGATACCGATCAAGGCATGGATGGTGATCATCCAACACATGGGGGGAGGAGTATGGCGGTTGGGGGGACCCAACCGACCCAGGGGTGGTTCGGTCGACCCCCCTATGGCTAGTGGGCCCTCCTCTGTCCTCCTGAATGTGGCCCCACTGGCCAGGGACCAAGTGGGGGCCTAGTGGGCCCAAAGGTGGTTCGGCCGACCCCCCTTGGGACCTCTTGCTCCCTGGTGCTGGCCCCACTCATCATAGGTGTTGGTTGTTTGTTCTGAGGTGTTTATCTCGCTGAAATCCTTGATGTGGACCCATGGATCCTCGTGACATGAATCTGAACCGTTGGGAGGTAAACATACTTGGATCCAAGGGGTAGGAAGTATCTTGGAAGGTGTTTCTAGGATCATGGGGATAGGGAGTCCAAGTGGCCCCACAGGGGGGTCGACCGAACCCCTAAGTGGGCCCACTAGCTCCCAAAAGTCCCCATTTGTCATTACGTGCATCAAATAGTCAAGGGACATGTGGAACTAGTTATTTGGCACAATTTATTTAGGTTATGCTTGTTTTCCTTTGAGAATGAGGATGTTGATGGTATTTTGATGGTGATAAAATAGCTCATAATTACCGTCAACATAGGCTTAGGTGGAGTGATCTTGGGTGCGCACTGGCACTAGGGTGAGCCTCTAGACCCTAATCTCATATCGGTTATAGCGATAGGGCAATGGTTTGGCCGATACACGTAGCACTGGAATGGTTGCGCCGCTGTAACCGCTACGAACATGGTCAGTTGGGAAGTGTTGAGAGCTCTGATGAGTTCGTTGTGAAGAGCTGAGAGCTCCCATGAGCAGTTGGGGCCCTCCGTCCATCGTTTGCCTGGCATATGAACGTCGAGCGTCGCTGAGCCGCCATACTCGATGGTGAGCATGTTCTAGTGCTCTGTTGCTTCAACCAGTAGCACTAGGAGATGCGGATGATCCTGGAGATTGTCTAGGTGGTGATGGTTGATATGAAAATCCACCACCAGCAATGAACCGTCACACCAAATGGTCACCGGCGATGAGCCTTTCCCCTGATGAGTTTAGATCAAGCCGTCACTCAAACGCTGATTTTAGAAATAAAATGTTTTTCCTATTTGAATAGTAGTTGTATTTGTTATTTTTGTATGAATATTTATACAACTCCAAAAATTATGAAAATTTTTGTGTATAATATTTTATATGTGTATTATGTTTTAAAATATGATATATCAATTTTGTGAATATTTTATATGCTGCCAAAATGGCTTAACTAATTAATAAAGGTACTTTCCATGATGTTTCCTAAATAAATATTGATCCAAAAGTTATGAAAATAATTTATCCACTTATTTATCATAATATGAACCTTCACAAAAAAATTAGGTCAATTAGGTAAAGTTGAATTTTTAGAAATTTAGAAAAATAATTAAATAATTGATAATTAACTAGAAAACCCTAATCACTTAGGTTTTTTGTGACTTTTGTGTTGTTTGTTAACCAGGAGTCGTTAATAGAGGATTACCTTGAACTTGTATTGTTGTTTGAAGTATAATAACTTGCATAGTGCTTTTAAATATAATTATTAAACTTGTTTAACTTAGAAAGTTTAAAGAAAAAACTTAAATCTTTTAATTAAGGTGGATTAAGGTGGACAGCTTGCAACTGTATCGTGAAGGAAAGTTGTACTCAAGCTTATTCAACTATCATAGAAGGAAGTTATTCTTATTTACAAGTCTATTTACAATCTTAGATAAGCATCGTGATTACTTTTCAAGCATCATCTTAAGCATAGAATCATTTATATGTGTAGAGAACGAATCTAGAAGCTTGGTAGCTAACCAAGCATCTAAACTTGGTAATCCACGCCCTTCGAGGTTGGATTTAATATCTATGACACCGGTCCCAACCCAGACTACCCCGAACCCCAAGCCAAGCCCCAGATGCATCAGCCTTTTACCTTGTGATTTATAAAGTTTATTTAAATACACTTATGGTTAAGTATTACATTATGCCTACTCTTACAATGAATACCTACTTGATGCATTACCTACCTTTCTATTTAATTTTGTACCTTCATAACTATATTAAAATAAGGGTTCTACCTGCTATGCTTAGTAGGCTTAGAACGGTAGAAGTCAGATGTCATCCTTTCATCTACGAGAGATAGGTTTTATCATGATTACAAGGCAAATTGTTTTGATATTGGAAATGAATTGTTCGGAGTAATAACTTGAGAACGGGAAAACACAGTGTTGGTGAGCCACAAGATGTGAATGTCTTATGAGCGGGTTCTTTCCGTCTGTGTCGATTAGGAACTATCCGATGTTGAACACTGAGATGATACTTTGGAGTACTGATCACATACTTCGCGAAGCCTAACCTCGGTTATTCTATTATGAGAATGGTTACTCGTGCACTAGGATTGGAGAGATGGCGAGAGTAGTGTGTACCCACATGGCCAAGGGTTGGATTTGTGGAGCAACTATGCTCTCGGGTTGCGTGGAACCGGTCTTGTTTGGAGGATCCGAGGAAAGGTACATATATCATGTGATAAGTAATCCCCAGCTAGGTTATAATTGGTTCAAATTGTCATTGCTCCTTGGTTATGGAGACTCACCTTTTCCTTCATCATCGTACTTAATAAAACATAAACATGATAATGGAAAGGATGGACATGGAATATTGGAAGTATGAAAGTTCTAATATTGATAAACATGGTTTTTATCAAAAAAAATTTTATGCAAACGATTTTGTCTTTGATTAAGGCACATCTGGAATCCCTAAAAGCCTGCATTCCTTATATATTCTCCACCTTTTAATTGTCGGCTAAGTCTTGCGGAGTATATTTTGTACTTAGGGTTTTATCCCACCCTGTTGCAGGTGAAGAAAACTACTGTTTTGGCCCATGTGTTATGACCGTCTTTCATGTGGAAGCAGATGATATGGTGAAACCCTAGGATGGGGTTTCTTTTGGAAGTTGTAATATGACTCATAAGTTTCTCCTGAACTTAGTTATGTAATAACTTATGTTTGAAGGTTTGAAACTCTATTTTATAAATTAAGGTGATGTAAGACTTATGCTTCTACTCTGGTGTACTTTCATATAAATTTTTGATGCTGCAATGTTTGTAAAGTGATCATGCTTGAATGTGGTGATTTATGGTTTCGAAGTCACCCGACGAGTCTTCATCAGTTATTTAGTTTACATGTAAAGCTATCATAAGTCTAAAAGACAATGGCAGGTACAAGTGGGCCTAATAATTTAGGAGATTCCATCACATTTTTCATTTTCCATATCATGACCAATATAATTACCAAAATTTTTCTTCATCATCCCTACTCTAGGATGCCCAAGTAAATCATGCCATTTGAATTTGATACTGACATCTTGGAAAACTATGTTATAAGCAACATGTTCTATGGGTTTTATGTATGTAAAGTACAATCTAGTTTGGAGTGAAGAAATCTTTTCATAGATTTGTTTGCCAAATCTAGTAAGGTTGCGAACACATGGTTGATATGTGCCCACGATGTTCAGTTTTGTGATGAGTGATTCCTCAACATTTGAGTGTTTCAGTTTGAGCGGTTTCACTAACCTTGCTACGAAAGCAGAAATGTGTGCGTGTCTATCGGCTTGTGGTGTGCAGATGCTAGGCCCGGAGACAGTGGTCAATGGCGTGGTGAAGGTCAAGTACAGGCTTGTTGTGCCGATGGATTGAAAGCGGTGAAGGACGGAAGTGGGGCTCGAACCAACGGACCGAAGGGCCGACAGACTAGCTGTGGTGGCTAGTACTTGGCACCGTCGAGCGCGAGAAGACACGGAGGTGGACCATGTTGACCAAATCAAGAAGGCGGGTGAGCGAGTCGAGCGGGAGGCTCAGGGGACTTGGATCCGCACCGTGCGAGGGCGAGGTGGCACATGTCGAGCAGTTTGATGGTTCGGGCCTCCAAACCATCGGAGGATGGTTTCCGAGTTTGGGCCTCAAAACTCGGGGTTCTGTAGTTGAGCCTAAAGCTACCGGTGGTGGCTTTCGCGGGTTTGTCCTCAAAACCTGTGCGGAGCTTCTGAGGAAGCGGGGGCAGCACATGGCAGAATCCTCGAGGTTGGGTCGAGGCAACGACAAGTCCATGCAGAAAGTGGGGCCTTCCGTTCAAATCGACGAAGATATTTTCGGACTTGGGTCATGTTGGGGATATTACTGTTGACACAAAAAGCGTCAGATCTGTGAACACCTCAGGCTATTACCCAAAGCTCGATGTCGAGGGCGTGCCAGTCGATTTGACCAATCAATCGACAAGGATGATAACTAGAACAAACTGAACGAGACGACAGCGATGCGCCTGGACGTCAAGGCTCAGATTGATCAGGGGTAACTAGAGCAGAGCTAGACGAGGCAAGCAGCGATGTGCCCGGATTGCCAAAGCCTAGAGGTACTCCCACGCGGAACTAGCAAGGATTTGACGGAGATCAAGGTGATGCAGCCCGTCGAAAGCTTGAAGAACTCGTTGAAAGCTATAACTAATGCATAAAAAGGGTAATTTACGATAAAAGTAAGATAAAAGTAGAATTAATTTGTTTTGAATTGGATTGATTGTTTATTCCATAGCCCTCGGGCACATATTTATACTCCCGCATGGAGAGTTATACAAAGACACGACACATATCCTTCCTAAAACAAACTCCTACTTTAAAGGAAACTGACTCGCACAGGAGCCGGATAACAATATTTATTTCCTAAACAAACACACCTATTTTAAAGGAAAATAAACGACTCATGCAAGAGTCGGACTCAAACTACTATAATAATACTGGTACAAAACACCAGTTTCCTTGCTCTCCTCTTCGATGAAAACTTTCCATTGGCAGATCCCTTCAATCCGCACCTTCCTTCTTTGGCCACTTGTAATCCTCCGCTGCCGCCAAGTGCTAAGTCATGCCCATCGGCATCGGCAATACTTTCCCGATCAGCAATCGGCAACATCTCTTCATCGACAATCGGCAATAAACCTCATCGGCAACCGGCAACCATCTCTTATCGGCAATCGGCAACGAGCCTCCATCGGCAATCGGCGATGACTTTTCATCGGCAATCAGTTTCAGCAAGACTTCACCAATTAACTTGTCGGCAAAGCTCATCAGCTTCCATCGGCAACGCACTTGGTCTTTCCGCAGCACTTTTTCATCGGCAACATCTCCCGATGCCGATGGAGAACGGCCATTAACCAGTTAAGCCTTAGCCCACTTGACACGTGTCAAAAAACGGTGTCAACACATGCCCCCCAGTTTCGGAGCGTATAACTTTACGTGCCGAAATTCTCTCCACTGTAGCCGTTGCTGTAGTCGTTACCCCCGAGATAGGCGTACGGTTTCCTCGATCCCCGCGTGTGGAACTGCAATTTAATAATAAAATCCCTCGATTGTAGCACAAACAGTTACAGACCACCTCGATCACCGCGCGTATCTACCGCGGACCTCTCCACATTCCTGCATAGTGTGAAACAGAACCCCAAAATACCCCTGAACAGGCTTATAAAAGTTACTGGGATCCACACCGTCCTTTTTACCCGAGCCCATTTTACTTTCACCTTCCTGCCTTCGTCTTCAACCTCCGGCTGCTTCTGAAGAACACAGGCTCGAGCAACAGTATTCCTTCGCGATCCAAGGACGAACCAAGCATCTCTCCGACTCCAAATGGCGATCCAAGTCGACATCCCGAAGGTAAAACTCATTCTCCATTCAATCCAACCTCTCTGCCTGATTCCTTTCCCCGCAAAAACCTGGTTTTATCCCCATTCTCCTTTCTGATTCGTCTCTTCTTCTTCGAACCCTAGGAGTTGTACAATAAAGTAATCATCCCCCTCGCCGGTTCCAATCTCAGTTGCCTAGGCCCAATGGGCAATCCAGACCCCACCTCCACCATCAACGCAGAAACCAACCGGATACCGCTTAGATCTGAGAGCTTTGATCTAGGACTGTGGAATGACACATTCCGCTCATGGCCCAAGCACACCAAAGGATGGAAGAACTGGTTCTTGAGATTGGCCATGTCACAGCAAGTGTACTGGCAGGAGCGTGACTTGGATCAATGCATTAGGCTCTCAATTGCTGATGCAGAAAGGAACGAAAACTTGATGATGGCAGCTTCATACTTCTGGTCCGACAGCATGAACGCTTTCCTCTTCAGGCATGGACCAGCTACTCCCACCCTTGCCGATGTTTACATGCTGACCTCTGCCGATACGCTTAGCCTCTTCAACAGAAAATCTGAGTACAAGGTGAACACCCGTAGTATCGGCGGCTGGACAGGTTATATTCAGGAACACCAGAAAACCAGATAACCCAACGGGAGCATGCCATCTTCTTAAACATGTGGTTGGAAAAGTTTGTCTTCTGCGGCAAAACCATCAGCCCGACCACCATGCACCTCCCTGCGGCTGAACTGCTTGCCAACGGCACAAGGCTCCCTTTAGGCAGGTATCTCCTCGGATCAGTTTACCGATTGCTGCATCAAGTATCCAATAAGCTACTGCTAGGAGAGCCCATCGGCAATCTCGGAGGCCCCAGGTGGTTTGTCAACCTATGGCTGAACGCACATATGCACAAGGCTCTAGGGTTTGATCTATTTGCCCAACAATTCCTGAGGGACATATCAGAAGACTACCGATACGATGATGACGAATCGGCAACTCGGCCTCCGCTTAACTTTGGAGAAGCCGTCATAATGCTGCTAGGTACCGATGCCGATGTGGAGCACTTCGGCTACTATTTCTAGAAGTTCTACAGCGGATTTCCTTCCTCGGAACGGGCCTGATGGCCATATCTTGACGAACACAACCAGTTTCCGTTGCTGTTCAACCTGTCTGACATGAGTTCGCCTGAGAACCAAGCAATCATGAGAGCCAGCATCACTCCCTGAGCCATCCTAGTGAATATCTTTGGATCTGGGAAGAACACTCCACCATCCTATGAGTTTTACTACCCATCGGCAGGAGCAAGACAACTGGCATTTGGCCAACTGCCGATCAAGCTCTGCTTCTCCAGAGTAGTAAAACCTAGGGAGACAATCTCCAGTAATCTGGACTGGAATAAAGTTATCAGCCTTCCTGCCGATGCCGATCTGTTAGACCTCGACTTATCTTCCTGGTCGACAACCTCCTTCATCACCAACGAATTCAAGTCTTGGTGGCAAGAGTGGAAGTGCCAGCTACTCGCCAAGTCTTCGCACTATTATCGGCACTTGATCGACGCCGGTTACATCATCCCCGACGACGCGGTAAGTTTGCTGTCCGATGTACTTTCATTACTTTATTTATCATCGGTATTAACGCCTAACTCCTTTGCACCCTTGCGCCTGACAGGCCGATGATCCGGTTCCTACAATTAGTAACAGTGGTAGGCCCTTTAATCTTCGGATAATGGGCCCCATATCGATCATCGGCACAAGAGCCCCGACGCTGGCCGCCTTCACGCCTCAATAGGTACCTGCGCCGACACCCACAAAAACCCAGGCTACATCGGCTGCTGCCGTTGCCCTGACACGGGTTTATGCAGTAAACTCGCTTTTACCCGTACCGATTGCGTACTGTTTTATCGGCAACATTTATCTTGCATAACTTGCTTTGTATTTTCAGGCGCTATGGTCATCGGCATCTGCTTCCAGCAGGCAAACGCCTTCCAGCCCGGCTGCCGATGCCCCCCGGTCTTCATCCAAGCGGGTTGGCTCCCCTGCTGCTGCGCCGACGAAGAAGAGGCGCTTGAGGCTGGCTTCTCCTCCACCATCGGCTCCAACTGTGCCATCAGCTGCCGATGTGCCGCCAGCAGGACTGCCTTCGATCCCAATCACACCAACTACTGGTGGGTTATCGGCCGAACCTCCATCGACTTCAGTTGCGCCAACCACCGGTGGGTCATCAGCAGAGCCTCCATCGGTAAATGTTCCTGATCAACCGATGGACGACGTCCCGGTTCAAGAGCTAACCCCACCCGCCATGATAGCGGAGGCATCCTCATCGACACAATTGGCCAGACTACCCGGCGAAGAAACAACTCAACCTTCCGCAGCAGCAGCGACGTCGGCATCGGCACCGTCGACCCAAGTCCCCGATGTCAGAATAGAACCGCCACAAGAAACTGCCACTACATCGGAGGCGACGCCGGCTACAACTATACCAGCACCAGCAGCATCGGCTGCCTCTCCAACAAGGGCCCAGTCATCGGCATCCGCTACCGATGTTTAGGATGAAGCTGGACCACCCAGTATGCCAAGTCCCAGGCAGGAGATCCGCTTCAAGACGGTAAGTCGATTACCCTAAAGCTTATAGTATAGTTTCACAATCGGCATATTTTAACCTCTATTTTCAGGCCCAAGATTCTCCGGACAACCTCTTCTCCTACAGCTTAAACCTTCAGAACGAAGATGAGCGCCAAGGCCGCCTTCAAGCGGACAGCCTATTTTCTTTTGCCGTCAATGTCCCCGATGATGATGAAGAAGAAAGCTCCGTCCCCACTCTATCGGCAGAAATCAAGTCCAGACTTGAAGAATTGCTCTCCTTACTGCTGCAAGACACATCTCAACTCGTCCAGGACTCATCGGCGGCAAGGATTATATTCAAGGATATCCAAGGTCATCTTTCTACCGATGCAGCGGAAACCCTTCTCCAGGCAGCCTCTATTGACATCAAACAGATCCAGTACCAGAGGCTCATTCGTCGTATTGCCGATAGAGCTGTCCAAACCAAGAGCGAGGAAGAGAAGCTCAAATTCAAACACCTTTCCGATGAGAAGCACAGAAGCATTGGTCAAGTAAAAGTTTCCATCGGCAACCTTGATCAAGAAATCTCCCGATTGTCGGCAAGGAAAGAGGAGCTACTGGCGGAGCTACAGAAGGTTGAGGGGGGTCTGACTGCAGCCAACCAGCAGAAAACTCAATTGTCCGACTCCATCAAGGTTCTGCAGCAAGAAAGGGACCATAACGCGCGACAAGCTATACTGTGGAAGAAGAAGATCAAGCCGGTCGAGGGTTCTGCCAACGCCGATGCCAAGGAGATGGACAAAATAGAGCAAATTCGCCTGCGCGCAATATCAGTTATCCACTCCTTACTGTAATTCGTCTGTTGTATCGGCGAGAATTGTAACTTAACGCTTGATCTTGATTTGTAATATAAGGCCAGTTTGTTTTTACCGATGTTTTGATAATTTTTCTTTTCATCGGCATTCGATTGAGCACTATGCATCTACCCATATGCTAGGGTAATATCTTTTCAAGTATTTGCCGTTGATCGCCCTAGAAAACGCCACTCCTTCGAGAGTTTCCAAAATGTACGCATTACCAGGAGCAGACTTTTTTACCCGATAAGGCCCCTTCCCAATTAGGGGACCACTTCCCAAATTTAGAGCTCTTAGTCCCAATCGGTAAAATCAACTTCCAAACCAAATCGCCATCGGCAAATTCCTTCACTTTTACTTTCTTATCATACCATCGGGCAACCCTCTTTTTGTTCTCTTCAATGCTAATTAATGCTCTCAACCGATGACCTGACAAATCTTCTAACTCATCTTTCATCAGAGTAATATAATCATCGGTCGTCCATTGATCCTGAAAAGACAATCGCCTAGAACCAGTTTTGATTTCCCAAGGTAGGACAGCATCGTGTCCATAAACCAACTGATACGGCGAGACCTTGGTTGCACCATGACAAGCCATCCGATACGATCACAAAGCTTCGTTTAAGACCACATGCCACCTTCTAGGGTTCTCTTCAATCTTGCGCTTTATAAGCTTAATGACTCCTTTATTAGTCGCTTCAGCTTGACCATTAGCTTGAGCGTAATAAGGAGAAGAATTTAACACCTTGAAACCCATGCTAGCAGCAAAGTCATCAAACTCTCCCGATGTGAACATGGTCCCTTGATCGGTAGTAATGGTCTGAGGAATACCAAATCGGTAAACGATGTGCTCCTTAACGAAATCCACCATGTTTGCCGATGTCACCTTCTTCAAGGGGATTGCCTCAACCCATTTTGTGAAGTAATCGGTAGCAACAAGTATGAACTTGTGCCCCTTGCTCGACGGCGGATAAATCTGGCCGATGAGATCAATAGCCCATCCTCTGAACGGCCAAGGCTTGATTATAGGATTCATTACCGATGTAGGTGCCCTTTGCACATTACCAAACTTCTGACAGTCCTGGCACCCTTTGAAATAATTGAAGCAATCTTCCAGGATTGTTGGCCAATAATATCCATTCCGCCTAATCATCTACTTCATCTTGAATGCCGATTGATGTGCTCCACATACACCTTCATGGATCTCACCCATCAACTCTTTTGATTCCTCTTTGCCAAGACATCTAAGTAAAACCCCATCAATTGTCCGATAATACAACTCATTATCAAGGAGCACATACTTAGTGGCTTGGAACCTTAGACGCCTTTCAACTTTCCTGGATGGATCCCTCAAGTAACCGGCAATCTCCTTTTTCCAGTCATCGGCAACCGTTACCGATGTCGCGATTTCTTGAGTCGGCTGACATCCTGAAGCATCCTGTGCTAACCGATTGGCTTCTTCATTATGCAACCTTGGAATGTGTTCAAGGCAGTATTCTTTGAACTCCTTTAACAACTGCAAACACCGCTCATGGGCTGCAATTAGCACTTCGCTTCGGCACTCATATGTCCCGATCAACTGATTAATCACCAACATGGAATCACCGAAGATTTCAACAGCATCGGCACGCACCTCCCTGAGTAGTTCCAACCCCTTAAGCAAAGCCTGGTACTCAGCCTGATTGTTTGTCGATGTAGCAACAATCGGCAATGAAATCTCATACCTCTGTCCTCGGGGTGAAATCAACAAAATACTGATACCTGCTCCACCCTTGCACGTAGACCCATCAAAGAATAGAGCCCAAGGAGCAATCTCAACAAAGCTCACTATATTGCAGTGCTGAGTGACAAAATCGGCCATCACCTGACCTTTAACAGCCTTTGCCGATTCATACCTTAGGTCAAACTCTGATAGTGCTAGAATCCATTTACCGATTCGTCCACTCAAAATCGGCATTGACAGCATGTACTTGACCACATCATCTTTGCAGACAACAGTGCATTCGGCCGACAGTAAATAGTGTCTTAATTTAATGCAAGAGAAGTATAAACATAAGCACAATCTTTCTATGGCCTAATATCTGGTTTCAGCATCCACCAATCTTCTGCTCAAGTAGTATATTACACGCTCTTTCCCCTCAAATTCTTGAATTAAGGCTGACCCGATAACACCGTCATCGGCAGACAAATATAACCTGAAAGGCTTCCCGTGTTGAGGTGGAACTAAGACTGGAGGATTTGCCAAGTATCTTTTAATCTCTTCTAAGGCTGTCTGCTGCTCTTCTCTCCATATAAACTCTTGATCGGCTTTTAATTTTAACAGAGGACTAAAAGATTTAATCTTACCAGACAGATTGGATATAAATCTTCTAATGAAATTAATCTTGCCGATCAGAGACTGTAACTCAGTCTTGTTTGCGGGAGCAACTACCTTATTAATAGCATCAATAGTTTTTCTGCCGATTTCAATGCCTCTCTGATGCACCATGAAGCCCAGAAACTGCCTTGCCGATACGCCAAACGCACACTTGATAGGATTCATCTTCAACCCATGCTCCCTCGTGCACTCCAATATTTTCCGCAAATCGGCAAGATGCTTTTTGAAGTCTCCAGACTTAACCACCACGTCATCGATGTAGATTTCAACCATGGTGCCGATATACTTATGAAAGATAAAATTCATTGCCCTCTGATAAGTAGCACCGGCATTCTTCAAGACAAAAGTCATGACTACCCACTCAAACAAGTCAACGTGACCTGGACATCGGAAAGCAGTCTTAGATATGTCCTCTTCAGCCATGAATATTTGATTATACCCAGCATTACCATGCATGAAGCTAATAATCTGATGTCCAGTAGCAGCGTCGATCAGCAGATCGGCAACAGGCATCGGGTAGCCATCCATCGGCGTAGCTTTGTTCAGATTCCTGAAATCAATACAAACACGAAGCTTTCCATTCTTTTTATACACAGGAACCACGTTAGAGATCCAATCGGCATATCGACATTGCCGAATAAATCCAGCTTCGATTAACTTGGTAATCTCAGCCTTAATATCGGGTAAGATAGTAGGATTGCATCGGCGGCCGGTTGCCGATGTGGCTAGAAACCAGACTTGATGGGTAACCGATGTTCAACTATCGATCGGTCTAAACCAGGCATCTCTGTATAATCCCAAGCAAAACAATCTTTATTCTCTTTCAACAAATCGGTTAACTGTTGCTTACATTGGGGATCTAACTTAGCACTAATGAAAGTAGGCCTAGGTTTACTACCATCGCCGATGTCGATCTCGAGCAAGTCATCGGCAGACGTGAAGCCCTGCCCCAATTTTCCGTCATCGGCGAACTGATCCATTAAGACTCCTCCTCAGGACCGACTGCTTGGATAGGTTTGATGCGGTAATCGGCAACTTTTAGGAACTCCTTGTCCCAGGATTCACCGGATATGCACCTGGTCTGCTCATAAGTATCCAACTCTGCCGATGCAATAGTAGATGGGGCTTCACCGCGGACGACCTCAATTCTGTCCCCGATCCACTGTACCAGGCTCTGATGCATAGTAGAAGGTCCCCGATCCACTGTCCCCGATCCACTTCACCGGCTTCTTATCCTTCACCCATTCGGCCGCATCGACACTCAGCTCTTCATCCGATCCGGAATCTTCTTCTTTCCCGATGAAGGTCACCTTCTTGTTCCAAGTCTTCCTGGGCTCAAAGGCTTTGATATCTTGATCGGCAATCCTCTGCACCAGGTGACTTAGGCTCTCAAACTCCTGGGACGCGTACTTGTCCTTGATATGCGGCAGTAACCCTTGGAAGGCCAAATCTGCTAGTTGACGATCATCAAGCACCAGACTGTAGCACTTGTTCTTCACGTCCCGTAGCCTTTGCACGAAGCTCTCTACCGATTCATCGTTGCGTTGCCTCATTTTGACCAGATCGGTAAGCTTCTTCTCATGTATGCCAGCAAAGAAGTACTTGTGAAATTGCCTCTCTAGATCGGCCCATGTAATTATAGAATTTGAAGGCAACGATATGAACCATGTGAATGCCGATCCAGACAATGACGAAGAGAATAATCTCACCCTTAACTCCTCCCTGCTGGCAGCTTCTCCACACTGAATAATGAAGCGATTGATATGCTCCATTGTCGACGTGTCGTCCTGGCCGGAGAACTTGGTAAAATTGGGCACCTTGTACCGATTTGGGAGAGGAATTAAGTCATATGCAGGTGGGTACAGGGTCCGATAGGAATATGTGTTGACCTTGGGTTTGATACCGAATTGCTCTTTCATGACTTCGGCAATCTTACCGACCCAGTATGCGTCCTGCTCTTGCCGACTCATTGGCTGATTGTCGACTGGTGGAGTTGGCTGACGCGCCTCTTGAAGATGTGCAGTGGTCGCGGGCATAGCACCAGTCATCTGGACGCTATGCATCGGCTGACCTACCGATGGATAGTTTGGCATACTTGGCGGAGTTGGCTGAACCGTCACATTCATCGGTTGCTGACCGATGGTCCGCCCTGAGTGTAAGCTGGGCCTCCATAATAATGCATCGGCGCACCAGGCTGCTGAGCTGGCAGCTGGTTGACCCATCCAGGATTATAAAGCATCGGCATATGACTTGCCGATGGCTGATAGCTGACCGGAGCACGCGGATCTTGAATTCTAGAGCAATTGATCACCAGATTACCCTGAGGGACCGGCGCTCCAGCTTGAGAGTTTGCCACGAGAGATTGACTGCCGGTGGTTATAATGTGTTGCATCGGCACAGAGCTTGCCGATGGTGGCATCAGGGGTATCTTGGGGATTACTTGGAGATCATCTGATGGCACTTGTATGGTTGGAGCAGGCGCAGAGTTGTGCATCATATGAGCCATCGGCTGTGACTGTGCTGCCGATGCCGTAGAGTTCTTCCAAGCTGAACCGTCTCCCTGCACCAGATTAGAGCCAGCATATAGATTTGGAGGCATACTGTATCCCCACCAGTTAGCGGGGGCTGGCCCTGAAGTTGCCGACGCGGCCGGATCTGCATTGAACTTGGTAGTGTTGCCAGCGTTGGGATCTTGGTGATGTAGCCACATCGGCAGACGGTTCCACAGGGGTGGAAGACGCCATTTGGGCTGCCGATGGGCTTGCAGATGCCAATCCAGGTTGATGGTACGCTGGACCGGCATATCGCAGTGCATGTCCCTCTTTGAATGTTTGTGCGACAGCATTGTAGACAGTATTGGACAGCACACTGGAGTGGTTAATCAAAGCTTGACTTACAGTGCATTAACCATCTCTTGCAGCTTACCAGGGTTGGCGTCGTACATGACCTGCCATGGCAACGGCGGATCTTGCTTTTGAATTGCTTCGTCACTCCTGCTGAGGCTGAAGGATTTGAGATACAGTTGTCTGTATTCCTCCATAGCCCGCTCCATGGCCTGCTTCTGATCATCTTTCAGATCGGCCTCAGACACTTCAATGACATTCCTCTGGTGACATCGGCGTGATCAACCATGCCGAATGTATAATCTGTCCCACTGGGCGTGCCAAAAGAGGTGTTGACACAAAAAGCGTCAGATCTGTGAACACCTCGGGCTATTACCCAAAGCTCGATGTCGAGGGCGTGCCAGTCGATTTGACCAATCAATCGACAAGGATGATAACTAGAACAAACTGAACGAGACGACAGCGATGCGCCCGACGATCAAGGCTCAGATTGATCGGGGTAACTAGAGCAGAGCTAGACGACGCAAACAGCGATGCGCCCGGATTGCCATTGCCTAGAGGTACTCCCACGCGGAACTAGCAAGGATTTGACGGAGATCAAGGTGATGCAACCCGTCGAAAGCTTGAAGAACTCGTTGAAAGCTATAACTAATGCATAAAAAGGGTAATTTGTGATAAAAGTAAGATAAAAGTAGAATTGGTTTGTTTTGAATTGGATTGATTGTTTATTCCATAGCCCTCGGGCACATATTTATACTCCCGCATGGAGAGTTATACAAAGACACGACACATATCCTTCTAAAACAAACTCCTACTTTAAAGGAAACTACTCACGCAGGAGCCGGATAACAATATTTATTTCCTAAACAAACACACCTATTTTAAAGGAAAATAAACGACTCATGCAAGAGTCGGACTCAAACTACTATAATAATACTGGTACAAAACACCAGTTTCCTTGCTCTCTTCTTCGATGAAAACTTTCCATCGGCAGATCCCTTCAATCCGCACCTTCCTTCTTTGGCCACTTGTAATCCTCCGCTGCCGCCAAGTGCTAAGTCATGCCCATCGGCATCGGCAATACTTTCCCGATCAGCAATCGGCAGCATCTCTTCGTCAACAATCAGCAATAAACCTCATCGGCAATCAGCAACCATCTCTTATCGGCAATCGGCAACGAGCCTCCATCGGCAATCGGCAACGAGCCTCCATCGGCGATGACTTTTCATCGGCAATCAGTTTCAGCAAGACTTCACCAATTAACTTGTCGGCAAAGCTCATCAGCTTCCATCGGCAACGCACTTGGTCTTTCTGCAGCACTTTTTCATCGGCAACATCTCCCGATGCCGATGGAGAACGGCCATTAACCAGTTAAGCCTTAGCCCACTTGACACGTGTCAAAAAACGGTGTCAACAATTACCTCGGTATATCCTTAGGGACCTATATGGGCCTATCGACCAGAAGATAGCCTAGCCCGTGAGGCCCTGTGGCACTGCGACCAGGTTGCTGTGGTCGCTAGGGGCTCCGAAGAGCCTTGCTCCCAAGGAAGATCCTAGTAGATAGGCTTGGATCCCTTGCCTTAAGGGACCGATCATAATCTATTAGGATATGGAAACTATAACCCTACTCCCTGGCTATATAAGGCAAGTAGGGACCCCCTCGAAAACATCCATCTACACCCCATGTAACCTAATACTCATATCAATCCAGCCACTAGAACACATGACATAGGGTATTACGGCGATTAGTCGGCATGAACCTTTATAAATCGACATGTCTATGCTCTCTGTGTTATGCTTGGTCGTTGTCGCCACACCTCCGCCTACAAGACTACCGTAGGGTACCCCATAGGTAGACTGCGACACATATTTCGTCGATAGGTCACAATGCTTAGGCTAGGTGGTTCTCTCTATGTATCGAGGGGCTAAATGAAAATGTTCATTTAGACCTCCACTACTTAGGGGATGAAGGGTCATCTTCATCCTTATCTCTCACATTTCCTTCTTCCACCTCTCACTCCTAGGTGTTCCCCTACCTCTAGACTCCTTGCTTGATATCCATGGCGTCTCCCATGTCAAACTGAGGATTTGGTAAGGAAAGGTGGCCCTAACCTCCTTGTCTCCTCTAGGAGTCGTTTGTGAAACTGCTTGTGCTCACGTTCTTGTTTTGGCGTTTTCATTATTTGATTCCCGTTGTTCGATCTCCTTCCTCGCTGCATATTTTGCAAAACCGTTTGAAGGAAAAGTTGCTCCATCCCCTTGTGATCAAATCCACCAAAGGTTTCGGGCTACGATGGAGTAAACTAAGAGATCGATTGATTTGCGTTTGAGTTGTTTTAGCTACATTTTTTGGCGTTCCTTTTTTATTCTCAGACTTGTGAGGGAAGGATTGAGTAGATTGACTAGATCATTATGGAGTAGACTCTGATCTACCTAAGAAACCTCCCTACCAAGTTTGGAATCAATCAGAGTTAAGTCAAACAAGTTCCGGCGATTTTCATGTTTACTACGCTGATGTTGGGGGCATCGGACGCTGGCATCGGACGCTCGGTTGAGCATCAGATGCGTCCGTCGGCTTAGTTCTTCCACATTTTGCACCAGACGCTGCATCAGACGCTGGGTCAGTAGGCATTGGGTGTTGGGTCCTCTGTATGTCAGTGTCCGTTCCTAAGTCGATTTCTGCGAAGGTTCCGTTGGCAAGCCATCAGACATGTCCATCAATTTTCTGGGTTGATAAGCTCTCTGTACTCATTGCATCAAACGCTGTCCAACGTCTAATGGGTAGCCATCAGACGCGTCCGTTGCTCTCGGTGCTGCTCAGGTTCTTCTCTACATTGGCATTAGACACTTCCCATCGGAGTGTATGTTGGCCCTCTCCCATCGTCCGTTGGTTGCTAATTCAGTCTGTTAGCTTTGATTTCTTGCCTCTTCTTCCTAGGGGTTGAGAACTTTGTTTTCAGGGTTTCCGGTGAGTTCTTCTCCACTGCTGGTGAGCTCTCATTTCTCTGATTTTGTCTCAATATTTCGTTTGAGCACCCATCAACTAGGTTTGGGTTTTGGGAAGAGTGGCCTGAATATTTCAAGTGAAATTTGAGGCTCCCATTCACCCCCCCTCTTGACTCCGTTCTCGGTCCTACAATTGCTATTAGAGTTGGTTAAGGATCACTCCACCTTAATCGGTCTGTGATTCGCGAAGGTGACACAGATAGATGTGTTGGCAAACCTCCATTTTTCGATGCAACGAACTTCTCCTATTGGAAGGTGTGCATGTTTGCCTATCTTCAAGGAGTTGATTCCAACAAATGGGAGATTTGTGAGAATGAGGACTACGTGGTTCTTGGTGCTCGGGTCACCCAAACCCAAGTCACACAACATGCTTCAACTAGCAAAGCCATAGTATCCTTTTCTCGAGTTTGTCCCCCTACTCGAGATTTGTAAAGCCCCTACACCATTGCCGAGCTGGTTGTAGGGCATGTCCTAGGGTGGTTACCGCTTCGAAAGGTACCATCGAGTAGGGGCTTTACATACCCCTTGCCCTTGGGTCCGTAGGGTCTGGCAACATGTTGGGAAGACTTTTGAAAGACTTCATAGTGTTCCCTTCCCACTCACCTTGGAAGTGTTATGGGAGTAATTAACCCGGGCATATGGGTAACATGGCTTGTGGGTAAATTGTATAACCTCTGCAGAGTGTAAATCTATCATGATAGTCGTGCTCATGGTTACGAGCGGCCTGGAAAACTCATAGTGTAGATGATCATGTTGTTTAATTATTAATGATGTTTATTAATCTATATCATGTGGTTATCAACTGGGTATGCATAACTAAAGCTAAGTGTTGGTAAAACTTGACCAAGATAAAAGCAACTACAGTACAGACAGTGTCAACCTTTTGAGCTTCATAACGCTATGTTACTCTTGCTGAGTACGTAAGTGCTCACTCTTGCTTTCTCAACCCCTTCAGATGGCTTTGAAGACTACCGTGAGGAGTACTAGGCTAGTGGTCAACCAGTCGGCGTTCCCTGTGAAGTGGAGCTTCGTCGCGAGAGTTATCTTTATTTTCCGCTGTTTTGTTTAAGAATATTATTCGTTATGTAATAAGCACTCAGTAATGGTACTATTTAAAGATTTGTCGGCTTATGTGTGTGATTGATCTCTGGGCACACATGAGTTATTCATATTCAATTTTATCCTTAAAATTGGATGTGACAAATTGGTATCAGAGCAAGTTTGACTGTAGAACGCAAGCCTAGTTAGAATGATCTTCTTACCTTCTCTTTTCATGCATACATCCTTGAATATATAATTTCTCAAATTGTTTATGCTACACTTGACTGTTTGTGAAAATGTTGTTCTAATCTATCTCTATCTTTGTCATGGATAAAGATGCCTACCCTTCGCCGGTCAGCTCGACTCAGTTCCAGTGAACGTGTTCCTCCGCAGCAAGTTGCCCCTCCTGAACCACAAGCTACAATGGTGGAATCTCAGGAAGAACTAGAGGAGGAGATCCAGGAAATATCCAGTAGCGAAGAGTACCATGGGGAAGAGAGCCCCCATGCCCCAAGTGCTGACGTTAATTCCCTACTTCCGATGTTGCCTATGAAGACCTGCCAAAAGAGCCAGGGTGGATTCGCACTAAGTATATCCGAGGAGGAGCGAACAGCAGCTACGCTCACTCCCAGTTGGTGGATCTCGTGGGAGAATGCCACCCAGGACCTGAAGTTGCAACAATGTACACCTGCAAGGAATACAAACACCCCCTCGCCAACACCTACTGGAAGGCGAAGATCTACATCTGTGGAAGTGCTGGTGTGCAAGCAGCTGAACGAGTGGACTATACCTTCCATAGCTGTGTTGCACATCCAACCATAGAAGCAAGTATGAAGGACGCCGCGTTCTTTGCATATATGGCCATCCACAACAAGTTCAGAGAAAGGATTGCCAACACCTGACGTCGTTTCATCCCTCGCTTCGATGCGGAGCAAGGTTGGATAACCGTCGAACCTAACGGTGAAGGTGGCCCCGTCTTAAATGAGCTCGTCGACTTCGTCCAAGAGATGATGAGCATGTATGGTCATCTCCTAGTAGAAGAAATGGAGCTGCGCAAGGAGCTCAAGGACAGTTATCAACAACAGGATGAGCTTCGTGAAGAGTTTGGGTTGCCTTTGAACTTCAAGAAGATCAAGAAAAGTTAGAGCTAGGAACCCCTTTATAGTTATTCGCTAGATCGTGAGTCGCGTGTGATAGTGTTCTTCTAAGTGGTTAGTTGCTTATGCTTTTGCTAATGTGTGAGTTGGATCTTTGTAATTATTGTTGAGGTTGTGGACCTGTCCACAACACTCATAGCTTAGGTTGGGTTATCTGAAAGATCTTAATAAATAAAGTTGCAGTTTTCTTGAATCTGTCTTTTCAGACCTCCCTGTCTTGTTAATTTTGCTTAATTAATTCTGAACGTCCTCAAATCACCAAAAGTTAACTTAAAACAGTAGACTTCCTTATCTTTCCGTGGCTAGAAGCACCTTCGTATCTGTTCGGAATTAAGAGAAACAATTCCTGCAAGTTGATGTTTCTGTGCAGTTTGGTAATCTGGACAGACCTGTTTAGATGCAATTTATGACTAAGTTAATGTCAGAATCAGAAAAAGTCAGAATTACGAAAGTTGTAGATAATTTTTTTTATCTTTCCAACCATGTAAGCTTTGCCTCTGTTTGAGTTCGGGAACTTAAGATATGACTATTTTTCTAGACTGCTGTTGTGCTGAAATCCAGAAAAGTTGCAGACTCGTCCCGTGTCAGATTTTAAATTTGTTCTTATGTTCTATATGACAGATGCCTCGCACCAGGACTAACTCCGGATCCAACACCAGTGACAACAACAACTACAATAACCAACACCCTCTACCTCCACCACCTGCGATGACCCCAGAATAGATGCAAGCTCAGATGATGCAGACAATGCAAGTCATGATGCAGAATCAATCCCATCAACCTGCTGGAGCTCCACCTGTCAACAAACGGAGGGAATTCCTACAAGGGCACCCTCCTGTCTTCTCTCATGCCAGTGATCCGTTAGAGGCGGATGATTGGTTGCGTGCGGTGGAGAAATAACTCAACATCGCGCAATGCAATGACCAGGAGAAGGTTCTGTATGCTTCTGGTCAACTGCAAGGTGCAGCTCAGACTTGGTGGGAGACATATCAAGATGCTCGCCCCGGTAATGCTCCCTCTATCACCTGGGAAGAGTTTTCCCGGAACTTCAAGGTGTGACACATTCCAGAAGGACTCATAGAGCTGAAGCAAGAAGAATTCAGGAACCTTCGGTTGGGACAGATGTCAGTCAGCGAGTACCATGACAAGTTCTCGCAGTTAGCTCGCTATGCTCCCAATGAAGTAAGGGATGATGCTGATAAGCAGCGTCTCTTCTTGAAGGGGATCTACTATGATCTCCGGTTGCAGCTGAAGGGTAATACATACCCGAATTTCCAATCCTTGGTGAACCGTGCCATCGTCCTGGACAATGAACGCAGGGAGATGGACAAGAAGAGGAAGCTTAGAGGACAAGCTTCTGGGAGCAACACTCGCCAGCGTCCCAACTATCCTCAGCAGGGTTACCAGCAGAGGTACCAAGGCACATCCAACTTTGGGAACCGTAACCCGAACCAACAACGTCCGCCATTCCAGCAACAGGGTGGTTACTCAGGACCTCGTCAATGCTCATCCAGCAATACCCCAGCAAAGACTAATGTTCCCCACACCCCCACCAAGTGTTTTGCTTGTGGTGAACCCGGACACATCTCCTACAACTGCCCCAAGAAGCAGAATCAGTTGAACCCTCCAAGCCAAAGTAGAAACAACCATAGGGGAAGAAACCAACCACCACCCCATGGAAGGAGTGTGAACCATGTCTCCGCGGAAGCAGCTCAGGAAGCGCTAGAAGTGATGATGGGTACGTTCCAAGTCAACTCCATCCCCGCTTCTGTTCTTTTTTATTCTGGAGCATCGCATTCTTTCATATCGCAAGCTTTTGTTAGAATGCATGGAATATCTATGTTAGCAATGCAAAATCCTATAATCGTAAATTCACTGGGTGGGGTTATGAGGACCGATTGTTATTGTCCATCGGTTACTGTTGCTCTAAATGAAATAGACTTCAAAGCTAGACTTACAGTATTAAGAACCGCTGGAATCGATGTTATTTTGGGATTGGATTGGATGAAGAAATATAGCGCAGTGATCAAGTGTGATAAGAAGATAGTTGAGCTGTCTACACCTACAGGAAGCAGGATCAGTGTTGATGTGGTCTTACAACCTCCACCGACAGCCGCCGTCAACTAGCTTGAGGAGAATGACAACCCAACAGATAGGGTTGTGGATGAATTCCCAGATGTGTTCCCGGAAGATTTGCCAGGTATGCCTCCCAACCGTGACATTGAATTTATAATTGAGTTAATACCTGGAACTGCACCTATAGCTAAAAGACCATATAGGATGGGAATAAAAGAATTAGAAGAACTTAAGAAACAAATTAAAGAGTTGTCGGATAAAGGTTTTATTCGTCCTAGTTCTTCACCTTGGGATGCACCGGTTATCTTTGTTGACAAGAAAGATGGCAGTCAGAGGATGTGTGTTGATTATCGGTCACTCAATGAGGTAACCGTCAAGAACAAGTATCCTTTGCCCAGAATCGATGATTTGTTTGATCAGTTGAAAGGTGCTTGTGTGTTCTCCAAGATTGATCTTCGGTCTGGTTATCATCAGTTGAAGATCCGTGCTTCAGATGTTCCCAAGATAGCATTCACTACGAGGTATGGGTTGTATGAATATATGGTGATGTCATTTGGTCTTACCAATGCACCGACATACTTCATGTATTTGATGAACAAGGTCTTTATGGAGTATCTGGATAAGTTTGTGGTGGTATTTATTGATGATATTCTGATATACTCCAAGAATGATGATGAGCATGCTGAACACTTGAGACTGGTATTGCAGAAGCTTAGAGAGCACCAGTTATATGCTAAAAGAAGTAAGTGTGAATTTTGGTTGAAAGAAGTTTCCTTTCTTGGCCATGTTGTGTCTAATGGAGGTATATCAGTTGATCCTAGTAAGGTTGAAGATGTACTGAATTGGAAAGCCCCAACCAATGTCAGTGAGATTCACAGTTTTCTTGGTTTAGCTGGATACTATAGAAGGTTCATTGAAGGATTCTCTAAGCTAGCTAAACCTATGACCGCGTTGCTTGAGAAGGATGCCAAGTTTGTCTGGTTAGAGAACTGTGAGGCTAACTTTGAAGAACTGAAATAGAGATTGACTACAGCTCCTGTGTTGACCTTGCCAGACTTGAGTCAGAAGTTCTCTATCTATTGTGATGCCTCTCGTCTTGGTTTGGGTTGTGTGCTTATGCAAGAAGGAAGAGTTGTGGCGTATGCTTCGCGACAACTGAGGAAGCATGAGTTGAATTACCCGACTCATGACTTGGAGTTAGCAGCTGTGGTACATGCATTGAAGATATGGAGACATTATCTTATTGGTCATAAGTGTGACATCTACACCGACCATAAGAGCTTGAAATACATATTTACTCAATCATATCTGAATTTGAGGCAACGCCGTTGGCTGGAGCTTATCAAGGATTATGACCTAGATGTTCACTATCATCCTGGTAAAGCCAATGTTGTGGCCGATGCTCTTAGCAGGAAAAGTTATGCTAATGAGATTCGGACAATACCTATGCCTGAAGAGTTGTGTGCTGAACTTGAGCATCTTAACTTGAGCATTGTTGCTAATGCTATGGAGATGATAGTGGAGCCTACACTAGAAAAGGAGATCCATGAAGGTCAGTTGCAGGATAAGAATCTGCAGATGATAGTTGAGAACTTGAAGGAAGGAAAGTCACCAGGATTCTAGGTAGAAGAGAATGGTACATTATGGTATGGAAAGAGGATCTGTGTCCCCGACATCAAGTCTATTCGAGAGACGATTTGCGAGAAGCTCATGAGTCGACCTACTCAATACATCCTGGAAGCACCAAGATGTACTTGGATCTTAAAGAGAAATATTGGTGGGTTGGATTAAAAAGTGACGTGGCAGAATACGTGGCAATATGTGATACATGTCAGAGGGTTAAGGCAGAACATCAGAGACCTGCCGGACTGTTGCAACCGATGAAAATACCTGAGTGGAAGTGGGATGAAGTTGGTATGGATTTCATAGTTGGGTTACCGCGTACTCAGAAAGGTTATGACTCAATCTGGGTCATAGTGGATCGCTTGACTAAGGTAGCTCACTTCTTACCAGTTCGAACCACTTATACGGGAGCACAGTTAGCAGAGTTATATATGGAAAGAATAGTATGCCAGCATGGAGTTCTAAAGAAGATTGTTTCAGATAGAGGAACCTAGTTCACTTCGCATTTTTGGAGGAAAGTGCATGATTCCCTTGGGACAGTGTTGAATTTCAGCTCAGCTTATCACCCTCAGACAGATGGACAGACAGAAAGAACAAATCAAGTGCTAGAAGATATGTTGAGAGCTTGTGCTTTGCAATATGGTATGAGTTGGGACAAGAGTTTGCCCTATGCTGAATTCTCATATAACAACAGTTATCAGGAAAGTCTCAAGATGGCACCATTTGAAGCTTTGTATGGACGGAAGTGTAGAACTCCGTTGTTCTGGAATCAAACGGGAGAAACCCAAGTGTTTGGACCAGATGTTCTGAGAGATGCAGAAGAGCAAGTCCGAGTAATCAGAGATAACCTGAAGATAGCACAGTCTCGATAGAAGAGTTACGCTGATAACCGAAGAAGAGATTTGTCATTTGAAGTAGGTGATTATGTTTACTTGAAAGTGTCACCTATGAGAAGTGTGAAACAGTTCAATATGGAAGGAAATTTAGTACCCAGATATATTGGTCCGTTCAAGATTCTAAAGAGACGTGGAGAAGTTGCTTATCGGTTAGAGTTACCAGAAAGTTTGTCAGGAGTTCACGATGTGTTTCACGTATCTCAACTCAAGAAGTGTTTGCGAGTACCCGGAGAACAGTTACCATTAGAAGAACTCACAGTTAAGGAAGATTTGACCTATGAGGAATATCCGGTTAAGATTTTGGAAACCGCTGAAAGAATTACAAGGAGTAAAGTCATCAAGATGTGCAAAGTGTAGTGGAATCGGTATACAGAAGAAGAGGCCACTTGGGAAAGAGAGGAAGATCTAAGAAAAACATACCCTCAACTTTTTAAGTAAGTAAAATCTGGAATCTCGGGTCGAGATTCTTTTAAGGGGGGTAGATTTGTAACACCCTAAAATTTGAATAGTAAATTAGATTGAATTTGAGTTAAATTTGATTTATTTTAAGCATTTTTGTGCAGCATAGAAATAAATAAATAAATAAAACTAAATCATCATGTTAGGGTTCAACATGTTGTGATGCATCTCATGCCCCTGCATTTTTCTTGAGTTGTGTGGCTTTGCAAAAATCTTGAAAAGAATTTCAAAATCATTTTAGAAAATCAAATTTGAAAAAGAAAATAAAAAGAAAAAGGAAATAAACCTCACCCTCTCTTTCAGCCCGAGTAGCCGGCCCGACCTGTTCCCCCTCTCCCTTTCTCTCTCCGAGTGGGCACGACCCCCTCATCCGGCCCAGTCTGCCCGCGGCCTGCTTCTCCCTCCCTCTCTCTCTCTGTCTGTCACTGACGAAGTGGCCCCGCGCCTCTCCTCTCCCTCTCTCCCACTGCCAACTTGGGCCCGCGTGTCGGCGCCCCCTTTCTTCCTCCCGTGTCCATTCCGGACACTGGACGCCGTGCGCGCAACCGCCGCACACGGAGTCCCCGCGCTCGGGTCCCCGTGCGTGGTGATGTTGATCGAGTTCAGCCGGTGAGATCTTCGGTGAGCAAGAGTTCTTTGCAGCAGATTAGGATCACCAAGAGCTTTGTGATCAAGGCAAGTTTAACATGGGTCATCCTTGTTACCTATTCACCCTAATTCATCTAGTCATATTGCATGTGTCTAATTTGATTCCTATTAGATCTATACCATAGCTTTGTTATCCTTTACCTTGTCACCATGGGTTTTCATGCATATGGGTAGCTTTGCTATGCTTTATAATAATGGATCTTGAGATGAATCTTGACTAATGATATATGCAACAATGAGATAAAATTGGCTTTTATAGCAACATGGAATAGGACCCCACTGTAGGGCAAAAGCTGGGATAATAATGCAACCACGAGTGCTATAATGGCTCTGGCTTTAGTCAAGTATGAAGATTCGTACTAGCACGTTGGTAGTTTGTGAAAGGCACCATTGTCGAGCTGGTTGTAGGGCATGTTCTAGGGTGGTTACCGCTTCGAAAGGTACCATCGAGTAGAGGCTTTACATACCCCTTGCCCTTGGGTCCGTAGGGTCTGGCAACATGTTGGGAAGACTTTTGAAAGACTTCATAGTGTTCCCTGCCCACTCACCTTGGAAGTGTTATGGGAGTAATTAACCCAGGCATATGGGTAACATGGCTTGTGGGTAAATTGTATAACCTCTGCAGAGTGTAAATCTATCATGATAGTCGTGCTCATGGTTACGAGCGGCCTAGAAAACTCACAGTGTAGATGATCATGTTGTTTAATTGTTAATGATGTTTATTAATCTATATCGTGTGGTTATCAACTGGGTATGCATAACTAAAGCTAAGTGTTGGTAAAACTTGACCAAGATAAAAGCAACTACAGTACAGACAGTGTCAACCTTTTGAGCTTCATAACCCTATGTTACTCTTGCTGAGTACGTAAGTGCTCACTCTTGCTTTCTCAACCCCTTCAGATGGCTTTGAAGACTACCGTGAGGAGTACTAGGCTAGTGGTCAACCAGTCGGCGTTCCCTGTGAAGTGGAGCTTCGTCGCGAGAGTTATCTTTATTTTCCGCTGTTTTGTTTAAGAATATTATTCGTTATGTAATAAGCACTCAGTAATGGTACTATTTAAAAATTTGTCGGCTTATGTGTGTGATTGATCTCTGGGCACACATGAGTTATTCATATTCAATTTTATCCTTAAAATTGGGTGTGACAGAAGCCTACAGTTCCTCCCATTGGTCCTCTTATTTGGTTGATCTTGAGGTTGTTCAGGAGCTTGTATGGTTTTGTTTTTGAAGGTAAATGTCTCCCTCTTTCCTTTGATGATGAAACTGATCTTGGCGGTGCTAGCATAGATGACAGCTCCGGTAGTGTTCAAGATTGGTGTCCCAAGGATGATGGGTGACTTCTCATCAACTCCGGTTTCTATCACCATAAAGTCTGCTGGAATATATGAGGTACCAATTCGGACACGAATATCTTTTAATATTCCTCTTGGATAGCATAGTGTCCGATCTACAAGCTGCAAACATAGGGTTGTCTCTGATAAAGGATAATTAAAGTATTTCTCATAGATTACCCTGGGCATGATATTGACGCTTGCGCCGAAGTCGCAAAGTGCTTCAGGAAAGTCGGTGTGGTGCCAATGGAGATTGGGATGATGGGTCGTCCTGGGTCTCCTTTCTTGGTTGGCATAGAGTTTACATACCAATCTTCGGTGGGGTTGTTCCAATAAGCACCTACATCGAATATGTCTACAAGATTTGCAGATTCTAATCCTTCCGGTTGTGATGGAATACCGGGGTTAGTGATAGGAACAACAACAGCTATTTGGGTTAGCTGAGATTCAATCATTTTATTAAAGCTAATTTGATTCTTGATGGCAACAGAAAAATTATCCATTGTTGGTATTTCTTATGACTATTAGATAAATCCGCAAGCGCACAGATTATACCGATGTAGCACTTCACTGGGAGTATTCCAGGTATCGTATTTTCCTCAGGGAACGATAGTAATCTAACTAGAATTAAAGATATGTCCAATGATGGATCAAGGGAGATTATGATAACTGGGTTGAGAGGTCCAATATAGCACAGATGTCTAACAAGGGATAACTGGTTATACTGGCCTTATCGGCCCTTCTCGTGCAGGAGGCGACGGGATAGATTAGAAAGAGGGCAAAACTCTAACCGGACCGCGCCGTCACGTTGTATGGAAGCCTTACATTTTAAGAACTTATCTTACACACGTGGTGGAATACAAAGACTAGATAGGGCTGTCACTTCCTACTAGCTTCCACAAACAATCCATGCGATAAGCGGTTTACAAAGGTAAGATCTAGTTTAGACACCACGTCTACACTATTCTTACTACTTTAACCCAAGCATGAAAAGTTGTATAACAGCTAAACCAGATTTAGAACACTAAATACTATAAAGAACTTAGAAGAAGTCACTTACAAGTGCTAAACTTACAAGAGACTCGCATCCGCTAAGGAAGAACTCCGGAGAAGATTCTCGACACATCCGGGGCTTTCTCCAGAAGGATCCCCTCACTCTCCTC